>CM066034.1:923436881-924636881 GCA_033557465.1 Ichthyophis bannanicus
TCATCGAGGTAAGAACCCCGTTAATGCTTTGGAGCCCGAAGACTCCCACCGGGGCTTTATTGCCAAATTGTCCTCGAGGGCAATGCCAGAGGCATCTCGATGCTTAGGAGATCTATCACTCGAGGACTGGCTAGTCTTAACAGACTTGTTTGGTTACCTGATCCTGTGAAAAAGATATTCTGGCTGGTGACATCGAGTCCGATGTGAACCGGGTATCGAGTTGTGCTCGATCCTGAAGACTTCTGTTTGAGCTCCAGCAGGAGAGACACTCCAGTGGGCACTGGTCAGGACCTAAACTTTTTAGACACCAAGTATGAGTGTCTAAAAATATATCTGTACCGCCACACTTTGAGCATTTCTTAAGGAGAGTGGCTGGCCTTTCCATAATGGAAGGATAGAGGCCTAGTGGCCTAGAAACCGTCAGGCACTAAACAGGAAAAAGATTCCTAGAGAAAAGAAGAAATTTTTTAGTAAAAAGAAAGAAAAGCACTGGCGGTACCGGTGGCGTCGAGGGAAGGCAGACGTGACCACAAAAAAGTAAGAATAAAAAGAAGAATTTTCTGCGGTGACAGGAATACGTCCTAAAGCACCACAGAAAATGGAAAACTAATGAGAGGGAAGTGAATTGGCAGGAAGGCAGCGCGCATGCGTGTGGGATGCTCCCAAAGGCTTTCTTTTTGGACGCTGGGGAGCGTTCCCGCGCAGGCTCCGTCGGTACCGATGTACCCATATGTGAAGACTCATTCCTGCTTGTTCCTGGAGATATAACTTAGTTCCCTTTTTCATAAAGCACAGTTACTTACCTGTAACAGGTGATCTCTGGGAACAGCAGGAATTAGTCCTCAAATATGGGTACGTCGGTACCGACGGAGCCTGCGCGGGAATGCTCCCCAGCTTCCCAGAAAGAAAGCTTTTGGGGCATCCCACATCGCATGCGCGCTGCCTTCCCGCCTTTCCTACCAACTCTCCTCAGTTCGAGTTTAAAGCTGAGACAATAGAGAGAGAGAGAGGAAAGGAAAGACAGAGAGAGATACAACTCCTAGGGGAGGTGCGAGGGTTGTAAGGACTAATTCCTGCTGTTCCCAGAGATCACCTGTTACAGGTAAGTAACTGTGCTATCTCCAGGAACAAGCAGGAATGAGTCCTCACATATGGGGACTCCCTAGCTGAGATGCCTGGGAGATCCCCAAGGATATGAGACCCTGAAGGGTTCCTAGTCTTCCTATGGATCTCAGGCATCCATTAAGGGAAGGAGGGCAGGAGCTGTTCAAGAATGGAACAGGTGTTTGAGGACAGCCTGACCAAAGAAGGCATCCCGGCGGGAGTCCTTGTCCAAACAGTAATGGGCTGTGAAGGTATGAACAGAGGCCCAGGTGGCTGCTCGACAGATCTGGTCGATGGACACAGAATGAAGATGAGCCATAGAGGCGGCCATGGCTCTCACATTGTGAGCTGTGACATGGCCCTCCAGAGAAAGGTTCTTACTCTGGTAAGCAAAAGAAATACACTGAGCAATCCAATTGGACAGTGTTCTTTTAGAGACTGGAAGTCCTAAATGAGAAGGATCAAAAGCAACAAAAAGCTGGGAAGACTTTCTATGTTGCTGTGTCCTGTGTAAGTAAAAAGCAAGAGCTCTTTTACAATCTAGAGTATGAAGGTTCCTCTCTGCACTGGATGCATGAGGAGCTGGAAAAAAGACAGGTAAATATACCTCTTGATTAAGATGAAAAGGTGAGACCACTTTAGGCATAAAGTGAGGATTTGTCCTAAGGACTACCTTATCATGATGGAACCTTGTGTAAGGTGGATTAGCCAATAAGGCCTGCAGTTCACTGATGTGGCGAGCCGAAGTGACTGCAATAAGGAAAATAACCTTCCAGGAAAGAAATTTCAAGGAGGTAGTGGCTAAGGGTTCAAAAGGTGGCTTCATAAGCTGACCAAGAACCAAGTTTAAGTCCCATGCCACCTGAGGGGGTCTAATGGGAGGTTTAGTTAAAGTTAGGCCTCTCATAAATCTTGCAATAAGAGGATGAGAGGAAACAGGTTGTCCATTGATAGGCTTAAGGGATGCTGCAATAGCACTTAAATGGACCCTTACTGAATTCGTCTTAAGGCCTGCATTGGAAAGATGCAGGAGATATTCTAACAGAGAATTCACAGGAAGTGCCAGAGGGTCAAGACCCTTTTGAGCACACCAAATGGAAAATCTTTTCCTTTTAAAAGCATAGGAACGCCTAGTGGAAGGTTTCCTTGAAGCATGGAGGATATCCTTCACTTGCTGCGAAAGATTGAAGTCTTGAAGGTCTAGGCCTTCAGTAACCAAGCTCTGAGGTGAAGGGACTTGGGGTTTGGATGCCACAAAGTCCCCTCCTCCTGAGACAGAAGGTCTGGAGCAGCTCCCAGGTCCAGGGAGGGGGCTTGGGAGAGATGCAGAAGTAGAGGGTACCACACTTGGCGTGGCCAACGTGGAGCTATGAGGATCATAGATCCTTGATCCCTCTGAAGTTTGAACAGTCTCTTGGGAATCAAAGGAATGGGTGGGAAAGGCATAGAGGAAGTCCTGACCCCAATGAAGGAGGAAGGCATCCTTGGCCTGAACTCCCTGACACGGAATTCTGGAACAGAACCGGGGAAGTTTGGCATTCCACGGACTTGCAAAGAGGTCTATCTCCGGGGTTCCCCATTCCTGGAAGATTCTGAGTACCTGATCCATGTGCAGGGACCATTCGTGTGGAAGCAGAACTCGACTGAGTCTGTCTGCCCAAGAGTTTTGAATTCCTGGGAGGTATACTGCCAGGAGATGGATTTGATGCTCTCTGGCGAAGGCCCATAATCTTAGAGCTTCGTTGCAAAGCAACAGAGCCAGTTCCTCCTTGCTTGTTTATGTAAAACATGGCTACCTGATTGTCTGTTTGAATGAGGACTGTCTGGCAGCTGAGGAGGGTATGAAAGACCTTGAGAGCTAGGAACACTGCTCGAAGTTGCAAGAGGTTGATATGAAGAGAGGTCTCCTATGGGGACCAAGTGCCTTGGGTGGAGAGGTCCTGTAGATGAGCTCCCCAACCTGTTTGGGAGGCATCTGTTGTGAGGATTGCTTGGGGCAACAAAGGTTGGAAGGGGGACCCCAGCAACAGATTTTGAGTGGACTTCCACCATTGGAGAGACCAAAAGAGACGTTTGGAGTTTGCTATTTGGTCAGAGAGCTCCTGAAGCTTGAGTCCACTGGGTGGACAAAGTCCATTGAGCTGCTCTCATGTGTAGGCGAGCATAGGGCACCACATGTACTGTGGAAGCCATGTGGCCTAGTAGTTGTAGCATCTCCCGGGCAGTGAAGTGGCTCTTTGACAGAATCTGGGAGGCTAACTGAACTAGACGTTGGCAACGAGCCTGGGGAAGATAGGCTCTTGCAGTAGTGGTGTCCAACCAGGCCCCTATGAATTCTAGGGACTGAGTAGGGGTGAGCTGAGACTTTGGGAGGTTTACCACAAGTCCCAGATACTGCAGAATGCGCCTGGTGCGGTCCAGGGAAATTTGGGCTTCTGACTGAGATGGAGCTCGGATGAGCCAGTCGTCCAGGTAGGGGAAGACAAATATTCCCCGAGTGCGTAGAAATGCAATTATTGCCATGCATTTGGTGAACACTCTTGGACCAGAGGCTAGACCGAAAGGAAGCACTCTGTATTGGTAATGTTTCCCCTGGAACAGAAAACGTAGGAATTTTCTGTGGGATGGATGGATGAGTATATGAGTGTACGCATCCTTGAGATCTAGAGAACAAAACCAATCCTGACTCTGTAGGTATGGAAGGAGAGTGCCTAAAGAAAGCATCTTGAACTTCTCCTTGCATAGAAATTTGTTCAATTCTCTGATATCCAGAATGGGTCTGTATCCTCCTGTTTTCTTTGGAATGAGAAAGTAGGGGGAGTAAAACCCTGACCCCTGTTGAAGAAGAGGAACTTCTTCTATGGCCCTCTGGGCCAGAAGGGTGGTTACCTCCTGATCCAGAAGGTCGAGGAGAGATGTGGGAGAATTGAAATGTCTCACCATGGTGTAGGGAGGAAGGTCTGAGAAATGACGTTTGTAGCCCTCTCTGATGATGGAGAGGGTCCACTGCTCTGATGTGATTTGCTCCCATCTGGGAGCAAAATGAGCTAACCTTCCTGGAATGGTGAGAGGTTCTGGCTGTTGTAGAGCCAGAAAGGTTAAGTTCTCTAGTATCAAGTCAAAAACCCTGAGGGGCTTGGGATTGCTGGGTTGCAGCAGCCCCTGCAGGTTTAGGCCTGGCTTGTTTAGGTTGCTGACGCTTAGTAGCAAAGCGACCTGTAGAAGACTGTTGACCAGAAGTGGAAGGAAATCTGCCCTTCTTGTAAAAAGACTTTTTAAAAGATTTTTTCTTGGCCGGAGTGGAGGTAGACTTAGAAAGTCTATCCAGAGCAGCATTTTCTGCATCCATTTGAGTGGCTTTAATTTGCCACTCTTTGCCAAATAGATTTTCACCTGTACAGGGCAGATTTCCTAAACCATCTTGAACCCAGGGTTCTAGATCAGAAGCCTGGAGACAAGCAATTCTACGAGCAGCTATGGCAATGCCTGAGGCTCTGCTGGCACCTTCAAAAGAATCAAAGGCTGCCCTGTTGGAAAACTTTGAAATGTCTTGAGTATGCTTAAGCCAAAGAAGGACCTCATCCCTTTTGTCCTCTGGAATAAAAGGGAGAAAGTTGTGCAGCTTTTCTGCAACCTCCTTCAGAAACATACCCATATAAAGGCTGTATGAATTGATTCTGGCAATAAGCATGCTAGCTTGGAAGATTTTCCTACCAAAAGCATCCAAGGTCCTGCATTCTCTTCCTGGAGGAGTAGAAGAGTGTCTTTTGGTACTTTTTATCCTCTTCATAGCTGACTGCACCACAATGGAGTGGTGAGGAAGCTGAGTTTTTTGAAATCCAGGAGGAGGGAGGGACACGGTACATAGTGTCCAATCTACGAGAATGAGGAGAAAGGGTGAGAGGAGTCTCCCACAATTCAATCAAATGTTCTTGAAGAATTTCATGAATTGGCAAGGTGACTGCCTCTCTGGGAACCTTAGAGTATCCCAAAATATCTAATTTTTTTGCTCTAGGTTCTTTTTCAGAGGTTATTGAAATAGATAGTCCTTTAGCTACTTCTATTATGAAGTCTTGAAAGGACAAATCCTCTGGAGGAGACATTCTCCTTTTTGGAGAAGAAGGCTCCTCAGGAAGGGTAACAGATACTTCAGGGGACTCATCCGATGAATCAGAATCATCAGAAGAATCGAAGTATCGTCTGCTCGATTCCAAAGATCGATAGGCGTATCGATCGGTACCGACATCGGGTGTCCCCGGTACCAGGTCGGTACCGAGAAAGAGCCCAGGACAGGGAGCCGGAATCGGTATCCTGGCCGATGTCGATGCAGCTGGTACCGGCATCGAAGTTGGTACCGGTACCGGCGTCGGTACCGACAACGGAGCTTGTTGTGGTACCGACGGCGTCGCAGCCTTGATGAAAGCCAGTATAGCTTGCTGCATGGATTGCACAGTATGGATCCATGGACGCCACGACTGCCTGGATGTCGGTACCAGGAGATTGTGCCGGTACCCCAGAGCAGTCTAACAGGTGATCGGTCGAGGCCATGCCATCAATGTCAACCTGTAACCCCATAGGAGGAGCTTTGGAAGCCGAAGCTTCCCACCGGGGTTGTTTGGCTGAGGTAGGATCCTCAAGGGCAAGCCCGGAGGCATCTCGATGCTGAGAGAGAGATCTGCCCTTCGAGGACCTGCTAAAAGTATGTTTGGTTACCTGAGACCCATCAGGAGAGGAAGACCTGGAAGATGTCAATGCCACCGCCGGTGCATCCGTGGGAAACAGCACATGGAGCTTGGCTGCCCGGTTCTGTAACCCTCGTATAGACATTAGAGAGAGCAGGCTTGGCAATCCGGAATGGAGTGTTCAGGCCCCAAACATTTAAGACACCATTCATGGGTGTCTGTAACAGAAATTGTACCGCTGCACTTAGTGCATTTTTTGAAACCAGAGGCTGGTTTATCCATGAAGGAAAAATTCTTGTGGGCCTGTAGGCCTAAGAAAAGAAATACACTAAGTGAGGGAAAGTATATAGATATATATATATATATATATATATATATATATATATATATATTTTTTTTTAAAGAAAAGAAAAGACCGGCGGTACCGGTCCGGCGTCAGGGAAGGCAGACACGCGACCAAAGAAATAAATTAAAATAAAAAACTTCTTCAGCGGTGACAGGAACACGACCTGCTGGCTCCGCGGAAAAGAAGAACTGAGGAGAGTTGGTAGGAAAGGCGGGAAGGCAGCATGCATGCGCTGTGGGATGCCCCAAAAGCTTTCTTTCTGGGAAGCTGGGGAGCATTCCCACGCAGGCTCCGTCGGTACCGACGTACCCATATGTGAGGACTCATTCCTGCTTGTTCCTGGAGATAAAAATTACCCTGGTCAGATTTTTTTTCTAGTCCCAAATGAACAATAGCATTCTAAATAGATTCTAAAGTAAAAGTCTCAGGATGTTGTAAAGTGAAGGATAGGAGACTCCTCTATCGTGAAGCAATCCTTCAATTCTCCTAGTGTCTGAGCCCGGCTCTATTGCCTGCACTCCGACTGCCTGCACAGGAAGCGTGCCGTAGTCTGCTGACCCGGAGAGGGCACAGCTCCCTCAATTGGAGACCCCCAAAATGCCCCTCGGCCACTGGCAGGATCGTCAACGCAGACAGCGTCTGCACGCTGTAGCCTATCTGGGGACTCCTGCACACACAGCATCTTCACTGCTCGCCGCAATTCAGGGAAGACAAAGTCACTGCCCGCACCAGACTCTGACACCAACATAGCCAGGCTAAACTCTCCTACCTGCACCGATTGCTGAGCCAGCCAGAGGGAAAAAAAGCATCAAGTGGCCCGATGGCCAAAGGTAATGGAGTGGAGGTCGCGGGAGCTTGAGAGGTACCCAGCCCCCTTCCCATTGTTTGTTTAATATTTCTTATATACCGCTTTTCTGCTTTATCAAGGTGGTTTACATTGTAAACAACGGAATTTAAGTTACATAGAACATTGTAACAGCTACAAAACAGGCTGACCACTCACAGATGCCTGCAATCCGCCATCTTGGATCTCCCCGGGATCTGGAGTTTCAATTCCGCAAGAACTTAGACACTGCTGTTCCTAAAGTATTATGGGTCAAATACTGATCAATGAACACATGACTAGGCAACACCTCAACCTATTGGTACATTGTAAATAATTAAACCTTAACAGTTTGAGGTTGAATAACACAGGTACACTAAAAAAATTTTTTTTTAAACTGCCTCTAATGTTTCGATTGATTTTTACGTTTTTTGGTGCGCTGAATCCAAATCTGGTAACCAATTTGCTCCATCATGTACAGATCTTTTGCTACATTGGGTTAGCAGTTTGAGGTGAATGTTTCAGATTGAGTGCGATCGAGATAAAAGTTTCTTGGATGAATTCTTTAACTACTAAACAATTAGTATATTCAAATAAGAATAAAGAAAATTGTAACAAGGCAGCACATAAGAATAGAGTAATGTCAACAAAACACACTGTGATGGTAGCAAAATTGTCTTCACTTAAAACAGCCACATACATGTGCACAAACATTGAGCATATAAGAGCGAGGTTAGACACAAAGCAAAGCAAAGCAATGTGCAAAAAATGTTGTACAGGTATGTATGTAAGAATAGAAAACGCAAACCGCACCATTGCAATACATGAAGACAAACACCCGATGGTGTGAAAATAAAATTCTAATAAATGAGAACCGACACTGTGGTAATAACTAGCAAATTTTTATTTCAAAGTTTAGTAAAAACACGATATTTGTCAACACAGTTTAGATTTTAAAGTCATTCTTGGGTCAATCAATCTCCAGGTGGGCCCGTTTCTTCTTCCCCCGAATGCTTCTCTTGGTGCGCTGCTTGGCGTATTTTTCATCTGGGGTTTCCCGCAGCAGCAACCAGCAGAAATCAGCCATCATAGTGGTGTTCCATCTTCCTTGGTACCTTCTCTCTGCGTCCTTGATGTCCTGGTGAAACCTTTCACCTTGTTCTTCACTGTACGCCCCCAAGTTTTCGGGAAAGTAGTTCACATGGGAGTGCAAGAAATGGACTTTCAGGCTCATGTTACAGCCTTGTTCTTTGAAGGCATTGAGCATCCTGGCAACAATATCCTTATAGTTCTCATCCCGCCTGTTCGCCAAGAATTTGAGATCATCATCCTTGAAGGAATCCCAGGCTTCTTTTTCCTTCTCAGACATCGTTTCAGCGAATGCTCCATCTGAAATGAGTTTCCTTATATCAGGGCCAACAAACACTCCTTCCTTTAACTTTGCTTCAGAAAGTCGGGGGAACTTTGAGCAAAGGTACCGAAAGCACTCACCATCTTTTGGAAGGGACTTGATGAATTGCTTAATGAGACCCAAGGTGGTAATAGAATTTTATCATGAGGTACCAAGCTCTCATGAACATTTTTCTCACCAGATCTAAAATACTCCCGAATTGGCCAGTCTTTTTTCCCCCAGTGTAGGTCGCGGGCCCGGCTATCCCACAAGCAAAGGAAGCAGGGATATTTGGTGAAACCGGATTGCTGCCCTAATAGCATGGATAGAATTTTAAAGTCTCCACAAATCATCCACTTATGCTCATCATAACAAATCTTCTGAAGAATCAGGGCCAAATTCTCGTATTTTTCTTGGAGAATAACAGAGTGAGCAATAGGAACTGAAGCGAATGTGTTGCCATTATGAAGAAGAACACCTTTTATGCTGTCTTTTGACGAATCAATGAACAGCCGCCATTCAGCAGGATCATACTTGAGTTTAAACTTTTCCATCACTCCATATATATCGTTGCAAAATACCAAATCTTCCTCTTTGCTGAAATACTTCAAAAATTGTGTCTCGCGGTTGCGGTACCAATAAAAAGTTGTTCCTGGTGACAATAGATTTTTCTGTTTAAGCCGAGAACCTAGCAGTTGGGCAGCATCTTTTGGGAGTCCTAAATCCCGGACTAAATCATTCAATTCAGCTTGAGAGAAGTTCAGGTTTCGGATCTGGTTCAGTTTCAAACTCGGAAGTACTGGACTCATCGGGAAAAGCCATCTGATGAGTCTCATCATGATCAGAACCGTCCACACAAATATGATCCAAAGATTTTGGTGGTTCAGGCACAGGTACTTCGTTGCTATGAGGCATAGGCCTAAATGCTGAGGGAAGGTTGGGGTAACTTATTACGTTCTTATTTTTTAAGTTGTATCCCTTCACAATGCAAGAGCAAAAATAGCAGTCACTGCTGTAGTCTCTTTGTTCACGCCACATCATAGGTATTCTGAAACGAAATGCTTGTTTTTTACCTTTCATCCATAAGCGTAGATCTTCCTCACATGTCTTGCACACTTTGTGAGGAGCCCACGGTTTGTCTTGATCGCCTAACTTCAAACCGAAATAGGCGAAATATACTTTTTAATAAATGCAGAAATGTTCCTCTGCCGCTTTTTCACGGTATATTCCCCACAAATAAAACAAAAACTGTCCGGAGAGTTGACGCAACCTCTGGCTCTGTGAGCCATCACAAATACACAGCACTGCAAACTACAACTGTAGTGAACCACTTCGGAATTTTATTTATTTATTTATTTAACATCTTTTATATACCGCACTATTTATAATCAGCGCGGTTTACATATAACAAGAAAACATCAGATAAGATACATATTATCTGTTTTTTACATGGAACAGGAACAAAAAACTTGGGTAACCAGGATAATTATTTACAATGAATAATAATAAAGCTGGATTACGACTGAGCAAACAAAAGGTAATAATGAACTTGCAAGAAACTGAAATTTGACAGGAACGTTCATGTCGCAACCACCGTGTTTGAGCGAGCGAGCGAGCGAACGAGGCGAGGCGAACAGGAAAGAACATGCGCCAGCGCGAGTACTGGATTTAGCCCCCTGCCTCCCAACTGTCCTGTTAATGTATAAAATGAATACAAAACACTCTAAAATATCATGAGGGAGTGTTTCTAGTTAGTTAACTATTACAACCTCTATTTTGGGCCAAGAAAATAAACTGCAGTCGGCTAAAAAGAAATTATGTGAACATTCCTTATATGGGTAAGAAATCTAATTTTGCAAGAAAACGTGACGTGATGGAACATTTTGGCTATTTTTCCTGGATTCAGCACCCCAAAATCTATAGGAATCAGTTGCAAAACTGGAGGCAGTTTTTTGGTAGTGTACCTGTGTAATTGTTAAACTATGGTGTTTCTTGTAATGTGCACCTTATTGTTCAAATGTTAATTTTACTGCACTGAGTTCTCTGGAAACTGCCTTGACTTGTAGAAAGACAGTATACAAAAGATGTTAAATAAAATAACCTGAAGATGTCAAATGTGAAAAAAAACATAACAGACCAACACAGAAAAAACACGACATACAGAATAGTTTTTAAATTAATAATAAAAATAGCACAGTACCTGATCAGGTCGTACGTACTGCAACAGCTCTTGCCATTTTCCATATATTCTTGCAACTAAATCTTTCACCTAGAAAGAAGTTTAATTCTCAGTTATACAAGAAAAGCCCTGGATGGTGAAGCCAAACAATTACTGGAACAAGTCCACCCGTAATACAGGCTTTGTTCAAACTGGTTTTAGTTTTAATAAAGCATAATTACTCACCTGTAACAGGTGATCTCCGGGAACAGCAGGAATTTAGTCCTCACATATGGGTATCGTCGGTACCGACGGAGCCTGCGCGGGAACGCTCCCCAGTGTCCAATTAGAAAGCTTTTGGGAGCATCCCACAGCACCTGCGTGCTGCCTTCACGCCTTTCCCAACTGCCTCTCTCCAGTTGAGCTTTAAAGCTCAAAGAGAGAGAGAGAGAGAGGGAAAGGGAAAGAGAGATACAACTCCTAGGGGAGGTGGGTGGGTTGTGAGGACTAAATTCCTGCTGTTCCCAGAGATCACCTGTTACAGGTGAGTAACTATGCTATCTCCAGGAACAAGCAGGAATG
This sequence comes from Ichthyophis bannanicus, assembly GCA_033557465.1. Classification (NCBI taxonomy): domain Eukaryota; kingdom Metazoa; phylum Chordata; class Amphibia; order Gymnophiona; family Ichthyophiidae; genus Ichthyophis; species Ichthyophis bannanicus. Next base: position 923,447,967 of record CM066034.1, read on the forward strand.
TAGTCATCACATATGGGGACTCCCTAGCTTTAGATGCCAGGGACAGACCCCAGAAGTTGTGTGTCCCTGAGAAGGGCTCCACTTCCCCCTATGGATCTCTGGCATGGTGGGTAGGAGTTGATTAGGTATGGAACAGGTGTTGGAGAACAGCCTGACCAAACAAGGCTTCCCAGCGGGAGTCCTTGTCCAAGCAGTAATGGGCTGTGAAGGTATGAACCGAAGCCCAGGTGGCTGCTCGACAGATGTTGTCGATAGACACGGAGTGCAGATGAGTCACTGAAGCTGCCATGGATCTCACATTGTGAGCTGTGACATGGCCCTCCAGAGGAAGATTCTTACTCTGATAGGCAAAGGAAATACACTGAGCAATCCAGTTAGATAGTGTTCTCTTGGAGACTGGAAGTCCCAAATGAGAAGGATCAAAAGCAACAAAGTTGAAAGGACTTTCTATGTTGCTGTGTTCTTTGTAAGTAAAAGGCCAAAGCTCTTTTACAGTCCAAAGTATGAAGGTTCCTTTCTGCATTTGATGCATGAGGCCTTGGAAAGAACACAGGTAGGTAGACCGCTTGGTTTAGATGAAAGGGCGAGACCACCTTTGGCATAAAACGTGGATGAGTCCTAAGGACTACCTTGTCATGATGGAACCTTGTATAAGGTGGATCAGCTACTAGTGCTTGCAACTCACTGATGCGATGTGCTGATGTGATTGCAATGAGAAAGATAACCTTCCAAGAAAGGAATTTCAAAGAGGTAGTAGCTAAGGGTTCGAAAGGCGGCTTCATGAGCTGACCAAGAGCCAAATTTATGTTGCATGCCACAGGAGGTGGCTTAATGAGAGGCTTAGTTAGAAGGCCTCTCATAAATCTTGCTATAAGAGGATGGGAGGAAATAGGTTGTCCATTTAGGGGCTTGAAGGAAGCTGCAATAGCACTCAAATGGACCCTCACACTGAGTTAGTCTTAAGTCCTGCATTGGATAAATGAAGGAGGTAATCCAGTAATGATTCCAGAGGTATGGCAATGGGGTTAAGACCCTTCTGCGAACACCATATGGTACAACTTTTCCACTTGAAAACATAAGAGAGTCTTGTGGAAGGCTTCCTGGAAGCATAAAGGATATCCTTTATTTGCTGAGTGAGGTTAAGATCATGGAGATCTAGGCCTTCAGCAACCAAGCCCTCAGATGCAGAGACTGGGGATTGGGATGCCATAACATTCCGTCCTCCTGAGATAGGAGATCTGCAGCAGACCCTAACTCCAGGGAGGGAGCCTGAGAGAGATGTAGAAGCAGGGGGTACCACACTTGCCGTGGCCAATGTGGAGCTAAGAGAATCATACGGCCTCTGTCTCTCTGAAGCTTGAACAGGATTTTAGGATTTAGGGGAATGGGTGGAAAGGCATACAGGAAGTCTTGACCCCAGTAAAGGAGGAAAGCATCGTTGGCCTGAGCCCCCTGAGCCGGAATTCTGGAACAGAACAGGGGAAGTATGGCATTCCACGGACTTGCAAAGAGGTCTATGTCCGGGGTTCCCCATTTTTGAAAAATCTTGGCCACCTAGTCTGCATGTAGAGACCATTCGTGTGGAAGCAGAACTCTACTGAGTCTGTCTGCCGAAGAGGTTTGTATGCCTGGAAGATACACTGCCAGGAGATGAATCTGATGCTCTCTGGTGAGGGCCCATAGTTGCAAAGCTTCGTTGCAAAGCGACAGAGAGCCTGTTCCCCCCTGCTTGTTCACGTAGAACATGGCTATTTGATTGTCCGTATGAATGAGGACTGTCTTGTAGCTGAGCAGGGTGTGGAACACTTGAAGAGCAAGGAAGACTGCTCTGAGCTCCAAGAGATTGATGTGTAGATGAGTCTCCTGTGGAGACCAGTTGCCTTGGGTGGAGAGGTCTTGCAGATGAGCTCCCCAACCCATTGGAGAAGCATCTGTTGTGAGAGTTGCCTGGGGTAAGGGTTGTCAAAAAGGGGACCCCAGTAACAGGTTTTGAGTGAACTTCCACCATTGGAGAGACAAAATAAGGCGACTTGTGTTTGCTATTTTGTCTGACAGGCACCCTGATGCCTGAGTCCATTGAGTGTATAAAGTCCACTGGGCTGCCCTCATATGGAGGCGAGCATAGGGAACCACATGCACAGTAGATGCCATGTGGCCTAGTAGTTGTAGCATTTCTCGGGCAGTGAGGTGAGGCTTTAGCACTGCTTGAAAAGCTAACTGCACCATGCGAAGGCAGCAGGCCTGAGGGAGATAGGCCCTTGCCTTTCTGGTATCCAGCAAAGCTCCTATGAACTCTAAAGACTGAGTGGGAGTGAGACTGGATTTTGGGATGTTTATTACCAGACCCAAATACTGAAGGATACGCATTGTGCCCTGGCCTCTGACTCTGTTGGGGCTTGAATGAGCCAGTCGTCTAAGTATGGGAAGACGAATATCCCTAGAGTGCGGAGAAATGCTGCTACCACAGCCATGCATTTCGTGAACACCCTTTGTGTTGAGGCCAGTCCAAAAGGAAGCACCCTGTATTGGTAGTGCTTTCCTTGAAAAAGGAACTGAAGGAACCTTCTGTGAGTTGGATGGATGAGAATCTAGAGAACAAAGCCAATCCTGACTCTGAAGGTATGGCAGCAGAGTTCCAAGAGAAATCATCTTGAATTTCTCTTTGACAAGGAATTTGTTCAATTCTCTGAGGTCCAGAATAGGTCTGTATCCCCCTGTATTCTTTGGGATAAGGAAATAGGGGGAGTAAAACCCTATATCCTGCTGATGGATGGGTACTCCTTCTATTGCCCCTTGGGCAAGAAGCATAGTGACCTCCTGACCTAACAGGTTGATGAGAGAGGTCGGAGAATTGAACTGCCTTATCATTGTGGGATGGGGCATTCTCGAAAAATGAAGCTTGTACCCCTCGTATGATAGAGAGTGTCCAATGCTCTGCTGTTATCTGCCCCCATCTGGGGGTAAAGTGACAACCTTCCTGGAATGGTGGAAGGCTCTGGTCCATCGAGAGCCAGGAAGACTAAGTTCTCTAGCTGAAAGTCAAAGGCCTTGTGGAGGCTGAGACTGCTGGGATGGCTGAGGCTTAGCAGTCTTTGCTTTTCTTTGTTTGGATGTTTGCTGACCTTTCCTGACAAGCTGACCTGCAGAACGTCCCTGCTGAGAATAAGCAGGATATTATTTTTTTTTTTTGGAAAGAATGGTTTCTTGAAAGATTTCTTTCTAGCGGGATCAGCTGTGGACTTGGATAATCTATCCAAGGTGGAGTTGTCAGCATCCAACTCATTGGCCTCTTCCTGCCAATCTTTACCAAACAGGTTCTCACCAGTACACGGGATATTTCCCAATTTGTCTTGTACCCAGAGCTCCAGATCAGATGCCTGGAGCTAAGCAATTCTACGTGCACCTATGGCAATGGCAGAGGTTCTGCTTATGCACTCAAAATAGTCAAAAACTGCACGGTTGACAAATTTAGAAACATCTTGGGCATGTTTGACCAATGTGAGAAAATCCTGTCTTCTATCTTCAGGAAGAAGAGGACTCAAAGCCTCTAAATCACCTGTGACCTCCTTCAGGAACATTCCCATATATAGACTACAGGAACTGATCCTGGCAGAAAGCATGGAAGCTTGGAAGATACGACGTCCAAAAACATACAAAGTTCTGCACTCACATCCTGGAGAATTAGAGGCATGCCTCTTTGCACTCTTGATCCTTCTCATAGCTGATTCCACTACAATAGAGTGGTGAGGAAGCTGAGTTTTTTGGAAACCAGGACAAGGAGGGACTCGATACAGAGTATCCAGTCTACGATGAGGAGAGGTGGTAAGAGGTGTCTCCCACATCCTTAACATGAGATCATGCAAGATCTCATGGATGGGCAAGGTAGCTGCCTCCTTAGGAGTTTTGGGATATTGTAAAATTTCCAACTCCTTTGCTCTGGGCTCTGTTTCAGGGGCCACAGTAATGGACAGACCCCAAGCCACCTCCCTGATAAAATCCTGAAAGGAAATATCCTCTGGAGGAGACATCCTGCGCTTAGGGGAGGGCTCCTCTGTTAGAAGCATTCCTAAATCGACAGAACTGTCAGAATCCTCAGATTCTTCTGAGGACTCAAAGTACCGTCTGTCCAGATGCTCCCGAAAAGCCCGATACCCGTACCGACCGAAGTCGGTACCGGACGTAATCGGTACAGGAGTATCAGTACCGGAAGGCATTGGATGACTGGGTACCGGCAATGCGGACACCGATGTCAATGCTATTGGTACCGGCACCGGTTGAGTTGTCTGACACAGTTCCGAGGGCGTCGATGCCGCAAGGAGAGCCGCCATTCTGCGCTCAATAGCCAGGACTCTCTGGTCTATCGACGCTGCCGATGCCTGGATGTCGGTACCTGAGAAGAACGCCGGTACCCCAGAGCATGGCACCAGTAGTTCTGCCGAGGTCGAGGCCTCGAGAACGTCCTGGAGCCCCGATAATGCTTTGGAAGCCGAAGCCTCCCGCCGGGGCAATTTTGCCGGTACAGAATCCTCAAGGGCAACGCCAGAGGCATCTCGATGCTTAGAAGGAGATCTACCCTTTGAGGACCAGCTAGACTTATGTTTAGTTACCTGAGATCCACGGGAGGAAGACGTCGATGCCACCAAAGCTGCATCAGAGGGAAACAGGGTACTGAGCTTGGCAGCTCGGTTCTGTCTACCTCTCTTGGACATCATGGCACAGGCTATACATTCCGAAATGGAATGGTCAGGACCTAAACATTTCAGACACCACTCATGGGTGTCAGTGACGGAGATGGTACCGCCACACTTGGTGCACTTTTTAAAACCCGAAGAGGGTTTTTCCATCGTGGAAAAAATCCTGGGCCTAAGGCCCAAAATGGTGCGTGCAAGTAAAAGGCCAAAGCCCTTTTACAGTCCAAAGTATGAAGATTCCTTTCTGCATTTGAGGTGCGAGGCCTTGGGAAGAATACAGGAAGGTAAACCGCTTGGTTTAAATGAAAAGGTGACACCACCTTTGGCATAAAGTGTGGATGAGCCCTAAGGACTACCTTATGATGGAACCTTGTATAAGGAGGATCAGCCACCAACACCTGCAATTCACTGATGCGACGTGCTGATGTGATTGCAATAAGAAAGATGACCTTCCAGGAAAGGAATTTCAAAGAGGTAGCTAATGGTTCAAAACGCGGCTTCATGAGCTGCCCAAGAACCAAATTTAAGTCCCATGCCACAGGTGGTGGCTTAATGGGAGGCTTAGTTAAAAGAAGGCCTCTCATAAATCTCGCTATGAGAGGATGAGAGGAAATAGGTTGTCCATTTAGAGGCTTGAAAGAAGCTGCAATAGCACTCAAATGAACTCACTGAATTGGTCTTAAGCCCTGCATTAAATAAATGAAGGAGATACTCCAGTAATGATTCCAGAGGTATCGCAAGAGGGTTAAGACCCTTCTGCGAGCACCATATGGTAAACCTTTATCACTTGAATGCATAAGAGCATCTTGTGGAAGGCTTCTTGGAAGCATAAAGGATATCCTTTACCTGCTGAGAAAGGTGAAGACTGTGAAGTTCTAGGCTTTCAGCAACCAGGCCCTGAGATGGGGATTTGGAGCAGATCCTAACTCCAGAGGTGGAGCTTGAGAGAGATATGGGAGCAGAGGGTACCACATTTGCCGTGGCCAATGTGGAGCTATGAGAATCATATGACCCCTGTCTCTCTGAAGCTTGAACAGGATTTTGGGAATTAGGGGAATGGGTGGAAAGGAAGTCCTGGCCCCAATGGAGGAGGAAAGCATCCCTGGCCTGACAACCCTGAGCCGGAATTCTGGAACAGAACCGAGGAAGTTTGGCATTTAGCGGACTTGCAAAGAGGTCTAAAATTGAAAGATTTTGGCCACCTGGTCTGCATGGAGAGACCATTTGTGTGGAAGCAGAACTCGACTGAGTCAGTTGCCCAAGAGTTTTGAATGCCTGAAAGATACACCGCAAGGAGATGAATCTGATGCTCTCTGGCAAGGTCCCATAGTCGCAAAGCTTCGTTGCATAGCAACAGAGAGCCTGTACCGCCCTGCTTGTTCACATAGAACATGGCTACTTGATTGTCCGTTTGAACTAGGACTGTCTTGTAGCTGAGCTGGGTGTGGAATACTCGAAGAGCAAGGAAGATTGCTCTGAGTTCCAGGAGATTGATGTGTAGATAGGTCTCCTGTGGAGTCAAGGTACCCTGGGTAGAGGGGCCTTGAAGGTGGGATCCCCAACCCACCTGTGAGGCATCTGTTAGTGGCTTGGGTGGGGGTTGCTGAAAAGGAGACCCCACCAAAAGGTTTTGGGGTGACTGCCACCATTGGAGGGACAAAATAAGGCGATCTGAATTTGCTATTTTGTCTGACAGGCAACCTGACGCCTGAGTCCACTGAGTGGATAAAGTCCACTGGGCTGCCCTCATATGGAGGCGAGCATAAGGAACTATATGCACGGTGGATACCTGAAGCTAACTGCACAATGCGAAGGCAGCAGGGCTGTGGAAGATAGGCCCTTGTCTGTCTGGTATCCAGCAGAGCTCCTATAAACTCCAGGAACCGAGTGGGAGCCAGATTGGAATTTGGGAAGTTTATGACAAGCCCCAAATACTGAAGGATGCGTATTGTGCAAGAGAGAGCAACCCTGGCCTCTGGCTCTGAAGGGGCTCGAATGAGCCAGCCATCTAAGTAAGGGAAGATGAATATTCCTAGGGTGCGGAGAAATGCTGCCATCACAGCCATGCATTTTGTGAACACCCTTGGTGCAGAGGCCAGGCCAAAAGGAAGAACCCTGTATTGGTAGGGTTTCCCTTGAAACAGAAAGCAAAGGAACTTTCGATGAGTTGGATGGATGAGAACAAAGCCAATCCTGACTCTGAAGGTACGGCAGCAGAGTTCCTAGAGAAATCATTTTGAACTTCTTTGAACAGGAATTTGTTGAATTCTCTGATGTCTAAAATGGGTCTGTGTCCTCCTGTTTTCTTTGGAATAAGGAAATAGGGGGAGTAAAATCCTGTACCTCATTGGGGAATGGGTACCTCTTCTATTGCCCCTTGGGCAAGAAGCACAGTGACCTCTCGACCTAACTGGTCATTGAGAGAGGTCTGAGAATTGAACTGTCTTATTGTAGGAGGGGGCATGCTGAGGAAATGAAGCTTGTACCCCTCTCTTACAATAGACAGTCAAATTTTCTGCTGTTATCTGACCCCATCTGGGGGCAAAATGACATAACCTTTCTGGTATGGTGGAGGGTTCTGGGCCAGGAAGGCAAAGTTCTCTAGATAGGAGTCAAAGCCCCTGTGGAGGCTGAGTCTGGTGAGTCGGTTGAGGCTCAGCTGCTTTTGTCTTCCTTTGTCTAGGTTGTTGCTGCTGTCCCTTTTGGGCAGACTGACCTAAACGATGCCCCTGTTGGGTATAGGAGGGATAAAACGTCTTACTGAAGAATGGTTTCTTAGAGGATTTTTTCCTCACAGGATCAGCTGTAGCTATAGACAATCTATCAAAAGTGATATTGTCTGCATCTATCTCATTAGCTTTTTCCTGCCAATTCTTGCCAAAAAGAGTCTCCTGTGCAAGGAATATTCCCTAGTTTATCCTTTACCCAAATTTCCAAGTCAGATGCCTGGAGCCAGGCAATCCTACGTGCACCTATGGCAATGGCAGAGGTTCTGCTTATGCACTCAAAGCAGTCAAAAGCTGCACAACTCGCAAATTTGGAAACATCCTAAGCATGTTTGACAAGGGTGAGATAATCTTGCCTCTTATCATCAGGAAGGAGAGGGCTCATAAGCTCTAAATCTCCTGTGACCTCCTTAAGGAACATTCCCATATATAAGACATAGGAACTGATCCTAGCAGAAAGCATGGAAGCCTGGAAGGTTCGACGTCCAAAGGCATCAAGAGTCCTACACTCACGTCCTGGAGTATTAGATGCATGCCTTTTTGCACTATTTATCCTTCTCATTGCTGACTCCACCACCATGGAATGGTGTGGTAATTGAATCTTCTGAAACCCAGGACAAGGAGGAACTCAATACATGGTGTTGAGTCTTTGAGAGTGAGGAGATGTGGTTAGAGGTGTTTCCCCACATCCTTAACATGAGATCATGCAAGATCTCATGAATAGGTAAGGTAGCTGCACATATCTCGGATAAAATCCTGAAAGGACATATCCTTTGGTGGAGACATCCTATGCTGAGGAAAAGAAGAATCCTCAGGAAGTAATACTCTGGTATCCGAAGAGCTTTCAGAGTCTTCAGACTCATCCGAGGATTCATGGGTGTCGGTGACGGAAATGGTACCGCCACACTTAGAACACTTTTTAAAACCTGAGGCGGGTTTTTCCATTCTGAAGGAAAAGTTGGGCCTAGTGCCCAAAATGGCGTGTGGCAACTGAAGAGAAAATCACTGGAAAGACTCCAGAAAAAAAATTTTTTTTTTGAAGAAAAGAACCACTGGCGGTAGCGGTGTAGCGTCGAGGGAAGGCAGACGCGACCACAAAAAAGAATAGAAGGGATTTTTTTCTGCGGTGACAGGATGTGCGACCTGTTGGCTCCACGCAAAACGAAGAACTGGCGAGGGACAGTTGGGCAAAGCAGGAAGGCAGCACGCAGGCGCTGTGGGATGCTCCCAAAAGCTTTCCTATTGAACGCTGGGGAGCGTTCCCGCGAAGGCTCAGTCGGTACCGACGATACCCATATGTGAAGACTACATTCCTGTTTGTTCCTGGAGATTACCTTTATTGAAATGGATAACACGGATAACATATGGAAAGCAGTGTGTATAAATGCCCGTAGCATAGGAAATAAGATCCTTGATGTTGAAGCTTTGGTGGAAGTGGCTGACTTAGATTTAATGGCAGTTACAGAAACATGGTTCACAGAAAACCATGATTGGGATGTAACTATACCTGGCTATACTTTATTCAGAAAGGACAGGGTAGGAAGAAGGGGAGGAGGAGTGGCACTATATGTAAAAACTACTATTGAAGCTTTGGAATTACAGAGCTTAAAAGGGAGAGAGGAGGCATTGTTGATTAAACTAGAAAGAGGGAAAGAGAAATCTATTTGCATTGGTGTGATATACAGACCTCCCTCACAAGAGGAAGAGGTGGACAGAGTTAATTGAAGACATATGCAGCATTGCTAGGAAAGGGGAAGTGCTACTGATAGGAGATTTCAATATGCCAGATTTTGACTGGCACATTCCTGCTTCAGTATCATCTAGAAGTAAGGAGATCCTGGAGTCTCTACAGGGAGAACTATTCAGACAATTGGTAACAGACCCCACACGTGAAGGGGCCATACTGGACTTGGTGCTTACCAACGGTGAAAGTGTTTCTGATGATGTAATGGGAGATCATTTTGCATCCAGTGATCACCAGATGGTGTGGTTCAGTATTAGGACTAGAGCTGTTAGAATCCATTCAAAGGTGAGGATCTTAGACTTTAGGAAGACTAACTTTGCCAAGATGGTGCAATACCGCAGGGAGTCGTTAGTGGGATGGGAATAGCTGGGGGATGTAGAAAAACAGTGGGCAAAACTGAAAGGGGATATTTTAAGGGCAACCAACCTTTTTGTTAAAATGGTAAATAAAGGTAAAACGAAAGGGAGACCGCTATGGCTTTCGAAAGAAGTAGCTGAAAAAGTGAAGAAAAAGAGGGAGGCCTTCATGAAATACAAGAGATATCAGAGAGGGGAAGACGGGCATCTATATTTGGAAAAACTTAGAGAAGCTAGCAAAGTAGTCAGGAAGGCAAAGATTCAAAAGGAGGAAGAAATAGGCAATGCAATAAAATGGGGGGGGGGGGGAGGGGGGGATAAGACATTTTTCAGATATGTTAGTGAGAAGAAGGGCAAAAGTGGTATTGTCAGACTCAAGGGTGCAGGGGAGAAATATGTAGAAGCTGATAAGGATAAAGGTGAAATTAGACCTACCTGTTAATTGTTCTTCCTGGAGTAGATACAGTCTAGTCCCGGACCTCTGGGTTGTCCACCTTAATCAGCAGCTTGGAGACTGAGGAACCTCCTTCTTTTCATGATGTCACCAGTATAACATCCCGGGAGCTGCCTCCACTCCCAGTTCCCTATTGACAAAGCAGACTCACCGGAGCAACAAGTAAGCATTACGGTAACATTCAACTGAGCAGTCCTCCACTAAACTAACTGGCATTTCCAACAACGGAAAGAAAACCCACTCTCCGTTCCTAACATTTGAAAATTTGAAAATGGCAACTCATAAACCTTTAACATGCGAAGCATCGCCCTCCGCCCGCCATACTCTTCGACGGGAAAGGCCCCAGCGAACTCCCCTCCACCTAACCAAACTCTGGAAAATAATTCTCTTACCTGTGACCACTGGAATCCTTTGCAGACCCCTGCTCTAGGAAAAACACAGCACCGGGGAGGGATACAGGACTAGACTATCTACTCCAGGAACAACAATTAGCAGGCAAGTCTAATTTCACCTTCCTGATCGTATCTCAAATCTAGTCCTGGACCTCTGGGTATGTACCAGAGCACTATTCAATGGGAGGGACCCTGCTTAGTCCCCTGCAGAACAGCAGCTCCAAAACACACGTCCTGCTGAGCCTGCACATCTAGCCAATAATGCTTCACAAAGGAACTCAACGACGACCAAGTCGCCGCCTTACAAATTTCTAATGGCGGAACCCGGTGCAACTTCGCCCAAGACGCTGCTTGCACTCTAGTAGAATGGGCCCTCAGCCCTTCAGGCACCGACCTGCCCTTCAGCACGTAAGCCGAAGCTATAGCCTCCTTAATCCATCTGGCAATGGAAGCTTTGGAGGCCGCCTCTCCCTTTCGCGGCCCCCCGAAGAGCACAAAAAGTCTCTCTGATCTGCGGAAAGGCTCCGTACGGTGCAGATACTTTTTCAACACCCTTTTGACATCCAAAAGTCTGATTCTTCGCGCCCGGGTTCCCCTCGCTGCCAGTAAATACTGGCAAGGAAATCACCTGATTCAAATGAAATGACACCACCTTGGGTAAAGACGCTGGCACTGTCCTCAAAACTACCTTAGACTCAAAGGAGGACAGAAACGGCTCCCTACATGACAAAGCTTGCAACTCAGAAACTCTTCTCGCCGAACAGATAGCCATTAGGAACACCACCTTCAAGGTCAAATCCTTAACCGATGCCCTACTCAAGGGCTCAAAAGGCTCCCGTTCCAACGCCTCCAACACTAAAGGGAGACTCCAATTTGCCACTAACCGCCTCACCGGAGGTCGTAACAGTGATACCGCCGTGAGGAACCGCTTGATCTCTCCGTGCCCCCCAAGTGACCGTCCCCCTATTCTATCTCTGTAGCAAGCCAGCGCTGCGACCTGCACCCTTAGCGAAGCAGCCGCCAACCCCTTGTCAAAACCATCCTGTAGGAAATGCAAAAGCTAGGGCACCGTCGCCCTTAACGCCCCGAAAGCTCGGGCTGCACACCAGGCTTCAAACACTCTCCAGACACGCACATACGCCAACGCCCTAGATCTCCTTCTGGCCTTCAACAAAGTGGAGATTACTGCTGCCGAATAACCTCTCGCTGTTAACCGCGCCCTTTCAATAGTCAGGCCATAAGCGAGAACCGATCCAGATAAAGGCATGAACAGCAGACCCTGCGCTAACAGATCCGCGTGCCTTGGGAGCCGCCACGGCTTCTCCACCAACAGCCTCACCAAGTCGGCGTACCAGGGCCGACGCGGCCACTCTGGGGCTATTAGAATCACGCGACCCCTGTGCCTTTCTATCCGCTGCAGAACCCTGCCTACTAGGGACCAAGGAGGAAACACATACAGCAGTTGATCCAGTGGCCACCTTAGAATGAGAGCATCCAGCCCCTCTGACATTCTCTCCTTTCACCTGCTGTAAAAACGACCGACCCTTGCCGACTGGAACGTTGCCATGAGGTCCATTACCGGTGTGCCCCAGCGACGCTCTAGACTCCCGAAAACCTCCGGATGCAGAACCCACTCCCCGGGTCCACCTTCACCCGGCTTAGGAAGTCCGCCTGCACAATGTCTACTCCTGCTACATGCGCCGCCGAGAGAGCCAGCAGATTTACCTCGGCCCAACTGCACAGGTGTTCAGCCTCCTCTTCCAGCGCCACACTGCTGGTGCCTCCTTGACGATTTACATAAGCTACCGCCGTTGCGTTGTCCGAGAACACTCGGACCGCCGACCCCGCTAGGCAACTTCGGAAGCTCTGCAGCGCGAACGCCACCGCTCTCAATTCCAGCCTGTTGATTGACCAGGTCCTCTCCTCCCAGTTCCATTGCCCCTGCGAGAATCTGCCCTGGCAATGTACCCCCCAGCCCACCAGACTGGCATCTGTCATCACCGTGACCCAGTCCGGCGCTTCCAGGGGTCTCCCTTTTTCCAGCGACCCCGGCCTCAACCTCCACCGGAGGGCCACAGACGTCTCCTCTGGGCAAGGCAGCCTCCTTGACAACGAATCCTTCTGATGCGACCATCGCCTGAGGAGAGCTCTCTGCAGAGGTCTCTCATACACCCTTGCCCAAGGAACTACCTCTATTGTGGCCGCCATCGTGCCCACCAACTGCAGGTACCTCTAGGCCGTGGGTGCCCGGCTGCCCAAGAAGCACCGTACCAGCTTGCGTAAGCCCTGGGCCCGAAGCCGAGGGAGAAACACATGCCCCGTCTCTGTATCGAAGCGAGCTCCCAGAAACTCCAAATTCTGAGATGGATGGAGATGGCTCTTCCCCAGGTTCACCACCCAACCTAGACTCTCTAGAAAGGCCACCACTCTGGATGTGACTCGCTCGCTCTCGACCCTGGACTTTGCTCGAATTAACTAATCGTCTAGGTACGGATGTACCATGATCCCTTCCTTTCTCAGGGCCGCAGCAACTACCACCATAATTTTGGTGAACGTGCGGGGAGCCGTTGCCAGGCCAAACGGCAGCGCTCAGAACTGAAACTGACCGAAAGGCACTGCGAACCGCAGATAGCGTTGATGCTCCGGACGAATGGGGATGTGGAGGTACGCCTCTGAAAGGTCTAAGGACGTTAGGAACTCGCCCTTTTGTACCGCAACTATTACTGACCATAGCGTTTCCATATGAAAGTGCGACACGTGGAGACAGCGATTCACTCCCTTGAGATCCAGAATTGGTCGAAAGCCGCCATCCTTCTTTGGCACCACGAAATAAATGGAGTATCGTCCTGACCCGAGTTGGACTTGCGGCACCGGAACAACAGCTCCTAGGTCGAGAAGCCTCCGTACCGTCTCCATTATTGCCTCTCGTTTGCATGGCGAATTGACGGCGAACCGCACGAAGGCATCCCGCACTGGGGTTCGAAACTCTAGGGCGTACCCCTCTCGAATAATCTCCAACACCCACTGGTCTGACATGACGTGGACCCAGGCATTGTAAAACTCCTGCAGCCGTCCTCCTACGGCTACTAGGGACGCCTGGGTCCCCCTGGCATCATTGTGACTTTCTAGTATTGGCCAAGAAAGAGGAGGCAGAGGCCCCAAACCCTCCACCTGCTCCCCGAAAGCCCTGGGCTCTGCTGGGAAATCTACCTCTCTGGACGGCATTAAACCTTTGAAACCGAAATCTACGGAACTCTCTCAAAGGCCCCTTGCCCCACGAGGTCACCCTGCCCTGCTTAGGCTTGTCCTCTGGCAATCTACCGCTCTTAGATTCCCCTAGGTCCTTCACTAACTTCTCTAGGTCCTCTCCAAAGAGAAGCCTGCCCTTAAAAGGCAGCTTACCTAACCTTGTCTTCGACGCATTATCCGCCGCCCAGTTACGAAGCCACAGATAGCGCCTCACGCCATGCTTTTTGACAATCCTCTCATCAGGTCATACTGTGTATCTGCCAGGTAGGCCGCCCCCGACTCCAGCCTGGATGCCTCCCCAGCTATGTCGCCATCCCGATCTCCTTGGACCTGCTGCGACCACCTCAAACAGGCCCTGGCTACCCATGCTCCACAAATGGCCGCCTGAAACACTAGGGCATTCACATCAAAGATCTGCCGCAGAAGCGCGTCCAACATTTTATCCTGAGTGTCTTTGAGGGCAGCTCCGCCCTCCACCGGGATCGTGGTCTTCTTCGTAACCGCTGAGACGGCAGCATCTACCCTAGGTGGCTTGAAGACCTCCTTATCCTGATCCACTAATGGATAGAGACGCCTCATCACTCTGGCCCCCTTCAGAGATGCCTCCAGGATATTCCACTCTTCTTGGATCATCTCCTGAAAAACTGTGCACCGGGAATGCTCTCAGAGTCTTCCGAAAGACCTGTAACAACGGATCCTCAAGGGTATCTTCCTCCGTCGCCCCCGGAACCGGCATGTTCAATGCCCCTAGCGTCTCCACTATCAGCACCGGGAGCTCATCCCTTTGGAACACCCGCACTACTCTCACTTGGTCCTCTTTCTGTGAGCTTCCCTTCCTCCAATTCATCCTCCTCCATGTTCTGGTGTTCCTCATCCAAGAGATGCCCCTCAGAGACAAGAGAAGGAGCGCTAAGATCCTCATCCAGTCATCGTTTCTTCTCCAAACCTTCCTCCGCACTTGCGGCGGAGAGAGAGCTGTTTAACACCTTTGCCTTCCAGCTTACTCTTTCCCTGCCTAAGTAGCACTCCTCCCACTGCTTGCTGTAGAAGTGCCACGAAGTCCTTGGAAAAAATTGACGCTAGCCCTTTGGGCCACACTACCGGGACGGAAGGCAAGTCCGATGCCGAAGATGGCCCAGCTACAGGCTCCTCCAGACACACAAATGGCGTCTGAGGACTGGAACTCTCATCCCCTGCCTGCAGGGCGCCGTCCTTGTCTTCTCGCACCTGCTCCATCACCGCGGCCTCTTTCGTGCAGCTCTTGTACACTCCAGAGTCAGCCACTGAACTCCTTCTAGCCCCACATACAAAGCACTGGGGCCTAGATGGCATCCTGTAGAGCAGAATCTCTAAAAGGTACTCTCCCGGTCTCCAACACCTTGAGGCCCGCAACTCTTCCCCCCAAAACAAGAGCGAGAAACCCCCACAGCCTTCTATGGCAAACCTGACTCGCTTTCCGTGTCTGCCGTTTTTTTTTTTTAAACACCGAGACTTGTACCCAGCCTTCCAACCACTAATTATACCAAACCGAGCTTAGTTTCAACGAAAACAAGCCAAACCGCAGCAATCCAGCAACTAATAGCCCCCCTGCACGGCGCACCGCAGCCTCTGCCACGCGGCCGGGCCAGCCTCCGTTTTCGCGCCCAAACGCGCTGACGAGAGATCTGTACAGACCGGGCCTAAGTGCAGCTGCCCTGATGTTGAACGAAGCAACCTCACTCACCTTTGCCGCGAATCACGTTCTGCTGCGTCAGTCTTACCCTCGGGAGGCCCCAGATAAACAAAACCCCCTCTGTCTCCTGCCGGCTCTCCCGCTACCGCCAGAGCCCTAAAGCGTTGACAGGCAAAGCATCTGTAAAGCGTCGGCTCTAAATAGTCTGAGGCCTCCGGTCTGAACTTGCTCACCAGCAGACCCGGATCCTCCTACGATCCACTAAATCGGCCCCCTTTTTCCACTCCCGAACTTGCAGACAAGCTGAAACGGAAGGGGGGGGGGAGGACTCCCACGCAATTTAAAGGTACAGATGCCAAATATTCACCTCAAAACTGATGCTCCCCTTTACCTTTTTTTTTTCTAACTCTAACCTAACCAAAACTACACTTAATTGTTCCTCCAGGGAGCCCAGACCTCTGGGCTCACCACCCTTTCAGCTGCTTGGAGACTGAGGCAACTGGGAAGTGGAGGCGGCTCCCGGGATGTTATACTGGTGACATCGTGAAAAGGAGGTTTGTTCCTCAGTCTCCAAGCTGCTGGTTAAGGTGGACAACCCAGAGGTCTGGGACTAGACTGGAGATACGATCAGGAAGCGGAATTGCTTAACAAATTTCTGTTCTGTGTTCACAGATGAAGAACCAGGAGCAGGACCTCAGAAAACTCCCACAAACAGGAACAGAAGCGAGGGACATCTTAAACAACTTTCAGAAGACTGTTTGTGAGAAACTAGCTCAACTTAAAGTAGACAAAGCGATGGGACCAGATGGGATACACCCTAGAATACTAAGGGAACTTGGGGACGTTCTAACAGCTCCACTGACTGAACTTTTCAATGCCTCGTTGGGAGTCGGGAGTGGTGCCAAAGGACTGGAGAGAGGCTCATGTGGTGTCTTTACACAAAAGCGGAAGTAAGGATGTGGTTGAAAACTACAGGCCGGTTAGTTTAACTTCAGTGGTGAGTAAATTATTAGAAACGCTGCTGAAAGAGAAAATAGTGAGGTTTCTGGAGTCCAGCGGATTGCAGGATCCAAGGCAGCATGGATTCACCAGAGGCAGGTCTTGTCAGAGTAAACAAGCAAATTGCTCTTCTCAATTACTTGTAATTGAGAAGAGCAATTTGCTTGTTTACTCGTTGTTGCTACACCTTGTGACCCCTGAAGAAGGCCCCCGGCCGAAACCTTTTAGTTGGGTCCTCCAATAAACTTTGTTTGCACAATTACACCTACGTGTAGGCCTGGTCCTTGGGTTCCGCTCCTGGTTTTTCTCACCTTGTTTTTGCGGATACTAAGGTGGACCCTTACTGAATTGGTCTTAAGACCAGAGGATGATAAATGGAGGAGATACTCCAGTAACATCATCACTGGCACTGAAAATAGATTAAGTTCCTTTTTTGAACACCAGATAGAGAACATTTTCCACTTAAAGGCTTAGGCCCGCCTTCTGGAAGGTTTTCTTGAAGCCAAAAGGATATCCTTAATCTGTTGAGAAAGGCTGATATCCTGGAATTCTAGATTCTCAGCAGGAACGCCCTGAGGGGTAGAGACTGAGGATTCAGGTGCAATAGCGTCCCGTTCTCCTGGGAAAGAAGATCTGGAGCACATTCCAACTCCAGAGGCCTGGCTTGAGAGAGACGTAGAAGCAGAGGATACCATGTTTGTTGTGGCCAGCAAGGGGCTATAAGGATCAAACACCTGAGATTCACGCCCAGGACTACGCGGACTTCCTACAATCAAAACTATGCCAGACAGACAAGACTGACCCTCCCTCTTACACCGTGGAACCATCAAAAGCAGCGACATTAGCAATGTTCACCACCCCATCCAATGAGCAAATCATCGACACCATCTCTGCAATCACCACCACTACCGCGCAGACCGACCCCTGTCCTGCCTTCTGGATAAAGGAACTACGGACAGAATTTAGTCCATTCATAGCTAGACTCTTTGACGCATCTTTCACATCAGGCTATTTCCCACTGAATCTCAAGCACACATCCATCAGACCCCTGCTAAAGAACAACAAATTGGACCCCAAGAAAGTAGAATTGTATAGACCCATTGCCAGCATTCCACTACTGGCAAAGATAATCGAAAAAGATGTCCTACACCAGATTCAACAACACATCAACAATACCTCTCCGTTAGACCACTGCCAACACGGATTCAGAGATTCCCACGGTGTTGAGACGCTACTTACCACCCTCGCTAACAATATACTTTACGCAATAGACATCCGTCATGGAGTTGCCCTGATATTCCTGGACATAGCTGCAGCGTTCGACTCAGTATGTCACGAATCCCTCCTGAGCCGGCTCAAAGAGAAGGGCATCTGCGACCTAGCAATAACCTGGTGTAAGTCATACCTGTCCGATAGATGGCAACATGTGCAGACGGGATTCACCACCTCAGAACCGTTCCACCAGAAACAGGGCGTTCCGCAAGGATCCTCCCTCTCAGCCTTAATGTTCAACATCTATATGCAGCCAATTTGCGACCTCATACGATCATTCAATGTAGAATGCATGATTTATGCTGATGACGTTCTCATGTACATGCCATTCCAGACCGACCAAACTGACCTCACCCCACTAACTGTTTTAGCTCAGTAGAAAAATGGCTTCTAAACCAGAATCTTCAAATACAGCACAAAAAGACTGAAGTGCTGTTCATCTCCAGAAACCCCAACTTTTCCCCTCCAACCTGCCTAAAAATTGGAAATATAGAACTGCAAACCAAACCCTCAATCCGCTATCTGCGTGTCACACTGGATCAAAGACTGGATATGAAGACACACGTGGGCAACATAGTAAAATTAACGTACCATAAGATCAGGACACTCAAACATCTACGCCCCCTCCTTCAACCAGCCGACTTCAGAACAATCTTCCAAGCACTAACCATCCCACATCTAGACTACGCCAACGCAATTCTCCAAGGACTCCCACAATCCAACTCGCTATGAATGCTGCAGCCAGAGTCCTACATGGCGCCTCCAGGAGGGACCATATAACACCCATCCTCAAAAGTCTCCACTGGCTCCCAATCCACTGCAGGATCACCTTCAAGACCCTACTACTAGCATTCAAAACCATCAATGGACTCGCCCCCTCCTCTCTCGCTGACCTCACCCACATTACCCCCCCCCCGAATAGAACCAGACGCTCTACTGCTATAAACACCCTAGTAATCCCCAAAGCAATGACCCACTGTACTCAGACAACCATAAACAGGGCTTTCAGTCTCTATGCTCCCAGAAGCTGGAACGCTTTTCCTCCCGACATCCGAGCAATCCCGGAACTAACTAAATTCAGGAGAGCATTGAAACACTATCTCTTCTTCAAATGCTACCCTGATGAACGCACACCAACTCCACCGCTCACAATGTAACCCCGACCACATGCAACCTCCCTCATATATTGTATATAAGTATGATATCATTCTGTTATCATTACAAATGTAAATAGTTAATACTGTTATCCAAGTTAAGCTACCTGTTATATGTATCACGGTGTTATATGTATCACGGTGTTAACCCCCGCCGTAAATACCTCATGTTCCATGTAAACCGCACTGATGTTGAAGAGCGCGGTATATAAACGAATTAAATAAACAAAAAATAAATAAAATATGGCCCCTGTCTCTCTGAAGCTTGAACAGAGTTTTGGAAATGAGGGGAATGGGTGGGAAGGCATAGAGGAAGTCCTGACCCCAGTGGAGGTGGAAGGCATCCCTTGCCTGACAGTTCTGAGCTGGAATTCTGGAACAGAACCGGGGAAGTTTGGAATTCTGAGGTCTTGCAAAGAGGTCTATATCTGGAGTTCTCCAGAGCAAATTCGAGCAATTTACACTGGATGAAGATGCCACTTGTGTGGCAGCAAAGCACAGTTACTTACCTGTAACAGGTGATCTCTGGGAACAGCAGGAATTAGTCTTCACATATGGGTACGTTGGTACCGACGGAGCCTGCACGGGAATGCTCCCCAGCATCCAATCAGAAAGCTTTTGGGAGCATCCCTCGCGCCTGCGCGCTGACTTCCCGCCTTTCCCACTGCCTCTCCTCAGTTGAGTTTCATAGCTGAGACAGAAGGAGAGAAAGAGGAAAGGAGATAGATAGATACAACTCCCAGGGGAGGTGGGTGGGTTGTGAAGACTAATTCCTGCTGTTCCCAGAGATCACCTGTTACAGGTAAGTAACTGTGCTATCTCCAGGAACAAGCAGGAATGAGTCTTCACATATGGGGACTCCCTAGCTGTGGGTGCCAGGGGAGATCCCATAAAGAGTAGTTACTCACCTGTAACAGGTGTTCTCCAGGAGCAGCAGGAATCAGTCCTCACATATGGGTGACGTCGGAGTCGACAGAGCCCTCGCGGAGCAATTTCCCCAGCTTTCAAAGAAAGCCTTTGGGAATTGCAGCGCGCATGCGCGGTCCCTTTCCCGCCCAAGGGTGCCATCTTGCTCAGTCTGATGACATAGCTAAAAGACAGCAAAAAAATTAGCAAAAAACGAAATGATAGGACTGCAACTCCAAGGGGAGGAGGGAGGGTTGTGAGGACTGATTCCTGCTGCTCCTGGAGAACACCTGTTACAGGTGAGTAACTACTCTTTCTCCAGGACCAAGCAGGAAGTCAGTCCTCACATATGGGACTCCCAAGCTTAAGGCTACCAGAGACCTCAAGCACAAAAATGAGCTCCCTCTAGCTCTGCAGTATAGAAGGAAGGAATCTTCTCTGAAAACGCCCCCGACCGGTAGCCCAACACCAGGGCCGGAGGGTAGGAGTTGCCTAAACCTCAAAGAGATTATGGAGGACTGCCTGACCCCCTCTCCAGGCAGTAATGGGCCGCAAAAGTCTGGCTTGAAGACCAAGTAGCGGCCCGGCAGATGTCTGCCAACGGAACAGAGCGGAGGTGTGCCACTGACGCAGCCTTCACCCTAACACGATGAGCCGTGACTCGACCCTCCAACGAGAGGCCGGCTGCCCCATAAGCCCAGGAGATACAGTCAGCTACCCAGATGGACAAGGTACACTTGGAGACAGGTAGCCCCAAGTTATTGGGGTCAAAAGAAACGAAGAGCTGAACAGCCCTCCTATGCTCCCGCGTACGGTCAAGGTAGAAGGACAAGGCCCTCCTACAGTCCAGGGTATGCAGGACCATTTCAGTCCAGCTGGAGTGTGGCCTGGGAAAGAAGGTCGGAAGAACCACCTCCTGGTTGAGATGAAAAGGAGAAACCACCTTTGGAAGAAACTTAGGGTGAGTCCGTAAGACCACCCTATTCCTGTAGAACCTAGTGTAAGGAGGATCAGACACTAGGGCCTGCAGTTCACCAACACGCCTAGCAGATGTAAGGGCTACCAAGAACAAGGTTCTCCAAGAAAGAAAACGAAGAGGGCAGGTAGCCATAGGTTCAAAGGGCAGACAGGTAATCCGCTGCAAGACCACATTCAGATCCCATTCAGGGGCTGGTGGACGCAAAGGAGACTTAAGCAGAAGGAGGCCTCGGAGAAAACGAGCCACCAAAGGGTGGTTAGACAGAGGCCTGCCATCTACCGGTGCGTGATGTGCAGAGAGCACTGAGGTGGACTCTGACAGAGTTGGACTTAAGGCCCAGATTGGAGAGGTAAAGCAAATATTGCAAGACCACCGCCACCAAGCAGGAGAAGGGATTCTCATACTGCTGAGCACACCACACGGAGAAGCGACGCCACTTAAGAGCGTAGGACTTCCGGGTGAAGGGCCACCTGGAGGCCAAGACGACCTCTTCCACCTCCCGAGGCAGTAGGAGGGGAGCAAGGACTACCCTTTCAGCAGCCAAGCCATCAGATGAAGGGACCGGAGGTTGGGGTGTAGGAGAGACCCGTGGTCTTGTGTCAAAAGATCGGGTTGAAACCCCAGAGGAAGAGGAGTGTCCACCGCCAGCTGCATTAGAAGCGGGAACCAAGGTTGTCTCGGCAATCGGGGAGCCACTAGGATCATCGAGGCTTTGTCTCTGAGAACTTTGAAGAGCATTCGAGACACCAGTGGCATGGGAGGAAAGGCATACAAGAGGCCTGTGGACCATGGAATCAGAAAAGCATCCGGCGCTACTCTGAGAGGATGCAGTTGTCGAGAGCAGAATCTGGGTAGTTGCCGGTTCAGAGGACTGGCAAACAGATCCAAGGTGGGGAGTCCCCACTTGAGAAAGATCTGCTGAACCACTAATGGATCCAATCTCCACTCGTGTGGTTGGAGGATCCTGCTTAGTTTGTCTGCCAGGTAATTTTCTTGACCTGGGAGATAGACCGCTTTGAGGAATATGCCGTGGCCGACTGCCCAAGAGCACAGCCGACGTGCCTCCTGACAGAGAAGGAAGGAGCCTGTGCCTCCTTGTTTGTTCACGCAGAACATGGCTACTTGATTGTCCATCTGGACCAGTACAGACTGGTGAGAAGTGAGGTGGGAGAAGGCTCTCAGAGCTAGGCGGATGGCTCTGAGCTCCAGGAAGTTTATCTGCTGCGCAGACTCCCAAGGAGTCCAGAGGCCTTGAGTACATGTCCCTTGGCAATGTGCTCCCCATCCCAGGAGAGAAGCATCGGTTGTTAGTACCTGAGAAGGAAGAGAAGATTGAAAATCCACTCCCAGCACTAGGTTTGGCAGATGAAGCCACCACCGGAGAGAAGAGACCAGCAGGTCCGAGACTTGTACTGAGTCCGTCAGGCACCCCGTGCCCTGATGCCATTGAGTGCGAAGGCACCACTGGGCAGGTCGCATGTTCAGGCGGGCATTGGGGGTCACATGGACCGTGGAAGCCATATGGCCGAGCAGTCTCAGAAATTGCCTGACAGAGACCAGGGAATTGCTGCGAAAGTGGCTGGCGAGATTCATGAGCCTGTGGGCCCTGTCCAGAGGCAGAAAGGTCCGCGCCTGAAGAGTGCTTAACCTTGCGCCGATGAATTCGAGATCTTGAGAGGGGAGCAAAGTGGACTTTGCGAAGTTTATGACAAAGCCTAAGTGCTGGAGCAGAGACACAGTGCGATGAGTGGCTTGAGTGGCCTCTTGGGAAGACTGGGCCTGGATGAGCCAGTTGTCCAGGTATGGAAACACAAAAAGGCCTTGAAGTCTGAGATAGGCCGCCACCACTGCCAGGCATTTGGTGAAAAACCCGTGGGGCGGAGGATAGGCCAAAGGGCAGGACCCTGTACTGGTAATGATTTCCTCCCACAACAAATCTGAGATATTGTCTGTGGTCTGGATGAATAAGGATGTGAGTATAGGCATCCTTTAGATCTAAGGAGCATAGACAGTCTCCCCGCTGGAGGTAGGGCAGCAGGATTCCAAGGGAAAGCATCTTGAACCTTTCCCTTGCCAGGAAGTTGAGGTTTCGCAAGTCCAGGATGGGTTTGAGGCCTCCTGTTCTTTTTGGTATCAGAAAGTACCTGGAATAAAAGCCGTGACCTCTCAGGTGGTGGGGCACCGTTTCCACAGCCTGTTCCTGAAGAAGACTTGCCAACTCCTGAAGGAGTAAGTCCCTGTGCAGAGGGAGTCTTGGAGGCTCCCCTGGAAAGTAGGAGGGAGGTACCTGGTAAAAGTGTAGAAGATAGCCTTTCTGAACTATATGAAGTACCCAGGTATCTGATGTGATGGCTGACCACCTGTGGGCAAAGTGGACCAGCCGGCCTCCTGTGCTGAGAGAAACCAGCTGAGGGGAAGAGGCTATGCTGATGGAGTCAAAAACCCCCACCCTGCTGAGCAGGGGCCAGTGTAGTGGGCTTGGGGGCCTGCTGCCTACGGGACCCATTACCCCGTCCCTTGGCCTGCTTAACCTTTTGGGGAGCTGCTGAGGCCTGATACTGAGGGTAGTATTTATAGGCAGCCGCCTTCCTCGGGTAAAAGGGCTTTTTCCCCGAGCCCTTCTTCTTCTGAGAAGGGGCAGAGGTTTTTCTGGACAGCCTAGTTCTGGTCAGAGTCTCGGTCTCGATTTGTGCAGCCTTTTCAGCCATGGGTTTGCCAAAGAGGTTTTCACCTCTGCAGGGGACATCGACCAACTTGTCCTGGACCCATGGCTCGAGGTTGGATGACTGAAGCCAAGCCTGTCGGCGGGCACCGATGCCGGCTCCGGCTACTCGAGCCGATGCTTCAAAGCCATCGTAGGCTGCCCGAGAGATAAACTTTGAGCACTCTCGAATCCCAGTGGACAAGGCTTGGAACCTCTGCAAAGGTTCCTCGGAGAGACCAGCCGAGAACCCGGCAATTTCCTTTGCCAGATCTCGGAGGTACATGCCCATATAGAGCTGGTAGGTCTGGACTCGACAAGCAAGCATAGAGCCCTGGAAACACTTTCTACCGAGGGCATCCAGGCTCTGGGCCTCCCTGCCGGGAGGCACCGAGGAGTGCATTTTTTGACTCGAGTCTATGCATGGCCGATTCCACCACCATGGAATGGTGCGGTAGTTGTGCCTTTTGGAAGCCGGGGCTCTTGCGGACTCGATAAATGGAATCGACCCGCTTGCTTAACACCGGCGCCGACGCCGGGTTCTCCCACATGCGGAAGAGAAGTCGTTTCAGCATCGGAGGAACCGGTACAGTAAAGGCCTCCTTCGGGGGAGAATCATACTGGAGGGCATCGAGCTCCTCGGCTCGAGGCTCCTCCTCGGGATCCGCGGGGAATGCCAAGGCCTTGGCCATATCCCGTACGAAATCCGAGAACCGGGTGTCCTCCGGGGGGGACCGTCTCCGAGGTTCGGACTCGGGCGAGTCCGATGGGACTCACAGAGTCTGAAAACTACCAGGGGACTCTTCGTCCTCCGATTCCCAGTCGGATTCCGTGGAGGAGGATTCAAGTGGCTCCGGTCGGGCGGGCACCGATGCCCTCTGCTCCGACGCCGAAGGAGTCGGCGTCGACGACCTCGGTACCGAACGGGAGGCTGAGGGAGACCGCGACCGAGGATCGACTCGAGCTCGGATGGACTCGAGGATCAGCTCGGTCTCCGGGGTCGACTTGGACGTCGACGTCCCGGTGGCAAGGGCAGACGCATTGGCAAGGCCAGCGATCAATGCCCGCTACTGGTCCATGAAGGCAGCTAAACTACTCTCCAAGGCCGTCAACCTGAGTCCAACCTCAGGAGACCCAGCAGCCCCGGACTCGGGCCCCGACAGCGTCGGGCCCGACGTCAGCTCCTTCGGAGGCGAGTCCACGAGGACCACAGTACTCACGTGTCCAGGCGACTCCATCTCGAGACGAGGATGTTTCGAAGGCCTCTCCGACTCCGAGGACCCGGGACGGCTGTCGGGGCTATGCGACCTGGCCCTCGAGGAACCAGGAGCGTCCGCCGACGCTGCCCTCACGGGTTTTTTCTTCCTATGATGTTCCTGGGTAGGAGACCCCCGCTCAGAGGAACTCCGACGATGCTCAGGACCGGAGTCCCGGGACGTCGAAGCCTCTGACGAGGTCCGGGCCCAGCTGGACACGGAGTCAGAGAAGATTCGTTCTAGCTGATGCTGCCGACTCCTCAACGCTTTTGAGGACATTTTGCCACACGGACCACAGATCATCGGGTCATGATCGGGTCCGAGGCAGCGGAGGCAGCAGTCGTGTGTGTCGGTAAGAGACATGAGTTTCTTACAGCGATCACACTTCTTAAACCCGCTGGCAGCCATCGAGGGAAAAAGGGCCCCTGCGAGGTCAAAAGACAGGGCCTGCCAGTGAAAAGGAAAAAATGGCGCGAACGCTTGTCACGAAGGACAAAAAAACCGAAAAATAAAGAAATGGACCCGATACCGGCGTAGCGGGTCCAGGCGGGAAAAAGGATCTGGCGTCGAACCAAAAAATAATAAATAAGAGAGAAAATCAACTTTTTCAGCGGTGAACACAAACAGCGTCTGTAGGGCTCCGCGGAAAAAAGAAGACTGAGCAAGATGGCACCCTTGGGTGGGAAGGGGACCGCGCATGCGCGCTGCAATTCCCAAAGGCTTTCTTTGAAAGCTGGGGAAATTGCTCCGCGAGGGCTCCGTCGGCGCCGACGTCACCCATATGTGAGGACTGACTTCCTGCTTGGTCCTGGAGAAAATGCGTATCCCTGGAACAGGACGGCATTTCCCAAACCTGGATCCCCGGCATCCCCTGAGGGATGGGGGGTAGGAGTTATTTATTTATTTACATTCTCTTATATACCGCACTATTCAGCATCAGCGCGGTTTACATGGAACAGAAACGCTCAGTACAGTTAACATGTATGAGTTTACAGATAACAGGGCAAGTAACTTAGATAACGGGTAAACTATTTACAAAAACTTGCTACATAAGCTTGTAAACTGAATAGAAAAGAGCTGTAGAGGAACAGCGAATCTAAAGACTACAGAGAAAAAGAGTCTTTAGAATGTATGTCAAGTATCATTAAAAAATTTAATGAACTAGTACAATATAGATCTTACCTACTGGATTGTAGGAAGTAGAACTGTGATGGAGTGTACTGTAGATGCAGTAGCGGAATCCTCAAGGTAACTTCACAGCAGTGAAGATGAAGTCCCAAACCTGGAATGGGCAGGTGACCCAGGTGTCAACTGGGGTAGGAGAAGAACGGCAGGTCTTCAATGGAAAGCTTTATGGGAAAAAGCTGAAAACTCTTTTAGGTACAGAGTTAACATTGACGACTATAAGAAGAAGACTGACCGATCTGGAGAATTAGCCCAGTTCTGAAGGGAAGAGGGGGTATGGAAAAAAGCCCCTATTCCCAGGGAGAACAGAAGTGTACTCAGAAATACTGAAGATGTACACGGTCTTTCCTAGCTGGTAAGAGATAGGAAGACATTGAAGTCTAATACTTCATAAACAGGGAGATCTATAACAAAAATAGAAGCTGTTGACATCACAGCAATAATTGTGTGTATAACCGCTCCCACTTACTGAGCCGTATGAGAATAGGCAAGTGGACTGTCTGGACCCCTTAAGAAGGGAACAGCTTTATAGCACAGACAGTTAGGGAGATAGCAGGTAATACTTAGCGTCCTATGGACATTTCCCAATGGGCAAACATACACATATATACACACACATTATATATATATATATATATATATATATATATATATATATATATATATATATATATATATATATAATATATATATATATATATATAGAGAGAGAGAGAGAGAGAGAGAGAGAGAGAGACATACATATCTATATATATGTGCATATATGTCTAGATATGTGTGATATATATATATATATATGGGCATGACTTATGCCCACACAGACTACAGAAATATGTATGTATAGGACATATACATACATGAATATAAGTCTGAGGATACATGCCTGCAACTGAGCCCCACAAAAACATTCACATGGGGAATGTGATGGGAAAAGATTCATCTAATAATGAGGGGGTAAAAACCACCTGAAGATATATAGAGAATCTATTTCTGCGGTGCAGGAATGTAGTTAAGTGGAATAACCAGTATGGTTGCGTGAAAAAACAGAGGATAATAGCAGTATGGCAAGAGCACGTCAGGAGTACTTTAGGACTCTGACATGTCCAAAGGACAAATAAACGCATAGACTAAGACACCAGGATGACCCAGCCAAGGGACACAGGGGTATCATGTACACCAAAAGAGTATGCGTTGTCCAAGTGGAGCAAAAAAGCATAATGCCAAGCTGTAAGGAAAAAAGGGGTAGATTCCTGCAAGATTGGGAACTCCTTGGACATTCACGCCATGGAATGATTATATAAGCTTTTTCTACTATATGGAAAAAACCCTCAGAGACAAAGTTCAATGCTCTGTAGCAAGGGCCCATAGTAGAAAGCTTCGCTGAAGATTGCAGCGAGCATTGTGCAGGAGAATTATAAGAGAATACTGACAGAAGGCAGGTGTGTTGCCACATCCTAGGAAAGGATATGGCTAGAAGAAGATAACCTGCAGTGAGTAGTACTATGCAAGATAGTTGAAAGTAGCTTGCAATGAGCATTAAAGTAATCACTGGAACTCCTGCATACACAGCAGCTGAACAAAACAGCAGAGGGGATTCTCCTGTATAAAACAGAGAGAAAACAGGTAAAGGGAGCGGAGATATTTACGTCCCTGTCTGATGAGTTGTTCAGAGCATGCATTGAAGGATAACAAAATAAATCTACACTGGAAGAAAGAGAAGTGTTTCAGTATGGTACCAACCCAAGCAGGGGAAACCCTGGAAGAAAGGGGGTTGGAAAGTGACTTACCATATGGCAAGTCAGCTGAAGGAAAAGATGTCCATGTGGGGACAGAAACTATCATGGGATAGTTGTAACCTCCCTTCGTAGTAGTAAGAAGGGGAGAATTCTGTAACCCATGGACAAAAGTATCCTAACAGCTTAGCATACTGAAAGGGAAAAAAACAGTGTAGTGTTTGAGAATAAACTTCTGCTAAGAAGAAGTTAGCTGTAGATTGCAACATACAGGAACCTATGGTTGCTGGTTATGATTAGACTGGCTAGAGTCTGGAGACTTCAGACTAGGATGAGATGTCCTTGCTTGGGTACATCTGGAGGATGGGCAGGAGAAGGGTGAAACCTTCTTTTCTTAGGGAAAGAAGGTTTGGCAGGACATTTCCTACGTCCTGGGTTAAAAGAAGGCTTAGGATGGTTTACAGAACCAGGGAAGTCAGTGGAGCAATGAGCAACCTGACGTAAAGCCTCTTTATTGAAGAGATTTTCTCCAGTACAGGGAGAATTACCCAGTGTATGTTGTGCCCATCTGCTCAAGTCTGAAGCTTGCAGCCAGGCTGTACGACGTGCTCCAATGGCAATAGCAGAGGATCTGCTAACAGACTCAAAAGAGTCTAGAGAAGCACGAGAAAGAAACCAAAAGATATTCCTGCTATGATTAAGAAGCAAGGAATAGTCAGTGGCCTTAGGTTCTGACAAAAAAGGGGACAAAAGATAATTTCTCTGTGACCTCCTGAAGTGTCAGACTCATATAAAAAATATATGAAATAATTCTTGAAGTCAGCATAGAAGTTTGGAAGGTTTGACGTCCAAAGGCATCAAGTGCTTTAGATGCACGACCTGGCGGATAAGAAGAATGCTTCTTCTTGCTTACCTTCCTCATTGCTGATTCCACTACAATGGAATGATATGGAAGTTGGTTTTTCTGAAATCCCGGAGAGGGAGGCACCTGATACAGAACATTAATGGCTGTAGAAAACGAAGGAACCTTTAAAGG
Source organism: Ichthyophis bannanicus (assembly GCA_033557465.1). Classification (NCBI taxonomy): domain Eukaryota; kingdom Metazoa; phylum Chordata; class Amphibia; order Gymnophiona; family Ichthyophiidae; genus Ichthyophis; species Ichthyophis bannanicus. The sequence goes on from CM066034.1 coordinate 923,476,472, forward strand.
TGATTCCCACATCCTCAGAAGAAGATCCTGCAAAGAATGATGTAAAGGAAGCATTATATTTTCCTTTTCTGCAGGATCTTGGCCAAGAGTAGAGCCAGGAATAGTAATGGCAAGAAAGGTTGCCATGTCAAGGAGAAATTTCTGAAAAGAAGGATCTCCAATAGGAACTATTCCTGGGTAGGCTGAGGTTGAAGGAGCAGCTTGAGCACCAGAAGACAGTGGACTGGTGCAGAAAAAGAATCCTGCTAGATGGACAGTGATACTGACAGTTCTGATTCGAGGCAGTTAGTACTGTATCGTCAGTGCCCGGTATCGATTCCAAGCTAGGCATAGAAAGGATCGATGGCATCGATGGAACTGCAGGAATCGACATCGATACCGGTATCGGAGACGATAATGTCATCGAAGCAGTAATCGGGGGCTGCTGAAGCGGTACCAGGTAGCAAAAGAACCTTGGTGAATATCCTCGGTACTGCGTAGTCGGAAACGATATGGATCGGTTCCGAAACGCGTCGGTATCAAATCATCTAGACTGGATATCGATTCTAGACTCGGCATCGAAGGGAGCGAGTCTATCGATGCATGTCTAGAAGGTACCGACGTTGGTGGTGGTATAGGCGATGCTGATACAGGAGAGTCAATCGGAGTCGTATCGATCGGTTCCAAAGGTACCGAGGACGTCCGAAGATGATGCCTGGTGAAGAAAGGAACACTCGACACCGGCGCCGATGTCGGGGTATCGGTACCGCTCGAAGCCGGTACCAACCCCGAGCATGGCGAAGATACAGGAAAGTCAATCTGGGTCGTATCGATCGGCCCTGAAGGTACCGAGGATACCAGATGACGATCCCAGGTGAAGAGTGGAACACTCGACACCGATGCCGATGTATCGGTACCGCTCGAAGCCGGTACCAACCCTGAGCATGGCGGAGATACAGGAAAGCCAATCTGGGTCGTATCGATCAGCCCCGAAGGTACCGAGGACACCAGATGACGATCCCTGGTGAAGAGTGGAACACTCGACACCGGTGCCGGGTTATCGGTACCGCTCGAAGCGGATACCACCCCCGAGCACGGCTCAGGTATGTTCTCTGTGAGGGGTGAGCCCCGGGAACAACCTGAAACCCCGTAAATGCTTTGGAGCCCGAAGACTCCCGCCGGGGTTTTATTGCCAATGGGGTCTTGAGGGCAAGGCCGGAGCCGTCGTCATGCTGAGCATGAGACTTACCCTTCAAGAATTGCCTAGTCTTAACAGACTGTTTGTGGGTTACCTGATCCTGGAGAGAAGAATAAACCGGTGTCCTCACCTCAGGAGGAAAAACGGTATCGAGGGAAACTCGAAAAAGGGAAGGTCTTCTCCCAATAATACAGCCTGATGGATCAGGGAAAAAAGGGTCAGGACCCAAACAGGTTAGACACCAAACATTGGAGTCTAAAAAGAAAACTAAGTTTCCACAGTGAAGGCACTTCTTAGGGGAAGAAGGCTCCATGTTGGAGAGGCCTGGTAGGCCCAAAAAGTTAAAACAAAAACTGAGGAGAAAAAATTCTCTAAGTTTAGAAAAGAAAAGAATAAAGCACCGGCGGTACCGGTATCGGCAGGAAATACAGCCGCGACCACAAGAAAACAATGAAAATAAGAATTTTAAAGAAAAAAGTTTCTGCGGTGACAGGACGACATCCTGTTGGCTCCGCGGAAAAACGAAAACTGAGGAGAGGCAGTGGGAAAGGCGGGAAGTCAGCGCGCAGGCGCGAGGGATGCTCCCAAAAGCTTTCTGATTGGATGCTGGGGAGCATTCCCGTGCAGGCTCCGTCGGTACCGACGTACCCATATGTGAAGACTCATTCCTGCTTGTTCCTGGAGATTACTTGACTGAGTTTGTCTGCTAAGAGATTGTGTGTGCCTGGAAGAAACACTGCTAGTAGGTGGATTTGAAGATCTCTGGCGAAGGCCCAGAGGTGTAGAGCTTTGTTGCACAACACCTGAGACCCCGTCCCACCCTGCTTGTTCACACAGAACATGGCTACTTGATTGTCGGTCTGGACCAGAACTGTCTTGTAGATCAGGTGGGCCTGAAATACCTGAAAAGCATAGAAGATGGCTCTGAGTTCCAGGAGGTTTATGTGAATGCAAGCCTCTTGCTCGGTCCAGAGACCGAATGGAGAGATTGTCCAAGTGAGCCCCCAGCCTAACCTGGACGCATCTGTCGTCAAGGTGGCTTGGTGCAGTGGCTGCTGGAAAGGAGACCCTACGAGAAGGTTTTTCAGCGATTGCCACCACTGTAGGGACAAAATGAGATGTGTCAAGTTTCTGATTTTGTCCCTCAGGCGACCCGAGGCCTGTGTCTACTGAGAGGTTAAGGTCCACTGGGCTGCTCGCATGTGAAGGCGAGTATAGGGAACCACATGGACAGTGGATGCCATATGCCCCAGCAGCTGAAGCATTTCTTGAGCAGTTAGAAAAGTTTTCATAGCTGCTTGAGAGGCCAGCTGGAGTATTCAAAGACAACGTGGTTGTGGCAGGAAAGCCTTTGACTGCCTTGTGTCTAGAAGAGCCCCTATGAACTGTAGGGACTGAGAAGGGGTGAGATGAGATTTTGGGAGGTTTATGACCAGTCCCAGGTACTGCAGGATTTGCACTGTACAGGAGAGAGTAGAGCTGGCTTCTGGAGCTGTTGATGCTCGGATGAGCCAGTTGTCTAAGAAGGGGAAGACGAATATCCCCAGAGTTTTCAGGAATGCTGCTACTACTGCCATGCATTCTGTGAAGACTCTTGGGGCAGAAGCCAGTCCGAAGGGTAGAACCCTGCACTGGTAATGTCTTCCTTGAAAGAGGAATCAAAGAAACCTCCTGTGATCTGTATGGATGAGAATATGTGTATATGCATCCTTTAGATCTAGAGAACATAGCCAATCCTGACTCTGAATGTAAGGAAGAAGTATTCTGAGGGAGATCTTGAATTTATTTTCGGAACAGATACTTGTTCAACTCTGAGGTCCAGTATGGGTCGGTATCCCCCTGTCTTCTTTGGAATAAGGAAGTAGGGGGAGTAGAAGCCCATGCACTGTTGGGATACGGGTACCTCTATTGCCCCTTGAGCAAGTAGTGAGGTGACCTCTTTGACACAAGAGAGTGGTGAAAGGGCCCTGAGAAATGAATTGTCTTGTGATGGTGGAAGGGGGCATACTGTGAAAACGGAGTTTGTACCCCTCTGTTACAAAAGAGTCCACTGCTCTGATGTTAATCTGTTGCCATCTTTCGGCAAAATGACAGTCTGCCTGGGATGGTGAAAGGCTCTGGACCTTTCAGGGGCAAGATGACTAAGTTCTCTAGGAAGGAGTCAAAGCCCCTGAGAAGGCTGTCTCTGCTGAGCTGGTTGAGCTCTGCGGACTTGGGCCTTCCCTTTGCTGTCTGGTTTGCTGAGGCCCCTTTTGGGGAGCATGAACTGGGCAGTGGACAGCCTGGATGTAAGATGGGTAGAATTTCTTTTTCTTGTTGAAAAAAAGAGTTTAACTGTCTTTTTCTTAGCTGGGTTGGCTGTGGTCCTTGATAATCTGTTCAAGGTGGTGTTTTCGGACTCAAGCTGATTAGCTTTGTCCTGCCAATCCTTGCCAAAAAGGTTTTCTCCTGTGCAAAGAATGTTCCCCCAGCTTGTCTTGCACCCATTGTTCTAAATCAGATGCTTATAACCAGGCAATGCGATGTGCACTGATGGAGATAGAGGTTCTGCTAATGCATTCAAAACAAAGGTAGCACGGTTCATGAACTTTGCTACATTTTGGGCATGTTTGACCAGAGTGAGAAAGTCAGCCCTCCTATCATCGGGAAAAAGTGGAGTCTTAAGTTCCAAATCTCTTGTAACTGCCTGAAGAAACATGCCCATATAAAGTATGTAAGAGTTTATTTATTTATTTATTTATTTAGTGCACACTTATATACCGCTACTTCCAGCGATCAGTGGCGGATTGATTTTAAAATTTGGGAGTTGTCAATCAGGACAGAATAATTGGGATAATATATACATAGATTTAAGGGTCTGGCACATCACACAGGATTAGGAACTTCACGGTTAGGTTTTACATATTTACAGTTCTACATAATTACATTTCTACAGTTCAACTTCACGGTTGGGTTATACATATTTACAGTTCTACATAATTACATTTCTACAGTTCAGCTTCATGATTCATTCGCTTTATCTGGTGTTCCATTTTGGTTTACATCCGGTTGTAGTAACATTTGAAAAGATGGGTTTTTAGTTTCTTTCTGAAGGCATTTATGTCTTTAATTGCTCATAGTTCGTATGGTAGTTGATTCCATATTGTTGGGGAAGAGAATGAGAATGCCTTGTTGCTAGTACTGGCTTTTACTGATCTGATGTTATTAGGAACTTGTAGTGTGTTAGAGTTGATAGTTCTCCTGTCTCGGTTGGTTGCTTGCTGACAAGGGTTGAGAGGAATGATGGTGCTAGGTCATGTATGAGTTCGAACGTGGTTACCAAAGTTTTATATTGTATCCTGGCAGCAACGGGTAGCCAATGTAGCTCGATCAATACAGGTGTAATGTGTTGAGTAATGCTTGTTCGTGTGATGACCCTTGCCGCCACATTTTGGGCCAATTGCAAGATATTTAGCATTTTCTTTGGCAGACCCTGTAGGATGGCGTTACAGTAGTCTAAGTGAGGCATAATGAGTGCTTGTGCCACAGTCCGAAAATCGCAGGGTTCGATTAAGTTCCTCAGTGGTTGTAGGACTCTGAGTTTGTGGAAGATGGCCTTGTTGGTTTTTCGCAGGTGTTTTTCCATCTTCAGTTTGCTGTCGAGTGTGATTCCCAGATATTTGATCTCATTTTTTATGTTGAACGTGTTGTTACAGAGGGTGATTGTCGGAGGAGGTTCAAAGTTAGGTTTACTTGATATATACATCGCTTCGGTTTTCTTGTGGTTGATAGCCATGTTATTTTGCTGGAGCCATGCTAACATCTCATACAGGCAGGTTTCAAGCTGTGTATACTTCGGGTCAGTGGTGTCCAATTGCGTGTATAGCATAATATCATCTGCATAGATATGGTAGTTGATATTATGTGTTTTGAAAATGTCAGAGGGGCTGCATGTAAATCTTGAAAAGTAGCGCCGAGAGGGCCGACCCCTGGGGTATGCCTTGAGTTTGTGTGAGCACTTCTGCTTTTTCTCCGTTGAACTGGACCTGAGGCCTTCTGTTTGTTATGTAGGAGGAGAACCATTTAAGGGTGGTTCCCAAAATTCCTATTGATTCCAGTTTTTTTAGGAGGATACCATGATGGACAGTATCGAAGGCGGCAGAGATGTCAATGAAGATGAGTAAGAACATTTTCTTCCTGTCTTCCAAGCCTTTGTGGAGGTTGTTGAGCAGTGCTATTAAAAGCGTTTCTACCCCATGGTTTTGTCTGAACCTGTATTGTTGTAAGTCAAGTATGTCGTGGTCGTCTAGGTGCTCTTGAAGTTGTATGAGGGCTGCTTTTTCGATGATTTTTGCTAGGAAAGATATGCTGGAGATGGGGCGGTAGGATGTTGGGTCTGTTCTGTTGAGTTTATTGTTCTTTAGTACTGGTCTTATTATGGATTTCTTGAGTTGGTCAGGCATAGTTCCTTGATGCAGTGATAGGTTTACAATGTGTGAGATTTGGTGGACTATATCTTTTTTCGCTGCCTTGACCCAAGCAGTGGGGCAGGGATCCAGCAGGGAGGTGGTGGTATTGATGCTAGTTATTATGTTGCTTGTTTGTTGCTCATCGATCATGTGGAAGTTTCTCCATATCAGTTCTTGTTCCACAATAGATTTCCGGTGTGCCTCATCCCTACAGGGGTCGGGCAAGGTTGCAATCAGCTTGCTCGCGTAGTGGTTTGCCAGCGTTTGTGGGTGGATAGAGTTATCCTGGTGGTCTGGTTGGGAAATTTTTGTTAGAGATTTCACCAGCTCAAATAGTTCCCTAGGTTTGTTGATTGCTTTGTTTAATAGGTTTGTGTGGTGCAACCTTTTTGCAGCGTTTACCTCTTCTTTGTACTTCGAGAGGAGGTTGAGGTACTCCATCCTATGTTCCATGGATTTCGTACGTCTCCATTTTTTTTTACGCTTTCTGAGTTCTCTTCATTCTGGTCAGAGTTTCGGTGTACCAGGGTTCCGATTGGTTTTTGGTCGGGTTTGGGGTGGTGCTCCATTTAGGGTGTGCTACGGTCTGAATTCCAGTGTTCCAGCTGTCTGTTAGTGCATCGAGATCCGTGCTTTCAAGGTCTATGTGCGTCTTAATGTTACTTATAAGGTATTCCAAGTTTAGTTTGTTGAATCTCCTTTGTTGGTGTATTACTCTTCGTGCTTTTGCGTCCTTTGGTAAAAACGGTAGTTTCATCTGAATATCGATTTGGTGGTGGTCTGACCATGGTATTGGGCTGATCTTTATCAAAGGCTTCTCTCCCATGCACTGATTACTCGTGGGAGTGAAGACCATATCCAGTGTGTGGCCCTTGTCATGAGTGGGCTCATTTATTAGTTGTTGAAATCCTAGTTGGGACATTGCTTCCAGGAAGGTATCTGCATGAGAGGCTGCTGTTGATGAGAGGTTTAAGTCTCCTAGAATAATTTGGAATTTCTTTGGTTGTGTTGAAGAAATGTTTTCTAGTACTGAGGCAAGTATTTCTTGGTTCGTCGAGGGGGCTCTGTAAATCAGACAGATGGATAGAGCTGGGTTCTCGACTTTAAGCATGTCTACGTCTATGTTTGAGTCCAGGTACGTGGTGGAGAGATGTAGGTTGGTTTTAGCTATTATGAGAACTCCTCCACCTCTTTTGTTTGCTCGTGGGCAGTTATACAGGTTGTATCCGGGATTGCTTATTTGGTTTAATATGGCTGCATCCGTATCAGTGATCCAGGTTTCCGTTATACAGAGGATGTCTGGTTGCTCATTTTTGATGATGTCGTAGATTATGTGGGTCTTGTTCCTGATTGATCGAGCATTGATGAGGGTGATGTTACAGGTATCAGGCGTAGTTTGCGGAGTCTTGTTGTGTGTGGTAAGGTGAGGGAGGAGCTTATTTATCCGTGTTTTTGTTGCTCTAGGTTTGCGGTGTCTCTGTGTTCGACCGTTGTTGCTGATAGAGTCCTTCTGGCCGGGTGTGAGTATTGGTTCATTTCTGGAGGTGCAGCAAGGTGTGAGCATGGATGGTGTAGGTGTTTGCATGGTGAAGAGGAGGTAGAGCGGGGTGCATAGGTGTGTTATAGGATGGTACAAATTTGAGTTGAATGCATATGCTGGAATCAGTGTGAGCAGACATACTTTCAGAAAGAAGTTTAGAGTACCCATAGTGCTAGAGAATTATTCTAGCTGATAGCATCAAAGACTGAAAGCATCGATGCCCAAAGGCATCGAGTGCTCTCGATTCGCGACCTGGAGGGTTGGATGAATGCGTCTTAGCACTCTTGATCCTACGCATTTCCGATTCCACTACCATGGAATGGTGTGGTAATTGTGTTTTTTGGAAACTGGGACATTGCGGTACCCGGTACATTGTATTGAGTCTCCGAGAATGTGGAGACACCGTTAAAGGTGTTTCCCACATCCTAAACATGAGATCATGCAGAATTTGGTGAATGGGAAGGGTACTAGCTTCTTTAGGAGATGCTGGATACTGAAGAATTTCTAACTCTTCAGCTCTCGGTTCCTTCTCAGGGGTCACGGTGATCGAGAGCCCCCTTGCTACATCACGTATGAAGTCCTGAAAGGACATGTTCTCCGGTGGAGACATCCGACATTGAGGCGAAGGAGAGGGATCTTCCGAAAGAACTACCCCGGTACCAACAGAGTCATAGGAATCATAGGATTCGAAGTATTGTCGGGCCGGATGCTCTCTTATAGCGTGTCGACGGTATTGATCGAAGTCAGCATCGGACTGCCTCGATAACGGACCCTTGATGCTGGAGATTGATTCCAGGGCCAGCATGGGAGGAAGCATGGAGAGAGGTGCATCGGTCGATACAGGTGCGTCCGGTACCGATACCGGTACATACAACTGCGTCGATTGCAGAGATTTTAGCAGTACCGAGGCTGCTAATAAAGCCGCAAGGCTGCGTTCGAAGGCCAGGATCCATTGATACATGGCACCTGCTGATGCCTGGAAGTCAGTACCAGAGGAGCAGGCCACAACACCATAACATGGCACCAAGAGTTCTCCGGAGGTGGAAGCTTCGGGAACATCCTGGAACCCCATTAATGCTTTGGAGGCCAGGACCTCCCACTGGGGTTGTTTGGCTGGTGTGTTTTCCTTGAGGGCAACGCTAGTAGCATCTCGATGCTTAGAAGGAGATCTACCCTCTGAGGACCAGCTGGTCTTGGAATACCTGGGTTTGGTTACCTGAGATCCATGGGAGGAAGATGAAGCTCTGGATGACGTCAATGCAACAGACATTGTATCCGAGGCAAAGAGGGTGCCGAGCTTTGCAGCTCTGTTCTGCAGGCCTCTCTTGGTCATCTTTCTACAGAGGAGAGACACTGATGGTAAATGGTCAGGACCTAAACATTTGAGACACCAGTCATGGGTGTCGGTAGCAGAAATGGTACGGCTACACTTTGAACATTTTTTGAAACCACTAGATGGTTTCTCCATTTTGAAGAAAAGAGGGCCTAGTGCCCAAAATGGCGCTGAGCACCAAGAGGGGACAGACCCTCCAAAAAGAATATATATATATATTTTTTTTTTTTAAAGGAAAAGAAGTTAAGAAAAGACCGGTGGTACCGGTATAGGCGTCGGCGGTGAAGGCAGATATGACCACAAAAGAAGATTTTCTGTGGTGACAGGGTTTGCTGCCTGTCGGCTCCGCGGAAAGCGGAAAACGAAGAGGGAGAGTTGGAAAGGCAGGAAGGCAGCGACGCAGATGCAGTGGGATGCTCCCAAAAGCTTTCCTATTGGACACTGGAGAGCATTCCCATGCAGGCTCTGTTGGTACCGATGATACCCATATGTGAAGACTACATTCCTGCTTGTTCCTGGAGATCTACTAATATGCAGACTCAAAATAAAGTTGAAAATGCATAGTTACTCACCTGTAGCAGGTGTTCTTCAGAAACAGGAGGAATCAGTCCTCACATATGAGTGCCATCGGCACCGGAGCCCTCGCAGAAGCATCCCCCCAGCCTTCAAAGAAAGCCTTTGGAAGATGCCACCATGCATGCGTGGTCCCCTTGCCATCCAAGGGTGCCATCTTGCTCAGTCAAATGACATAGCTAAAAGATGGCAAAAATAAAAGATGGCAAAGGAGCAACTCCAAGGGGAGGAGGGAGGGTTGTGAGAACCAATTCCTGCTGTCTCCGGAGAAAGCGTAGTTACTCACCTGTAACAGGTGATCTCCGGGAACAGCAGGAATTTAGTCTTCACATATGGGTATCGTCGGTACCGACAGAGCCTGCGCCGGAACACTCCCCAGCGTCCAATAGGAAAGCTTTTGGGAGCATCCCTCAGCACATGCGCACTGCCTTCCCGCCTTTCCAACTGTCCCTCTTCAGTTAAGTTTGTAGCTGAGTGAAAAGGACAGAGGGAGAGAGGAAAGAGACAAAGATAGAGAGACAACTCCTAGGGGAGGTGGGTGGGTTGTGAAGACTAAATTCCTGCTGTTTCCGGAGATCACCTGTTACAGGTAACTACGCTATCTCCAGGAATAAGCAGGAATGTAGTCTTCACATATGTGGACTCCCTAGCTGAAGATGCCAGGGAGATAGCCCCAGGAAGGTGCCACCCTGGAAAGGTGGGAATCCTTCCTCCCATGGATCTCTGGCATTACAGAGTTGGTGTGTAGGAGTTGAATTAGGTCTGAAAGATTTTGAAGAACAGCTTGGCCATAGAAGGCATCCCGACGGGAGGCTTTATCCAGGCAGTAGTGGGCTGTGAAGGTGTGTACCGAAGCCCAGGTGGCTGCTCGACAAATGTCATCAATAGACACAGAGTGGAGATTAGCCATGGAAGTTGCCATGGCTCTCACGTTATGAGCTGTGACACGGTCCTGAAGAGGAAGACCCTTACTCTCATAAGCAAAGGATATGCATTGGGCAATCCATTTAGATAAAGTTCTTTTGGAGACTGGTTGTCCCAAATGACTAGGGTCAAAAGCTATAAAAAGTTGCGAGGACTTTCTATGCTGCAGTGTTCTCTGTAGGTAAAAGGCTAAGGCCCTTTTACAATCCAAAGTATGAAGGTTTCTTTCTGCATTAGAGGCGTGAGGCCTCATAAAAAATACAGGAAGATAAATTGATTTAAATGAAAAGGCGAACCTACTTTGGCATAAAGTGTGGATGAGTTCTAAGAACAACCTTATCATGGTGAAACCTAGTATAAGGAGGATTAGCCACTAAAGCTTGCAGTTCACTAATGCGACGTGCAGAGGTGATTGCAATTAGGAAGATGACCTTCCAGGTCAAAAACCTAAGGGTTGTAGTGGCTAAAGGCTCAAAAGGCGTCTGCATGAGCTGCCTGAGAACTAGATTTAGATCCCATGCCACCAGTGGTGGCTTAATGGGAGGTTTGGTTAATAGAAGACCTCTCATAAATCTGGATATGAGTGGATGAGAGGAAATTGGTTGTCCATTCAGAGGCTTATAAGAAACTGCAATTGCACTAAGATGGACTCTTACCGAATTGGTCTTAGACCAGAATTCGATAAGTGAAGGAGATACTCTAGTATCGATTCTAAGGGTATGCCAAGGGGGTTTAATCCCTTCTTGGAGCACCATATAGTAAAACGTTTCCACTTGAAGGCATAAGATCATCTTGTGGAAAGTTTCCTAGAAGCCTGAAGGATATCTTTTAACTGTTGGGACAGGTTGAAATCCTGGAGGTCTAAGCCTTCAGCAACCAGGCTGTGAAATGCAGGGACTGGGGATTTGGGTGCCATAGCGTCCCGTTCTCTTGGGAAAGGAGATCTGGAGCATGCCCTAACTCCAGAGATGCAGCTTGAGAGAGATGTAGAAGCAGGGGATACCACGCCTGGCGTGGCCATCGTGGCGCTATGAGAATCATGCGACCACTATCTCTCTGAAGCTTGAAGAGTGTTTTGGGGATGAGGGGAATGGGTGGGAAGGCATAAAGGAAGTCCTGACCCCAGTGAAGGAGGAAGGCATCCCTTGCCTGACAGTTGTGAGCCAGAATCCTGGAACAGAACTGGGGAAGTTTGGCATTCAGTGGACTTGCAAAGAGGTCTAGGTCTGGAGTGCCCCAGAGATGAAATAACTTTGCCACCTGGTCCAGGTGGAAGGACCACTCGTGAGGCAGCAGTACTTGACTGAGTTTGTCTGCCCAAAGGTTTTGAATGCCTGGAAGATATACCACTAGAAGGTGAATTTGATACTCTCTGGCGAGGGCCCACAGTCGTAAAGCTTCGTTGCATAATGACAGAGCCTGTCCCACCCTGCTTGTTCACATAAAACATTGCTACTTGATTGTCCGTGTGGACTAGGACTGTCTTGTAGCTGAGTTGGGTGTGGAATACTCAAAGAGCCAAATAGATTGCTCTTAATTCCAGGTGGTTTATGTGTAGACCAGCCTACTGTGGAGCCCAGGTTCCCTGGGTAGAGAGATGATTCAGGTGTGCTCCCCAACCCACCTGTGATGCATCTGTTAGGGTGGCCTGAAAAAGGGGTTGATGAAAAGAAGACCCCCCAATGTCAGATTTTCTAGGTATTGCCACCATTGGAGGGACAAAATTAGTCGTTGAGAGTTTATTATTTTGTCCGCTAAATGACCTGTGGCCTGTGTCCACTGTGTGGATAGGGTCCACTGAGCTGCTCGCATGTGGAGGCGAGCATATGGGACTACATGAACTGTGGATGCCATATGTCCCAGCAACTGTAGTAGCTCTCGAGCAGTTAGGGAGGATTTCCCTGCTGCTTGAGAAGCTAGTTCCATTATGCGAAGACACCGGGCCTGTAGAAGGAAAGCCTTTGCCTATCTGGTATCTAGACAGGCCCCTATGAATTCCAGGCATTGGGAAGGAACAAGTTGGGATTTTGGGAAGTTTATTACCAACCCCAAGTATTGGAGGATTCGCATTGTGCGAGACAGTGCAGTGATGGCCTCTGCAACTGTAGGGGCTCGAATGAGCCAGTCGTCTAAGTAAGGGAAGACGAATATCCCCAGGGTTCGTAGAAATTCAGCTACTACTGCCATGAATATCGTGAATACCCTTGGTGCTGAAGCTAGACCAAAGGGAAGAACCCTGTACTGGAAATGTTTGCCCCTGAAAGGAATCGTAAGAATTTCCTGTGATATGGATGGATCAGAATGTGAGTGTATGCATCCTTTAAGTCTAGAGAGCAAAGCCAATCCTGGCTTTGAAGGTATGGCAGAAGAGTTCCTAGAGAAATCATTTTGAACTTCTCTCGAAACAGGTATTTGTTCAATTCTCTGAGGTCCAAAATGAGTCCGTGTCCTCCTGTTTTCTTTGGAATAAGAAAATAGGGGGAGTAGAACCCTGCACCCTGTTGAAGAATGGGTACCTCCTCTACTGCCCCTTGGGCAAGAAGTTTTGAGACCTCGTGATCTAGCAGATTGTTTGCAGAGGTTTGAGAATTGAATTGCTTTAGAATTGTAGGAGGGTGAATTCTGTGAAAATGAAGCTTGTACTCTTCTCCTACAATGGACAAAGTCCAATCTTCTGCTGTTATCTGATGCCATCTGTTGGCAAAGTCAACAAAATTTACCCCACAAGTGAAACAAATTAGGTAACTAATTAATAAGGAACACTTATGTCAAAACCTCATTCTTTTTTTCATTTATATAAATTATGTTTAAAACAAAATTTTTGTCGGAGCTAGGCCGTAGGAAGGGCTGGGGAATCCAGACCTCCACCAGGCTGTCAGCTTCTTTTATTTTATTATTGGTTCTTTACCAAAAAACTTTTTTCACTTATCTCAAATCCTTTGTTGACCGTCCACAAAAGCGTCGCTCTTCAGAAATGTGTATCAGCACGACGTGCACGTTTCGGGGAATTGAACCCTGTGTCAAGTGCTTTCCCAAATTGCAGAAATTAAGGCAACAAAGAGACCAAAAAACGCCGTCATAGCAGCTAAGGTTAAATGAATTGTGGGCCATATAATCGCAGTATTTAAAGGAGGAACCAACCAATAGGAACTGGACAAACCCCACTGAAAGGGGAATCCCAGCCCCGATTGGAGAGAAGAGAAATGAGGTCACAGAACACTCATCCACTCAATTTCCTGATTTAGTCCATTCGGTTCCACTGTGCTTAATTTATAGATCCATCGCTGTTCCAATCATTGTAATTTTATTAAACGATCTCCACCTCTAGGATCCTCGGGAATGTGATCAATCACCGACCAACGTAGATCATCAAAACAGTGGCCATGTGAAACACAATGAGAAACGATCGGAGCTGTCAGAACCTGTTGGCGTAAACGGGATGCATGTTCTGAAAGACGGATCTTTATTTGACGTATAGTCCGGCCTATATAAAATAAGGCACAAGGGCATATGAGAACGTATACTACATAGGTTGAACGACAGGTAGTGACGTTTGTATGATTGATGGTTGACTGGTTGATGAAAACATCGTTGGCAACTGATCGGGTTACCCATCCACCAGTAATTACAGGACATTCTCCATGTGGCTCTTGCCCTTATTGTTGTTCTACTATGTCTGGGATAGAATGGCATTATCCTCAAATATCTCAATCATACAAACGTCTTTGGGTCACTACCTGTCGTTCAACCTATGTAGTATACGTTCTCATATGCCCTTGTGCCTTATTTTATATAGGCCGGACTATACGTCCAATAAAGATCCGTCTTTCAGAACATGCATCCCGTTAACGCCAACAGGTTCTGACAGCTCCGATCGTTTCTCATTGTGTTTCACATGGCCACTGTTTTGATGATCTACGTTGGTCGGTGATTGATCACATTCCCGAGGATCCTAGAGGTGGAGATCGTTTAATAAAATTACAACGATTGGAACAGCGATGGATCTATAAATTAAACACAGTGGAACCGAATGGACTAAATCAGGAAATTGAGTGGATGAGTGTTCTGTGACCTCATTTCTCTTCTCTCCAATCGGGGCTGGGATTCCCCTTTCAGTGGGGTTTGTCCAGTTCCTATTGGTTGGTTCCTCCTTTAAATACTGCGATTATATGGCCCACAATTCATTTAACCTTAGCTGCTATGACGGCGTTTTTTGGTCTCTTTGTTGCCTTAATTTCTGCAATTTGGGAAAGCACTTGACACAGGGTTCAATTCCCCGAAACGTGCACATCGTGCTGATACACATTTCTGAAGAGCGACGCTTTTGTGGACGGTCAACAAAGGATTTGAGATAAGTGAAAAAAGTTTTTTGGTAAAGAACCAATAATAAAATAAAAGAAGCTGACAGCCTGGTGGAGGTCTGGATTCCCCCAGCCCTTCCTACGGCCTAGCTCCGACAAAAATTTTGTTTTAAACATAATTTATATAAATGAAAAAAAGAATGAGGTTTTGACATAAGTGTTCCTTATCTGTTGGCAAAGTGGCATAACCTGCCTGGGATATTGGGGGGTTGGGGACCCCTCAGAGGCAGGCAGGCTAAGCTCTCTAGGAAAGAGTCAAAGCCCTTGAGGGGGCTGAACCTGCAGAGCTGGTTGGGCTCTGGGGCCTTTTGGCTTCTTTTGCGGTCTAGTTTGTCCCTTTTGGGCAACCTGACCCTGAGTTTGACTCTGCTGGGTATAGGAAGGATAAAATTTCCTCTTTTTGCTGAAAGAAGGTTTTTTATAAGACTTTTTTGGCTGGAGTGGCTGTAGATTTCGACAATCTATCTAGAGTAGTATTGTCAGCATCAAACTCGTTAGCCTTTTCCTGCCGGTTCTTGCCGAAGAGATTCTCTCCTGTGCAAGGAATGTTGCCTAACTTGTCCTGTACGCAAGTCTCCAAGTCTGATGCCTGAAGCCAGGCAATCCGTCATGCGCCAATGGCAATAGCAGAGGTTCTGCTGATGGATTCAAAGCAGTCAAAGGCTGCCCGATTCACAAACTTGAAGACATCTTGAGCATGCTTAACTACAGCAAGAAAGTCTTGTCTCTTGTCATCTGGGAGAAATGGGCTCATAAGCTCCAAGTCTCCTGTAACTTCCTTGAGGAACATTCCCATATACAGTATATATGAACTGATCCTAGCTGAAAGCATGGAAGCCTGAAAAGTTCGGCGCCCAAAAGCATCCAGAGTCCTGCATTCACGACCTGGAGGATTGGATGCATGCCTCTCTGCACTTTTCATCCTACGCATAGCTGACTCCACCACCATTGACTGGTGTGGCAGCTGAGTCTTTTGAAATCCAGGACATGGCGGAACTCGATATATAGTATCAAGTCTCCTAGAGTGAGGAGATGTAGTCAGAGGTGTCTCCCACATTCTGAGCATCAAGTTAAGTGGAATTTTATGGATGGGCGGAGTGGCTGCCTCCTTTGGAGCTTTAGGATATCGGAGAATTGCCAATTCCTTTGCTCTGGGTTCCTCTTCAGGAGCTACTGTGATTGAAAGGCCCTTGGCCATATCACGAATAAAATCCTGAAAAGACGTCCTCTGGAGGTGACATTCTGCATTGGGGAGAAGAGGGATCTTCTTGGAGAAACCCTCTAGTACCAGAATTGTCAGTCTTCGGAATCGGAGGATTCGAAGTATTCCTGACCACAATGCTCATGCAAAGCACGGTCCTGGTATCGATCGAAGTCAGTACCGAGTTGATCCGGTACCGATCTATCGATTCCAGCCAAAGATGGCGTGGGAAGAATTCCCACCGGGGCCGGTACCGGCATCGGTGTGGACCAACGGTACCACAGCTGAGAGAAGAGCTGCAATGCTGCGTTCGATAGCGAGGAACCTCTGGTCTATCGACGCTGCCGATGCCTGGGTATCGGTACCGGTGAAAACGTCCGGGACCCCTGAGCATGGCACAGGTAGTTCTTGCGAGGTCAGGGCCTCAAGAACATCTTGGAGCCCCATTGATGCTTTGGAAGCCGAAGCCTCCTGCCGGGGCTGCTTTGCCAGTGTGGTTCCCTCAAGGGCAATGACAATGGCCTCTCGATGCTTAGCAGGAGAGCTACCCTTTGAGGACCAGCTTTTATGTTTAGTTACCTGAGATCCATGGGAGGAAGAGGAGGCCCTTGAAGATGTTGATGCAATGGATCTGGCATCCTAAGAAAAGAGGATGCCGAGCCTTGCAGCCCGGTTCTGTCTTCCTCTTTTAGTTATCCCCATACAGGAGAGACATTCAGATGAGAATGTTCAGGCCCTAAACATTTAAGACACCAATCATGGGTGTCAGTGACAGAAATAGTACCACCACACTTACTACATTTTTTTAAAACCACTAGTTGGTTTTTCCATGTTTTAGGAATATGGGGCCTACTGCCCAAAATGGCGCCTAGCACAAAAAAAAGAAAAGTTTCTGAAGAGAAACAGCTCAAAGTGTTCTTTTTTTAAAAAGAAAAGAACCGACAGTACCGGTAAGTGTCGTGCGTCAGGCAAACGCGACCACAAGAAAACAATTTTAAAGACGGAATTTTCTGCGCTGACAGTGTATGGATCCTGTCGGCTCCACGGAAAACGAAGAACTGAAGAGGGACAGTTGGAAAGGCGGGAAGGCAGTGTGCATGTGCTGAGGGATGCTTCCAAAAGCTTTCCTATTGGATGCTGGGGAGCATTCCCGCGCAGGCTCCGTCGGTACTGACGATACCCATATGTGAAGACTACATTCCTGCTTGTTCCTGGAGATCTCCTGTTACAGGTGAGTAACTATGCTTTCTCTGGGAACAAGGAAGTAAGTCAGTTCTTATATATGGGACTCCCCAGCTACAGGTTACCGAAAACCTGTAGTAAATAGGGGCTCCCTCATGAGGAGCCGCAAGCATCAATTTAGTCTGTGTCCACAGACCACAGTAGGACCCCTGTGTCCGATGAAACCAGCACTACGGTAGCCTGAACACAGAAGGGTCAGAGGAGGAGTTGCCTAAACCCTGAAAAGGTTATGCAGCACAGCCTAGCCAAAGGCACTGTCCTGTCTGGACTCTTTCCAGGCATTAATGGGCTGCAAAGGTATGGATTGAAGACCAAGTGGTGGCCTGGAAGATGTCCATCAGGATGCAGTGCAAGTTTGCCACCGAAGCCGCCATAACCTTGACACAGTGCGCTGTGACGCGACCTTCAAGCGGGAGCCTCACCTGCTCATAAGCGAGGGCAATACAGTCCGCCACCCAGGTGGACAGTGTATGCTTGGTCACGCCCTCCCCCAGCCTACTGGGGTCATAGGAAATGAAAAGCTGAGCAGCTTTGCAGTGGCCCTGAATGCATTGGATATAGGACAAGGCCCTCTTACAGTCCAAGGTGTGAAGGACAGCCTCCACCCGACTGGAGATAGGGAGCACCATTTCCTTGTTGAGATGAAAGGGTGACACTACTTTCCGCAGGAATTTGGGATGAGTGGGGTGCAGGAGAGAGCCCCCCTCCTAAGATAGAAGTCCTGGGGTGTTCCCCAAGGGGATGGGGGCCTCCACAGTCAGGTGTAGAACCAGCAGGAACCACAGTTACCTGGGCCACCAAGGGGTTATCAGGATGAGCAAGGCCCTGTTGCAGAGGGTTCTGAACAAGGTCTTGGTGATCAGCAGCAGAGGGAAGACGTACATGAGGCCTTCCAACCATGAAACCAAGAATGCGTCTGTTGCCACCCTGGAGGCCTGCCGGGAGCAGAAGCAGGGCAACTGAAAGTTGTCCGGGCTGGCAAACAGGTTCATCACAGGTTCTCCCGAGCCAGAAAAGCCAACTGGCTACACTGGGGTCCAGCTGCCACTTGTGCGGCTGGAGAACTGAGTTTGTCAACCAGCAGGTTGTCCTGACCTGGCAGGTACACTGCCCACAGGAGGATACCCTGTTGGATTGCGTATGGGCAGAGGACCAGTGCCTCCTAAGAGAGATCCCATGCCCCCCTATTTTTTCACGTAGAACATCGCCACCTGGCTGTCCATCTGCAAGAGCACCAGCTGGTGACGCAGGTGGTGATAGAAGACCCTCAGGGCTAGGTGTATGGCTCAGAGTTCTAGGTTGATCTGCTGGGTACTCTTGTCTGGTGACCAGTTGCCCTGAGTGTGGAAATCTCTGCAGTGGGCTCCCCGGCCGAGCAGGGAGGGATTCGTGGTAAGGACCCTTGAGGCCTGAAAGGTCATGCCCACCTCGATATGCTGGGCAACTGCCACCAGACCAGAAAGTCCTCCAATTGGTGGGTCACAAACTATATCTTGGAGGCGGCCTGAGACCACTGGTCCCAGAGACACTACTGCACCGCCCTCATGTGGAGGCGAGCCTCTGGGGTGAAGTGGACCGTGGAGGCCATGTGCCCGAAGAGGTGCAAGAGAAGCTGGGTGGGCACCAAGGGACTGTACTGTACATCCCAAGCTAGAGACCTGAGATGATCGACTCGGCCCCTGGACAAGAAAGCCTTCGACTGGAGAGTGTCGATCTTTGCCCCAATGAACTCCAGGCCCTGTCAGGAGGACATGAGACTTAGGGTAGTTTATGACAAACCCAAAGCGTTGCAGAACATGGAAGGTGCGTGCAGTGGACTGCCGCACCTCTGAGGCTCTGCCTCCCTTTATGAGCCAGTCGTCCAGGTAGGGAAAGATGAAGACCCTCTGGAGCCGGAGGAAGGCGCCACAACTGCCAGGCATTTTGTGAAGACTCTTGGGGAAGAGGCTAGGCTGAAGGGGAGCACCCTGTACTGAAAGTGCCTGCCCCCACTACGATCCTCAAGTACTGCCTGTGGTTGAGGTGGATGAGGATGTGGATATAAGCATCCTTGAGGTCTAAGGAGCATAGCCAGTCTCCCTTTTGAAGGTATGGCAGCAATGTTCCAAGGGAGAGCATCACCAGGAATTTGTTGAGGTTGCACAGGTAGAGGAAGGGCCTTAGGTCTCCTGATCTCTGGCACGAGGAAGAATCTGGAGTAGAACCCCTTGCCCTTGAGATGGGGGGGGGGGGGGGGCCCCGGTTCAACGTCTTTGTCCTCAAGAAGACCTGCCAACTCCTTCAGAAGGTCCCAGTGGAGGGGAGACCCGAGGGGCTCTCCCAAGAAATAAGGGGGAGGTGTCAGTCAGGTGGAGGAGGTAACCCTCCCCGACTACCCTTAGTGCCCAGGAATCGGTGGTGATGGTCACCAACCTTAGGGCATAGATGGCCAGATGTCCCCCTGTGAGCTGCTGACCTCCTTAGGGTAGAGAGGCTATGCTGAAGGAGTAAAAAACTCCCCCCTGGCTGGTCTGGAGCCAGTACCTGGGATTTTGGAGCCTTCTGCTCACGTAGGTCATGCCCATGTCCCTTGGCCTGCTGAACCTGTTGGCGAGCTGGGGAGGCCTGATAAGGAGGGTAGTTTCTGTAAATAGCTCCCTTCCTCGGGAAGAAGGGCTTTTTACTCGAGCCCTTCGGTCAGGAAGGCGCAGCAGTCTTTTTAGACAGCCTTGTCCTTGTTATGAACTGTCTCCAGCTTAGCAGCCTTGTCGGTCATGGGTTTGCCAAAGAGATTCTCTCCTTGGCATGGGACATTGACCAATTTGTCCTGGACCCACTGCTCGAAGTCTGACAACTGTAGCCAAGCTTGGCGGTGTGCACCGATGCCAGCACCACTACTTGAGCTGCCGACTCAAACCCATCATAGGCTGCCCAAGGCATGAATTTGGAGCATTCACGGACTGCTTTGGCCAGGTTCTTGAACCACTGCAAGGGTTCCTCAGAGATCAACCTAGAATCCAGCAAGTTCCTTCCCGAGGTCTCTCAAGTACATGCCCATGTACAGCTGGTAGGCCTGGATGTGGCCTATAAGCATTGAGCTCTGGTAGAACTTTCTGTTGCGGGCGTCCAGGGTGCGGGCCTCCCTACCGGGGGTACGAAGGAGTACATCTTCTGGCTTAACAGCCAATGCATGGCCGACTCCACCACCATGGAGTTATGCAGCAGCTGTGACTTTTGGAAGCCCAGGCTCCAGCCTATTAGATACATTGAGTCGAGCCACTTGCTCACCACCGCCACCGAAGTCAGCGTCTCCCACATTTGGAGCATCAGCCGTTCCAAGATGGAAGAGATGGGCACCGTGAGCGATTCCCATGGAGGGGCCTCGTATTGGAAGATTTCCAACTCATCCGCCCGAGGGTCCTCCTCTGACTCGGTCGGAAATGCCAAGGCCTTAGACATGTCCTTGACAAAATCAAGGAAATCCGTATGCTTGGGCGGGGACCGCCATCAAGGCTTCAAGATGGGAGACGGGTATCGGGGGACTCCTCGTCCTTTATCTCCCACTTGGAATAGTTCGTCGAGGACTAGTAGGAGGGCTGCTAGGTGGGCCTTGGAGCCCCCAATGCCATGCGGACGGTGCCCAGTAAACTTGCCGAGGATAACTACGGTCCCGTTGAGCGGGACTCGGATCGTGACCTCTGCCAAGGATCGACTCAAGGATCGGCTCAACCTCCGGGAACGTATTGGAAGTCAAGGGCTTGGTGGTCCGGGCAGATGAACCGGTCATGCCAGACAACAGCGCCCACTGCTGGTCCACGAAGGCTGACAAACTGCGCTCCAGGACCACCATTCTGGACTCCAGATCAGAAGGCTCTGCAGCCTTCGGCACAGGCACTGAAGGACTTGGGCCCGACGCCACCTCCCCCCAAAGGGGAATCCTCGACAAGGATAGTGTCTGGGGACCGGGGCGAGTCTGTGGTCAGATTGTTCTGGGGGACCTTAGCATGCTGCTCCTTCTCAGATGCCTTGGACGAATATCCCTGACTGCGGGACCTGGCCCAGGGAGCACCCGGCTGGTCAGAACCATCCAAGGACGCAGCCTTTGAGGGTTGTTTCTTCTTGCTGGGTTTCCTCGAGGGAGACCCCCTTTCTGAGAATCTATGATGAGGCTTGGGATCAAAAGGCTCTGCCCGAGATGTCGGGGCTTCAGACAAGGCCCTGGCCTTCAGAGGTACCAGGGAAAAACTTATTGTGCTGATGCTGGCAGCTCTTGAGGGCCTTACTGGACATCCTCTTACAGAGACTGCAGGCTACTGGGTCGCGGTCTGGCCCGAGGCAGCAGAGAGCAGTCGTGTGTGTTGATCAAAGACAATTTTGGAGCACCTATCACACTTCTTAAAGCCACTGGTAGCCATAGGGGTAAAAAGTACCTCTGAGAGGTCGAAGTCTCTCCTGGCTGCCAGTGGAAGAAAAAGGCATGAAGACGCCAGGAAAAACAAAAAACGAACTAAAAAAAACTACAAAACTAGGCCGAACTCTACGCTGAGGCAACAAGGTCAGTAGGCGGGAAGAGTACCGGTGCGATACTGGAGAGTATGAAACTCAGAAAAATCAACTTTTTCCGGGGAAAAGCCAGACGAACGTCTGAAGGGCTCCGCAGAAAAAAAGGAGACTAAGATGGCACCCTTGGGCAGGAAGGGGACCATGCATGAGTGGAGGCATCTCCCAAAGGCTTTCTTTGAAAGCTGGGGGGATGCTTCTGCGAGGGCTCAGTCGGTGCCGACGTCACCCATATGTGAGGACTGACTTCCTGCTTGTTCCCGGAGAAAGAACAAGCTACTCATGAATGTAGCAAAATATGACCTTGAGAATATACCACCAGAATTTAAAGAATGCCTGCAAAATCTATTTGCTATCATTACAAAGACAGCTCCAGAAGAGTTAGTGGAGGAGTGGCCTAGTGGTTGGGGCAAGGTACTTCAGGCCGGAAGGTTGGGGGTTCAAATCCCACTAGAGGACAGCAACCTTGGGCCGGAAGGACTGGGGTTTCTAGTCCCACAGGTGCTCCTTGTGGTCTTGGGCAAGCCACTTAACCCTCCATTGTCCATGTTCCCTGTAAAATAGTTATCCCCAAGTTATAATGCCCTGTTCAATGTAATTTCAGTTTGTTCAATGTAAACCGCACTGATGCAGAATAGCGCGGTATATAAGAGAATGTAAATAATAAAATAAAACAATAATAATCAAGAAAGTTGCATTGTAAGAAAGTGAGAAATCTCTAAGAAAGGTGAAAAAGCAAAACCGGACAAAATAGATGACTGAAGAAACTCCGAAAACTGCCCAGAAACGCAGAGAAGCTAAAGCCAGAGGAGAAAGAAAGGCAACTGCAGAACTCTTATTTCCAACGTGCAGCAAGACAGGACAAGGGGAAGTACTACAGTGATGCATGCAAGGAAACAGAAGCAGAAACAATTAGAGGAAGAACAAACTGCTTTCCCAAAGCTGTGAGAGAAAGAAAAAATTCCAGCCTCGAATTGGAATCTTATGAGATGCTCAAGGATCCATGTTAAATGATGCCGAGATCATCAAGAAAAGGTGGAAAGAATATACAGAGTTTTTATATGATAAAGTAGACCAACAGCCGTTTCAACCTGTACCTTACGATCTGGAACCTTTGGTGATGAAAGAATAAGTTGAGGCAGCATTGAAGGTTTTATCAAAGAACAAAGCACCAGGCATTGATGGCATTCCCATAGAGGTATTGCAGCAATCTGATGCAGCTGTTACCATACTTACAAGGCTCTGCCAGAAAGAGCAGTTACTCACCTGTAACAGGTGTTCTCCAGGAGCAGCAGGAATCAGTCCTCACATATGGGTGACATCAGTGCCGACAGTTCTCGTGCAGAGCATTTCCCCAGCTTTCAAGGAATGCCTTTGGGAATGCAGCACGCATGCGCGGTCCCCTTCCCGTCCAAGGGTGCCATCTTGCTCAGTCTGATGACATAGCTAAAAGACAACAAAAATCAAAATGAATGATATGACTGCAACTCCAGGGGAGGAGGGAGGGTCGTGAGGACTTATTCCTGCTGCTCCTGGAGAACACCTGTTACAGGTGAGTAACTACTTTTTCTCCAGGACCAAGCAGGAAGTCAGTCCTCACATATGGGACTCCCCAGCTCTAGGCTACTGGGAACCCTAAGCTGAAAAATGGTTCCCTTTCAAGAGCCTCAGCATTCGTGATAAGAATATCCTCTGAGAACGCCCCCGTACGGTAGCCCAACACAAGGGCCAGAGGGTAGGAGTTGCCTAAACCTCAAAGAGATTACAGAGTATCGCCTGTCCGAAAGCACTGTCTCTTCGTGACACTCTCTCGAGGCAGTAATGGGCTGCAAAAGTCTGGCTTGAAGACCAAGTTGCGGCCTGGCAGATGTCTGCCAACGGAACAGAACGGAGATGAGCTACTGACGTGGCTTTCGCCCCAACACGGTGGGCCGTGACTCGACCCTGCAAGGGGAGGTCGGCTGCCTTGTACGTCCAGGCGATACAATCTGCTACCCAAGTGGACAATGTACGCTTGGAGACAGGTAACCCCATCTTATTAGGGTCAAAGGAGACAAAGAGCTGAGTAGCCCTTCGATGCCCCCACGTACATTCTATGTAAAAAGACAACGCCATCTTACAGTCCAGGGTATGCAAAACTGTTTCAGCCTGGCTGGCATGCGGCCTGGGAAAGAAGGTCGGAAAAACCACCTCCTGGTTGAGGTGGAAAGAGGAGACCACTTTTGGAAGGAACTTCGGATGGGTCCATAGGAGCACCCTGTTCCTATAGAACCGTGTGTACGGTCTATCATAAAACCAGAGCTTGTAGTTCACTCACATGTCTGGCCGAGGTAAGAGCCACCAGGAAGAGCGCTTTCCAAGAAAGGAAGCGCAAATGACAAGTAGCCATCGGCTCAAACGGTGGGCGAATAAGTTGCTGCAAGAGCACGCTCAAATCCCACTCCGTCGCCGGTGGACGAACTGGAGGCTTGAGAAGCAGAAGACCTCTCAGAAATCGGGACACCAAGGGGTGAACCGACAGACTGTCCCTCCACCAGTGAGTGGTGCGCTGATAGAGCACTGAGGTGGACCCGAACAGAGTTAGACTTAAGGCCTAGGTCTGACAGGTGATGCAAATACTGCAGTACTACTGGCACAAGGCAAGAGAAAGGGATCTTCATTGCACTGAGCACACCAAATCGTAAACCTACGCCACTTGAGGGCATAGGATTTTCTGGTGGACTGCCTCCTAGAGGCCAAGACCACCTCCTCAACCTCCTTAGGTAGATGTAAGGGAGCTAGCACTATCCTTTCAGCAGCCAGGCCATCAGATTGAGAGATCTGAGATTGGAGAAACATGCCTTGTTTGACTGCAAAGGAGCAAAGGGCCAGCGTCTCCTGACATAGGAGCCTGGACCCCATGCCTTGTTTGTTCACATAGAACATTGCTACCTGATTGTCTGAACTAGGAAAGACTGCTGAGAGAGGGCATGAGAAAGTCTGTAGAGCTAAGCGGATTGCTCGCAACTCCAAAAGATTAATTTTCTGCGTGGCCTCGGGGAGACAAGAGGCGTTGAGTGCACGTGCCTTGGCAATGTGCACCCCAGCCCTTTAAGGAAGCATTGGTCGTCAGCACCCTTGTGTGTGCTGGAGCCTGAAAAGGTACCCCCCCCCCCCCGAGAAGGTTTGGGAGATGTAGCCACCACTGTAAGGAGTACAAAAGTGGTTTGACACCTTTACTCTGTCTTGAAGGTCGCCTGTGGCCTGCGTCCACTGATCTGAGGCACCACTGAGCAGCCTGGATGTGTAGACGGGCATTCGGAGTCACACGTACCGTAGACGCCATGTGGCCCAGGAGCCGCAGGTAGTGCCTGGCGGAGACATGAGACTTGCTTTGGAACTGGTTGGCCAAGTCTATCAGTCTGTGGGCCCTGTCTTCGGGGAAGTAAGCTCTTGCCTGAAGGTTGTTTAAGCTTGCCCCTAAAAACTCTAGGTTCTGAGAGGGGAGCAAAGTGGACTTTGCATAGTTTATGACAAAGCCCAGATGCTGAAGAGAGACAGTGCGAAGAGTGGCTTGTCTGGCCTCCTGGAGAGACTGGCCCCTGATGAGCCAGTCGTCCAGGTATGGGAAGACAAAAATGCCCCGATTCCTGAGATAAGCTGCCACCACCACCAGGCATTTGGTAAAAACCCTTGGGGCAGAGGTTAGGCCAAAGGGAAGTACCCTGTACTGAAAATGATTTCCTCCCACCACAAATCTGAGATATTGTCTGTGGTCTGGATGAATGAGGATGTGAGTATAAGCATCCTTTAGGTCTAAGGAGCATAGCCAGTCTCCCTGCTGGAGGTAGGGCAGCAGTATCCCAAGGGTAAGCATCTTGAACTTTTCCCTCTCCAGAAACTTGTTTAGGTTTCGCAAGTCTATGATAGGCCGGAGGCCTCTTGTCCTTTATAGTACCAGGAAGTACCTGGAGTAGAAGCCTTGCCCTTCTAGGTGGTAAGGCACCGGTTCCACCGCCTGTTCCTTTAGAAGCTTTCCAACTCCTGAAGGAGGAGGTTCTTGTGTAGAGGGAGTCTTGGAGGCTCCCCTGGATAGTAGGACGGGGGTAGATGGTGGAAGTGGAGCATGTGGTCCTTTTGGACTATGCTCAGTACCCAGGTATCCCCTGTGATGGCTGGCCACCTATAGGCGTACAGGGTCAGCCGACCTCCTGTGCTGAGTGGAGCCCCCAGTGGAGAAGAGGCTATGCTGTGGGAGTTTTCTGCCTACGGGGCCCATGCCCCTGCCCCTTGGCCTGCTGGCCCTGTTGGGAGCTGGAGAGGCCTCATATTGAGGGTAGGATTTGTAGGCAGCACCCTTCCTTGGGAAAAAGGGTTTCTTTTCCGAGCCCTTCTTTTTTTGAGAAGGGGCAGAAGTCTTTCTGGACAGCCTTGTCCTGGTGAGAGAGTCTCAGTCTCGATTCCTGCAGCCTTTTCAGTTATGGGCTTACCGAATAGGTTGTCACCTCAGCAGGGGACATCGACCAACTTGTCCTTCACCCATGACTCCAGGTCCGATGACTGTAGCCAGGCCTGACGGCGTGCACCGATGCCGGCCGAAGCCATCATAGGCTGCTCAAGAGATAAACTTCGAGCACTCCCGTATCCCTGTCGACAAGGCTTTGAACCTCTGCAAGGGTTTCTCGGAGAGGCCAGCTGAGAACCCGGCAATCTCCTTTGCCAGGTCTCTTAGGTACATGCCCATGTACAGCTGGTAAATCTGGCCATGGCAAGATAGCATAGAGCCCTGGAAGCACTTTCTACCGAGAGCATCCAGGTTCCGAGCCTCCCAGCCGGGGGCACCAAGGAGTGCATCTTCTGACTCTTCAGGCGGTGCATGGCCGATTCCACAACCATGGAATTGTGTGGTAGCTGCGCCTTTTGGAACCCAGGGTTATTACAGACTCGATAAATGGAATCGACCCGTTTGCTAAGAACCAGCGCCGAGGCCGGTGCCTCCCACATACAGAAGAGCAGCCGTTCCAGCATCGGAGGAAGCGGTACAGTAAAGGCTTCCTTTGGAGGAAAATCATACTGGAGGGCATCGAGCTCCTCGGCTCGAGGCTCCTCCTCGGCGTCCACAGGGAATGCCAAAGCCTTGACCATGTCCCTCACGAAGTCTGAGAACCAGGTATCCTCCGGGGGGGACCTTCTCAGAGGCTTGGACTCTGGGGAGTCCGATGGGACGCACCGGGTCTGGAAGGTGTCTGGAGACTCCTCGTACTCCGTCTCCAATGCTGACTCCTCCGAGGAGTTGAATGGCTCCGGCTGTGTGGGCCTGGGTGCCACCCGCCCCGACGCCGAGGACACCTGCATCGACGACCTCGACCCTGCACGGGAGGTCGAGGGGGACCTTGACCGAGGATTGACTCGAGACTTGATGGACCGGAGGATCGGCTCGGCCTCCGGGGTTGACTTAGATGTCGAAGTCCCGGTGGTCAGGGCAGATGCACCGGTCAGAACGGCGATCAGCACCCGCTGCTGTTCGATGAAGGCAGTCAAAGCTGCTCTCCAAGGCCATCAGCCCGAGTCCAAGCTCAGGAGACTCAGCAGCCCCCCGACTCGGGCCCTGATGGTGTAGGGCCCAACGTCAGTTCTCCCGAAGGAGAGTCCATGAGGACAACAGAACTTACGTGACTCGGGGACTCCGGCTCCATGTGCTAGGTAGTCTGGATGGCCTCTCCGACTCAGAGAGCCCGGGGCGGCGGTCAGGGCTATGCGACCTGGCCCTCAAGGACCCAGGGGCCTCTACCGACGACACCCTCACTAACTGCTAATTCCTTTTGTGCTCCCAGGTGGGAGACCCCCCCTTAGAGGAACCACGACGGCTCTCGGGGTCAGACTCCCGAGATGTCGAGGCCTTTGGCGAAGTCTGGGCCAGGCCAGACGCGGACTCTGAAAAAATTCTCACACGTTGATACTGACAGCTCCTAAGTGCCTTCGACGATATTTTGCCGCACGGGCCACAGACCAGTGGGTCATGGTCGGGCCCAAGGCATCTGAGGCAGTAGTCATGTGTGTCGGTGAGAGACATTTCTTGCACCGATCACATTTTTTGAACCCGCTGGCAGCCATCAGGGGAAAAAGGGCCCCTGCAAGATCAAAAGACCGGACTGCCAGTGAAAATAACAAAAGGCGTGAACGCTAGTCACAAAGGACAAAAACCAAAAAAGAAATTCCGGACTCGATACCGGTGTACCAAGCCCAGGCGGGAAAGGGAACCAGCGTCGAACCGGATAAGAAAAAAGCGAAAATCGCAGAAAAAAATCTACTTTTCCCAGGTGACACGAACTCACGTCCATTGGGCTTCACGGAAAAAGAGACTGAGCAAGATGGCACCCTTGGGCGGGAAGGGGATCGCGCATGCGCGCTGCATTCCCAAAGGCTTTCCTTGAAAGCTGGGGAAATGCTCCGCACTAGGGCTCCGTCGGTGCTGATGTGAGGACTGTCTTCCTGCTCGGTCCTGGAGAAAAATTGGAAGACATCATGGCCAACTGACTGGAAAAGATCTCTGTTTATACCAATACTATAGAAAGGTGATCCAACTGACTGGAAATTATCACACAATCACTCTGATCCCACATGCCAGCAAGATTTTACTCAAGATTATTCAGCAGAGACTACACCCATACCTGCAGCAAGAACTACCTGAAGTGCAAGCAGGGTTCAGGAAAGGGCGAGGAATGAGAGTTGATATCCCGGTTGCAAGATGGATCCTTGAAAAGACTAAAGAATACCAAAAGGATATTTTTGTGTGTTTTATTGAATACAGCAAGGCTTTTGACTCTGTGAACCATGAGAAACTCTGGGCCACATTAATTAGCATGGGTATGCCAGAACACCTGATATTTCTTTTGCACAACCTTTACATTGATCAAGAAGCAACAGATCGAACGGAACAAGAGAAACAGAATGGTTTAAAAACAGCAAAGATGTATGACAAGGTTGCATACTTTCCCCCTCCCTGTTAGAGTAGTTACTCACCTGTAACAGGTGTTCTCCAGGAGCAGCAGGAATCAGTCCTCACATATGGGTGACGTCGGCGCCGATGAAGCCCTCGTGGAGCAATTTCCCCAGCTTTCAAAGAAAGCCTTTGGGAATTGCAGCGCGCATGCGCGGTCCCCTTCCCGCCCAAGGGTGCCATCTTGCTCAGTCTGATGACATAGCTAAAAGACAGCAAAACATTTAGCAAAAACGAAATGATAGGACTGCAACTCCGAGGGGAGGAGGGAGGGCTGTGAGGACCGATTCCTGCTGCTCCTGGAGAACACCTGTTACAGGTGAGTAACTACTCTTTCTCCAGGACCAAGCAGGAAGTCAGTCCTCACATATGGGACTCCCTAGCTTAAGGCTACCGGAGACCTCAAGCGGAAAAATGAGCTCCCTCTAGCTCAGTAGCATAGAAGGAAGGAACCTTCTCTGAAAATGCCCCCGACCGGTAGCCCAACACCAGGGCCGGAGGGTAGGAGTTGCCTAAACCTCAAAGAGATTATGGAGGACTGCCTGACCGAAAGCACTGTCCCTGCGGGACTCCCTCTCCAGGCAGTAATGGGCCACAAAAGTCTGGCTTGAAGACCAAGTAGCAGCCCGGCAGATGTCTGCCAACGGAACAGAGCGGAGATGAGCCACTGACGCAGCCTTCGCCCTAACACGATGAGCCGTGACACGACCCTCCAATGAGAGGCCGGCTGCCCCATAAGCCCAAGCGATACAGTCAGCAACCCATATGGAAAAAGTACGCTTGGAGACAGGTAGCCCCAACTTATTGGGGTCAAAAGAAACGAAGAGCTTAACAGCCCTCCTATGCTCCCGTGTACGGTCAAGGTAGAAGGACAAGGCCCTTCTACAGTCCAGGGTATGCAGGACCATCTCAGCCCGGCTGGAGTGCGGCCTGGGAAAGAAGGTTGGAAGAACCACCTCCTGGTTGAGATGAAAAGGGGAAACCACTTTAGGAAGAAACTTAGGGTGAGTCCGTAAGACTACCCTATTGCTGTAGAACCTAGTGTAAGGAGGATCAGACACTAGGGCCTGCAGCTCACTAACGCGCCTAGCAGAGGTAAGGGCTACCAAAAACAAGGTTTTCCAGGAAAGAAAATGAAGAGGGCAGGTAGCCATATGTTCAAAGGGCGGACAGGTAATCCGCTGCAAGACCACATTCAGATCCCATTCAGGGGCTGGTGGGCGCAAAGGAGGCTTAAGGAGAAGGAGGCCTCGGAGAAAACGAGCTACCAAAGGGTGGTTGGAAAGAGGCCTGCCATCCACCGGTGCGTGATGCGCAGAGCGCGCACCGAGGTGGACTCTGACAGAGTTGGACTTAAGGCCCAGATTGGAGAGGTAAAGCAAATATTGCAAGACCACGGCCACCAAGCAGGAGAAGGGATTCTCAGACTGCTGAGCACACCACATGGAGAACCTACGCCACTTAAGAGCGTAGGACTTCCGGGTGGAGGGCCGCCTGGAGGCCAAGACGACCTCTTCCACCTCACGAGGCAGCAAGAGGGGAGCAAAGACTAACCTTTCAGCAGCCAGGCCATCAGATGAAGGGACCGGAGGTTGGGGTGTTGGAGAGTCCCCTGATCCTGTGACAGGAGATCGGGTTGAAACCCCAGAGGAAGAGGAGTGTCCACTGCCAGCTGCATTAGAAGCGGGAACCAGGGCTGTCTCGGCCACCGGGGAGCTACGAGGATCATCGAGGCTTTGTCTCTGAGAACTTTGAAGAGCGTCCGAGACATCAGTGGCATGGGAGGAAAAGCATACAAGAAGCCTGTGGACCATGGAATCAGGAAAGCATCCGCCGCCACTCAGAGGATGCGGTTGTCGAGAGCAGAATTTGGGAAGCTGCCGGTTCAAGGGACTGGCAAATAGATCTATGGTGGGGAGGCCCCACTTGAGAAAGATCTGCTGAACCACCAACGGATCCAATCTCCACTCATGAGGTTGGAGGATCCTGCTCAGCGTGTCTGCCAAGTAATTTTCTTGACCTGGGAGATAGACAGCTTTGAGCAGGATGCCGTGAAGGACAGCCCAAGAGCAGTCACCATGCCTCCTGACAGAGAAGGAAGGAGCCTATACCTCCTTGTTTGTTCATGTAGAACATTGCAACTTGATTGTCCGTCTGGACCAGCACAGACTGGTGAGAAGTGAGGTGGGAGAAGGCTCTCAGAGCTAGGCGGATGGCTCTGAGCTCCAGGAGGTTTATCTGCTGAGCAGACTCCCAAGGAGTCCAGAGGCCTTGAGTACATGTCCCTTGGCAATGTGCTCCCCAACCTAGGAGAGAAGCATCGGTTGTCAGCACCTGAGAAGGCGGAGGAGATTGAAAATCCACTCCCAGCACCAGGTTTGGTAGATGAAGCCACCACCGCAGAGAAGAGACCAGCAGTTTGGATACCTGTACTGAGTCCTCCAGGCTCCCCCTGGCCTGATGCCATTGAGTGCGAAGGCATCATTGAGCAGGTTGCATGTTCAGGCGGGCATTCGGGGTTACATGGACCGTGGAAGCCATATGGCCGAGCAGTCTCAGAAATTGCCTGGCAGAGACCAGGGAATTGTTGCGAAAGAGGCTGGCTAGATCCATGAGCCTGTGTGCCCTGTCTAGAGGCAGGAAGGCCCGCGCCTGAAGAGTGTTCAACCTTGCGATGAGTGGCCTGAGAGGCCTCTTGGGAAGACTGGGCCCTGATGAGCCAGTTGTCCAGGTATGGAAATACAAAGAGGCCTTGAAGTCTTAGATAGGCCGCCACCACTGCTAGGCATTTGGTGAATACCCTGGGGGCGGAGGATAGGCCAAAGGGCAGTACTCTGTACTGGTAATGATTTCCTCCCACGACAAACCTGAGATATTGTCTGTGGTCTGGATGAATAAGGATGTGAGTATAGGCATCCTTTAGATCTAAAGAGCATAGCCAGTCTCCCTGCTGGAAGTAGGGCAGTAGGATTCCAAGGGTAAGCATCTTGAACTTTTCCCTGGTCAGGAACTTGAGGTTTCGCAAGTCCAGGATGGGTCTGAGGCTTCCTGTTCATTTTCGTATCAGAAAATACCTGGAATAAAAGCCTTGACCTCTCAGGTGGTGGGGCACCGGTTCCACAGCCTGTTCCTGAAGACGACTTGCCAACTCCTGAAGGAGTAAGTCCCTGTGCAGAGGGAGTCTTGGAGGCTCCCCTGGAAAGTAGGAGGGAGGTACCTGGAGAAAGTGAAGAAGATAGCCTTTTTGAACTATATGAAGCACCCAGGTATCTGATGTGATGGCTGACCACCTGTGCGCAAAGTGGACCAGCCGGCCTCCTGTGCTGAGAGAAACCAGCGGAGGGGAAGAGGCTATGCTGATGGAGTCAAAAACCCCCACCCTGCTGAGTAGGGGCCAGTGTTGTGGGCTTGGGGGCCTGCTGCCTACGGGACCCATTACCCCGTCCCTTGGCCTGCTGACCCTGTTGGGGAGCTGCCGATGCCTGATAATGAGGGTAGTGTTTATAGGCAGCCGCCTTCCTCGGGTAAAAGGGCTTTTTCCCCGAGCCCTTCTTCTGAGAAGGGGCAGAGGTTTTTCTGGACAGCCGAGTCCTGGTCAAAGTCTCGGTCTCGATCTGTGCAGCCTTTTCAGCCATGGGCTTGCCAAAGAGGTTTTCACCTCTGCAGGGGACATCGACCAACTTGTCTTGTACCCATGGCTCGAGGTTGGATGACTGAAGCCAAGCCTGTCGGCGGGCACCGATGCCGGCTCCGGCTACTCGAGCCGATGCTTCGAAGCCATCGTAGGCTGCCTGAGAGATAAACTTCGAGCACTCTCGAATGCCAGTGGACAAGGCCTGGAACCTCTGCAAAGGTTCCTCGGAGAGACCAGCAGAGAACCCGGCAATTTCTTTTGCCAGGTCCCGGAGATACATGCCCATATAGAGCTGGTAGGTTTGGACTCGACAAGCAAGCATAGAGCCCTGGAAGCACTTCCTACCGAGGGCATCCATGTTCTGGGCTTCCCGGCCGGGAGGCACCGAGGAGTGCATCTTCTGACTCTTGAGTCGATGCATGGCCGATTCCACCACCATGGAATGGTGCGGTAGTTGTGCCTTTTGGAACCCGGGGCTCTTGCGGACTCGATAAATGGAATTGACCCGCTTGCTTAACACCGGCGCCGACGCCGGGCTCTCCCACATGCGGAAGAGAAGTCGCTCCAGCATCGGAGGAACCGGTACAGTAAAGGCCTCCTTCGGGGGAGAGTCATACTGGAGGGCATCGAGTTCTTCGGCTCCTCCTTGGGATTCGCGGGGAATGCCAAGGCCCTTGGCCATATCCCGCACAAAGTCCGAGAACCGGGTGTCCTCCGGGGAGGACCGTCTCCGAGGTTCGGACTCGGGTGAGTCCGATGGGACGCACCAAGTCCGAAAAGTACCAGGGGACTCTTCGTCCTCCGTTTCCCAGGCTGACTCCTCGGAGGAGGAATCGAGCGGCTCCGGTCGGGCGGGCACCGATGCCCTCCGCCCCGACGCCGAGGGTGTCGGCATCGATGACCTCGGTCCCGAATGGGAGGCCGAGGGAGACCGCGACCGAGGATCGGTTCGGTCTCCGGGGTCGACTTGGACGTAGACGTCCCGGTGGCCGGGGCAGATGCACCGGCGAGGCCAGCGATCAATGCCCACTGCTGGTCCATGAAGGCAGCCAAACTGCTCTCCAAGGCCGTCAACCTGAGTCCGAGCTCAGGAGACCCAGCAGCCCCCGACTCGGGCCCCGACGGCGTCGGGCCCGACGTCGGCTCCTTCGGAGGTGAGTCCACGAGGACTACAGTACTCACATGTCTAGGAGACTCCATCTCGAGATGAGGATGTTTCGAAGGCCTCTCCGACTCCGAGGACGGCTATCGGGGCTATGTGACCTGGCCCTCGAGGAACCAGGAGCGTCCACCGATGCCGCCGTCGCGGGTTTCTTCTTCCGATGATGTTCCCGGGCAGGAGACCCCCGCTCAGAGGAACTCCGACGATGCTCAGGACCGGAGTCCCGGGACGTCGAAGCCTCTGACGAGGTCCAGGCCCGGCCGGACGCGGAGTCAGAGAAGATTCTTTCTTTTTGTTGCTGCTGACTCCTCAACACTTTAGAGGACATCTTGCCACACGGACCACAGATCATCGGGTCATGATCGGGTCCGAGGCAGCAGTTGTTTGTGTCGGTAAGAGACATAAGTTTTACACCGATCACACTTTTTAAACCCGCTGGCAGCCATCGGGGGAAAAAGGGCCCCTGCGAGGTCAAAAGACAGGGCTGCCAGTGAAAAAAGAAATAATGGCGCGAACGCTAGTCACAAAGGACAAAAACCAAAAAAATTACAAACTGACTCGATACCGGTGTATCGGGTCCGGGCGGGAAAAGGATCCGGCGTCGAACCGAGAAAAGAAAAACAAATAAAAACAACTTTTATCAGCGGCGATCAAACAGCGTCTGTAGGGCTCCGCGGAAAAAAGAAGACTGAGCAAGATGGCACCCTTGGGCGGGAAGGGGACCACGCATGCGCGCTGCAATTCCCAAAGGCTTTCTTTGAAAGCTGGGGAAATTGCTCCGCGAGGGCTCCGTCGGCGCCGACGTCACCCATATGCGAGGACTGACTTCCTGCTTGGTCCTGGAGAATAATTTATATGCAGAACAAATCATCAGGGAAGGACTGTATGAAGACAGAGGTGTGAAGATTGGTGGGAGACCCATCAACAACCTTCACTATGCTGATATCGCCACTGGCTGAAAGTGAAGACGATCTTAAACATTTGTGTCTTAAGATTAAGGAACAGTCTTAAAATGTGTCTGCACCTTAATGCAAATAAGACAAAGATCCTAACTGGCAAAATCAATAAGTTCATTGTTGGAGAAGAAATTGAAATAATTGACAACTTTAACCTACTTGGATCAACTATCAAAGAAACAAGCAGTCAAGAAATCAGATGATGCATTGCTCTTGGCAGAATGGCTATGAAGGACCTAGATAAGATTCTCAAGAGTAGAGATCTCTCTCCATACAAAGATTCAACTTGTTCAAGCCATGGTATTTCCAATAATGTCATATGGATGCAAAAGTTGGACAGTGAAAAAGATAGACAGGAAGAAAATCGATGGCTTTGAATTATGGTGCTGGCGACGAATACCGTGTATACCGTGGACTGCCCGAACAACAAATAGTCAGTACTAGAGATAAAACCTAAGCTTTCCTTAGAAGCTCAAATGACAAGACTTCAACTTTCATACTTGGAGATATCATGCGAAGAGAGAGATCATTAGAGAAAGACATCATGCTTGGCAAGTAGAAGGTCAATGCAAAAGAGGGATGCCAGCAACGAGATGGACTGATACAACAGCAGCTATGGGTGCCACTCTGTCAATGAGCAGCCCCACTGAAGACCGAACACAGTTTAGGACAAATATCCAGAGGGTCGACATGAGTCAACAGCACTTAACAGTAGTTTCACAGTGTCCTAGTTCTTGTTCCACCCCACTTTATAGACCTGTATCTTATCTCCTCTCTCAGCTGTTTTCTGCAAGCAGAAAAGTCCTAACCTTTTCAGCCTTTCCTCAGAGGTATCTTTCCATCCCCTTTATCATTTGGATCATCACCTCTGTACCTGTATTAATTGTTAACTTTTTTTTTTTTTAGATTCAGTTACCAGAATTGCATGCAATACTCTAGGTACAGTCACATTACAGAGCCATAGAGACAATATCTTGTTTTATCCTCCATACCTTTATAATTCCTAGCATTCTATTTCTTTCTTGGCTACCCCTGCCCACTGAGCAGAAGATTTCAATTTATTATCCACAATGATGCCCAATCCTTTCCTGGGTGGTGACTTTTTTTTTTAATTGAGATTTTTGAAACTACAATCCACTTAATCAAGGGAAACCATATACAAGTTATTACATCCATTATAACAAATGGTCAAGCCCCTTTGGTCCTCCCAGGAGAGTGTCCTCCAAGCGCCTGTCCCCTTCCAAGAGTAGTTAAGTCAGCAGTCTCAGCAGTCACAACGGCAGTCCAGTAGGGCAGATGCCAGTCCTATTCTTGTTCTCCTCCATCACCCGATAAAGCTCCAAATTGCTTGTGACCAGCCGTAGATCTTTATATGCCACAAGGGTCCTTCCAGGAGGGTGTCCTCCGAACACCTGTCCTTCTCCTAAGTCAGCAGTCCAACAGCAATCCAGAATGGTTGATGCCAGCCCCATTCTTGCTTTTCTCCACCACTCGATACAACTCCCAGGTGGTGACTCAATGTGGAACACTGCATCATGTAGCTATAGTTTGGGTTTTCCTTTCTTAAGTGCATAACTTTGCATTGTCCACATTACTACTACTTCTTCTTACCATTTTGTAAAGCACAACAAGGAATATGCAGCGCTGTATAGAGACACATGAATAACATTCCTTGCTCATAAGAGCTTACAGTCTAATCATGTAGGGCTAAGTACTTGTTCATAAACTAGTGTCTGAACCAACAGCATGGCTTCCTATTACAAGATGGGGCCTGCTCTGAACTAAAGACTGAACTAAATAATATGGATTCCTGTTTTGTTATAACTCAGCATTAAAAAACTTACAAATCAAGCAATTCTGCCAGTTTATGATACTTTACAGTAGAAGCATTTTTCCAGCTATGTGCTGAACATGGCTGAGACCTTCACTGCTACTAGAATTCGCAACAATTTTATAGACTGGCAGCCCAGCAACGTTCTAGCACCATGGACCTTTGTTTGCAGAAGGACCACCTATTAACTGTTACCGGATTTGCTGAAGGTGACATACAGGGTTTGAGACCAGCCAATCACCAGGACAAAGAATTATATGGCTGAACACATGGACAGGAGAACACAAAAAAAAAGAGAACACAGATGCAGCCCAGCAAACATCTGCAGCACTCAAACATACACAGAGGCTGGCAGAACACCTGGGTCTAACTTCTGACACAGACGTTCACCTGCCTGTCTCTCTCTGGCTGGAAAGTCAGATAGTGTCCAAGGGTAAAACCATGGGACAGAGTGAATCTCTCCCCACAGACCTGCAGCTCGGTGTGACCGCACAGTTCATCTCAGCTGATGTTGGACCTCCGCCATACTTTGACTTTGTGCTGTGCCGGACACAATTTCCTGTACCCAGCCACCAGTATTCTGGCGAGAGCTAAGGTACTGTTCTTCAAGGTTGGGGCTAGCTTAGACAGACAGATAAGATACTGTACGTCTGAGTGCAGAGAGAATCTGTGACATTCGTTTTTAAAACAGATTAGGTCTCTTGGTAATTGTAACATAGGGCTGAATAACATATTACCACAGAAAACTAATTTATAGTAATATTTCCACTATTTTTGCTATCAGAAATAAAGTCTAATTTTTTTACAAACAGGGTTGGTTGTCGTCTTATGTGGTTTGTTTACCAGGTAGTCCTATGGGATCCTGGGAAAAGGAGGGTAGCAGTTTTCCCTAGATAGATCGAGTATTTATACATGTATATTTATCTGCTACTGACAATATCTCCTACAGTCAAGACAGCCAACACAAGTGGGGGACTAGGAGATATCTAGGGGAATGGTAAGGAAACACATAGGCAGTAAACAGGAGACTAGGGGGAACATGATCCAAAAGCAGTCTCAGAGTGAGTTTTTAGTCTGGCTTTGAACAGATGGAGCCTGATGTACTGACTCAGGTAACTTGTTCCGGGCATAAGCAGCAGCAAGATAGAATGATCAAAGCCTGGAGTTGGTAGTGGATGAGACAGGCACAGATAGAAGGGATCAGCCAGAAGAGCAGAGCTCCTGAGAAAGGGTGTTGGGAGAGAAGAGAGGAAAGGTAGTGAGGAGCAGTCGAATGAAGGCACTTATAGGTCAGTAGTAGAAGTCTGAACTGGATGCAGAAACAGATAGGGAGTCAATTAAGTTGGCACGTGTAATGGCACGTTAAAGGGCCCAATTTAAGCAGTTTTCTTTTCCAGCTTAAAATAGGAAAAACAGCAAATCAGTTCCTTAAAAATGGAGCGGACAGAAAATTAAATACCTTGGGGGAGTGGTAGGCACTGTGACAGAGGTCTGACAGCTGACTCCTAGATTCCAAAACAAAATTTGTCAAGGCCTGCCATAGGGTATCCAAAAATATTTGCTGTGGTTTCTTCAAAACTGAAACCTTTCCTTTAACAGCAAGAGTAAAAAAAACCCACCACACCATGGGTAGCTACCCCAGCCCCACTCTAACAAGACTGTAGAATTTCAGCGTCTAACTGACCTCCGCATAGGAGATATCTTCCTGATGCCAACATGACCTCTTGTGGGTCAGCCAACTTCAAACTCATCAAGCCAGGACAGCCAATCCCTAGGGTCTGGAGAAGCTGCTAGTTCATCTGGACTTAAGGATACTTCATCAGCCAGGCGATTCGCTGCTTCAAAAGGAGTGGAGGAGTGGCCTAGTGGTTGGGGCAAGGTACTTCAGGCCGGAAGGTCGGGGGTTCAAATCCCACTAGAGGACAGCAACCTCGGGCCGGAAGGACTGGGGTTTCTAGTCCCACAGGTGCTCCTTGTGGTCATTGGCAAGCCACTTAACCCTCCATAGCCCATGTTCCCTGTAAAATGGTTATCTCCAAGTTATAATGCCCTGTTCAATGTAATTTCAGTTTGTTCAATGTAAACCGCACTGATGCAGAATAGCGCGGTATATAAGAGAATGTAAATAAATAAAAATAAATAAATAAAATAGAGTCTCCAGCAGCCTCAACAGGTGAATAAGGAAGCTGTTGCAGCACTGCCTGCTCAATGATAATATGATGGTGCTGGTGACTTTGGTGCACTTGTGAGGGCTCCAATCAGACTGAGTACTTGCCAGTTAGCCTATCCATTTTTGTAAGTTACCAGAGACACCAGATTGGAGCTCACAGCAACGCATCTACCCACATGAGCGTGGTCCTTTAATCTTTTAGGGCTTTTGGTACAACCTTGCACCATTTTGATATCCTTTCTCCAAGGCATAGATTTTATATCCCTCTACAGGTAAACACTCTAGAAAAACTAGATGTACACTTGTCGGAATTAAGACAACTATTGTATTTCCTATCCAGTTTCTGAAAAAGTGTTTGGAACATGCAGAACAGCCCTTCTCTATAGAAGGCTGATGTGGCAACATTCCTTGGGATGCCCAGGGACAATACTGCTCTGTGAGGTAAACTATTAGACAAGTTAAGGAAAAACTGAGTATGTTTAAGTAGGAACTTTCAAAAAAAATATATTTCTTGTCTTGAAAAGGAAGACAGACATCTTCATAATTTTTCTGATAAATGAACTATGTATTTCTGTTATTACTAATGTTTTAAAAAACGGATATAAACCTGCAATTAATGTATCACCACCAATAACAAAACCTATTTTCTCTCTTCAAAAAATATTGCTTAATAATCTAAGGGATGGTGCATTTTCAAAGACATTTAGGTGATCTGCAGTGGAGTGGAGGTGGCACCTGGGGATAATTGGCTAGTGGCAATATTCAGCTGCTAGCCAGCTATCAAAAAGGCAAAGGTTAGGCACCTGAAAGGCTTGCTTAACCTGCACTAGGTAGCAGCTGAATAAAGCCACTG
Organism: Ichthyophis bannanicus; assembly: GCA_033557465.1. Lineage (NCBI taxonomy): Eukaryota > Metazoa > Chordata > Amphibia > Gymnophiona > Ichthyophiidae > Ichthyophis > Ichthyophis bannanicus. Next base: position 923,515,395 of record CM066034.1, read on the forward strand.
CCCAGTTAGTTGTGGAGCTATCCAGCCAAGCCATATATTCAATGCTGGTATAGCTGGATATGGTCCTGGCACTACATATCAGAGTGCAAAGTTCAGCAGAGAAGGCTATCTGCTGTACAAGTGTTAAACGAGGGCACCACTGAATAGCCCTCCCCAAGACTTTAGAGTCAATTTTATTACAGATAGCACCTTTGAAAATCAAGTCTGTTGCAAACATGACAGTGGGCATTAACTATTGGCAAATCTAATAATCTGATTCAGACAGACAGGTTTAAGTCTGAATGGATTCACTGCTAAACAATCCGATACAACCATCAAGACAGTCTTAGTACCGTATGCTTCTAATGGTAAGCTGAATAATTCATTTGAGCTGTTCTTACCTTTGTCCTGTAAAGCAGACGTGCATCTTCCCGGATATCACATTTCACATGCTTTTCTAAAGTATGGCACAACTCCCGTAAGTATTTCTAAATTAAAAATGTCATAATAAAAAACATGTTTGCACCAAAAAAGGGAATGCCATAAATCAAGAGTTGTCCAGTACCCATAAACATGTATGAAACACATTTGTAGTGTACACTTATAGTCGTTTCAAGAGACCCATTAAAAAGAATATTTAAATTCCATTTTTTATTAGTGTTAGCATCCTTGTCTGTGGATAATACCTCCTCTTGCAGCAGGATGGTGACTTCATCTTTGAGGGCTACCAACTAGCCATGTTTTCTGATGAATATACATGAGAGATTTACATACATTGCAATCATGCATATTCATTAGGATTATCTGGAAAACCCTTGCCGATCAGAGTGCCCACTCTCACTCATCTATATATCATCCTTACCCTAAGCTCCAGGTACCTACAGTATTTCATTGCTATAGGAAAATTTTGATCTTACCTGCTAATCTTCTATCCTTGAATCCTACCAGACCAGTCCAGAACAGATGGGTTATGGCCCTCTACCAGCAAAGAGACAGAGAACAGACTTAGGAACTCTTGCTCGATATAGGGTGCCATGCAGCCACTAGTCTGTCACTATTTTCTCTAACAAAACATCTGTAAACCCTCCCTCCCCTGCCAGACATGCACACAAATACCCTAAGGGAGGGGAGGAAGGATTCCAGAGTCTCCACATGTCTACCTGGGAGGACACCGAGGAAGTTCAGAAATGTAAGAAATCTACAAACTGCCTTTAAAAGGATAAGATAATTCTTAGCAATAGTCTACAGACCAAGTGCCTACACCAGTGAAAGACTCTGGACTAGTCTGGTAGGGCTCAAGAAAAAGGAAATTAGAGGCACAATCAATTTTTCCTTTATTGTCCATCAGACCAGTCCAGAACAGATGGAATGTAAAGTGTAGTTACTCACCTGCAACAGGTGTTCTCCAGGGACAGCAGGAATCAGTCCTCACATATATGTGACATTGGCACCAACTGAGCCCGCGCAGAAGCATCCCCTAGCTTTCAAAGAAACCCTTTGGGAGATGCACCGCACATGCATGATCCCCTTCCCACCCAAGGGTGCCATCTTGCCTCAGTCTAATGACATAGCTAAGGCGGCAAAAATTAATATATTTATTTAATTTATTTATCTATTTCTTCTATACCGCACCTTCCAGAAATCAAGGGCAGTTTACATGGAACAAGTTAACAATTATGTATACTTCGGTATACATTTACATTGAACAGAAACTCTAACTTTTTACAAATAATAAATGCGATAAACTGTCCAAACTATTTACATAGGTTATTTACAAGTGGTTATATACAATGTGTTACAGAATAATCATAGGTCATGCGTAAGTGGTGGAATTTATTTCCATTTTTTATCATACGTTTTTTGTGTGTGTGTGGGAGGACTGTGTGGGGTTAGCTAATTGTGGTTTTGAGAGTTTTGAGTTTGTGTGTCTGTGGATGCTGTGGGACAGGACTTGGGGGGTAGGGGATTTCGAAATGTTCGGAGAATAGGTAGGTTTTGAGTTCCTTCCGAAATTGGGAGAGGTCTTATGATACGGAGGCCTAATGGGAGATCATTCCAGAGCATGGGGGCAGTGAAGGCTCTGGCACTTGGTACGGAAGCAACTCCAAGGGGAGGAAGGAGGGTTGTGAGAACTGATTCCTGCTGTCCCTGGAGAACACCTGTTACAGGTGAGTAACTATGCTTTCTCCAGGAACAAACAGGAAGTCAGTCCTCGTATATGGGACTCCTCAGCTACAGGTTACCGAGAACCTGTACAAAATTCCACGGCGAGCGGTGAGCTGCTAAAGTTAAGTCCCACGGAAAGACTCTTGCAAGACCCAGGTGTCTGGCGGAGAAAGCACAGTTAATTACCTGTAACAGGTGATCTCTGGGAACAGCAGAAATAAGTCTTCACATATGGGTACGTCGGTACCGACGGAGCCTGCGCAGGAACGCTCCCCAACGTCCAATTAGAAAGCTTTTGGGAGCATCCCACAGCGCCTGCGTGCTGCCTTCCCGCCTTTCCAACTGTCTCTCCTCAGTTGAGTTTTATAGCTGAGACAAAGAGGGAGAGAGAGGGAAAGGAAGAGAGAGAGAGAGAACTCCTAGGGGAGGTGGGTGGGTTGTGAAGACTTATTCTTGCTGTTCCCAGAGATCACCTGTTACAGGTAAGTAACTGTGCTATCTCCAGGAACAAGCAGGAATGAGTCTTCACATAGTGGGACTCCCTAGCTTTTGATGCCAGGGAGAGCGCCCAGAAGTTGTGTGTCCCTGGGACAGGGCTGCACTTCCCCACCTGGATCTCTGGCATCTCATGAGGAATGGTGGGTAGGAGTTGATTAAGTATGGAACAGGTGTTTGAGAACAGCCTGACCAAACAAGGCATCCTGGCGGGAGTCCTTGTCTAAGCAGTAATGGGCTGTGAAGGTATGAACTGAGGCCCAAGTGGCTGCTCGACAGATGTCGTCGATAGACAGAGTTCAGATGAGCCATTGAGGCTGCCATGGCTCTCACATTGTGAGCTGTGACATGGCCCTCCAGAGAAATGTTCTTGCTCTGATAGGCGAAAGAAATACATTTGGCAATCCAGTTGGAAAGAGTTCTCTTGGAGACTGGGTGTCCCAAATGAGATGGATCAAAAGCAACAAAGAGTTGGGAAGACTTTCTATGTTGCTGTGTCCTCTGTAAATAAAAAGCCAGAGCTCTTTTACAGTCCAGGGTATGAAGATTCCTCTCTGCAGGTGATGCATGAGGTCCTGGAAAAAAGACAGGTAGGTAGACTTCTTGGTTGAGGTGAAAAGGCGAGACCACCCTTAGGCATAAAATGTGGATTAGTCTTAAGGACCATCTTGTCATAATGGAACCTTGTATAAGGTGGATTAGCTACTAGTGCTTGCAATTCACTGATGCGGCGTGCTGATGTGATTGCAATGAGAAAGATAACCTTCCAAGAAAGGTATTTCAAGGAGGTAGTAGCTAAAGGTTCAAAAGGCGGCTTCATAAGTTGACCAAGAACCAAATTTAAGTCCCATGCCACCGGTGGTGGTCTAATGGGAGGCTTTGTTAAAAGGAGGCCTCTCATGAACCTTGCTACAAGGGGATGAGAGGAAACAGGTTGTCCATTTAGAGGCTTGAGTGAAGCTGCAATAGCACTCAGATGGACTCTTACTGAATTTGTCTTAAGACCTGCATTAAACAGATGCAGGAGATACTCCAGCAACGATTCCAGAGGTATGGCACAGGGGTTAAGACCCTTTTCAGAACACCAGATGGTAAACCTTTTCCACTTGAAGGTGTAAGAACGTCTAGTGGAAGGTTTTCTGGAAGCTTGAAGAACATCTTTCACTTGCTGAGAAAGAGGAAGATCCTGGAGATCTAAGCCTTCAGCAACCAAGCCCTGAGATGCAGAGACTGGGGATTAGGATGCCACAACTTTCCGTCCTCCTGAGAGAGGAGATCTGGAGCAGACATTAACTCTAGGGAAGGAGCTTGAGAGAGATGTAGAAGCAGAGGGTACCATACTTGCCATGGCCAATGTGGAGCTATGAGAATCATGTGGCCTCTGTCTCTCTGAAGCTTGAATAGGGTTTTGGGAATTAGGGGGATGGGTGGAAAGGCATACAGGAAGTCTTGACCCCAGTGAAGGAGGAAAGCATCCCTTGCCTGAGCCCCCTGAGCCGGAGTTCTGGAACAGAACTGGGGAAGTTTTGGCATTCCACGGACTTGCAAAGAGGTCTATGTCCGGGGTTCCCCAAATTTGAAAAATTTTGGAGACCTGGGCCATATGTAGGGACCACTCGTGTGGAAGCAGAACTCGACTGAGTCTGTCTGCCCAAGAGTTTTGAACCCCTGGAAGTTAGACTGCCAGAAGATGAATGTGATGTTCTCTGGCGAGGGCCCACAGTCGCAGAGCTTCGTTGCAAAGCAACAGAGAGCCAGTTCCTCCCTGCTTGTTTATGTAGAACATGGCTACCTGATTGTCCGTGTGGACAAGGACTGTCTTGTAGCTGAGCAGGGTGTGGAAAACTCGTAGAGCAAGGAAGATTGCTCTGAGTTCCAAGAGATTGATGTGGAGACAAGTCTCCTGTGGGGACCAGATGCCCTGGGTGGAGAGGTCTTGAAGATGAGCTCCCCAGCCCATTGGAGAAGCATCTGTTGTAAGAGTTGCCTGGGGTAGAGGCTGTTGAAAAGGACACCCCAGCAAGAGATTCTGAGGGGACTTCCACCACTGGAGGGACAAAATGAGGCGACTTGTGTTTGCTATTTTGTCTGACAGGCAGCCTAATGCCTGAGTCCATTGGGTGGATAAAGTCCACTGAGCTGCTCTCATGTGAAGGCGAGCATATGGTACCACATGAAAGGTGGAAGCCATGTGGCCTAGCAACTGTAACATTTCTCGAGCAGTGAGTAGGGGTTTCAACTCTGCTTGAGAAGCTAACTGCATCAAGCGAAGGCAAAGGGCCTGGGGAAGAAAGGCCCTTGCCTTTGTGGTATCCAGCAATGCCCCTATAAACTCCAGGGACTGAGTAGGGATCAAATTGGATTTTGGGATGTTTATTACCAGCACTAAGTACTGAAGGATACGCATTGTGCAGGTTAGAGCAGTCCTGGCCTCTGACTGAGTGGGAGCTTGAATGAGCCAGTCGTCCAGGTAGGGGAAGACAAATATTCCCAGGGTGCGCAGAAAAGCAGCAATCACTGCCATGCATTTTGTGAACACCCTTGGTGCAGAGGCCAGGCCAAAGGGGAGCACTCTGTATTGATAGTGCTTCTCCTGGAAAAGGAACCGAAGGAACCTTCTGTGAGTTGGATGGATGAGAACATGAGTGTACGCATCCTTGAGATCTAGAGAACAAAGCCAATCCTGACTCTGAAGGTATGGCAGCAGAGTTCCCAGAGAAACCATCTTGAATTTTTCTTTGACTAGGAATCTGTTCAATTCTCTGAGATCTAAAATGGGTCTGAAGCCCCCTGTTTTCTTTGGGATAAGAAAATAGGGGGAGTAGAACCCCGTGCCTTGTTGTTGAGAAGGCACTTCCTCTACTGCCCCTTGGGCTAGAAGAGTGGCAACCTCCTGCTCTAATAGGCTGAGGAGGGAAGTTGGAGAATTGAACTGGTGCACTCTTGTGAGAGGGGGCAAGCTGGAAAAATGAAGTTTGTACCCTTCTCTTATGATGGAGAGTGTGTCCACTGCTCTGCTGTGATTTGCCCCCATATGGGAACAAAGTGACATAGCCTTCCTGGAATGGTGGAGGGCTCTGGTCCTTCTAGAGCCAGAAAGGCTAAGTTCTCTAGCAGAAAGTCAAAGGCCCTGAGGTGCCTGAGACTGCTGGACTGGAGCAGGCCTCGCAGCCTTTGCCTTGGTCTGTTTGGAGGATTGCTGACGTTTGGAAGGGAACTGAGCTGCAGAAGATGCTCTCTGACTATAAGCAGGATAGGATCTTCCCTTCTTTGAAAAAGGTGTTTTCTTGAACAACCTTTTCTTAGCAGGAGCAGCTGTAGATTTGGATAGTATATCCAAAGCAGAATTTTCAGCATCCATCTGATTGGCTTTTGCTTGCCAATCTTTACCAAACAGATTTTCACCTGTACAAGGGATATTTCCCAATTCATCTTGGACCCAGGTCTCCAAATCAGATGCTTGAAGCCAAGCAACCCTACGAGCTGCTATAGCTATAGCTGACAACTTAAAAAACCCTTATCAGTGGAAACATTAAACCAATCAAAAATCCATCCACCAAACGTACCACATCCCACAATAAATCTTTTTATGCTCTTGTCGGAGCCAAACCGAGGGAGGGCTGGAATTGTGTAACCAACCCCCTCCAGACGGTAGCCTCCTTTTATTATTTTTTTTTTCTCACCCCATAGGTAAATCACAATCACTTATCTTCAACGAAATTCTTATCCTCTTATCTTCTCCCGTAAAAAATCTTATTCATGTCCAAAGAGTAGCTGCCATAAATGAAGCTGCACGACGTGCACGTTTCGGATAGACTCCTGTATCAAGTGCAAAATACTCCTTTTATCTTGGCAACAAAAACGCCGTCCTCACGGCTTGGGATCACTTTTTACAAATGGCTGAAGATGACACCTGATCCTTAAAGAAGGGATGAACCAATCAGAGGGGAACACCTCACATGCAGGGGTATCCCCTCCGTAATTGGTTAAAATTTTTTTGAAGGACTGAAAAGCGTCACTACTAACTTCAAAGGATAGTGTTCCACTCGATTTCACGGTTCAGCCCATAAGGATGAACAGACGTTAATGTAAATATCCACCACTGCTCCAGACGTTGCAATTTTTTACGGGAGAAGATAAGAATTTCGTTGAAGATAAGTGATTGTGATTTACCTATGGGGTGAGAAAAAAAATAATAAAAGGAGGCTACCGTCTGGAGGGGGTTGGTTACACAATTCCAGCCCTCCCTCGGTTTGGCTCCGACAAGAGCATAAAAAGATTTATTGTGGGATGTGGTATGTTTGGTGGATGGATTTTTGTTTGATAGCTATAGCTGAGGCTCTGCTTACGCATTCAAAGGAATCGAAAGCTGCACGGTTGGAGAATTTGGAGACATCCTGGGCATGTTTGGGCGCAGAGAGAAATTCTTGCCTTTTATTGTCAGACATAAAAGGACTTAAAGTCTGCAAATGGTCAGTGACCTCTTTTAAGAACATGCCCATGTAGAGACTATAAGAATTAATTCTTGCAGCAAGCATGGAAGCTTGGAAGATTCTTCTACCAAAAGCATCCAGGGTTCTACATTCATGTCCTGGAGGATTAGAGGCATGTCTCTTGGCACTTCTAATCTTTTTCATTGCAGACTCAACCACAATAGAGTGGTGAGGAAGCTGAGTCTTATGGAAACCAGGACAAGGAGGGACACGATACATGGTGTCCAACCTGCGAGAATGAGGAGAGGTGGTTAGAGGTGCTTCCCACATCCTTAACATGAGATCATACAGAATCTCATGAATAGGCAAGGTAAGAACATAAGAACATAAGACATGCCATACTGGGTCAGACCGAGGTCCATCAAGCCCAGTATCCTGTTTCCAACAGTGGCCAATCTAGGTCATACGTACCTAGCAATATCCCCAAAAGACACAGGTTCCACAATGCTTGTACTGGGTCAAGCATTGATATCCTGGGTCCCTTTTTAATAGTGGTTTATGGACCTTTCCTCCAGGAACTTGTCCAAACCTTTTTTAAACCCAGCTATACTAAAAGCCCTTACTACATCCTCCGGTAACAGATTCCAGAGTTTGATTACACGTTGAGTGAAAAAATATTTTCTCTTATTTGTCTTAAATAGTTTACCCTGTAGCTTCATTACATGTCCCCTAGTCTTCCTATATTCTGATAGTGTAAACAATTGATCCACGTTTATCCGTTCCACTCCATTCATTAATTTATAGACCTCTATCATATCTCCCCTCAGCCGTCTCTTTTCCAGGTTAAAGAGCCCTAACCTTTTTAGCCTGTCTTCATAGGAGCAGCCTTCCATCCCCTTCACCAATTTGGTTGCTCTTCTCTGTACTTTTTGTAATAACGCTATGTCCTTTTTAAGATACAGTGACCAGAATTGCACACAATATTCAAGGTGCGGTCGTACCATGGAGCGATACAGAGGCATTATAATATCCTTTGTTTTATTCTCCCTTTCCTTATGATACCTAGCATTCTATTTGCTTTCTTGGCCGCCGCTGCACACTGGGCGGAGGGTTTTAAAATGTTACCCACGATGACTCCTAAATCTTTTTCCTGGGTGGTGGTTTCTAATGTGGAGCCTTGCATCGTGTAACTATAGTGTGGGTTGTTCTTTCCTAGGTGCATAACTTTGCACTTGTCCACATTAAATTTCATCTGCCATTTGGATGCCCAGTCTTCCAATTTATCCAGATCCTCCTGCAGTTTTCCACAATCCACTTGGGTTTTAACAACTTCAAACAGTTTTGTGTCATCTGCAAATTTGATAACCTCACTAGTTATTCCTTCTTCCAGGTCATTTATGAATATGTCAAAAAGTAGCGGACCCAGTACAGATCCCTGGGGTACTCCACTATTCACCTTTTTCCATTGGGAATATTGGCCATTTAGCCCTACCCTCTGCTTTCTATCTTTTAACCAGTTCCCGATCCACAATAGTACACTGCCTCCTATCCCACGACTTTTTAGCTTCGCCAAAAGTCTCTGATGGGGGACCTTGTCAAAAGCTTTCTGAAAGTCCAGATACACTATATCAACCGACTCACCTTTGTCTACCTGTTTATGCACACCTTCAAAAAAACATATCAGATTAGTAAGACAAGATCTTCCTTGTCTAAAGCCATGTTGGCTGTCTCCCATTAGGCCATGACTATCTACATGCTGTGTAATTTTGTTCTTTATGATGGTTTCTACCATTTTCCCTGGTACTGACATCAGGCTCACCGGTCTGTAATTTCCCGGATCACCCCTGGAACCCTTTTTAAAAATTGGTGTTACGTTGGCGACCCTCCAATCTTCAGGTATTACAGATGATTTTAATGAAAGTTCACAGATTACCAATAGCAGGTCTGCAATCTCATATTTCAGTTCTTTCAACACTCTGGGATGTATACCATCCGGTCCAGGTGATTTGCTACTATTCAGTTTATCAAATAGTTGTAATATATCTTCCCGGTGTAGCGATATTTCTCTCAATTCCTCTGCAGTATCACCTTTAAATACCACTTCAGTCTTGGGTAACATCCCTACATCTTCCTCAGTAAAGGCCGAAGCAAAGAATTCATTCAGTCTCTCTGCTATAGCCTTGTCTCCTCTTACTGCCCCTTTTACCCCTCTATCATCTAATGGTCCAACTGACTCTCTCACAGGCCTTTTGCTACGAATGTACTTGAAAAAGTCTTTATTTCGTGTTTTTGCTTCCGTAGCAAGTTTCTTCTCAAATTCCCGCTTTGCCTGCCTTATCAATGCTTTGCATTTAACTTGCCAGTGCTTGTGCTGTTTCCAGTTTTCATCATTTGGCTCTTTTTTCCATTTCCTGAAGGTTGCTTTTTTGGCAGCAACAGCCTCTCTGACCTCACCTTTAAACCATGCTGGCAGTTTTTTGGACTTTCTTCCACTTTTCTTAATGCGTGGAATACAGCTGGTCTGGGCTTCGAGGATAGTATTTTTAAATAACACCCAAGCTTGCTGTAAGTCTTTAACCTTTGGAACCGCTCCTTTTAGTTTTTTCCTAACTATATTCCTCATTCTATCATAGTCTCCCTTTCGAAAGTTAAAAGGTAGTACTGTGGATTCCTTTACTATCTGTCCTCCGCTAATTAAATCAAACATGATCATACTATGATCACTATTGCCAAGTGGTCCCAACACCCTTATTTCTTGCACCAGATCTGGCGTTCCACTAAGGACTAGGTCCAGTATGGCTTCCCCTCTGGTCGGTTCATGAACCAGCTGCTCCAAGAAGCAGTCATTTGTTTCATGTAGAAACTTTATCTCTTTAGCTTGTCCTGCTGTGACACTGACCCAGTCGATACCGGGGTAATTGAAATCACCCATTATTACTACTCTGTTGTGACTTTTGTTAGCTTCCATGATTTCTTTGAGCATTTCATCATCCATTTGTTCATTCTGGCCAGGCGGTCGATAGTATACTCCCACTGCCATCACCTTCCCCTTCATAAATGGAATTTCAATCCATAGAGATTCTACAGCAAATTTTGTTCCCTGCAAAACTTTAATCCTTTCTGACTCAATGCCCTCTCTAACATAGAGCGCAACCCCTCCACCAATTTGATCAGCTCTATCATTACGATATAGTTTGTATCCAGGTATCACAGTGTCCCACTGGTTATCCTCCTTCCACCATGTCTCTGAGAGTGCAATCATATCTAACCTCTCATTTAGTGCTATATATTCTAACTCTCCCATCTTATTATTTAGACTTCTAGCATTGGCATACAAGCATTTTAGAGACTGTATTTTATTAATATTAATCTGGCTATTGGTAGGCATGGGTAATTTGGAATCTTTATGCTCTGTCTACTTCTTACTCAAGGGCATTTGGGCTACTATACTCCCTTTTGGAACCTCACTGCTTTTGGTAGTATCCTTCAAGGATACCTTTGTCCGAACCATGCGCTCCTGGGTGACTGTCGGCTTTCCCCTATTTTCTAGTTTAAAAGCTTCTCTATCTCTTTTTTAAAGGTTAATGCCAGCAGTCTGGTCCCATCCTGATTAAGGTGAAGCCCATCCCTTCGGAAGAGCCCCCCCTTTCCCCAGAATGTTCCCCAGTTCCTAACAAATCCAAAACCCTCATCCTTGCACCATTGTCTCATCCACGCATTGAGACTCCGGAACTCTGCCTGTCTTTTGGGTCCTGCACGTGGAACAGGAAGCATTTCGGAGAATGCTATCCAGGAAGTTCTGGATTTCAACTTCCTACCTAAAAGCTTAAATTTAGCCTCCAGAACTTCCCTACCACATTTTCCTATGTCATTGGTACCAACATGTACCAAGACAGCAGACTCCTCCCCAGCACTATCTATGATCCTATCTAGGCGGTGCGTGAGGTCCGCTACCTTCGCACCAGGCAGGCATGTTACCAGGCGATCCTCACGTCCACCAGCCACCCAGCTATCTACATTCCTAATGATTGAATCACCAACTATGACAGCTGTCCTGACCCTCCCCTCATGGGGACATGGCCCTGGAGAAACATCCTCTGTGCGAGAGGGTTTTACATCACCTGGAGGACAGGTCCTAGTTACAGGATCATTTCCTGCCACACCAGGGTGATGCTCTCCTGTCACGTGACCTCTCTCCTCCATGGCAACAGGGATGCTGCCAGACTGGAGGTGGGACTTCAGGACTATATCCCTGTAGGTCTCGTCCATGTACTTCTCTGTCTTTCTTATGTCTTCCAGGTCTGCTACTCTAGCCTCTAGAGAATGGACTCGTTCCCTGAGAGCAAAGAGCTCCTTGCACTTAGTGCAGACGTAAGACCTCTCACCAACTGGGAGAAAATCATACATGTGACACTCAATGCAAAAGACCGGAGAACCCCCATCTCGTTGCTGGACTTCTGTCTGCATCTTAGTTTAAAGCTTGTGTTTAGGTCTTTTAAATTCTGTATATAATAAGGACTGGTGTAGATGCCTATACTAATAAAAGTGTATCTAATACCCCTAATACACCTTGTGTACCTGAAGCTTAATTAATTAATCTCAGGTCCTCCGTGTATGACTGATTTGGATAAAGAGCTGCACCTGAGAGCAGCCCCTTTCCTCTAAGATATGCAAGTACCTATAAAACTACAATTACCCCAGGGGTGGGTGGGTGCTGGGGTGGGAGGTAGCTGCCTCTTTAGGAGTTTTAGGATATTGTAGAATATCTAACTCCTTAGCTCTAGGCTCTGACTCTGGGGCTACTGTAATAGAGAGACCCCGAGCCACCTCTCTGATAAAGTCTTGAAAAGCCAAGTCCTCTGGAGGAGACATCCTTCGTTTAGGAGAGGACTCCTCCTGTGGAAGAAGCATCGCTGCATCGACAGACTGTTCAGAATCCTCAGAGTCAGAGGAATCGAAGTATCGTCTGTCGGGATGCTGTTGCAAAGCCTGATACCCGTACCGACCGGGGTCGGTATCGGGAATCATCGGTACCGGGGTATCGGTACCGGAAGGCTGCAGAGGGCAGGGGTACCGGCATGGCTGACACCGATGCCGATGTCACCGGTACCAGGATTGGTACCGATGGCGATACCGGAGCCGGTACCTGTGGAGTAGTCTGTTGCGGTACCACGGGCATCGATGCCACAAGGAAAGCCGCCAGACTGCGTTCCATGGACAGAATCCTCTGATCCATGGACGCTGCCAATGCCTGGAAGTCGGTACCGGTGGAGGCCACCGGTACCCGAGCATGGCACCAGGAGTTTGGTTGAGGCCACGCCATCTAGATCGTCCTGGAACCCCGATGATGCTTTAGGAGCCGAAGCCTCCCGCCGGGGTAATTTTGCCGGTGCAGAATCCGAGGGCATGGCCAGAGGCATCTCGATGCTTAGAAGGAGATTTGCCCTTCGAGGACCGGCTGGATTTATGTTTAGTTACCTGAGATCCATGTGAGGAAGAAGCAGCCCTGGAAGACGTCGATGCCACCGAAGCTGCATCAGAGGGAAACAGGGTACTGAGCTTGGCAGCTCGGTTCTGTCGACCTCTCTTAGACATAATGGAACAGGACATACCATCTTTGATGGAATGGTCAGGGCCTAAACATTTGAGACACCAGTCATGGGTGTCGGTGACGGATATAGTACCGCCACATTTTGTGCACTTCTTAAAACCTGAGGCAGGTTTTCCCATATTTGAGGAAAAAGGTTTTGGGCCTAAGGCCCAAAACTGAAGTACACCTGAAGAAAAAAATGTCTTTTTTTTTTTTTAGGAAAAGAATAAGAACCGGCGGTACCGGTATAGCGTCGAGGAAGGCAGACGCGACAGAAAAGAAATAAAGAAAAAAATAAGGAAATTCTTCTGCGGTGACAGGAACACGACCTGCTGGCTCCGCGGAAAACGAACAACTGAGGAGAGACAGTTGGAAAGGCAGCACGCAGGCGCTGTGGGATGCTCCCAAAAGCTTTCTGATTGGACGCTGGGGAGCGTTCCCGCACAGGCTCCGTCAGTACCGACATACCCATATGTGAAGACTCATTCCTGCTTGTTCCTGGAGATTCAGCACTCCGGTAGCCTGAACACAGAAGGGTCAGAGGGCAGGAGATGCCACAAAGGCCATCAAGAGCTATCAGCTGCAGCAAGTTTTTTCACAAGTCAGACACTGCACTGGAGTCTCTGGCAACATCGCACTCCGGGGTCCCCTCCAGTACCTCTGAGGCCTGCAGGGACCCCTCCAGTACCTCTGAGGCCCGCGTAATAGTCTACCCTTATCGCAGTTTTTTAGATACCGTCGAAATTGCACTACGATACAGGAATTAAAAAAACATGCACAAATCCTGAAAAGAGATTTTTACAACCGGGGGTATCCACAATTGATAATCGAAAAAGCATACAAGAGAGCTTTATATAGCAATTGGGAATTACTGCTAGAACCGAAACAAAGAACATCTACATCCTCGGATGACGACCCCTTCATTAATTTTATTACAAAATACTCCCCAATTAGTGCTGATTTGAATCGTATCCTTAAAAGACATGAAAATGTATTACATAGTATTCCAGGTCTAGAGAATAAGATTGTCCGCTGCATGTGGCAATGCCATAAAAATTTAAAAGAACTACTGAGTCCAGCAGCATTACCACCTTTAACGACATCTGACCCGAGTGAGAGGTCGGGACATCGCCGATGCGGCGATTGTAACATTTGTAACATTACATTAGATAAAACGGAATTCGAATATTCAGGTAAAAGCTATAGGTTGAACCATCGGACCACATGCACTTCCACCCAGGTTGTTTACTGCATTCAATGTCCGTGTGGTCTTCTATATGTGGGCAAAACCATCAAAATGTTCAAAATTCGCATGAATGAGCATAAGAGTAGGTTGAAGTGTCAGAAACGTGAAGCCCCAATAGTAGATCATTGTTTACAACATACACATAACATTTGAAGATCTACGTTGTTTTTGCATCGATCACATTACCACTGCGTGGCGAGGTAAATCCCTGGAACAAACTCTTTTATGGCAAGAACACCACTGGATTTTCAAACTTAACTCAGTTTACCTCCATGGCTTGAATTTGAAGATTGAATGGGAATTATGCACTTAAACAGTCGTGGGAATTACCCACAAAACTACGTCACTGTTTCAGCTGTTTTAAATGCCCTAAGTAAGACTCTGCTCTGCATGCGCGGCGTTATTTGGACTATAGGAGTACGGATCTCCATGATAAGTGGTTAGAGATGTGCGCTTCCAAAACTTGTTAGAAGGTATATTGCCTCGTATATTCATATCTGATAATAGTAATGGACCCAGAGATAGATTTAAGATTTACTTCATTTGCGTATGATTTGCATTACAGTGCTTCCAAGTCTAGCCCCTGAAGAAACCATTCGGTGAACCGCAAACAGAGCACCATTGGTAGTGTTGGGGAAACGACTACGTTACAGCTAAGCACCACTTCTTCCATTATAAGATAGATTTTGGGATTGTCTGGATAATATTGAATTTGAAATTTAACTTTTAAAGACTAGACGTTATGGGTCATTGATGCAATAATAGGCTCCCACGTGAGTTGCCTCTGGGCACACCAGGGAACCCCGAGTCTGAGACCCAGTCAGTCTTTTCAATATAAAACTATGTATAAACAATTTTGACTTTTTCTGGTATATCACCTTTTTATCAGAGTTATTTATTTATTTATTTAACAGTATTTCTAAACCGCCTTATCTTAATAATCAAGGTGGTATCACAGCAAGCAATCAGGTAAAGTGTGTGTGTTGTACATGCAGTGAGGATAAAACTTAGTTGTGTGAGGGATGTGTTGGGTGCTTGATTTGTTTGAGCTATATACAGGGAGTTGTGTATTTTTATTGAAGCATATAAATAGAGCCAAAGAAACCATGATAAAAAGACATTAAAACCATTATACATAATGGAGTGGAGGAGTAGCCTAATGGTTAAGAACACTGGCTTGGGAACACGGAGACCAGGGTTCTATTCCCACTAGCACTCCTTGTGGCCTTGGGCAAGTCACTTAACCCTCCATTGCCTCAGAAAAAGTCATGCTATCAATGTCCTTGTTTAATGTAATCCAAGTTTCAATGTTAACCGCTTTGATTGAAATGATAAAAGCAGTATACAACACCTTTAAATAATGTTTAATGTTTGATATACTGCCATTCATAGTTACAACAAAATGGTTAACAATATTCAAATGATAAGAAAAAGGCCACTGGCCAGAAAAAAAAAAAAAGAAAAGAAATTACAATGTTGACAAGACAGTTAGAGGACAGACATGCATATGAGATAACAGAGAAAGCCAAGACAAGAAGGGGAAATGATAAGGGTGATATCACACAAAAGGAGAGGGAAGGTCAAAGGCTTCGGAGAAAAGATGGGTCTTCAGGTGAGCTTTGAAAGTACTATGATGTTGTTCGAGTGAGTGAGGTGGGCAGAGAATTCCAAAGTGCAGGTCCAATGAAAAAGAAAGCAGAAGTACAGATGGACTGGAGGTGAGCGCAGGAGGGGGGGAGGGAGGTGAAGACGATTGATGTGTAAGGACCGGAGGGAGCGACTAGGGGTATGAAAAATAAGATCTGCCAGATATTGCGGTGTGTGTTAGGAGGACTTGATGGACTAGAGTGAGGAGTTTGAAACGAGTGCGAAAGTGGACGGGCAGCTAGTGAAGATAATAAAGAGTGGTGTAATATGGTCACAGGGAGCTGTGTGAAATGATCTGTGCAGCCATGTTTTGGATTCGCTGTAGCCTATGAAGTTGGGATTGAGGTAGACCTAGGAAGACTGAATTACAAAAATAAAATAAAGTGCATATCATTACATAAAACAATGGTCCTCATGTGCAAGACAAATAAAAAATACGAACAAAATAAATAGTAACAAAAACATATGGTAAATGATACGATGAATATCACAAATAAACCAGCTAAAAACCATGTGTGGCTTAGGCTTTTATGTATTACCCAAAGGGAACACACATGCAGAGTAATCAAAACATATCCACAGTGCAAAGATTGCCTTAGACAAGTGAGAAGAGATGAGGAAGACCCAAATATGTGACGTCATGTGTTCATTGGGAGAGACCGGGGGAGGATAAATTGCACAATATACAATAAGCACCGTGTCACTAAAGATATTTGTGCTTAAACGACTATAGTAAGGTTAGCATGAGAAAAATATCATAGGTATCTGTAGTTTTGTATCATTAAATCAATCCAGTAAAGCCTTCACTGTACAAAATAGAAACACTGCTGTAACAGAGGGCAAGAACATAATATAGCAGCCTACATTTCGGGATAGTTATCTTGAGAGAAGGTTAAAAAACTTGTTATCACTCATTTGGTAAGCTTTTTACCTCCCTTGCAACTGCACTTCAGTGGGTAGTAAGGGAAGGAAGCCGCAGGTGTAACAGGTGATATTTAAACTGCTGCCCCTAGGTTGCACCAAAAAGGTCAAGGGTCAAAAGAGTTTGCCGACCTCACATCATAGAATATTATGGAAAAATAATATAAGGCATAAGTGAACTGAGGCTAGGTAAAGAATGGTCATATGGATGAAAAAATGGACAAAAGAATGAAACCGAATACCATGATTCTCAAAACGGCACTACTGTAACGTATAACAATATAAAACAAGGAAACTATCCCAATAGTTAAAAACCATGACTTAATGATAATGCAGTTGATGACAATGAAGATAAATTTCAGAGTGGGAAGGACAACCTGACACAGGGGTGATACACCACTAGTGATATGAAATGCAGAAAGGCAACTGTTAAAGGTGAATGCTGGCAGTGAGATTAAATGTGCGAGGTGTGACAAAAAAGAAAAAACAAACAAAAAACAGACTGTCCCATAAATGTTTTATTACAAAATCTATAGAGAAATTACGCATCGTCCACTTCAAAGTAATCTCCCCCCCCCCCCCCCCGGGTTAATGCACTTCTGCATTAGCTTCTGCCACCTACGGAAGCACTCGGTAAAATCCTCCTCCTTGAGGTCCCTCAGCTCCCTAGTCAGTGGCCTTGATCTCTTCTACAGAGGCAAAATGAGTTCCTTTGAGCACAGTCTTCAGCCTGGGGAAGAGCCAGAAGTCGCAAGGTACGAGATCTGGGGAATAAGGAGGGTGGTCGAGAGCTGTGATCTGTTTGTTGGCCAAGAACTGCCTCACAATGAGCGCAGTGTGTGCAGGCGCAGCCACAACTTGCATCTCCACAGAGACCGCCTGCTGCGCCGAATCCGGTCATGGAGGCGATTGAGGACCTGCTGGTAGAAGTGCTGGTCGACTGTGACCCTTAGGCACAAACTCATGATGGACCACTCCATTCTTAACAGATTGGTTATGAAAGATCTAAATAAGACTTGTCCAAGCCATGGTATTTTTGTTAACGTCATACAGATGCGAAAGTTGGGACAGTGAAGAAAGACAGGAAGAAAACAGATGCCCTTGAATTATGGTGCTGGCAAAGAATACTGCCCAAAGAACAAATCAGTCTGTACTAGAGGGGATCAAACCTAAGTTTTCTTTAGAAGCTCAAAATGACAAGACTGTCAGTCATACAGTGGAACCTTGGTTTTCGTGATTAATCCGTTCGAAAAAGTCTGACTAAAACCGAATGTATGAAAACTGAAGCAATATTTCCCATAAGAAATAATGTAAATCCAATTAATCTGTTCCAGACATCCAAAAATATTAACAAAAAATACATTTTATAGATAACTATATTTTTACATACAGAAAACAATGAGAAATATAAATGACTAAAGAAATGGATAAATGAACATTTAACATCACTTTTACCTTTATTGAAGACTCGTTGGCATATGGAAGACAGTCAATCAGCAAGAGAATCAAAATAAAGAAAATCCCACTTCTGGCCACAAGATGGTGCTCCATTTTCAACTGTACGAAAAACGAGACAATGTACGAAAACTGGGACAAAATCTTGACGAAAAAAGTCAATGAAAACCAAATCGTACGAAAACTAGGGCATACGAAAACCGAGGTTTGACTGTACTTTGGATACATCACGCGAAGAGAATTCGTTAGAGAAAGATATGCTTGGCAAAGTTGAAAGTCAGCGCAAAAGAGGAAGGCCAGTAATACAATGGAATGGATTAATACAATGGAATGGATTGATACAACAGCTGTTATGGGACTACTATCAGCAATTAGCTGCCTGATTGAAGACCAAACAACAACCCAGAGTGTCGCCATGAACTGACTAACTTGATGGTACTTCACCACAACTCTCCAGACCCTTGCATATGTTACAAAGGTAAACCTTTTCCTTGCCTGACGAGTACTAATGACCTGAAGTCTGGTACACCTTGCACCTCAGACATAAATTTTCAAGGGCCAGACTAAGACAGAAGCAAGATGGATTGTCCAGCATGAGTCATTGAACACCACTAGTTCAGGGCTTCTCAAACCTTTTTTTAGTATGACCTAATTTTATCAGCTGAAAATACACATGACCCCAGATAATTGAAAAAAAAAAAAAACCCAGCAGGAATCAGCCTTCACCTATATATCCATGTATTAAATATTGGGACATGGAATGTACGAAGCATGAACTAAGGGAAGTTGGAGGTGGTCAAGAATGAAATGGAATGTGTACAACTCGATCTGTTGCATGTTGATGAACTGAAATGGACTGGCTTTGGGCACTTTGCATCTGATGATCATATGGTCTCCTATGCTGGAAATGAAAGACAAAGAAGAAATGGAGTTGCATTTATAAGAAGAAACTTGCAAGAACTGTAACATACAATGCAGTCAGTGAACGATTAATTTCTATTGGCTTACGAGGAAAGCCCATCAACACAACTATAATTCAGGTATATGCCCAACAACAGCTGCAGAAATGGAAGATGTTGAGTTCTATGAACAAGTACAAGCTGAAACTAATAGAACATACAAACAAAATATCCTGATAGTCATGGGTGACTGGAATGCAAAAGCTGGCAACAAAGGCGACAAGTAGTGTTCGGGAAAATATGGACTTGGCAACAGAAACAAAGCTGGAGAAAAGACCGATAGAGCTCTGCAAGATCAATGATCTATTCTTCTCAAACACCTTCTTCCAGCAACATAAGCGCCAACTGTACACATGGACTTCACCCAATGGATTTTACAGAAATAAAATTGACTACATCTGTGGAAGACAACGATGGAAAAGCTCAACATCAATAAAAACAAAACCAGGAGCAGATTGGCTCAAATCAACTACTAACTAGTATGCAAACTCAAGCTAATTTAGCAAAATATGACCTTGAGAATATACCACTGGAATGTAAAGACTGCCTGAAAAATCGATTTGTTGCTTTAGATACAAATTACAGAGTTCCTGAAGAGTTATGGAATGATATCAAGGTGGTTATATTGGAAGAAAACAAGACGTGTCTACATAAGGTGAAAAATCAAAAACGGCTAAAATGGATGACTGAAGAAACTCTGAAAATTGTCCAGAAACACAGAGAAGCTAAAGTCAGAGGAGAAAGATAGATGAATTGCAGAACTCAGATATCCAATGTGCAGCCAGACAAGACAAGAAGTAATACAATGACACATGCAAGGAAATAGAATCAGAAACTATAAAAGGAAGAACGACGGCTTTTCTAAGCTACGAGAATTAAAGAAAAAATTTGAGCTGCAAATTGGAATGCTACAAGATGCTCAAGGATCTATGTTGAATGATGCTGAGAAAATCAAGAAAAGGTGGAAAGAACATAAAGTCATTGTACCATAAAGATCAAGTGGACCAACAGCCGTTTCAACTTGTACCTTATGATCAGGAATCATTGGTGACAAAGACGATGAAGCAGCACTGAAAGTCTTATCAAAGAAGAAAGTACCAGGAACTGATGACATTCACATTGAAGTATTACAGCAATCTGATGAAGCTGTTATACTTACAATGCTCTGCCAGGAAATTTGGAAGACAAATTCATGGCCAACTGACTGGAAAAGATCTATGTTTATACCAATACTGAAGAAAAGTGACCCGACTGACTGTGGAAATTATAACATAATTGCACTGATCCCACATGCCAGCAAGGTTCTACTCAAGATCTTTCAGCAGAGACTACAACCATACCTGGAACGAGAACTGCCTGACGTGCAAGCTGGGTTCAGGAAAGGGCGAGGAATGAGAGACATTGCGTATATAGCATAGTTACTCACCTGTAACAGGTGTTCTCTAGGGACAACAGGAATCGGTCCTTGCATATGGGTAACATCGACACCAACAGAGCCCCTGCGGAAAAATCTCCCCCAACTTTCAAAGCCTTGGCACCGTGCATGAGTGGACCCCTTCCAGCCCAAGGGTGCCATCTTACTCAGTCAGATGACATAGCTAGAGCCGATAAAAGAAGATGGCCAAAAACTGTACAGCAACTCTAAGGGGAGGAGTGGGGGTTGTGAGGACTGATTCCTGCTGTCCCTGGAGAAAGCACAGTTACTTACCTGTAACAGGTGATCTCTGGGAACAGCAGGAATAAGTCTTCACATATGGGTATCGTCGGTACCGATGGAGCCTGCGCGGGAACGCTCCCCAGCGTCCACAAGAAAAGCTTTTGGGAGCATCCCACAGCGCCTGCGCGCTGCCTTCCCGCCTTTCCCAACCGCCTCTCTCCAGTTCGAGTTTTAAAGCTGAGACAAAGAGAGAGAGAGGAAAGGAAAAATAGAGAGATACAACTCCTAGGGGAGGTGGGTGGGTTGTGAAGACTTATTCCTGCTGTTCCCAGAGATCACCTGTTACAGGTAAGTAACTGTGCTATCTCCAGGAACAAGCAGGAATGAGTCTTCACATATGGGGACTCCCCAGCTAGAGATGCCTGGGAGATCACCCAGATTGTGAGTCCCTGGGAAGGGCTCCACCTCCACCCATGAATCTCAGGCATCCAGTCAGGGATGGAGGGTAGGAGTTGATTAGGTATGGAACAGGTGTTTGAGAACAGCCTGACCAAACAAGGCATCCCGGCGGGAGTCCTTGTCCAAGCAGTAATGGGCTGTGAAGGTATGAACCGATGCCAAGGTGGCCGCTCGACAGATTTGGTCGATGGACACAGAGTTTAGATGAGCCATAGAGGTTGCCATGGCCCTCACATTGTGAGCTGTGACATGGCCCTCCAGAGAAAGGTTCTTACTCTGGAAGGCGAAGGAAATACACTGAGCAATCCAATTGGACAGAGTTCTCTTAGAGAGAGACTGGAAGTCCTAAATGAGAAGGATCAAAAGCAACAAAAAGTTGAGAGGACTTTCTATGTTGCTGTGTCCTTTGTAAGTAGAAAGCAAGTGCTCTTTTACAATCCAGAGTATGAAGATTCCTCTCTGCACTTGATGCATGAGGTCCTGGAAAAAGACAGATAAATACACCTCCTGGTTCAGATGAAAAGGTGAGACCACTTGAGGCATAAAGTGTGGATTAGTTCTGAGGACTACCTTGTCATGATGGAACCTTGAATAAGGAGGATTAGCCACTAAAGCTTGCAACTCACTGATACGGCGAGCTGAGGTGACTGCAATGAGAAAAAGAACCTTCCAGGAAAGGAATTTCAAGGAGGTAGTGGCTAAGGGTTCAAAGGGTGGCTTCATAAGCTGGCCAAGAACCAGATTCAAGTCCCATGCCACTGGAGGTGGTCTAATGGGAGGTTTAGTCAAAAGAAGGCCTCTCATGAATCTTGCTATAAGAGGATGAGAGGAAATAGGTTGTCCATTGAGAGGCTTAAGGGATGCTGCAATAGCACTCAAATGGACTCTGATTGAATTTGTTTTAAGGCCTGCATGGGATAAATGCAGCAAATAGTCTAGTAAAGAATTCAAAGGTATTGCAAGAGAGTTGAGACACTTCTCTGCACACCAAATGGAAAACCTTTTCCATTTAAAAGCATAGGAACGTCTGGCGGAAGGCTTTCTGGAAGCATGAAGGATATCCTTCACTTGCTGAGAAAGGTGTAAATCTGGAAGGTCTAGGCCTTCAGCAACCAGGCCCTGAGATGAAGAGACTGAGGATTTGGGTGCCACAAGGTTCCCTTCTCCTGGGAGAGGAGATCTGGAGCAGACCCCAGGTCCAGGGAGGGAGCTTGAGAGAGATGCAGAAGTAGAGGGTACCGCACTTGGCGTGGCCAATGTGGTGCTATGAGGATCATAGACCCCTTGTCTCTCTGAAGCTTGAACAGAGTCTTGGGGATGAGGGGAATAGGTGGAAAGGCATAGAGGAAGTCTTGCCCCCAATGAAGGAGGAAGGCATCCCTGGCCTGAACTCCCTGACATGGAATCCTGGAACAAAACCGGGGAAGTTTGGCATTCCACGGACTTGCAAACAGGTCTATGTCTGGGGTACCCCAAATCCGAAAAATCTTCGATATCTGGTCCCCATGAAGGGACCATTCGTGTGGAAGCAGAACTCGACTGAGTCTGTCTGCCCAAGAGTTTTGAACCCCTGGAAGATACACTGCCATGAGATGGATTTGATGCTCTCTGGCGAAGGCCCACAATCTCAGAGCTTCGTTGCAAAGCGAAAGAGAGCCAGTCCCTCCCTGCTTGTTCACATAGAACATGGCTACCTGGTTGTCCGTGTGGATGAGGACTGTCTTGTAGCTGAGCAGGGTGTGAAAGACTCAGAGCCAGAAAGATTGCTCTGAGCTCTAAGAGGTTGATATGTAGAGATGTCTCCTGTGGAGACCAGATGCCTTGGGTCGAGAGATCTTGTAGATGAGCTCCCCAACCCTTTGGAGAGGCATCTGTTGTAAGGGTTGCTTGGGGTAACACCTGTTGAAAGGGGGACTCCAGCAACAGATTTTGAGTGGACTTCCACCAGTGGAGGGACCAAAAGAGGCGACTGGAGGTTGCTATTTTGTCTGACAGGCAACCTGATGCCTGGGTCCATTGGGTGGACAGGGTCCACTGAGCTGCCCTCATGTGAAGGCGAGTGTAAGGAACCACATGCACCGTGGATGCCATGTGGCCTAAGAGTTGTAACATCTCTCGAGCAGTTAAATGGGATTTTAACTGAATCTGGGAGGCTAACTGCACCAAGCGTAGGCAACGGGCCTGGGGAAGATAGGCCCTTGCAGTTGTGGTATCCAGTAAGGCCCCTATGAACTCTAGAGACTGAGTAGGGGTGAGATGGGATTTTGGAATGTTGATTACCAGTCCCAGATACTGAAGAACACGCCTTGTGCAGGCCAGGGAAGTCTGGGCCTCTGACTGGGATGGAGCTCGGATGAGCCAGTCGTCCAGATATGGGAATACCAATATTCCTAGAGTGCGTAAAAATGCAG
Organism: Ichthyophis bannanicus; assembly: GCA_033557465.1. NCBI lineage: Eukaryota > Metazoa > Chordata > Amphibia > Gymnophiona > Ichthyophiidae > Ichthyophis > Ichthyophis bannanicus. Next base: position 923,538,813 of record CM066034.1, read on the forward strand.
CTACCACTGCCATGCATTTTGTGAACACTCTTGGAGCAGAGGCCAGACCGAAAGGAAGCACTCTGTATTGGTAGTGCTTTCCTTGGTAAAGGAACCGAAGGAACCTTCTGTGTGTTGAATGGATGAGGACATGGGTGTACGCATCCTTGAGGTCTAGAGAACAAAGCCAGTCCTGACTCTGGAGGTATGGAAGGAGAGTTCCAAGAGAAGTCATCTTGAATTTCTCCTTGCATAGAAACTTGTTCAACTCTGAGATCTAGGATGGGTCTGTAGCCCCCTGTTTTCTTTGGGATGAGAAAATAGGGGGAGTAGAACCCTGAGCCCTGTTGAAGAAGGGGTACTACTTCTATAGCCCCTTGGGCAATAAGGGTGGCAATCTCTTGACCTAGGTCGAGAAGAGATGTTGGAGAGTTGAACTGTTTCACCATGGTGTGGGGAGAAAGGTTTAAGAAATGTAGCTTGTATCCCTCCCTTATGATGGAGAGGGTCCATTGCTCTGCTGTGATTTGTTCCCATCTGGGAGCAAAGTGAGCTAACCTTCCTGGGATGGTGAGAGGCTCTGGATGATCTAGAACCAGAAATGCTAAGTTCTCTAGTGGAAAGTCAAAGGCCCTGAGGAGGCTGAGGCTGTTGGGCCGTAGCAGTCCTCGCAGCCTGAGGCTTGGCCTGTTTTGGTTGTTGCTGTCTCTTTGTAGCAAAACGACCGTGAGAAGAGGCCTGACCATAACCAGAAGAAAATTTCCCTTTTTTTGGGAAAGATCCTTTCTTGAACAACCTCTTTTTGAAAGGAGTAGTAGTAGTAGACTTTGAGAGTCTATCTAAAGCAGAATTTTCAGCATCCATCTGGGTGGCTTTTGCCTGCCAATCTTTGCCAAACAGATTTTCCCCTGTACAGGGAAGGTTGCCTAGACCATCCTGTACCCAGGATTCCAAATCAGAGGCTTGTAACCAAGCTACTCTGCGTGCGCCTATGGCAATAGCTGAGGCTCTACTGGCACCCTCAAAGGAGTCAAAGGCTGCACGGTTGGAAAACTTGGATACATCCTGTGCATGTTTAAGCCAGGTAAGATATTCTTCTCTCTTATCTTCTGACATAAAAGGAGATAAGGTGTGTAGATGATCTGTAACTTCTTTCAGAAACATCCCCATATAGAGACTATAGGAGTTGATTCTGGCTATAAGCATACTGGCCTGGAAGATTTTCCTGCCAAAAGCATCTAAGGTTCTGCATTCTCTTCCTGGAGGAGCAGAGGAGTGTCTTTTTGTACTCTTGATTTTTTTTCATAGCAGACTCTACCACAATAGAGTGGTGAGGAAGCTGAGTTATGAAATCCAGGACAAGGAGGAACACGATACATAGTGTCCAACCTACGAGAAAAAGGAGAGGTGATAAGAGGAGTTTCCCATATACCCAACATGTGGTCATAAAGAATCTCATGTATTGGTAAAATGGCTGCCTCTTTAGGAGCCTTAGGATATTGAAGAATATCCAATTTTTTGGCTCTGGGCTCAGTTTCAGAGGCTACTGCAATGGACAGGCCTCTGGCCACCTCCCTGATGAAGTCCTGGAAAGACAAGTCCTCAGGAGGAGACATTCTCCTTTTTGGAGAAGAGGGTTCCTGAGGACGGATCTCCGATGCTTCGATGGAAACCTCTGATGAATCAGATTCTTCAGAGGAATTGAAGTATCGACTGTCTGGATGCTGTTGCAAAGCCCGATACGAGTACCGAGGGGTATCGACATCGGGAGTCATTGGTACCGAATTGGTACTAACAGGCATCACTGGATACCGTAGCGCTGCTGTCGATGCTGATGCCGATGCAAGCGGTACTGGTATCGGAACCGGAGCTGGATCCGGAACTGGAATCGGTATCGACAACGGAGTTTGTTGTTGTACCGTGGGCGTCGCAGCTTGTATGAAGGCCGTAATGGCACGCTGCATGGTCAGAATATTCTGATCCATCGACGCCACAAATGTCTGGATGTCGGTACCGGGAACCGCCGGTACCCCAGAACATTGTAACAAGTGATCGGTCGAGGCCCCCATAGATGACCCCATAGATAATGCTTTGGAAGCCGGAGCCTCCCGCCGGGGTAATTTTGCCGGTGTGGATTCCTCAATAGTGAGCTCGGGTACATCTCGATACTTAGAGGGAGATGTACTCTTTGAGGATCGACCGGACTTAAGTTTTGTTACCTGAGATCCATGGGATGAAGAAGCAGCTCTGGAAGACGTCGATGCTACAGAAGCTGCATCGGAGGGAAACAGTGTACTGAGCTTGGCTGCCCGATTTTGTAACCCTCTTTTAGACATCATGGAGCAGGACTCACAATCCACGATGGAATGATCAGGACCTAAACATTTTAGACACCAATCATGGGTGTCCGTGACAGAAATAGTGCCACTGCACTTTGTGCAATTTTTAAACCCGGAGGCGGGCTGAGACCACGTGATGTGGTGAGCTTGGACGGACGTGTCCGGTCTGAGCTCTGGGCCCCCTGCCCCCTGAAACGGGACAATCCGCCGTGAAAAACCAACATCTGCTATCCCCGCGTGAGGGGCGACCTGCTCACTCCCCGACGCCGCTTTTTACCCCGAGACGGCCATGGCTTCAGCAGTTAAACTTGGTCGCAGGGAAAAGGACCGGGGCGCCGGGGCATCCAAAATGGTGGACTCTCCCCCAAAACGGACCGGGTCTCCTCCACCTCCGACCCTGACAGTAGAGGCGGTGACTACCGCGCTGTCGGGGCAGTTTGATGCCTTACACACGAAAATGGACGCGATCCATAACATCCTGGGGGGACTGGGGTCCCGCGTGCAGGAGGCTGAGACCCGCATCACACAGGCAGAGGAAGACCTGGTAACTCTCCGGCGGGAACTTCGAGCGGTGCAAAAAGTAGCCACAGACCAGGCATCCAAGCTGGACGATTTGGAAAATCGATCCAGACGGAATAATTTAAGATTCTTGGGAGTCGCTGACTCAGTCCCCGATAAAGACCTCCCGAGGTTTGTGGAGGCCCTGGCGACATCGCTACGCTCCGAAGCCGAGACACATGGCCCTATTATAGTGGAACGAGCCCACCGGATCGGGCCCAAGCAATCGGCGAATGACCGCCGTCCCCGAGTGGTTCTGGCAAAGTTCCTCAGTTTCCCGCAAAAGGAGGCGCTGCTTAGAACTGTGCGGCAGAGGGGAGCGGTGGAATGGGAGAGTATGCGAATTCGAGCCACGCAAGATTACTCAGCCGCGCTGAGCCAACGCCGGAAAGCCTACGCCTCCCTCTGCCAAAAACTTCTTGCTGCCGACATTCGCTTCCAGGTGCAGTACCCTGCTCGCCTGGTGATTTGGAAAGAGGGGACCCGCCGGAGTTTCGAATCAGCGGACGAAGCTGCTACCTATGTGGACCGGCTCACATCACCGGTGGCGGACCAGAACAGCTCGCCCAGCGAGTGAAGAACTGCCCCCTGCGCTGTAAATTGAAGTGGATCGCTTAATCCCTGCGTGCTGGTGTGGGCTACAAGTACGTTGATGCCATACTGCCTTGGCTAAACCTGGGACATTACAATTTGTTACGTGGGCCTGCGAGATCCCTCAGCACGTGTTACACCCACTCTGTTGGAGCTCATGGGATGCCTCGGGGAGAAGGCCTTTGCCCAGCGGTGAGTGGGAGGGAGGCCCACTGTTGGTTTGGACGGGCCAGTAAGGACGGGTGCCAGCGAACTACCTCAAAACTTTTCTGCTACCCGGACAGCCGCTTTGAGGCTGGAGGCACAAGATTGTGTCTTTGTGTTGCAGATCTCCGGCAACTGTGTTACTATGTAATTGTTAACAGATACACTGTTTGTACTTTTCATTGAGGCCTTAGTTACTGTAACCTAGAGGCTGCGCTGTGTTCAGCAGGCCAAAGGTTTGCCTGGGCCCTCGGAGCCTATTTAAACCGCCGTTTCCTGGCTAGACACCTTTCCCCTCGAGGGGGGCTCCGAGGGAGTTCACCTTTATGGGATTCTGGGTAACAGGTACCACACCGAGCCCTGCAGTGGGCATCTACACCCCTCTGTGATAATTATACTCCGGGCAATGGGGCCTCTCTGGTTCGCGGGGAGCTTTGTCTTAAGTGTTGGGGAGGGACCGCCAAGCCCTGGGGTGTTTATATGGCCCCCCCGATCTCGTCTCCCCCGGCGAGCAGACCTCAGCCAAACTTTTGCTACAGATCGCACGAGGGGGGGGGGGGGAGTATTCCACATTGGGCTGCACCAGGTTTGGTCGCTGTAATGTCTGGGACGTGCCCCTTAGGGATAAGTGGTGGAGGGCCCTGACCTGTAAGGTAACCAAACCTCTCTTGCTGTTCAGCTATGGTCTGTGGAGTACTGCCCACCCACTGTAAGTTCTTAGAGTTGCTCTGGGGTTTGTAGCATTGGATGTGGGGGGATTTCCACCTTGTTCCCCCCTCCTTTTCTTTTTCTGTGTGTTTTTCCTATGAGAACGGTGGTTGCTTGTGATGGTGCCGGGGTACTAGGGGGGAGAGCTCTGTAGTCGGGGTAGAGTGGACAGGGGCAGGGTGGGGTAGAGTGGACAGGGGCAGGGTGGGTTAATGGGTCCTTTACTGGGGGTAGGTAGCCGGGGAGTGTTTGGTGTATAGAAGGGGAGGGGGTCCTGCTCACATCCTAAAGTCTCCTATGGGTAGGGAGAGGAATTTGTTTGGTTGGGGGAAGGGGAAGAAGGGGCGAGGGCAAAAGGGGGCGGGGGGTTGTAGCGGGAAGGGGTTGGGTAAGCTAGGGGGGGGGAAGAAAGAGATTAGGCGTGCGGAGCTAACCAGAAGCATCCTTCTATTCCAGGGGGGACCTCAGGCTGGGGAGGTCCACCCCTATTATATTAGTTGGTTAATGTCATACTTGCTGCGAGTCTATTATCCAGCCTGAGAATCATCTCTTGGAATGTCTGCGGGATAGGTAATCCTATTAAAAGGTCGAAAATATTGCAAGTTCTGGCGCGACTGAAATGTGATGTTGCATTATTACAAGAGACCCACCAGACAGCCGATGAACATGTAAAATTAAAAAGGGCGTGGGTGGGGCAAAGTAGAGGAGCCCCGGCCAAAGGCAGAAAGGGTGGAGTGGTCACGCTCATCAGCAAAAAGACACGCTTTGACCAACTCAAAGAAATTGTGGACCCCGAGGGCCGCTACCTTTTACTATATGGCCATTTGGATGGTAAACCAGTGGTTTTGGGAAATCTCTATGGCCCTAATGTTTTGGACCGTGCATTTTACGCACGCTTGGCATCCCAGGTGGAGCAACTACCAGATGTCCCGCTGATACTGGCCGGAGACCTGAATGGGGTCCTAGATATAGACATGGACACTGCCGCAATGGGAGGTGGGAGAGGGCGGGCACCAACTACGATGGTACTTCGGGAGCTTTGTCGGCGTTTAGGTATCGTGGATCCATGGCGTTTGTTACACCCCCTTGAAAAGGATTTCACCCATCTATCGAGGGCTCATGGGACCCAAGCCCGCATAGATTACCTACTAGTCTCGGAAGAGATCTTTTCACGGGTGGATGACGCGCAGATTGGACCCACCGAAGTGTCAGATCATGCCCCGATCTGGGTGGACTTAGCGTGGGGAGCAGTAGCTGATACAACGCGTATCTGGCGATTCCCCACCGGCCTAGACCGCGATCCGGAATTTCAAGCCCATTTGCGGGGCTGCTGGGCGGATTTTATGCTCCATCACGAAGCACATACTGCTGACCCAGAACTGCTATGGGAGACCGCCAAGGTGGTTCTTAGAGGCAACATTATTGAGTATGTCGTGCGCAAGCGTCGACGTTTAGCGCGGCAAATAGTGTCTTTGGAAAAGCAGGTGGTCAGGGCGCGCCGTCGCTGCGCCGGAGACCCCTCATTGGGAAACCGTAGATGCTTTTGGGAATTGCAAACATCGCTAAACGAACTTATACATCAGCGGACGAAGAAATCCCATTTTTACTATCGATATTGTTTATACCAATTTGGGGACAAACCGGGCCGTCTCTTAGCTCGCTGCCTTCGTGGCAGCCGGGGGGTCCGATCGGTAGCCGCTATACGAGATGAGACCGGTCTCTCTTGCATAAAGATAACCGGGCAATAGTGGGGCAATTCCGTTCCTTTTTTCAAAGACTCTATGCACGGCGAGAGGGGACTATATCCGAGTTGCAGGGTTACCTGCGAAAGTTGACCTTACCGAAGCTGTCCACCACACAGCGGGCCACTCTGGACGCCCCGATCACTGTGGAAGAAATCCACGCTGTCATTCAGCGGGCACAGTGTTACAAGGCGCCCGGGCCCGATGGTTTTGGGGCCGAGTTCTATAAAGTGATGGGTGACGTGGTCCCTCCGGTTCTCGCCGACCTGTACAGTCGCAGGGCACAAACTGGACATTTCACTTGGGGATCTAACCATGCCTATGTTACTTTAATACCCAAACCTGGGAAAGACCCTACTCGGGCGGCTTCCTATCGCCCTATCTCATTACTGAACTTCGACATGAAAATATTGGCAAAAATACTGGCGGATAGACTGGCCTTGGTGATTGATGGGTTGATTCATGAGTCCCAAGTGGGGTTCGTCAGAGGGCGTTACGCGGTCCGTAATCTACGGAAGATTTTGGCATCCTTGGAGTGGGTCAGGGACCGGGAACTGCCCTCTCTATTGATCAGCTTTGATGCAGAGAAAGCCTTTGATCAAGTGCATTGGGACTATTTGAAAGATTTGTTGCCGCATTACGGATTAGGAGACATATTTTGCAAATATGTGACGCTGTTGTATGCCGACCCGACTGCAGGCATTCTTTGTAATGGTTTACTTTCTGATCCTTTCCGCATAGAGCGGGGCACACGCCAGGGGTGCCCGCTATCGCCTTTACTCTTTGTTCTATCATTGGATCCCTTGATTCGGACCGTGGAGGAATCAGCGCTCATCCCGGGGGTCCAGATTGGAACAGTGGGCTTTAAAGTGGCCGCCTTTGCGGACGATATATTGGTCCATCTCACATCACCCCAGCGTTCACTGCCTCGTCTGTTAGCGGCCTTCTCCAGTTACGGGAGATTTGCCGGATTATGTATTAACAGAGAAATCTGAGGCCTTGGACGTGGGGGGTGCGCTGCGGGCTCAATGGCCGGGCACTTTCCCTCTCCGATGGGCTGATGAGGCCTTTGTCTACTTGGGTATAGTGTTGACAAGGCTGCCTGAGACGCTGTATAAAATAAACTTTGACCGAGTGTTTCTCAAACTTCAGACGCAGTTGCGGGCCTGGATGCCGCTGCCTTTGTCCCTGTTAGGTCGGGTGGCGGCCTTACAGATGGTTATCCTTCCACGCGTACTTTACTGGATTCAAACTCTCCCAGTGTGGCTGCTGCGCCGAGATGTGATGCGTATGGAACGTGAAATTCGGCGTTTTCTATGGAAAGGGGCCCGAGCGCGCATACCGTTATTCCGGCTGCGGGGGGGGTTGGAGACCAGGAGGGGTGGGAGTTCCGGACTTTTGGAAATATGCGTTGGCCTGCCAAGCACGACACTTAAGTGATTGGTTGGGGGATACCACGGTGTATACCCCCAGGGAGTTAGAGCGGGCCCTTATGGCACCACATGCCCTAGAAGCGGCTTTACAGTTGCCGAGAGTGCGGTTGCCGACTCGGCTGACCAACAGCGTCCTACTGCAGGCGATGCAGCGCACTTGGCAGCAGCTTAATAAACTCTGGAGCAGCAATCCTACGGTATCCTCATGGTTGCCAATACGGGGCAATGTTCAGTTTTCCCCTGGCTCCGATTCGTCCGCTTTCCGGTACTGGGAAAGAGCCGGGATCACTCGCTTGGGAAATGTAGTTGATACTACAGGGAAATGTAAGACCTTGGATGAACTCGTTGCCGAATATGGTTTGAGGCGGCCTGAGTCCAGTTTTGCCTATGCCCAATTGTCCCACTATGTGGGCTCTCTGCCCCAATCGGAACTCCGGTTGGAGCACTCCGCCCAGATCTTGGAGTTTTTAAGTTTGGGAGCAGACGCTCCCCCAACCATTGCCGAGTTGAAAAAGCGATTGGATCGCCTAGATAGCCCCATGGATTTCTCAGCCGTAGAGAAGGCGTGGGCACGAGAGCTCGGCCGAGCGGTCGACCCGGGCTCTGCATGTATTGCCATATCACAGATTCGACAATTAGTAGAAGGGACCAGATGGCGGGAGGTGCAGTATAAATCCATCCTTCGTGCACATTTTTCCCCGAGGAGGGCGCTGCGGAGTCACCTTGCCGAGTCTGGCAATTGCCCTAAATGCTCGTGTCCCTTAGCTGACCTCGGTCATATGTGGTGGACCTGCCCCATGATACAGTCCTATTGGAAGCGCATCGAAAGTTATCTGGGTGGGCTTTTAAGACAGCGGGTCCACTGGACGGGGTTATTCGTGGTGCTGGATTGCCTGGGACCACTCCATCCTAAGGGGCACTGGGAGCGTTTTCTCGTACGCAAGGCTTGTCTGGTGGGGAAAGGACCTATTCTCCGTAGATGGCGTGAGGCATTGGCTCCTACCTTTTGTGAATGGCGCAACTGCTTTCATCAGCTCATGCTTTTTGAGCGACGCCGAGCACTAGGATCTCCCAAGCGCTGGGCCTCCTTTTTATTGGTTTGGATGCCCTATATCCAGAACTTGGGTCCTATCGCCCGCAGCGAGGTGCTTAAGGTTGGATAGAGATGCTTCTGGTTTAGTAGCATGGGAATAGATACGGTTGGGGGTGGGGTGGGGAGAAGGGGGGGATACCTGGAAATAGTCCTTACCGCATTGTTCTGCCTTGTGTGAGGTTCCTGGCCTCCGGCGGTGGATCAGATACAACCACACCCGGAGGGGCCATGTATTGATTAAAAAAAAAATTTTTTTGCTGTTGTTTTGTGAACCTGTTGGTTGCTTTGTACTGTTGTTTTGTTTAATAAACAGATTATACAAAAAAAAACAAAAACCCGGAGGCGGGCTTTTCCATGAGGAAAAAGACTGTAGGCCTAAGGCCACAGAAGAAAATGCACTGAAGCAGAAAGTTTTTTTGTTTTTTGTTTTTTTTTAAAGAAAGGAAAAAGACCGGTGGTACCGGTACTCGTGACGGCAGCACGCGACTAAAGAAAAAATAAGAAATGAGAAAATAAGAAATTCCTCAGCGGTGACAGGAAACACGACCTGCTGGCTCCGCGGAAAAGAAGAACTGGAGAGAGGCGGTTGGGAAAGGCGGGAAGGCAGCGCGCAGGCGCTGTGGGATGCTCCCAAAAGCTTTCCTTTTGGATGCTGGGGAGCGTTCCCGCGCAGGCTCCGTCGGTACCGACGATACCCATATGTGAAGACTCATTCCTGCTTGTTCCTGGAGATCACCTGTTACAGGTGAGTAACTACGCTTTCTCTAGGAACAAGCAAGAAGTCCGTCCTCACATATGGGACTTTCAAGCTACAGGCTACCGAGGACCTGTAGGAAAACAGCCCAGCCATGAGCAGTTGCCAATGAATCTGAGGAATGATTCTGAGGACCGTAGTGTCCAGGGAGAACCATGGCTCTGGTAGCCTGAACAAGAAGGGTCAGAGGGGTAGGAGTTACCTTAACCCCAAACAGATTACGGAGTACGCCTGGCTGAAGGCACTGTCCCGTCAGGACTCCCTCTCCAGGCAGTAGTGAACTGCAAAGGTGTGGACTGAGGACCAGGTGGCAGCCCGGCAGATGTCTGCCACAGGGACAAAGTGTAGGCATGCAACAGAGGTCGCCATAGCCCTGACATTATATGTCATGACCCAGCGTTCCAACAAGAGCCCAGCCTGATCGTAGGCAAAGGCAATGTAGCCCACCATCCAGGTGGACAGGGTCTGTTTGGTCACCGCCTCTCCCAGTCGACTGAGGTTGTATGACATGAAAAGCTGTGAGGCTTTACAGTGGCCCTGGGTATGCTGCAGGTAGAAAGACAGAGCCCTTTTGCAGTCCAGAGTATGGAGAATAGCCGCTGCCTTGTCAGCATGGGGCCATGCAAAGAAGGTAGGGAAGGAATTTTGGGTGGGTGCGAAGCACGACCCTGTTCTTGTAGAACTTGTGTACGGTGGCTCGGCCACCAAGGCCTGAAGCTCACTGACCCTACGGGCAGAGGTGAGCACCACAACCTTCCAAGACAAATAATGCAAATAAGCAGGCAGACAAAGGTTCGAAAGGTGGTTTGGTAAGCTGCGTTAGAACCACGCAACAGGCCTACATAAATCAAATGAGGGGCTGCATGAAAAGGAGGTTTGCCCTCTACGGAGCAATGGAGCACTGAGAGGACACACAGATGTACCCTGACGGTGTTGGACTTGAGTCGGTTTACGAGAGGTGGAGCAAATACTGCAGCACCGTGTGTCCCTGGCAGGAGAATGGGTCAACTCATTGCTCTGCACACCATATGGAGAATCTGCGCCACTTGAAAATGTAGGCTCATCTCGTGGAGTTCTTACAAGAGGCCAGGAGGACTTCTTCCACATCCCTGGAGAGGTTGAAGAGCGCTAGGACGACCCGTTCAGCAGCCATGCTGTTAGCGACAGGGGCCCCAGGTTGGGGTGGAGAAACGAGCCCTCCTCCTGGGTCAGTAGTCCTGGGGCACTCAACAGAGGAACTGGGAGCTCCATTGAGAGGCAGAGCAACAGGAGAAACCAGGGCTGTCTGGGCCACCAGGATCATGGAAGCCTTGTCCCGCAGGACCTTGAAAAGGGTCCAGGTGATTAGTGGTGTGGGAGGAAAGGCATACAGAAGGCCCTCCAACCACAAGAGGCGGCAAACGTCTACTGCTATCCGGGATGGGTGCGGTTGAGGGCAGCAGAAGTGGGGCAGCTGAGCATTGGCTGGGCTGGTGAAGAGGTCCAGACTTGGGATGCCCCATAGTCTGAATAACCGCTGCATCACCCTGGGGTCTAGGTGCCATTCATGCACCTGGAGGACCCTGCTCAGTCTGTCTGCTAGGGCACTGTCCTGGCCCAGAAGGTATACCGCCCTGAGGAGCATTCCCTGACTGATGGCGAATAAGCAGAGGGCTACTGCCTCCTGGCAGAGGTGGTAAGATCCTGTGCTCCCTTGTTTGTTCGGGCAGAACATCATAACCTAGTTTGTCTGGACCAGCACAGACTGGTGCTGCAGGCAGTGTTGAAAGGCCCTGATCGCCAGAAAAAAGGCCTTGAGCTCCATCAGGTTGATCTGCTGCTGGCTCTCCTTGAGGGACCAGTTGCCCTGCATGCATAGTTCCTCGCAGTGGACACCCTTAGCCCAGTAGGGAGGTGTCCATAGTGAGGACCCTCTGGGTGTTGAAAGGGCATGTGCTTCCGCAGGTGCTGTGCATCCTGCCACCGATCGAGGGCCTCTGCTAGTTGACGGGACACTGAGATCCTATCCTGGAGCCTGCCTGTGGCTCCAGTCCACTTTGAGCAGAGGCGGGTGTTGGGGGCCACATGGACTGTAGAAGCCATGTGGCCTAGGAGGCGGAGCATGGACCGTGCCGACACAGCATGCTGGCACTGCACCTCATTCACCAGGCCCGGAAGCGATCCACTCTATCCAGGGGGAGGAAAGCCCTGGTCTGGAGAGTGTCCAGACGAGCCCCTATGAACTCCAGGTCCTGTGTTGGAGTGAGGTGGGATTTGGGGTGGTTTATCAGGAACCTCAGGTGTTGTAAGACCTTGATGGTGCAAGCTGTGATTTGTTGCACCTCTGAGGCCGTGTCCCCTTTTATTAGCCAGTTGTCCAGGTAAGGGAAGACTAAGGCCCCTTGGAGACAGAGGTAGGTGGCCACCACTGTTAGGCATTTGGTTTTGTTGCTGAGGCTAGGACAAAGGGTAGTACCCAGTACTGGTAGTGGTTGCCTCAGACTTTGAACCTTAGGTACTGCCTGTTGTTGGGATGGATAAGGATGTGGGTATAAACATCCTTTAGATCCAAGGAGCATAGCCAATCTCCCTTTTGGAGGTAGGGCAGCAATATTCCAAGGGAGAGCATTTTGAACTTTTCCCGCACTAGGAATATGTTCTCAAGTCCAGGATGGGCCTTAGGCCTCCTGTTCTGTTTGGGACCAGAAAACATCTGGAGTAGAACCTTTTTCCTTTTAGGTGGTGTGGTACGAGCTCCACGGCCCTCTCCCTGAAGACTGCAAGTTCCTGCATTAGCAGGTCTGGTGCAGGGGAGTCAGAGGGGGCTCTCCCTGGAAGAAAGGGGGAGGTGTCTGGTCCAGGTGAAGAAGGTAATCTTCTCTGACCATCTGGAGTGTCCAGGAGTCGGTGGTGATAGCAGCCCACTAATGGGCAAAATGAATTAGGCACCCTCCCCCGTTGGTAACTGTTCCTCCATAGGTAAAGAGGCTATGCTCTGGAAGTCAAAACCCTGATGCAGTATGGGTTGGAGCTGGTGTCTGGGGCCCTTAGGTTTACGTGTGTCCTGGCCTGCTCCCTTGCCCTGATCACTCTGCTGGGGGGGGGGGGGGTGTCTGGTATGGCGGATATCCTCGGTAAGGCTGGCCTTTCCAGTGGAAGTGAAGCCTTTTCCCCGATGGTTTCTTCCTGGGAAGAGTAGAGTTCTTCCTGGAAAGTAGAGTCCTGGTGACAATCTGTCCTGATCTCTGCCGCTTTGTCCTCCATTGGCTTGCCAATGAGGTTTTCACCAAGGCAAGGGACGTTAAGGAGTTCCAGGCGTTGGACACCGATGCCTGCGGAAGCCACCCTTGCGGTAGATTCTAAGTCTTCGTAGGCTGCTTGAGACAAATACTTCGGGAGCACTCCCCAAAAGACTTCATGAGGGTCTGGAAGAACTGGAGGTGGTCCCCACTGAGACCCAAGAAACCCCTGAGTTCCTTGGTTAGATCTTGGAGGTACATGCCAATATTCAGCTGATACGCTTGTATGTGACAAGGCAGCATAGAGCCCTGGTAAAGCACAGTTACTTAACTAACAGGTGATCTCTGGGAAAGCACAGTTACTTACCTGTAACAGGTGATCTCTGGGAACAGCAGGAATAAGTCTTCACATATGGGTATCGTCGGTACCGACGGAGTCTGCGCAGGAACGCTCCCCAGCGTCCAGAAAGAAAGCTTTTGGGAGCATCCCACAGCGCCTGCGCGCTGCCTTCCCACCTTTCCTAACCGCCTCTCTCCAGTTCGAGTTTTAAGCTGAGACAAAGAGATAGAGGAAAGGAAAGATAGAGAGATACAACTCCTAGGGGAGGTGGGTGGGTTGTGAAGACTTATTCCTGCTGTTCCCAGAGATCACCTGTTACAGGTAAGTAACTGTGCTATCTCCAGGAACAAGCAGGAATGAGTCTTCACATATGGAGACTCCCCAGCTAGAGATGCCAGGGAGATCTCCAAGGTTGTGAGTCCCTGAGAAGGGCTCTACCTGCCCCCATGGATCTCAGGCATCCAACCAGGGATGGGGGGTAGGAGTTGATTAGGTATGGAACAGGTGTTTGAGAACAGCCTGACCAAACAAAGCATCCCGGCGGGAGTCCTTGTCCAAGCAGTAATGGGCTGTAAAGGTATGAAATGAGGCCCAGGTGGCCGATCGACAGATTTGGTCGATGGACACAGAGTTCAGATTTATTTATTTAGCAAGTATTTGTATCCCGCTCCTTCCAGCGATCAGAAGCGGGTAGGATTATATTGAGAAACTGCCGAATCAAGGCAGGTACAATTTTGTATGCATACAGATTGGTTATAGAAGCAGATCACACAGAGTTAACAATTCTTAGTTATGGGGAAGTCATTTACAGATCACACAGAATTAACGTTTCTTAGTTATAGGGGAAGTCATTTACATATGTACATAAGCCTTTACATATTACATTCATACAAGATAGGCTTCCTGTGTTGCATACGTGTAATAAGATGTAGATAGACCCTGCTTGAAAAAGGTAATAGTGTAAATACAATGTAGATAGTTTCCCCAGTTGTTTCCATGTTGATTTCCCTGTTTATTGTAAAGTTTACAACTCAGAATGCCTGTGTTGTATAGTTGACGTTGAATGTAAACCGCACTGATCTGAAAAGCGCGGTATAGAAGAACTGTTAAATAAATAAATAAATAAATAAAAATTAGATCAGATTGAAATGGTTTTGGAATATGTGTGTTTTGAGCTTTTTTCTAAAGTCTGTCAGATCACTGCTAGCTCGTAGCTCTGGTGGGAGTTGGTTCCATAGTGTTGGTGCTACATATGAAAAAGCCCTGTTGCTGGTGCTGGCTTTGGAAGATCTAAAGTCAGGTGGTGTGTGGAGGATGTTGGCGTAGGTGGTTCGTCTGTTTCTGGTAGGAGGTTGTAGACCGACTAGGGTGGTGACGAAGGATGGTGCTAAGTTGTGGATGAGTTTGAAAGTAGTTGTCAAAATTTTGAATTTTGTACGAGCTGCTATGGGTAGCCAGTGTAATTGAATTAGTACTGGTGTGATGTGGTCACTTATGTTTTTCTTCATAATGACCCTGGCAGTTACATTTTGTGCCATTTGCAGTATGTTCAGAGTTTTCTTAGGTAGACCTTGAAGGATGGCGTTGCAGTAGTCAAAGTGTGGCATGATGAGTGCTTGAGCCACGGTTCTGAAGTCCTGGGGGTCAATGATGTTTCGAATGGGATGAAGAACTCACAGTTTGTGGAAAACTGCTCTGTTGGTCTTTCGGAGGTGTTTCTCCATTTTTAGGTCGCAGTCGAATGTGACTCCCAGATACTTTATTTCATTTTTTGTTTGGTATGTGTTGTTGCATAGTGTTATTGAAGAGGGTGGGACAAAATTCGGTGCTTTGGAGATATACATTACTTCGGTTTTCTTGTGGTTAATTGACATGCTGCTTTGTTTTAACCAGTCTTGCATCTCCCCTATGCAAGTCTCAAGTGGGTTGTAGTCTGGGTTTTGAGAGTCGAGTTGTGAGTATAGCATAATGTCATCGGCATAGATGTGGTATTTGATTTTGTGCCGTGTAAAAATTTTGCAAAGTGGTTGCATGTATATGTTGAATAGGAGTGCTGAGAGTGCGGAGCCTTGGGGGATTCCTTGTGTTTGGGAGAATGATTCTGCTATTTCGCCGTTGAATTGAACCTGTTGCGTTCGGTTTGAGATGTATGAGGAGAACCATTTTAGTGGAGTACCTGATATTCCTATTGATTTTATCCTGTCTATGAGGGTTCCATGGTTAACTGTATCAAAGGCAGCTGAGATGTCAATGAATACAAGTATATACATTTTCTTTTTGTTTTCAAGGCCTTTAAGGAGGTTGTTAAGTAGAACTAGTAAAAGTGTTTCTACTCCATGATGTTGTCTGAAGCCATATTGCTGGTCATCTAGAGGAGCACTGTCGATCAGGTGGTCTTGGAGTTGTAGAAGGACCGCCTTTTCAATGATCTTCGCTAGAAATGAAATACTTGATATGGGGCGGTAGGAGGCTGGGTCTTCCCTGTTGAGTGTATTGTTTTTTAGAATTGGTCTTATAACTGATTTTTTTAGTTCTGAGGGCATGATTCCTGGTTGACTATGTGTGAGATGTGTGATGTTATGTTTAACCGCCTTGATCCAGGTTGCAGGGCAGGGATCTAGTGGGGAGGTGGTGCTGTTTATGCTTGTGATAATGATTGCTATTTGTTGGGTACCGATTTTATGGAAGTGATGCCATAGCTGTTTTTGTGTTATGATGGTTTCACAGTTGTTTAGAGGAGTTTGTGAGGTTGGGCCTATGGGGGGTGAGGGACTAGGGGCCGTCAGTTTGGTTGCGTAATGGGATGCCAATGTTTGGGCCTTGATGGAGTTGTTGAGGCTGTCGTTCTGGTCTGTTTTGGTTAATGATTTGACTAATTCGAATAGTTCTCGAGGACGGTTTATCGCCTTGTTTAGGAGGTTGGTGTGGTGCACCTTCTTGGCGTTGTTTACGTCATTTTTGTATTTTGCAAGAAGGGTCATGTATTTGGCTTTGAGCTCGGTGAATTTGATTTGTCTCCACTTTCTCTCTGTTTTCCGAAGTTCCCTCTGATTTTATTAGAGTTTCTGTGTACCAGGGTTCCGAGTTGTGCTTACGTGAAGTAGCTGAGTGTTTTGATGTTGGGTTAGATGCACTTTGAATGCTTGCATTCCACTTTTTCGTTAGCTCAACGAGGTCAGTGTTATCAAGGTCTATGTGTGATGAGATGGTGTTTATAAGGTGTTCTTCGTTGAGTTTGTTGAACCATATGAACCAGATGAGCCATAGAGGCTGCCATGGCTCTCACATTGTGAGCTGTGACATGGCCCTCCAGAGAAAGGTTCTTACTCTGGTAGGCGAAAGAAATACACTGAGCAATCCAATTGGACAGAGTTCTCTTAGAGACTGGAAGTCCCAAATGAGAGGGATCAAAAGCAACAAAGAGTTGAGAGGACTTTCTATGTTGCTGTGTCCTTTGTAAGTAAAAAGCAAGCACTCTCTTACAATCCAGGGTATGGAGATTCCTCTCTGCACTTGATGCATGAGGTCCTGGAAAAAAGACAGGTAAATACACCTCCTGGTTCAGATGAAAAGGTGAAACCACTTTAGGCATAAAGTGTGGATTAGTCCTGAGGACTACCTTGTCATGATGGAACCTTGTATAAGGAGGATTAGCCAACAAGGCTTGCAGCTCACTGATGCGGAGAGCTGAGGTGACTGCAATGAGAAAAATAACCTTCCAAGAAAGGAATTTCAAGGAGGTAGTGGCTAAGGGTTCAAAGGGTGGCTTCATAAGCTGGCCAAGAACCAAATTCAAGTTCCATGCCAATGGAGGTGGTCTAATGGGAGGTTTGGTTAAAAGAAGGCCTCTCATGAATCTTGCAATAAGAGGATGAGAGGAAATAGGCTGTCCATTGAGAGGCTTAAGGGATGCTGCAATAGCACTCAAATGGACTCTTACTGAATTCATTTTAAGGCCTGCATGGGATAAATGCAGCAAATATTCTAGTAAAGAATTCAGAGGTATTGCAAGAGGGTTAAGACCCTTCTCTGCACACCAAATGGTAAACCTTTTCCATTTAAAAGCATAGGAACGTCTAGTGGAAGGCTTTCTAGAAGCATGAAGGATATCCTTCACCTGCTGAGAAAGTTGCAAATCTTGAAGGTCTAGGCCTTCAGCAACCAGGCCCTGAGATGAAGAGACTGGGGATTTGGGTGCCACAACATTCCCTCCTCCTGGGACAGGAGGTCTGGAGCTGATCCCAAGTCCAGGGAGGGAGCTTGAAAGAGATGCAGAAGTAGAGGGTACCACACTTGGCGTGGCCAACGTGGTGCTATGAGGATCATAGACCCCTTGTCTCTCTGCAGCTTGAACAGTGTCTTGGGAATTAGGGGAATGGGTGGAAAGGCATAGAGGAAGTCTTGCCCCCAATGAAGGAGGAAACATAGAAACATGATGACAGAAAAAGACCACATGGCCTATCTAGTCTGTCCTTCCATAACAACAACTACAACAGTCCACTTTTTACCTTTAGAGATCCTCTGTGTTGGTCCCATGCTTTTTTGAATTCAGTTACTGTCCTCATCTCTACCACCTCCACTGGGAGACTATTCCATGGATCCACTACTCTTTCTGTAAAGAAATATTTCCGCATATCACTCCTGAATCTATCTCCCTTCACCCTCAACCCATGTCCCCTCGTAGCAGAACTTGCTTTCAATTGAAAGAGGCTCTCTCCCTGAACATTTATGCCACGGAGGTATTTAAACATCTCAATCATATCACCTCTATCCCGCCTTTCCTCTAAGGTGTACATATTAAGATCCTTAAGTCTGTCCTCATATGCTTTATAATGAAGCCCATTAATCATTTTAGTAGCAACCCTCTGCACCGACTCCATTCTGTTCACATCCTTTTGAAGGTGCGGTCTCCAGAATTGCACACCGTACTGCAAATGAGGTCGCACCAAAGACTTATACAGAGGCATTATCACCTCCTTTTTTCTGCTAGACATTCCTCTCCGTATGCACCCAAGCATCCTTCTAGCTTTTGCCGTCACCTTTTCTACCTGTTTAGCTACTTTAAGATCATCAGACAACCACGCCTAGGTCCCGCTCTTCTTTAGTGGACAAAAGTACTTCACCTCCTATACTGTATTGCTCCCTTGGATTGCTGCAGCCCAAATGCATGACCTTACATTTTTTAACATTAAATCCCAGCTGGAAAATTCTAGACCATTCTTCAAGCTTAGCTAGATCCCTCCTCATGTTATCTACACCTTCCTGGGTGTCTACTCTATTGCAGATTTTGGTATCATCCGCAAAGAGGCAAACCTTACCCGACAGCCCTTCTGCTATATCACTGGAACAGAACCGAGGAAGTTTGGCATTCCACGGACTTGCAAACAGGTCTATGTCCGGGGTTCCCCAAATTCGGAAGATCCTGGCTATCTGGTCCCCATGGAGGGACCATTCGTGTGGAAGCAGAACTCGACAGTGTCTGCCCAAGAGTTTTGAACCCCTGGAAGATACACTGCCACGAGATGAATTTGTGGGCCTTCGCCAGAGAGCATCAATCTCAAAGCTTCGTTGCAAAGCGACAGAGAGCCAGTCCCACCCTGCTTGTTCACGTAGAACATGGCTACCTGGTTGCCGTGTGGATGAGGACTGTCTTGTAGCTGAGCAGGGTGTGGAAGACTCAGAGCCAGAAAGATTGCTCTGAGCTCTAAGAGGTTGATATGTAGAGATGTCCCCTGTGGAGACCAGATGCCCTGGGTGGAGAGATCTTGTAGATGAGCTCCCCAACCTTTTGGAGAGGCATCTGTTGTAAGGGTTGCTTGGGGCAGCAACTGTTGAAAGGGGGACCCCAGCAACAGATTTTGAGTGGACTTCCACCACTGGAGGGACCAAAAGAGGCGACTGGAGGTTGCTATTTTGTCTGACAGGCATACTGATGCCTGGATCCATTGGGTGGACAGAGTCCACTGAGCTGCCCTCATGTGATGGCGAGCGTAAGGAACCACATGCACGGTGGATGCCATGTGGCCTAACAGTTGCAACATCTCTCGAGCAGTTAAAAGGGACTTTAACTGAATTTGAGAGGCTAACTGCACCAAGCGTAGGCAACGGGCCTAAGGAAGATAGGCCCTTGCAGTTTGGGATGTTTATTACAAGTCCCAGATACTGAAGAACACGCCTTGTGCAGGCTAGGGAAGCCTGGGCCTCTGACCGGGATGGAGCTCAGATGAGCCATTCGTCCAGATATGGGAATACAACATTCCTAGAGTGCGTAGAAATGCAGCTACTACTGCCATGCATTTTGTGAACACTCTTGGAGCAGAGGCCAGGCCTAAAGGATGCACTCTGTATTGGTAGTGCTTTCCTTGATAAAGGAACCGAAGGAACCTTGTGTGTTGGATGGATTTGGACATGAGTGTACGCGTCCTTGAGATCCAGAGAACAAAGCCAATCCTGACTCTGAAGGAATGGAAGGAGAGCACCGAGAGAAATCATCTTGAATTTCTCCCTGCATAGAAACTTGTTCAATTCTCTGAGATCTAATATGGGTCTGTAGCCCCCTGTTTTCTTTGGGATAAGAAAATAGGGGGTGTAGAACCCTGAGCCCTGTTGAAGGAGTACTTCTTCTATTGCCCCTTGGGCAAGAAGGGTAGCAATCTCCTGACCCAGGAGGACAAGGAAAGATGTTGGAGAATTGAACTGTCTCACCATGGTGTGGGGAGTAAGGTTTAAGAAATGAAGCTTGTACCCCTCCCTTATGATGGAGAGGGTGCATTGCTCTGTTGCGATTTGTTCCCATCTAGGAGCAAAGTGAGCTAACCTTCCTGGAATGGTGAGAGGCTCTGGTTCTTTTAGAGCCAGAAAGGCTAAGTTCTCTAGTTGTAAGCCAAAAGCCCTGAGGAGGCTGAGGCTGTTGGGCCGTAGCAGTCCTTGCAGCCTTAGGCTTGGCTTGTTTAGGTTGTTGCTGTTGCTTTGCAGCAAAACGACCTGCAGAAGATACCTGCTGACCATAAGCAGGATAATATTTCCCCTTTTTGGGAAAGAAAGCCTTTTTGAATAACCTTTTTCTAACAGGAGCAGAAGTAGACTTGGAAAGTCTATCTAAGGCCGAATTCTCAGCATCCATCTGAGTGGCCTTTGCTTGCCAATCCTTGCCAAAAAGGTTTTCACCTGTACAAGGAAGATTTCCTAATCCATCCTGGACCCAAGGTTCCAAATCAGAAGCTTGTAACCAAGCTACTCTGCGTGCACCTATGGCAACAGTCGAGGCTCTGCTGGCACACTCAAAAGAGTCAAAGGCTGCACGGTTGGAAAATTTGGAAACATCCTGGGCATACTTAAGCCAAGTGAGAAACTCCTCCCTTTTATCTTCTGAGAAAAAAGGAGATAAAGTTTGCAGATGATCTGTAACTTCTTTTAGAAACATCCCCATATAGAGGCTATAGGAGTTGATTCTGGCAGCAAGCATATTGGCCTGGAAAATTCTCCTGCGAAAAGCATCTAAGGTTCTGCATTCTCTTCCTGGAGGGTTGGAAGAGTGTCTTTTTGCACTCTATCTTCTTCATAGCAGACTCCATCACAATAGAGTGGTGAGGAAGCTGAGATTTATGAAAGCCAGGACAAGGAGGAACACGGTACATAGTGTCCAACCTACGAGAATGAGGGGAGGTGGTGAGAGGAGTCTCCCAGATGCCCAACATGTGATCATAAAGGATCTCATGAATTGGTAAAGTAGCTGCCTCTTTAGGAGCCTTAGGATATTGTAAAATATCCAATTTCTTGGCTCTAGGCTCTGGTTCAGGGGCCACTGAGATGGAGAGGCCCCTGGCCACTTCCCTAATGAAGTCTTGAAATGA
Organism: Ichthyophis bannanicus; assembly: GCA_033557465.1. NCBI lineage: Eukaryota > Metazoa > Chordata > Amphibia > Gymnophiona > Ichthyophiidae > Ichthyophis > Ichthyophis bannanicus. The sequence goes on from CM066034.1 coordinate 923,559,625, forward strand.
CAAGTCTTCTGGAGGAGACATTCTTCTTTTTGGAGAAGAGGGCTCCTGAGGAAGGAGTACCGATGCTTCAACAGAAGCCTCTGATTCTTCAGAGTCCTCGGAGGAATCGAAGTATCGCCTGTCTGGATGCTCCTGCAGAGCCCGATACGCGTACTGAGTGGTATCGACATCGGGAGTGATCGGTACCGATTCGGTACCGATGGGCATCACAGAACAGGGTACCGCTGCAGTAGACACTGAAGCCGATGTCGATGCAATCGGTACCGGCACCGGAACCAATATTGGAGCCGGTGCCGGAACCGGTACCGACAACGGAGTTTGTTGCGGTACCGGAGGTGTCGCAGCTTGTATGAATGCCGTGATGGCACGCTGCATGGTCAGAATATTCTGATCCATCGACGCCACCAATGTCTGGATGTCGGTACCAGTGGGAATCACCGGTACCCCAGAACATGGCAACAGGTGATCGGTCGAGGCCGTGCCATCGATGTCAACCTGTGACCCCATAGATAAAGCTTTGGAAGCTGGAGCCTCCCGCTGGGGTAATTTTGCCGGTGCAGAATCCAAGAGCAAGCCCGGAGGCATCTCGATACTTAGAGGGAGATCTACCCTTCGAGGACCGGCTGGACTTATGTTTGGTTACCTGAGATCCATGGGAGGAAGAAGCAGCCCTGGAAGACGTCGATGCCACCGAAGCTGCATCAGAGGGAAACAGGGTACTGAGCTTAGCTGCTCGATTCTGTCGACCTCTTTTAGACATCATGGCACAGGACACCAGTCATGGGTGTCAGTGACAGAAATAGTGCCGCTGCACTTCGTGCACTTTTTAAACCCGGAAGCGGGCTTTTCCATGAGGAAAATCTTTGCTAGGCCTAAGGCCCAAAATGCACAGAAATGGGAAAAACGGTAGGTTTTTTTTTTTTTTTTTAAAGAAAGACCGGCGGTACCGGTCCGACGTCAAAGAAGGCAGACGCAACCAAAGAAATAAAAGAAAATAAAGAACTTCTTCAGCGGTGACAGGAACACGACCTGCTGGCTCCACGGAAAAGAAGAACTGGAGAGAGGCGGTTAGGAAAGGCGGGAAGGCAGCGCGCAGGCGCTGTGGGATGCTCCCAAAAGCTTTCTTTCTGGACACTGGGGAGCGTTCCCGCGCAGGCTCCGTCGGTACCGACGATACCCATATGTGAAGACTCATTCCTGCTTGTTCCTGGAGATCAGCAGGAATAAGTCTTCACATATGGGTACGTCGGTACCGACGGAGTCTGCATGGGAACGCTCCCCAGCATCCAATCAAAACGCTTTTGGGAGCATCCCAACATGCCTGCGTGCTGCCTTCCCGCCTTTCCCAACTGCCTCTCCTCAGTTAAGTTTGAAAGCTGAGACAAAGAGAGAGAGAGATAGAGATAGAGAAATACAATTCCTAGGGGAGGTGGGTGGGTTGTGAAGACTTATTCCTGCTGTTCCCAGAAATCACCTGTTACAGGTAAGTAACTGTGCTATCTCCAGGAACAAGCAGGAATGAGTCTTCACATATGGGGACTCCCAAACTGAGATGCCTGGGGGAGTCCCAGCATGTTGCGCATCTGAGAGCCATGCTATTCTACAGAACCTCAGGCATCCTAGGGATGGAGGGTAGGAGTTGAACTAAAACGATGTGCTGTGGAACAGCTAGACCAAACAGGACACCTGGAAAGGAGTCTCTGGACAGGTGCTATCTAGTGAAAACATTGAAGTGCAATAACCCATATGGACCTCAACTGCAAGGGTTTTATGGGGGTTCATATGAAATTGCTAATATGAACCAGGAAAATATCTCCAGAGTACCTCAATGAAAGGAGAGGTAGATACACTGTGCAAAAAACAGGTTGAGGTCAGAACCCTTAGGGTGAGAAGAAAGCCCAGTGGAACTGGGGTGGTTCAAATAGGTAGGACATTTGCAGGAGATGCGAAAGTCCATAGATGGATAAGAGTGAAGCTCTGTTGACCTAAAAAGGACATAGTTCCCATGGGAGAAAGAGCTGTGAAGACTCATATTCGAGATGAAAAAGGACAGGAACATGAGGCATAGTAGCCTCTCATTTTCTGAGGGTTCAGAGGTAATAAAGAGGATATGGAGGGCTTTAGGTGTACCAAAAGTGAAGGTCATGGTGCAAAAGCCCCTTAACTACCACGAGTAGTGGTTGTTCATGGGGATCCCTAGTATGCTGGAACAGCATAGAAAGGGATAGAGACTATCTGACGGGCCCCGTAGGGAAATATATGGATATATATGAGTATATACCGATACATTTAATCAGATAAATTATAGTATATAAACAAATATGTACGTACTATCCTATTAAGATATGGATATATAGATAGGCAAGTACAGATATATTTGTCTGTGTGAATCTACATATACATATATGTATAATATATATCTATATGAGCACAGACCTGCATATGTCTATATACATATAAATATATAATATCTATCTATATACACACATACATACCCATGTCCTGTCATGGGGTATGTGGCGAGAGAAGATTCCACTAACAAGAGGGTATTACCTGATTGAGGGAATCTTTGGAGAATCCATTGCTACTGGTTATGAGTAGGAACGCAAAGGGAGTTCCCTCACTGATAAGGGGAAGCTCAGAGACCTGTAAGAACTCTTGCCCTTAAATAACCAAGAATGGAAACCTACATGAAAATTGCAGACAATAAGTCTGAATCCTTCCATAACTCCAGCAGGCAGCTGGAGAAAAAGATGCCATGAAAGAAATACCATATTCACCCTTTATGAGGGCAAACAGGGTATGGTGCATTCTGGTGATGAATATGAATTCTGCTATGAAGAATTGAAGATGGAAGGAAATAGCAGACATGGACTGGCTGTACTGAAAGAAAAAACACATCCCTGGTGGAGGGGTGCACTAGAGATGTGAACCAATCCAGGGAATTGGATTGTCCAGGTCTTCGCTTAAAGGTCTGTGTCCTTTAAGAAGATTTTAATGGAAAATGGTAAGGGCAGGAGAACCCAGTCGACATAACTAGGTAAAGCCCTTCCTAATCTCATCTAGAATTATATGCTCTCTAACAAGACCCCATAGTGAAGAGCTGCTCTGTAGAGATGCAGAGAGCATGTTGCAGGTCATTTAGAAGAAAAAACTGGCTGTTTAAGAGCCAGTATATATCCTGAACTATTCTGCCAAGCCCAAAGATTGGGGAAGGCCAAGAATAGAAGGTGAGGAGAAGTGTCTGCAACAATGGTCAGGAAAGACTGTAGACTGTCTGGGACTTAGTAGTAAGACCAGAAAAAACTGAAACTGGAGAACAAACTCTGGTTTCTTGGTCAGCAAGCCAGTGGTGTAACCACTAAGAGCCCCTGCAGTTCTAACTATTGCTGGGCAGCAGACAAAATCTTATGAGAAGATTGAAAGACATACAGACTTGAGTAGGAGTAGAAAGACTCCGTTATCGTCTGAGAAGCTGCCAGCAAAAACAGCAGGGGGAAGACAACTCTGAGAGGGAACTTAGGGGCTTATTGAGAAGCCTCCAGTCGAGTGGTAGCACTCTTACAGACGAAATGTCTTAGTAAGAGGGACAGGGTTGAAAAAAAGAGACTTACGGTGGAGTAAAGCTCTGTTAAGTAATATGAGAAATTGTTGATACAGGAGAAGAGTCAAAGGTAAAGGTATAGGAACCTCATTGACAAGTGTGACTCCTCTGTACCTGAAAGGAAAAGGAGTAACTTTAGTACCTGTACAACATAATGATCTAAAGAAGCTCTATGAGATAAAAGTCAAAATGTTCTCTTAAGAGATACATGTGTAAAAACTAGGATGGAACCACTGTAGATGACTGCAAAGGGAAGAAGCAAACTACACGTTCTGAACCTCAACCAGGAAGAAGATGAAGAGTCTATCAGCAACCCTGCGGCTGCTGGGTTTGCTGAAGCTGTTGAGGTTGTGGTTTCCTCAGCCTGGTTGGATGTTTCCCCTGTCTGGGAACATCTGTATGATGGGTAGAAGATGGATGAAATCTTCTCCCCTTGAGGCCACAAAGCCTGCCAGAAGATGTTCTAGAAACTGGGACAGAGGAAGGCGTAGACAAGCCTCTGAAAGCAATAGTGTCAGTAGTTAACTGAGCAGCTTGGAGTAAAGTCTCTTTGTTGAAGAGATTTTCTCCAGTGCAAGGAGTATTTCCCAGTGTATCTCGTACGAATTTGCCCAAGTCTGAAGCTTGGAGCCAAGCTGTACGTCGTGCTCCTATGGCTATAGCAGACGTTCTGCTAACAGACTCAAAAGAGTCAAGGGAAGCACAAGTAAGGAATCTAGAAATATTTTGAGCATGATTGAGTAGTATAGAAAAATCTGCTCTTTTAGGTTCTTGGAGAAAAGGGGTCAAAAGTAGTAAATCTTTTGTGACCTCCTCAAGAGATAATCCCATATAGTAAATATATGAGAGAATTCTGGCTGAAAACATGAATGCCTGGAAAGTTTGACGTCCAAAGACATCTAAAGTTCTAGCCTCACGACCTGGCGGATAAGAGGAGCGTTTCTTAGTACTCTTAATACGCCTCATTGCTGATTCTACAACAAGATGAGGGAGCTGAGGCTTTTGAAAACCTGGAGTAGGGGGCACTCTGTATAAAAGATCAGTTGCCCTAGAAGGTGGGGACACCGTTAAAGGAGTTTCCCACATTCTAAATAGTAGATCCTGCAAGGTTTGATTTATTTTTTTTATTTTTTTTTATTTATATTCTCTTATATACCGCGCTATTCTGCATCAGTGCGGTTTACATTGAACAAACTGAAATTACATTGAACAGGGCATTATAACTTGGAGATAACTATTTTACAGGGAACATGGGCTATGGAGGGTTAAGTGGCTTGCCCAATACCACAAGGAGCACCTGTGGGACTAGAAACCCCAGTCCTTCCGGCCCAAGGTTGCTGTCCTCTAGTGGGATTTGAACCCCCGACCTTCCGGCCTGAAGTACCTTGCCCCAACCACTAGGCCACTCCTCCACTCCACTTGATGCAAAGGAAACACAATGACTTCCTTTGGACTGCCAGAGATCAGCAGAGGTTCTGGAACCCCTGATGCAGGATCTAGACCAGGTATAGGAATGGCAAGTAACTTTGCCATATCAAGCAGGAAAGCTTGAAAAGAAATCTCCCCTGAGGGGAGACCTCAAGAAAGAGGAGAAAGAGCTAGATCTGTTGAAGAACTAGCTCCAACAACCACCGGGTCATTCAGATTATCTAGAACAGAAAATCTGGAGGGGTGGATCATCGGTGGATCTACAAAAGATAGCTGTCGGTACCGCTGAAAAACGGCACCGCAATCTGTCGGTAGCAAATCGTCCATGTTAGGGATCGATTCCAGACTGGGTATGGAAGGAAGCGATCCAGATGAACAGAACATGGACGGTACCGACACCGATGCTGATGTCGATACCGGTACCGGGACCGGTACCATCGTTGATACCAATTCATGAAGATCAGTCTGTGATAACACTATCGGTACTGAGGAAACCGAATGTGGCAGACCTTGATCGGTAGAATGTCTTCGGTACCGTTTAAAATCGTACCGAGACAAGTCGGTACCCAGTCGTCCAGACTAGAGATTGATTCTAGACTCGGCATCGAGAGAAGCGAGTCTATCGATGCATATCTGGAGGGTACCGACGTGGATACCAACATCGGCACCGGGATCAATACCGATGCTGGAAGATCGGTCGGTAACGGCTCTGGCGGCACCAACGATACCAAGAGCGCTCGACTGCGATCGGTGTGGAATGTTTCATCCAACAACAGTGCCGATGCCGGGGTACCGGCACCGCTCAAAGTGGATACCACCACCAAGCATGGCTCAGGAATGTTCACCGAGGTAAAAACCCCGGGAACAACCTGAAACCCCGTTGATGCTTTGGAGGTAGGAAACTCCCGCCGGGGTTTTAAAGCCAAAATGTCCTCAGGGGCAAGGCCGGAGCCATCTGCATAACGCATATGAGATCTAGCACCCGTGGACTGGCTAGTCTTTACAGACTTTTGTTTGGTTACCTGATCCTGTGAGAAAGAAGATGCAGCTGGTGCCCTCTGGCCAGAGGGGAACTGCGCATCGAGTGGAGCTTGATGCTGAAAACTTCTTGAAGAAATAATACTACAGGAAGAACACTGAAGTGGATGGTGTTCAGGTCCCAAACATGGAAGGCACCAATTATGGATGTCTAATACCAATTTGGTACTGCCACAGTTAAAACATATTCTAGTGGCTGGCGTTTCCATGAAGGAAACTAAGGAGGCCTAACAGGCCGAAAGCCGTCAGGCACCAACAAGGAAAAATAAACAAATTCCTACAAAAGTAAGGAAAAGAAAAGAAAAAAACACCGGCGGTACCGGTGCATCGAGGGAAGGCAGACGAGACCACAAGAAAAATAGAAAAATAAAGAATTTTCTGCGGTGACAGGAGAACGTCCTGCCGGCTCCGCAGAAAAACGAAAACTGAGGAGAGGCAGTTGGGAAAGGCGGGAAGGCAGCACGCAGGCGTGTGGGGATGCTCCCAAAAGTGTTTTGATTGGATGCTGGGGAGCGTTCCCGCGCAGACTCCGTCGGTACCGACGTACCCATATGTGAAGACTCATTCCTGCTTGTTCCTGGAGATCCATTTACACCCGAGGGCATGGGACTCCCTACCCAGGGACACCGAAGAATGAGTCTGGACTTTTCTGTTGATGCATGGCACCTGGCCCTCGCTGGACCCTGTACATAGTGTCCAAGTGTCTGCTAACAACTGGCACTGAGGCTGGTGTTTCCCACATTCGGCGAGGGAGGCGCCAGAGGATGGAGGGGGTTGGGGACTATAAGGGTCTCCTTGGGCGGGGGCTCGTATTGGAGGATTTAGAGTTCCTCCATAGGAGGGTCCTCCTCAGACTCCTTGGTGAGGGACAATGCTTTTGCTATGTCCTGGACGAACTTGAGGAACAAGGTGTCTTTAGTGAGAAATGAGGTGTCCTAAGGAGGGAACCAGTGCCTCGACGCTAGCAGGGATGCATCTGAGGAGAGGTCATGGTGAGCTCGTGACTCCAGGGAGGCCTCTTTTTTTGGACTCGCAGTCCAAGTAGTCCATCGAAGACTTTAGGCCTGATGGCTCTAGGGGTGTCATGGGATCCAGTCTTTGATGAACTGTGGCTGGTGCTTGGTTGCAGCCAGATGCGCTCGCCGGGGAGGATCTCGCTCCCAAGGACTGGGATCAGGATAGAGACCCTCGTCGAGGATCAGCTAGAGGCATCGGGCTCTTAAGGATCTCTTCGGCAGTTCAGGGAGTCCTCGGCATCAGTCCCTGCACGTACGCTGGCAGGGCCGGGCATAAAACCTTGCTGTGAGGCAATGAATGCATTAACGCTGCATTCCAACGCCATCATCCTGGCTTCCCAGTCAGGGGTTGCAGCCTTTGACACAAACACTGGGGTGACCGGGTTTGGTGTCTGAGGAGAGCTTGAGTCCTCGAAAGGATGGGCCTTGGGGATCAGAGATCTGTCGCAAGAGGTTTCAGTCTCTGTCCTGGGTACCTTGGCCGGCCTTTTTCGCTCAGACTCCTTAGACTTGCTCTGCTTCTGCTGGTGACTCTGGATGGCCTTAACAGACATATTTTTGCACAGGGAGCACGCCTCTGGGTCATGGTTGGCAGATAGACACATGAGGCAATAATCATGGGTGTCGGTAAGGGATATGTTCTTCGAGCACTGATCACACTTCTTAAACCTAGTGGCCATTGGGGCAAAAAGGACCCCAGCGAGATCAAAGACCATCGAAGCGGCCAGCGGTTAGAAAAGGCACGAAACCACACAAGATGGAAATAAAATCTAACTAAATAGGTTCTGAGTCCCAAAGCCGAGGCAACAGGGCTCGGAGGCGGGAAAGCAACCAGTGCTAACTGGACAGTGCACAAGGAAATCAACTTTTTTTCTGGGGAAGAGAGACAAACACAGCTCTGCAGAAAAAAAAAAGACTGAGTAAGATGGCACCCTTGGGCGGGAAGGGGACCACACGAGTGGTGGCATCTCCCGAAGGCTTTCTTTGAAAGCTGGGGAGATGCTTCCATGGGGGCTCTGTTGGCACAGACATCATCCATATGTGACGACTGACTTCCTGCTTTGTTCCTGGAAAAGAGAAAGATCCTTGAAAAGACAAAAGAATACCAAAAGGATATCCATATGTGTTTTATTGACTGCAACAAGGCTTTTGACTGTGTAAACCATGAGAAACTCTGGACCACATTATGCAGCATGGGTATACCAGAAAGAGTAGTTACTCACCTGTAACAGGTGTTCTCCAGGAGCAGCAGGAATCAGTCCTCACTTATGGGTGTCATCGATGCCGATGAAGCCCCAGCGGAGCATTTCCCCAGCTTTCCATAAAAGCCTTTGGGAATGCTGGCACGCATGCGTGGTTCCCTTCCCGCCTAAAGGTGTCATCTTACCTCAAAAATGTAAAAATTAAACTATGTACAACTGCAACTCCAAGGGGAGGAGGGAGAGTAGTGAGGACTGACTCCTGCTGCTCCTGGAGAACACCTGTTACAGGTGAGTAACTACTCTTTCTCCAGGACCAAGCAGGAAGTCAGTCCTCACTTATGGGTGACTCCCCAGCTCTGGGCTACCAGGAACCCAGGCGGAACAAGAGAACTCCCTCTAGTCTCAGCAACACAGTAAAGGCTTTGCAAGGACACACCCTCCACAGGTAGCCCAACCAGAGGGGCAGGAGGGCAGGAGTTGCCTAGACCTCAAAGAGATTCTGGAGTACTGCTTGGCCAAAAGCACTGTCCCTATGGGACTCCCTCTCCAGACAGTAGTGGGCTGCAAAAGTCTGGCTTGAAGACCAAGTAGCAGCCCTGCAGATGTCTTGCAATGGAACAGAGCGGAGGTGAGCCACTGATGCAGCCATTGCCCTCACACGGTGGGCCGTGACCCTACCCTGCAAAGGAAGGTCAGCCGCCTTGTAAGCCCAGGTGATACAGTCAGCCTCCCAGATGGACAAGGTACGCTTGGACACAGGCCTCCCCAAGTTATTGGGGTCAAAAGAAAGGAAGAGCTGAGAAGCCTTCCTGTGACCTTGCGTACGTTCAAGGTAGAAGGATAAGGCCCTCCTACAGTCCAAGGTATGGAGAACTGTTTCAGCCTGACTCGCATGAGGCCTAGGGAAGAAAGTAGGAAGAACCACCTCCTGGTTGAGGTGGAAAGAGGAGACAACCTTAGGAAGGAACTTAGGGTGAGTCCTGAGGACCACCCTGTTCTTATAGAACCTGGTGTAAGGTCTATCACAGACCAAGGCCTGAAGCTCACTCACTCTCCTAGCCGAAGTAAGGGCTATCAGAAAGAGAGTCTTCCAGGAAAGGAAGCATAGAGGGCAAGTAGCCATAGGCTCAAAAGGTGGGCGAGTCAGTTGCTGCAAGACCACATTAAGCTCCCACTCAAGAGCAGGAGGACGTATGGGAGGTTTGAGCAGAAGCAAGCCTCTGAGAAACCTAGACACCAAAGGGTGCACAGACAAGGAATGGCCCTCAACTAGGGAGTGGTGAGCTGCTAAAGCAGAGAGGTGGACCCGAACAGAGTTGGACTTGAGACCCTGATTGGACAAGTGTAGCAGGTACTGAAGCACTACTGACACAGTACAGGAGAAAGGATCCTCAGCACGCAGCTGACACCACACAGATAACCTTTTCCACTTGAGAGCATAGGTCTTTCTAGTGGATTGTTTCCTGGAGGCTAAGAGAACTTCCTCAACCTCGGGAGGCAGGCCCCAGGGAGCCAACACTACCCTTGCAGCCTCCATGCCATCAGATTGAGAGCTTTGAGATTGGGATGCAGCAAGGAGCCCTGATCCTGAGAGAGAGGTCGGGTTGCAATCCCAGAGGCAGAGGCAGATCCACTGCCAGTTGAAGCAGGAGGGGGAACCAAGGCTGCCTTGGCCACCTGGGAGCTACCAGGAGGACTGAGGCCCTGTCTCGGAGAATCTTGAACAGTGTTCGGGCCACCAGAGGGGTGGGAGGAAACGCATAGAGTAGGCCCTGAGTCCAGGGAATCAGAAAAGCATCTGCTGCTACTCTCAGAGGATGCGGTTGCCTGGAGCAGAACCTTGGCAGCTGGTTGTTCAGTGGACTGGCAAACAGGTCTATGGAGGGAAGCCCCCATCTCAAGAAAATCTTTTGAACCACTAAAGGATGTAGCTGCTACTCGTGTGGTTGCAGAATCCTGCTCAATCTGTCTGCCAGGGAATTCTCCTGGCCTGGAAGATAGACTGCTTTGAGGAGCATGTTGTGTTTCAGGGCAAAGGAACAGAGGTCCTGGGCCTCCTGGCAAAGGGGCTGGGAACCAGTTCCGCCCTGTTTGTTGACACAGAACATGGCTACTTGGTTGTCTGTCTGGATCAAGACAGACTGTTGTGCCAGGGAGGCAGTAAAGGCCTTGAGGGCCAAGCAGATAGCTCTGAGTTCCAGCAGATTGATCTGCTGGGACGCCTCCCAAGGAGACCACAGGCCCTGGGTGCACTTGTCTAGGCAATGTGCTCCCCAACCCTGTAGAGAGGCATCGGTGGTTAGGACCACTGTATGAGGTGGGATCTGAAAGGGCACCACCACCAGCTGAGGGAGGCCAGGAAACGGTGGGACACTGATCCTGTCTCTGAGATTGCCTGAGGCTTGTGACCACGGAGTCCGAAGGCACCACTGGGCAGGTCTCATATTGAGCCTGGCATTGGGGGTCACCTGTACTGTCGACGCCATGTGGCCCAGAAGCCTGAGACAGAGTCTGGCGGAGACCAGGGACCTGTGCAAAAACTTGCTGGCGAAGCCAATGAGCCTTTGTGCTCGGTCCACCGGTAAGAATGCTCTTGCCAGCTGAGAATCCAACCTTGCTCCTATGAACTCCAAGTTCTGTGAGGGGAGCAAAGTGGACTTTGCGAAGTTGATGACAAAGCCCACCTTTTGGAGCAGTTCTATGGTCCTGTTGGTGGCCTGTTGAACTTCTAGGGAAGTCTGGCCTCTGATGAGCCAGTCGTCTAGGTAAGGAAACACAGATTCCCTGATTTCTCAGGTAGGCTGCCACCACTGCCAGGCACTTGGAAAACACCCTGGGAGCGGAGGTCAGTCCAAAAGGCAGTACTCTGTACTGATAATGGTTTCCTCCCACAATGAACCCGAGGTACTTTCTGTGGTCTGGATGAATAAGGATGCGAGTGTAAGCATCCTTTAGATCTAAAGAGTAAAGCCAATCTCCCTGTTGGAGGTAGGGCAGAAGTGTTCCAAGAGTAAGCATCTTGAACTTCTCTTTCACTAGAAACTTGTTTAGGTTTCTGAGATCCAAAATGGGTCGAAGACCACCGGTTCTCTTTGGCACCAGGAAATACCTGGAGTAAAACCCGTGACCTTGGAAGTAGGGAGGCACAGGCTCCACTGCCTTGTCCAACAGACCTTGTAGCTCCTGAAGGAGAAGGGCTGTATGCAGGGGAGGCCGGAAAGGTTCCCCTGGAAAGTGTGGCGGAGGCAGTTGGTGAAAGTGCAGGGCATAGCCTCGACGGACTATGTCCAGCACCCAACTGTCCTGGGTTATCAAGGGCCACTGGTGGGTGAACAAGGCTAGGCAGCCTCCTGTGCAGGGCTGGGTCTGCAAGGGAAGTATGGCTATACTCAAGGAGTCAAAAAACCCCACCCTGCTGAGCGGGAGCAGGGGCTGCAGGCTTGGGGGTCCTCTGCCTACGGGGCCCATTACCCTGGCCCTTGGGCTTGCTGACCCTGGGGGGCAGCTTGGGCAGCCGGATATTGTGGGTACTGTTTGTAGACAGTGCCCTTCCTCGGGTAAAAGGACTTTTTACCCGAGCCCTTCTTCTTATGAGAAGGGGCAGAGGTCTTCCTCGACAGCCTTTTCCTCGTGAGGTGCTCTGTCTCGAGCTGAGCGGCCTTCTTGGCCACAGGTTTGCCAAAAAGGTTCTCACCTGGGCAAGGGACATCGACCAACTTGTCCTGAACCCATGGCTCGAGGTCCGATGACTGCAGCCATGCCTGGCGTCGGACCGCGATGCCGGCAGCCGCTACTCAGGCCGAAGCCTTGAAGCCATCGTAGGCGGTGCGGGACATGAACTTAGAGCATTCCCGGATCCTCGAAGACAAGGACTTAAAACTCTGCAAGGGTTCCCCGGAGAGACCAGCAGAGAATCCGGCCAACTCCTTGGCCAGGTCTCGTAAATACATGCCCATGTACAGCTGGTAAGTCTGGACACGGCAAGCAAGCATGGAGCCCTGAAAGCACTTTCTACCGACGCCATCAAGGCTTCAGGCTGCCCTACCAGGAGGCACCGCGGAGTGCATCTTCTGACTCTTCAGACGATGCATGGCCAATTCCACAACCATGGAATGGTGTGGTAGCTGTGCTTTCTGGAAGCCAGGACTCTTCCGGAGCCGATAGTTGGAATCGACTCACTTGCTCAAAACCGGCGCCGAGGCCGGTACCTCCCACATCCGGAAGAGGAGCTGTTCCAGCATCGGAGGAACCGGGACATTAAAGGCCTCCTTCGGAGGAGAGTCATACTGCAGAGCATCGAGCTCCTTGGCTCGAGGCTCTTCCTCGGGGTCAGCCGGGATAGCCAGGGCAGCGGCCATATCCCGGATAAACTCCGAGAACCTAGTATCCTCCGGAGGGGATCTACTCCGGGGCTCAGACTCAGGTGAGTCTGAAGGGACACACCGAGTCTTGAAGGTGTCAGGAGACTCCTCGTCTTCGGTCTCCCAAGCAGACTTGTCCGATGTCGAGACGAGGTCCTATCCCGCGGGGCCTCTAGGCACCTGCCCCGACAGCACCAGCGTCGAGACCCTCGGTCCCGAACGGGAGGTCGAGGGAGACCTCGACCGAGGACGACCTCAAGCCACAAAGGACTCGAGTATCGGCCCGGTCTCCGGGGTCGACATTGAAGTCGATGTCCCGGTGGTCGAGGCAGATGCGCCAGACAGGCAGGCCATCAGCGCCCGCTGCTGATCCATGAAGGCAGACATTCTGCTCTCCAAGGCTGTCAACCTGAGACTCAGCTCGGGTGACGCAGCAGCCCCCGACTTGGGCCCCGGCTGTGCCGGGCCCGACGTCGGTACTCGGGGAGGCGAGTCCACGAGGACAACAGGACTTACGTGTCCAGCAGACTCCGGCTCCATGCGAGGAACTTTAGTTGGCTTCTCCTGGTCCATGGGCCCGGGACGACGGTCGGGGGTCTGAGACCTGGCCCTCGAGGGCTCAGGGACCTCCTCCGACGCCGCCCTCACGAGCCGCTTCTTCCTCTTATGTTCCCGGTCGGGGGACCCCCTGTCCGAGGAGCTCCGACGCCTCTCGGGATCGGAATCCCGAGGTGTCGAGGCCTCAGACGAGGTCCAGGCCCAGGCAGAGGCCGAGTCCGAGAAAAGCCTTTCACTTTGTTGCTGATGACTTCGGAGGGCCTTGGAAGACATTTTTCCACATGGCCCGCATGTTTTAGAATCGTGGTCGGGGCCAAGGCACCGAAGGCAGCAGTCGTGTGTGTCGGTGAGAGACAATCTTCTTACACCGATCATACTTTTTGAAACCACTGGAAGCCATCGGGGAGAAAAGGGTCCCCGCGAGGTCAAAGGACCGGCCTTCCAGGGAAAAAGAAAAGATTTTGGCGCGAGCGCCTAGCCACTAAGGGCAAAAACCGAAAAAAGTAAAAAAGAGATTCAATACCGGTGTACCGAACCCAGCGGGAGGGGAACAGACGTCAAATCCGAAGGAAAAAAGCGAAATAACGCCAAGAAAAAGCTTCTCTTTTCCGGGAAAAAAAGGACACTTCCGATGGGCTTCACGGAAAAAAAGAGACTGAGGTAAGATGGCACTTTTAGGCGGGAAGGGAACCGCGCATGCGTGCCAGCATTCCCAAAGGCTTTCATGGAAAGCTGGGGAAATGCTCCGCTGGGGCTTCATCGGCGTCGATGACACCCATAAGTGAGGACTGACTTCCTGATTGGTCCTGGAGAACACCTGATAGTTCTCTTATACAATCTTTACACTGATCAAGCAGCAATAGTTTGAACGGAACTGCGAGAAACAGAATGGTTTAAAATCAGCAAAGGTGTACGACAAGGCTGCATACTTTCCCCCTACCTGTTTAATTTATATGCAGATCAAATCAGAGAGGTAGCACTGTATGAAGATAACAGAGGTGTGAAAATTGGTGGAAGACTCAACAACCTTCACTATGCTGATGATACCACATTATTGGCTGAAAGTGAAAACTATCTGAAGCATTTCCTTCTGAATATCAAGGAAGTCTTAAAATGGGGTCTGCACCTTAACATGACAAAGATCCTGACAACTGGCAAAAATCAATAAGTTCATTGTTGATGAAGAAATTTAAATTGTTGATCCAAGTTAAAGTTGTCAACTATCAAGGAAAGGACTAGCAATCAAGTATTGCTCTTGGTAAAATGGCTAGGAAGGACAGACAAGATTCTCAAGAGTAGAGATGTCTCTCTCCATACAAAGATTAGACTTGTCCAGGCCATGGTATTTTCAGTAACGTCATATGGATGCGAAAGTCGGAGTGTGAAAAAGACAGACAGGAAGAAAATCGATGCCTTTGAATTATGATGCTGGCGACAAATATTGTGTATATCATGGGCTGCCCAAAAAACAGTCAGTCCTAGAGGAGATCAAACCTAAGCTTTCCTTAGAAGCTCAGATGACAAGACTGACTTTCATACTTTGGACACATCATGCGAAGAGAGATAATTTGAGAAAGACATAATGCTTGGCAAGATAGAAGATCACGGTAAAAGAGGAAGGCTGGCAATAAGATGGATTGATACAACAGCAGTAGCTATGGATACCACTCAACAATGAACCGCTTAGCTGAAGACTGAACAAAGTTTAGGTCAACTATCCAGAGGGTCGCCAGGAGTTGACAGACTTGATGGCACTTAACATATATCCACGCCTTCAGCCATCTAAAGCTGAAGGCAGTAGCAATAGCAGTAGAGGAAACAGCAGCAAGTCAGCACAAGGTCTTAAGACAGTGGCTGTGCTCAGATCCCAGTATGAAGTTTCTAATTTAAAACAGAACTACTATCCTAGTCTGGGAGGAGAGGGCCTGTGAATATTAGTTGCCTCACAGGTCCCACGCTAGATGCACAGATCACAGTGAAAGCCCAGAGAGAAGGGGAGTGGCCCTGTTTGTGACACCATCCACTGATGAGACCCTATTTTAGCTTCCAACCCAAGTTTAGGAACCAATGTCTTGGTCCATCCAAACAGCAGAAAGGTCACTCAACCAATGATGATGCTCTTCATTCCCCTTTGCCTGTTGGCATGTGCCACCACTGTTGCCTTTTTTGAGAGGATTCTGACTGCCTTGTCCCAGAAAGTGTGATGTCTGCCTGTTCTGCCCCCACAGTGGTGTGTGCATGTTTTTCACTATATTGACATGTCAGTTGCAAGTTAGGGCAAACAGCTTCTTGCTTATTTTGTAATCCTTGTTCCTAATAGGTGCAAGTGACCCATTCCCTCTGGACTCCTTGAAACTTACTTGCCTTCATGTCTCAGCCAAAGTCAGCTGCAGTTCCCTCTAGCCTTTTGGGTAATACACTGTATACTTACTTCAGTGCAAAAATCTCCATCTTGGAGGAAAAGAGAGAAAAGTTCCATTGCCTCTTCTCCTGCTTCTTCTCCTAATGGGGCCTCTTCCGGCACCAGAAAGGCAACAAATTGTTCAAAGCCTCAGAGGCCTGAGCAATCATGGCCAGAAGCTGCTCTCCTGAAGAGACAAACCATAGAGAAATCATTTGTTTTTTCTGCAGGAAGCTCCTCTTCCTTCAAGGGGACATGCAGAGTCCACGAAGCTGGCAGCAGAGAAATGCTTTAAAGGTGTCACTGACTGATCCAGTCCTTTGGTGGCTCCAGCATCGGCCTCCACAGGGCCAAGATCACCAGCCTGCAGAGGCTGCCCTCATAGGGCTTCTATCATGGAGAGGTCCATTGAGATTGGCAGAACAGCACAAACTTCAGTGAAAAGGGCAGTCCCTCGACTCAGGCAAGTACCTGCTTAAAACGCCCTCCCAACTTCTGCTGGGTAACTCAGAATCCCTTCTTCACACCCTATGAAGCCAGTATAGGGGAGGGAGGGAAAACACTGGGAGAACAAAAGGGCAGGTAACAAAATGGTTGCTGCTCCATGCTGCCATGTGTAGCAGGGTGGCCCTAATGTGCACTTGCATCTTCACTCCATTTTCTTCCAGTCAGCCTAGGTTCTTGTTGAAACCTCCATATACTGTGCCTCATTGTGGCAGGAGCTACACATACCTGAGCTCCACCCGACAGCCACCACAGTGAAAGGAGCACTCGGTACACTCGTTTGATGCCTCCATAAAAATCCACCCATGCAGTCACTGCTTCATGGCCAATCCCTGGCCTGCGCTCAACCTGATGCTGCTGCAGAGATAAGTCACTCCCAGCTCCTAGCCTTGATTAATAAGAATAAAAGATTTGCCACACTGGATCAGATCAAAGGTCCACACCAAGCCCAGTATCCTGTTTTCAAAGGGGCTATCCAAGTCACAACTACCTGGCAGGACCCCAAGAGTCCATGCTGCTTATCCCATCAGTTCTGGTCCAGTCGGGTGGATAAGGAAACATTAAATAAAGAGTCAGTTTATCAACTTTACAAAGTATTTTCCTATTGTAAATGAGAACTTAAGATCTATGTAATAAAAATACAGTTCAATTCTTTAAGTGATCCTAGTGGCTCAAGCAGCCCAGCATTAGGTGGCCACAATGATTTAAAAAAAAAAAAAAGTTATGCAGAACTGAACCTTTTTTTAAAACTTTCTACATGTTGAAAGCAGCTGACTGCTTTGAGCCAGAATACAACCTCTGATCACTAGAGTTGCAACTGCATGTTTATGCAAGATCTTTGTTGGTGGCAAGTAGCTGCAGTGATAGTATGATTGTGTCCGTAAAAAAAAAAAAAAAAAAAGAGTAAAACCACCCCCCCCCCCCCCCCCCCCACATAAGAAATTCAGTTCCCAGGACAATAACCTATGCCATTCTAATTTAGACTACTGAACAGCTAGCATTGAGATTTTTGTATTGCTACTTTTGTGACCTGCAAAGGCTACTTAGTGCAGAATCTAGAATATTTCCAAAATACTAAAACCTGTATTTGAAAAGACTATTACATAAACCTATCATTGTTAACAGGCCGTTTCAGTTTGCTCATTCAAGTTCTCTCCCAGTAATATCAAATTTGATTTTTAGCCCACTTCTTAAACAATGCCCAAGACAGCTTAAAGCATTATTAGAATTCAGGTGCAATGCTTACCCTTTGATTATAAGGACAAATATCAGAATAGATAACCTCATTAGTCAAATTGAGAAGACTGTATGCTAGGTAATATGCCTAAAAAGATGAAAGAAAAAAAATCAATACATGCTCTTTCCCGCCATGTTATGGCAAACAGTTACACCACAACAACTTACCTTAAACTACCTAATCATGTCTATTTGAGCTTTCTAATTGGAAATAACAGAACAAACAGCACCTTAAATTTAGTCAAATAATCTGAAGCAACGGTATTCTAAAGAAGAAAAAAAGTTGGTTCAGTTAGTTGAAGGTAGTACAACTGGCAGGAACATGGAAATTACACATACCTGGTAATTGTAGTTCCTGGAGGGTCCAGTTTAGTCCTCCACAATCGGGTAGTGCACCTCCTCCTGCAGCCTGGAGACTGGACCAATCAAAACTTTCAGTATGATGTATGCAGACGGAGCTCCCATAAGCCCCCAGTGAACTAGTAACAAAGCAGACTTAAAGAAGCAACACATGAGACTGTTATAAAACACATTCAGAACAAAGTTAAAAACTGAGCCCCTCAAGAAGTTAGCAACCCCCTCCCCAAACGAGGAAGCCAGAACACTGCACTGCGCCGCTACCGACGCACCGGCAGAAAAGAGACAGCCCAAAACCAGACGCTCAAGGATATAGGCTGGAAGAGAAACCGAAAATGCAACCGACAGGAAACGCGGCCGAAAAGAAGCAGAGAAAATAGGGAAGGCCGCTCCCCGTCCGAGTCGTTCGCAAAAGCGCGCCTTAGTAGATAACCTGATACTCTGGGAGGGAAGGAGGACTAAACAGGACCCTCCAGGAACTACAATTACCAGGTATGTGTAATTTCCATTTCCTGAGCGGTCCTCCAGTTTAGTCCTCCACAATCGGGATGTAACAGAGCAGTCAACACCGGCGGGATCTCGCCAGCCGGCGCGCAGAACAGACGAACCAAAACAAGTATCCCGAGCGGCCAACACATCCAACCGGTAGTGCTTACTGAAGGCATGCAATGATGACCAAGTAGCCGCTCTACAGATTTCCGCTGGCGGAACCAGACAATGCTCCGCCCAGGACGTCGCCTGAGCCCTGGTGGAGTGGGCCCGGAGACCGTCCGGAACCGGCCGATTCTGCAACAGATACGCTGACGCGATCGCTTCTTTGATCCACCGAGCAATGGAGGCCTTAGCTGCCGCCTCACCTTTCCGCGCGCCGCCGAAAAGCACGAACAAACGGTCGGTCTTACGGAAGGCCGCGGACACCTTCAAGTAACGCCGAAGAACACGTCTCACATCCAGGCAGTGTAGCCCCTCATCCGCAGGACTGTCGGGACGGCATGCAACACCGGGAGGGAAACCGCCCGATTTAAATGAAAAGGCGAAACCACCTTGGGCAAAAAGGAAGGAACCGGCCGAAGAACCACGCGGTCCGGGGAAAAAGACAAAAACGGCTCCCTGCAAGAGAGTGCCTGGAGCTCGGAAATGCGTCTAGCAGAGCATATGGCCACGAGAAACACCGTCTTCAGAGTCAAGTCTTTTAGAGACGCACACCGTAGAGGCTCAAAAGGTTCGCGAACCAAAGCCCGCAGCACGAGGTTCAAGTCCCACGAAGGAACGGAGACTACGCGAAGGCTGCAAACGAAAAACCGCCTTGAGAAAACGCCGGACGTCCGGATGAGACCCGAGGGGAAGCCCCAACACTTTGCCTCGGTAACAAGAGAGAGCCGCCAACTGAACTTTCAGGGAGCTAGCGGCTAGACCTTTATCAAAGCCATCCTGAAGAAAACTTAAGACGACTGGCACGGAGACTGTCGCCGCTCGAATAGCACGCTGTGAGCACCAGTCCTCAAAGATTCTCCACACGCGCACATAAGTGAGAGAGGTGGAGGTCTTCCGCGCCCGAAGGAGAGTGTCAATCACCGCAGAGGAATAACCTCTCTTTCTCAACCGAGCCCTTTCAATGGCCAAACCGTAAGCGAGAATCGAGCCACTTGGGGCATCCGCAGCGGACCCTGAAGAAGAAGATCTGGTAACGAGGGCAGAGGCAAAGGGACTCCGTCGCGCAATCGTACCAGGTCGGCATACCAAGGTCTCCTGGGCCAATCCGGAGCTACCAGTAACACCCGACCGCGGAGGCCCTCGATGCGCTGAACGACTCGACCGATTAGCGCCCACGGAGGAAAGACATATAGAAGACCGCACGCCGGCCACGGCTGAATGAGGGCGTCGAGTCCCTCGGACATGCGTTCTCGCCGCCTGCTGAAGAAGCGACCTGTTTTCGCCGACTGAAATGTCGCCATGAGATCCATGACGGGAGGACCCCACCGACGAACTATTTGCGCGTAAATCTGCGGGTTCAGCTCCCAGTCCCCGGGGTCCACACACACCCTGCTGAGAAAGTCCGCTTGCACGTTGTCCGTGCCCGCTATATGCGCTGCCGAGATTGCTGGCAGACGTGTCTGCACCCAATTGAACAACGGCGTCGCCTCCGACTCCAAGGCCATACTGCAGGTGCCCCCCTGGCGATTGATGTAGGCCACCGTCGTCGCATTGTCCGACAGAACGCGCACCGGCCGCCCGTATACCAAGTCTTCGAGGGCAAGTAGGGCGAGTCGCACCGCCCGCAGCTCGAGTCGGTTGATCGACCAAGAGGCCTCAAGGAGAGACCACATACCCTGCGTGAAGCAGTCCTCGCAGTGAGCCCCCCAGCCCGAGAGGCTAGCATCTGTCGTGAACGGAACCCAAAGAAGCGGCTCTAATGGAAGCCCCCTCGTCAGTTTTTCCGAGCAGAGCCACCACCGGAGCGACCGACGAACTGGCTTCGGGCAAGGCAACCTCATGTTCAAGGAGTCGAACTGGTTTGACCAACGGCGTAACAGGGCACTCTGGAGCGGACGCATATGAAACCTCGCCCAAGGAACTACCTCCAGGGTTGCCGCCATCGTGCCGAGGAGACGGAGGTACCACCATGCGGACGGTGCGGGCAACCGCAGGAAAAGGCGGACGAGGCTCCGTAATGCTAGGGCACGGCGGTCCGGCAAACACATCAAGCCCCTCGCCGTGTCGAAACGTACTCCCAGGTATTCGAGGTCCTGAGTCGGCAGCAGACGGCTATTCTGTTCGTTGACCACCCAGCCGAGAAACTGCAGCAGAGAGACCACTCTGCTCGTGACCTGCACACACTCGTCGCTGGACTTTGCTCGAATCAACCAATCGTCGAGATACGGGTGAACGAGGATGCCCTCTTTCCGCAAGGCCGCTGCTACCACCACCATAACCTTTGTGAAGGTACGGGGAGCTGTGGCGAGGCCAAACGGCATGGCCCGAAATTGAAAGTGGCCCCACGGAAACGCGAAGCGGAGGAACCGCTGATGAGACGCCCCAATGGGAATGTGTAAATAAGCCTCGGAGAGATCGAGAGACGCAAGAAACTCCCCTTGACGCACCGCCATGATGACCGACCGCAAGGTCTCCATCCGGAAGTGCGGAACTTTGAGGGCACGATTTACGCCCTTGAGATCCAAAATTGGACGTAGAGATCCGTCTTTCTTTGGAACCACAAAATAGATGGAGTAGCGACCGACGCCGCGCTCGGAAGGAGGAACGGGAATTACCGCTCCTAGGGATAGGAACCGATGCAGGGTCAATCGGATGTCCCGAGTCTTTTGAGCGCCCGTGCTGGGAGACAGAACAAAGGAATCCTGGAGCAGGCAAGCAAACTCTAGCGCATACCCCTTTTCGATAATCTCCAGCACCCACAGATCTGAAGTAATTTGGGCCCAAGAAGGAAGAAAATCGCGTAAGCGACCCCCGATGACTAGACTTCCTCCCGGAGCCCGCCTCGCTTCATTGCAGCTTGCGATTAAAGGAAGAGGAGGAGGCCCCTGAGAAACCTCGTCCCGCTCCTCGGAAACCACGAAACCCTTGTGAGCGGTACCCAAAGCGACCGTGCTGGGAAGTCCAAAGGCGGGAAGAGCGAAATCTGCGAAAATCCCGAAATTGGCTGCGCGCAGGCGGCAAGGTTCTATTCAGTTTAGGCTTATCCTCTGGTAGCCTACCGCCCTTAGACTCACCAAGGTCTTTAACTAACTTATCCAGAGCATCAAACAATAATTTGCCCTTGAAGGGCAGTTTACTGAGGCGAGACTTCGAAGAACCGTCGGCCGCCCAGTTGCGCAACCAGATGGACCGACGCGCCGCCACCAAGGAGGCCATACTATTAGCCAAGGACCTGATCAAATCATAATGCACATCCGCCAGGTACGCCGACTCAGACTCCAGGCGGGTAACTTCCAATAACCCCTGCTTATCTAAGCCAGAGGCCGAGCGCAGATGCTGAGCCCAACGCAAACAGGCCCGAGCTACCCAAGCGCCACAAATAGAGGCTTGTAGGGACAAGGCGTTGGTATCGAAGGCTTGTTTCAACAAATTATCTACCTTCTTATCTTGCGCATCCTTTAAGGCAGCACCGCCTTCAACCGGGATGATGGTCTTCTTAGTTACCGCCGACACCGCGGGGACTTAAACAACTCTTTGTCTTTGTCGGCTAAGGGATACAGACGGTTCATAGTCCTAATTCCCTTCAAACCGGATTCTGGTTGATCCCACTCAGTCTGAATCATTTGCTCTACCACACGGTGCACAGGAAACACTACCTGAGACTCTCGCACCGCCTGTATGAGCGGATCCTCCAACCTGTCCTCCTCTAAAGGGCGAGTGACGGCCAAGTTAAGGGTCTGAAGAGAGTCCGTGATCAAATGCACTAGTTCATCCCTACGAAACACGTGAATAATCCGAGCCTGGTCTTCCGGTTCCGGGATCTCCCCGTCCTCCAACTCGTCAGTCTCAGCATCAGGATCACCTTCCGCCTCCAAATCAGGAAAACTCATGGCGTCCTGTTCCGGGTCCAGTGATTTGAACCGTTTGGTGGCAGACTGGGAAGGGCCGCGAACCTCCCCCGAGGAAAGGGAGGGGAGGGGCGCTGGCCAAGCCTCTGGCAACTGACCGGAACGGCTCAAGCGAAAGGCCTGGTGCATGAGAACAAAATCCGGTGAGAAATCCACGGATGGCGATGCAACAGCCATATTAGGTAACTCACTAGCATGCCCGTCAGAATGGAATGCAGAACAAGACGGGCGAGTGCCAGGCGAGAGGACTGCCTCCGCCGGAATAGGGGGTCCCTCAGTGTCTGGCAGCTCCTTCAACTCCCTTTGCTGTTCCAAGTCAGAAGAGATTGAGGCACAGCCCTGGCAGATGCCAGACTCCACCACCGCACCTCTGCGCGACCCACAAATCACGCACTGTGGTTTGGTAGCCATGTCAGTGCCGAAGACCCCCAGTAACGAAAGGCAGCCCACAGGAAAGGAAAGAAACGCTTAAGCAACTATCCCGTTTAAAGAGGTCTCTTTTTTTTTTATAAATAAAATACTCCCCGGAACCTTGAGAGGGCTCTTAAATTCGCCACCATAAAAAGAGCAAAAAACGCTAGGGAGACCCGTGTACAAGTGTTTTAGGCGGCAGACAAAAACTCAACGGAGGGCTACAAAATGGCCGCCGGCTCATGCACCCGTGCTCAAAAACGGCGCGAAAACAAACGAAAGGCAAAAGAAAGTAAAAGAAAGCTAACGGAAGCCAAAAGAAAGAAAAAAACACGAATCCCTGGATCGGGTACCTACCGCAGAGGCAAGACTCCGACGGCAGCCGACTCACCGCTGAGAACAGAAACGGGAGCGCGCTGCTGCGCCTGAGAGAGGACAGGAAATGCAAGTTCCTACCCGGCAATTGAAGAAACTGACAGGCATCAAAAGTAGCCTAAGTTAAAAGAGCCGTCCGGGAAAGGGAGATCTCTTCCCCGTGCAGTCTAGGGGAGAGATCTACCCTGTCTGGCTGCCAACTGACCCCGGGAAGGAAGGCAGGAGCCCAAAGCAGGACTGGCTTCTCAGCACCGGGAGGCCCCCTGGTTCCTTTTTTTTTTTTTTTTTTTTACAATTTAAAGCAGGGATGTCAAACTCCAGTCCTGGAGGGCCACACACCAGTCAGGTTTTCAGGGTATCCCTAATGAATATGCATGAGATATATTTGCATGCACTGCCCCTATTGTATGCAAATATATCTAATGAATATTCATTAGTGGCATCCTGAAAACCAGACTGGTTTGCGGCCCTGCAGGACTGGAGTTTGACATCCCTGATTTAAAGAAACAGCTACCTCATGAAACAAAAAGAAGAGATATGAAACAAAACTCCCCAGATAAAAACTAACTAACTAGTGTTGCTCCTCCAAGTGTCACTAAGTGTGCCCAGCACAGGCACACACGTCCTCAAGCTGCAAGGAGACTGGACAAACTGGGGGCTTATGGGAGCTCCGTCTGCATACATCATGCAGAAAGTTTTGATTGGTCCAGTCTCCAGGCTGCAGGAGGTGCACTACCTGATTGTGGAGGACTAAACTGGAGGACCGCTCAGGAACAGACTATAATACTGCCCAAAAATTCACCTCAGTCCTTGCTTTATTTACCTAATGCTGCCCAAAAATTCACCTCAGTCCTTGCTTTATTTACCTATCATAACCAGACTGTTGCCAAGACAAGCAATTGGAGCCCCTACCACTGGGCTGAATACTGAAAGGCATGGGCAGTGGAAGAGGCAGAAATAGCATCTCACTGTGCCTGCAAGGCCAGCTGCAGCAGCAGCAGCAGCAGCACTGGTAGGGGAAGAGGCAGAGGCAGCAACAGGCATCCTTCCAGCCTGAGGGAAAGCGGAAAGGGAGGAAGCGGCAGTAGTGGCATACTATTGTACCTAGAGTGTCAAGAATCTATGGCTTCCTGGCATAGCCCAGTGGGATAATCAGTGGTCTTCTCTTAACTCTCAGAAGAGGTGGCAGCAGTGACACCTTATCAGCTGAGCATCAAATTTATAACTTGCCAAAATATTTAAGAGGGTCTTATAAATCAGGCCAATACAGTATCAGCTTGAAGGCTGTGTTCAGAATATCAATTATTATATTAACTCAGTGGAAAGAAGCATCCTTCAAGATATATGCAACCATCCGACTTACAATTCCCAGCTATATTAGCAAGGACATCCTAAGTGAAATTCAACTTCATTATTCTCATGTCTCCAATTATGTGGATTTTCTACTGTGGGCTTGCTGGTTTACCACAACAGAACCTACTTATTGCTGTCTCCTTCAGGTTAAATACAAAAACAGCATATGTTGTAGGGCCCCATTTAGTTAGCTTACTTCTTGTACCACAAATAGCTCTCATCGTTTGTTAAAGTGCTTTCACTGGAAGGCTATTGTTTTGCATACACCACCCTCCATAAATCAGAACTTTTCTAAATGCTACAATTGTCTAAACCTCTGTCTATCATGACTTTTTTTTTAAGCAAAAACATCTTTTCCGCTAGGAAAGGTTGTGTTCTTGTGTGCTTTTATAGTGCTGTGCAAAAAAGTCTTTCCACCTTTTTATTTATCTCATTCTGCTAGGGAAGATATACAAGTCAAAGATATAGTAAAGGAATTTCTTCTGATCTACATAACATACACTACGTGTTTATTGTGAACTACCAAATATTGAAATATTCAAAACTAAACAAAAAAGATGTTTCACTCATTTACACAACATACTCTACAAACTCCTATTTTAATATATTTTAGCAGAATGCAAGATGTACAACAGTGTGAAGGATTTTAAAAAAGCAGTGTAGGAGTATGAAAAGGTGAAATTAGGCCTTACCTGCTAATTGGCTCTCCTTGAGGATCTCCAGTCCAGTCTCGCAACTCAGGGTAGTGCACCCAGCAGCTTGGAGACTGAGCATGTCACAATCTTGATGACCTCAGGGTACATAGGCAGCTGGCACTACCCACCAGTCCTAGTGACCTATTGACAAAGCAGACTCGCAAGAGCAACAAATAAGTCCATAACCTAGCCAGGAAAACTTTAAGGGATCTCCCCCAGTCAAACCACCCCTTCTTTCCAAAAACCCCCTTCCTGGCCCCAACCCTAAACACGGGAGCCTTCGAACCAAAGGAGCTTACCAGACCCAGGGATGGGACAAGCACCTCACCAGGAAAATAAGCACAAGCACTCCTGTCTTCTCCTCAAACCACAAGCCCCATACATAAGCTGAAATTCTTCTGGCCCAGCTTTGCAGACAATACGCAAGATCACAGAAGGGAAGGGTTCTGGGACTGGACTGGAGTTCAAGGAAAGCCAATTAGCAGGCAAGGCCTAATTTCACCATCCTTATTGTCCCTCCAGTCCAGTCCCGCACCTCAGGGATGTAACAGAGCCACCTAACCATAGGAAGGATCTGCAAGCCCGGCCTGAATTACCGCTGAATCGAACCTCACATACCCCACTGCTTGCATATCCAACTGACAGTGTTTCACAAACAAATGCAAGGACTACCAGGTAGCCACCAGACAGATGTTACCCGGCGGAACCAGGCTGCACTACACCCAGGAGGCAGCCTGTGCCGTGGTAGAATGAGCCCGCAGGCCCTGAGGGAACCTCTTGCCCCGCAATAGATAGAACGCCGCAATCGCTTCCTTGATCCACTTAGAAATGGAGGACTTTGCTGTCACTTCCCCTTTATCCGGCCCTCCGAACAGAATGAATAACCTGTCTGACTTCCGAAATGAAGCCGTTCTCTTCAGATATCGTCAAGAAATGCTGGACTCCAGGAGGCGCAACCGCGGATTCCGTACTTCCTCGGCCAGACCCGACAATACTAGTAGGGTAACCGGTTGATTCAAATGGAATGGAGTCACTACCTTCGGCAGGAATGCAGGCACCCTTCGCAAGGTGACCTTCTCCCTGGAAGACAGAAAAGGTTCCCTGCATGAAAGTGCCTAGAGCTCAAAGATTCTTCTGGCTGAGCAGATTGCCACCGCAAACACCGTTTTCAGAGTCATATCCTTCAGGGTACATGACGCTAACGGCTCGAAAGGCTGTCTTGGTACATGTCGGTACCAATGACATAGCAAAATGTGGTAGGGAGGTTCTGGAGGCTAAATTTAGGCTTTTAGGTAGGAAGTTGAAATCCAGAACTTCCAGGGTAGCGTTCTCCAAAATGCTTCCTGTTCCAAGCGCAGGACCCAAAAGGCAGGCAGAGCTCCAGAGTTTCAATGCGTGGATGAGACGATGGTGCAAGGATGAGGGTTTTGGATTTGTTAGGAACTTGGGAACCTTCTGGGGAAAGGAGGGGCTCTTACGAAGGGATGGGCTTCATCTTAACCGGGATGGAACCAGGCTGCTGGCATTAACTTTTAAAAAGGAGATAGAGCAGCTTTTAAACTGGATAATAGGGGAAAGCAGACAGTCGCCCAAGAGCGCATGGTTCAGAAGACTGTATCCTTGAAGGATACTACCAAAAGCAGAAAGGTTCCAAAAAAAGAGTAAAGTAGCCCAAATGCCCTTGAGTATGGAGGAGACAGAGCTTAAAGATTCCAAATTACCCATGTCTACCAATAGCCAGATTAATATGAATAAAATACAGTCTCTAAAATGCTTGTATGCAAATGCTAGACATCTAAAAAATAAGATGGGAGAGTTAGAATATATAGCACTAAATGAGAGGTTAGATATGATTGGAATCTCAGAGACATGGTAGAAGGAGGCCAACCAGAGGGACACTGTGATACCTGGGTACAAACTATATCGTAATGACAGCGCTGATCAAATTGGTGGAGGGGTTGCGCTCTATGTTAGAGGGCATTGAGTCAGAAAGGATTACATTTTTCCAGGAAACAAAATTTGCTGTAGAATCTCTATGGATTGAAATTCCATCTAAAAAGGGGAAGGCGATGGTAGTGGGAGTGTATTATCGACCACCTGGCCAGAATGAACAAATGGATGATGAAATGCTCAAAGAAATCAAGGAAGCTAACAAACGTTACAGCACAGTAATAATGGGTGATTTCAATTACCCCGGTATTGACTGGGTCAGTGTCACGGCAGGACATGCTAGGGAGATACAGTTTCTAGATGAAATGACTGCTTCTTGGAGCAGCTGGTTCATGGACCGAAAAGAAGGGAAGCCATACTGGATCTAGCCTTTAGTGGTACACCAGATCTGGTGCAAGAGATAAAGGTGTTGGGGCCACTTGGCAATAGTGATCATAGAATTCTTTGTATTAAAGCTACTTAATCTGTGAACCCACTGTTTTTTTTGTTGGATCAGTTAGGGCCTAGTAGCAGCAATTAAAGTTTGAATTTAAAAACCCAGAGGAGAACTTTCTGGTTATATTTCATACCCAGCAGAGAGCTTGTAGTTTAAATTTAATAGACACTCAGGGCCAAGTAACAGTAAAGTACTGTTAGTTTAAATTTAACACACAGAAGAGAGCTTTCTGGTTAAATTTAGAATCCAGCAGAGAGCTTGTAGTTTAAATTTCATAAGAAGTTAGAGCCTAGCAGCAGCAGCTAAGAGCTATAATTTAAATCAAATCAGAATTTAGCTTAGCACAAAAGGCAAAACAGGGTCTGTACTCTTTGAGCAACAAATAAAGTCTTCTAGAGACCTTTCCAAAGAGGCCTTCCACCTAGGGGGCAAGAGACCTGTGAAACCTTTTCAATAGGTATTAACACCAGGTGGCAGATCAAAAGGCCATTTTGAAAGACTCCTCCTATCCAAGCAAGGACTGTTAATTACCCAGGAAGTTGGTCACAGCATTACCTCAGCAGCAGAGGCATAAATAGCTCAACCAGAGCTCTGTGATCCTTTGTCTTGAAGGACTAGAAAGGGGGGCTGTTTCTTCTGGAGAGAAATCTGCAACTGTGAGAATATACTTCTGGTAATTTTCTAAAAAGAATTCTTTGTATTAAAGCTACTTAATCTGTGAACCCACTGTTTTTTTTGTTGGATCAGTTAGGGCCTAGTAGCAGCAATTAAAGTTTGAATTTAAAAACCCAGAGGAGAACTTTCTGGTTATATTTCATACCCAGCAGAGAGCTTGTAGTTTAAATTTAATAGACACTCAGGGCCAAGTAACAGTAAAGTACTGTTAGTTTAAATTTAACACACAGAAGAGAGCTTTCTGGTTAAATTTAGAATCCAGCAGAGAGCTTGTAGTTTAAATTTCATAAGAAGTTAGAGCCTAGCAGCAGCAGCCAAGAGCTATAATTTAAATCAAATCAGAATTTAGCTTACCTCAGCAGCACAAGACAGGGTACTGTGTAGCAGCCCTCTTTTAATAGGTGTTATTTCCCTCCCTCCCTACTCCCACCCTCCCCTGGGATAATCATAGCTTTATAGGTATTTACACATCTTAAAGGACAGGAGGTGCTTTCAGGTGAAGCTCATTACCCAAATCAGTCATACACTAAGGACCTGAGATTAATTTAGCTTCAGGTGAACAAGGTATATTAAACGTATTAGGTACAGTTTTATTGGTATAAATACCCATAGCAACCCCTAGTAAGTAAGAACTTAAAGATCTAGACACAAACTTAAAACTAAGATGCAGACAGCAGTCCAGCAGCGGGATGGGGGCTTTCCAGTCTTTTGCATTGAGTGTCACATGTATGATTTTCTCCCAGTTGGTGAGAGGTCTTACGTGTGCACTAGGTGCAAGGAGCTCTTTGCTCTCAGGGAACAAGTCCGTTCTCTAGAGGATAAAGTAGCAGACTTGGAAAACATAAGACAGACAGAGAGGTACATAGACGAGACCTACAGGGATATAGTCCTGAAGTCCCACCTCCAGTCTGGCAGCACCCCTGTTGCCATGGAGGAGAGAGGTCACGTGACAGGAGAGCATCACCCTGGTGCGGCAGGAAGTGATCCTGTAACTAGGACCTGTCCCCCAGGTGATGTAAAACCCTCCCGCACCGAGGAAGTTTCTCCAGGTCCATGTGCCCATGAGGGAAGGGATAGGACAGCCGTTATAGTTGGTGATTCGATCATTAGGCATGTAGATAGCTGGGTGGCTGGTGGACGTGAGGATCGCCTGGTAACATGCCTGCCTGGTGCGAAGGTAGCAGACCTCACGCGCCACCTAGATAAGGTCTTAGATAGTGCTGGGGAGGAGTCTGCTGTCTTGGTACATGTCGGTACCAATGACAGGAAAATGTGGTAGGGAGGTTCTGGAGGCAAAATTTAGGCTTTTAGGTAGGAAGTTGAAATCCAGAACTTCCAGGGTAGCATTCTCCGAAATGCTTCCTGTTCCGCGCGCAGGACCCAAAAGGCAGGCAGAGCTCCGGAGTCTCAATGCGTGGATGAGACAATGGTGCAGAGATGAGGGTTTTGCATTTGTTAGGAACTGCGGAACATTCTGGGGAAAGGAGGGGCTCTTCCGAAGGGATGGGCTTCACCTTAACCGGGATGGAACCAGGCTGCTGGCATTAACCTTTAAAAAGGAGATAGAGCAGCTTTTAAACTAGATATTAGGGGAAAGCCGACAGTCGCCCAAGAGCAGATGGTTCGGAAGAATGTATCCTTGAAGGATACTACCAAAAGCAGAGAGGTTCCACAAAAGAGTAAAGTAGCCCAAATGCCCTCAAGTATGGAGCAGACAGAGCTTAAAGATCCCAATTTACCCATGTCTAACAATAGCCAAATTAACATGAACAAAATACATTCTCTAAAATGCTTGTATGCAAATGCTAGAAGTCTAAACAATAAGATGGGAGAGTTAGAATATATAGCACTAAATGAAATGTTAGATATGATTGGAATATCAGAGACATGGTGGAAGGAGGACAACCAGTGGGACATGTGATACCTGGGTACAAACTATATCGTAATGACAGAGCTGATCAAATTGGTGGAGGGGTTGCGCTCTATGTTAGAGAGAGCATTGACTCAGAAAGAATTAAAGTTTTGCAGGAAACAAAATCTGCTATAGAATCTGTATGGATTGAAATTCCATATAAAAGGGGGAAGGCAATGGCAGTGGGGGTGTACTATCGAGCGCCTGGCCAGAATGACCAAATGGATGATGAAATGCTCAAAGAAATCAAGGAAGCTAACAAACGTTACAGTGCAGTAATAATAATGGGTGATTTCAATTACCCTGGTATCAACTGGGTCAGTGTCACGTCAGGACATGCTAGGGAGATAAAGTTCCTGGATGAAATAAATGACTGCTTCTTGGAGCAGAGGGTTCATGAACCGACCAGAGGGGAAGCCATATTAGACCTAGTCCTTAGTGGAACACCAGATCTAGTGCAAGAGATAAGGGTGTTGGGGCCACTTGGCAATAGTGATCATAGCATGATCGCCTTTGATTTAATTAGTGGAGGAGTGATAGTAAGGAAATCCACAGTACTACCTTTTAACTTTCGAAAAGGAGACTATGATAAAATGAGGAAAACAGTTAAGAAAAAACTAAAAGGAGCAGTTGCAAAGGTTAAAGACGTACATCAAGCTTGGGTGTTGTTGAAAAATACTATCTTGGAAGCCCAGACCAGAAAAGTGGAAGGAAGTCCAAAAAACTGCCAGCATGGTTTAAAGGTGAGGTCAGAGAGGCTGTTGTTGCCAAAAAAGCAACTTTCAGGAAATGGAAAAAAGAGCCAAACGACAAAACCTGGAAACAGCACAAGCACTGGCAAGTCAAATGCAAGGCATTGATAAAGCAGGCAAAGAGAGAATTTGAGAAGAAGCTTGCTGCGGAAGCAAAAACGCAAAATAAAGACCTTTTCAAGTACATTCGTAGCAAAAAACCTGTGAGAGAGTCAGTTGGTCCATTAGATGATAAAGGTGTTAAAGGAGCACTAAGAGGCGACAAGGCGATAGCGGAGAGACTGAATGAATTCTTTGCTTCGGTCTTTACTGAGGAAGATGTAGGGATGTTACCCATGACGGAAGTGGTATTTAAAGGTGTGGAAGAATTGAAGGAAATATCGATACATCGGGAAGATGTCTTACAACTATTAGATAAACTGAAGAGTAGCAAATCACCTGGGCCGGATGGTATACATCCAAGGGTGTTGAAAGAACAAATATGAGATTGCAGACCTGCTATCAGTAATCTGTGAACTATCATTAAAATCATCTCTAATACCTGAAGATTGGAGGATCGCCAATGTAACACCAATTTTTAAAAAGGGTTCCAGGGGTGATCCGGGAAACTACAGACCAGTGAGCCTGACGTCAGTACCAGGAAAAATGGTAGAAACCATCATAAAGAATAAAATTACTCAGCATGTAGATAGTCACAACCTAATGGGAGACAGCCAACATGGCTTTAGACAAGGAAGATCTTGTCTTACTAATCTGTTATGTTTTTTTGAAGGAGTGAATAAACAGGTGGACAAAGGTGAGTCGGTTGATATTGTGTATCTGGACTTTCAGAAAGCCTTTGACAAGGTTCCTCATCAGAGACTTTTGGCAAAACTAAAGAGTCATGGGATAGGAGGCAGTGTTCTATTGTGGATCAGGAACTGGTTAAAAGATAGAAAGCAGAGGGTAGGGCTAAATGGCCAATTTTCCCAATGGAGAAAGGTGAATAGTGGTGTACCCCAGGGATCTGTGCTGGGTCCACTGCTTTTTGACATATTCATAAATGACCTGGAAAGTGGAATAACGAGTGAGGTTATCAAATTTGCAGATGACACAAAACTATTTAAAGTTGTTAAAACCGAAGAGGATTGTGAAAAATTGCAAGAGGATCTTGATAAATTGGAAGACTGGGCATCAAAATGGCAGATGAAATTTAATGTGGACAAGTGCAAGGTTATGCACCTAGGGAAGAACAACCCAAACTATGGTTACACGATGCAAGGTTCCACATTAGGAACCACCACCCAGGAAAAAGATTTAGGCGTCATTGTGGATACCATGTTAAAACCCTCGGCCCAGTGTGCAACGGCGGCCAAGAGAGCAAATAGAATGCTAGGTATCATAAGAAAAGGAATGGAAAATAAAACAAAAGATATTATAATGCCTCTATATCGTTCCATGGTGAGACCGCACCTTGAATATTGTGTGCAATTCTGGTCGCCGTATCTTAAAAAGGATATAGCGATTTTAGGAAAGGTTCAGAGAAGAGCCACCAAAATGGTAAAGGGGATGGAAGGATACTCCTATGAAGAAAGGCTAAAAAGGTTAGGGCTCTTTAAACTGGAAAAGAGACGGCTGAGGGGAGATATGATAGAAGTCTATAAATTAATGAACGGAATGGAACGGGTAAACGTAGATCGATTGTTTACGTTATCAGAATATAGAAAGACTAGGGGACATGCAATGAAGCTACAGGGTAAGCTATTTAAGACCAACAAAAGAAAATATTTTTTCACTCAACGTGTAATCAAACTCTGGAATTTGTTACCGGAGGATGTAGTAAAGGCTGTTAGTGTAGCTGGGTTTAAAAAAGGTTTGGACAAGTTCCTGGAGGAAAGGTCCATAAACCATTATTAAGAAGTGACCGAAGATATCAATGCTTGACCCAGTACAAGCATTGTGGAACTTGTGTCTCTTGGGGAAACTGCTAGGTACATATGACCTAGTTTGGCCACTGTTGGAAACAGAATACTGGGCTTGATGGACCTTGGTCTGACCCAGTATGGCATATCTTATGTTATGTTCTTAGCACGATCACGTTTGATTTAATTAGTGGAGGAGGAATGGTAAGGAAATCCACTTTCCTAACTTTCGAAAGGGAGACTATGATAAAATGAGGAAAATAGTTAAGAAAAAACTAAAAGGAGCAGTTGCAAAGGTTAAAGACTTACATCAAGCTTGGGTGTTGAAAATACTATATATTGGAAACCCAGAACAGCTGTATTCCACGCTTTAAGAGGAAGGAAGTCCAAAAAACTGCCAGCATGGTTTAAAGATGAGGTCAGAGAGGCTGTTGCCAAAAAAGCATCTTTCAGGAAATGGAAAAAAGAGCCAAGTGATGAAAACTGGAAACAGCATAAGCACGGGCAAGTTAAATGCAGGGCATTGATAAGGCAGGCAAAGGGAGAATTTGAGAAGCTTGCTGTGGAAGCAAAAACGCGTAATAAAGACTAAGTACATTCGTAGCAAAAAACCTGAGTCAGCTGGTCCATTAGATGATAGAGGGGTTAAAGGGGCACTAAGAGGCGACAAGGCAATAGCAGAGAGACTGAATGAATTCTTTGCTTTGGTCTTTACTGAGGAAGATGTAGGGATGTTACCCATGAATGAAGTGGTATTTAAAGGTGCAGAAGAATCGATACATCGGAAAGATGTATTACAACTATTTGATAAACTGAAGAGTAGCAAATCACCTGGACCGGATGATATACATCCAAGGGTGCTGAAAGAACTGAAATATGAGATTGCAGACCTGCTATTAATAATCTGTGAACTATCATTAAAATCATCAGTAATACCTGAAGATTGGAGAATGGCCAACGTAACGCCAATTTTTAAAAAGGGTTCCAGGGGTGATCCGGGAAAATACAGACCGGTGAGCCTGATGTCAGTATGGGAAAAATGGTAGAAACCATCATAAAGAACAAAATTGCTGAACATGTAGATAGTCATGGCTTAATGGGAGACAGCCAACATGGCTTTAGACAAGGAACATCTTGTCTTACTAATCTGTTATGTTTTTTTGAAAGTGTGAACAAACAGGTAGACAAAGGTGAGTCAGTGGATATAGTGTATTTGGACTTTCAGAAAGCCTTTGATAAGGTCCCTCAGAGACTTTTGGCAAAACTAGGAAGTCATGGGATAGGAGGCAGTGTACTATTGTGGATCAGGAACTGGTTAAAAGATAGAAAGCAGAGGGTAAGGCTAAATGGCCAATTTTCCCAATGGAGATGATCTGTGCTGGGTCCGCTGCTTTGACATATTCATAAATGACCTGGAAAAGGAAATAACGAATGAGGTTATCAAATTTGCAGATGACACAAAACTGTTTAAAGTTGTTAAAACCCAAGTTGACTGTGGAAAACTGCAGGAGGATCTGGATAAATTGGAAGACTGGGCATTCAAATGTCAGATGAAATTTAATGTGGACAAGTGCAAAGTTATGCACCTAGGGAAGAACAACCGAAACTATGGTCACACGATGCAAGGTTCCACATTAGGAACCACCACCCAGGAAAAAGATTTAGGTGTCATTGTGGATAACATGTTAAAACCCTCTGCCTAGTGTGCAGCGGCAGCAAAGAGAGCAAATAGAATGCTAGGTATCATAAGGAAAGGAATGGAAAATAAAACAAAGGATATTATAATGCCTCTGTATCATTCCATGTTGAGACCGCACCTTGAATATTGTGTGCAACATTTAAGAGTGGGGCAGGAGTACTTGGTACAATCAAAATCATATCCTAGGGTGGTGCTGGCAGGGCAGAGGGCGAATCCTCAAAAGGTTGGGGTAGGAATATTGGTGGGGGAAGCATTTAGACATTGTATAGTGGGGGAGAGGAGGGAGA
This sequence comes from Ichthyophis bannanicus, assembly GCA_033557465.1. NCBI lineage: Eukaryota > Metazoa > Chordata > Amphibia > Gymnophiona > Ichthyophiidae > Ichthyophis > Ichthyophis bannanicus. The sequence goes on from CM066034.1 coordinate 923,594,338, forward strand.
AATATGGGAGATGGGTGGGAGTAAAGTTGAGAGTGGGGGAGGAAGAGGTGTGGATGATCAGTGTGTATGGTCCAAATGAGGGTCAGGGGAAGCATTTGACAAAATGACAGGAATTGGAGGAATTGGGTGATGCTATTGGGGGAAGATTTTAACTTAACTAGTAACCCATGGCTGGATAATAGTGGAGGGCAGGGGAGTGGAGGGAAGAAGGATAGACTAAGCATGAAGAGGATGCAGCAGAGACTAGGGGTGATAGACTTGTTGAGGGCTAGACACCCAAGGAAGCGTAGGTACACATTCTATTTGCAGGTGCATGGCACATAGCAGTTGGACATGATATGGGGAGGTGGCAAATGGTCAAAGGTAAAGGAGGTAGAACAAGGGGAAATGACATGGACAGACCATGCACCAGAAAGTGTGATTTTTGATATAGGAGAGGAGGAGGAGGGGCTCAAGTTCTGGAAACTAAATGACTCATTGCTGGACGATGAGGAGCATGTGGGGGTGGTTAAAGCAGCTATAAGAGAGTATCTGATATTCAATGAAACAGGAGAGGTCCAGTTGAAAACCATTTGGGACCGTTTAAAGGCAGTCAGAGGAAAACTAATTAGTATAGCAGCGAAAGTTGAGAGAGAAGAGTGGAAGGGGAACTGTTAGGACAGATAAAGCAGCTGGAGGTAAAACAAAGGACAAAAGGATAATGGGGTAATGGCTAAACTGATAAAAACAAGAGCAGAGCTCAGCAAGCTGAGAGGACAAGAAATTGCGTTCAAGTATTTTTGTTTTAATACACTTAGTTTAAAGGAGGAAATAAAGCAGGGGAGATATTGGCAAGTAGGATGCAGGCCCAAAGGCAGGTAGCATATATCGAAGGAATTAGGGATAAGGTGGCGAAGATGGTACATCGCAGGAAGGAGATTAGTCAAGATTTTAGGGAATATTATCAAAAGTTGTATTAAAGTGAGCTGCAAAAGGGACAGGAGGAGATAAAGAGATATTTGCAGGAGTGTGGGTTGTGTAAGGTAGATCAAGAAGATAGGGAATGACTAGGGGCAGAAATAACGGAGGGGGTGGTGAAGGCGGCCATAAAGTCCATGAAAGTGGGAAAGTCCCCGGGATTGGATGGGTACACAGAGCAGTTCTATAAGAAGATGGTGGATCAAGTTACCCCAATCTTGACTCGGGTGTTTAACAGGGTACTGGAAGGTGAAGAGATTCCTCAGACAATGGGGGAAGCGGGTATCACAGTGTTAGCAAAACCAGGTAAAGACAAGGGGGTGTGTGGTTTGTATAGGCCCATTTCATTGATAAATTTGGATGCCAAAATATTTGCTAAGATATTGGCCAATCGGCTTCAGGGGATCTTGCCTAAGATAATACATAGAGATCAGACCGGGTTTGTAAAGGGGAGGCAAGGGTGTGATAATATCAGGAAAGTGATGAACATTGTATGGCATCTTCAGGGAAATGGAGAGTAGGCGGTATTGGTCACGGTGGACACGCAAAAGGCGTTTGACCGAGTTGAATGGCCATATGTGTTTCAAGTGCTGGAGGAGATGGGGTTTGGGGACAAGTATATAGCGTGGATAAAGCATAGTTACTCACCTGTAACAGGTGATCTCCAGGAACAGCAAGAATTTAGTGCTCACATATGGGTATCGTCGGTACCGACGGAGACTGCGTGGGAACGCTCCCCAGAGTCCAATTAGGAAGCTTTTGGGAGCATCCTACAGCGCCTGCGTGCTGCCTTCCCGCCTTTCCCAACTGCCTCTCTCCAGTTGAGTTTAAAGCTGAGACAAAAAGAAAGAGAGGGAAAGAGAAAGATAGAGATACAACTCCTAGGGGAGGTGGGTGGGTTGTGAGGACTAAATTCCTGCTGCTCCCGGAGATCACCTGTTACAGGTGAGTAACTATGCTATCTCCAGGAACAAGCAGGAATGCAGTCCTCACATATGGGGACTCCCTAGCTTTAGATGCCAGGGAGAGACCCCAGAAGTTGCGTGTCTGTGTGAAAGGACTCCACTACCCCCCATGGATCTCTGGCATCCAACCAGGGATGGTGGGTAGGAGTTGATTAGGTATGGAACAGGTGTTGGAGAACAGCCTGACCAAACAAGGCATCCCGGTGGGAGTCCTTGTCCAAGCAGTAATGGGCTGTGAAGGTATGAACCGAGGCCCAGGTGGCTGCTCGACAGATGTCGTCGATAGACACAGAGTGCAGATGAGTAATTGAAGCTGCCATGGCTCTCACATTGTGAGCTGTGACATGGCCCTCAAGAGAAAGATTCTTACTCTGATAGGCAAAGGAAATACACTGAGCAATCCAGTTAGACAGTGTTCTCTTGGAGACTGGAAGTCCCAAATGAGAAGGATCCAAGGCAACAAAGAGTTGAGAGGACTTTCTATGTTGCTGTGTTCTTTATAAGTAAAAAGCTAAAGCTCTTTTACAGTCCAAAGTATGAAGATTTCTTTCTGCATTAGATGCATGAGGCCTTGGAAAGAACACAGGCAGGTAGACCGCTTGGTTTGGATGAAAAGGCAAGACCACCTTTGCCATAAAGTGTGGATGAGTCCTAAGAACTACCTTGTCATAATGGAACCTTGTATAAGGTGGATCAGCTACTAGTGCCTGCAACTCACTGATGCGACGTGTTGATGTGATTGCAATGAGAAAGAACTTTCCAAGAAAGAAATTTCAAGGAGGTAGTAGCTAAGGGTTCGAAAGGTGGCTTCATAAGCTGACCAAGAACCAGGTTTAAGTCCCATGCCACAGGTGGTGGCCTAATGGGAGGCTTAGTTAGAAGAAGGCCTCTCATAAATCTTGCTATGAGAGGATGGAAGGAAATAGGCTGTCCATTTAGAGGCTTGAAAGAAGCTGCAATAGCACTCAAACGGACTCTTACTGAGTTAGTCTTAAGTCCTGAATTGGATAAATGAAGGAGATACTCCAGTAATGATTCCAAAGGTATCGCAAGGGGGTTGAGACCCTTCTGCGAGCACCATATGGCAAACCTTTTCCACTTGAAAGCATATGAGCGTCTTGTGGAAGACTTCCTGGAAGCATAAAGGATAACCTCCCTCAACAAGTAAAGGATAAGGTCATGAAGATTTAGGCCTTCAGCAACCAAGCCCTGAGATGCAGAGACTGGGGACTGGGATGCCATAACATTCTGCTCTCCTGGGACAGGAGATCTGGAGCAGACCCTAACTCCAGGGAGGGAGCTTGAGAGAGATGTAGAAGCAGAGGGTACCACACTTGACGTGGCCAAAGTGGAGCTATGAGAATTATATGGCCTCTGTCTCTCTGAAGCTTGAATAAGGTTTTGGGAATCAGGGGAATGGGTGGAAAGGCATACAGGAAGTCTTGACCCCAATGAAGAAGGAAAGCATCCTTGGCCTGAGCGCCCTGAGCCGGAATTCTGGAACAGAACCGGGGAAGTTTGGCATTCAACGGACTTGCAAAGAGGTCTATGTCCAGGGTTCCCCAAATTTGAAAAATCTTGGCCACCTGGTCTGCATGTAGAGACCATTTGTGTGGAAGCAGAACTCGACCGAGTCAGTCTGCCCAAGAGTTTTGTATACCTGGAAGATACACTGCCAGGAGATGAATCTGATGCTCTCTGGCGAGGGCCCATAGTCGCAAAGCTTCGTTGCAAAGCGACAGAGAGCCTGTCCCACCCTGCTGTGTTCACGTAGAACATGGCTACTTGATTGTCCGTATGAATGAGGACTGTCTTGTAGCTGAGCAGGGTGTGGAACACTTGAAGAGCAAGGAATGTTGCTCTGAGCTCCAAGAGATTGATATGTAGATTAGTCTCCTGCAGAGTCCAAGTGCCTTGGGTGGAGAGGTTTAACAGATGAGCTCCCCATTGGTGAAGCATCTGTTGTGAGGGTTGCCTGGGGTAAGGGTTGTTGAAATGGGGACCCCAGCAACAGGTTCTGAGTGGACCGCCACCATTGGAGGAACAAAATAAGGCGATTTGTGTTTGCTATTTTGTCTGGCAGGCACCCTGATGCCTGGGTCCACTGAGTGGATGTCCACTGGGCTGCTCTCATATGGAGGTCAGCATAAGGAACCACATGCACGGTAGATGCCATGTGGCCTAGCAGTTGCAGGATTTCTCAGGCAGTGAGATGGGGCTTCAGCACTGCTTGAGAAGCTAACTGCACCATGCGAAGGCAACTGGACTGGGGAAGATAGGCCCTTGCTTTTCTGGTATCCAGCAAAGCTCCTATGAACTCTAGAGACTGAGTGGGAGTTAGATTGGATTTTGGGATGTTTATGACCAGACCCAAATACTGAAGGATACGCATTGTGCAAGACAGAGAAGTCCTGGCCTCTGACTCTGATGGGGCTTGAATGAGCCAGTCGTCTAAGCAAGGGAAGACGAATATACCTAGAATGCGGAGAAATGCTGCTACCACAGCCATGTATTTCGTGAACACTCAGGCCAAAAGGAAGCACCCTGTATTGGTAGCGCTTTCCTTGAAAAAGGAACCAAAGGAACTTTCTGTGAGTTGGATGGATGAGAACATGGGTGTACGCATCCTTGAGATCTAGAGAACAAAGCCAATCCTGACCCTGAAGGTATGGCAGCAGAGTTCCTAGAGAAATCATCTTGAATTTCTCTTTGAACAGGAATTTGTTCAATTCTCTGAGGTCCAAGATAAGTCTGTATCCCCCTGTTTTCTTTGGGATAAGGAAATAGGGGGAATAAAACCCTGTACCCTGTTGATGGATGGGTACTTCTATTGCCCCTTGGGCAAGAAGCATAGTGACCTCTTGATCTAACAGGTTGATGAGAGAGGTCTGAGAATTGAACTGTCTTACCATTGTGTGAGGAGGCATGCAGAGAAAGTGCAGCTTGTACCCCCCCCCCCCCCCTCTTATAATGGAGTGTCCAATGCTCTGCTGTTATTTGTTCCCACCTGGGGGCAAAGTGACATAACCTTCCTGGAATGGTGGAAGACTGTGGTCCATTGAGGGCCAGGAAGGCTAAGTTCTCTAGATGAAAGTCAAAGGCCTTGTGGAGGCTGAGACTGCTGAGACGGTTGAGGCTTAGCAGTCTTTGCTTTCCTTTGTTTAGGTGGTTGCTGACTTTTCCGGGCAGTCTGATCTGCAGAACATCCCTGCTGGGAATAAGAGGTATAAAACCTTTTTTGAGAAGAAAGGCTTCTTGAAAGATTTATTTCTCGCAGGATCAGCTGTGCCTTTGGATAGCCTATCCAAAGTGGAGTTGCCAGCATCTAATTCATTGGCTTTTTCTTGCCAATTTTTGCCAAATAGATTCTCACCTGTACAAGGGATATTGCCTAGTTTGTCCTGCACCCAGAGCCCCAAATCGGATGCCTGGAGCCAGGCAATTCTACGTGCACCTATGGCAATGGCAGAGGTTCTGCTTATGCACTCAAAACAGTCAAAAGCTGCATGGTTGACCAACTTATACACATCCTGGGCATATTTGACCAGTGTGAGAAAATCCTGCCTTCTATCCTCAGGAAGAAGAGGGCTCAAAACCTCTAAATCACCTGTGACTTCTTTAAGGAACATTCCCATATATAAAATATAGGAACTGATCCTGGCAGAAAGCATGGAAGCCTGGAAAGTACGACGTCCAAAGGCATCCAAAGTTTTACACTCACGTCCTGGAGGATTAGAGGCATGCCTCTTTGCACTTCTGATCCTTCTCATAGCTGATTCCACTACAATAGAGTGGTGAGGAAGCTGAGTTTTCTGGAATCCAGGACAAGGGGGGACTCGATACATGGTATCCAGTCTGCGAGAGTGAGGAGAGGTGGTGAGTGTTGTCTCCCACATTCTCAACATGAGATCATGTAAGATCTCATGGATAGGTAAAGTAGCTGCCTCCTTAGGAGCTTTGGGTTATTGTAAAATCTCCAACTCCTTAGCTCTTGGCTCTGTCTCAGGAGTCACAGTAATGGACAACCCACGAGCCACCTCCCTGATGAAATCTCAAAAAGAGATATCTTCTGGAGGAGACATCCTACGTTTAGGAGAGGACGGCACCTCCGGGAGAAGTATCCCGGTACCGGCAGAGCTATCAGAATCCTCAGAGTCCTCCGAGGATTCGAAGTATCGTCTGTCCGGATGCTCTTAAAGAGCCCGATACCCATACCGACCGAGGTCGGTACCGGGGGTAATCGGTACTGGTGTATCGACACCAGAAGGCATCGCATGACTGGGTGCCGGCAAAGCCGGTACCAGCATTGGTGCCGGTACCGGTTGAATCGTCTGACGCGGTTCCGAAGGTGTCGATGCCGCAAGGAGAGCCGCCAGACTGCGTTCAATAGCCAGGAACCTCTGGTCTATTGACGCTGCCGATGCCTGGGTGTCGGTACTGGAAAGAGCCGGTACCCCAGAGCATGCACCAGTAGTTCTGCGAGGTCGATGCCTGGAGAACATCCTGGATCTCCGATAATGCTTTGGAAGCCGAAGCCTCCCGCCCGGGCAACAGTATTTCTATACCGCCTTGATTGTAAGATAAGGCGGTATAGAAATACTGTTAAATAAACTTTGCCGGTATGGAACCCTCAAGGGCAACGCCAGAGGCATCTCGATGCTTAGAAGGAGATCTACCTTTTGAGGACCGGCTGGACTTATGTTTAATTACCTGAGATCCATGGGAGGAAGACGAAGCCCTGGAAGACGTCGATGCCACTGAAGTTGCAGAGGGAAAAAGGGCACTGAGCTTGGCAGCTCAGATCTGTCGACCCCTTTTGGACATCATGGCGCAAGCCATGCACTCGGAGATGGAGTGGTCAGGACCTAAACATTTAAGACACCACTCGTGGGTGTCGGTGACGGAGATGGTACCGCCACACTTGGTGCATTCTTTAAAACCCGAGGCAGGTTTCTCCATGGTGGAGGAAATTTTGGGCCTAAGGCCCAAAATGGCACGTGCACCTGGAAAGAAAAGTTTGGAAATAAAGAATATTTGTTTTTTGAAAAGGAAAGAAAGAAGAACGGGCGGTACCGGTGTAGCGTCGAGGAAGGCAGACGCGACCACAAAAAAGAATAAGGAAAATAATTTTCTGCGGTGACAGGAACACGACCTGCTGGCTCCGCAGAAAACGAAGAACTGGAGAGAGGCAGTTGCGAAAGGTGGGAAGGCAGCAAGCAGGCGCTGTGGGATGCTCCCAAAAGCTTCCTAATTGGACGCTGGAGAGCGTTCCCGCGCAGGCTCCGTCGGTACCAATGACACCCATATGTGAGGACTACATTCCTGCTTGTTCATGGAGATAAGTTTTATATGAGCACCCTAGGGTGAGGATTCGAATAAATGAAGGATATTCTGAGCAGTTCACATTGGGGAGGGGGACTAGGCAAGGGTGTCCCTCTCACCACTTTTGTTTGCGTTGGCCATTGAGCCCTTGGCTGAAGTGGTCAGGAGGGAGGCAGATTGTGAAAGGGGTAGTAGGAGGGGAGGGGAGGGAGGGAGGAGAAAATAGCGTTGTTCGCAGATGTGATATTCTCATTAATGCAGCCCCTGACTACCTTGCCAGTACTGATGAGAATTATAAAGAGATTTAGTAGTGTAGCAGGCTAAAAAATTAATTCCAGTAAAACAGAGGTCCTTGGGATTAATCTGCAAGGGGGACTAGAGGAAAGGTTAAAGTCACATTTTAATTTTAAATGGGTGAAGCAACAGTTTCGGTACTTGGGGATACAATTGAGGAAACCAATAGAGAAGATTAAACAGTGGAATTATCAGGTATTGACAGAATCCATAAGGGCGACTTGGCGAGGTGGGGTGGGGGGGGGGGGCGCTACGATTGTCATTGTTAGGTCGAATAGTGGCAGTGAAAATGAATGTCCTGCCAAGATTGCTATTTCTGTTTACATCCTTGCCCTCTAGAGTGACAAAGGAGGAGAAAGGGAGGCTACGAAATATGATTATGCAGTTTATTTGGGAAGGGTAGCACCCCAAGTTTTCAAGGGGGACCTTGTATCAAATGAGGGGAGAAGGGGGTGCCATGCTGCTGAAATATTTTGAAGCGACGCAATTGAGGGTGCTGTTAGTGCGGCAGGAGGGGGCAGATATCTTAAGTTGGGTACAAATTGAGGCAGGGGGTGAAGAATCTTGAGAGAGGAGAATATGGGACCCGGGTGGGTGGAAAGCGAGTGAAGGGAAGGATAATCCATTTAGGGAGCTTCTGTTCCAGGTGTGGAAAAAATGGAGGGGGTTTCTCATGGGGGGTGGGGGAAATACTCACGTAATACATTTATAAGTGCGGTAGGGGGATAAGGGGCTGGGAGGGAACTCTAAGGTGCTCAAGGAGTGGAGTGAAAAAGGGCTAGAGAGGCTAGGACAACTGTTGTGAAGGGGGGGGGGTGGAATTAAAACATTTGAGTTACTACAGCAAGAGTATCAGATAGAAAAAAAGGACAAATATGCATATGTCCAAGTGTGGTATTTTATGAATACATGGGAGGTGAAATTAGATATCGAACAGAAACCTACGCAATTTGAGGAGATGAGGAAGCAGTGGTCACAAAAAGAGGTAATATCTTCAATTTATAAAATGCTTCTACAGAAGGGGAGGGAGAAGGAGAGGTGGCAGCAGCAGTGGGAAGAGGATATTCCAGGATCTTGGGATGACAGCCAGTGGGAAGAAATATATGCGAGAACTTATAAGTTGGCCAGGGGAACTCCAATGCTAGAAAATAGTTTGAAGCTGAGGCTTAGGATGTACTGGACAGCAGTGCGGATCCGGGTAATATTTCCAGACAGTCCAAGTGAGTGTTGGAAGAAGTGTGGGGCAGTGGGGGATCTCATACACATGATACGGCAATGCCCAAAGGTGCAGGAGTATTGGGGGAAGGTGGGAAGGCTATATGAGGAGATCATAGGTGTGCAGACAATGCTAACACCGGCAATGGTTGTGCTCAATGAGGGGGTGAAAGAGGGAGACAGGGATAGAGAAATATTTATGGAATACGGAATTATAGCAGCACGTATGAGTCTCTTGCGATGGTGGAAGAATGTGGAGGTACCTCCAATGAGAGAGGTAGTGAGTAAGTTGGAACAACTGTGGGGTTTATTTATGACTGAAGAGCATAGAAGGCATCAGGTAGGAAAACATAATAAAGTGTGGCAATGGTATGAACTTTGGAGGAGGAAAGGGGTGGAGCAAGTATGGCAAAAAGAGGGTGATAAGGAGGGGGAAGAGTGAGGGGTCAGAGGGGATGGGGGTCGCAAATAAGGGTCGGCAGGGAGGGAGGTAAGGAGGGGGGTAGAGAGAAATGAGGGAGGGGGAAGTGGGGTAGGGGGAGAGGAACGTATTAAGGGAGAGGTGGGGACTGAGTATAGGATAAGCTAGGGATATTAGTATAAGAATGTACATAAAGCATAGTTACTCACCTGTAACAGGTGATCTCCGGGAACAGCAGGAATTTAGTCTTCACATATGGGTATCGTTGGTACCGACGGAGCCTGTGTGGGAATGCTCCCCAGCATCCAATAGGAAAGCTTTTGGGAGCATCCCACAGCGCCTGCGTGCCGTCTTCCTGCCTTTCCCAACTGTCCCTCTCCAGGTGAGTTTAAAGCTGAGACAAAAGAGAGAGGGAAAGGGAGATACAACTCCTAGGGGAGGTGGGTGGGTTGTGAAGACTAAATTCCTGCTGTTCCCGGAGATCACCTGTTACAGGTGAGTAACTATGCTATCTCCAGGAACAAGCAGGAATGTAGTCTTCATATATGGGGTCTCCCTAGCTGCAGATGCCAGAGAGAAGGCCCCAGAAGTTGTGTGCCCTTGTTAAAGGGCTCCACTTCCCTCATGGATCTCTGGCATCCTACCAGGGATGGTGGATAGGAGTTGATGGAACAGGTGTTGAAAAACAGCCTGACCAAACAAGGCATCCCGGCAGGAGTCCCTGTCTAAGCAGTAATGGGCTGTGAAGGTATGAACCGAAGCCCAAGTAGCTGCTCGACAGATGTCGTCAATAGACAGAGTGAAGATGAGCCATAAAGGCTGCCATGGCTCTCACATTGTGAGCTGTGACATGGCCTTCAAGTGGAAGGTTCTTACTCTCATAGGCAAAAGAAATACACTGTGCAATCCAGCTGGACAGTGTTCTTTTGGAGACTGGAAGTCCCAAATGACTAGGATCAAAAGTAACAAAGAGTTGAGAGGACTTTCTATGTTGCTGTGTCCTTTGCAAGTAAAAGGCCAAAGCTCTTTTACAGTCCAAAGTATGAAGATTCCTTTCTGCATTTGAGGTGCAATGCCTTGGGAAGAACACAGGAAGGTAAACCGCTTGGTTTAAATAAAAAGGTGACATCACCTTTGGCATAAAGTGCAGATGAGTCCTAAGGACTACCTTATCATGATGGAACCTTGTATAAGGAGGATCAGCCACCAAAGCTTGCAATTCACTGATGTGACGTGCTGATGTGATTGCAATAAGAAAGATGACCTTCCAGGAAAGGAATTTCAAAGAGGTAGAAGCTAATGGTTCAAAAGGCGGCTTCATGAGCTGCCCAAGAACCAGATTTAAGTCCCATGTCACCGGTGGTGGCTTAATGGGAGGCTTAGTTAAAAGAAGGCCTCTCATAAATCTCGCTATGAGAGGATGAGAGGAAATAGGTTGTCCATTTAGAGGCTTGAACGAAGCTGCAATAGCACTCAAATGAACTCTCACTGAACTGGTCTTAAGCCCCGCATTATATAAATGAAGGAGATACTCCAGTAATAATTCCAGAGGTATCATAAGAGGGTTAAGACCCTTCTGCGAGCACCATATTGTAAACCTTTTCCACATGAATGCATAAGAGCGTCTTGTGGAAGGCTTCCTGGAAGCAAAGGATATCCTTTACCTGCTGAGAAAGGTTAAGACCGTGAAGTTCTAGGCTTTCAGCAACCAGGCCCTGAGATGCAGAGACTGGGGATTGGGATGCCACAGCATCCCGTCCTCCTGAGAAAGGAGATTTGGAGCAGATCCTAACTCCAGAGGCGGAGCTTGAGAGAGATGTAGGAGCAGAGGGTATCACATTTGCCATGGCCAATGTGGAGCTATGAGAATCATATGACCTCTATCTCTCTGAAGCTTGAACAGGGTTTTGGGAATTAGGGGAAAGGGTGGAAAGGCATACAGGAAGTCCTGACCCCAATGGAGGAGGAAAGCATCCCTGGTCTGACAACCCTGAGCCGGAATTCTGGAACAGAACCAGGGAAGTTTGGTATTCAGCGGACTTGCAAAGAGGTCTATGTCCTGGGTTCCACAAATTTGAAAACTTCTGGCCACCTGGTCTGCATGGAGAGACCATTCGTGTGGAAGCAGAACTCGACCAAGTCTGTCTGCCCAAGAGTTTTGAATGCCTGGAAGACACACCGCAAGGAGACGAAGCTGATGCTCTCTGGTGAGGGCCCATAGTCATAAAGCTTCGTTGTATAGCGACAGAGCCTGTTCCGCCCTGCTTGTTCACATAGAACATAGCTACTTGATTATCCATTTGAACTAGGACTGTCTTGTAGCTGAGCTAGGTGTGGAATACTCGAAGAGCAAGTAAGATTGCTCTGAGTTCTAGGAGATTGATGTGTAGATAGGTCTCCTGGGGAGTCCAGGTACCCTGAGCAGAGAGGTCTTGCAGGTGGGCTCCCCAACCTATCTGTGAGGCATCTGTTAGAGTGGCTTGGGGTGGGAGTTGCTGAAAATGAGACCCCACCAAAAGGTTTTGGGGTGACTGCCACCATTGGAGGAACAAAATAAGGCGATCTGAGTTTGCTATTTTGTCCGATAGGCAACCTGACGCCTGAGTCCACTGAGTGGATAAAGTCCACTGGGCTGCCCTCATATGGAGGCGAGCATAAGGAACCACATGCACGGTGGATGCCATGTGGCCTAGCAAATGTAACATTTCCCGAGCAGTGAGGTGAGGTTTTAGCACTGCTTGGGACGCTAATTGCACAATGCGAAGGCAGTGGGGCTGTGGAAGGTAGGCCCTTGTCTGTCTGGTATCCAGCAGAGCTCCTATAAACTCCAGGGACTGAGTGGGAGCAAGGATGAATTTTGGGAAATTTATGACAAGTCCCAAATACTGAAGAATGCATATTGTGCAAGAGAGCAACCCTGGCCTCTGGCTCTGAAGGGGCTCGAATGAGCCAGTCGTCTAAGTAATGGAAGACGAATACTCCTAGGGTGCAGAGAAATGCTGCCACCACGGCCATGCATTTTGTGAACACCCTTGGTGCAGAGGCCAGGCCAAAAGGAAGAACCCTGTATTGATAGTGCTTCCCTTGAAACAGAAAGCGAAGGAACTTTCGATGAGATGGATGGATGGGAACATGAGTGTACGCATCCTTGAGATCTAGAGAACAAAGCCAATCCCGACTCTGAAGGTATGGCTGCAGAGTTCCTAGAGAAATCATTTTAAACTTCTCTTTGAACAGGAATTTGTTCAATTCTCTGATGTCTAAAATGGGTCTGTGTCCTCCTGTTTTCTTTGGAATAAGGAAATAGGAGGAGTAAAACCCTGTACCCCGTTGGGGTATGGTACCTCTTCTATTGCCCCTTGTGACCTCTTGACCTAACTGGTCATTGAGAGAGGTCTGAGAATTGAACTGTCTTACCATTGTAGGAGGGGGAATGCTGAGGAAATGAAGCTTGTACCCCTCTCTTGCAATAGACAGTCCAATTTTCTGCTGTTATCTGACCCCATCTGGGGGCAAAATGACAACCTTCCTGGCATGGTGGAGTGTTCTGGGCCGTTCAGGGCCAGGAAGGCAAAGTTCTCTAGATAGGAGTCAAAGCCCCTATGGAGGCTGAGTCTGCTGAGCCGGTTGAGGCTTAGCTGCTTTTGTCTTCCTTTGTCTAGGTTGTTGCTGCTGTCCCTTTTGGGCAGACTGACCTAAACAATGCCCCTGTTGGGTATAGGAGGGATAAAATTTCTTCTTCTTACTGAAAAAGTTTCTTAGAGGATTTTTTCCTCGCAGGATCAGCTGAAGATTTAGACAATCTATCCAAAGTGATATTGTCAGCATCTCTCTCTCATTAGCTTTTTCCTGCCAATTCTTGCCAAAGAGATTCTCTCCTGTGCAAGGAATATTCCCTAGTTTATCCTGTACCCAAATTTCCAAGTCAGATGCCTGGAGCCAGGCAATCCTACGTGCACCTATGGCAATGGCAGAGGTTCTGCTTATGCACTCAAAGCAGTCAAAAGCTGCACGATTCACAAACTTGGAAACATCCTGAGCATGTTTGACAAGGGTAAAGTAATCTTACCTCTTATCAGGAAAGAGGGCTCATAAGCTCTAAATCTCCTGTGACCTCCTTAAGGAACATTCCCATATACAAGATATAGGAACTGATCCTAGCAGAAAGCATGGAAGCCTGGAAGGATAGACGTCCAAAGGCGTCAAGAGTCCTACACTCACTTCCTGGAGAATTAGATGCATGCCTTTTTGCACTCTTTAGCCTTCTCATTGCTGACTTCACCACCATGGAATGGTGTGGTAATCGAGTCTTCTGAAACCCAGAACAAGGAGGAACTCAATACATGGTGGCGAGTCTTCGAGAGTGAGGAGATGTGGTCAGAGGTGTTTCCCACATCGTTAACATAAGATCATGCAAGATCTCATGAATAGGTAAGGTAGCTGCCTCCTTGGGAGCTTTAGGGTATTGTAGGATTTCTAATTCCTTTGCCCTAGGCTCTTTTTCAGGAGCCACTGTGATGGAAAAACCTCAGGCCACATCTTGGATAAAATTCTGAAAGGACATATCCTCTGGTGGAGACATCCTACGCTGAGAAGAGGAATCCTCAGGAAGAAGTACTCAGGTAGCGGCAGAGCTTTGAGTCTTCAGACTCATCCGAGGATTCTAAGTATCTCCGATCCAGGTGATCATGCAAGGCACAGTACCGGTGGTCTGGTACCAACCTGTCGATACCAGATGGATACGCATGACTCAGTCCCGGTAGAATACCTGCCAATGTCGATGCAGTCTGTGCTGGCACCGGAGTTGGTGCCATTACCAGTTGAATTGTCTGAAGCGGTTTCAAGGGCATCGAGGCCGTGAGAAGAGCCGCCAGACTGCGCTCAATAGCCAAGAATCTCTGGTCTAGATGCTGCCGATGCTTGAGTATTGGTACCGGAAGAAGCGGCCGGTATCCCAGAGCATGGCACCAGTAGTTCTGCCGAGGATGAAGCCTCGAGAACATCCTGGAGCCCTGTTAGTGCTTTGGAAGCCGAAGCATCCCGCCGGGGCAATTTTGCTGGTACAAGTTCCTCAAGGGCAACACCAGAGGCATCTTGATGCTTGGAAGGAGATCTACCCTTTGAGGACCGGCCAGATTTATGTTTCGTTACCCGAAATCCATGGGAGGAAGACGAAGCCCTGAAAGACGTTGATGCCACGGAGGCTGCATCGGAGGGAAAAAGTGTGCTAAGTTTAGCAGCTTGGTTCTGCCGGCCCCTTTGATATCCCACAGGCAACACACTCAGAAAGAGTGGTCAGGACCTAAACATTTGAGGCACCACTCATGGGTGTCGGTGACGGAGATGGTACCGCCCACACTTAGAACACTTTAAAACCCGAGGCGGGTTTTTCCATTCTGAAGGAAACGTTGGGCCTAGTGCCCAAAATGGCACGTGGCACCTGAAGAGAAAATCACTGGAAAGACTCCAGAAGAAAGGTTTTTTATTTTTTTGAAGAAAAGAAAGAACCACCACTGGCGGTACCGGTGTAGCGTCGAGAGAAGGCAGACGCGACCACAAAAAAGAATAGAAGGGATTTTTTTCTGCGGTGACAGGATGTGCGACCTGTTGGCTCCGCGGAAAACAAAGAACTGGAGAGGGACAGTTGGGAAAGGTGGGAAGGCAGCACGCAGGCACTGTGGGATGCTCCCAAAAGCTTTCCTATTGGACGCTGGGGAGTGTTCCCGCGCAGGCTCCGTCGGTACCCATGATACCCATATGTGAAGACTACATTCCTGCTTGTTCCTGGAGATTACATGAATACAGTGTTAAGGTGTAAGATTGGTAGAATGGTGCTAATGTATAAGAGTGATGTAAGATATAGAGTACAAAGTATAATTAAGTGTATAAATGGAAGGGGGGGGGGGGGGGGGGTGAGCCGGTTGGGGATAAAGGTTGAAGTTTGAGTTCATGTTTAATGTTGGAAGGAGAGGAGCGGCGGCAAGTGATGATGTATGAATAAGCTTGTAAAAGTTGCAGTATTTGTAAAGGTTGAAAAATGAAAATAAAAATCTATAAATTTAAAAAAAAAAAAACGTTTCAGAGATGAACCACCAAAATGGTAAAGGGGATGGAAGGATACCCCCTATGAAGAAAGGCTAAAAAGGTTAGGGCTCTTTAACCTGGAAAGGAGACGGCTGAGGGGAGATATGATAGAAGTCTATAGATTAATGAACCGAGTGGAACCTGTAAACGTAGATCGTTTATGTTATCAGAATATAGAAAGACTAGAGGACATGCAATGAAGCTACAGGGTAAACTATTTAAGACAAATAAGAGAAAATATTTTTTCACTCAACATGTAATCAAACTCTGGAATTTGTTACCGGAGGATGTAGTAAGAGCTGTTAGTGTAGCTGGGTTTAAAAAAGGTTTGGACAAGTTCCTGGAGGAAAGGTCCATAAACCATTATTAAAAAAGGGACCCAGGATATCAATGCTTGACCCAATACAAGCATTGTGGAACCTGTGTCTTTTAGGTAAACTGCTAGGTACGTATGACCTAGATTGGCCACTGTTGCAAACAGGATACTGGGCTTGATGGACCTTGGTCTGACCCGGTATGGCATATCTTATGTTTTTATGAAAGCACCAGGTTGAGGTCCCAAGACAGTACCAGCATTCTTGTCAACAGGTGAAAGTGCTTTCACGGCCTGCAGGAACCGCATAACATCCAGATGGGTTCCCAAGAAACCCCCTGGATTTGGCACCGATAACATGCCAAGGCAGCTACCTGCACCCTCAGAGAGCCACAGGCCAGCCCTCTCTCGAACTCTGCCTGCAAGAAGTCCAATATTTCTGGCACCAACGCCGACAACGGCCTGCAACCGTTCTCAGCGCACCAGCCCTCAAAGATTCTCCACACTCGAACATATAACAAGGACGTGGACCTCTTCTGGGCTCCAAGAAGCGTGGAAATCACTGGGGCAGAATAACCCCACTTAGTTAACCTAGCCCTCTCAAAAGCCATGCCATAAGCGAGAACCGATCCAACTGTGGCATTAGGACTGGCCCTTGAGTCAGCAAATCCGGCCTGTTGGGAAGCCTCCACGGTTTGGCTGTCCTCAGGCGAAGCAAGTCAGCGTACCATGGCTGCTGTGGCCAATCTGGGCAATGAGAACCACCAATGTGCCTCCACACTCTGCACCACTTGACCTGTGAGCACCCATGGAGGGAAGACAGAGCAGCCCCTGGCTGGGCCATCGCTGTACAACATCCAAGCCCTTGGACACAAAACGTCCGATTGCCACCGGAGGACAATCTGTTCAAATACCAACTAGTTCAGTTGCCGTTCCCCGGGGTCCAGCTGCACCAGACTGAGGTAGTCGACCTTGACATTCTCCATGCCAGCCATGTGCGCCACAGGGATAACCTGCAGGTGGGCCTCTGCTCATACTATTAATAGCTCTGCCTCGCTCTCTAGCTTGACGTATACTACTGTGGTGTTGTCTGAAAAAATCTGCAAGGCCTTCCTGCTCACCAGCGAGTGAAACTCCTGCAGAGTGAATCGAACGGCCCTCAACTCCAGCCGACTGATGGACCATGCCCGTTCCTCCGCAGACCACTGCCCGTGGGCCACTCTCCCTTTGCAGTGGGCTCCCCAGCCTGTAAGACTGGCATCTGTCAGGAGAGGACCCAGCCCGTCACCAGATTCCCCTCGTTCAACCACCACCGGAGAGCCACACGGACCTCTACTACTACTACGCATTTATAAAGCGCTACCAGGCGCACGCAGTGCTGTACAATGAAAACACAAAAAGACAGTCCATGCTCAAAAGAGCTTACAATCTAAAAAGACAAAGCAAGAAAAGGAGTAGAAAAAAAGATAAGAACAAGGGCAAAGAGACAAGAGCAGGAGAGACAGGACAAAGGAAAGAGGTAAGAACAAGTGTAAGAGGAAGAAAGAAAGGTGAAATAAAAGAGGGGAAGGAAGGCGAACAGCAAAATCAAGAGCCAAAGGCAGAGGCGAAAAGATGAGCTTAACTTGAGTTTGAAGAGGGGCAAAGAAGATGCCTAACGTACAAAGGAAGTTTATTCCAAGCATAGGGAGCAGCAAGGTGAAAAGAGCGGAATCTGGAGTTGAAAATAGAGAAGGGCATAGCAAGAAGCAACTGGGAAGAAGAACGGAGTACACGAGGGGGGAAATAGGGAGAAATGAGAGAAGAAAGGTACTGAGGAGCCACAGAGTGAATGCACTTATAGGTCAGAAGGAGAAGCTTAAAGTGAAAACGGAAACGGATAGGGAGCCAGTGAAGAGATCTGAGAGGAGTGATGTGGGCAAAACGAGGCCGATGGAAAATCAAATGGGCAGCGGAGTGCTGAATAGACTGAAGAGGGAAGAGATGAGACTGAGGGAGACCAGCAAGAAGAAGGTTACAATAATCAAGGCGGGGGTGATTAGGGAATGGATGAGGGTTTTAGTAGTGAGCTCAGAGAGAAAGGGGCAGATTTTGCCAATGCTGAAGAGAAAGAAGCGACAGGTCTTAGCGATGAGTTGGATAGAGGAGAAAGAGAGCAAAGAGTCAAAAACACCCAAATTGCGAGCAGATGAAACAGGTTGGAGAACAGAGCCATCAACAGAGACAAAAAGGAGAAAGGGAAATTTTAGGAGAAAAAAAAAACGAGAAGTTCAGTCTTGGCCATGTTCAATTTCAGGCGACGATGGAACATCCAGGAAGCAATGGCAGAGAGACAGCAAGAGATCCGGGACTAGAAAGCAGAAGAAAGATCAGGAGTAGAGAGATAGATTTGGAAGTCATCAGCAGCAAGATGGTACTGAAAACCATGAGAGGAAATAAGTGCACCAAGGGATTGGGTATAGAGAAAAAAAAAAGGGGGACCCAAGACAGAACCCTGGGGGACACCAACCGAGAGCGGGGTAACGGGGGGGGGGGGGGGGAGAAGCCACCAGAACATACACTAAAGGAGCGATGGGAGAGATATGAGGAGAACCAGGAGAGAAAGCACAGTTACTTACCTGTAACAGGTGATCTCCAGAACAGCAGGAATTAGTCTTCACATATGGGTACGTCGGCGCCGACGGAGCCCGCACGGAAATGCTCCCCAGCATCCAATCAGAAGCCTTTGGGAGCATCCCTCGCGCCTGCGCGGTGACTTCCCGCCTTTCCCACTGCCTCTCCTCAGTTGAGTTTCATAGCTGAGACAGCAAGGAGAGAAAGAGGAAAGGAAATAGAGAGATACAACTCCTAGGGGAGGTGGGTGGGTTGTGAAGACTAATTCCAGCTGTTCCGGAGATCACCTGTTACAGGTAAGTAACTGTGCTATCTCCAGGAACAAGCAGGAATGAGTCTTCACATATGGGGACTCCCTAGCTGCGGGTGCCAGGGGAGATCCCATAAAATGCGTATCCCTGGAACAGGGCGGCATTTTCCAACCTGGATCTCTGGCATCCCCTGGGGGATGGGGGGAGGAGTTGAATAGAGCAGAGCTGCAGAGGAACAGCGAATCTAAAGACTACAGGGAAAAAAAGTCTTTAGAATGTATGTCAAGTATCAGTAAATATTTAATGAACTAGCACAATATAGAGCTTACCTACTGGATTGTAGGAAGTAGACAGGAGATGCAATAGCGGAATCTTCAAGGTAACTCCACTGCAGTGAGGAAGAAGTTCCAATCTGGAATGGGCAGGTAACCCAGGTGTCAACCGGGGCAAGAGAAGATCGGCAGGTCTCCAATGAAAAGCTTTATGGGAAAAGCTGAGAACTCTTGTAGGTACAGAGTCATAAACATTGAGGACTAACAGAAGAAAACTGACCGATCTGGAAAGTAGCCCAGTCCGGAAGGGAAGAGAGGGTATGGAAAAAAGCCCCTAATCCCAAGGAGAACAGAAGTGTACACAGGAATACTGAAAATGTACACTGTCTTTCCTAGCTGGTAGGAGATAGGAAGACATTGAAGTGTGAGACTGCATAGAAAAGGAGATGTATTTATTTATTTATTTAACATCTCTTCTATACCGCGCTATTAAAATCAGCGCGGTGTACATCGAACAAAATATACTGCAATGCATACAGGTAACATTGAGTTTACAGAGAACAAGGGAATATATAACATGGAATAACAGGGATAACTATGTACAGTCAACATTATACTATATATATGCTTTTACTATATACTATATTTAAACTCAAGTAGATATTGTACGTGTATTCATGTAGGTGGCACGGGTCAACAGTAGTAATGTGAACTATCGTGGAGTCTAACCATTTTCTGGTTGTATTAAGTTGCTAAGGTGTTTGGTGTAAGTGGGAGGCCTGTTGGTTGTGTGAGTGTCCATGATCACTTCTGGGTAGTATTTTGTGAATAAGTGATGCTTCACGGCTTTTCGGAATTGTAATAGGCTTTTGATGCCGCGGATTTCATGGGGAAGTATATTCCAATTCATGGGTGCGAATATTAAGAAAGCTCTGTTTGATGTAGCTTTAGTACATGATGTCATCATCTTGGGAACTATTAAGGTGTTCATAGCTGTAGTCCTTCTGTTTCTATTTTCGAGGGTGTTATGGATTAGTTTGCTGATTGGTGTCGGTGGGTAGTTATTCATGGCTTTGAAGGTCAGGACTAGTGACTTATATGAGAGTCTGGCTTGTAGAGGTAGCCAGTGTAGGTCTTTCATGATAGGCGTTATGTGAGCGGATCTTGGTGACCCAGAGAGGACTCTTGCAGCTGCATTCATAGCCAGACAAAGTGGATTTAAGGTTGATTGAGAGAGCCCGTGGAGGATGATGTTCGCAAAATCTAGATGTGGGAGGACTAGTGCCTGGAAGGTTGATCGGTAATCAGTATAGTCAAGTAGGGGGCGGAGGTGGCGTAGCGTTCTGATCTTATGATATATACTCTTTGTCACATTCTTCACATGCATTGTCATCTCTAGGTGTTGATCTAATGTGATGCCGAGGTATCGGATTAAGGGTTTGGACGTCAGTTCTATGTTGTTGACCAGCAGCGACGGAGGAGATACGAACTTACGATTCCTTGTAACAAATAGGACATCAGTTTTGCTATGATTTATTCTTAAGTTTTGAGTCAGCAGCCATTCAGCTACTGCTCCGAAACAATTGATTATTGGTGTAAACACTGGTTGGTCAGTTTTGAACGGCATGTATATGAGGATGTCGTCTGCGTATGCCAGGCATTGCACGTTGAAGGATCTGATCAATTCACATATCGGCTGCATATATATATTGAACATTAATGCCGATAGGAAGGATCCTTGTGGTACACCTTGAGACTGTAGGAATGGCTCTGAGGATTCCTGGCCTGTTTTAACTTGTTGCCACCTATTGGAAAGGTAGGATCTACACCATTCCAATGCTGTGCTTCGAATCCCCTTCTCTCTCAAACGTTGCAGCAGTATATCGTGGTTCACAGAATCGAAGGCGGCGGAAATGTCTAAAAAGATGAGGACAAATCCTTGTTTGATGCTGTTTATTCCTGTGATCAGGTCAATGAATAGGGTTGTAAGGATTGTGTCGACTCCATGTGCTTCTCTGAATCCATGTTGTGATTTGTCTAGTGGTGCTTGTGTGTCAATATGATGCTGGAGCTGTTGTTGGGCAGCTTTCTCGATGATTTTTGCAAGCTGGGGGATGCTCGAGATTGGCCTAAATGATTCAACTTTGGATGGATCGAGCTTACTGTTTTTTAGTAGGGGCTTGATAGAGGTGTGTTTAAGACTCTGGGGGAATGAGCCTGTTAGAAAGGACTGGTTCAGTATTTTGCACAGGATTTGGATTAGATCATGTCGCAGATCTTTGATCCAGTTGGCTGGACATGGGTCATTAGGTGCCGTGCTAGGATTGATGGAGGCGACAATTTTCTCAATTTCACTAGTTGATATAGTATTGAAGTTGCAAAATGGAGTTATTTAAGATGCCATAGGTGATGTAGAGGGGTTGTTGGTATTTATGCTCGTGCTGGCCTTAATCATTTTTGATTGCAGGTAGTTTGCGTAGTCCTATGGCTGCGGCATTGCAGGTTGGGCTGAAACTGGCTCTCTTGTTATGGATTTTACTAACTTGAATAGTGCATGAGGTTTATTGATGGAGCGTTTCAATAGGTTTGTGTGGTAGAGCTTCTTACTCAGTGTTACCTTCTCACGGTGGGTAGTTAAGTGTGAGTTATATGTTTCAAGGGCCTCTTGTGAGTGGGTTCGGCGCCACTGTCTTTCAAGTTTGCGTAAGTGGATGAGAGATGTACGAAGGTCAGTAGAGAACCATGGCGCGTGTTCTCGTTTTCTTATTTTCTTATCCTTGTGCACTGGACATAAGGCGGCTCTGAGGTTCTCGTCCCATTTGGATATCAGGTCATCTAAGTTGAGGGAGGTGTTAGTCAAGAGTGGTTGAAGGTTATCTAGGACCTTGTCACGGTTGAGAGGTTGAAAACGGGTTGCGTGGGTTCCAGGTGAGTTAGATGATATTTGGCTCATGTGAGAGGTATAGGTGGGTATATTGAATCGAATAAGGTTGTGATCAGACCATGGTACTGGTATAACTGACAGTTCAAGGGCTTGGTGTGTTAAGGTGTTGAAATGGGGTGCGAAAATGAGGTCTAGTTTACCTCCTTTAGTGTGGGTGGGAGAGTCGACGTATTGTTTGTAGCCTAGATCCCCTAGTGCGTCTAGAAATGCTTCTGAGTGGCTGTCATGGAGAGATGGGAGGTTGAAATCACCAACTACCCAATTTGGAGAGCGTGAGGTGGATGTTGCGCACGCGAGTTCGATTATTGTTGGAAGGTCATCCGGTGATGTGCAGGGTGCTCGATAAAGCAGGTTGATTGAGCAGAGTTCATTAGATATAGTGAGGGAGTCGAGGTGGGTTGAGCTGGAGGAGTTGCATAGCTTGAAATTAAGATCTGTTTTGGCGAGGATGAGCGTTCCGCCTCCTTTTTGAGTGGACCTGTGGCATGTGTAGAGGTCAAATCCAGGAGGCAGCATCTGATTCAGGAGGATGTTGTCACAATCAGATAGCCATGATTCCGTGACCATCAGGATGTCGAGATTGTATTGAGGAATCAAGTCCATGGCTGCAGGCCATTTTGATTGTATGGATCTGGCATTTATCAATGCACATTTTAGGAGGCGTTGGCGATGGAGCTTCTCAGTTTGTGTTTTGTTGATGACTTGTAGAGGAATGCTAAGTAGATGGGAGTGGGATGTGTGGTTGCGTTTTGCCGTTGTGTAGTGGGGGAATTCATACCATCTCCTTCCAAATGTATGTAGTATTGGTATGTAGCTGGTATCGTGGTTGAGGGCGTTTGTGACGCAGGGGAGCCCAAAGGTAAGGAGGGTAGTGAGTGATAACAGGACCTTATACATTTTAGATTAAATAGCAACAGTGCAATGACTAGCAGCAGTGCAGTGACCAGCAATTGCTAGCAACAAAAACAACAAAAATAGAAGCTGTTGACGTCACAGCAGTAATTGTTAGTATAACCAGTCCAGGTTACTGAGCCGTATTATAATAGGCAAGTTGACTGTCTGGACCCCATAAGAAAATAAAAACCTAAGCACCGACAGTCAGGGAGATAGGTTAGACATAGGGTGCTATGGACATCTCCCAATATGCGCATACCTATATATATATAGATATATGTATATATATAAGGAAAGACATACATATCTATACGTATGAGAATATATATGTCTAGACAAGTGTGATATATATAAATCTACATATAGAAATGCAGATAGATATATGTATAGATAGAGGCGGGATGGCTGATGCCCACCCAGGGTATAAAACCATGTATGCACAGGACACATACATACAGGAAAATAATTTTAAGAATGCATGCCTGCAACTGAGCCACAGAAACATTCACATGGGGAATGTGATGGGAAAAAATTCATCCCATAATAGGGGGTGAAACCCACCTGAAGAAATATAGAGGATCTATTTCTGTGGAGCAGGAATGTAGGGCAGTGGAAGAACCAGCATGGTTGTGTGAAAACCAGAGGGCAACAGCAGTCTGGTAAGAATACGTCAGCAGTACCTTAGGACTCTGATATTTATTTATTTATTTATTTAGCAAGCATTTGTAGCCCGCTCCTTGCAGCGATCAGAAGCGGGTAGGATTACTATTGTGAAACTGCCGAATCAAGGCAGGTACAAATTTTGTTTACATACAGATTGTCAGAAAAGCACATCATACAGAGTTAACACTTCTTAGCTATGGGGGAGTTCATTTACATATATACATAAATACATATATACAGGATAAGCTTTTTGGCCACAGTGGTCAGGGGCTGCTCCATCTGTGGATTTAGTTCAGGTTGAAATGAGATTGGAAAATGTGCGTTTTGAGTTTCTTTCTGAAGTCTAGAAGGTCATTGCTTGCTCGTAGTTCTGGTGGGAGTTGGTTCCACAGTGTTGGTGCCACATATGAGAAAGCCCTGTGGCTGGTGTTAGCTTTGGCAGATCTTATATCTGTTGGAGTGTGAAGGATGTTGGAATTGTGGGTTCTTCTGTTTCGGGTGGGAGGTTGCGATCTTACTAGGTTGTTGAGGAAGGAAGGTGCTAAGTTGTGGATGAGTTTGAAGGTGGTTGTTAGTATTTTGTATTTTGTTCGAGCTGTTATGGGTAGCCAGTGTAATTGAATTAGCACTGGTGTGATGTGGTCACTTAGATTTTTCTTCATTATGACCCTAGCAGCTACATTTTGTGCCATTTGTAATATGTTTAGGGTTTTTTTAGGTAAACCTTGTAGGATGGCGTTGCAGTAGTCAAAATGTGGCATGATGAGTGCTTGGGCCACTGTTCTGAAGTCTTGGGGATCAATAATATTCCGAATGGGTTGGAGCACTCTAAGCTTGTGGAAAACTGCTCTGTTGGTCTTTCGGAGGTGTTTTTCCATCTTTAGGTCACAGTCAAATGTGACTCCTAGATACTTTATTTCTTTTTTTGTTTGGTAAGTGTTGTTACATAGTGTTATTGATGTGGGTGGGTCAAAATTCGGTTCTTTGGAGATATACATTACTTCGGTTTTTTTGTGATTAATTGACATACTACTTTGTTGCAACCAGTCTTGCATCTCTCTGATACATGTCTCTAGTGGGTTGTAGTCTGGGTTTTTAATGTCTAGTTGTGAGTATAGCATGATATCATCGGCATAGATGTGGTAATTAATTTCGTGTCGTGAGAAAATTTTGCATAGTGGCTGCATATATATGTTAAACAGAAGTGCTGAGAGAGCAGAGCCTTGGGGGATTCCCTGCGTTTGGGAGAAAGATTCTGCTTTTTCTCCGTTGAATTGAACCTGTTGTGTTCGATTTGAGATGTAGGATGAGAATCATTTTAGTGGTGTTCCTGTTATTCCTA
The DNA here is from genome assembly GCA_033557465.1 of Ichthyophis bannanicus. Lineage (NCBI taxonomy): Eukaryota > Metazoa > Chordata > Amphibia > Gymnophiona > Ichthyophiidae > Ichthyophis > Ichthyophis bannanicus. The sequence goes on from CM066034.1 coordinate 923,618,888, forward strand.
TTGATTTTATCCTATTTATGAGGGTCCCATGATTGACTGTATCAAAAGCAGCGGAGATGTCAATGAATACAAGAATGTACATTTTCTTTTTGTTTTCAAGGCCCTTTAGGAGGTTGTTAAGTAGGACTAGTAACAGGGTTTCAACTCCATGATGTTGCCTGAAGCCATATTGCTGGTCATCAAGAGGAGCATTGTCAGTCAGATGGTCTTGGAGCTGTAGAAGGACCGTTTTTTCTATGATCTTTGCCAGGAATGAGATACTTGATATGGGACGGTAGGATGCTGGGTCTTCTCCGTTGAGTGTAGTGTTTTTTAGGATCGGTCTAATGACTGATTTCTTTAATTCTGAGGGCATGATTCCTTGTTGTAGGGATAGGTTAACTATGTGTGCTATGTGAGGTGCTATGTCTTGTTTCACTGCCTTGATCCAGGATGCAGGACAGGGGTCTAGTGGGGAGGTGGTGCTTTTTAGGCTTGTGACAATGGTTGTGATTTGCTGGGTTCCTATTTTGTGGAAGTGCTCCCATAACTGGTTTTGCGTCGTGTTATTCTCACTTCTGATTTGTGGTGTTGGTGGGGGGGGTGAAGGACTAGGGGCCGTAAGTTTGGTCGCGTAGTGGTTTGCCAGTGTTTGGACCTTGATGGAGTTGTTGAGGTTGGCATTTTGGTCGGTTTTGGTTAGTGATTTGACTAGTTCAAATAACTCTCGCGGGCGATTGATCGCCTTGTTTAGGATGTTGGTGTGATGTAATTTTTTTGCATTGTTCACGTCGTCTTTGTACTTTGCGAGATGGGCCATGTATTTAGTTTTGAGATCGGAGGATTTGGCTTGTCTCCATTTTCTCTCTATTTTACGGAGCTCCCTTTTTGATTTTATTAGAGTTCCTGTGTACCAGGGTTCCGAGTTGATCTTATGTGGGTTTGTTGTGTGTTTCAATGTTGGGTTAGATGTATTTTGGATGTGTGTGTTCCATCTGTTAGTTAGTTCGTCGAGGTCTGTGGAATCTAGGTTTATGTGGGATGCAATGGTGCTTATGAGGTGTTCCTCGTTGAGTTTGCTGAATTTCCTAATGGGGTTGGTCATTCTCATCTCCTTTGAGTTTTTGGGTTGGCACTGTAGTTTAAGTTTACAGTTGATTTGGTGGTGGTCTGACCATGGTACTTGAGTTATGTTTATTATAGGTGGTTCATTGCTTTGTTGTGGATTTCTGGGTATGAAAATCATATCCAGGATGTTGCCTCTATCGTGTGTGGGGTTGCTTACTATTTGTTGGAAACCCAATTGGTCGATGGCTTCATAGAAGGAGTCCGTGTGGGACGGAGGAATTGATGCTAGGTTCAAATCTCCGAGGATGATTTGGAATTTTTTGCTTTGTGTGGATGTGATGGTTTCTAGTGCTGTGGCTAGTGTTTCATGCTGTGGTGAGGGAGGTCGATAGATTAGGCAGATGGATAATGCCATGCTCTCGACTTTGAGTAGGTCAAGATCGGGATTTGTGACCGTAGATGTGGTTGTGAGTTGAAGGCTGGTTTTGGCTGCTATAAGGACTCCGCCTCCTCTTCTGTTGATGCGTGGGCAGTTGTATAGTTGGTATCCGGGCTTCTGTATTTGGTTCATTGTTGCAGGGTCTGAGTCAGTGAGCCATGTTTCTGTTATGCATAGGATATCTGGTTGTTCGTCAGTTAGAATGTTGTGGATAATATGCGTTTTATTCCTTATTGACCTAGCATTAATAAGGATAATGTTACATGTGTGATGTTCTGGGTGTGTTCGTGTGAGTTGTATTTGGGATCCAATAGTGTTCTTTGCTTTGGTTTTAGGGTGTTTTTGTGATCTATTTCCTTTGATATGGACAAGGACAAGAAGAACGCAGAGACGAAGATACCAAAGTGACCCAGTCAAGGGGTTCAGGGGTATCATGTACGGTAAAAGAGTATGCGTTGTCCAAGTGGAGTAGAAAACATAATGCCAAGCTGGAAGGAACAGGAGTATATTCCGGCTAGATTGGAAACTCCGTGGACACTCACGTAGAAAAAAAACTTGTCCGCTGGATATGAAAGACCCTCAGAGACAAAGTTCAATGCACAGTAGCAAGGGCCCATAGCAGAAAGCTTCACTGAAAATTGCAGAGAGCATTGTGCAGGAGGATTATAGATACAACTGACAGAAGTCAGGTGTGTTGCCATATCCTAGGAAAGGATATGGCTAGAAGAAGATAAGCTGCAGTGAAGAGTATTATGCAAGCTAGTTGCAAGTAGCTTGCAATGAGCACTAAGGTAATCACTGGAACCCCTGCATATACAGCAACTGAACCAAACAGAGGGGATTCTCCTGTATGAAAACAGGGAGAAAACAGACAAAGGCAGCGGAGAAGATTTCCGTTCCTGTCTGATGAAGTGTTCAGAGCACGCATTGAAGGAAAACAACAGTCTACACTGTGTTTCAGTATGGCACCAACTCAAGCAGGGGAGACCCTGGAAGAGAGGGGGTCGGAAAGTGGCTTACCCTATGGAAGGTCAGCTGAGGGAAAAAATGTCCATATGGGGCAGAACTATCATGGGATAGTTGCAACCTCCCTTCGTTGTAGTAAGAATGGGAGAATTCTGTGACCCATGGACAAAAATACCTCCAGAGCATAGCATACTGGAAAAGAAAAAAAACCAGTGTAGAGTTCGAAGAATAAACTTCCGCTGAGGAGAAGTTAACTGTAGAGTGCAATACACAGGAACCTATGGGTGCTGGTTATGAGCAGACTGGGTAGAGTCTGGAGACTTCAGACTAGGATGAGATGTCCCTTGCTTGGGTACACCGGGAGGATGGGTAGAAGGATGAAACTTCCTCTTCTTCGGGACAGACGGTTTGGTAGGACATTGCCTACGTCCTGGGGAAAAAGAAGGCTTAGGATGGTTTCCAGAACTAGGGAAGTCAGTGGAGCAATGAGCAACCTGACGTAAAGCCTCTTTATTGAAGAGATTTTCTCCAGTACAAGGAGAATTACCCAGTGTGTGTCGTGCCCATCTGCTCAAGTCTGAAGCCTGCAGCCACGCTGTACGGCGCGCTCCAATAGCAAAGGATCTGCTAACAGACTCAAAAGAGTCTAGAGAAGCCCGGGAAAGAAACCAAGAGATATTCCTGCTATGATTAATAAGCAAGGAATAGTCAGAGGCCTTAGGTTCCGACAAAAAAGGAGACAAAAGATAACTTCTCTGTGACCTCCTGAAGCGTGAGACTCATATAAAAAATATATGAAATAATTCTTGAAGCCAACATAGAAGTTTGGAAGGTCTGACGTCCAAAGGCATCAAGTGCTTTAGATGCACGACCTGGTGGGAAAGAAGAATGCTTCTTCTTACTTCTGACCTTTCTCATTGCTGATTCCACTACAATGGAATGATGCGGAAGTTGGTTCTTCTGAAACCCCGGAGAGGGAGGCACCTGATACAGAACATTCATGGCTGTAGAAGGCGCAGGAACCTTTAAAGGTGATTCCCAAATCCTCAGAAGGTGGTCCTGCAAAGACTGATGCAAAGGAAGCATTATGGTTTCCTTTTCTGCAGGATCTTGGCCAAGAGTAGGACCAGGAATAGGAATGGCAAGAAAGGTTGCCGTGTCAAGGAGAAATTTCTGAAAAGAAGGATCTCCCAGAGGAACTATTCCTGGGTAGGTTGTAAAAGGAATCCTGCTAGATGGAGAACGATACTGACAGTTCTGATTCGAGGCAGTCAGTACTGCATCGTCGGTTCCCGGTATCGATTCCAAGCTAGGCATGGAAAGGATCGATGGCACCGATGGAACTGCAGGAAACGACATCGATACCGGTACCGGCATCGGGGACGGTAATGCCCTCATAGCAGGCATCGGAGGTTGCCGAAGCGGCACCGAGGTAACCAGAGAGCTTTGGTGATTATCCCCGATACTGCGTAGTCGGAGGCGACAAGGATCGGCTCCGAAACACGTCGGAACCAAGTCATCTAGACTGGATATGGATTCTAGACTGGGCATCGAAACGAGCGTTGCTGGTGGAATCGGCGAAGCCGCCACATGAAGGTCAATCGGAATCGTATCGATCGGTACCGAAGGCACCGAGGACGACGCCCGGTGAAGAGAGGAACACCCGACACCGGCGCCGATGTCGGGGTATCGGCACCGCTCGAAGCCGGTACCCCCCCAAGCATGGCGCCTAGGACACCCGATGATGATCCCCGGTGAAGAGTGGAACACTCGACACCGATGCTGATGCATCGGTACCGCTCGACGTCGATATCGACCCCGCGGTTGGCTGGGATACAGGAAAGCTAGACTGGGTCGTATCGACCGGCCCCGAAGGCGCCGAGGACTCCAGACGACGATCCCTGGTGAGGAGCGGAGCACTCGACACCGGTGCCGATGCCGGGGGATCGGCACTGCTCGAAGCCGGTACCAACCCCGCGCATGGCTGGGAAGCAGGAAAACCAGTCTGGGTCGGGTCGATCGGTCCCGAGGGTACTGAGGACACCAGACGACGAGCCCTGGTGAAGAGTGGAGCACTCGACACCGGTGCCGATGCCGGGGAAGCGGTACTGCTCGAAGCCAGATCGCAATCCCTGGTGGCGAGTGGAGCACTCGACATCGGTGCCGATGCCGGGGGAGCGGTACCGCTCGAAGCCGGTCCTGACCCCGCGCATGGCTGGGATGCAGGAAAGCCAGTCTGGGTCGTATCGATCGGCCCCGAAGGCACCGAGGACACCAGCTGACGATCCTTGGTGAAGAGTGGAGCACTCGACACCGGTGCCGATGCCGGGGAATCAGTACCGCTCGAAGCGGATACCACCCCCGAGCATGGCTCAGGTATGTTCTGTGAGGAGTGAACCCCAGGAACAACCTGAAACCCCGTAAATGCTTTGGAGCCCGAAGACTCCCGCCGGGGTCTTATTGCCAATGGGGTCTTGAGGGCAAGGCCGGAGCCGTCATCATGCTGGGCATGAGACTTGCCCCTCAAGAATTGGCTAGTCTTAACTGAGTTACCTGATCCTGGAGAGAAGAGTAAACCGAGGTCCTCACCCGAGGAGGAAAAACAGCATCGAGGGATACCCGAAAAAGAGAAGGTCTTCTCCCGATGCTAAAGCCCCATGGACTCGGGGAAAAAGGGTCAGGACCCAAACAGGTTAGACACCAGGCATTGGAGTCTAAAAAGAAAACCAAGTTTCCACAGTGAGGGCACTTCTTAGGGGAAGAAGGCTCCATGTTGGAAAGGCCTAGTAGGCCTCAAAAGATTAAAAAAAAAACTGAAGGGGAAATTATTTCTCTAAACCTGGAAAAGAGAAGAATAAAGCACCTGCGGTACCGGTATCGGCGGGGAAGACAGCCGCGACCACACAAAACAAGAAAATAAAGATTTTAAAGAAAAAAGTTTCTGCGGTGACAGGAGGTACGTCCTGTTGGCTCCGCGGAAAAACAAAAACTGAGGAGAGGCAGTGGGAAAGGCGGGAAGTCACCGCGCAGGCGCGAGGGATGCTCCCAAAGGCTTCTGATTGGATGCTGGGGAGCATTTCCGTGCGGGCTCCGTCGGCGCCGACGTACCCATATGTGAAGACTCATTCCTGCTTGTTCCTGGAGATCAGAGTCCCTAAAGCCAAGCGAGGACAAAGTGTTAAGGACAAGATCATGGTCAACAGTGTCAAAGGCAGCAGAAAGGTCATGGAGGATAAGGACAGAGTAAAGGCCTTTAGATTTAGCCAGGAACAAGTCACTGGAGACTGACAAGAGCAGTTTCAGTAGAGTGCAAAGGACGAAAACTGGATTGTAAGGGATCAAGAGCAGCATGGGAAGAGAGGAAGTCAAGACAGCAGCGGTAAACCGCACGTTCGAGCAGTTTAGAAATAAAAGGAAGGAGAGAGATGGGGCAATAATTAGAAGGACAAGAGAGATCAAGTGAGGGTTTCTTAAGGAGAGGCGTGAACACAGCATGTTTAAAGTCAGTCAGGACAGTAGCAGTGGAGAGCGAAAGCTTGAGAATATGAGAAATGGAGGGGACAACGGTAGAGGAAATAGAGGAGAGGAGATGGGAGGTGTTAGAATCAGAGAAGCAAGTGGTGAGCTTGGAGGAGGAGAGAAGAGGAGCAGTTTCATCAATAGAAATCGTGGGGAAGGAAGAGAGGGTAGGATGAGAAGGGGGGGGGGAGAGAGAATGAAAGCAGGAAAGGGAAATCGGGGATTTAGAGGGAAACTGAAAAGTGATCTTATGGATTTTATCATGGAAGTAATCAGCCAGAGCCTGGGCAGAAAGGGAAGGAGGGATCAGAGGCGGAGGCACTTTGAGGAGAGAATTGAGAGAAATGGAGATGGCGAGGATCAGAGGCATGACCAACGTTCTTGACAGGGAGTGATGCTGATGCAACCACTGGCGCAACAATGCTCTCTGCAAGGGCCTCATGCGGGCTCTTGCCCAGGAACAAGATCGATGATCGCCGCCATGGTCCCTAACAGCTGAAGATAATGCCATGCCAATGGCTTCGCCATGCACAAAAACTGACGAACCAACAGCAGCACCTCCACTCTTCGTTGTGGCAGAAACATACAGCCCCTGCGGGTGTTGAAGTGTGCCCCGAGGTACTCAAAGTCCTGGGAAGGGGTCAGGGGACTCTTACCAATGTTGATGAGCCACTCCAGTCCGCTCAGAAAGTCAACCACCCAGGCTGTGGCCTGAGCGCTTTCTGCCTTGGACTTGGCCCAAATGAGCCAATTGAGGTATGGATGCACTAATATGCCCTCGCGCCGCAAGGCTACCGCCACCACGACCATCATCTTAGTGGAAGTACAAGGGACCGTCGCAAGGCCTAACAGCAACACCTAAAACTGAAAATGTCTGTCCCATGGGCACCGCGAAGCGTAGGTACTGGTGATTATCTGAGTGCATGGGAATATGCAAGTACACTTCCACCAGGTCCACAGAGGTCAAGAACGCTCCCTCTCGCATGGCCATCACCAACCTGAGGGTCTCCATATGAAAACATGGAACTCTGACACTTGACGTGCTTGAGGTCGAGAATCAGGCAAAATGTACCTCCTTTCTTTGGGACTATGAAATGAAGTATTGACCTTTTCCACACTGGTCCCCTGGTACTGGAACCACCACCTGCAAACTTAGTAGCTGCTCGAGCGTCTGTCTCTCACCCTGTGCTTTTGCATGCACCTCACAGGGGGAGCGAATGAAGGCTAGAGCTAGAGGATTGGCAAACTCCAGCACATAGCCTTCCAGATCACCTGCAGCACCAAGGCAGGGTAAAAGTCCCATAAACAGCCACCCACAGGATGCACCCTGACCTGGGACCCCCTTGCTTCATTGCGGCTTCTTCTGGGCTGAGGCGGCGGCCAAAGACCTAAAATAGCCTCTGCCTGGCTCCTTGAAAACCCCGAAACGCCCCCTTCGGTAAGGAGCAAATCTCACTGTCTGGAACCGGCAAAACTCCCGGGGCTACCTGCTCCAGTGGCCCAACTCTGCTTCAGCTTATCCTCAGGAAGGAGACCACCCTTGGACTCCAAGTCCTTTACCAACTTATCCAAATCCTCCCTGAACAGCTGCTTCCCTTTGAACGGCAGCTTGCTCGAAACAGGCCTTTGAGGCCATGTCTGCTGACCAATTATGAAGCCAGAAGTAGTGCTGTGCCGCCACCACAGAGGCCATACTGTTAGAGAGAAACCTAACAAGGTCATAGAAGGCATTGGCCAAGTTGGCTGTCCCCGTCTCCAGCCTCGCCGCCACCCCTTGATCCTGGGGTTCCTCTGTCACTTCGGGGATGCTCTGCGCCCAATGCAAGCATGCATGCACCACCAGTGCCCTGCAAGCCGACGCCTGAAGGGACAGTGCGCTAACATCAAAGGCCTGCTTCAGCAGGTTATCCAGCTTTCTATCTTGGACGTCCTTGAGCGCCACGCTCCCCTCCACAGGAATGGTGGTCTTTGTTATGACCGACACCGTGGTGTCAACCCTCAGAGAACGGAACTCCTCCTCCTCTCCCTCCACCAATGGACACAATCGGGCCATGATGTGTGACCCCCTGAGCCTGGTCTCCGGGAGCTCCCATTCATCCAAAATCATCTGTTTAATGACCCTATGCAACGGGAAAACTTTCTGCGACTTGTAAAAAGCCTACAGAATCGGATCCTCCAGGGTCTCGTCCTCGGCTACCCCTGCCAAGGGCATGTTCAGAATCTTAAGCAACTCCGCTATGAGTATTGCCAACTCCTCCTTCCAGAAGGCCTTAACAACCCTAAACTCATTGTTCTGAAGGAGTTCTCCCTCTTTAAGCAGCTTTAATTCCAAAGCAGGCTCTGTTTCCCCCTCGAAGGTGAAGGACCCGGCCTCGTCCAAAGCCTCATCCCCAAGGTGCTGCTTAGCTGGATCCAGCATGGAGTCTGACCCTGCCCGCAGTGCGACCCCCAGAGCCTCTCTTCCCAGCGTTGTGCCCCTTGTCTTCGGCAAGTTGCTTGAGGCAGAATGCCTTGTGCAGCAACACAAATACGGCGGAAAAAATATCCAGGTATCCCACCACCTGGCACTTGAGGATGAAGGCCTGGAGCCCCCAAATCTGCTGACAATACTGTAACACTGGTGGGATCAGCCCGAGCATCCCCCTGTGGAGAGGGGCCTGAACTCTGAGGACTGGCAACTTGGTCTCCAGTTTCCTCCAGCATAGTCTGTTTGGCCATGCGCGTCTCAGCAGCGCACCCTAGGCAAATTCCTTCTACAGAGAGCGTACTCCTGTGTGCCCCACATGCTCCAAACTGCAGCCTCGCTGGCATGGCCTCTCAGCTGCCAGGATGATGCTGTTTCCTCCTGATACCACTGATGAGAGCACACAAAAAACTCCCCCATGGGACTTCTCTGTACTCCCTTTATCATCTTTACTATTTTTTTTTTTTTGTGTAAACCATTAAGGTCCCAACTTGACTACACCACCAGAGCACTAAAGCAGCTAAAGGAACCAAAGAAAAATTAAACGAAAAACAATGCAGGGAAACTGTGGGAGCAGAAAAATGCTGCAACTTCCAGCTCAAAGAAAATGGTGCCAACCACACTCCTGAACTGCCCTGGGTCGATGTCATGCGGTCTTGTCTGCCTTGAAAAACCCCCAAACATCCAGTGGAGAAACTGTCCACTGGCAAAAAAATTCCCCTCTGGTACGCTTACCATTGGACTGGAAACCGCCAATGGCACGCTGTGCTCAGCTGAGTCATGGCTTCGGCACTGCAACAGGGGCGGGAGAGAGAGAAACAGTCTTGCCTGTGTTCTCAGACGCTGTTGTCCCCCTCCGGGAAAACCCTGCTCCTCACCCGCAGATCAGGTTTGGAAGCAGTGCTTGCCTCCCGGCTCAATGTCTGGCAGACCGTGGCCCTCTGAGCTCCCCCTCATTTGGTGGTGCTTTTTTTTTTTTTTAAACAGCAGTTACTGATCGAAGCCTTTAGTGCACAGGGAGGAGGCCAACCACACACAAACAGCACCAAACAAAAAAGGTCTCTCTAGAAATCCCCAAAACCGAGAAAGAAATAAGGAAAAAGAGTAGTTACTCACCTGTAACAGGTGTTCTCCAGGAGCAGCAGGAATCAGTCCTCACATATGGGTGACATCAGCGCCAACGGAGCCCCCGTGCGGAGCATTTCCCCAGCTTTCAAAAAAAGCCTTTGGGAAAGCAGCGCACATGCGCGGTCCCCTTCCCACCCAAGGGTGCCATCTTGCTCAGTCTGATGACATAGCTAAAAGACAGCAAAAATAGCAAAAATAAATCATAGGACTGCAACTCCAAGGGGAGGAGGGAGGGTTGTGAGGACTGATTCCTGCTGTTCCTGGAGAACACCTGTTACAGGTGAGTAACTACTCTTTCTCCAGGACCAAGCAGGAAGTCAGTCCTCACATATGGGACTCCCTAGCTCAGGGCTACTGCAGGCCCCAAACTGAAAAAATGAGCTCCCTCTAGAGCCTCAGCATGCAAGAACAGAATCTTCTCTGATAACGCCCCCGAAAGGTAGCCCAACACCAGGGCTGGAGGGTAGGAGTTGCCTAGACCCCAAAGAGATTATGGAGTACCGCTTGCCCGAAAGCACTGTCCCTGCGGGACTCCCTCAAGGCAGTAGTGGGCCGCAAAAGTCTGGCTTGAAGACCAAGTAGCGGTCTGGCAGATGTCTGCCAACGGAACAGAGCGAAGATGAGCCACTGACGCAGCCTTCGCCCTGACACGGTGAGCCGTAAGTCGACCCTGCAACGAGAGGCCGGCTGCCCTGTAAGCCCAGGCAATGCAGTCAGCTACCCATATGGACAAAGTACACTTGGAGACAGCCAACCCCAACTTATTGGGGTCATAAGAGACAAAGAGCTGAACTGCCCTCCGGTGCTCCCGCATACGGTCAAGGTAGAAGGACAACGCCCTCCTACAGTCCAGGGTAAGCAAGACCATCTCAGCCCGGCTAGCATTAGGCCTGGGAAAGAAAGTCGGAAGAACCACCTCCTGATTGAGGTGGGAGGAGACAACCTTTGGAAGGAACTTAGGGTGAGTCTGTAAGACTACCCTGTTCCTATAGAACCTAGTATATGGTGCTTCTGATACTAGGGCCCGAAGCTCACTCACTCGCCTTGCTGAGATAAGGGCTACCAGAAATAGCGCTTTCCAGGACAGAAAACGCAGAGGGCAAGTAGCACCTAGGGAAGAACAGCCCAAACTATGGTTACACGATGCAAGGTTCCACATTAGGAACCACCACCCAGGAAAAAGATTTAGGCGTCATTGTGGATAACATGTTGAAACCCTCGGCCCAGTGTGCAGCAGCAGCCAAGAGAGCAAATAGAATGCTAGGTATCATAAGGAAAGGAATGGAAAATAAAGCAAAAGATATTATAATGCCTCTATACCATTCCATGGTGAGACTGCACCTTGAATATTGTGTGCAATTCTGGTCGCCGTATCTTAAGGATATAGCGTTATTAGAAAAGGTTCAGAGAAGAGCCACCAAAATGGTAAAGGGGATGGAAGGATACTCCTATGAAGAAAGGCTAAAAAGGTTAGGGCTCTTTAACCTGGAAAAGAGACGGCTGAGGGGAGATATGATAGAAGTCTATAAATTAATGAACGGAGTGGAACGGGTAAATGTAGATCGACTGTTTACATTATCAGAATATAGAAAGACTAGGGGACATGCAATGAAGCTATTTAAGACTAATAAAAGAAAATATTTTTTCAATCAACGTGTAATCAAACTCTGGAATTTGTTACCGGAGGATGTAGTAAAGGCTGTTAGTGTAGCTGGGTTTAAAAAAGGTTTGGACAAGTTCCTGGAGAAACGGTCCATAAACCATTATTAAGAAGGGACAGGATATCAATGCTTGACCTAGTACAAGCATTGCAGAACCTGTGTCTTTTGGGGAAACTGCTAGGTACGTATGACCTAGATTGGCCACTGTTGGAAACAGGATACTGGGCTTGATGGACCTTGGTCTGACCCAGTATGGCATATCTTATGTTCTTATGTTATGTTCAAATGGTGGGCAAGTAAGCCGTTGCAAGACCACATTTAAATCCCATTCAGGGGCAGGTGGACGCACTGGAGGCTTAAGCAAAAGCAGGCCTCTGAGGAAGCGAGCAATCAAAGGATGGCTGGATAGAGACTGACCCTCCACCTGTGAGTGGTGTGCTGAAAGAGCACGAAGATGAACTAACAGAATTGGACTTAAGGCCTAGGTTGGACAGGTGAAGCAAATACTGCGGTACCACTGGTACCAGGCATGAGAAGGGATTCTTGTTGTGTTGAGTACACCAGGTAGAGAATCTACGCCACTTAAGGGCATAAGACTTTCTGGTGGACTGCCTCCTAGAGGCCAAGACTACGTCCTCCACTTCCCTAGGCAGTAGTAAAGGCGCTAGGACTACCCTTTCAGCAGCCAGGCCATCAAATTGAGGGACTGGAGATTGGGGTGCAAGAGAGATCCCTGCTCCTGAGACAGGAGATTGGGTTGCATCCCCAGAGGAAATGGAGTGTCCACCGCCAATTGCAACAGTAGTGGGAACCAGGGTTGCCTTGGCCACCTGGGGGCCACCAGAATCACTGAGGCCTTGTCCCGGGTCACCTTGAATAGTGTCTTGGACACTAGAGGCGTGGGAGGAAATGCATATAGGCCGCCTGTAGACCATGGAATGAGAAACGCATCTGCTGCTACTCAGAGGATGCGGTTGTCTGGAACAGAACCTGGATAGCTGACGGTTCAGAGGACTGGCAAAGTGATCTATGGTTGGAAGACCCCATCTCAGGAAGATCTGTTGAACCACTAAAGGATTCAACTGCCATTCATGCGGCTGCAGGATCCTGCTCAATCTGTCCACCAGGTAATTCTCCTGACCTGGCAGGTAGACTGCTTTGAGAAGAATGCCATGATTGACTGCCCAGAAGCACAGTTTCTGCGCTTCCTGACATAGAAGGCGGGACCCTGTGTCCCCTTGTTTGTTCACATAGAACATAGCAACTTGATTGTCCGTCTGAACCAGGATGGACTGGTGAGAGATGAGATGAGAGAAAGTTCTCAGGGCTAAGCGGATAGCTCTCAGTTCTAAGAGATTGATCTGCTGTGCAGCCTCCCAAGGAGTCCACAGTCCTTGAGTACATGCCCCTTGGCAATGTGCACCCCAACCTTGAAGAGAAGCATCGGTTGTCAGCACCTGAGAGTGTGGAGGTGCCTGAAAAGGCACCCCTTGCACTAGATTCGGAAGATGAAGCCACCATTGCAGAGAAGACTGTAGTAGGCTGGACACCCTCACTTTGTCCGCGAGGCTTCCTGTGGCCTGGTGCCACTGAGTCCTGAGCCCCATTGAGCTGGCCTCATGTGTAGACGGGCATTTGGAGTTACATGGACCGTGGATGCCATGTGGCGTAAGAGCCTCAGGAATTGTCTGGCGGAGACCAGAGAATTGCTGTGGAATAGCCTGACTAGATCCATCAATCTGTGGGCCCTCTCCACTGCTAGAAAGGCCTTTGCCAGAAAGGTGTCCAGTCGAGCTCCTATGAACTCCATGTTCTGGGAGGGTTGCAAACTGGACTTTGCGAAGTTTAAGACAAACCCCAGGTGCTGAAGCAGAGTGACAGTGCGAAGGGTGGCTTGATTGGCCTCTTGCGGATATTGAACCCTGATGAGCCAATCGTCCAGATAAGGAAAGACAAAGAGGCCTTGAACCCTGAGGTAGGCCGCTACCACCGCTAGGCACTTGGTGAATACCCTGGGGGCCGATGTAAGGCCAAAGGGCAGTACTCTGTACTGATAATGGTTTTCTCCCACTACAAATCTGAGATATTGTCTGTGGTCTGGATGAATAAGGATGTGAGTATAAGTATCCTTTAGGTCTAAGGAGCATAGCCAATCTCCCTGCTGGAGGTAGGGCAGCAGGATTCCAAGGGTAAGCATCTTGAACTTCTCCCTCTCCAGGAACTTGTTCAGGTTTCGCAAGTCTAGGATGGGTCTGAGGTCTCCTGTTCTCTTTGGTACCAGGAAGTACATGGAATAGAAGCCTTGACCGCTCAGGTGGTGGGGCACTGGTTCCACTGCCTGTTCCTTCAGAAGACCTGCCAACTCCTGCAGGAGTAAGTCCCTGTGCAGAGGGAGTCTGGAAGGCTCCCCTGGAAAATAGGAGGGGGGTACCTGGTGGAAGTGGAGGAGATAGCCCTTCTGGACTATACTTAGAACTCAGGTATCCCTTGTGACGGCTGACCACCTGTGGGCAAACAGGGCCAGCCTGCCTCCAGTGCTGATAGGGGCCAGCTGAGGAGAGGCTATACCATTGCAGTCAAAATCCCCCTCCCTGCTGAGCAGGAGCCGGAGCCGGAGTAGGAGGCTTGGGGGCCTTCTGCCTACGGGGCCCATGACCCTGTCCCTTGGCCTGCTGACCCTGTTGGGGAGCTACAGATGCCTGATAATGAGGCTACTGATTATAGGCAGATGACTTCCTCGGGTAAAAGGTCTTTTTGCCCGAGCCCTTCTTCTGAGAAGGGGCAGAGGTTTTTCTGGACAGCCTTGTCCGTGTAAGAGTCTCGGTCTCGGGTTCTGCAGCCTTATCAGCGATGGGCTTGCCCAAGAGGTTTTCACCTCGGCAGGGGACATCGACCAACTTGTCCTGCACCCATGGCTCGAGGTCCGATGACTGTAGCCAAGCCTGACGGCGTGCACCGTTGCCGGCCGCGGCTACTCAAGCCGAAGCCTTGAAGCCATCATAGGCTGCTCGAGATATAAACTTTTAGCACTCATGAATACCCGAGGACAGAGCATTGAACCTCTGCAAAGGCTCCTCAGAGAGACCAGCAGAGAACCCAGCAATCTCCTTTGCCAGGACTCGAAGGTACATGCCCATGTACAGCTGGTAGGTCTGGACACGGCAAGCAAGCAGAGCCCTGGAAGCACTTCTTACCGAGGGCATCCAGGTTCCAGGCCTCCCGGCGGGGAGGCACCGAGGAGTGCATCTTCTGACTCTTCAGACGATGCATGGCCGATTCTACAACCATGGAGTGGTGCGGTAATTGTGCCTTTTGGAACCCGGGGCTCTTGCGGACTCGATAGATGGAATCGACCCGCTTGCTTAAAACCGGCGTCGATGCCGGCGCCTCCCACATGTGGAAGAGCAACCGTTCCAGCATCGGAGGAACCGGAACAGTAAAGGCCTCCTTCGGAGGAGAGTCATACTGTAGGGTCTCGAGCTCCTCGGCTTGAGGCTCCTCCTCGGGATCCGTGGGGAATGCGAAAGCCTTGGCCACGTCCTGCACGAAGTCCGAGAACCGGGGATCCTCCGGGGGGAACCTTCTCCGAGGCTTGGACTCAGGCGAGTCCGAAGGAACGCACCGAGTCCGAAAGGTGTCGGGCGACTCCTCATCCTCCGTCTCCCAGCCGGACTCCTCGGAAGAGGAATCGAGCAGCTCCGGTCGGGCAGGCATCGATGCCATCCGCCCCGACGCCGAGGGTACCGGCGTCAACGACCTCGGTTCCGAACGGGAGGCCGAGGGGGGACCTTGGCCGAGGATCGACTCGAGCTTGCATGGACTCGAGGATCGGCTCAGCCTCTGGGGTCGACTTGGACGTCGATGTCCCGGTGGTCGGGGCAGATGCACTGGTGAGACCGGCGATCAGTGCCCGCTGCTGTTCCATGAAGGCAGCCAAGCTGCTCTCCAAGGCTGTCAACCTGAGTCCGAGCTCAGGAGACTCAGCAGCCCCCGACTCGGGCCCCGGCAGCAGCTCCCCTGGAGGTGAGTCCACGAGGACTACAGTACTCACGTGACCCGGGGACTCCATCTCCACAAGAGGTTGTTTTGCAGGCCTCTCCGACTCCGAAGACCCGGGACGGCGCTTGGGGCTATGCGACTTGGCCCTCGAGGAGCCAAGTGTGTCCACCAATGCCGCCCTCGCTGGTTTTTTCTTCTTACGATGCTCCCGCGAGGGAGACCCTCTTTCAGAGGAGCCTCGACGCTGCTCGGGGCCGGAGTCCCGAGATGTCAAGGCCTCTGACGAGGTCCGGGCCCTACCGGATGCAGAGTCAGAGAAGATTCTTTCCTTTTGGTGCTGCTGACTCCTTAACGCTTTAGAGGACATCTTCCCACACGGA
Source organism: Ichthyophis bannanicus (assembly GCA_033557465.1). Lineage (NCBI taxonomy): Eukaryota > Metazoa > Chordata > Amphibia > Gymnophiona > Ichthyophiidae > Ichthyophis > Ichthyophis bannanicus. The sequence goes on from CM066034.1 coordinate 923,634,491, forward strand.
CCACAGATCATTGGGTCATGATCGGGTCCGAGGCACCGGAGGCAGCAGTCATGTGTGTCGGTGAGACAAGTTTCTTACACCGATCATACTTTTTAAACCCGCTGGCAGCCATCTGGGGAAAAAGGGCCCCTGCAAGGTCAAAAGACAGGGCTGCCAGTGAAAAAAGAAAAAATGGCGCCAACGCTAGTCACTAAGGACAAAAAACGAAAGAGAGATCCAGGCTCGATACTGATGCATCGGGCCCAGGCGGGAAAGGGAAACTGGCATCGAACCGAAGAAAAACAGATTAACGCAGAGAAAATCAACTTCTTCCTCGGGTGAAACGAATATACATCCGCCGGGCTCCGCGGAAAAAAGAAGACCGAGCAAGATGGCACCCTTGGGCGGGAAGGGGATCGCACATGCGCGCTGCATTCCCAAAGGCTTTCTTTGAAAGCTGGGGAAATGCTCCGCACAGGGGCTCCATCGGCGTTGACATCACCCATATGTGAGGACTGACTTCCTGCTTGGTCCTAGAGAAAAAAGGAATCCTCTTAGTTGTCCCTTCAGTGAGTCCTGCACCAGGAATAACCTCTCCAGCTGCTTGGAGACTGAACATTACTGGGGTTGGTGGGTGGTGCCAGCTGTCTATGCCCCTTAAGGTCACCAAGATTGTGACATGCTCAATCTCCAAGCTTCTGGAAGAGGTGCACTACCCTGAAGTGCGGGACTGGACTGGAGGGACGATAAGAAAAGTTGCAATGCAAGTTAGATAAAGAAAAAACAAAAACCCCAAACACATCCTCTGTACATGACTTATCGAGGTGGAAGCATTTCTGTGACTGAAGATAGATACCTATCGCTGGGCATATTCACTTCCAGCAAGCAGCAGAGCAGTAAAGCACAGTTACTTACCTGTAACAGGTGATCTCTGGGAACAGCAGGAATAAGTCTTCACATATGGGTATAGTCGGTACCGACGGAGCCTGCGCGGGAACGCTCCCCAGCGTCCAGAAAGCTTTTGGGAGCATCCCCCCGCGCCTGCACGCTGCCTTCCCGACTTTCCCAACCGCCTCTCTCCAGTTCAAGTTTTCAAGCTGGGACAAAGAGAAAGAGAGGAAAGGAAAGATAGAGAGATACAACTCCTAGGGGAGGTGGGTGGGTTGTGAAGACTTATTCCTGCTATTCCCATTGATCACCTGTTACAGGTAAGTAACTGTGCTATCTCCAGGAACAAGCACTTGATGCATGAGGTCGTGGAAAAAAGAAAGGTAAATACACCTCCTGGTTCAGATGAAAAGGTGAGACCACTTTAGGCATAAAGTGTGGATTGGATAAGGAGGATTAGCCATCAAGGCTTGCAGCTCACTGATGCAGCGAGCTGAGGTGACTGCAATGAGAAAAATAACCTTCCAGGAAAGGAATTTCAAGGAGATAGTGGCTAAGGGTTCAAAGGGTGGCTTCATAAGCTGACCAAGAACTAGATTCAAGTCCCATGCCACTGGAGGTGGTCTAATGGGAGGTTTAGTTAAAAGAAGGCATCTCATGAATCTTGCAATAAGAGGATGAGGGGAAATAGGCTGTCCATTGAGAGGCTTGAGGGATGCTGCAATAGCACTCAAATGGACTCTTACTGAATTCATTTTAAGGCCTGCATGGGATAAATGCAGCAAATACTCTAGTAAAGAATTCAGAGGTATTGCAAGGGGGTTAAGACCCTTCTCTGCACACCAAATGGTAAACCTTTTCCACTTGAAAGCATAGGAACGTCTAGTGGAAGGCTTTCTGGAAGCATGAAGGATATCCTTCACCTGCTGAGAAAGATGCAAATCGTGAAGGTCTAGGCTTTCAGCAACCAGGCCCTGAGATGGAGAGAATGGGGATTTGGGTGCCATAACATTCCCTCCTCCTGGGACAGAAGGTCTGGAGCACATCCCAAGTTCAGGGAGGGAGCTTGAGAGAGATGCAGAAGTAGAGGATACCACACTTGGCGTGGCCAACGTGGCGCTATGAGGATCATAGACCCTCGATCTCTCTGAAGCTTGAAAAGAGTTTTGGGAATCAGGGGAATGGGTGGAAAAGCATAAAGGAAGCCTTGACCCCAGTGAAGGAGGAAGGCATCCTTGGCCTGAACTCCCTGACACGGAATTCTGGAACAGAACCGGGGAAGTTTGGTATTCCACGGACTTGCAAAGAGGTCTATGTCCGGGGTTCCCCAAATCCAAAAGATCCTGGCTATCTGGTCCATATGGAGGGACAACTCGTGGAAGCAGAACTCGACTCAGTTTGTCTGCCCAAGAGTTTTGAAAGCCTGGAAGACATACTGCCAAAAGATGAATTTGATGCTCTCTGGCGAAGGCCCACAATCTCAAAGCTTCATTGCAAAGCGACAGAGAGCCAGTCCCGCCCTGCTTGTTCACGTAGAACATGGCTACTTGGTTGTCCGTGTGGATGAGGACCGTCTTGCAGCTGAACAGGGTGTGGAAGACTCAGAGCTAGAAAGATTGCTCTGAGCTCCAAAAGGTTGATATGTAGAGAAGTCTCCTGTGGAGACCAGATGCCCTGGGTGGAGAGTTCCTGTAGATGAGCTCCCCAACCCCTTGGAGAGGCATCTGTTGTAAGGGTTGCTTGGGGTAACAACTGTTGAAAGGGGGACCCCAGCAACAGATTTTGAGTGGACTTCCACCACTGGAGAGACCAAAAAAGGAGACTGGAGGTTGCTATTTTGTCTGATAGGCACCCTGATTACCTGGGTCCATTGGGTGGACAAAGTCCATTGAGCTGCCCTCATGTGAAGGCGAGCGTAAGGAACCACATGCACGGTGGATGCCATGTGGCTTAACAGTTGTAACATCTCTCGAGCAGTTAAATGGGACTTTAACTGAATCTGGGAGGCTAACTGCACCAAGCGTAGGCAACGGGTCTGGGGAAGATAGGCCCTTGCAGTCGTGGTATCCAGCAAGGCCCCTATGAACTCTAGTGACTGAGTAGGGGTGAGATGGGATTTTGGGATGTTTATTACAAGTCCCAGATACTGAAGAACACGCCTTGTGCAGGCTAGGGAAGTCTGGGCCTCTGACTGGGATGGAGCTCGGATGAGCCAGTCGTCCAGATATGGGAATACAAATATTCTTAGAGTGCGCAGAAATGCAGCTACTACTGCCATACATTTTGTGAACACTCTTGGTGCAGAGGCCAGACCGAAAGGAAGCACTCTGTATTGGTAGTGCTTTCCTTGATAAAGGAACCGAAGGAACCTTCTGTGTGTTGGATGAATGAGGACATGGGTGTACGCATCCTTGAGATCTAGAGAACAAAGCCAATCCTGACTCTGAAGGTATGGAAGGAGAGCACCGAGAGAAATCTTGAATTTCTCCTTGCATAGAAACTTGTTCAATTCTCTGAGATCTAAAATGGGTCTGTAGCCCCCTGTTTTCTTTGGGATAAGAAAATAGGGGGAGTAGAACCCTGAGCCCTGTTGAAGAAGGGGTACTTCTTCTATTGCCTTTTGGGCAAGAAGGGTAGCAATCTCCTGACCTAGAAGGTCGAGGAGAGATGTTGGAGAATTGAACTGTCTCACCATGGTGTGAGGAGGAAGGTTTAAGAAATGAAGCTTGTACCCCTCCCTTATGATGGAGAGGGTCCATTGCTCTGCTGTGATTTGTTCTCATCTGGGAGCAAAGTGAGCTAACCTTCCTGGAATGGTGAGAGGCTCTGGTTCTTCTAGAGCCAGAAAGGCTAAGTTCTCTAGTTGTAAGTCAAAGGCCCTGAGGAGGCTGAGGCTGTTGGGCCGTAGCAGTCCTTGCAGCCTTAGGCTTGGCCTGTTTAGGTTGTTGTTGACGCTTTGCAGCAAAACGACCTGCAGAAGATGCCTGCTGACCATAAACAGGATAATATCTCCCCTTTTTGGGAAAAAATGCATTTTTGAACAACCTTTTCTTAACAGGAGCAGAAGTAGACTTTGAAAGTCTATCTAAAGCAGAATTTTCAGCATCCATCTGAGTGGCCTTTGCTTGCCAGTCCTTGCCAAAAAGGTTTTCACCTGTACAAGGAAGATTTCCTAATCCATCTTGGACCCAGGGTTCCAAATCAGAAGCTTGTAACCAAGCAACTCTGCGTGCACCTATGGCAATAGCCGAGGCTCTGCTGGCACACTCAAAAGAGTCAAAGGCTGCACGGTTGGAAAATTTGGAAACATCCTGGGCATGTTTAGGCCAGGTGAGAAACTCCTCCCTTTTATCTTCTGAAATAAAAGTGGCTAAAGTCTGCAGATGATCTGTAACTTCTTTTAGAAACATCCCCATATAGAGACTATAGGAGTTGATTCTGGCAGCAAGCATATTGGCCTGGAAAATTCTCCGGCCAAAAGCATCTAAGGGTTCTGCATTCTCTTCCTGGAGGATTAGATGAGTGCCTTTTTGCACTCCTTATCTTCTTCATGGCAGACTCCACCACAATAGAGTGGTGAGGAAGCTGAGTCTTATGAAAGCCAGGACAAGGAGGAACACGGTACATGGTGTCCAACCTACGAGAATGAGGGGAGGTGGTGAGAAGAGTCTCCCATATACCCAACATGTGATCATAAAGGATCTCATGAATTGGTAAAGTAGCTGCCTAGGAGCCTTAGGATATTGTAAAATATCCAATTGCTTGGCTCTAGGCTCTGACTCAGGGGCCACTGAAATGGAGAGGCCCCTGGACACTTCCCTAATGAAGTCTTGGAAAGACAAGTCTTCTGGAGGAGACATTCTTCTTTTTGGAGAAGGCTCCTGAGGAAGGAGTACCGATGCTTCGACAGAAGCCTCTGATTCATCAAAGTTTTCGGAGGAATCGAAGTATCGCCTGTCTGGATGCTCCTGCAGAGCCCGATACACGTACCGAGTGGTATCGACATCGGGAGTGATCGGTACTGGTTCAGTACCGATGGGCATCATAGAACAGGGTACCGCTGCAGTCGACACCGAAGCCGATGTCGATGCAATCGGTCCCGGTACCGGAACCGATATCGGTGCCGGTGCCGACAACGGAGTTTGTTGCGGTACCGGAGGCGTCGCAGCTTGTATGAACGCCGTAATGGCACGCTGCATGGTCAGAATATTCTGATCCATCGACGCCACCAATGTCTGGATGTCGGTACCAGTGGAAACCACCGGTACCCCAGAACATGGCAACAGGTGATCGGTCGAGGCCGAGCCATCGATGTCAACCTGTGACCCCATAGATAAAGCTTTGGAAGCCGGAGCTTCCCGCCAGGGTAATTTTGCCGATGTAGAATCCTCGAGGGCAAGCCCGGAGGCATCTCGATGCTTAGAGGGAGATCTACCCTTCGAGGACCGGCTGGACTTATGCCTGGTTACCTGAGATCCATGGGAAGAAGCAGCAGCCCTGGAAGACGTTGATGCCACCGAAGCTGCATCAGAGGGAAACAGGGTACTGAGCTTAGCCGCTCGGTTCTGTCGACCTCTTTTAGACATCATGGAACAGGACGCACAATCCGTGATGGAATGGTCAGGACCCAAACATTTTAGACATCAGTCATGGGTGTCGGTGACAGAAATAGTACCGCTGCACTTCGTGCACTTTTTAATCCCGGAAGCGGGCATCTCCATGAGGAAAATTTTTCCTAGGCCTAAGGCCGAAAAAGAAAAATTGCATAGAAGTGGGGAACGGTAGTTTTTTTTTTTTTTTTTTTTTAGAAGAAAGAAAAGACCGGTGGTACCGGTCTGACGTCGAAGAAGGCAGACGCGAGACCAAAGAAATTAGAAAAAATAACAAACTTCTTCAGCGGTGACAGGGAAACGACCTGCTGGCTCCGCGGAAAAGAAGACCTGGAGAGAGGCAGTTGGGAAAGGCGGGAAGGCAGCGCGCAGGTGCGGTGGGATGCTCCCAAAAGCTTTCTTTCTGGACGCTGGGGAGCGTTCCCACGCAGGCTCCGACGGTACCGACGATACCCATATGTAAAGACTCATTCCTGCTTGTTCCTGGAGATCATCAGTTAACAGCACTGTTAAAACAATGGATCAATATGCCCAGAAGTAGAAAGCTACATCAGTTCTCATTGATTTAAAATCTGTCTAGTTATAGAGATACTTTCATATAGATGGAGTATTAAAGGACTTACATTGCGGCTATACATACCATTTTGGTTGACTGACCCCATATAAGAATTATACGGGGTACCTTTTTTCAGTAAACTTTTTCCCCTTGTGTCTATGAGAATATTATTTTTAAGGTTTTAGACTGGGGTGCCCAACCTTTTTGGTTGTGCAGACCCCTTAACCTCAAAAACATTTAGGGATCGCCTAATCCCCCAACCTGGCTCCATCAATCTTTCCCAGCCTCCCCTACCTCAATTATGCTCTTTTCCTCAGCCATCTTTGCCACCTCCTTACTTATTGCTGCTGCACTGCTGTACCTGTCGCTGATCTTGCCATTATGGCCCCTGCTTTAGGCTCCTGCAGTCTTTGCTAATTCTGACTCCAACTGTTTCAGGCTATGCAGTCTGCATAGGAATGTTACCTCTAAGAACATAACATACCTCTAAGAATGTTTGCTTGTGTGCAAAATATAGGCCATGTGCAAAAATTTTCACTGAACAAATTTAGCAAGCAATGGCGTGCAATTGAAGCTATTGATTAAAAATTGTGATCATAAGATGACAAATTAAGGAAGTTATTAAAATTACTACCTTAATAGGAATACATTAATATCATTGTTACCTATGCTTTCATTCGAGTTGTAGAATTTCTTTCTAAATCGCATTTCCTTTTTCATTGCTAACATAGTATAACAATTTTGTAGACCTGAACTGAACACTATACGTCTCCACCCCCCCCACCCCCCCGTCCCCCAGAAAGTGGCAGAGAGATGGAGAGCTGCAGGCAAAGATGGTCCCAGAAACTGGGTGGAAGTTGGAGAAGGCCTGGTGAGCTACAGGGCAGAAGTCAGCAGTGATGGAAGTTAGGCTCTATACGTGGCATTTAAAAATGTGTGCACAGAAATACTTGTGCAGCTTAGAGGGAACACCGTTAGCAATATTGTCATCATTAAATTTTCACAACCTATAGGCCATGAACAGCCAAATAAGCACAGCACCAATTTAAGGTAAGCAATCACGCTCAGCTATTAAGATCAGGCAGATGTAAATGGCAAAAAGCGTAGTTACTCACCAGTAACAGGTGTTCTCCAGGAGCAGCAGGAATCAGTCCTCACTTATGGGTGACGTCGGCGCCGACGGAGCCCTCGCGTAGCAATTTTCCCCAGCTTTCAAAGAAAGCCTTTGGGAATTGCAGCGCGCATGCGCGGTCCCCTTCCCGCCCAAGGGTGCCATCTTAGCCAGTCAGATGACATAGCTAAAAAAGACAGCATAAAAATTTGCAAAAAAACTAAAGCAGACGATTGCAACTCCAAGGGGAGGAGGGAGGGTAGTGAGGACTGATTCCTGCTGCTCCTGGAGAACACCTGTTACAGGTGAGTAACTACGCTTTCTCCAGGACCAAGCAGGAAGTCAGTCCTCACTTATGGGACTCCCAAGCTCAAGGCTACCGGAGACCCGAAGCACAAAAATGAGCTCCCTCTAGCTCAGCAGCACAGAAGGAAAGAATCTTCGCTGAATTGTCACCCACCGGTAGCCCACATCCGGGATGGAGGGTAGGAGTTGCTCAGACCTCAAAGAGATTACGGAGGACTGCCTGTCCGAAAGCACTGTCCCTGCGGGACTCCCTCTCGAGACAGTAATGGACCGCAAAAGTCTGGCTCGAAGACCAAGTAGCGGCCCGGCAGATGTCTGCCAGCGGAACAGAGCGGAGGTAAGCCACTGACGTAGCCTTTGCCCAAACGCAATGAGCCGTGACTCGGCTTTCTAAGGAGAGTCCGGCTGCCCCATAAGCTCAAGAGATACAGTCCGCAACCCAGATGGACAGAGTACGCTTGGAGACCGGGAGCCCCAATTTATTGGGGTCAAAAGACACAAAAAGCTGAGCAGCTTTACGGTGCTCCCGCGTACGGTCAAGGTAGAAGTTCAAAGCCCTTCTACAGTCCAGGGTATGGAGGACCGTTTCAGCTCGGCTGGAGTGTGGTCTGGGAAAGAAGGTTGGAAGTACCACCTCCTGATTGATGTGAAAAGGGGAGACCACTTTAGGAAGAAATTTTGGGTGAGTCCGTAGGACTACCCTATTTTTGTAGAACCGAGTGTAAGGGGGATCAGACACGAGGGCCTGCAATTCACTTACGCGTCTAGCGGAAGTGAGGGCTATCAAGAACAGTGTTTTCCAAGACAGAAAACGGAGAGAACAGGTAGCCATAGGTTCAAAAGGCGGACAGGTGATCCGCTGCAAAACCACATTCAGGTCCCAGTCAGGCGCTGGCGGGCGCAGAGGTGGTTTAAGTAGAAGGAGACCTCGGAGAAACCTCGCTACGAGAGGGTCGCTGGAGAGAGGTCTACCGTCCACCGGCACATGATGTGCCGAAAGAGCACTGAGGTGAACTTTGACGGAGTTGGACTTAAGTCCCAGATTAGAGAAGTGTAGCAAGTACTGCAAGATCACCGACACCGGGCAGGAGAAGGGATCCTGAGACTGTTGGGTACACCAGACTGCAAAGCGACGCCATTTAAGGGCGTAGCATTTGCGGGTAGAAGGCCGTCGCGAAGCCAAGACGACCTCCTCCACCTCCGCCGGCAGGAGAAGGGGAGCAAGGACTACCCTCTCAGCAGCCAGGCCATGAGGTTGAGAGACCTGAGGTTGGGGTGTAGTAGAGACCCCTGATCCTGAGTGAGGAGATCCGGTTGTACCCCCAGAGGGAATGGATCCTCCACCGCTAATTGCAGTAGGAGCGGAAACCACGGCTGTCTGGGCCAGCGAGGGGCCACCAGGATCATGAAGGCTTTGTCTCGGAGAACCTTGAAAAGAGTCCGAGAGACTAGCGGGAGGGGAGGGAAAGCATACAGAAGGCTCCCCGACCATGAGATTAGAAAAGCGTCCGCCGCAACCCGAAGGGGGTGTGGCTGACGAGAGCAGAAGCGAGGAAGCTGCCGGTTGTGAGGACTGGCAAAGAGATCCACCGTGGGGAGGCCCCACTTTAGGAAGAGCTTCTGAACTACCAAGGGATCCAGACGCCACTCGTGCGGCTGGAGGACCCTGCTGAGTTTGTCCGCCAGGCAATTTTCTTGGTCCGGGAGATAAACTGCCTTGAGGAGAATGCCGTGACTGACGGCCCAAGAGCAGAGCTTCTGTGCCTCCCGGCAGAGGAGGAAGGAGCCCGTGCCCCCCTGCTTGTTCACGTAGAACATGGCAACTTGATTGTCCGTCTGGACAAGGACGGACTGGTGGGAAGTCAGGTGGGAGAAAGCCTTGAGAGCTAGGCGGATCGCCCTGAGCTCCAGGAAGTTGATCTGCTGAGCAGACTCCCACGTGGTCCAGAGGCCCTGAGTACGTGCCCCTTGGCAATGTGCTCCCCAGCCCAGGAGGGATGCATCGGTGGTCAGTACCCGGGTCGGCTGAGGTGACTGGAAAGGCATTCCGAATATCAGGTTCGGCTGCCGAAGCCACCACCGGAGAGACGAGATCAGCGGCTCGGAGACGTGCACTAGGTCTGCTAGGCCGCCTGTGGCTTGTCGCCACTGCTGGCGGAGACACCATTGAGCAGGCCGCATATTCAGGCGGGCATTGGGGGTCACATGGACGGTGGAAGCCATATGGCCAAGTAGTCTCAGGAAGCGCCTGGCGGAGACCAGGGGCTGGCTGCGAAAGCGGTCGGCTAGGTCCATGAGCCGTTGAGCCCTGTCGAGCGGTAGGTATGCTCGCGCCTGAGGAGTGTGCAGCCTTGCGCCGATGAACTCGAGATCCTGTGAGGGGAGCAAAGTGGACTTTGCGAAGTTTATAACAAAGCCCAAGTGCTGCAGAAGAGTCACCGTGCGGCGTGTGGCGTTGGTGACCTCCCGAGCGGACGCTGCTCTGATGAGCCAGTCGTCGAGGTACGGAAAGACATAGAGGCCGTGAAGCCGGAGATGGGCCGCCACCACCGCGAGACATTTTGTGAAGACTCGCGGTGCGGAGGACAGGCCAAAGGGCAGTACTCTGTACTGGTAATGATTTCCTGCCACCACAAACCTTAGGTATTGGCGGTGGCTTGGGTGGATGAGGATGTGCGTGTAGGCATCCTTTAGATCCAAGGAGCATAGCCAATCTCCCTGCTGGAGGTAGGGCAGAAGGATTCCAAGGGTAAGCATTTTGAACTTCTCCCGCACAAGGAACTTGTTGAGGTTGCGCAAGTCCAGGATGGGTCTGAGGCCCCCTGTTCTCTTTGGTATTAGAAAATACCTGGAATAAAAGCCTTGACCTCTCAGGTGGTGCGGCACCGGTTCCACCGCCTGTTCCTGCAGAAGACCTGCTAACTCCTGAAGGAGTAATTCCCTGTGCAGAGGGGGTCGTGGAGGTTCTCCCGGAAAATAGGAGGGAGGGACCTGGTGGAAGTGGAGAAGATAGCCTTCTCGCACGACTTGAAGCACCCAGGCATCTGCGGTGATGCTGGACCACCTGTGGGCAAAGTGAACCAGCCGGCCTCCGGTGCTGGGAGGAACCAGCGGGGGGGGAGAGGCTATGCTTAGTGAGTCAAAAACCCCCACCCTGCTGAGCAGGGGCTGGTGGTGCAGGCTTGGGGGCTTGCTGCCTACGGGACCCGTTACCCCGTCCCTTGGCCTGCTGGCCCTGTTGGGGAGCTGCAGGGGCCTGATAATGGGGGTATTGTTTGTAGGCAGCCGCCTTCCTCGGGTAAAAGGACTTTTTCCCCGAGCCCTTCTTTTTCTGGGAAGGGGCGGAGGTCTTCCTAGAAAGCCTGGTCCTGGTGAGAGTCTCAGTCTCAATTTGTGCAGCCTTTTCCGCCATGGGCTTGCCAAAGAGGTTTTCGCCTCGGCAGGGGACATCGACCAACTTGTCCTGCACCCAGGGCTCAAGGTCTGATGACTGAAGCCAAGCCTGTCGGCGGGCACCGATGCCGGCTGCGGCCACTCGAGCCGATGCTTCAAAGCCATCATAGGCTGCTCGGGACATGAACTTTGAGCATTCCCGAATGCCAGTGGACAAGGCCAGGAACCTCCGCAAGGGTTCCTCGGACAAACCAGCGGAGAATCCGGCTAGCTCTTTAGCCAGATCTCGGAGATACATGCCCATGTATAGCTGGTAAGTCTGGACACGACATGCGAGCATAGAGCCCTGGAAACACTTCTTACCAAGGCCATCCAGGTTACGGGCCTCCCTGCCAGGAGGCACCGAGGAGTGCATCTTCTGGCTCTTAAGACGATGCATGGCCGATTCCACTACCATGGAATGGTGTGGTAGCTGTGCCTTTTGAAAGCCAGGGCTCTTGCGGACTCGATAGATAGAATCGACCCGCTTGCTCAGGACCGGCGAGGAGGCCAGACTCTCCCACATGCGGAAGAGTAGTCGTTCCAGCATAGGAGGAACCGGTACAGTAAAGTGTTCCCTTGCAGGAGAGTCATACTGGAGGGCGTCGAGCTCTTCGGCTCGAGGCTCCTCCTCGGGGTCCGCAGGGAAGGCCAAAGCCTTGGCCATATCCCTAACCAAGTCCGAGAACCGGGCATCCTCCGGGGGGGACTGCTTCCGAGGCTCGGACTCCGGTGAGTCCGAGGGGACACACCGAGTCCGGAAAGAATCAGGCGACTCTTCCTCTTCAGACTCCCAGACCGACTCCGATGAGGACTCGGTGGGGTCGGCCCGGGCAGGGCGCGGCGCCTGCCGCCCCGACGCCGAGGGAGTCGGCGTCGGCGACCTCGGTCCCGAACGGGAGGCCGAGGGTGACCTCGACCGAGGATCGACTCGAGTTCGCATCGACTCGAGGATCGGCTCGGTCTCCGGGGTCGACTTGGACGTCGACGTCCCGGCGGTCGGGGCAGCGGCGCCAGCGAGGCCAGCGAGCAGTGCCCGCTGCTGGTCCATGAAGGCAGACAGTCTGCTCTCCAAGGCCGTCAACCTGAGTCCGAGCTCAGGTGACCCAGCAGCCCCCGACTCGGGCCCCGACGGTGTCGGGCCCGACGTCGGCTGTCGCGGAGGCGAGTCCAGAAGGACCACAGGACTTACCCGAGCAGGCATCTCCGACTCCAGGCGAGGTCGCTTCGTGAGGTGTTCCTTCTCCAAGGACCCGGGGCGGCTGTCGGGGCTATGCGACCTGGCCCTCGCGGAACCAGGAGCGTCCACCGACGCCGCCCTCGCGGGTTTCACCGTCCGACGATGGTCCCCGGAGGGAGAACCCCGGTCGGAGGAACTCCGGCGACGGTCCGAGCTGGAGCCTTTGGACGCGGAGGCCTCCGACGAGGTCCGGGTACGGCTGGGGTCAGCGAAGATTCTATCACGCTGATGCCGCCGACTTCTCAACGCTTTTGAGGACATTTTGCCGCAGGGCCCACAGATCAGTTCCTCATGATCCGGGCCCAGGCAGCGGAGGCAAAAGTCGTGTGTGTCAGTTAGTGACATATTTCGGTCACACTGACCACACCGCTTAAAAACCACTGGCAGCCATCGGGGGAAAAAGGGCCCCTGCGAGGTCAAAGGACCGGGCTGCCAGGGAAAAATCGAAAACGAAAGCTGACTAAGTCAGAAAAACCGAAAAAAAGGAAGAGGACTCGTGACCGGCGTCGCAAGTCCGGGCGGGAAAAAGACCGGCGTCGAACCGAAGGAAAAAGAATAAAATAATGAAGAAATATCGACTTTTTCGCGGGGACAAGACGGGGACGTCCGTAGGGCTCCGCGGAAAAAAGAAGACTGGCTAAGATGGCACCCTTGGGCGGGAAGGGGACCGCGCATGCGCGCTGCAATTCCCAAAGGCTTTCTTTGAAAGCTGGGGAAAATTGCTCCGCGAGGGCTCCGTCGGCGCCGACGTCACCCATAAGTGAGGACTGACTTCCTGCTTGGTCCTGGAGAATTTTACTTATCATTAATTTCCTTTCCTGGAATCTTGCTAGACCAGTCCACACAAGTGGGTTATGTCCCCCTGCCATCAGATGTTGGAGACAGAGAAGTACCAAAGGCTTCTGGGAATTCCCCCTGGGACATGCAGGACTACCCCTACAGGTCGCCTTCAGTATCCTCTTGACAAAGCAGGAGGAGGAAAAAAAAATTAAAAGAAGATGCACCCAAAACTATAGGATGCCACACAAACTATGCACATGATTTAACAGGCAAGCTTTACTGACAAGCACTTTACCAAAGGAGAGCACCAAGGTAGTGCCATAACTGGCCAAGCCCAGAGCCATGCTCATATCTGAAGGCCGGGTCCACAAGCCAAGGGTAGGCCGTGGACTGGTCTAGCAGGATTCCAGGAAAGGAAATTAACGGTAAGTGAAATTTCGCCTTCCAAATCATCCTGCTAGACCAGTCCATACAAGTGGGTAGTACCCAAGCTAGTTTTCTACTGGGCGGGAAGAAACAGCCACCGCAAGCACCCTCGCCCCAAAGTGGGCTGAGTCACGAGCTTAGAGATCAAAGCCATGACGACGAATGAAAGTGGATAATGAAGACCACATTGCTGCCTGTCAAATGTCCAGAGGAGCCACATCCGACCACTCCACCCAGGAGATGGCTTACACCTGCGTGGAGTGAGCCCGAAGAGCAGCCGGAATGGGTCGCCTGTGCAAGATATAGGCCAATTTAATGGCATGTATTATCCAGTGGGCAATGGTGGCTTTGGATGCTGCCATCCCTTGAGGGGGATCCGCAAAGTGGACAAAGTTGACTGGTTTTGCGGATCAACTCAGTAGCTGTGAGAACGGTGGAGAATCCAGCGGACATCCACGGCCTGCAGCCCTGCATCTTATATATTTATTTTTATTTATTTACATTTTTTATACCGCGCTATTCAACATCAGTGCGGTTTACATAGAACATAAAACATACACATTGCATATAATGAAACAGTGTTTACAGGTAACAGGAACTAGAACTTGGATAACCTGGGGTAACTATTTACATCAGATTTTCATATTATACAAGCTATACTTATAAGTGTCTTACAGCGGAGGTTTTGTCATGATATCTATATTAGACTGTAGGTGACGTTACTGTATCTTCGCCTATCTTGTAGTATTGAAGGAATAGGTAGTGTTTCACTGCCTTCCTAAATTGGGCCAAGTCAGTGATTGCTCGTATGTTGGGTGGAAGAGAATTCCAGCTTCTCGGTGCACATAGTTTGAAAGCTCTGTTAGCTGTAGCGTGAATGCAGTGGGTTAATTCTATTGGGACAACTAAAGAGTTTATCGCTGTTGATCTCCTGGACCTGTTGGATGGTGTGGTATGAATGAGTTCCGCTAGTGATGTAGAGGCTAGACCATTGATTGACTTGAAAGTAAGCAGCAGAATTTTGAACGATAGTCTGGACTGAATGGGGAGCCAGTGAAGATGTTTTAGGATGGGTGTGATATGATTCTTCTTAGGCGCTCCGATTAGAACTCTCGCTGCAGAATTCATTGCAAGCTGTAGAGGGTTTAAAGTAGATAGAGGGAGACCATGCAGGATTGAATTTGCGTAGTCAAAATGAGGCATAAGTGCCTGATAGTTCGGAAGTCGCTTGGATCAAGTAGGAAACGAAGGTGCCTGAGGGTACGGATCTTGTGGTATATCGCTCTGACTACATTGCTTATGTGGAGTTTCATGTCAAGGCGCTGGTCCAAGGTGACTCCAAGGTACCTGATCGAGGATTTAGTCTGGAGTTCTGCTTCCTTGACTTTTATATATGTTGGTGTTATGAAATTTGAATTCCTCATGATGAAAAGCACCTCAGTTTTCTTGTGCTGAATTCTAAGGTTTTGTGATTGAAGCCAATTGGATACTGAGTCAAAGCATTCTGTAATTGGTGAAAGGTCTGGGTTTTCTGTTGAGAAAGGCATGTAAAGTAGGACGTCGTCCGCGTATACCAGGCAGTTTACCCCAAAAGAGCGAATGAGATTACAGATAGGTTGCATGTAGTTATTAAACATCAGGGGGGAGAGGGATGATCCCTGCGGGACTCCTTGCTTTTGGTGGAAAGGTTTAGAAGTTGAGGCCCCTGAACGTACATGTTGCCATCTGTTTGTGAGATAAGATTCACACCAGGTTATCGCCGTTTCTGAAATACCCTTCTCCCTGAGGCGCACCAGTAGAAGCTCGTGACATACTGAGTCAAAAGCAGCTGCTATGTCAAGGAATATAAGGACAAAGCCCTGCCGGATGTTATCCATTCCAGTGGTTATGTTATTTATAAGTGTGGTGAGGAGGGTATCTACGCTGTGTTGTCCTCTAAAACCGTGTTGGCATGGGTCTAGTGGTGAGTTAGACACCAACACAGACCTCCTTGGCGAAGGCCGGCAAGGAAATGGCCCGATTAAGATGGAAAGGGGAAAGGACCTTTGGCAGAAAGGAGGGTACTGTCTGCAATGAGACTGCCTCCCTGGAGAAACAGATAAGGACTGCCACACGAGAGAGCTTGAAGCTCAAGAGATACACCGAGCAGACAATCGCTACTAGGAGAGATTGTGGAGCGTCACGTCCTTGATGGGCTCAAAAGGTAGGCTGCATAAGGCTCTGAAGTACCAGAGAGAGAGGTCCCAGGGAGGGACGATGGACCACAGCAGGGATCATAGGGAACGCACCCCTTTGAGAAAAAAAGTCGGCCGACGTCTGTATGTGAAGCTAAGGAGCACCCTGCAACGGGAACACGGAAGCAAGTGAGGGCCGCTACCTGCACGTGTAGCGTGTTGAGCATCAGGCCTCTATTGAAGCCGTCCTGCAAGAATGCAAGGATGTCAGGAACAGCCCGAGCACATCAAGCCTCAAAATGCACCATACTCGGGCATATGCCAACAATGTAGAGGAGTGATGGGCTCTCAGAAGGGTAGAAACGACTGTCGGAATAGCACTTTTGCCCTAACCGGCACCTCTCAAGAGCCAAGCCATAAGTGAGTAAGGAGCTGAATTGTCCATGAACATGGGCCCTTGGCGCAGCAATCCCCGGTGAGCCCCAAATGGAAGAGTTGTCATCATGAGACGCATGAGGTTGGCATACCACAACTGGCAAGGCCAGTTGGGGGCTACTAATATTACTGAACCCGGATGATGCTTGATCCTGCGACGTGCCCACCCTATCATTACTCAGGGCAGGAAAACATACAGAAGTTGGTTGCTTGGCCACAGTTGCACCAAAGCATCCAGACTGCTTGAGCTGTGCTCTCGACGGTGACTGAAGAAGGCGGGCGCCTTTGCATTCGCTGCTGAGGTCAAGGCTGAGCCACCCCACCACCACACAATATTGTTGAACGCCCATGGGGCGAGTTCCCATTTGCCAGGATCGAGAACATGCCGGCTGAGAAAATCTGCCTGAACATTGTTGACTCCTGTGTTGTGCTGGGTCGACAGCCTGCAGGTTGGTCTCCGCCCAAGGGAGGAGTAGCATCTCCCTGGCCACATCGCGCATTTGGTTCCACCCTGATGGTTGAGGTAAGCGACCGTCATGGCACTGTCGCACAGAACACAAACTGCGCGGCCTTGCAGAAGGGGTTGAAACTGTAGTAAGGCCAGACGAACTGATCGAGTCTCGAGGCAGTTGATGGTCAACCGTGCTTTCCGAGGGCTCCATGTGCCCTGTGCCACCTGGCCATGACAGTGAGCACCTCAACCGGTTAGGCTCGCATCAGTTGTGAGGATCAGCCAATGTGGGGCTTCCAACAGCATGCCCCGCAGTAGATGGGCTGAGGACAGCCACCATTGGAGGTCCTGGCACAATATCTGAGGGAGCTGCAGGTGAACCTCGAAGTCCTGGGTCAAAGGAGACCATCACGATAGAAGTGCATGCTGTAGAGGTCTCTCGTGTGCCCACACCCACGGTACAGTTTCTACTGTGGCTGCCATGGCCTCCAGAACTCGCAGTTAATCCCAGGTCCGTGGACGAGGCTGCGAGAAAAAAATTTGCAAGCAGCAGGCTGGTAAGCTTCTGGACGCGTTCCAACGTCAGATAGACCCTGCCTTTGTCTGTGTCGAACCTGGTCCCCAGGAAGTCAAGGGATTGTGAGAGCTGTAGGACACACTTGGCCTGATTGATCACCCAACCAAGGCTCTCAAGCATTCCGACCACTCGTGAGAAGGCCTCCCGAGCTTCCAAGTGCATCTTTGCCCAGATTGGCCAGTCGTCCAAATAGGGATGGACCTGAATTCCCTGTTTGCGGAGCATGGCAGCTACTAACACCATTACCTTCAAAAAGGTGTATGGGGCCGTGGCAAGACCGAATGGCAGCGTGCAAAACTGGTAATGATCGCCTAAAACGGAGAAGCAGAGGATCTGCTGCTGGTCTTAGCGGATGGAAATGTGGAAGTAAGCTTCAGCGAGGTTTAGGGTGACCAGGAACTCGCCCGGTCGCACTGCCTGAATGACAGAATTGAGCATTTCCAAGCGATTGATGCCTTTAAGATCGAGAATTGGCCGGAAGGAGCCATCACTTTTCGGGACGACAAAATATATAGAATGGCGTCCTAGCCCTTTCTCCACTGGAGGGACGGGAACAATGGTCCGTAGATATAAGAGGTGCTGAAGCATGGCCTGTACCACCCTCTGTTGTCTGATGAAACGCACGGGAAAATAAGGAAGGCGTCTGGAATGGGTGCTATGCAGTCAAGGGAATAGCACTGGCCAACGACCCCGAGAACTTACCAGTCTGTGGTCATTTTGGCCCATTCTCTGGAGAAAAGAGTCGTCCGCCCACTGGAGGTACTCCAGAGGAGGCTGCAGGACCGTCAGCGGAAAGCACGACCGGCGTCCGAGAATTTCACCTAGGACGCATCCTTGCTCTGGCGGTAACCCTGAAAGGACAGATTTTGATGCTACTCTAGACTGTGTACCCTGCTGCGGGGTCGATTCTGGCATGCCTCCCAGAACCGTGGTCTGGAACTAGGGTCAGAAGTGGCGCTGGAGCCAGAGCGACGCCTGGAAGACCTGGGCCTGTCCTCCGGCAAGTGCTGGGGAGTAACCTCCAAGGTCTTTTACAAGCTTCGAGATCCTCTCCAAAAAGGAGCTTGCCTTTAAAGGGGAGACAGGCTAGACGAGTGACAGTCACCGCTGCTACTGAGCATGCCGCTAAGCGGAGCAAATCATAGAAAGCGTCCGCTACAAAGGCCGCGACTGACTCCACGCGGGCAGCTGTTGGGTCGTCCGAAAGAAGCTGAATCCAGCGTAAGAAGGCCTGAGCCGCCAGACCTCTGCAAGAGAAGGCTTGTAAAGACAGGGCGGAGGAGGAAAAAGCTGTCTTTAGCAGTCCATCGACCTTGCGGTCCTGTTGATCGCAGAGAGCTGCGCCACCCTCGACTGGGTGGTCGTATGCTTTGCCACAGCTGCAATAATGGCGACCACCTTGGGATATCGTTGCCAGCTGTCGAGGTCCACTGGGGACCAACTGTAGAGGTGCCCCAGCCACCTCGTGGTGCAGTGAGGCCTCCGGAGAATCCCACTCAAAGTTCACCATTTGTTGGAGCTCTGATGGGAACGGGAAGGACTTACGAATGCCCATCAAGAAAGGGTCTGGTTGGTCCATCGCCTGTGACTGTGTGGTGGGCCTTTGTGAGAGCCTAAGGCCTCCACTACCTGGGCGATGAGAGTTCTTCATTCTGGAAAAGCTGGACATCCTGAGATTGGTCCAGCTCGTTTGCATCCTCCTGATGCAGCCATTCCCCACCCTCGTGGTCTAAAGCAGTCTCCCCCGAACTGAGGACAGTTCCTCACTCCCCTCTATGGGTTGAGAGCTGCTAGAGGTCCGAACCATCACCTTTGCACACAGTCCCTTCAACCTGGACCCACCGCGGGCCCGTTTCCTAGTGGGAACCAACGCCAACCCCGGCTCAGCCTATGCAGAGGGACTTTCACCCTGGCCCGCTCTCCAAAGCTCCTAAGCCTGTCTGAAGAAGCTCATAAAGGTGACAGTCTGCTGTTCAGAGGGCTGCTGCGGAGCTATCTGATCTGACTGCTAAGATGGCTGTTGCGCCTGAGGTAACAGGAGAGGAGGAGAACCGTTTCCCTGAGGGAGAGCAGGAACAGAGTCCTTATCCTGCACTGCTGAAACCCCCGAAGAGGCCTGGGCTTCACCACCAGGAGCAGGAGAGAGTAGTCCTGTTTGAGATGAGTGCCCTGGGTCATCAAGGCATGCAGTAGAAAGCTGATCCACCAGGTACTGGCATTTGTGCCCACATGCCACACACTGCAGTATGGACGATGGCATCGCACTGTCTTCTGTCCGGGCCACTGATATACTGAGGATAAGGACGTCTTTCCCCCAGCAAAATCAGCACGCGGCTCCCCAAAATGGCTGCTGTGAAAAGTGAGACACGCTGATGCACCATGCGGTCCCCTCAAAATGGCAGCCGTGCACGAGACAGGCAGCAAGGTAAGCTAGAAGCAGCGGTTAAGACCAGGGCTGCCCTGAAGTACTGTCTGCACTGCTCAGAAATGATGAATGCCAGAAACAGGAGGCAGGGGGGGGGGGGGGGGAGGGGCGGATCCGACAGAAGGGAGCCTGTCAGTAACTGTTGGTAACTACTGGAACAGTAGACAAAAACAACAAAAATGGCAGAGAATAAAAAAAAGACATCAAGCCTAAGAGAATACTGATGCCCCGTTCAGGCTCTCTTTCCCCCTCTTTCGACAGACAAGTAGCTCCACTGACTCTCGTGGCCAGGAGCTAAATCTGTAAAAGGGCTACCACCACAGTGTACACCTCTTGTGCCAGGTGGGCAAGAATCACCTCAGAAGATCCCTAGGGCCACTCCAATAGCTGACGACAAGAGACCCTCTTGGTAGCTGTCAGGAACTGAAAATTCCTCCACATCTGCTGGAGACAGAGAAATACTGAAGGCGACCCCTAGGGGTAGTCCTACATGTCCCAGGGGGAATGCCCAGAAGCCTCTGGTACTTACTTATTTATTTACTTACATTCTCTTATATACCACGCTATTCTGCATCAGTGCGGTTTACATTGAACAAACTGAAATTACATTGAACAGGGCATTATAACTTGGAGATAACTATTTTACAGGGAACATGGGCTATGGAGGGTTAAGTGGCTTGCCCAAGACCACAAGGAGCACCTGTTGGACTAGAAACCCCAGTCCTTCCGGTCCAAGGTTGCTGACTTCTAGTGGGATTTGAACCCCCGACCCTCCGGCCTGAAGTACCTTGCCCCAACCACTAGGCCACTCCTCCACTCCAACATCTGCTAGCAGGGGGATATAACCCATTTGTGTGGACTGGTCTAGCAGGATGATTTGGAAACTTCAGTTTCTCTGTGCTGCTTTATAACAACTAATTAAAATTGGTCAGTATTATATTTTTTCCATTTGTGCAGGGTTCATGATCTGTATGCGTGCATGCACACACACAGTTTAGAAGAATCCTGCTGCATAGGCCCCTACTGTGGGGCCACAAAGCCATTACAGTCTCTGGTCCTACTACTTCTGGATGTTCTACTTATGTTATTCCACTCCTGCTGCTGCTTCTGGTCAGCAAGTGACATTCTCATGGAAAGGCTAATAGTTATTTCCATTTTCTGTGTCCTCTGGACACCCTTTGAGCTTCTTGGACCACAAATTTGAGAATCACTGCTCTACATGTTTTACAGCATATATGACAATTTTACGTCTAGTCTTAACTATACCTCCTGCTCAAGTTCTTGCAGGATCTGATCAGTAGTATCACTCTGCAGGTCTACAGTTTTTTCTTCCGCCATCTTCTTTAATAGAGTTGAAGGTTTCATTTGAACTAAGTATTTACAGAGGTGAGACACCTATTGAAAAAGGGGAAAGGGAAATTATTTTATAGCACATTTTGTCTCATTTACAAGAATACGACAGATGACTGTACTGTAACCTTGTAATTGTAGTTGGTGTGTGTACTTGAACTGAATGCCAGTTTTTGAAGTGATTCAGAGTGGTTCGACGAGGTCTTTTCCTCCCTGGGTTTATTTTTTTAAAAATATTTTGTAGTCTTATTGAACATGATAGTTTGTTGTTTTATACAGTACCATCCATTCCTTTTATTTTTGTTTTGTTTTGCATTGCAAGAATAAGACATATGAGAGAAGACCCCTATGCAGAATAGTATTGAGTCTTTATATAAAGTAGACACACATTTTTAGTTATTTGGCTAAAAGGCCAATTGTCCTAAAGTTCCAGCAGTCTAGAGTCTGAGTATGATACTCTGACATAACAGACTCACTCACTGCTTTGTTTTAGCCAATGTTTACTAAGATTAGTATGAAAGACTTATTTCATCAAGTCAAAGAAGGAAACCCAAAGTCTTAAATTATGGACTTGTGTACCATTGATAAATTTCACTAAACTCTGATTTACAGCATGAACAGTTACTAAAACTTTAATCCTTCAGCACAATTCTATGTCTATATACAAATTCAGTTTACTAAACCGCATCCACAAGTTAACTAGATCCTCTTGTACCATCAACAATATATACATAAACATATATACTAACAGATGACAAAGACTATCTGGTCTATCCAGTCTGTCCAATTGTTCCAATCTATCCTGGTAAGGGATAGATTCCACATACAGAGACATTTAAAGAAAAATAATTGATAGCATTACCACCAAAATACATGAAATTAAACAAAACAGTCTACTATATCCATACCTGCATGTCACTCTCTTCGAAGACAGAGCATTTTTCCTTTAGCAGCTTTGAGATTATCACACTGCTAAGATTCTTTCTAACTTGCCTGGACAAAACATAAGGAAAAGATAAAAATTAAAAACAAATCCCAATGATGGTTGGCTCTGTTTTCTAAATTTGCAAAAATAAGTACCACTCAAGTCTATGTTCCAAACTTTGAGCTTAGGGGACATGTGTTTAAGTCAGTTTCTTCACACTCCACCCCTAAGTTTTACCACCATACCTTTACTCTGATACTGTGGTTCACTTCTATCAGTGTTGCTCTATCTAGACAGACAAATATTACTTGCAACTGGTAGTCTAAGTTAAATCTACCTAATCTTTATGTAATATCTTCATAATTGCAGAAAAACAAAAATTGTTATTTAAGATGAAAGCTCAGTCCAAAAATCAAATAAAGCTTTCAGAGGAAAAAAGTTTAACAAAGAGGGTAATTTTATAATAGGCAAAAAGCACACCCATTTTTTGCCAAGATTAGGAAGACACATTGGTACCAAGGTGAAATTATGCCTCGAGTCCAGTCCAGTCACATGGGTTTATGCTGTTCTGCGAGCAGATGAAGGCCAATAACCACTGGTTTGTGTCTCACACTGTGCAGCCTCTTTAAAACAGGACTTCTTTAACAAAGTAGACTAAACACATCCTCATTATATATAGATATTTTCATTCATATTCACAGTTGTTGGGGGTCTCTGCATGCTACGAACTAATGGCAGTGTCCATTTAGAATAGCCTAGTGGACAAAAAATAACTTTCACAGAGACTGCTGAGCAGAGCCTTCCAATCAAGTGCTCTGCAGGCTACTACCACAAGCTGCCTATGGATTCAGCACGGGCCATTCTTTAGGCGTATCCTGGAATGGATTGGAGGGACTCAAGGAAAGAAAATTAGCAGATAAAGCCTAATTTCATCTTAATAGTGTCCCTCTAGTACAGTCCATTCGCTTTTCTGAAGTGAGGAAAGCATAGTTACTCATCTGTAACAGGTGATCTCCAGAAACAGCAGGAATCTGTCTTCACATATGGGTGCAGGGCCGGCCCATCCATTGAGCAAGAATGTTTGCACAGGGCCCCACGTTTCAGGGGTGCGCAAACATTCTGCCCATCGCCCAGTAAAACTTAAAAGAAAAAACAAACTTGCTGCTGCTGCTGCCGCCGCTGTGACAGTGGCAGAATCAAGTGTCTCCCGCGGGCCCCCCGCTCGCCCAACAGAGCCCTCCTTCGATCACTCACCTCGGCGCGGTTTTCAGAGCCGCGAAGGGGACTCTCCCTCTCGTGGCTCTGTTAAGCCCACTGGGGCTGATAGGAACAGGCATTTCCTGTTTCCCATCAGCCCCGGCCGGCTTAACAGAACCGCGAGGGGGAAACCCTCCCTTTGCGGTTCTGAAAGCCGTGCCGAGGAGAGTGATCGAGGGAGGGCTCTGCCGGACAGGAGGGAGGGCTCTGTTGGGCGGGTGGGGGCCCCACGGGAGACACTTGATTCTGCCGCCGCCACGGCGGCAGTGGCAAGTTTGTTTTTTTCTTTTAAAGTTTCCCTGGGCTGATGGGGGGAGGGGAGTTAGGACTGGTAATGGGCTTGGGGGGGTTAGGACTGGTAATGGGCTATGGGGGGGCTAGTAATGGGCTGATGGGGGGCTAGTAATGGGCTATGGGGGGTTAGTACTGGTAATGGGCTGATGGGGGGCTAGGACTGGAAATGGGCTATGGGGGGGCTAGGACTGGAAATGGGCTATGGGGGAGTTAGTACTGGAAATGGGCTGATGGGGGTGGTTAGGACTGGTAATGGGCTATGGGGGGGTTTAGGACTGGAAATGGGCTGATGGGGGGCTTGGAATGGAAATGGGCTGTGAGGGGAGGGAGCTAGGACTGGAAATGGGTTGAGTGGGGGGGGGAGCTAGGACAGGAAATGGGCTGATGGAGGTGCTAGGATAGGACTGGAAAGGCTGTTGGGGGTGCTGAGATTGGAAATGGGCTGTGAGGGGAGGGAGCTAGGACTGGAAATGGGCTGAGTGGGGGGGAGCTAGGACAGGAAATGGGCTGAGTGGGGGGGAGCTAGGACAGGAAATGGGCTGATGGAGGTGCTAGGATAGGACTGGAAATGGGCTGTTGGGGTGCTAAGATTGGAAATGGGCTGTGGTGGGGGCTTGGAATGAAATGGATTCATGGAGGGGCTAGAACTGGAAATAGGCTCATTGAGGGCTTGGACTGGAAATGGGCTGAGTGGAAGGGAGCTAGGATTTGACATAAGCTGATGGTGGGGCTAGGAAAGGACTAGAAATCGGCTAATGGAGGGCTGGGATTGGAAATGAGCTGATGGAGGGACTCGGATAGGACTGGAAATAGATGGGGGAGCTAGGACTGGAAATGGGCTGATGGTGGGGCTAGGATTGGAAATGGGCTGATGGGGGGCTAGAAGGGAGCGAATGCTGGGTGGGGCTGGAACTAGAAGTGAGCTGATGTTGGGGGAGGATTAGAATGGGATGGGACTGGGAGAGTGAAATGGAGAGGGGAAAATATTTTGTGTGGGAGGGAAGAAAAATCTACAATTGGC
This sequence comes from Ichthyophis bannanicus, assembly GCA_033557465.1. Taxonomy (NCBI): domain Eukaryota; kingdom Metazoa; phylum Chordata; class Amphibia; order Gymnophiona; family Ichthyophiidae; genus Ichthyophis; species Ichthyophis bannanicus. The sequence goes on from CM066034.1 coordinate 923,658,728, forward strand.
CGCGTATTGGGAGAGTAAGTGAGGATGGAGGGGTAAAATTTGAGTGGATGAAATAGGAATGAGGAAAGAGCAAAAGGAGAAAGATTAGTATGTTAATACAGATGTAGAGAGAGAATGGAAAAAAATTAGAAGAAAGAAAGGACAAATGGACAGCAGATGGAGAGTTAGCAGAAGACATGAAGAAACCAGAAGAAAGTGGCTGAAGCAATTGCAACTGAAAATAAATGCACAAAAGGTAGAAAAATATCTGTTTTGAATTTATTAACTGGAATGTGTCAGCTCTGGGAAATGTGAATCATTAACATCTGTGCTTTATTTAGTACAAAAGGAAATTAATTTATAGTTTTATTTCTACAGTGTTGTTGTACATTCAAAGTTTGGCTTTTGGGGTTCCCAGTTTAATTGTCTTCCTGTTTCTAAACTGTGATTCCTTGTTTGGTGATGGTCTATGTTCTGCATGTGTAACTGAGCTGAGGTATTCTGTTTATGTAATTCCTATTTGACATTGCCACTTGTTCTCTTTCCCCAGTAGGTCATGTATTGTTATTCTCTGAAATGTATTGGTTTAATATTTGAAGTGTTGCCTTTTGATAAGTAGAGTATGGTGCTTTATGAGTCCTGGTAGTGCTGTTATATGGTGGGTTTGCCATTGGTTCTAAATGGGCAGTGTTTGTAGTAGTTCCTAATGTGCCTGGCGGTTGGCACTGGATTATAGTAATGTAGAAATCTTAAGTCTTTCTTTATCCATACATTCATTAAGAGACATGTTTACTAAAAGTTAGTGTATGGTAACATTATGAAAATATTTATGCAAATGAGGCCCCGCACCGAGGCTCCGCACATGGCCCCGCACCCCCCTTGGGCTGCCCCTGTATGGGTGACATCCCCCGACAGAGCCCGCACGGGAACATTTCCCAACATCCAATAGGAAGCGTTTGGGAGCCTCCCTCTGCGCATGCAAAGCATATGCAGTCAGCTATCCAAAGAGTGATTTTAGTCACAAGACGACCCAGGTGACTAGAGTCAAAAGAAATGAATAACTGAGGATTTCCGATATACCTTGTTTCTGTCAAGGTAATATGCCAACTCTAGTTTGCAATCTAGAGTATGAAGCGTCGCTTCAGCCCGAGATGCATGTGGCCTGGGAAAAAAGGTCAGAAGAATTGACTGGTTGAGATGGAAGGGAAATACAATCTTTGGAAGGAAACAATGATGCATCTGGAGGACCACCCTGTCATGATGAAAGTATAGGGCGCATGTGCAATTAATGCCTGCAGTTTGCTGACTGGGCAAGCCGAGACCATCCAAGTAAGAAACTTGAGGGAGGTAGTGCCTAGAGCAGTGGTTCCCAATCCAGTCCTCTGGAACCCCGAAGTCCAATCAGGTTTCCAGGGTATCCACAACGAATATGCATGAGATACATCAGCAAACACTGCTTCCACTGTATGCAGATCTTTCTCATGCATATTTACTGTGGATATCCTGAAAACCTGACTGGCCTGGGGGTCCCAGAGGACTGGGTTGAGAATCACTGGCCTAGAGGCTCAAAAGGGAGGTTTGAGCAATTGAACAAGAACCAGTGAGGGCCAAATCAGTGACTTAGTCAATAAAAAACCATGCAAAAAAGCAGGCTACCAATGGATGTGTAGAAATGGGTTTTCCATCAATACTCCGTTGAGAAGCCCAAATGGCACCGAGGTGGACACAAACGTAACTAGTTTTGAGACCTGTAGAAGAGGTGGAGGAGATACAGTAGAAGACTCTCCTTCAATGCTCGTAAGGAGGCGAATGATCTGATGAAACATCCCTGTTGGTATCAGAATCAATGGATTTGGAATCTGAGGCCTCTGGTGCAGAATCAGAGTCTGGAAGGAAATCAAAGTAATCACTATGAAGACCTCTATACCTCCGGTACTCGGAGGAAGGGTGTTTCAACAGAGGGTATCGAGTGCGATGGCACCGAAGACCTCGGTAATGGTTGGTCCATGGAACGATGCAATGCAGGTAATGCCTGTGGAAGGGTATCGCGAGGTACCTCTGAGGCCGCCAGTGTCAGTGGAAACTCTGCAGACCGATATCCCCAATGTCACTACTGCAAGGAGTGCAATTTATTTATTTATTTAGTATACATTTTGTATATCGCTACTTCCAGCGATCAGCAGCGGTTTTGATTACAGATTGGAAATTGTCAAATCATGACAGGAAATTTTTGAGGTATAAACACATTGATTAGACAGGAAAGCACAGCACACAGAACTATTTTACAGGGAACATGGGCTATGAAGGGTTAAGTGGCTTGCCCAAGACCACAAGGAGCACCTGTGGGACTAGAAACCCCAGTCCTTCCGGCCCAAGGTTGCTGTCCTCTAGTGGGATTTGAACCCCCGACCTTCCGGCCCGAAGTACCTTGCCCCAACCACTAGGCCACTCCTCTTTTCGATGGTGAGGACTCTGTACCGGAGGAGTGGCTCCAGACAATTGTGTGGCCACAACTCCTGAGACTGGTATCAAGGGCTCTGCTGAGGATTGAAACTTGGTGGCATCCCCGAGCCCCTTTGCAGTTTTGGAGGGTGAGGCCTGCCGGAGCTGCTTTGCTGGATGGTCTGCATCAGAGTGAGAGGAGTATCTGTGATGATGCCAATGCTCAGTATCCAATGCTGACTTTGAGGTCGATCTCGATGTCAATGTCTTCTTCTGTACTGGAGACTCAGCTCGACGCTTGTCCTTTTGACTAAGTGGTGATCTAGAGGTATGGGAGGACTTAAACAGAGCTGACACCCCCGAGGAGTGCACCAAAGGAGCCAAATCCGTTGGAAACAGCTTAGTCTTCTCTTTATCCCAGTTCTTTCTACCTCTGGCAGTCATGTGGCAACAAAAGGGACAGGACTCTACATCATGGTTTTGGCCTAAACACTGGAGGCACCAGCTATGCTAGTTGGTGATAGAAATGGTACTGGAACACTGAGTATTTTTATAATCCCACTCTAGGGCTTTTCCATTTCTGGGAAAAGGACTGAGGCAAAGTCAAACTGATGAAGGGGTAGGCCAAAGGCCTTAAAAAAATAATCTATTAAAGTAAAAACAAAACAGAACTGGTAGTCATGTCGGAAACAGGAAGGCAAAAAAGTGACAAGTATTCAACGGTACAACAAAATATACAGAAGTCTTGACATTGCTGATAGGGATGAGGTCCTGATGGTGTCACGTATGCGTGGAGGAATGCTCCCAAAGGCTTTCCTATTGGATGCTGGGGAGTGTTCCCGCACTGGCTCCATCAGTGCAGACATCACCCATATGTGAAGACTGACTTCCTGCTTGTTCCTGGAGATGGTGACCTCCCATGAGAGGGAACGCATATGGCATGTAGCCAGAGGCTCAAATGGCAGCTTGGTGAGCTGTGTCAAGACTATATTGAGGTTCCATTCTGCCAGAGACAGACGGATGGGAGATTTAGAGAGCAGAAGGCCCTTCATGAACCAAGTAATGAGGGGCTGAGCAGAGAGGGGTTTACCTGCCATAGAATGAGGAGCCAACAGCACACTCTGGTGCATCCTGAAAGAGTTGGACTTGAGTCCAGCTTGTGAGAGATGAAGTACTGCAGCAACCTGTGCACATGGCAAGAGAATAGGTCAATCTGCTGCTCTATGCATCACACAGAATCTGCACCACTTGAAGGCATAGGCCCATCTTGTGGAGTTCTTACAAGAGGCCAAGACTTCCTCCATCTCACTTGGGAGGTTGAAGGGTGCTAAGGCTATCCATTCAGCAGCCATGCTGTTAATGTCAAGGACCCCAGGTTGGGATGGAGAAGGGAGCCCTCCTCCTGAGTAAGAAGCCCTGAGCATTCCCCAGAGGGATCAAGTGCTCTGTCGAGAGGCGGAGCAACAAGGGGAATCAAGGCTACCAGGGCCACCAGGATCATGGAAGCCTTGTCCCGCAGGAATTGAAGAGGGTCCAGGCGATTAGTGGCATGCAAGGGAAGGCATACAGGAAGCCCTCAGACCACGAGATGAGGAAGGTGTCTGCTGCTACCCGGGATGGGTGCGGCTGGCGACAGCAGAAGTGGGGCAGCTGAGCATTGGTCGGGCTAGCAAAGAGGTCTAGACAGGGTGTCCCAGAGTCAGAAGAGCTGCTGTGCCACCCTGGGGTCTAGTCGCCATTTGTGTGGACTGTGAACGCCATGTGGCCTAGAAGGTGGAGCATGGACTGCACCGATACTGCGTGGCAGTGTTGCACCTCATTGGATAGTGCCATGAGGCAACCTGCCCTGTCCAAGGGGAGAAAGGCCTTGTCCTGAAGAGTGTTCAGTAGAGCCCCAATGAACTCTAAGCCCTGTGCTGGAGTGAGGTGGGAGTTGGGGTCCCATGCCAGATACTGTAGGATACTGATGGGGCAGGCTGTAGCCTGTTGCACCTCAGTGGCCGTGTCTCCCTTCATGAGCCAGTCATTCAGGTATGGGAAGATGAAGGCCCCTTGGAGACAAAGGTAGGCCGCCACCACTGCCAGGCATTTGGTGAAGACTTGGTGCGGATGCTAGACCGAAGGATAATAATCTGTACTGGAAGTAGTCGCTCCAAACCATGAACCTTAGGTACTGTCTGTGGCTGGGATGAATGAGGATGTCTGTGTAAGCATCCTTTAGGTCTAAGGAGCATAGCCAATCTCCCTGATGGAAGTATGGCAGCAATGTTTCAAGGGAGAGCATCTTGAACCTCTCCCGCACCAGTAACTTGTTCAGGTTTCGCAAGCCTAGGATAGGCCCTAGGCCCCCTGTTCTTTTTGGGACCAGAAAGTACCAGGAGTAGAACCCCTTACCCTTGAGGTGATGGGGTATTGGTTCTATGACTCTGTCCGCGAGGAGGCCTGCAAATTCTTGTAAAAGCAGGACCTGGTGCAAGGGAGTGCGAGAGGGCTCTCTTGGAAAGAAAGGAGGCAGTGTCTGGTCCAGGTATAGGAGATTGCCTTCTTGACTACTTGGTGTGCCCAGGAATAGGTGGTGATAGCAGGCCACCGATGAGCAAAGTGTACCAGACGCCCCCCTGTTGGTAGCTGCTCCGTCAAAGGTGGAGAGGCTATGCTCAGGGAGTCAAAAACCCATCCCTGGCTGGGCAGAAGCTCTCTTGCTCTGATGACTCTGTGGGGTCTGGAGAGCCTGATAATGGGGGCAAGCCTTGGGTAAGGTTGGCCCTCTCTCTGGAATCGGGGCCTCTTCCCCAGTGGTTTCTTCTTAGGGAGGGTGGAAGTCTTCCTGGAGAGCCGAGTCCTCGTGGGGTACTCTCTCTCAATCTCGGCCGCCTTCTCCTCCAAATAGGTTTTCACCAAGGCAGGGGACGTCAAGGAACTTCTCCTGGACTTACTGTTCGAAGTCCAATGCCTAGAGCCAGGCGGCATCAAGAGCTGATACCCATAGTGGCTACCTTTGCGTTTGACTCAAAGCCATCACAGGCAGCTCGAGACACATTTCAAGCACTCCAACGCACTCCTTGAGGGTTTGGAACCGCTTGAGGTGATACCCCTCTGAGGCCCGCTGAGAAACCTGCAAGTTCCTCTGTCAGGTCCCAAAGATACATGCCGATATACAGCTGATAGGCTTGTATTCGGCAGGCCAGCATCAAGCCCTGGTAGCTTTGTGGCCAAGGATGTCAAGGGTAAAGGACTCCCTACCCGGGGGCTCAGAGGAGTGTGTATTCCAGCTCTTCTGCCGGCACATAATCAACTCCACCACCATGGAGATGTGTGGCAGTTGCGACTTTTGAAACCCAGGACTCTGCTGAACTCAGTACATGGTGTCCAGGCTTCGGCTAACTATGGGTACCGATGCCGATTTTTCCCACATGTAGAGTTGTCGCCTGTGGATGGCAAGGACAGGAACTGTCAGGGCCTCTTATTGAAGAATTTAGAGTTCTTCCGTTCAAGGGTCTTCCTCCAACTTGGTGTTGAAGGACAAAGCCTTCAACATATCCTGGCCAAACTCGAGGAACGATGTGTCCTTGGGTGGAGTCTGATGGGAGGTCATGGTGCTTCTACGTCTCTGGGGATGCCTCGTCCTCAGACTCCCAGTTGAAGTAGTCAATGGAGGACTCGGCAGCCAACCAGACCTGTGACACAGGACCTGGGTCGGGGCCCAGTGGCCTACGGTGCCTACATGGTCGGAACCATGAGCGCTCGCCGGAGAGGATCTTGCTCCCGAAGAGCAGAGTATAGAGAACAGTCTCCACCCTACCAGCGTGAGGCCTCGGAAAGAAGATGGGGAGAACCATTTTTCCCAAGGTCTTGTCTTTTCTTTTTTTTTTTCTTCATTTTTCCAAGGTTGCTACAAAAATCAGGGCAGAAGACAAGCAACCTTGGAAAAATGAAGAAAAAAGAAAAAAGACAAGACCTTGGAAAAATGGTTCTCCCCATCTTCTTTCCGAGGCCTCACGCTGGTAGGGTGGAGACTCTGCCTTCTCACTCACAGCACCTACGTTGTGGAACAGCCTTCCAGTTGAGCTAAGAGATTAAGGACCTCCAATCTTTTAGAAAGGAATTAAAAACCTATTTACCCAGCATTTCTACAAATTACAACATATCGATGTCCTGAATTCACAGATCAACCCTGACTAGCAACCATATATCGACCCTACTTAAACACACCCACACCCGCACAATTCCTCTACAATTTAGTCACTATAGCAAACAGTTTCATCGACTCCCTCTATGTAAATAGTTTCTGCTTGTTAATAGTTTATAAGACTATTTTGAATTCTCAGCCCAGTCTTACTAGTATATGCATTAGTTACATTGTTCTAAAAGAATGTTCTTTATAAAAATAATGTTCTGAATTGTTCTAAATTGTTCTTTATAAGGTTCTAAAAAATGTTCATTGTAAAATAATCTCTCATTATTATTGTCCTTCTGTTACCTGTAAACCGCATCTGATCTCTGGAAGAAGCAGTATAAAGAAAAATGTACAAATAAACCACCACCTGGTTGAGATAGAATGGGGGATACCACCTTCAGCAGAAACTTGCTTCCGAGGAGCGGGAGCAAGATTGAGACCCCCGCCAAGGATAGACTGAAGGCTTCGGGCTCACAAGGATCGGCTTGGTGATTCGACAAGTCCTCGGTGACTAGGTCCCTGTGGTCTAGTTGGACACACCAGCGATGCCAGGCATCGGCACCTGCTGCATGGCAAGGAAGGCAGTGAGACTAACGCTCCAGAGCCATTATTCTGGTTTTCCACTCAGGATGTGCAGCGTCAATGAGAAGGAGTCCTCTATGACGGGCCTCTGGAGGGGAGGGGGGGGGTCAGGTCTATTGCTGGTAGCCTCCACGTCCATTCAGGGAACTTTGGCTGGCTGCTCCTGCACTGACTCCTCAAGTTCCCTCTGTTGGCTGTGGGACCTGTAGCGCAAGACTTACCCTGTGTGCCTGGGATGAGGTCCTAGAGGATTTCTTTTCTTTTTGGGTTCCCGCTCCAGGGAACCCTTGTCAGAGTGTCTGCGGTCCCGGTCGGGCACCAAGGGGACATTATGTGACTGAGGACCCATGCGGGGACTTGGATTGTGAGGCTACCAGGGTAGAGTCTGACCTGTGGACAGTATCATCCTGCTTCTGCTGACCATGCTGGATGGCCTTCACGGACATCTTTTTACAGAGGGAGTAGACCTCCAGGTCGTGGTTGGCCCTTAGACATCAGAGGCAGCAATCGTGTGTATCAGTAAGAGACATGTTTTTTTGCGCACCGATCACACTTTTTGAACCTGCTGGACATTGGTGGGAAAAGAACCCTGGTGAGGTTGAAGACCCTAGGAGCGGCCAGTGGATGGGAAAAGCGTATTTACTCACCTGTAACAGGTGTTCTCCATGGACAGCAGGAATCATTCTTCACATATGAGTGATGTCTGCGCCGATGGAGCCCGCGCGCAAGCATCTCTCCAGCTATTAAAGAAAGCCTTTGGAGATGCACAGCGCATACCTGGTCCACTTCCCGCCCAAGGGTGCCATCTTGCCTCAGTCTAATGACAAAAAGACGGCAAAAAGAAATAAAATACAGTAAAGGAGCAACTTCAAGGAGAGGAGGAAGGGTTGTGAGGACTGATTCCTACTGTCCCCAGAGAACACCTGTTACAGGTGAGTAACTGTGCTTTCTCTGGGAACAAGCAGAAAGTCAGTCCTCACATATGGGACTCCACAGCTACAGTCTACCGGAAACCTGCAAAACAAAAATGCCACAGCGACCTGTAAGGGTGAGCCGTGATCAGCAGCAGTTGAGTCCCTACTGAGAAGCTCTCACAAGACCCTAGTGTCCCGCAGAGAACCAGCATTCCGGTAGCATGAACACAGAAGGGTCGGAGGGCAGGGGTTGCCTAAACCCTGAAGACATTACAGAATACAGCCTGGCTGAAGGCGCTGCCCAGTCAGGACTCCCTCTCCAGGCAGTAGTGAGCTGTGAAGGTATGGACCAAAGGACCAGGTGGTGGCCCGGCAGATTTCTGTTATGGGGATGGTATGCAGATTTTCCACTGAAGCAGCCATGGCCCTGACAAAGTTTGCTGTGACCCTCTTGTCTAGCGAGATCCCTGCTTGCTCGTAGGCAAGGATAATGCAGTCCACCACCCATGTGGATAGAGTTTGCTTAGTCACTGGGAGCCCCAGAGAGCAGGAGTCGTAGGACATGAAAAGCTGTGGTGCTTTGCAGTGGGGACCTGAGTCTGTTGCAGGTAAAAAGGACAGGGCCCTCTTACAATCCAGATTGTGGAGAACCGTCTCCGCCCTACCGGTATGAGGCCTCAGAAAGAAGATGGGTAGATCCACCTCCTGGTTGAAATCGAATGGGACACCACCTTCAGCAGAAACTTGGGGTGTGCACGGAGCACCATCCTTCTTGTAAAACCTTGTGTAGGGTGGGTTCTGCCATCAGAGCCTGGAGCTCACCGACTCTGAACTGATGTGATTGCTACCAGGAAGGCGACCTTTCAAAATAGCCCATTTGGTAAGAGTACACCTGTGCGCCATCACAGTGCCATCATCATTCCACTGAGGTGAAACCCCTCTTGGCTCAGCCCCTTGTGTCTGTTATTGCGGGGCCTTATGCTATCCAAACCCCTCATCTGCCCTCCGGTAGCAAAGTGGGATCTCAGTGTGTTGCTCTCACAGCTCATCAAGCCTCTGGCTACCTGCCACCTCCGGTATCTTACTTTGAAAGCCTTACGAGAGGCCAGGAGAATCTTTTCCATGTCCTGTGCTATCAAGGGGAGTCCTCGATCACTGTTCCCTCTAAGCTGTGCGCGTGTGCGCGCGCACACACCTCGCCGAGCGAGCGCACATACTTTATAACAGAGCGCACAAAAATTACGGTTCTGATTCTGATAGAAAATACAGACGTCTTAAAATGTAAAAGTTGTTGTGTATTTATGGTTTTCACAAGTTCTACAATATTTTCTAGTGCAATCAATGTGGTGTACATACTGTATTCTGACGTGTAGTCAAATTTTAAAGTATATAACTCCGAGTGTCGTTATGTGGCACACAAAAACTTAACCTTCCTTCAAAAGCTGCACAGCTGATATTTTATGCACACACAACCTACAGAAAATTAGAGGGAACATTGTCCTCGATGAGGATAGATAGTGAGCGCCGACTCCTCCTTATGGGGCAGTTTGGCTGGCTGCTCCTGCCCTGACTCTGGACTGTGGGTCCTGGGGTGGGATTTTTCCTTTTTCCTGGATCCACCCTCAGAGGTGATCTAGCAAACGACCTGCAAGATCTCAGAAAAAAAACTAAAAACCTACCTTTTCCAAGAATACTACAACGTAACTTAAAACAGAAAGAAACCATTTGCTCAGCGCACCACAAAAATGCCACAAAGAACTTATGACTGTAAACAGTAATTAGTTTAAATGAAACTGTAAATAGACCAAGATGTGTTTAGCCAAATGAAACTGTAAATAAACCATACTGTAACTAGCGCACGATGTATAAATGAATCTGTAAATGACTCAAGTTGTACAAACCAAACGCATAAATGCAACTGTAAATACCCTAAACTGTTTAATTTCTAATCACCAAAATCCAGATGTAGATTCTTTAATCATTGTAAGAAAATGTTTGCTATGCCAAAATTTTAATGTGATGTAAACCGCTACTGATCGCTGGAAGAAGCGGTATACAAAAGTAACCAAATAAAGCCAAGAAAGCCTTTGACAAGGTCCCTCATCAGAGACTTTTGGCAAAACTAAAGAGTCATGGGATAGGAGGCAGTGTACTACTGTGGATCAGGAACTGGTTAAAAGATAGAAAGCAGAGGGTTGGGCTAAATGGCCAATTTTCCCAATGGAGAAAGGTGAATAGTGGTGTACCCCAGGGATTTGTGCTGGGTCCGCTGCTTTTTGACATATTCATAAATGACCTGGAAAGTGGAACTACTATGGTTACACGATGCAAGGTTGCACATTAGGAACCACCACCCAGGAAAAAGATTTAGGCGTCATTGTGGATAACATGTTAAAACCCTCAGCCCAGTGTGCAGCGGCGGCCAAGAGAGCAAATAGAATGCTAGGTATCATAAGGAAAGGAATGGAAAATAAAACAAAAGATATTATAATGCCTCTATACCGTTCCATGGTGAGACCACACCTTGAATATTGTGTGCAATTCTGGTCGCCGTATCTTAAAAAGGATATAGCGTTATTAGAAAAGGTTCAGAGAAGAGCCATCAAAATGGTAAAGGGGATGGAAGGATACTCCTATGAAGAAAGGCTAAAAAGGTTAGGGCTCTTTAACCTGGAAAAGAGACGGCTGAGGGGAGATATGATAGAAGTCTATAAATTAATGAACGGAGTGGAACGGGTAAACGTAGATCGATTGTTTACATTATCAGAATATAGAAAGACTAGGGGACATGCAACGAAGCTACAGGGTAAACTAAGACTAATAAAAGAAAATATTTTTTCACTCAATGTGTAATCAAACTTTGGAATTTGTTACCGGAGTATATAGGCTGTTAGTGTAGCTGGGTTTAAAAAGGTTTGGACAAGTTCCTAGAGGAAAGGTCCATAAACCATTATTAAGAAAGGACCCAGGATATCAATGCTTGATACAAGCATTGCGGAACCTGTGTCTTTTGGGGAAACTGCTAGGTACGTATGACCTAGATTGGCCACTGTTGGAAACAGGATACTGGGCTTGATGGACCTTGGTCTGACCCAGTATGGCATATCTTATCTTCTTATGTAAAAAAATAAATCTGAGGATTTCTTCTTGTGCTCTACCTCTGGGTATCTCCGCTCAGAGGAACCGTGGCTGCGGGACTATGAGGAGGCTCTGGTTTCATGGGGCACTGAAGCAGAGAGGACCCTGGAGCATGTTGTCACCAGAGACCCCAGTGCAGAGTCAGGCTTCCGAAAGAAAGCACAGTTACTTACCTGTAACAGGTGATCTCTGGGAACAGCAGGAATAAGTCTTCACATATGGGTAGCGTCGGTACCGACGGAGCCTGCGCGGGAACGCTCCCCAGCGTCCAAAAGGAAAGCTTTTGGGAGCATCCCACAGCGCCTGCGCGCTGCCTTCCCGCCTTTTCCAACTGCCTCTCTCCAGTTCGAGTTTTAAGCTGAGACAAAGAGAGAGAGAGAGGAAAGGAAAGAGAGAGATACAACTCCTAGGGGAGGTGGGTGGGTTGTGAAGACTTATTCCTGCTGTTCCCAGAGATCACCTGTTACAGGTAAGTAACTGTGCTATCTCCAGGAACAAGCAGGAACGAGTCTTCACATATGGGGACTCCCCAGCTAGAGATGCCAGGGAGATCCCCAAGGTTGTGAGTCCCTGAGAAGGGCTCTACCTCCCTCCATGGATCTCGGGCATCCAACCAGGGATGGGGGGTAGGAGTTATTTAAGTATGGAACGGGTGTTTGAGAACAGCCTGACCAAAACAAGGCATCCCGGCGGGAGTCCTTGTCCAAGCAGTAATGGGCTGTAAAGGTATGAACCGAGGCCCAGGTGGCCGCTCGACAGATTTGGTCGATGGACACAGAGTTTAGATGAGCCATAGAGGTTGCCATGGCTCTCACATTGTGAGCTGTGACATGGCCCTCTAGAGAAAGGTTCTTACTATGGTAGGCAAAAGAAATACACTGAGCAATCCAATTGGACAGAGTTCTCTTAGAGACTGGAAGTCCTAATGAGAGGGATCAAAAGCAACAAAGAGTTGAGAAGACTGTCTATGTTGCTGTGTCCTTTGTAAGTAAAAAGCGAGTGCTCTCTTACAATCCAGGGTATGGAGATTCCTCTCTGCACTTGATGCATGAGGTCCTGGAAAAAAGACAGGTAAATACACCTCCTGATTTAGATGAAAAGGTGAAACCACTTTAGGTATAAAGTGTGGATTGGTCCTGAGGACTACCTTGTCATGATGGAACCTTGTATAAGGAGGATTAACCACCAAGGCTTGTAGCTCACTGATGCGGCGAGCTGAAGTTACTGCAATGAGAAAAATAACCTTCCAGGAAAGAAATTTTAAGGAGGTAGTGGCTAAGGGTTCAAAGGGTGGCTTCATAAGCTGGCCAAGAACCAGATTCAAGTCCCATGCCACTGGAGGCGGTCTAATGGGAGGTTTAGTCAAAAGAAGGCCTCTCATGAATCTTGCTATAATATAGGATGAGAGGAAATAGGTTGTCCATTGAGAGGCTTAAGGGATGCTGCAATAGCACTCAAATGGAATCTTACTGAATTCATTTTAAGGCCTGCATGGGATAAATGCAGCAAATACTCCAGTAAAGAATTCAGAGGTATTGCCAGAGGGTTAAGACCTTTCTCTGCACACCAAATGGTAAACCTCTTCCATTTAAAAGCATAGGAACGTCTGGTGGAAGGTTTTCTGGAAGCATGAAGGATATCCTTCACTTGCTGAGAAAGATGCAAATCTTGAAGGTCTAGGCCTTCAGCAACCAGGCCCTGAGATGAAGAGACTGGGGATTTGGGTGCTACAACGTTCCCTCCTCCTGGGACAGGAGGTCTGGAGCAGATCCCAAGTCCAGGGAGGGAGCTTGAGAGAGATGCAGAAGTAGAGGGTACCACACTTGGCGTGGCCAACGTGGTGCTATGAGGATCATAAACCCCTTGTCTCTCTGAAGCTTGAACAGTGTCTTGGGAATTAGGGGAATGGGTGGGAAGGCATAGAGGAAGTCTTGCCCCCAATGAAGGAGGAAGGCATCCCTGGCCTGAACTCCATGACATGGAATCCTGGAACAGAACCAGGGAAGTTTGGCATTCCACGGACTTGCAAACAGGTCTATGTCTGTGGTTCCCCAATTTTGAAAGATCCTGGCTATCTGGTCCCCATGGAGGGACCATTCGTGTGGAAGCAGAACTCGACTGAGTCTGTCTGCCCAAGAGTTTTGAACCCCTGGAAGATACACTGCCATGAGATGAATTTGATGCTCTCTGGCGAAGGCCCACAATCTCAGAGCTTCGCTGCAAAGCGACAGAGAACATGGCTACTTGGTTGTCCGTGTGGATGAGGACTGTCTTGTAGCTGAGCAGGGTGTGGAAGACTGAGAGCTAGAAAAATTGCTCTGAGCTCTAAGAGGTTGATATGTAGAGATGTCTCCTGTGGGTGGAGAGATATTGAAGATGAGCCCCCCAACCCTTTGGGGAGGCATCTGTTGTAATGGTTGCTTGGGGTAACACCTGTTGAAAGGGGGACCCCAGCAACAGATTTTGGGTGGATTTACACCACTGTAGAGAGCAAAAAAGGCGAATGGAGGTTGCTATTTTGTCTGACAGGCACCCTGATGCCTAGGTCCATTGGGTGGACAAAGTCCATTGAGCTGCCCTCATGTGAAGGCGAGCATAAGAGACCACATGCATGGTGGATGCCATGTGGCCTAGCAGTTGTAACATCTCTCGAGCAGTTAAATGGGACTTTAACTGAATCTGGGAGGCTAACTGCACCAAACGTAGGCAACGGGCCTGGGGAAGATAGGCCCTTGCAGTGGTGGTATCCAATAAGGCCCCTATGAACTCTAGAGATTGAGTAGGGGTGAGATGGTATTTTGGGATGTTTATTACAAGTCCCAGATACTGAAGAATATGCCTTGTGCAGGCCAGGGAAGCCTGGGCCTCTGACTGAGATGGAGCTCGGATGAGCCAGTCGTCCAGATATGGGAATACAAATATTCCTAGAGTGCGTAGAAATGCAGCTACTACTGCCATGCATTTTGTGAACACCCTTGGAGAAGAGGCCAGACCGAAGGGAAGCACTCTGTATTGATAGTGCTTTCCTTGGAAAAGGAACCGAGGAACCTTCTGTGTGCTGGATGGATGAGAACATGGGTGTACGCATCCTTGAGATCTAGAGAACAAAGCCAGTCCTGACTCTGGAGGTATGGAAGGAGAGTACCGAGAGAAGTCATCTTGAATTTCTCCTTGCATAGAAACTTGTTCAATTCTGTGAGATCTAATATGGGTCTGTAGCCCCCTGTTTTCTTTGGGATGAGAAAGTAGGGGGAGTAGAACCCTGAACCCTGTTGAAGAAGGGGTACTTCTTCAATTGCCCCTTGGGCAAGAAGGGTAGCAATCTCCTGACCCAGAAGGTCGAGGAGAGATGTTGGAGAATTGAACTGTCTCACCATGGTGTGAGGAGGAAGGTTTAAGAAATGAAGCTTGTACCTTTCCCTTATGATGGAGAGGGTCCATTGCTCTGTTGTGATTTGTTCCCATCTGGGAGCAAAGTGAGCTAACCTTCCTGGAATGGTGAGAGGCTCTGGATGTTCTAGAGCCAGAAAGGCTAAGTTCTCTAGTTGTAAGTCAAAGGCCCTGAGGGGGCTGAGGCTGTTGGGCCATAGCAGTCCTAGCAGCCTTAGGCTTGGCCTGTTTCGGTTGTTGCTGTCTCTTTGTAGCAAAACGACCTGCAGAAGATGCCTGCTGACCATAAGCAAAATAATATTTGCCTTTTTTGGGAAAAAATCCTTTTTTGAACAACCTTTTCTTAAAAGGAGCAGAAGTAGACTATCCAAGGCAGAATTTACAGCATCCATCTAGGTGGTCTTTGCTTGCCAATCTTTGCCAAAACGGTTTTCACCTGTACAAGGAAGGTTTCCTAGGCCATCCTGAACCCAGGGTTCCAAATCAGAAGCTTGTAACCAAGCAACTCTGCGTGCACCTATGGCAATAGCCGAGGCTCTGCTGGCACCTTCAAAAGAGTCAAAGGCTGCACGGTTGGAAAACTTGGAAACATCCTGGGAATGTTTGAGCCAGGTGAGAAACTCTTCCCTTTTATCTTCTGAAATAAAAGGAGACAAAGTTTGCAGATGATCTGTAACTTCTTTTAGAAACATCCCCATATAGAGACTACAGGAGTTGATTCTGGCAACAAGCATATTGGCCTGGAAAATTCTCCTGCCAAAGGCATCTAAGGTTCTGCATTCTCTTCCTGGAGGAGTAGAAGAGTGCCTTTTTGTACTCTTGATCTTCTTCATAGCAGACTCCACCACAATGGAGTGGTGAGGAAGTTGAGTCTTATGAAAACCAGGACAAGGAGGAACACGGTACATGGTGTCCAACCTACGAGAATGAGGGGAGGTGGTGAGAGGAGTCTCCCATATGCCCAACATGTGATCATAAAGAATCTCATGTATTGGTAAAGTGGCTGCCTCTTTAGGAGCCTTAGGATATTGTAAAATATCTAATTTTTTGGCTCTAGGCTCGGTCTCAGGGGCCACTGAGATGGAAAGGCTCCTGGCCACTTACCTAATAAAGTCTTGAAAAGACAAGTCTTCTGGAGGAGACATTCTCCATTTTGGAGAAGAGGGCTCCTGAGGAAGGATCACAGATGCTTCGAAAGAGGCCTCTGATTCAGAGTCCTCAGAGGAATCGAAGTATCGTTTGTCTGGATGCTCCTGCAGAGCCCGATACGCGTACTGGGTGGTATCGACATCGGGAGTGATTGGTACCGATTCGGTACCGATGGGCAGCACTGAACAGTGTACCGCTGCAGTCGACACCGAAACCGATATCGGTACCGAAGTCGGTACCAACAATGGAGTTTGTTGCGGTACCGAAGGCGTTGCAGCTTGTATGAATGCCGTGATGGCACGCTGCATGGTCAGGATATTCTGATCCATCGACGCCACCTTGGCTGCTCGATTCTGTAGACCTCTTTTAGACATCATGGAACAGGACTCACAATCCGTAATGGAGTGTGGTCAGGACCTAAACATTTTAGACACCATTCATGGGTGTCGGTGACAGAAATAGTGCCGCTACACTTCGTGCACTTTTTAAACCCGGAGGCGGGCTTTTCCATGAGGAAAAATTTCTGTAGGCCTAAAGCCAAAGAAAGAAAAATGCACTGAAGTGAGAAAACAGTAGTATTTTTTTTTTTTTTTTAGAATAAAGAATGAAAAGACCGGTGGTACCGGTCCGGCGTCGAGAAAGCAGACACGCGACCAAAGAAATAAAAGAAAAATAAAGAAATTCTTCAGCGGTAACAGGAACACGACCTGCTGGCTCCGCGGAAAAGAAGAACTGGAGAGAGGCAGTTGGAAAAGGCGGGAAGGCAGCGCGCAGGCGCTGTGGGATGCTCCCAAAAGCTTTCCTTTTGGACGCTGGGGAGCGTTCCCGCGCAGGCTCCGTCGGTACCGACGATACCCATATGTGAAGACTCATTCCTGCTTGTTCCTGGAGATACGTATTTGCTGCTGATGGTGGCTCTTTAAGGCCTTCGAGGGTATGGTTCTGTGGAGCTCACAGTCTGAGTTGTCGTGCTCCGGGCCGAGACATCGAAGGCAGCAGTCATGTGGGTCAGTGACAGATATTTTGCCACATCGGTCACATTTTTTGAAGCTACTGGAGGCCATTGGAAAAAGGGGGTCTCCGCCTCCTGGCAGTGGTCTGAGGCCTTCAGCTGAAAAAGGGAGCAAATGCTGGTCTAGGTGCACCTTGATGAAAAAAAGCTAATGGACAAATATGAGGAGCAACGCCGAGGCGGCGGGAAGGAACTCCATGCAAGCAGGAGGAAACTCAAAAAAATGGAAATTGCACTTACCTGGTAACTGTTGTTCCTTGAGGAACTCCAGTTCAGTCTTCCACTTCTGGGTTGTATACCTCCTCCTGCAGCTTGGAGACTGGGCATGTCAAACTCGTGACATCACTGGATGTAGCCTGCTGATCTCTCCCATCAGCCCCAGTGAACTATTGACAAAGCAGACTCAAAGGAGTAACAAATAAGTAGCTATCATATCAATTTCAACCTTATACTCAAACACACACACATAACTTGTTTGATAACTACCCCCCACCCCCCCCCCCAAACCTGAGGGGCTG
Source organism: Ichthyophis bannanicus (assembly GCA_033557465.1). Taxonomy (NCBI): domain Eukaryota; kingdom Metazoa; phylum Chordata; class Amphibia; order Gymnophiona; family Ichthyophiidae; genus Ichthyophis; species Ichthyophis bannanicus. The sequence continues at coordinate 923,676,029 of CM066034.1, forward strand.
CTGCTTGCACTTTTCCTTCCCCCCTATGCTGAGCCACAGACAAGAGAGAGGAAGAATAGAAAGAGGAAGGATCAGGATAATTACGATCCTATAAAGAACTATACTCACCTGAAGCTTTGCACTTCTCCCAACCGAACCACCACTGCTAATGTAGCCATACCCCAGGCGGGAATGAGGACTGAACTGGAGTTCCTCAAGGAACGTGATCCAGCAAGGTTTCCCACAATCGACTGAGTCCGCTCCAACTCGCCATGAATATTGCGGCCAGAGTTCTAGATGGCGCCTCCAGGCGCGACCATGTGACGCCCATCCTGAAAAAGCTCCACTGGCTCCCCATCCACAGTAGGCTTGCCTTCAAGACCTTGCTGCTAACCTTCAAGGCCATTAACGGGCTCTCCTCCTCCTCACTTGCGGACCTTACACACATTACTCCCCCCAACAGGGCCAGACGATCTGCAGCAATAAACACACTGACAATCCCCAAAACAGTGACCCAATGCACTCAGGCAACAGCAAACAGGGCATTTAGGTACTGGGTACTGCGCACCCAGATGCTGGAATGCCCTACCACCCAACATACGGGCAATCCCTGACCTAACACAATTTAGGAAGGCATTGAAGCACCACCTTTTACTCAAGTACTACCCAGAGGAAGGAACACCAACCCACCTCACACACACTAAAGTGCTATGACGAATCTGTAATCATGTCCTGATATGATGCATATATATCTGTAAATAGTTACCCTGGTTATCCAAGTTGAATCCCCTGTTAATTGTAATTACGGAGTAGTTTCTGCACCGTAAAATTTTCTGTTCCATGTAAACCACACTGATACCGAATAGCGCGGTATAAAAAACTGTAAAAAAATAAATAAAACAAACAATTACCAGGTAAGTGTAATTTCCATTTCCTTATCGGTCCTCCAGTTCAGTCCTCCACCTCTGGGATGTAACAGAGCAGTAATTATTGGGAGGGACCTTTCCAGTCGGAACGCAACACCGCCAACCCGAAACAGGCATCATTCGCCACCAGAACATCGAGATGGTAGTGTTTACTGAAAGTATGAAGAGAGGACCAAGTGGCCGCTCTGCAAATTTCCCCTGGCAGAACCAAACTGTGTTCCGCCCAGGATGTCGCATGCATTCTAGTTGAGTGAGCTCTTAAGCCCACAGGTGCTGGACATCCTTGTAGAAGATATGCTGACACAATTGCCTCTTTAATCCACCTGGAAATGGATGCTTTCGCCGCCGCCTCCCCTTTGCAGGGACCTCCGAACAAAACAAATAGACGACCCGACTTGCGAAAGGTTTCCAAAACCTTTAAATAGCGCCGCAGCACCCTCTATGTCCAAGCGGTGTAAACTATGGTCCGAGACGTCCCCTTCCACAAAATCCAGAACTGGAAGAGACACCGTTTGATTTATGTGAAACTGAGAAACCACCTTTTGCAAAAAAGATGGAACTGTACGCAGGACCACCTTTTCTCTTGAAAAGCACAAAAACGGCTCTCTACATGACAGCACCTGTAACTCCGAAATTCGCATCGCTGAACAGATGGCTACTAACAGTCTTTAATGTTAAATCTTTAACTGACGCCTGGGGTAAGGGCTCAAATGGTTCCTTAGCTAAAGCCCCTAAAACCAAGTTCAGATCCCAAGGCGGAACCGTGATTCTACGAGAGGGCCGCAGCCTGGTAACTGCCTTAAGAAAACGCACCACATCGGCACAAGAGCCCAGAGACACTCCCTGGACTTTGCCTCTAACAAGACAGGGCTGCTAACTGAACTCTTAAGGAACTGGCCGCCAGCCCCTTATCAAACCAGTCTTGCAGGAAACTGAACACCAAGGGAACGGATACTGTAGCCGCGCGCACTTGACACCTTGAACACCAGTCCTCAAAAATCCGTCAGATGCGCACATATGCCAGCGACGTGGACTTTTTCCTCGCTCAAAGTAAAGTTGCAATGACCGCTGTGGAGTAACCTTTTTTCCTTAACCTTGCCCTTTCAATGACCAAACCGTAAGCAAGAACCGATCCACCTGAGGCATTTGAAGTGGCCCCTGTAACAGATTTGCCGACGTTGGTAACCTCCAGGGATCCCGTTGAGTAACCGAATGAGATCAGCGTACCATGAGCATCTTGGCCAGTCCGGGGCCACCAACAGTATCCTTCCCTGATGCACTTCGATAGGCTGAACCACACGCCCTATGAGCGTCCACGGAGGGAATACATAGAGGAGAACTGAAGACGGCCAAGGTTGCATCAGGGCATCGATTCCTTCCAACATCCTCTCTCGCCGTCTGCTGAAGAAATGACCCGTTTTTGCTGAAAGGTCGCCATAAGATCCATGACTGGCAACTCCCATCTGCGAACTATTTGCGCAAATACGTCCGGATGCAACTCCCATTCCCTGGCATCCACTTAGACCCTGCTGAGAAAGTCCGTCATCACATTGTCCTTCCCCGCAATGTGCGCCGCCGAGATCGCTGGCAGCCGAGTCTCTACCCAAGAGAACAGAGCCTCTGCCCCTTCTTCCATGGAGAAACTTCCTGTACTGCCCTGTCGATTGATGTAGGCTACTGTCGCTGAATTGTCGGACAGCACTCGTACCGCTCGACCTGTCACCATAGTTTCGAACTTTTGTAGTGCTAGCCAGACCGCTCTCAGCTCTAGTCTGTTGATTGACTAATTGTTCTCTTGCACAGACCAAGTGTCTTGCGCGAACAAATCTCCGCAATGTGCTCCCCATCCTGCGAGGCTTGCGTCCGTCAACAATGGGAGCCACTCCGGCTGTTCCAGAGGCATTCCTGCTTCCAGAGAACCGGGGAGCAGCCACCAACGAAGGGACTGCCTGACCCGGAGAGGACAGGGAAGCCGTTTGTTCAACAAGTCGGACTGATGTGACCAACGGCAAAGCAGCACCCTCTGTAAAGGCCTCATATGAAATATGGCCCAAGGTCACCACCATTGTTCCCAGCACACGAAGGTAACTCCACGCTGAGGGTGCCGGTGCAGATTTGAACTTGCGCACCAGCTGCCGAAGTACTTTAACTCGACGATTCGGCAGGAACACTGCTCCGAGTGTCGAAGCGCACTCCCAGATATTTGAGATCCTGAGAAGGAACTAAGCGGCTTTTGGTCGGATTGACCACCCAGCAGAGACTCTGCAGAAACTTCACTACCTTGTCTAACTTGAACGCTCTCGGCCATGGACTATGCCCGAATCAACCAATCGTCGAGATAAGAGTGAACAAGATCCCCTTCCTTTCGCAACGCCGCCGCCGCCACCACCACCACCACCACCACCACGATTTTGGTGACGATACGCGGGCAGTTGCTAAACCGAAGGGCAATGCTTGGAACTGATAATGTCCCCAAGGAAGAGCAAACCGCAGGAACTTTTGATGAGACGCTCTGATTGGGATGTGTAGATACGCCTCCGTGAGATCGAGGGAAGTCAAATACTCTCCCTGGCGTACCGCTACAATGACCGACCTCAACGTTTCCATTCTGAAATGCAGGACGCGCAGGCAGCGATTTACCCCTTTTAGATCCAGTATAGGGCGGAGAGATCAGTCTTTCTTTGGCACCACGAAATAAATGGAGTAGCGTCCCCCGCCGTAATCTGTCAACGGGACCAGCACGACAGCTCCCAACTGTAAAAGCCAATCTAGTGTACAGCGAACTGCAAGAATCTTTTGTTGACCTTTGCAGGGAGACATCATAAACGAGTCCAGAACTGGCCTTGCCAATTCCAGCGTGTAACCTTCGCAAATTATCTCCAACACCCACTGGTCAGACGTTATTTGGATCCAGGCAGGAAGAAATCCCCGAAGCCGCCGCCCTCCTATCGGTTGGCTTCCCACTGGGACCCGCCTCCTTTCACTTTTTCGAGTGGCCCCTGCAGAAGCCGCTGCGAAGCCTCTACTTGCTCCATGAAACCCCTGGACCCTTGAAGCAAATTTCCCCCTTTGGCAACCACCCAAACAAGAAGTACAAAATCTCCTGAAATCTCTAAACTGACCCCGAAAGGCCGGCAAGGACTTCCCTTGCTTAGGTTTATCCTCCGGGAGCCTTCCACCCTTGGACTCTCCTATATCTTTAGCCCTCATCCTACCAAGTGGGGTCAGATCGGACCCCACGCAGTAGTTTGTTAGCACTATATAAACACCGGAAGTTATCAATAGCCGCCATTTTGAGAATTTGTTCTCTCACCAGTGGTAAGTCCAAATCAAATTTTATTTTCTTTTATGTTAAACGTTATTGTGCCCACAGCAACTATTTAGTCTCTGGGGTCCGAAAGGACCCCAAATTATTTGGAATTTATTTTATAAATACCATTTGTAATGAATGCATTAAAATATAAGTGAATGCATGCATTCCTATGTCAGAATTTGTAAAGTTATCACGAACATTGCCTACCATTAGTTTCTAAAGTTCATAGTTTGTTAAGTTCATATGTAACATCAAAACCGGCACAATTTTATTACAGTCATATTTCTTTGATTGATTTATAATTATTCATGATTAAAAGCGCTACAAGAAAAATGTCTAACTTAAATTTTGTGTTGTCAACATCAAAGAAAGCGTAATCACCTGTAACAGATATTCTCCAGGGACAGCAGGATCAGTCCTCACATATGGGTGATGTCGGCGCCGACGGAGACCCCGTGCGGAGCATTTCCCCAGCTTTCAAAGAAAGCCTTTGGGATTGCATCGCGCATGCGCGGTCCCCTTCCCGCCAAGGGTGACATCTTGCTCAGTCAGATGACAGCTAAAAAGACGGCAAAAATGAGAAAAAAATTAATCAAAGGACTGCAACTATAGGGGAGGAGGGAGGGTCGTGAGGACTAATTCCTGCTGTCCCTGGAGAACACCTGTTACAGTTGAGTAACTACGCTTTCTCCAGGAACAAGCAGGAAGACAGTCCTCACATATGGGATTCCCTAGCTATAGGCTAAGGAGAACCCACAGCTGAAAATGGCTCCCTCTAGAAGAGCCGCAGCAGCAGTGATAGGATTTTTCTCTGAGAACACAACCCCCATGGTAGCCTGACACCAAAGGGTCGGAGGGTAGGAGTTGCCTAAACCTCGAATAGGTTATGGAGTACCGCCTGACCGAAAACACTGTCCCCCCGGGACTCTTTTTCCAGGCAGTAGTGGGCTGCAAAAGTCTGGCTTGAAGACCAAGTTGTGGCCCGGCAGATGTCTGCCAATGGAACAGAACGGTGGTTAGCCACTAATGCGGCCTTGGCCCTGATAGAGTGGGCTGTGACTCGGCCCTGCAGCTGGAGGTCAGCTGCTCTATACGCTCAGGCTATGCAGTCTGCCACCCAGGTGGATAACGTGCGCTTGGAGACAGGTAGACCCAGTTTACTAGGGTCATAAGAGACGAAGAGCTGGAAAGCTCTCCAATGTCCCCACGTATGCTTCAGATAAGAGGCGAGCACCCTCTTACAGTCCAGGGTATGCAGAACCGCTTCTGCCCTGCTGGTATGTAGCCTGGGGAAAAAGGTTGGAAGAACCACCTCTTGGTTAAGGTGAAATGAGGAAACCACTTTTGAGAGGAACTTGGGGTAATTACGCAGGACCACTCTGTTTTTGTAAAACTGTGTATACAGTCTGATATTAAAGCTTGCAGCTCGCTAACACGTCAAGCAGACATGAGCACCACCAGAAAGAGTGCTTTCCAGGAAAGGAAGCGGAGAGGACAAGTGGACATTGGTTCAAAAGGTGAGCAAGTAAGCTGCTGCAAGACCACATTTAAGTCCCACTCTGTAGCCGGTGGGCAAATTGGAGGCTTCAAGAGGAGGCGGCCTCTGAGGAATCGGGATACCAAAGGGTGAGCTGAAAGAGGTTGCCCTCCACTGGAGAGTGGTGAACTGATAGCACACTCAGGTGGACCCTGACAAAGTTAGACTTGAGGCCCAACTCCAAGAGGTGGCGCAAGTACTGCAATACCTGAGGTACTTGACAAGTGAACGGGTTCTCCTTATTTTGAGCACGCCACTCTTCAAATCTATGCCACTTGAACGTGTAGGATTTTCTAGTGGATTGCCTCCTAGAGGCCAGCAACACCTTCTCAACCTCTTTAGGAAGGAGTAGAGGAGCAAGTACTACCCTCTCAGCAGCCATGCCATTAAGTTGAGGGATCTGAGATTGGGGTGTAGCAAGGAACCCTGTTCCTGGGTCAAGAGGTCGGGCTGCACCCGCAGTGGGAGTGGAGTTTCGACCGCCAGTTGAAGGAGAAGAGGGAACCAAGGCTGTCTTGGCCACCTGGGGGCTACCAGGATGACCGAGGCCTTGTCCCGAAGAATCCTGAACAGAGTGTGTGACACCAGGGGCGTGGGTGGGAACGCATAGAGAAGGCCCTGTGCCCACGAGATCAGGAAAGCATCCGCCGCCACGCTCAGCGGATGCGGCTGCCTCGAGCAGAACCAGGGCAACTGATGGTTTTTGCGGACTGGCAAAGACATCTATGTATGGGAGACCCCAACGGTTGAAGATTTGCTGGGCTACATCCCGGTTCAGTTGCCATTTGTGAGGCTGAAGAATCCTGCTCAACTTGTCGGCCAGGAGGTTCTCCTGACAGGGCAGATAAACTGTCCTTAGGGACATGTGATGTGCCACTGCAAAAGAGCAGAGGTCCAGAATTTCCTGGCACAGGATGCGAGATCCTGTGCCCCCTTGTTTGTTGATGTAGAACATCGCTACCTGATTGTCTGTCTGTATCAGCACCAACTGATGTGCAAGATGACAGAAGGCTTGAAGAGCTAGGCGGATGGCTCGAAGCTCTAGAAGATTGATCTGAAGTGCGGCCTCTCGCGAGGACCACAGACCCTGAGTGCATGAACCCTGGCAATGGGTACTCCAGCCCAGCAAGAAGGCATCTGCCAGCATTCTGGTGTGAGAGGGAGGTTGGACTGGTACTCCCTGAAGCACGTTGGGCGGGGTGAAGCCACCATTGCAAGGCTGTCACCAGTAGCTTGGAAATCGCTACTCTGTCTCTGAGGAGGCCAGTGGCTTGCGTCCACTGGTCTCTGAGGCTCCATTGAGCTGTGCGCATGTGGAATTGAGCATATGGAGTCACATGCACCGTGGAGGGCATGTGGCCCAAGAGGCAGAGGAAGACCCTTAGAGACTTGGTTTGTGCTGGACCTGCTGTACCAAGTCCAGCAACCACCTCGCCCTGGCCAGCGGTAGGTACGCCCTTGCCTGAAGTGTGTCCAGTCTTGCCCCTATGAACTCCAAGTTCTGAGTGGGGGAGTAAAGTGGACTTTTCATGATTTATCACAAACCCTAGGTGCTGGAGCAGGGTGACTGTGCGAGCAGTGGCCTGCTTTGCCTACTGTGCCAATTGGCCCTGATGAGCCAGTCGTCCAGGTATAGAAAGACGAAGGCTCCCTGGCTTCTGAGAAAGGCCGCCACCACTGCTAGGCATTTGGTAAATACTCTGGGAGCAGAAGCTAGGCCAAAGGGAAGCACCTTGCTGAAAGAGAAAATAGTGAGGTCTCTGGAGTCCAGCGGCTTACAGGATCCGAGGCAGCATGGATTCACCAGAGGCAGGTCTTGTCAGACAAATCTGATTGATTTCTTTGACTGGGTGACCAGGGAGTTGGACCGAGGGAGAGCTCTAGATGTGGTGTATTTAGATTTCAGTAAAGCCTTTGACACTGTTCCTCACAGGCAACTTATAAACAAACTGAGCACCCTAGGGATGGACCCTAAGTTACTGCTTGGGTTAGAAATTGGTTGGGTGGGAGGCGACAGAGTACAAGTAAGTGGAGCTCACTCTGAGGAGAAGGATGTTACCAGTGGTGTGCCCCGGGGATCTGTCCTTGGTCCGATTCTTTTTAACATCTTTGTTAGTGATATAGCAGAAAGGCTGTCGGGTAAGGTTTGCCTCTTTGCAGAAGATACCAAAATCTGCAATAGAGTAGACACCCAGGAAGGTGTAGATAACATGAGGAGGGATCTAGCTAAGCTTGAAGAATGGCCTAGAATTTGGCAGCTGGTATTTAATGTTAAAAAATGTAAGGTCATGCATTTGGGCTGCTACAGTGTAGGAGGTGAAGTACTTTTGTCCACTAAAGAAGAGCGAGACCTAGGCATGGTTGTGTCTGATGATCTTGAAGTAGCTAAACAGGTAGAAAAGGCGACGGCAAAAGCTAGAAGGATGCTTGGGTGCATACGGAGAGGAATGGCTAGCAGAAAAAAGGAGGTGATAATGCCTCTGTATAAGTCTTTGGTGCGACCTCATTTGGAGTATAGTGTGCAATTCTGGAGACCGCACCTTCAAAAGGATGTGAACAGGATGGTGTCGGTGCAGAGGGTAGCTACTAAAATGATTAGTGGGCTTCATTATAAAGCATATGAGGATAGACTTAAGGATCTTAATATGTACACCTTAGAGGAAAGGCGGGCTAGAGGTGATATGATTGAGATGTTTAAATACCTCTGTGGCATAAATGTTCAGGGAGAGAGCCTCTTTCTGCTACGAGGGGACATGGGATGAGGGTGAAGGGAGACAGATTCAGGAGTGATATGCGGAAATATTTATTTATGGAAAGAGTAGTGGATCCATGGAATAGTCTCCCAGTGGAGGTGGTAGAGATGAGGACAGTAACTGAATTCAAAAAAGCATGGGACCAACACAGAGGATCTCTAAAGGTAAAAAGTGGACTGTTGTAGTTGTTGATATGGAAGGACAGACTAGATAGGCCATGTGGTCTTTTTCTGTCATCATGTTTCTATGTACTGGAAGTGATTTCCTCCGACCACAAACCTGAGGTATTGTCTGTGGTCTGGGTGTATGAGGATGCGAGTATAAGCATCCTTTAAATCTAAGGAGCATAGCCAGTCTCCCTGGTGGAGGTAAGGCAGTAGGATCCCAAGGGAAAGCATCTTGAACTTTTCCCTCACCAGGAACTTGTTCAGATTCCGCAAGTCCAGGATGGGGCGTAGGCCTCCTTTTATTTTTGGTATGAGGAAATACCTGGAGTAGAAGCCGTGCCCTTGCAGGTGGTGGGGCACCGGTTCCACCACCTGATCCTATAGCAGACCTGTCAACTCCTGCAGGAGGAATTTCCTGTGAAGAGGTGGCCTGAGAGGCTCTCCTGGGAAAAAGGAGGTGGGCACCTAGTTGAAATGAAGTAAATAGCCCTACTTTCAAAACCCAGGCGTCGGTAGTAATGGCTGGCCACCTGTGAACGTACAGGGCTAGCCTTCCTCCTGTGCAGGGCCAAACCACTGGTGGGAGAGGAGCTATGCACTGGGAGTCAAAAACTCCCTCCCGGCTGGGTAGGAGCCAGAGCTGGAGGCTTGGGGGTCTTCAGCTTATGTGGACCATGCCACTATCCCCCTGGCCTGCTGCCCCTGTTGGGGAGCTGGGGTGGCCTGGTAAGTGGGGTAGTTTCTGTAAGCCGTACCCTTCCTCGGGAAAAAGGGCTCCCCCCCCCCCCCCACGAGTCGTCCTCCTTGTGAGAAGGTGCAGATGTCTTCTTCGACAACCCTGATCGGGTCAAGTACTCTGACTCATTTCTGCAGTCTTTTCAGTCATGGGTTTGCCAAAGAGGTTGTCTTCTCAGCACGGGACATTGACCAACTTGTCCTGAACCCATGGCTCCAGGTCTGACGACATGAGCCAGGCCTGACAGCGTGCACCAATGCCGGCCACGGCTACTCGGCTGAAGCCTCAAAGCAGTCGTAAGCTGCTCAAGACATGAACTTCGAGCACTCTCGGATCCCCGTGGACAAGGCTTTGTAGCGCTGCAAGGGTTCCTCGGATAGGCCAGCCGAGAACCTGGCAATCTCCTTTGCCAGGTCCCACAAGTACATGCCCACGTACAGCTGGTAAGTTTGGACACGGCATGACAGCATTGAGCCCTGGTAGCACTTTCTGCCGAGGGCATCCAGGTTCCGGGCATCCCGGCCGGGAGGCACCGAGAAGTGCCTCTTTTGGCTTTTCAGCCGTTATATGGCAGATTCCACAACCATGGAGTTGTGCGGCAGCTGTGCTTTCTAGAACCCAGGACTCTTGTGGATCGATAGATGGAATTGACCCGCTTGCTGAGCACCGGCATCGAGTCCGGGGACTCCCACATGTGGAGCATCAGCCGTTCCAACATTGAAGGCACTAGTACAGTAAGGGCCTCCTTCGGGGGAGAGTCATACTGGAGGGCATTGAGCGCCTCGGCTCAAGGTTCCTCCTCGGCGTCCGCAAGGAATGCCAAAGCCTTGGCCATGTCCCTGACGAAGTCCGAGAACAGAGTGTCCTTCGGAGGGGACCTATTCTGAGGCTCCAAACCCGGAGAGTCCGATGGGATACACTGGGTTCGGTAGGTGTCTGGGGAGTCTTCCTCCTACATCTCCCACGCCGAGTCCTCCAGCCTTGAGGGCTTCAAGTCTGACTGCACCGATGCCAAGGGCACCGGCGTTGACAACCTCGGTCCTGCACGGGAGGTCGAGGGGGACCTTGGCTGAGGATCGACTCGAGACCTGATCGACTCGAGGATTGGCTCGGCCTCTGGTGTTGACTGACGTCGAAGTCCCAGTGGTCGGGGCAGATGGACCGGCGAGACCGGCCATCAGCGTCCGCTGCTGCTCCATGAAGGCAGCCATGCTGCTCTCCAGGGCCGCCAACCTGAGACGGTGCTCAGAAGGCTCTGCAGCTCCCGGCGATGCCGGCTCTCCTGGAGGAGAGTCCACAAGGACAACAGAAGTTACCTTGTCCGACATTTCCGGCTCCTTGCGAGGTTGTTTAGCCGGCCGCTCAGACTCAGAGGACCTGGGGCGGCGATCTGGGCTCCACGGCCTGGAACCCGAGGGCCCAAGCCGATCAGAGGCATCCAGCGATGCCGCCCTCACAAGTTTCTTCTTCCTCCGGTGTTCCCTGGAGGGAGACCCTTGCTTAGAAGACCAACAGCACTCGGGCTCCGATTCCTGAGATGTCAAGGCTTCTGACAAGGTCCAGGCCCGGGCGGATGCGGACTCAGGAAAAATCCTGTCACGCTGATGCTGCCTGCTCTTCAAAGATTTCGAAGACATCTTACCACACAGCCCACCGGGTCATGGTCAGGGCCGAGGCATCGGAGACAGCAGTTGTGTGTGTCAGTGAGAGACTTCTTACACCAATCACACTTTTTGAATCTGCTGGCAGCCATCGAGGGAAAAAGGGCCCCTGCGAGGTCAAACGACTGGGCTGCCAGTGAAAAATAAAAAGAGCGAACGCTAGTCACGAAGGACAAAAACGAAAAATATGACCAGACTCTATACCGGTGTAGAGCCTAAGGCAGGAAGGGGAACTGGTGTCAAAACGGGAAGCTGAAAAAAATAAATCAACTTTTCTACTTTTTACATGGTGAAAACAGGACCACGCCCATTGGGCTCTATGGAAAAAAGAAGACTGAGCAAGATGGCACCCTTGGGCGGGAAGAGGACTGCACATGTGCGACGCAATCCCAAAGGCTTTCTTTGAAAGCTGGATAATTGCTCCACACGAGGGCTCCGTTGGCGCCGACATCACTCATATATGAGGACTGACTTCCTGCTTGTTCCTGGAGAATGTGTGTTCCATTTTAAGAAAGTGTTCAGTGATAACTTTCATCAGTAATCACAAAAACTACATGGGGTCCATTTGACCCCAGTTGGTAAGATTTGTTTGTAAAATATGTTGGTAGGATGAGGGTTAACGAGTTTGTCAAGATCTTCTCCAAACGGAAGCTTACTGAGACGCGACTTAGACGAGCCGTCAGCCACCCAAATTCCTCAACCACAGGGATCTCTGGGCTGCAACCAACGAAGCCATACTATTTGCTAAAATCAAAAAGCAATAATCCCAAATTCAGAGACGTTCAAAAATTAAAAAAAACAAGACCCTGAAACAGTCCCACAGTGAGCTCCCTATTGTTTTTTTGTCGGATCACATCGAGGGAGGGTAAGATATTCAACTTAACCCCACCAGTCAGATGAGATCCATTTTATTCAATTAAAAAAGTTCCTTGTGTGACAATATGGATATAAAAACCAAAAAAAGACTTCTCAAGCTGTACTGAAACGAGCGTGTCCTCGTCACTGCAACGAATCTGAAATTATGAGCACGACGTGCACGTTTCGGGACATATTCCCTGTATCAAGTGCTCCAATGTAGATAGTGTTCAATGGCGTCCTTCCACCTCCGACAGCCCACTGTGGGCGCACAGACATGATCTTTACAACCACCAAGCCCTTATCAGGAGGGAAAGCACAGCCAATAACGTTGCTGTCCCCTGTTTGTTTTTGTTTTTTGACTGGGAAAAATGAACAGTAAAGCCCAAGAACTATCCCCACAGGGAATCCCCGTTAAACAGAACTAGAGACCCCCTGAAATTAAATTAAGAAAACAAACGAAGTAATAAAGTAAATTAAATGAAATAACTTGGCAAAGGACCGTGCCCTCGCTCATCCCCCAATGTGAACTGCCGCGCTAAGCTGACATGCGGTGAAACCGCTGCACAAAATGGCCGTGAATCGTGTCGTGTGCTTTTGGCGCCAAGACTAACTGAAGCCTCAGCGCTTAAGCACACTTCTGCTCCCCTGCACTGTGCCGTTGAAAGAAGAACTTGCCTTACCATGAAAAAGCACAGACCTTCCAGCCGCGACATTGCTCAGCGCTGCCGCGAGCAATGTCTGCGGTGAGGGCTGCCCTGCCAAAATAAAATGTCTTAACTCGGCGATCAGACACTCAGTAGAATTGCATGTGTGCGGACGTCCTCTGAGGAGCTCTCCCCTGTGCCGTCTAGGGGCAGAGATCCTGGAAACAGCTGTCTCGGCGCGGTAGGAAGGGAGAAAAAAGTTTAGCCTGAAGCTCTTTTTTTTAAAAATTTTTTAAAAGAGATCACCTAGTAAAAAAACTTAAAAGGGACCAAATAAAAATCTGAAATTTAATGGAACGTTAATAGAAATTTAATTGAAAATTAGTCAATTGGGATTGAAAGTTTAAAACTTGTTCCTAAACCCTGATTAAACTGCTCCTTATCTGTTCCTCTAGTGAGCCCAGCACCTAGGCTCACTACGTCCTGCTGCATAGAGATTGGACAAACTGGGGCTGATGGGAGAGACCAGCAGGCTACATCCAGTGATGTCACGAGTTTGATATGCCCAGTCTCCAAGCTGCAGGAGGAGGTACACAACCCAGAGGTGGAGGACTGAACTGGAGGACCAATAAGGAACAGTCTTTTTCCAGGGAAAACTGGACAATGTCTGATGGGCTCTGTGGAAAAAAGGAAACTGAGGAAAGATGGCTCTCTTGGGCAGGAAGTGGACCACGCATGCGTGGTCCATCTCCCAAAGGCTTTCTATGAAAGTTGGGGAGATGCTTCTGAGCAGGCTCCGTCGGCACTGATATAGCCAATATGTGAGGGCTGACTTCCTGCTTGTTCCCGGAGAAAGGCACGAATTGCGCTGGGGAAAAAAACCTAGTACGGTACTGGGACGAGACACCAGGGCAAGCGCGCTAGAAGGTGGGAAAGGGACCGATCACAACCGGATAGGGAAGATGTTTTCTCACATAAATCAACTTTTTTCTGGGGAAAAAAAGAGAGACGCGGATAAAAGGAGACTGAGCAAGATGGCACCCTTGGGTGCGAAGGTGACCACTCATGCATGGTGGCATCTCCCAAAGACTCTCTTTAAAAGCTGGGGGGATGCTTCCGTGAGGACTCCATCAGTGCCTACGTCACCCATATGTGAGGGGCTAACTTCCTGCTTGTTCCTGGAGAATCCATCAATCATCTGCTGGAGACAAAGAAATAGTGAAGGGACCTCTGGTGGATGAGGCGAAGAAAGGCATGGGAGTAATGTCACTGAAACCTGAGCTTTTCGTTTTTGCCTCCACTAATCTGCTGATAGGGGAACAGAACCCACTTATCTGGACTGGTCAAGCAGGACGATATGGAACAGATTTAGATTCTGGGGTTGACACATACATTGCATAATGTATTAAAGCAGTCAGATAATGCTTCATCTTGAAGAAATTTTCATGTTAACAGATTTTCCGATGTATTATCTGAATTACAAAAGCTTTTGTGTACTGCACATTACCTTCCTCGTATTACAGAGTTAGGAACCAGCTGGACCAGCTTCAAGAGGTCATGGTGATGAGTGGAAAGATCACTTATGGCCAAGCAGATTTCAGGCATCTTTTAGATAAATAAAAAAGTGGGATTTATTTATTTAGACAGTTTTGTATACCACCTTATCCTTCAAAGCGGTCACAGCACAATTGGAGGATACATTTAACACGAGGGGATATGAGACACATACACTAATACTTACAGGGAATATGGGCTATGGAGAGTTAAGTGGCTTGCCCAAGACCACAAGGAGCACCTGTGGGACTACAAACCCCAGTCCTTCCAGCCCAAGGTTGCTGTCCTCTAGTGGGATATGAACCCCCAACCTTCTGGCCTGAGGTACCTTGCCCCAACCACTAGGCCACTCCTTCACTCAGTTCAGCTTAACTACTGCTGTAGAACAAAAGTTAAGCTATCAACCCAGTCCTCTGGGACCCCCAGGCCAGTCAGGCTTTCAGGATATCCACAAGGAATATGCATGAGATAGATCTGCATACAATGGAAGCATTGCATGTACTGCAGATCTTTCATGCATATTCATTGTGGATACCCTGAAAACCTTACTGGACTAGGGGTCAAAGAGGACTGGGTTAAGAACCACTGCTCTACAGTTATGTATTACACTGAATCTTCATCATTTTGCCAGGATTAGCAGAACTGCCCATCAGAAAAAAATGCATATTTATAAACCCTGAAAACTTGAATTGAGGTGCAGAAGACAGATTCATGACATTCACAATAACATAGTAACATAGTGACGGCAGATAAAGACCAGCATGGTCCATCTAGTCTGCCCAGCAAGATGGCAAGAGTAGGTGCACCTGTCGCTCTGTGCAGGCCACCCCTCCCCATGTTTTTGTTTCTGTTTAGGGGTGAACCCACCACTCCATGTAGGACACCCTTATTTGTTCAGATGCTAGATAGTTCAGAAGTTAGATGGTACTGTTTGTTTTGCTTTTATCCTGTTGCTGTAAAGGGATCCACTGTGTTTGTCCCATGCCGTTTTGAATTCCATCACCGTGTTTGCCCTCACCACTTCCATCGGGAGGGCATTCCAAGCATCCACCACCCTTTCAGTGAAGAAATATTTCCTGACATTGCCTTTCAATTTACCACCTTGCAGCTTCATGTTATGCCCTCTAGTTTTACAGCTTCCCTGTCTTTGCTCAAAAGGACTGGGTAACAGAATACATCATTTTATCTAGATTATACAGTGCTGAGTACACTTATAGCACTATTCACCATTTACCTTCACATCCCAATCTCTTATATTCTTCAGCAGGTTTTCCAGAAGACAATGGAGGTCCACTAAAGGCATTAGCTTTAACTGTTTTTCCAGTCTTATTTTACACAGCATTAGTATCAGGAGTAGAATTTCATGGTCCTTGTAACCTTCTGGCCACACAGCAGTGCAAAATCCTAAAAACTACAGACAAAACAGATATTCAAGATGCAGCAGTTTCAAACTATGCCAGCTTTCTTTTCATTTTATATTTGTTGTTTGATAATACAATATAGTAAGCAATTACTAGGAATGCTACACTCCTGAAAACAGGAAAAAATCCCCACATTTTTTCATAAAGGTATGAAATGCTGAAAACCAACTGGATGATAATTGTCAAATACTTTCTGAAAATCCAGATATACCAAAGTCCCCCATAAAAGACTAAGGAACATTTTTAAAAAGTCATGGGAAATTGTAGCTTGGGATCTGATTAAAAGAGAAAGCGTAGTTACTCACCTGTAACAGGTGATCTCCAGAAAATAGAAATTACACTTACCTTGGTAATTGTCGTTCCTTGAGTGACGACAGTTTAGTCCTCCACCTCTGGGTTGTGCACCTCCTCCTGCAGCTTGGAGACTGGGCATGTCAAAGTCGTGACATCACTGGATATAGCCTGCTGGTATCTCCCATCAGCCCCCAGTGTACTATTGACAAAGCAAACTCAAAGGATCAACAAATAACTATACCATAACTTTAAATAACTCTCCATTCCTCAACCTGAGGAACCTTTTTAACCTTATCAGTCATTTTTTTTTCTTTTTAACTTTACATTCACGTCCCCCCTATGCAAACAGGTTTCCTATACCATCCCCCCGTTTAAATAAGAGAGAAGGAAGAAACAGAGAGGGATACTCACTGCAATCTAGAATCTGAAAGGATCTGTCTACTCCTTGAGATTGATGCTCCACTCTGCCTGAAAAACACTGAAGAAATCACACCCCTGGGAGGGAATGAGGACTAAACTGTCGTCACTCAAGGAACGACAATTACCAGGTAAGTGTAATTTCTATTTCCTTATCGTTCCTCCAGTTTAGTCCTCCACCTCTGGGATGTAAACAGCAGTAATCATTGGGAGGGACCTATCCAGCCAACTCACCACACCGTCGACCCGGAACAGGCATCCTTTACTGCCAGAACATTTAGGCAGTACTGGTTACTGAGGGAATGAAGAGACAACCTGGAAGCTGCTCTAACAATCCCCCCTGGTGGAATGACACAGTGATCCACCCATGAAGCTGCTTGCGCCCTGGTAGCAAGAGTCAGAAAGCCCCCCCGGAATCGTACAACCTCGCCACCAGAATGCTGAAGAAACCACCGCCTTAAACCAGTGCGAAATGGCCGCCTTCGCTGCTGCTTCCTCTTCGTGGGGACCTCCAACCAACACACAAAAACAAGCTACGAATAAAAACCTCCCCTTCCAGAAAAACCGAGAACTGGAAGAGAAACCAATAGGCTCAGAAGAAAAATCAGATACCACCTTTTGGAAGGACGACGGGACTGGTAGCAGACACCACCCTCTATCCAGAAAGGGTGAAAACGGCTCATTACATGACAATGCCTGAAACTCCAAAACTCGTCACGCCGAACAAAGAGCTATCAAAACCACTGTCTATAACAGCAAATCCTTTACCAACGCCTGGAGTAAAGAATCAAAGGGCTCTTTAGTTAACGCCTCTAAGGCCCAATCGGGATCCCATGGCGGTACCCAAACTCTCCTTGAGGAGCACAGTCGGGTCCCAACTTAAGGAAACGCCACACATCGATCCGAACACCTAGCGCTATTCCCTCCACAGAACCTCTACAGCCAGAAGCAGTCGCCAGCTGGACCCTCTAAGGAACTGGTCGCTAGTTCCTTCAGACGCTGTCCTGCAGAGAACTCAGACCAAGGATACAGACACCTTTGTTGCCCGGACTTGCCGCCGTGAACAGCAGCCTTCAAAAAGGCGCTAAGCACGGACCTATGTACCAGACACAGCCTGCCTCCTTGCTCTCAACAAGGTGGCGAAGACTGCCGCAGAATAACCCTTCTTCAGCCCCGCCCATTCAAAGGCCAAACCGTAGGCGGGCACCGATCCACCTGAGACATTCGCCACGGACCTAGCCGTAGCAGAACGTCCGCTACTGGCAAGTTCTAGGAAATGCCCGTCGAGTAGGCGAATGAGATCAGCCTAGTACGGCCGTCTCGTCCAACCGGGCGCTACCAAGAGTACCTTTCCCCGAAAGCCTTGATACGCTAACTACTTGCCCTATGAGAGCCCACGGGGAAAGGACAAGACAAAGACTTAACTGGGAGCTTACTGAGCCTCGACTTGGATGAACCATCAGCCGCCCCATTCCTCCAGAGAGACCTCCGGGTGAACCCCAAGGAAGCCAATATTATTAGCTAGCGCTCAAATTAAACCATAATGCACATTTGCCACATAAAGCAAATCAGGCTCTAGTCGATTCAACTCCCTGATCCTCTCCTGTTCCAGGCGAGTAGACTGCCGCAAACACTGCGACCACCTGAAGCATGCTCTCGCCCCCCCCAGGCTCCACAAATGGGAGCTTGTAAGGACAGAGCATTGCCCCCAACGATCGCTTCAGTGAACCATCTACTTTCCTATCTTGCGCTAAAGAAGATTGCTAGGGTTCTCTTCCATACAGTGAGTCCACACCCCCTGGTAGTGCAAGGTGTGCACCCACCCATGTAGTACCCAGGCCTGCCCCTGCTTAGCCTCAAAATGTCAATCAAGAACAGGCGAATTCAGGACAGCTGAATATTTTTTTTTCCACAAAGACATCTCTTAACCAAAAATTCCTTCAGCATATGTTAAGAGAAGCTCTTTCCGTGCCAACAATATGAAGTAGAAAGAACTCCCAATCACAGGCATACTAATCCACGGCCTTCCTGCTAGAGTAACGCCCCATTCTGTCTGACTGCACAAAGATGGACTTTATATTTTAAGTTCAACTAGCACCTGGTGTTAGGAAATACAGCTTTCTCATTCCGCAGTGGCAATTGAGTCAGCAATGAAGAAGTCGAGAAACTGCAGACAAGTTCCCATTATACCACCTGAAAAAGACTCCACTTTTAGACCACTGAAGCAAAAAAGTATGCGAGAGTGCATTGTGTCCTGCCAGTAGCCGATCAAATTTAAATGATTCAGTGTATGCAGGGCATTTTCCAGAGAATGCAAGGTCCCTCATCCAGGCTGTCTCCACATTCACACTCTAAACCGGCAGCCATCTTGGCTGATGCCGATCAGCGTGGAAGCCATCTTGTAAGCCCAGCATATGATGTATGCCTACTAGAATCTGAGCTACTGCTATTGCTGCTAGAGAACTAGCCTGGCTGCGTGCTTCTGGCCCCTATTAAGGCATTCGCTGAACACTAGCAGATACTCTCCATACTGGAGAACCTCTGATAAATGGAATGGGAGCATAGATAGCTTCAAAGGCCAGAGTTCTATTTTGCAACCTCTCTCCGCTGAGCTGCCTTTTCCATATGTAAAATTAAACCACATATAGCCAAAATTAAGACATTACAAATCTACCGTAAAATCTTATAATTTGGGCAAAGCCAAACTAAATGGGAATATTTTCCATCAAGAAACCACAGTGGCCAATCTAGGTCATACGTACCTAGCAGTTTCCCCAAGGGACACAGGTTCTACAATGCTTGTATTGGTTCAAGCATTGATATCCTGGGTCCCTTCTTAATAATGGTTTATGGACCTTTCCTCCAGGAACTTGTCCAAACCTTTTTTAAACCCAGCTACACTAACAGCCTTTACTACATCCTCCGGTAACAAATTCCAGAGTTTGATTACACGTTGAGCATGCTTGGAGCCATGCTGTTCTCCTAGCCCTTATGCAGGCTGCAGCAGGATCTGCTATCTGCTTCATATGCTGTTCTTGTCAAGAACGTTGATGTATTCTGGGCATGTGTCACTAAGACCTGATGAGCCACCTACTTGTCAGGGAACAAGGTAGTAAATTGACAAATCCCTTGAGACATCCTTGAGAAACATGCCCATATATAGCATTTTTGAGACTATTCTAGAGACTAACATGGTAGCTTGGAATGCCTTCCTTCCAAATGTATCCAAGGTCCTGGCCTCTCTGGCAAGAGACACTGAGGAGTGATTTTTCTGACTTTTAATCCTCCTCATGGCAGATCCAAAACCATGGACTGGTGGGGAAGTTGTGATTTTTGGAAACCTGGGGAGGGAGAAACCCTATAAACGGTATTGAGCCTCTTGCTCACTGCAGGGATTGACATGGGGGATTCCCACATTCCAGCCAAAAAGTTCTTTAAGATGTGCACTGGGAAGGTAGTAGCCTCTTTCAGTGCTGATGGGAACTGGAGTATATCGAGCTCTTCAGCTCTTGGATCCATTTCCGTAACCACTGAAACATCAAGAGCTGCTGCCATGTCCTTAAGAAAATCTTGAAAGGACATGTCCTCGGGAAGCAAACGTCAATGGTCATAAGGAGGCGATGGATAGACGGTACCTCTGAGTGTATGAGAATTGACAGATTCCACCTCAGAGGCCTCCTTAGAATCAGAGTCTGGGAGGATGTCAAAGTCAAAATAATCTCTAAGTGACATTCGATACCTTCGCTGCTCAGAGCCTTGCTGTTTGGATGTCGAGGGTATCAGAGCCGATGGTGCTGAGGGCCTCGATATCGGCTGCTCTGAACTATGTGAGGCAGGGGATGCCTGTGTAAGAGTGCCGAGCTCTGTGGCCACCGTCTGTATTGGCAAAACCTGTGCTGGCTGCAGAGCACCTGATGCAATCGGTGTTACTGCCGCTAAGAGTTAGTGATGCTAGGCTCGATGGAGATGACATGGTCATCCAATGATGGTACCAAGGTAGGAGTGGCTACAGACAGCTTTGTGGACCACAACTCCCAATGCCTGTATCGGGGGCACCACCGAGGATTGGACCTCAGGGGCATCCCCAAACCCGAGTGGCTTTGGAGGGTGACACCTCCCGCCGAGGTTGCTTCAATGGACCATCAGCATCAGAATGCAATGCATGGTTGTGCTGATGCTCGATGACCTCAATGCTGAGGCCAACGTCTTCTTTTTCTTAAGCACTGGTGACTACGAGCAATGCTTTTCCTTTGCTGGTGAGGACTTAGACGCATGGGAAGACTTTGATGGAGTCAATGCCCCCAAGGAGTGCACCGAAGGAGCAGAGTGTGTAGGAAACAGCTTAGCCTTATGTTTGTCCCAGTTCTTCCAATCTCTGGAAGTCATATGGCGAAGGAGAGAAGAATAGATGTGGTCTGGGCCTAAACATTTTAGGCACCAAGAATGCTCATCAGTGACGGAAACTGTGCTGGAACACTTGGAGCATTTTTTTTAACTCACTTTGGTGTTTCTCCATATTTGTGAATAATATGGATGCAAAGACGAATTGGGCAATGGTAAAATATAACATTTATGAAAAATAAAAATAAAGAAAGGAACTGGAATCAACGGAAAGGCAACCTAAGTACTTTTGATGGTACTAGAAAAAAAACCTTTGAAGTCTTTTAGATGCATCTGACCAGGGATGAGGTCCTGATGGTTCCATAGAAAAAAAGACAACTGAGGCGACCAGAAGGGAAGGCGGGAAGGCAGCCATACATGCATGGAGAAATGCACCCAAAAGCATTCCTTTTGGATGCTGGGGAGTGTTCCCATGCAGGGCTCAGTCGGTGCTGATGTCACCCATATGTGAAGACTGACTTCCTGCTTGTTCCTGGAGATAGAATTGTTACTCACCTGTAACATGTAATCTCCATAAACAGCAGGAATCAGTCTTCACATATGGGTGATGTCGGTACTGACAGAGCCCGCTAGGATCTGCTGGCCTAAGAGTTGGGGTTGAAAAACCCGAAGGGCATTTGTAAGTGCCAACTCTCGGGCTCCGACAGTATCAACGTCATCCATATGCAAAGACTGCATTCCTGCTGGTTCCTGGAGATTAAAAAAAAAAGAAAAGAGACTAACCTTACTGTGTTTAATTGAGAAAGGAAAATAGTGGAGGACCAGTGCTTTCTAACGTTTATGATTTACAAATGGAAGAGAGAGGGGTGATCAAATTTGCAGATGGCAGTTAATTAAAATGGTAAAATCACAAGTGAATTGTGAGAAATTGCAGGACAACCTTGCAAGACTGGTTATTCGTATGCAGATGAAATTTAAACATGGAGAAGTATAAAATTATACACACTGGGGAGAATAACCAAGACTATAGTTACATGATGCAAAGTTCTACATTAGGAGTTTTCACCAAGAATAATGCTCAGGATATGGCGATGGCAAAAAACAATGTTAAGAACGGAATGGAGAATAAAACAGAAAACCACAAGGTCTCTGTAATGCTTCATTGTGCAAATGCACCTTAAGAACCGTGTACAATTTTGGTCAACAAAAATTTTTAACGTAAAGTAAGGAGTAGTTACTCACCTGTAACAGGTGTTCTCCAGGAGCAGCAGGAATCAGTCCTCACATATGGGTGATGTCAGCGCCAACGGAGCCCTCGTGCGGAGCATTTCCCCAGCTTTCAAGGAAAGCCTTTGGGAATGCAGTACACATGCACAGTCCCCTTCCTGCCCAAGGGTGCCATCTTGCTCAGTCTGATGACATAGCTAAAAGACAGCAAAAAAATGAAGTATATGACTGCAACTACAGGGGAGGAGGGAGGGTCGTGAGGAACGATTCCTGCTGCTCCTGGAGAACACCTGTTACAGGTGAGTAACTACGCTTTCTCCAGCACCAAGCAGGAGGTCAGTCCTCATATATGGGACTCCCCAGCTCTAGGCTACCGGGAACCCTAAGCTGAAAAAATGGCTACCTCTCATCAGCTTCAGCATTCGTGATAAGAATATCCTCTGAGAACGCCCCCGTACAGTAGCCCAACACAAGGGCCGGAGGGTAGGAGTTGCCTAAACCTCAAAGAGATTACAGAGTAATGGGCTGCAAAAGTCTGGCTTGAAGACCAAGTTGTGGCCTGGCAGATGTCTGCCAACGGAACAGAGTGGAGGTGGGCTACCGACGCGGCCTTCGCCCTGACACGGTGGGCCGTGACTCGACCCTGCAAGGGGAGGTCGGTTGCCTTGTACGCCCAGGCGATACAATCTGCTACCCAAGTGGACAACATACGCTTGGAGACAGGTAACCCCATCTTATTAGGGTCAAAGGAGACGAAGAGCTGAGTAGCCCTTCGATGCCCCCGCGTACGTTCTATGTAAAAAGACAACGCCCTCTTACAGTCCAGGGTATGCAAGACTGTTTCAGCCCGGCTGGTATGCGACCTGGGAAAAAAGGTTGGAAGAACCACCTCCTGGTTGAGGTGGAAAGAGGAGACCACTTTTGGAAGGAACTTGGAATAGAGCTTGTAGTTCACACGTCTGGCTGAGGTAAGGGCCACCAGGAAGAGCGCTTTCCAAGAGAGGAAGCACAAATGGCAAGAAGCCATCAGCTCAAATGGTGGGCGAGTAAGATGCTGCAAGACCACATTCGAATCCCACTCAGTCGCCGGTGGTAGAACCGGAGACTTGAGTAGAAGCAGACCTCTGAGAAATCAGGACACCAAGGAGTGAACCGACAGAGGCTGTCCTTCCACCGAGGAGTGGTGTGCTGACAAAGCGCTGAGGTGGACCCGAACAGAGCTAGACTTAAGGCCTAGGTCTGACAGGTGAAGCAAATACTGCAGTACTACTGGCACAGGGCAAGAGAAAGGATCTTCACTGCGCTGAGCACACTATACCATAAACCTACGCCACTTGAGGGCATAGGATTTTCTGGTGGACTGCCTCCTAGAGGCCAAGACCACCTCCTCAACCTCCTTAGGTAGACGTAAGGGAGCTAGCACTATCCTTTCAGCAGCCAGGCCATCAAACTGAGGGATCTGAGATTGGGGTGCAGAAGGGAACCCTGCTCCTGAGACAGGAGATCGTGTTGCAACCCCAGAGGGAACAAAGTTTCCACCGCCAACTGCAGCAGAAGTGGAAACCACGGCTGACTCGGCCATCTGGGAGCTACCAGAATCACCGAGGCCTTGTCCTGGAGAATCTTGGAGAGTTTGGGCCACCAGGGGCATGGGAGGAAATGCATACAGGAGGCCCGTAGACCAAGGAATCAGAAAAGCATCTGCTGCTATCTGCAGGGGATGCAGCTGTCTGGAGCAGAACCTGGGCAGCTGACGATGCTGTGGACTTGCAAAGAGATCGATGGATGGAAGTCCCCAGCGGAGGTAGATCTGCTGGACCATCAATGGATTCAACTGCCATTCGTGATGCTGGAGAACCCTGCTTAGCTTGTCTGCTAGGAAATTCTCCCGACCAGGTAGATAAACTGCTTTGAGAAACACGCCTTGTTTGACTGCAAAGGAGCAAAGAGCCAATGCCTCCTGACATAGGAGCCTGGACCCCGTGCCCCCTTGTTTGTTCACATAGAACATTGCCACTTGATTGTCCATCTGAACTAGTACAGACTGGTGAGATAGGGCATGAGAAAATGTTTGCAGAGCTAAGCGGATTGCTCGCAGCTCCAAAAGATTGATTTGCTGCATGGCCTCCCGAGGAGACCACAGGCCTTGAGTGCACATGCCCTGGCAATGTGCACCCCAGCCCTTTGAGGAAGCATCGGTCATCAGCACCCTTGTGTGTGTTGGAGCTTGAAAGGGTACCCCCCCCGAGAAGGTTTGGGAGATGTAGCCACCACTGTAAGGAGCCATTGAAGGAAATAGCGATACATCAGGAAGATGTCTTACAACTATTAGATAAACTGAAGAGTAGCAAATCACCTGGGCCGGATGGTATACATCCAAGGGTGTTGAAAGAACTGAAATATGAGATTGCAGACCTGCTATCAGTAATCTGTGAACTATCATTAAAATCATCTCTAATACCTGAAGATTGGAGGATTGCCAATGTAACACCAATTTTTAAAAAGGGTTCCAGGGGTGATCCGGGAAACTACAGACCGGTGAGCCTGACGTCAGTACCGGGAAAAATGGTAGAAACCATCAAAGAATAAAATTACTCAGCATGTAGATAGTCACAACCTAATGGGAGACAGCCAACATGGCTTTAGACAAGGAAGATCTTGTCTTACTAATCTGTTATGTTTTTTTGAAGGAGTGAATAAACAGGTGGACAAAGGTGAGTTGGTTGATATTGTGTATCTGGATTTTCAGAAAGCCTTTGACAAGGTCCCTCATGAGAGACTTTTGGCAAAACTAAAGAGTCATGGGATAGGAGGCAGTGTACTATTGTGGATCAGGAACTGGTTAAAAGATAGAAAGCAGAGGGTAGGGCTAAATGGCCAATTTTTCCAATGGAGAAAGGTGAATAGTGGTGTACCCCAGGGATCTGTGCTGGGTCCGCTGCTTTTAGACATATTCATAAATGACCTGGAAAGTGGAACA
Organism: Ichthyophis bannanicus; assembly: GCA_033557465.1. Taxonomy (NCBI): domain Eukaryota; kingdom Metazoa; phylum Chordata; class Amphibia; order Gymnophiona; family Ichthyophiidae; genus Ichthyophis; species Ichthyophis bannanicus. The sequence continues at coordinate 923,700,837 of CM066034.1, forward strand.
ACGAGTGAGGTTATCAAATTTGCAGACGACACAAAACTATTTAAAGTTGTTAAAACCCAAGAGGATTGTGAAAAATTGCAAGAGGATCTTGATAAATTGGAAGACTGGGCATCAAAATGGCAGATGAAATTTAATGTGGACAAGTGCAAGGTTATGCACCTAGGGAAGAACAACCCAAACTATGGTTACACGATACAAGGTTCCACATTAGGAACCACCACCCAGGAAAAAGATTTAGGTGTCATTGTGGATACCATGTTAAAACCCTCGGCCCAGTGTGCAGCGGCGGCCAAGAGAGCAAATAGAATGCTAGGTATCATAAGGAAAGGAATGGAAAATAAAACAAAAGATATTATAATGCCTCTATATCGTTCCATGGTGAGACCGCACCTTGAATATTGTGTGCAATTCTGGTCGCCGTATCTTAAAAAGGATATAGCAATTTTAGAAAAGGTTCAGAGAAGAGCCACCAAAATGGTAGAGGGGATGGAAGGATACTCCTATGAGGAGAGGCTAAAAAGGTTAGTGCTCTTTAACCTGGAAAGGAGACGGCTGAGGGGAGATATGATAGAAGTCTATAAATTAATGAACGGAGTGGAACGGGTAAACGTAGATCGACTGTTTACGTTACCAGAATATAGAAAGACTAGGAGACATGCAATGAAGCTACAGGGTAAACTATTTAAGACTAATAAAAGAAAATATTTTTTCACTCAACGTGTAATCAAACTCTGGAATTTGTTACCGGAGGATGTAGTAAAGGCTGTTAGTGTAGCTGGGTTTAAAAAGGGTTTGTTCAAGTTCCTGGAGGAAAGGTCCATAAACCATTATTAAGAAGTGACCGAAGATATCAATGCTTGACCCAGTACAAGCATTGTGGAACTTGTGTCTCTTGGGGAAACTGCTAGGTACATATGACCTAGATTGGCCACTGTTGGAAACAGAATACTGGGCTTGATGGACCTTGGTCTGACCCAGTATGGCATATATTATGCTCTTATGAGTCCAAAAGTGGTTTGGGCACCTCTACTCTGTCTCGGAGGTCGCCTGTGGCCTGCGTCCACCGAGCTCTGAGGCACCATTGAGCAGCCCGCATGTGCAGGCAGGCGTTGGGAGTCACATGCACAGTGGATGCCATGTTGCCCAGCAGCCGCAGGTAGTGCCTGGCGGAAACATGAGAACTGCTTTAGAACTGGTTGGCCAAGTCCATCAGTCTGTGGGCCCTGTCCTCGGCAAGTAGGCTCTTGCCTGAAGGGTGTCTAATCTTGCCCCTATGAACTCTAGGTTCTGAGAGGGGAGCAAAGTGGGCTTTGCATAGCTTATGACAAAGCCCAGATGCTGAAGAAGAGAGACAGTGCGAAGAGTGGCCTGTCGGGCCTCCTGTAGAGACTGGCCCCTGAAGAGCCAGTCATCCAGGTATGGGAAGACGAAAATTCCCTGATTCCTGAGATAAGCCGCCACCACCGCCAGGCATTTGGTGAAAACCCTGGGGGCAGAGGTTAGGCAAAAGGGAAGTACCATGTACTGAAAATGGTTTCCTCCCACCACAAATCTGAGATATTGTCTGTGGTCTGGATGAATGAGGATGTGAGTATAAGCATCCTTTAAGTCTAAGGAGCATAGCCAATCTCTCTGCTGGAGGTAGGGCAGCAATATCCCAAGGGTAAGCATCTTGAACTTTTCCCTCTCCAGAAACTTGTTTAGGTTTCGCAAGTCTACCTGGAGTAGAAGCCTTGCCCCTTCCAGGTGGTGCGGCACCGATTCCACCGCCTGTTCCTTTAGAAGACTTGCCAACTCCTGAAGGAGGAGGTTCCTATATAGAGGAAGTCTGGGAGGCTCCTCTGGAAAGTAGGAGGGGGTAGATGGTGGAAGTAGAGCATGTAGCCCTTTTGGACTATGCTCAGTACCCAGGTATCCCCTGTGATGGCTGGCCACCTGCAGGCATACAGGGTCAGCTGGCCTCCTGTGCTGAGTGGACACACCGGCGGAGAAGGTGCTATGCTGTGGGAGTCAAAACCCCGCTCCCTGCTGTGCAGGAGCCGGCGCTGGCGGCTTGGGGGTCTTCTGCCTACGGGCCCATGCCCCTGCCCCTTGGCCTGCTGGCCCTGTTGGGGAGCTGGAGAGGCCTGATATTGAGGGTAGGATTTGTAGGCAGCACCCTTCCTCGGGAAAAAGGGCTTCTTTCCCGAGCCCTTCTTTTTTTGAGAAGGGGCAGAAGTCTCTGGACAGCCTTGTCCTCCTGGTGAGGGTCTCAGTCTCGATTTCTGCAGACTTTTCAGTCATGGGCTTACCGAATAGGTTGCCACCTCGGCAGGGGACATTGACCAACTTGTCCTGCACCCATGACTCCAGGTCCGATGACTGTAGCCAGGCCTGACGGCGTGCACCGATGCCATCTGCGTCTACCCGGGCCGAAGCCGGCCGAAGCCATCATAGGCTGCTCGAGAGATAAACTTCGAGCACTCTCAGTTCCCTGTAGACAAGGCTTTGTGTTACCATTCATTAATTTGGAAGAGATTTGTGGTGAAACGCGGGCAGCTTTGAAGTTTAAAAGGAAATTTGAAGCTGGATGGGAGTATTGGAGAGATCCCCTGATGAAAGCTGGCGTTGTGAAACGCTTGACTGGTACCCAAGGGAGGCGTCGGGATCAGTGCTCAAATCCATGAGAGTGGGCTGTTTTAATAACACAGATAAGAACAAGTGCTTTTGATTATTTGGTTATCCAGTTGGAAGTTAAGGCTGTGTTTTTCAACCCACTTAACATCTGTGAGGTCGTTGATGCAAATGGGCTCACTGCCGTGATAACGGACGATTAATCCCTATGGCAGAGCCACAATAAGTCTGAGACCTCAGTGGATAAAATGTTTGTTTTTTGGTATAAAATTTGAAAATTAAGTAAGCATCCATTTATACATGAACGATTTTTCTATTAGTGATCTGATCGTCTCGTTCAGTAATTGACCAGCAGAGTGTGTGATCACATCTTGATCATTCAGACAACAGCTAGGACAGTAGTAAAATAAAACAAGGTAGGGAGGCAACTTCCTAGGGGAGGAGGGAGGGTTATGAGGACAGATTCCTGCTGTCCCTAGAGAACACTTGTTACAGGTGAGTAACTACACTTTCTCCAGGAACAAGCAGGAAGTCAGTCCTCACATATGGAACTCCCTAGCTCCAGGCTGCAGAGGACCAAACCACGACATCACCAACAGCGACCAAGTTAGGTTGCCGTGAGTTGCAGAAATTGAGTCCCCAACTGAGAGACTCTGCAAGACACTAGCATCCAGCAGCATCACTCCAGTAGCCTGAACACCAAGGGTTGGAGGGCAGGAATTGCCTACACCTTGAACAAATTATGGAGTACCGCTTGGCCAAAAGCACTGTCCTGATGGGACTTGCTTCCTAGGCAGTACTGAGCTGCAAATGTATGGATTGAAGAACAAGTGATGGCTTTGCAGATCTGTCACCAGTACTGAGCACAGGTTCGCCACTGATGTGGCCATCGCTCACACGATGCGCTGTGATCCGGTGTTCCAGGGAGAGCCCAGCTCACTCATAGGAGAGGTCAATAAAGTTTGCCACCCAAGTGGACAGAGTTCGCTTATTCACAGGAAGCCCCAATCTGCTGGGATCGTAGGAAACCAAAAGCTGAGGAGCTTTGCGATGGCCCTGTGCCCGCTGTAGACAGAAGTCAGGTCCAAACATCCAAGCAAAAGCATCACTGCATACTCGCACAAACACAAATGAACCACCAGGACACTGCAAAGTGAGATACAACCTCAGATTTATTGTTACACCCTAAGAGGCTGTTAGGGGCCACCCGACACAGCCGTGTGAAGGCACTGCCTAAATGGAATTTTAATTATGTTAAGACAACACATGTGGTCTTACCTCAAGGAGAAGATGAAGGAATGGAACCCATAAAGAGTAAAAGTCACTCAGAAGTGTTTTTAGATGCCTTGTCCTCATTCTTCCCTAGAAGCTCTAATAGCAGCATGATGAGCTGTGAGAGCAACCATTGAGGTTCCATTCACCACTGGAGGGCAGATAGAGGCTTAGACAGCAGAAGGCCCCAGAGGATCCAAGAGAGGTTTCCCTTCGATAGGGTGGTGGTGGCAATCACACACCAGTACACCCTCACCGAGTTGGGCTTTAGTCCAGTGTACAACAGATGCAGTAGGTATTGGAACACCCCAGTTGCACCAGGCAGGAGAATGGGTTCTCCTGCCTCTCCACACACCATACCGAGAATCTATGCCACTTGAAGGCATATGCTTCCCTTGTGGCGGGCTTGTGGGAGGTCAAATGGACATGATCAAGGTAGGGGTATTTTACTCACCTTGACTGCAGTGCAACATTAACTCATCAATTATTGAAATTTGTTATTTTGATTCTTATGCAGTTAATGTAACCAGTGTGAGAACTGGGGTTTTGTATTGGGTGAGCAGAAGCAGGGCAGCTCCATATTGTTCGGGGTGGCAAAGAGGACCATCATGGGTGTCCCCAGAGGCAGAAGAGCAGTGAGGCCACCCTGGGGTTCAGGCGCCATTCGTGCAACTGGAGCACCCTGCTGTCTGCCAGGAGGTTGTCTTGGCAGGTGCTGCCCCTGATAAGTCAGTTGTCCAGGTAGGGGAAGATTAAGGCCCCTTGCAGATGTAGGTGGGCAATGACCACTGCTAGGCATTTTGTGAAAACCCTCAGTGAGGAGACCAGGCCGAAAGGCAGCACTCTGTATTGGTAATGCCCTCCTCCTACCTCAAACCTTAGGTACTGCCTGTGGGAGGGGTGGATCAGGATGTGTGTGTAAGCATCATTTAGATCCAAGAAGCAAAGCCAATCTCACTGGTGGAGGAAGGGCAGCAGTGTTCCAAAGGAAAGCAACCTGATCTTCTCCCTCACCAGAAACTTAGGTTTTGCAGGTTTAGAATGGGCCTGAGGCCCTCAATCTTCTTTGGGACAAGGAAGTACCTGGAGTAGAAGCCTTTGTCCCACAGGTGTGAGTGTACAGGTTCTACTGTGTTGTCCCTGAGAAGAAATGTGAGCTCTGTGAGAAGCAGGGTCTAGTGAAAGTCGTCATACTGGTTCTCCAGCAAAGAACCTGGGTGAAATCTGCTGTAGGTGGAGGAGGTATCCCTCCTATACCACCTGTAGTACCCATAGGTCCGAGGTGATTGAGCGCCATCTGAGGACAAAGAGTGCCAGAAGCCTCCTAGGGGCTAGTAAAGGTCTCCAGGGGGAGGGGAGGCCCTGCCCTGGGAGTCAAAAGTTCCCCCCAGGCTGAGTGGGAGCCGGAGTCTGGGGCTTAGGTGTTTTTGCCTTTTGGGCCCCATGCCCTGTCTCTTGGGGTGAGAACTCTGTTGATGGCCAGAGTAGGGCTTGTACTGATGAACCTGTGCAAAGGAACCCTTTTTCCTCCCAATGGTTTTTTGCAGGAATGGGATGTCGTCTTCTTAGAGAGCTTATGACGGGTCACGAAGTCAGCCTCGATCTCAACAGCTTTGTCGGCCATGGGTTTGCCAAAGAGGTTCTTACCGGTAACTAGGGACATCGAGCAGTTTGTCCTGGATCCACTGCTTGAGGTCGGAGGATTACAGCCAGGCCTGGTGCTTGGCTGGGCCTTGGCCTCAATGCTGGCTGTCGCAACTCAAGCTGCTGACTCTAAGCCATCATAGGCAGCCTGGGAGAGGAACTTAGAGCAGTCCCTCACTCCCAAAGTCAGGGTCTGGAACCGTTGGAGGTGTTCTCCGACGAGGCCTGCTGCAAATCCTGACAGTTCTTTGGCCAGTGCCTTTAGGTACATGCCTATGTAGAATTCAAAGGCCTGGATGCAGCAATCCAGCATCGAGCCCTGATAACATTTGCACCCAAGGGCTCCGGCCTCTCCCTACCGCAAGGGACAGAAGCTTTTGAGCTTTTGCATGGTCAACTCAACGACCATGGAATTCTGTGGGAGCTGGGGTTTGTGGAACCCTGGTCCTTTCAAGACACGGTACATAGCGTTGAGCCGATGGCTAACTACTGGCACAGATGCCGGCATCTCCCACATTAAAAGTAACAGCCTCTTGAGGATCGGCTGTATGGGCACCGTGAGGGGTTTCTCTGGGTGGAGTTTCGTACTGGAGAATCTCCAACTCATCAGTGCACGGCTCCTCTCCACCTCGGTTTGCACTGAGAGGGCCCTGGCCATATCCCTGACGAAGTCATGAAAGGCCATGTCCTCGGGAAGAGAATAGAGTTGAGGTGACGGGAGAGACGGGTCCGAGGGAATGTCGGTCTTCTGTGTACAGGGATGCCTCATCTTCAGTATCCCACTGAGTCTAGCAGTGATGAGTACAAGGCCCTGCAACTCCTTGTGTTGAGGCCAGCGCCGGAGGGCCGACAGCCTGCAGAGGACCTGGGGTTCGAATCATGGACACTGGCCGGTGAGGACTGAATATCCGAACAGGACCGGGACCTCAACCAGCGCCAAGGACTTTCTTGGGGACTCCCTCGCAGTAGAGGGCCTGGTTGTCTGGGCAGATGAGCTGGAGGAACTGGCCATCATCGCCTCCTGCAGGGCCAGGATAGCAGTGAAGTTCTTCTCCAGGGCTGTCATTCTGGTTTCCAAGCCAGAAGGCTCCGAAGTCTTTAGCGCCAGCCCTTTTGGAAGGGCATCCAAGACTAGGACTACAGCCTTGAGGAACCTCGCAGTGTCTGTCAGTTGAGGAATCCTTCTTGAGGACCTTGGTGGGGCGCTTCTCGGAGTCACCTGAGTCCCTCCATGGTGTTTTACTGGGTTTCTCTGGTACAACCTCAGTGGACTTCGATGACTACTTCTTTGGCTCCAGAGTAGACTCAGAGGCCCTGTGGCTGCGAAGACTCCGAGGACACCAGGGTATCTCTCAAGATGTGCTGGGGAGGTGGGTGCCAAGTCAGACCTGAGGAACAACCTTTCCTGCAACTCTGACCATTTCCTGTTGGCTTTGGCCAACATGGCCTGGGCAGAGGTCACAAGAGGTGCTGTCATGGTCTGGGCCTAGGCAGTGCAGGCAACAGTCATGGGTGTCAGTAATGAACATGGTTTGACTGCAGCAGTCATACTTTTTGAACCCACCGGGAGACATGGTGGGAGACACCTGGATGGGGTTGACGACCCCCGGGTGAAAAAAAGGTGTGATTAAAAAAAAAAGGGGGGGGGGGCGAAAACAGGGCCAGGGAGCGCCAACTTGAGGCAGAGGAACTGGTATGCCTACTGGAAAACTAAGTTTTAGAAACAGTTTTGTCAAGGATTTTTCCGGGGGAAGAGGACATACGTTCGTTGGGCACCGTGGAAAAAAGGAGACTGAACAAGATGGCACCCTTGGGCAGGAAGAGAACCATGCATGCATGGTGGCATCTCCTAAAGGCTTTCTTTGAAAGCTGGGGTGTTGCTTCAGTGCAGGCTCCTTTGCTGCCATCACCACCCATATGTGAGGAGTGACTTCCTGCTTGTTCCTGGATAACAACTCAAAGAGGTAGCAGTGAACTTCCTCAGTGCAGGCCCTGGACTGGACTAGCAGGATTCCATGAAAGGAGTCATCAGGTAAGCAAAAAAGTGTCACCTTCAAACACCTTGCTAACCAGCCCAGCCAAGTGGAAAGTACCAAAGCTACAACTCGTCTGGGAAGACAGCTGCTTTTAGAACCTTTCACCCAAAAACTGCATCCAACCTGGCTTGCAAACTTAACAGTAGTACTTGACAAAAGTACTCAATGACAACCACATAGCCACCCTACAGAAGTCCACTGAGGCCACTGCTCTGGGTTCTGCTCAAGACAAATGTGGAAGAGTAGGGCAAGCATACAATCCTGTCTGAAACGGTCTCCCATGCAGCACATAGGCAAGTGTGGCTTTGCAGGCAACCCCCTCAGACATGCCACCAAATATGAAAAGTCTAAAATCAGATATGCAGAGGAAATTAGTCACCTTCAGATAGCAAAGCAAAACCCTGAGAAATTTGCTAACTAGAACTTCTTGTTTTATCCTGGATACTGATCCAAGAAAAAACGGAAGCAAAACCACCTGGGTAACATGAAAATCACCAACTCAGGTGAGTAAGGGACCAGCCACAATAGCTAGGAAAAATTGTACTGCAAAAGCTGCTGCCCCCGTTACAGCTTCTGTCTGTCCAGACAGAGATCCCAATGCCAGTTGAAGGACCAGTTCCATGTACAGGATGCCTGCATGCTATGGCTCTCAGGGAAAAAGTGGAGGAGCTCAGGGAAAAGTTGGCGAGGCTGAGAAGCATTCGAGACAATAAGAACATTGATGAGATGCTTCTTGAAACATTCAAGCTCTTTGACAGAGGTGAAGATGGGAGACTACAGAAGGAAGGTTGGACACGAGTCACCAGAGCCTGCGGTATCAAAACTCCAAATTCTCCAGCCCTTGAAATGACAAACTAGTATGCAGCCCTGGAAGTGGAGGACATGGAACCATCCAAAGAAAGGGAAGAACTATAGCTCGAGCATCCCAAATTTGCAGAATGTCACCACTAAGAAATGAAGGGTAGTGATGGTTGGTGACTCTGAGGGGTAACTGAGGCATCCACCTGCCAACCAGATTTGATTTCCAGAGAGGTATGCTGTCTGCCAGGTGCCAAAATCAGAGACGTTAGAGAGTTTGCAGAGATTCATCAAACCTACTGACTATTATCCAATGTTGCTCATCCATGTTGGCACAAATGATACTGCTAGGAGTCCTTCCAAGCATATCAAACATGACTTCATGGCTCTGGGACAGAGAGTGAAGCAGATAAGTGCACAGGTGGTGGTCTTTTCAATCTTCCCTGTTGAGGGCAAAAGCCGAGGCAGAGAAGATCCTGGAGATGAATGCATGGCTGCATGGATGGTGTCATCAAGAGCGTTTTGGTTTCCTTGACCATGGGATAATATTCCAAGGGCTGCAGAACTGTGATGGTGTCCATCTGTCCAAGAAGGGTCATAGTGTCTTCAGCAGCAGACTGGCTAACCTACTGAAAAGGACTTTAAACTAGATTCATTGGGGATGGGTAAAGAAAGCCCTCAAGTAAGTTAAACATTAAATACCTCTGGAGAAAATGGGTAAAAAGGGCAACATCTGGAAAGCAGTGTGTATAAATACCCATAGCATGGGAAATAAGGTCCCATATGTTAAAGGCTTTAATGGAAGAGAATGACTTGGCTTCAGTGGCAGTTACAGAGACATGGTTCACAAACAACCATGACTGAGATATAATTATAGCGTAGTTACTCACCTGTAACAGGTGATCTCTAGGAACAGCAGGAATTGAGTCTTCACATATGGGTGACAATGGCACTGATGGAGTCTGCGCGGGAATGCTCCCCAGCGTCCTAAAGGAAAGCATTTGGGAGCATCCCAATGCGCCTGCGCTGCTGCCTTCCCACCTTTTCAACTCTCCCTCCTCAGATGGGTTTGTAGCTGAGATAAAAGGAGAGAAGTAGAGAGAGCGAGAGAGACACACACACACACAGGCGAGGCGACCTCCTGTGCAGGGTTGGGAGAGCAGGGTTGGAGAGGCTACGCTCAAGGAGTCAAAAACCCCCACCCTGCTGAGTGGGAGCAGGGGCGGGAGGCTTGGGAGTCCTCTGCCTACGGGGCCCATTACCCTGCCCCTTGGCTTGCTGACCCTGGGGGGCAGCTTGGGCAGCCTGATACTGAGGGTATTGTTTGTAGGCAGTGCCCTTCCTCGAGTAAAAGGGCTTCTTACCTGAGGCCTTCTTCTTGTGAGAAGGGGCAGAGGTCTTCCTAGACAGCTTGTAAGGTGCTCAGTCTCGAGCTGTGCGGCCTTCTCAGCCATGGGCTTGCCAAAAAGGTTTTCACCTCGGCAAGGGACATCGACCAACTTGTCCTGAACCCACGGCTCGAGGTCCGATGACTGCAGCCATGCCTGGCGTCGAGCAGCGATGCCAGCTGCCGCAACTCGGGCCGAAGCCTCGAAGCCATCGTAGGCGGCACGGGACAAACTTCGAGCAGTCCCGAATCCCCGAGGACAAGGACTTGAATCTCTGCAAGGGTTCCCCGGAGAGACCAGCAGAGAACCCGGCCAACTCCTTGGCCAGGTCTCGCAAGTACATGCCCATGTACAGCTGGTAAGACTGGACACGGCAAGCAAGCATCAAGCCCTGGAAGCACTTTCTACAGACACCATCGAGGTTCTGGGCCTCCCTGCCGGGGGGGCACCGCAGAGTGCATCTTCTGACTTTTCAGGCGATGCATGGCCGATTCCACCACCATGGAATGGTGTGGTAGCTGCGCCTTTTGAAAACCAGGGCTCTTCCGGAGTCGATAAATGGAATCGACTCGCTTGCTTAGAACCGGCGCCGAGGCTAGTGCCTCCCACATCCGGAAGAGGAGCCGTTCCAGCATCGGAGGAACCGGGACAGTAAAGGCCTCCTTCGGAGGAGAGTTGTACTGCAGGGCCTCGAGCTCTTCGGCTCGAGGCTCTTCCTCGGGGTCCGCCGGGATAGCCAACGCGGTGGCCATATCCCGGACAAACTCTGAGAACCGGGTATCCTCCGGAGGGGATCTACTCCGGGGCTCAGACTGCAGTGAGTCCGACGGGACGCACCAAGTCTTAAATGTGTCGGGGGACTGATCTTCCGTCTCCCAGGTGGACTCGTCCAACGAGGAGTCAGGATCCGACCCCGCGGGACCCTGGAGCACCCGCCCTGACGCCGGAGGCACCGGCGTCGACGCCCTCGGTCCCGAACGGGAGGTCAAGGAGGACCGCAACCGAGGTAGACTTCGAGCCATGATCAACTCGAGTATCGGCTCGGTCTCCGGGGTCGACTTCGACGTCGATGTCCCAGTGGTCGAGGCAGATGCGCCAGACTGGCTGGCCATCAGTGCCCGCTGCTGTTCCATGAAGCATCCAACAGTAGTCTGCCATCATTGTAATGCTCCATTTTCCCTGGTATCTCCTTTCCATCTCTTTAATGTCTTGGTGGAATCGTTCACCTTGTTCCTCACTCACAGCTCACAAATTTTCAGGAAAGTAGTCAAGGTGGGACTGGAGGAAATGCACTTTCAAACTCATCAGGCAACCTAAAGCTTGAAATGCTTTCAGCATTCGTCCGACGATCTTTTTGTAGTGAGGTTCTTTGTTATTGCCTAAAAATTTCTGTACGACTTTAAATGCAATCCACCCTTCTTTTTGAGGATCCGTCATGGTATTGACAAACTCTTGATCAACTATAAGCCTTCTAATGTCTGGTCCGACGAACACACCTTCCTTCAATTTTGCCTTTGACAGGCCTGGAAACTTGGTGACCAAGTATTTGAAGCATTCTCCATCTCTTGGAAGTGATTTTACGAATTGCTTCATCAATCCCAATTTTATGTGAGAGGTTATAGAAGAACTTTATGGGAAGGTAGCAAAGTTTCTCGGAGGACATTTTTTTCACTGACTGTTAGCACTCTCGGCTGCCAACTCTTCTTGGTCCAGTGATTTTGTTGGTCTCAACTGTCCCATAGACACAGAAAACAAGAATATTTGTTATACCCAGCTTGTTGCCCGAGCCGCATGCACAAGACCTTCAAGTCCCCACACACTTGCCAACCATGATCTTCATATTTAAGTTTACGAAGAACCAACTCCAAGTTCTCGCAGGTTTCCTTCAAGTGTACGGAATGACCTACAGGTATGGAAGCGTAAAAAACGTTGTGGAGTAAAACTGCTTTGAGACTTTTTTGAAGAATCTATAAAAAGACGCCATTGCTCTGAATCATATTGGATTTTAAATTGACCCATCAGACCTTCGACATCGATGCAATAAACCAACTTGTCTTCCTGGGAACAAATTCCTTTTCACAATGTCTGAACCATGAAGACAATCCTGGCAACAATAAATTCCTGCTTTTCAGCCTTGATCCGAGTAACTCAGCGGCATCTTTGGGAAGATTCAAGTCTCTTACCAAATCATTCATCTCCTCCTGAGAAAACAATTTTGGTCTTGTATCATCTTCAAAGTCAGAACTTGATTCGTCATCTGGTTCAGGTATGACTTCACCATCATCAGAGCTAGGTATCTCTTCCAAGGTAGCAGAGGGCTTGGGTACTGGTATATCTGCCATGGGGGATGGGACGAATTGCCGAGTGAAGATTGGGGTATGAAATGGAATGCTTCCATTTGGAATTAAACCCTTTCACATTGCATGAACAAAAGTAACAGTCGTCACTATGGTTCTTTTGCTCTCGCCATACCATAGGAATCCCATAACGGAAAGATTTTTTCTTACCCTTGAACCAGTTTCGGAGGTCCTTAACACACCGTTTGCACACTTTATGAGACGCCCAGACTTTCTTGATCTCCAATTTTTAGTCCCAAGTATGCAAAGTATACTTTTTTCACAAAGTCTAATATTCTGCTGTTGCTTCAACACTGTATATTCACCACAGATGAAACAGAAACTGTCTGGCGAATTAATACACTTTCGGAGCCATAACATAGCGGTTGAAGAATGACGAGCTAACACGAATTGCGATGAAAAAGTGTGAATAGCCTAGAACCAAGAACCTGATGATGATTCGTGCACAAGTGTGGCATGCAGGAGAGAGCAGCTCTGTGTCTGTACACGAGACGTCACAGTGCTGGCCATGCCCCCTGCACTGACTGGAGCTGCTGCTATCTGCCCTGTGTCTCCCTCCCACTGGATTCTTCAGGAAAGATTAACCCCTTCTACCATTAGAAGCACAGACTTAAAACTTGCTTAGCTTATGTATATATTGCTGACCATCAGATTTACAGTGCTATATTTTTTTTTACATAACTCGGACAACCCCTTTAAGGTTTTTTTGGCATTTTATATCATAAATGCACTTATGTGAATTAATTAATAGTAATTTGAATTAATAGTAATTTGAAAAAATTTGATAAATTTGAAGACAATTTTGCATGTTGTGGCAAATCATGACGTCTAGGCATTTTTTCAATATTTTATTTGTTTTCAGCACACCAAAATACATGGAAATTAGATGAAAATAATCAAACAGCTTTTTAGTTGCAGACCTGTGTAATCAAGCCTCTATCCATTTCTTCAGTTTGTGTTGGAGGCCTGTAGTCTACACCAGTATGAATGGATAGTGCCACATCCTTTTTCCAACACAATCCACCACAGCACTTCTTTACCCTACGTACCCTGCATTTCAGCAGCTTTAATATTGCTTTTAACATATATGGTTACTACTCCTCCTTTTCTGCCTTCTCTTATCTCATCTAAATAAATTATAGCCAGCTAAGACTATATCCCATTCATGTGACTTGTTAAACCAAGTTTCTGTAATGGCCAGAAGGTCCAAATCCATTTCCACTATTAGGGCTTCCAGGTCAGAAACTTTGTTGGCTAGGCTTTGAGCATGTGTGCTCATTGCTTTCCAGCAGCTGTTGACTAGCTTGCTTGTACTTTGCATGGATTTTCTTCCCACTTGCCATTGATGTGTGGATTAATAGTGTGGCCGTTTCCAATGTTATTAAGTTTTTGCTGGGAGTGAAGTCCTGAATTTGTTCTCCATCTGCCACCCTCTTTCCCTAGTTTAAATGCCTGTCCATAAAATGCCTGAATTTTTCACTTAGGATCCTTTTCCCTGTGACATGACAGAGATGCAGTCCAGCATCACAATATAGCCTCTTGTTCCATCTATTTCCCTGGCTACGTATATATATATAAATCCTTCTTACACGCATTGAGTGAAGAAATACTTTTTAGTCTTAAATAGGTTACGTTGTAGTTTCATTGTGTGCCCCTAGTCTTTCTACTTTTTGATGGCATAAACAACCGATCTATGTTTAATCATTCTATTAATTTATAGACCTCTATCATATCTCCCCAAGCTGAAAAGCCCTAACCTTTTAAGCCTTTTCTCATAGGGCTATCTTTCCATCCCTTTACCATTTTGGTGGCTCTTCTCTATCTTTACTACTTCTGCTATATCTTTAAGATATGGTGACCAAAATTGCATACAATAGTCAAGGTGCAGTGGCACCATGGTATGATAGAGGCATTATAACATCTATGGCTTTATTCTCCATTCCTTCCTTTATGATTCCTAGCCTTCTATTTGTCTTCTTGGCCACTGATGAACACTAGGAGGAGGATTTCAACATATCCACGATGACACGTAAATCTTTTTTCCTGGGTGATGGTTCCTAATGTGGAACCTTGCATCATGTAACTGTAGTTTGGGTTGTTCTTTCCTAGGTGTATGACTTTGCACTTGTCCACATTAAATTTCATCTGCCATTAGGATGTCCAGTCTTCCAATTTATCAAGGTCCCCTTGCAATTTTTCACAATCCTCTTGCATCTTAACCACTCTGAATAATTTTGTGTGATCTGCAAATTTGATTACCTCACTCGTTATTCCCATTTCCAGGTCATTTGTGAATATGTTAAAAAGCAGCAGGCCCAGTACAGATCCCTGGGGTACCCCACTATTCATCTTTCTCCATTGAGAAAACTGGCCATTTAGCCCTACCTTCTGCTTTCTATCTTTTAACCAGTTCCTGATCCATAATAGTATACTGCCTAAAATCCCATGACTTTTTAATTTCGCTAAGAGTCTCTCATGAGGACCTTGTCAAAGGCTTTCTGAAAATCCAGGTACAATGTATCAACCGACATATCTTCTACCTGTTTATTCACACTTTCAAAAAACAAAAAAAAAACCCACACCACCAGATTGGCTTTCCTTAGCTAAATCCATGTTGGTTTTCTCCCATTAAACCATGACTATCTACTTGTATTCTTTATAATGGTTTCTACCATTTTGCCTGGCAGTGACATCAGGCTCACCGGACTGTAGTTCTCAGGATCACCCATAGAACCCTTTTTAAAAATTAGCATTACATTGGCCATTCTCCAATCTTCAGGTACAGCACAGTTACTCACCTGTAACAGGTGATCTCTGGGAACAGCAGGAATTAGTCCTCACATATGGGTACGTCGGAACCGACGGAGCCTGCGCGGGAAAGCTCCCCAGCTTCCCAGAAAGGAAGCTTTTGGGGCCTCCCACTGCACATGCATGCTGCCTTCCCGCCTTCCTGACCAGCTCTCCTCAGTTCGAGTTTATAGCTGAGACAATAGAGAGAGGAAAGGAAGATAGAAGATACAACTCCTAGGGGAGGTGGGTGGGTTGTGAGGACTAATTCCTGCTGTTCCCAGAGATCACCTGTTACAGGTAAGTAACTGTGCTATCTCCAGGAACAAGCAGGAATAAGTCCTCACATATGGGGACTCCCTAGCTAAGATGCCTGGGAGATCCCCTTCCAAGGGTTCGCCATCTTCGTATGGATCTCAGGCATCCATCCTGGGAAGGTGGGCAGGAGTTGTTCAAGTATGGAACAGGTGTTTGAGGACAGCCTGACCAAACAAGGCATCCCGGCGGGAGTCCTTGTACAAACAGTAATGGGCTGTGAAGGTATGAACCGAGGCCCAAGTGGCGGCTCGACAGATCTGATCTATGGATACAGAGTGAAGATGAGCCATAGAAGTGGCCATGGCTCTCACATTGTGAGCTGTGACATGGCCTTCCAGAGAAATGTTTTTACTCTGGTAAGCAAAGGAAATACACTGAGCAATCCAATTGGAAAGTGTACGTTTGGAGACTGGAAGTCCCAAATGAGAAGGATCAAAAGCCACAAAAAGTTGGGAAGACTTTCAATGTGGCTGAGTCCTGTTGAGGTAAAAGGCAAGAGCTCTTTTACAAGCTAAAGTATGAAGGGTCCTCTCTGCACTGGATGCATGAGGAGCCGGAAAAAAGACAGGTAGATATACCTCTTGATTAAGATGAAAAGGCGAGACCACTTTGGGCATAAAGTGGGGATTCGTCCTGAGGACCACCTTATCATGATGAAACCTAGTATAAGGTGGATGAGCCACTAAGGCCTGTAGTTCACTGATGCGGCGAGCCGAAGTGACTGCAATAAGGAAAAGGACCTTCCAGGAAAGAAATTTCAAGGAGGTAGAAACCAACGGTTCAAAAGGTGGCTTCATAAGCTGACCTAGAACTAGGTTCAAATCCCATGCTACCGGAGGAGGTCGGATGGGAGGCTTAGTTAGAGTCAGGCCTCTCATGAACCTTGCAATAAGAGGATGAGAGGAGACAGGTTGTCCATTTATAGGTTTTAAAGATGCTGCAATAGCACTCAAATGGACTCGTACTGAATTTGTCTTAAGGCCTGCATTAGAAAGATGCAGGAGATAGTCTAATAGAGAATTCAAAGGAAGTGCTAGAGGGTCAAGACCCTGTTGAGCACACCAAATGGAAAAGCGTTTCCATTTGAAAGCATAGGAACGCCTCGTGGAGGGTTTCCTAGAGGCATGAAGGATATCTTTCACTGGTTGAGAAAGATTGAAGTCATGAAGGCTTAGGCCTTCAGTAACCAAGCTCTGAGGTGTAGGGACTTGGGGTTTGGGTGCCACAAAGTCCCCTCCTCCTGAGACAGAAGGTCTGGTGCCGCTCCCAGGTCCAGGGAGGGTCCCTGGGAGAGATGCAGAAGTAGAGGGAACCACACTTGGCGTGGCCAGCGTGGAGCTATGAGGATCATCGATCCGTGATCCCTCTGGAGTTTGAACAGAGTCTTGGGAATCAAAGGAATGAGTGGAAAGGCATATAGGAATTCCTGACCCCAATGCAGGAGAAAGGCGTCGTTGGCCTGAGCTCCCTGACACGGAGTCCTGGAACAGAACCGGGGAAGTTTGGCATTCCACGGACTTGCAAAAAGGTCTATGTCTGGGGTTCCCCATTCCTGAAAGATTCTGCCTATCTGGTCCATATGTAGGGACCATTCGTGTGGAAGCAGAACTCGACTAAGTCTGTCTGCCCGAGAGTTTTGAACCCCTGGAAGATATACTGCCAGAAGATGAATTTGATGCTCTCTGGCGAAGGCCCATAATCTGAGAGCTTCGTTGCAAAGCGACAGAGAGCCTGTCCCTCCTTGTTTGTTTACGTAGAACATGGCCACCTGATTGTCTGTCTGAACTAGGACGGTCAGGTTGACAAGGAGGGTATGGAAGACTGAGGGCAAAGAAGATTGCTCGCAGTTCCAGGAGGTTGATGAGAAGGGTGGTCTCCTGTGGAGACCAAGTACCCTGAGTGGAGAGGGATTGCAGATGGGCTCCCCACCCTGTTTGGGAGGCATCTGTTGTGAGGGTTGCATGGGGCAACAAAGGTTGGAAGGGGGCCCCCAACAACAGATTCTTGGTGGACATCCACCATTGGAGGGACCAAAACAGATGCTTTGAGGTGAGGATTTGGTCGGAGAGCACTCCTGATGCTTGAGTCCACTGGGTGGCCAAGGTCCATTGAGCTGCTCTCATATGAAGACGAGCGTAGGGCACCACGTGAACCGTGGAGGCCATGTGGCCCAGAAGTCGCAGCATTTCTCTGGCTGTCAAGTGACTGCTGGACTGAGCGTGGGAGGCCAAGCACACCAGACGTTGGCCCCAGACTTGAGGTAGGTAGGCCCTTGCAGTGGTGGTGTCCAACTGGGCCCCTATGAATTCCAGAGACTGAATAGGGATAAGTTGAGACTTGGGAAGGTTTACCACCAGTCCCAGATACTGCAGAATGTGCCTTGTGCGGTCCAGGGAAATCTGGGCCTCTGACTGAGATGGAGCTCGGATGAGCCAGTCGTCCAGATATGGGAATACAAAAATTCCCAGACCTCTTAGAAATGCGGCAACAACTGCCATGCATTTGGTGAACACTCTTGGAGCAGAGGCTAGACCGAAGGGAAGTACTCTGTACTGGAAATGTTTTCCCTGAAACAGAAATCGTAGATATTTTCTGTGGGATGGGTGGATGAGTATATGTGTGTACGCATCCTTGAGATCTAGAGAACAAAGCCAATCCTGACTCTGAAGGTATGGAAGGAGAATGCCTAGAGAAAGCATTTTGAATTTCTCCTTGTACAGAAATTTGTTCAATTCTCTCAGATCTAGGATAGGTCTGAATCCCCCCGTCTTCTTTGGTATGAGAAAATAAGGGGAGTAGAATCCTGTCCCTTGTTGAAGAAGAGGAACCTCTTCTATTGCCCCTTGGGCAAGGAGAGAAGAGATTTCCTGACCCAACAGGTCCAGGAGAGATGGGGGAGAATTGAAGTGCCTCACCATGGTATGTGGAGGAAGGTTGGAAAAATGAAGTTTGTAGCCCTCTCTGATGATAGAGAGGGTCCAGTGCTCTGATGTAATTTGCCCCCATCTGGGAGCAAAGTGAGCTAACCTTCCGGGAATGGTGAGGGGCTCTGGTTGTTCTAGAGCCAGAAATGTTAAGTTCTCTAGGGGCAAGTCAAAACCCCTGAGGGGGTTGAGCCTGCTGAGGAGTGGCAGACACTGCAGGCTTTGACCTTGCCTGTTTAGGTTGCTGACGTTTAGCAGCAAAGCGAGGCTGAGAAGATTGTTGGCCAGTATTTGTGGAAAATCTGGCCTTCTTGTAGTAAGGCCTCTTGAAAGACTTTTTCTTGGCAGGAGTAGAGGTAGAAAGTCTATCTAATGTAGCATTTTCTGTGTCCATTTGAGTGGCTTTAATTTGCCAGTCTTTACCAAATAAGTTCTCACCTGTACAGGGCAGATTCCGTAAGCCATCCAGGACCCAGGGTTCTAGGTCAGAGGCCTGGAGCCAAGCAAGTCGTCGGGCTGCAATAGCAATGCCCGAAGCTCTACCGGCACCCTCAAAGGAATCAAAAGCTGCTCTGTTGGAGAACTTAGAAACATCTAGAAGCTGTTTCACCAGAGAAATGAACTCCTCCTTTCTATCCTCAGGGATAAAGGAGGCAAAATGCTGTACCTTTAGGGCAAGTTCCCTTAGAAACATGCCCATGTACAGACTGTATGAATTAATCCTGGCTATAAGCATACTAGCCTGGAAGCTTTTCCTACCAAAAGAGTCTAGGGTCTTACATTCCCGCCCTGGAGGGGTAGAAGAGTGCCTTTTGGTACTCAATCTTTTTCAGCGCAGACTTTACCACAATGGAATGGTGAGGCAGCTGAGTTTTTTGAAAACCAGGAGGGAGGGAGGGACCCGGTACATGGTGTCCAACCTACGGGAATGAGGAGACAACGTTAGAGGAGCCTCCCATAAGTCCATCAAGTGTTCTTGAAGGATTTCATGGATAGGCAGGGTGACTGCCTCTTTAGGAACCTTAGGGTATCCTAAAATATCCAATTTCTTCGATCTAGGTTCTTTTTCAGAGGATGTGGTAATAGAAAGTCCTTTAGCTACTTCTATAATGAAGTCTTGAAAGGACAAATCCTCTGGTGGAGACATTCTCCTCTTTGGGGAAGAAGGCTCTTCAGGAAGAACTAGAGACAGCTCATCAGAGTCATCAGAGGAGTCAAAATTCTCAGAAGAATCAGAGTATCCTCTATTTGCTTCCAACGCACGATACGCATACCGATCGGTATCGACATCGGGCGTACCGGGTATGGGATCGGTATCGGGTGAAAACCCGCATCCGGCATGCGGAACCGATCTGCGTTTGGAAGACGATGGTCTCTGTTCCGGTATGGAAGACAGTACCGGAACCGGACCCGGAACCGCTAGATGCGGTACCGAGGGTGTCGCAGCGTTAATGAAAGCCAGAACGGCCTGCTGCATGGTCTGGACAGTATTGCCCATAGACGCCACTGCTGCCTGGATGTCGGTACCGGCATTGGCCGGTACCCCAGAGCAGTGTAACAGGTGATCGGTCGAGGCCATGCCATCGATGTCAACCTGTAACCACATAGATGGTGCTTTGGAAGCCAGAGCTTCCCGCCGGGGTTGTTTGGCTGGGGCATGGTCCTCAGATTCAAAATTGAGAGCCTCTCGATGCTTTGAAGGAGATTTGCTCTTTGAGGACCTGCCCGAAGAAGGTTTGGTTACCTGAGATCCATCCGGAGAGGAAGACCTAGATGACTGTGATGCTGGATTATCTGAAGCAAACAGCACATGGAATTTGTTGGCCCGGTTCTGCAAACCACGTTTAGACATCTGGGAGCAGGATGGGCAGTCCGGAATGGAGTGTTCAGGCCCCAAACATTTAAGACACCAGTCATGGGTGTCTGTAACAGAAATAACAGCACTACACTTGGTACACTTCTTGAAACCAGGAGCTGGTTTCTCCATGAGGAGATTTTGTGTAGGCCTGAGGCCTAACAGAAGTCACCAAGTTGTGCTAAAAAATAAAAGCTTTTTTTTTTTTTTTTTTAAGAAAGAAAAGAAAAGAGAGACCGGCGGTACCGGTTTCGGTATGGGGAAGGCAGGTACGCGGTCTGAAGAAAAACTAAAATAACAATTTCTTCAGCGGTGACAGGAACACGACCTGCTGGCTCCGCGGAAAAAGAGAAACTGAGGAGAGCTGGTCAGGAAGGCGGGAAGGCAGCACGCATGTGCAGTGGGAGGCCCCAAAAGCTTCCTTTCTGGGAAGCTGGGGAGCTTTCCCGCGCAGGCTCCGTCGGTTCCGACGTACCCATATGTGAGGACTTATTCCTGCTTGTTCCTGGAGATTACAATCTCATCTTTCAGTTCTGTCAACATCCTCGGATGTATACCATCCGGTGCAGGTGATTTACTACTCTTCAGATTATCAAATAGTTGTAATATATTTCCCCTGTTTATCGATAGGTTTTTCAATTCTTCAGATATATCTCCTTTAAATACTATTCCAGGTAAGGTTAACTTCCCTACATCTTCAGTAAAGACCGAAGCAAAGGATTCAATCAATGTCTCTATGGCTCTCTCCTTCCTTAGCACCCCTTTTACCTCTATCATCAAATGGTCCAACTGACATATTTGAAGGTTTTTTGAGAAACTTGATGTTTTTATTGTGTTTTTGCTTCCACGGCAAGCTTCTTCTCAAATTTTCTTTGCTTGCCTAATCAGTGCCTTGTATTTAACTTGCCAGTGCTCATTTCCTGTTTTCGTTATTTGGCTCTTTTTCGTTTCCTGAAAGATGCTTTTTTTTGGCAGCCTCTCTGACCTTATCTTTAACACTAGAAGCCCCAAAAAGAATTTTTCCTAGAAACCCCAAAGTGTGTCAATTGATGCATTATCACGACTGCGTTTAGCATGAAATGCAGATGTGAATTAATGTGAAGTTACTTATTTGTTAAATACGTGCAGTATGTGATCGTGTGTTTATTGTTTGTAATGTCGGAGTAAAACTGTAAACAGTGATTGAGATGTGTCACCTAGTGGGAATATGAATTTATACCTAGAAGCCCCAAAGTACGTCAACTGACGCATCCAAGACAATTGAGTGCGTCAATTGACGTACTTTGGGGGTTCTAGGTAAAAATTAATTTTCCCGCACATATTTGCACATATTTGAACATCTTGACCTTGCTAACAAAGTCATGGAACATGCCTGACATGGTTCTAGCAGTGGCGCTGATATTTAATTTTATTTATTTAGACAGATTTGTATACCACCTTATCCTACAATCAAAGTGGTTACATCACATCACAATTGGGGTTACATTTAACATGTGGGTGCTTTACAACATTTAACATGAAGTATTACAACTTCAAAGATGCATTTGCGTCAACTGATGCACTTTGGAGCTTCTAGTGTTAAACCATGTCGACAGTTTTTTTGGTCTTCCTTCTACTTTTCTTAAAGCATGGAACATCTGGACTGGACTTCCAAGATAGTAGGTTTTTTTTATTTTCAAGAGGCAAACCTCTCAAGATGATAGGCTGAGACCAACACAGAAGACCCCTCGCCACGAACAAACCTAGGGGAGCCAACAAAGTTTTGCAACATCAGAGACCACCATGAAAACAGCACTCCCTGCAGTGGATGCATGTACACTCTTGCCCAGGGAACCAGATCCAAAGTTCTCGCCATCAACATCAGGAGTTGCAGGTGACCACACACCCTGGGTGATGCATGGGCTTGGAATGCAAGACACCAAGAAAAAAAAAATTGTCTCACCTTTTGGATGTCGAGAACACCATTGCCAAACAAGTGTCGAACCATGCCCCAAGATCCTCCAGGGACTGAAGCTGTTGCAGATGATTCTTTGCATCGTTCACCACCATGCCCAAGCTCTCTAGGAGCTGCACCAAATGGGCTTTGGCAACCTCAGAATGCTGTTACATCTTGGCCCTGATGAGTCAAATTGTCAAGGAAAGCATAGTTACTCACCTGTAACAGGTGTTCTCCAGGAGCAGCAGGAATCAGTCCTCACATATGGGTGACGTCGGCGCTGACGAAGCCCCCGTGCGGAGCATTTCCCCAGCTTTCAAAGAAAGCCTTTGCGAATGCAGCACGCATGCGCGGTCTCCTTACAGCCCAAGGGTGCCATCTTGCTCAGTCTGATGACATAGCTAAAAGACAGCAAAAAAAGTAAAATAAAGTATATGACTGCAATTCCAGGGGAGAAGGGAGGGTCGCGAGGACTGATTCCTGCTGCTCCTGGAGAACACCTGTTACAGGTGAGTAACTATGCTTTCCCCAGGACCAAGCAGGAAGTCAGTCCTCACATATGGGACTCCCCAGCTCTAGGCTACCATGAGCCCAAAGCTTGAAAAAAAAAGTCTCCCTCTCGAGAGTCGCAGCATCTGTGACAAGAATTTTCTCCGAAAACATACCCCGTCCGGTAGCCCAACACCAAGTGCCGGAGGGTAGGAGTTGCCTAAACCTCAAAGATATTACGGAGTACTGCCTGGCCGAAAACACTGTCCCGTTGGGACTCTCTCTCCAGGCAGTAATGGGCTGCAAAATTCTGGCTTGAAGACCAAGTTGCGGCCCGGCCGATGTCTGCCAACGGAACACAGTGGAGATGAGCTACTAATGCAGCTTTTGCCCTGATACGGTGGGCCGTGACCCGACCCTGCAAGGGGAGGTCAGCTGCCTTGTACGCCCAGGTGATGCAATCTGCTACCCAAGCGGACAATGTGCTTGGAGACAGGTGACCCCATCCTATTAGGATCAAACGAGACGAAGAGCTGAGCAGCCCTTCGATGCTCCCGTGTACATTCTATGTAAAAGAACAACGCCCTCTTACACTCCAGGATATGCAAGACTTCTCAGCCCAGCTGGCATGCGGCCTGGGAAAGAAGGCCGGAAGAACCACCTCCTGACTGAGGTGGAAAGAGGAGACCATTTTTGGGAGGAACTTGGGATGAGTCCGTAGGAGCACCCTGTTCTTATAGAACCGCATGTACGGTCTATCAGAAACCACAGCTTGTAGCTCACTCACACGTCTGGCCGATGTAAGGGCTACCAGGAAGAGCGCCTTCGAAGAGGAAGCGCAAATGGCAAGTAGCCATCGGCTCAAACGGTGGGCGAGTAAGTTGCTGCAAGACCACGTTCAAATCACACTCAGTCGCCAGTGGACGAACTGCAGGCTTGAGCAGAAGCAGACCTCTGAGAAATCTGGACACCAAGGGATGAACCGACAGACGCTGTCCTTCCACAGGTGAATGGTGTGCTGACAAAGCACTGAGGTGGACCCGAGCAGAGTTAGACTTAAGGCCTAAGTCTGAAAGGTGAAGCAAATACTGCAGTACTATTGGCACAAGGCAAGAGAAAGGATCTTCATTGTGCTGCGCACACCATACTGTAAACCTACACCACTTGAGGGCATAGGACTTTCTGGTGGACTGCCTCCTAGAGGCCAATATCACTTCCTCCACTTCCTTAGGTAGAAGTAAGGGAGCTAGCACTACTTTCAGCAGCCAGGACATCAGATTGAGGGACCTGAGCTTGGGGTGCAGAAGGGAACCCTGCTCCTGAGACAGGAGATTGGGTTGCATCCCCAGAGGAAACGGAGCTTCCACTGCCAACTGCAGGAGAAGCGGGAACCAAGGCTGCCTCAGCCATCTAGGGACTACCAGAATGACGGAGGCCTTGTCCCGAAGGATATTGAACAGAGTTCAGGCCACCAGAGGTATGGGAGGAAACGCATACAAGGCCCATAGACCAAGAGATCAGAAAAGCATCTGCCACCATCCTCAGGGGATGCGGCTGTCTGGAGCAAAACCTGGGTAGCTGACCATTTTGTGGACTTGCAAAGAGATCGATGGATGGAAGCCCCCAGAGGAGGAAGATCTGCTGGACCACCAGTGAATTCAACTGTCATTCGTGAGGCTGGAGAATCTTGCTTAGCTTGTCTGCTAGAAAATTCTCTTGACCAGGTAAGTAAACTGCTTTGAGAAACATACCCTGCCTGACCGCAAAGGAGCAGAGGTCCACTGCCTCCTGACATAGGAGCCTGGACCCTGTGCCCCCTTTCTTGTTCACGTAGAACATTGTCACCTGATTGTCCGTCTGAACTAGGACAGACTGTTGTGAGAAGGCATGACAAAGTTTGCAGAGCTAAGCAGATTGATCTCAGCTCTAAAAGGTTGATTTGTTGTGTGGCCTACTGTGGGAACCACAGGCCTTGGGTGCGTAAGCCCTGGCAATGTGCACCCCAGCCCCTCAAGGAAGCATCCGTCATCAGCACCCTTGTGTGTGCTGGAGACTGAAACGGTACATCCACAAGGTTTGGTGGATGTAGCCACCACTGTAAGGAGTTCAGAAGTCGTTTGGACACCTTTACTCTGTCTCGGAGGTTGACTGTGGCTTGTGTCCACTGATCTGAGGCACCATTGAGCAGTTCATATATGAAGACGGGTATGTGGTGTCACATGTACTGTTGATGCCATGTGGCCCAGGAGACGCAGGAAGTGCCTTGCGGAAACATGAGATGTGTGTTGGATCTGGGTGACCAAATCCAGCAGCCTGTGGGCCATGTCCTCAGGCAAGTAGGCTCTTGCCTGAAGGGTATCCAGCCTGGCCCCTATAAACTCTAGGTTCTGAGAGGGGAGCAAAGTGGACTTTGCGTAATTTAATGACAAAGCCCAAATGCTGAAGAAGAGAGACAGTGCGAAAAGTGGCCTGCCGGGCCTCCTGGAGTGACTGCCCCCTGATTAGCCAGTCGTCCAGATAAGGGAAGACAAAGATTCCTTGATTTCTGAGAAAAGCTGCCACTACCGCCAGGCATTTTGTAAAAACCCTGGGGCAGAGGTTAGGCCAAAGGGAAGTACCCTGTACTGGAAATGGTTTCCTCCCACCACAAATCTGAGGTATTGTCTGTGGTCTGGATGGATGAAGATGTGAGTATAAGCATCTTTTAGGTCTAAGGAGCATAGCCAGTCTCCCTGCTGGAGGTAGGGCAGCAGTATCCCAAGGGTAAGCATCTTGAACTTTTCCCTCTCCAGAAACTTGTTCAGATTTCGCAAGTCTAGGATAGGTCTGAGGCCTCCTGTTCTCTTTGGTACAAGAAAGTACCTGGAGTAGAAGCCTTGCCCTTTCAGGTGGTGTCGGACAAATTGTGAAGGGGAAGATACTTCAAAACTCCCCCAAACCACAATGCATGACCCTTTTATTTAAATAGCAATCTAAAAAACTTGAATCATTCTTCCAAACAATTGCACTTAGGGCGCGTATCAACTCAGATAAGTGCAATTGTTTGGAAGGATGATTCAAGTTTTTTAGATTGCTATTTAAATAAAAGGGTCATGCATTGTGGTTTGGGGGAGTTTTGAAGTATCTCCCCCTTCACAATTTATGTCAGACAAAAATAATTTGTTTTGGAAGGGGATTTTGCGGTAATTTTGTGCTGTTCTTATTACTATTATTTACCGTTTTTTGGGGCATTGAACTTTTCATTCTTTCAGGTGGTGTGGCACCACTTTCACCACCTGTTCCTTTAGAAGACTTGCCAACTCCTGAAGGAGGAGGTTCCTGTGTAGACGGAGTCTTGGAGGCTCCCCTGGATAGTAGGACGGAAGTAGCTGGTGGAAATGGAGCATACAGCCCTTCTGGACTATGCTCAGTACCCAGGTATCCCCTGTGATGGCTAGCCACCTGTAGGCGTACAGGGTCAGATGACCTCCTGTGCTGAGAGAGGCCACCAGCGGAGGAGAGGCTATGCCTTGGGAGTCAAAAGATTGGCCACTGTTGGAAACAGAATGCTGGGCTTGATGGACCTTGGTCTGACCCAGTATGGCATATCTTATGTTCTTATGTTCTCCCTCCCTGCAGTGCAGGAGCCAGAGCTGGAGGCTTGGGGGTTTTCTGCCTACGGGGCCCATGCCCCTGCCCTGCTGGGGAGCTGGAGAGGCATGATATTCAGGGTAGGATTTGTAGGCAGCACCCTTCCTCGGGAAAAAGGGCTTCTTCCGAGCCCTTCTTTTTGTGAGACGGGGCAGAAGTCTTTCTAGACAGCCTTGTCCTGGTGAGAGAGTCTCGGTCTTGATTTCTGCAGCCTTTTCTGTCACGGGCTTGCTGAACAGGTTCTCACCTCGGCACGGGACATCGACCAACTTATCCTGTACCCATGACTCCAGGTCCAACGATTGTAGCCAGGCCTGACGGCATGCACAGATGGCTGCGGCTACCCAGGCCGAAGCCTCGAAGCTGTCATAGGCTGCTCGAGAGATAAACTAAGAGCACTCTCAGATCCCTGTAGACAAGGCCTTGAATCTCCTTTGCCAGATCCCATAAGTACATGCCCATGTACAGCTGGGTACGTCTGAACACGGCAAGACAGCATCGAGCCCTGGAAGCACTTTCTACCGAGGGCATCCAGGTTCTGGGCCTCCCGGCCGTGAGGCACCGAGGAGTGCATCTTCTGGCTTTTCAGCCTGTGCATGGCCGATTCCACAACCATGGAGTTGTGCGGTAGCTGCGCCTTCTGGAACCCAGGGCTCTTACGGACTTGATAGAATCGACCCGCTTGCTAACAAACCAGCCCCGAGGCCGGTGCTTCCCACAAACGGAAAAGCAGCTGTTCCAGCATTGGAGGAACTGGTACAGTAAAGGCTTCCTTCGGAGGAAAGTCATACTGGAGGGCATCGAGCTCTTCGGCTGCTCCTCTGCATCTGCCGGGAATGCCAAAGCCTTGGCCATGTCCCTGATGAAATCCAAGAACCGGGTATCCTCTTGGGGGAGCCCTTCTCTGAGGCTCAGACTCCAGTGAGTCCGAAGGGACGCACCGGGTCTGGAAGGTGTCCTCCATTTCCCATGCCAATTCCACTGAGCAGGATTTGGGCAGCTCCGGCCGTGTGGGCCTTGATGCCACCCGCTCTGATGCCAAGGGCACCGGCGTCAACGATCTCGGCCCCGCACGGGAGGTCGAGGGAGACCTTGGCCGAGGATCGCCTCGAGACTTGATTGACTCGAGGATCAACTGGGCCTCCGGGGTCGACTAAGACGGCGAGGTTCCGGTGGTCAAGGCAGATGCACCGGTCAGACCGGCGATCAGTACCCACTGCTGCTCCATGAAGGCAGCCAGGCTGCTCTCCAGGGCCATCAACCTGAGTCCAAGCTCAGGAGACTCTGCAGCCCCCGACTCAGGCCTGACGTCAGCTCTCCTGGAGGAGAGTCCACGAGGACAACAGGTGTTACCTGACTCAGCGACTCCAGCTCCATATGAGGTAGTTTGGACGGCCTCTCCGACTCAGATCCCGGGACGGCGGTCAGGGCTCTGCGACCTGGCCCCGGAGGACCCAGGTGCCTCCACTGACGCCACCCTCACAAGCTTTTTCTTCTTTCTGTGCTCCCAGGTGGGAGACCCCCTTTCAGAGGACCCACGATGGCGCTTGGTCAGATTCCTGAGATGTCGATGCCTCTGACGAAGTCTGTGCCTGGCCAGCTGCGGACCCCGAAAAAACTCTCACGTTGATGCTGACAGCTCCGAAGTGCCTTCGATGACATCTTGCCGCACGGGCCACAGACCAGCAGGTCATGGTCAGCCCAAGGCATCGGAGGCAGCAGTCGTGTGTGTCGGTGAGAGACATAAGTTTCTTGCACCGATCACACTTTTCGAACCCGCTGGCAGCCATCGGGGGAAAAAGGGCCCCTGCAAGGTCAAAAGACAGGGCTGCTAGTGAAAATGAAGAAAAAAGCAAAAACGCTAGTCACAAAGGACAAAAACCGAAAAAAACTCTGGACTCGATACTGGTGTACCGAGCCAAGGTGGGAGGGGAACCAGGGTCGAACCGGATAAAGAAATGCAAAAAAATCGCAGAAAAAAAATCAACTTTTCCCAGGTGACACGAACTATGTCCATTGGGTTCCGTGGAAAAAAAGAGACTGAGCAAGATGGCACCCTTAGGCGGGAAGGAGACTGCGCATGCGCGCTGCATTCCCAAAGGCTTTCTTTGAAAGCTGGGGAAATGCTCCGCACAGGGGCTCCGTCGGCGCCGACGTCACTCATGTGTGAGGACTGACTTCCTGTTTGGTCCAGGAGAATGGGTAAGACCCTGATCCCATCTTCACACAGGACTGCCGTCATCACTACCAGAAGGTGGTTCTGGGACCTGTGGCTATTCCAAAAGACAGAGCCCAAAAACAGAAAATGTCTGCCCAGAATGGCAAAATGCAGGGACCTCTGATCTGCCTTTGGGTATATGAAAATATGCCCCTGACAAGCCTAGGTACATCAGGAACTCTCCTTTCCTGACAACCTGGATGACAGACCACAGGATCTCCGTAAGAATCAAGAGACTCACAGGCAAGCACCGACTGCCTTGAGCTTGAGAAAGGGCTGAAAGGAACAGTCCTTAGGGACTACAAAATAAATACCGACCCTGGCCCAGTTCGCGAGTAGGTACCAGCACAATAGCCTGCAACTAGAACAGCATTTCAAGAATAGCCAACAGCTTCTCTCAAGGAAAGATCTGCAGAGACCACAAAGAAATCAGAGAAAGGCACGGTACACTCCAGAATGTAACTGTCTCGAACAATGTCCAGAACCCATCAATCATTCATGATCTGGTACCACTTTGAGTAAAAAGATGAAGCTTGGCCATTGGAAGCCCACACAGACTACAGAAATATGTATTTATAGGACATATACATACATGAATATAAGTCTGAGGATACATGCCTGCAACTGAGCCCCACAAAAACATTCACATGGGGAATGTGAGGGGAAAAGATTCATCTAATAATGAGGGGGTAAAAACTACCTGAAGATATATAGAGAATCTATTTCTGCGGTGCAGGAATGTGGTTCAGTGGAATAACCAGTATGGTTGCGTGAAAAAACAGAGGGTAATAGCAGTCTGGCAAGAGCACGTCAGGAGTACTTTAGGACTCTGACATGTCCAAAGGACAAAAAAACGCATAGACTAAGACACCAGGATGACCCAGCCAAGGGACACAGGGGTATCATGTACACAAAAAGAGTATGCGTTGTCCAAGTGGAGCAGAAAAGCATAATGCCAAGCTGTAAGGAAAAAAGGGGTAGATTCCTGCAAGATTGGGAACTCCTTGGACATTCATGCCATGGAATGATTATATAAGCTTTTTCTACTATATGGAAAAAACCCTTAAAGACAAAGTTCAATGCTCTGTAGCAAGGGCCCATAGTAGAAAGCTTCTCTGAAGATTGCAGAGAGCATTGTGCAGGAGAATTATAAAATAAAACTGACAAAAGTCAGGTGTGTTGCCACATCCTAGGAAAGGATATGGCTAGAAGAAGATAACCTGCAGTGAGTAGTATTATGCAAGATAGTTGAAAGTAGCTTGCAATGAGCATTAAAGTAATCACTGGAACTCCTGCATACACAGCAACTGAACAAAACCAGAGGGGATTCTCCTGTATACAACAAAGAGAAAACAGACAAAGGGAGCGGAGATATTCCCGTCCCTATCTGATGAGTTGTTCAGAGCATGCATTGAAGGATAACAAAAAGTCTACACTGGAAAGAAAGAGAAGTGTTTCAGTATGGTACCAACTCAAGCAGGGGAAACCCTGGAAGAGAGGGGGTTGGAAAGTGACTTACCATATGGTAAGTCAGCTGAAG
Organism: Ichthyophis bannanicus; assembly: GCA_033557465.1. Lineage (NCBI taxonomy): Eukaryota > Metazoa > Chordata > Amphibia > Gymnophiona > Ichthyophiidae > Ichthyophis > Ichthyophis bannanicus. Next base: position 923,730,642 of record CM066034.1, read on the forward strand.
GAAAAGAAGTCCATGTGGGGACAGAAACTATCATGAGATAGTTGTAACCTCCCTTCGTAGTAGTAAGAAGGGGAGAATTCTGTAACCCATGGACAAAAGTATCCTAACAGCTTAGCATACTGAAAAAGAAAAAAACAGTGTAGAGTTTGGAGAATAAACTTCTGCTAAGTAGTTAACTGTAGATTGCAACATATGGTTGCTGGTTATGATTAGACTGGCTAGAGTCTGGAGACTTCAGACTAGGATGAGATGTCCCTTGCTTGGGTACATCTGGAGGATGGGCAGGAGAAGGGTGAAACCTTCTTTTCTTAGGGAAAGGTGGTTTGGTAGGACATTTCCTACGTCCTGGGGAAAAAGGCAGCTTAGGACGGTTTCCAGAACCAGGGAAGTCAGTGGAGCAATGAGCAACCTGACGTAAAGCCTCTTTATTGAAGAGATTTTCTCCAGTACAGGGAGAATTACCCAGTGTATGTTGTGCCCACCTGGTCAAGTCTGAAGCTTGCAGCCAGGCTGTACGACGTGCTCCAATGGCAATAGCAGAGGATCTGCTAACAGACTCAAAAGAGTCTAGAGAAGCACGAGAAAGAAACCAAGAGATATTCCTGCTATGATTAAGAAGCAAGGAATAGTCAGTGGCCTTAGGTTCTGACAAAAAAGGGGACAAAAGAGATAATTTCTCTGTGACCTCCTGAAGTGTCAGACTCATATAAAAAATATATGAAATAATTCTTGAAGCCAGCATAGAAGTTTGGAAGGTTTGACGTCCAATGGCATCAAGTGCTTTAGATGCACGACCTGGCGGATAAGAAGAATGCTTCTTCTTGCTTCTTACCTTCCTCATTGCTGATTCCACTACAATGGAATTATGTGGAAGATGGTTTTTTTGAAACCCCGGAGAGGGAGGCACCTGATACAGAACATTAATGGCTGTAGAAGACGAAGGAACCTTTAAAGGTGACTCCCACATCCTCAGAAGAAGATCCTGCAAAGAATGATGTAAAGGAAGCATTATATTTTCCTTTTCTGCAGGATCTTGGCCAAGAGTAGAGCCAGGAATAGGAATGGCAAGAAAGGTTGCCATGTCAAGCAGAAATTTCTGAAAAGAAGGATCTCCAATAGGAACTATTCCTGGGTAGGCTGAGGTTGAAGGAGCAGCTTGAGCACGAGAAGACATACTGGACTGATGCAGAAAAAGAATCCTGCTAGATGGACAGTGATACTGACAGTTCTGATTTGAGGCAGTTAGTACTGCATCGTCAGTGCCCGGTATCGATTCCAAGCTAGGCATAGAAAGGATCGATGGCACCGATGGAACTGCAGGAATCGACATCGATACCGGTATCGGAGATGGTAATGTCATCGAAGCAGTAATCGGGGGCTGCTGAAGCGGTACCGAGGTAGCCAGAGAGCCTTGGTGAATATCCTCGGTACTGCGTAGTCGGAAACGATATGGATCGGTTCCGAAACGCGTCGGTACCATATCAACTAGACTGAATAGCGATTCTAGACTCGGCATCGAAGGGAGCGAGTCTATCGATGCATGTCTAGAAGGTACCGACGTTGGTGGTGGTATCGGCGATGCCGATTCCTGTCAATCGGAGTCGTATCAATCGGTTCCGAAGGTACCGAGGACGTCCGAAGACGATGCCTGGTGAAGAGAGGAATACTCGACACCGGCACCGATGTCGGGGTGTCGGTACCACTCAAAGCCGATAACAACCCCGAGCATGGCGAAGATACAGGAAAGTCAATCTGGGTCGTATCGATCGGCCCCGAAGGTACCGAGGACACCAGATGACGATCCCTGGTGAAGAGTGGAACACTTGACACCGATGCCGGTGCCGGGTTATCGGTACCGCTCGAAGCGGATACCACCCCCGAGCACGGCTCAGGTATGTTCTGTGAGGGGTGAGCCCCAGGAACAACCTGAAACCCCGTAAATGCTTTGGAGCCCAAAGACTCCCGCCGGGGTTTTATTGCCAATGGGGTCTTGAGGGCAAGGCCGGAGCCGTCATCATGCTGAGCATGAGACTTACCCTTCAAGAATTGCCTAGTCTTAACAGACTGTTTGTGGGTTACCTGATCCTGGAGAGAAGAACAAACCGGTGTCCTCACCTCAGGAGGAAAAACGGCATCGAGGGAAACTCGAAAAAGGGAAGGTCTTCTCCCAATAATACAGTCTGATGGATCAGGGAAAAAAGGGTCAGGACCCAAACAGGTTAGACACCAAGCATTGGAGTCTAAAAAGAAAACTAAGTTTCTACAGTGAAGGCACTTCTTAGGGGAAGAAGGCTCCATGTTGGAGAGGCCTGGTAGGCCCAAAAAGTTAAACAAAAACTGAGGAGAAAAAATTTCTCTAAGTTTGGAAAAGAAAAGAATAAAGCACCGGCGGTACCGGTATCGGCGGGAAAAACAGCCGCGACCACAAGAAAACAAGGAAAATAAGAATTTTAAAGAAAAAGGTTTCTGCGGTGACAGGAGGACGTCCTGTTGGCTCCGCGGAAAAACGAGAACTGAGGAGAGGCAGTGGGAAAGGCGGGAAGTCAGCGCGCAGGCGCGAGGGATGCTCCCAAAAGCTTTCTGATTGGATGCTGGGGAGCATTCCCGTGCAGGCTCCGTCGGTACCGACGTACCCATATGTGAAGACTCATTCCTGCTTGTTCCTGGAGATAGGGCCCTGCGAGGTCAAAGACCTGGGCTGCCAGTGGAAAAAAAAAAACACACAAAAGGCACGAACACCAGTCACGAAGAACAAAAATCGAAAAATACTAGCCGGACTCGATACCGGTGCACCGAGCCGAAGGCGGGAAGAGGAACCAGTGTCGATCCGGTAGAAGAAAGAACTCTTAACTTTTTCTTTACTTTTTTCACGGGGACACTGGGACAACGTCTGGAGGGCTCCACAGAAAAAAGGAGACTGAGCAAGATGGCAGCCTTGGGTGGGAAGGGGACCGCTCATGCGGGATGCAACTCCCAAAGGCTTTCTCTGAAAGCTGGGGATTTGCTCTGCAAGAGGGCTCCGTTGGCGCCGTCACCCATATGTGAAGAGTGACTTCTGCTTGTTCCCGGAGAACTGCTGTTGATAAGCATACCCCAGCTAAGGAAAAATCTGGCCAATGCCGACCCAATAACCCTTGGCACTGTACCAAATTATGCCAGCTTAAAAAGACATTATATCGAACTGAGCAATTTTGGAGGAAGCACAGATGGCCCCATGATTTAGAACTCTGCTAATTAAGCAGCAACAGTATAAGAAGATCCATCAGGTTAAATCAAAATCTCTCATTCATATGAAAAATTACCAGCAACACCTTTTGCAGATCATAAACAGGTTCTGTCCCTTTAATAGCATAAAACAGCATGAGGTCAGTTTCACTAATAATCTTAACTAATAGCAAAAATTGTCAATCAAGGTTTAGACATCAGGAAGACAAATTTCTTCTCTCCTACTCCCTTAGAGCCTGGACTAATGTCTCTTGATTCCAATATGACTCCTAAGACAGGACTAGGACTAAGTTATTTATTTAAGCAGTTTTTCTATACCGCCCCTTCCAGAGATCTGGGGCTGTTTACATTAAACAATTTCTCTCATTTTTCCTCACTATCAGTTTTGCCTGAGGCAGATAATCGCAAGCACTAATCCATCTGGTGGTGTCATGGAAGAATTTCCTTCATTTTTGAAACAGCACTGGGAAAGTTTTGCTCCTATTCTTTTGGACCTTATTAACCAGCTTGATTCCAGGATCATTTCAGACCCCCATGGAAACAGTCTGTAGTCAGTGGTTCCAAAACGTGGAGTCAGGACCCCAAATGGGGTTACATCATCATGGCCATTGTCCCATCTCTCTGCACTTTCACTGTGACTTATGCTGAGAGTGGCAGTCACCAGTCAGCATGTGGCCTGTGAGCCGGTGAACATTTATAGGACTTTGCCCCCTCCTGGTCAAGCTTCCTGCTAGCTGGAAACCCAGGTTGAGTACTGGAGGTCTATAAGCACAGACATAAGGGACCCTGTGCTGACTGCTGCTGCCGCCACCTTCCTGTTTAGACGAGTGGAGGGAGGAGGAAGGAGATTGGAAACGTGCTATTTTGATTTCACCATAATCTGGGGTCACATGAATTTTCAGTTGTTAAAATGGGGTCATACGGAATAAAAGTTTGAATAGCACTGCTGTAGTTCATCCTGTCCAAGAAAGTAAACATACTTCTTGTCCATGCCTTTCACCTTATTTCTAATCTACTTTTTGTAGCTAAACTGACAAAGAACAGTCGCACAGCATCTGACTAGTTTTCTGGAAAAATTCAGTTTTCACTAATGACAATCAGGCTATAGAATGGAAACAGCTCTGGCAGCCATGTTTAATAAGATCATTGGTTACCAAGATAGTTACAATGACAGTGTTCTTATTCAACTGGATTTGAGATCTGCGTTTGACCTTGTAGATTGCTTTCCTGTCTGCAAAAAAAGCATAGTTACTCACCTGTAGCAAGTGTTCTCTGAACAGCAGGAATAAGTCCTCACCTATGGGCGACATCAACGGAACCCCACAGAGAACACACCCCAGCTTCCAAAGGAAGTCTTTGGGAAGTACACCGTGCATGCATGCCTGTTTGGTACTATCTTCTCCAGTCTAATAACATAGCAGGAGCCAAAAGCAATTCCCGGGGAAGTGGGAGAGTTGCGAGGACTTATTCCTGCTGTTCATGGAGAACACCTGCAACAGGTTGAGGTGGAACAGAGACCACCTTTTGTAGAAAGCATGGGTGTGTGTGGAGCACCTCCCTGTTCTGGTGAAACCTTGTGTATGGAGGGTGAGCGATCCAAGCCTAGGGCTCGCTGTTACTGCCAAAAGAGCAGCTTCCAGGTTAGAACTTCAGGAGACATGAGTCCAGCAGCTTGAATGGGACCCGCATCAGCTGGACAAGTACCACATTGAGATCCCAAGTCACCATAGGGGGCTTGAGCAAGGGCTTTGAAAGGAACAGACCACTCATTAATCAAGCTACCAGCAGCTGGGCCGAGAAGGGATCCCCCCGAAGCAGTGCTGGTATATCCCTACTGCAACGAGGTGAACTTGCACTGAAATGGATTTCAGGCCAGAGTCTGAGAGGTGCAGGAGGTACTCCAGCAGCTGATCCACGATGCAGGGGTCCAGCGCCCTGCCTGCGCACCAGACTGCAAACTTCCGCCACTGCCACTTTAGCCTTGCGGATTGAGGCCTTGTGGGATGCCAGAAAGATGTTGGTCCCTCTGGAAGGCCAAGCTCAGAGAGGACTAACTGCTCAGCATCCATGCCATGAGAGCCAATGAGCAAATACTGGTGTGCAGCAAGGTTCTGCCCTCCTGCGAGATGATGTCTGGGTTAGACTGCAGGTGGAGAGGCGCCTTCTGCAAAAGCTGCAGCAGCAGTGGGAACCACAGCTGTCAAGGCCAGTAGGGAGTGATGAGGATCATGGAGCTTTTGTCAACTTGGAGCTTCAAGAGGGTTTTTGTCACGAGTGGTATCAGGAGGTATGTATACAGCAAGCCCTCCCCCCAGTGGAGGAGGAAGGCGTCCAAGACCAGGAAGTTGCTGGCTGGCCTCCGAGAGCAGAACCAAGCTACCTGGGCATTGTGCGTAATAGCAAAGAGGTCCACCATCAGAGTGCCCCACTTCCAAAAGATCTGGTTCACCACTGCCCTGTTGAGAGCACACTCGTGCGGCTGAAGCACCTGGTTGAGCTGGTCCGCTAGACCATTGCGCTCACCAGCCAGGTAAGTCGCTCAGAGGTCTATGTCATGGTACAGAGTGAACATCTACAGTCTATGTTTATGTTTATTAACTTGATATACCACTAAACGAAAAACACCAGAGCAGTTTACATAATACAAAATAAAGAACATCCTCCCAACATAGAAGGAATGAGCCTGTGCTCCCTTGCTTGTTCACATAGATCATCACTACCTGATTGTTCATTTGGAGCCAAACTTATCAGGTAGTTCTGATCTGAGCGATAGTAAATGCCCAGAAGGCATTTGCTATTGCCCGTAGCTTGAGAAAGTTTATCTGAAGCAGGCTCTCCTGCTCAAACCACAGGCCTTGGGTGTACAGACTATCCAGGTGTGCTCCCCAACAGAGCTTGGACACGTCAGTGTCTTGTGGGGGATCATTGCTTGGAATGGAAGGCACTTCAGCAGATTCCCTGGCTCAAGCCACCGAGGGACCGCCCTAGGGGCACAATGACCATAACTGTCTTGGAAACAGCCTGTTGCTTGCTTCTACTGCATGTTCAGGGTCCACTGGACCTGTCGCATGAAGAGATGGGCATGAGGCGTGACATGCACCTTGACAGCCATGTCACAGAGGACTCATAACATCCTGTGGGCCATTATGTAGTGCAGGTGCTGCACATTGCCCACCACTTTGATGAGCTGCTGCATGCAGGCTGCCGGTAGAATGGCCTATATCCAAGTGGTGTCGAGGAGGGCCCTGATGAATGAACTCCAGATGTGTGGGCTGGAGATGGGACTTCGGGTAGTTGATCACTAAGTCTAACCTCTCAAACACCTAAATGGGTGAGCTCGGCAGAATGATGGACACCGTAGGACCTTTGATGAGACAGTTGTCCAGGTATGGGAAAATGAAAACCCCCAGGGTCCAAAAGGTAGGCAGCCACGAGTGCCAGGCACTTCGTGAAGACTCATGGGGCTGAGCCAGCCTGAAAGGTAGCACTTGGTACCGAAAGTGCCAGCTGCCCAGCATGAAAGCATAGTTACTCACCTGTAACAGGTGATCTCCGGGAACAGCAGGAATTCAGTCTTGATATATGGGTATCGTCGGTACCGACGGAGCCTGTGCGGGAATGCTCCCCAGCGTCCAATTAGAAAGCTTTTGGGAGCATCCCACAGCGCCTGCGTGCTGCCTTCCCGCCTTTCCCAACTGCCTCTCTCAAGTTGAGTTTTAAAGCTGAGACAAAGAGAGAGAGACAGGGAAAGAGATATAGATATACAACTCCTAGGGGAGGTGGGTGGGTTGTGAAGACTCAATTCCTGCTGTTCTCGGAGATCACCTGTTACAGGTGATTATGCTATCTCCAGGAACAAGCAGGAATGTAGTCTTCACATATGGGGACTCTCTAGCTTTAGATGCCAGGGAGAAACCCCAGAAGTTGTGTGTCCCTGAGAAAGGGCTACACTACCCCCCATGGATCTGTGGCATCCAACCAGGGATGATGGGTAGGAGTTTATTAGGTATGGAACAGGTGTTGGAGAACAGCCTGACCAAACAAGGCATCCCGGCGGGAGTCCTTGTCCAAGCAGTAATGGGCTGTGAAGGTATGAACAGAGGCCCAGGTGGCTGCTCGACAGATGTCGATAGACACAAAGTGTAGATGAGCCATTGAAGCTGCCATGGCTCTCACATTGTGAGCTGTGACATGGCCCCCTCCAGAGGAAGATTCTTAATCTGATAGGCAAAGGAAATACACTGAGCAATCCGGTTTGACAGTGTTCTCTTGGAGACTGGAAGTCCCAAATGAGAAGGATCAAAAGCAACAAAGAGTTGAGAGGACTTTCTATGTTGCTGTGTTTTTTGTAAGTAAAAGGCTAAAGCTCTTTTACAGTATGAAGATTCCTTTCTGCATTTGATGCATGAGGCCTTGGAAAAAACACAGGTAGGTAGACCGCTTGGTTTAGATGAAAAGGCGAGACCACCTTTGGCATAAAGTGTGGATGAGTCCTAAGGACTACCTTGTCATGATGGAACCTTGTATAAGGTGGATCAGCCACTAGTGCTTGCAACTCACTGATGCGACGTGCTGATGTGATTGCAATGAGAAAGATAACCTAAGAAAGGAATTTCAAGGAGGTAGTAGCTAAGGGTTCGAAAGGCGGCTTCATGAGCTGACCAAGAATGCAAAGACTGGAGACTGGGATGCCATAACATTCTGTTCTCCTGAGATAGGAGATCTGGAGCAGACCCCCAACTCCAGGGAGGGAGCTTGAGAGAGATGTAGAAGCAGAGGGTACCACACTTGCCGAGGCCAATATGGAGCTATGAGAATCATACGGCCTCTGTCTCTCTGAAGCTTGAATAGGGTCCTGGGAATTAGGGGAATGGGTGGAAAGGCACAAAGGAAGTCTTGGCCCCAGTGAAGGAGGAAAGCATTCTTGGCCTGAGAGTCCTGAGCCAGGATTCTGGAACAGAACCGGGGACGTTTGGCAGACTTGCAAAGAGGTCTATGTCCGGGGTTCCCCAAATTTGAAAAATCTTGGAAGCAGAACTCGACAGTCTGTCTGCCCAAGAGTTTTGTATGCCTGGAAGATACACTGCCAGGAGATGAATCTGATGCTCTCTGGCGAGGGCCCATAGTCGCAAAGCTTCGTTGCAAAGCGACAGAGAGCCTGTTCCCCCGTTTGTTCACGTAGAACATGGCTACTTGATTGTCCGTATGAATGAGGACTGTCTTGTAGCTGAGCAGGGTGTGGAACACTCTAAGAGCAAGGAAGATTGCTCTGAGCTCCAAGAGACTGATATGTAGATGAGTCTCCTGCGGAGTCCAGGTGTCTTGGGTGGAGAGGTTTTGCAGATGAGCTCCCCAACCCATTGGTGAAGCATCTGTTGTGAGAGTTGCCTGGGATAAGGGTTGTTGAAATGAGGACCCCAGCAACAGGTTCTGAGTGGACCGCCACCATTGGAGGGACAAAATAAGGCGATTTGTGTTTGCTATTTTTTCTGACAGGCACCCTGATGCCTGGGTCCACTGAGTGGATAAGGTCCACTGGGCTGCTCTCATATGGAGGCGAGCATAAGGAATCACATGCACGGTAGATGCCATGTGGCCTAGTAGTTGTAGCATTTCTCGGGCAGTGAGATGGGGCTTCAACACTGCTTGAGAAGCTAACTGCACCATGCGAAGGCAACAGGCCTGGGGAAGATAGTCCCTTGCTTTTCTGGTATCCAGCAAAGCTCCTTTGAACTCTAGAGACTGAGTGGGAGTTAGATTGGATTTTGGGATGTTTATGACCAGACCCAAATACTGAAGGATATGCATTGTGCAAGATAGAGAAGTCCTGGCCTCTGACTCTGATGGGGCTCGAATGAACCAGTTGTCTAAGTAAGGGAAGCATTTCGTGAACACCCTTGGTGCTGAGGCCAGGCCAAAACGAAGCACCCTGTATTTGTAGTGCTTTCCTTGAAAAAGGAACCGAAGGAACTTTCTGTGAGTTGGATGGATGAGAACATGGGTGTACGCATCCTTGAGATCTAGAGAACAAAGCCAATCCTGACCCTGAAGGTATGGCAGCAGAGTTCCTAGAGAAATCTTGAATTTCTCTTTGAACAGGAATTTGTTCAATTCTCTGAGGTCCAAGATAAGTCTGCATCCCCCTGTTTTCTTTGGTATAAGGAAAAAGGGGGAGGAAAACCCTGTACCCTGTTGATGGATGGGTACTTCTATTGCCCCTTGGGCAAGAAGCATAGTGACCTCTTGATCTAACAGGTTGATGAGAGAGGTCTGAGCATTGAACTGTCTTACCATTGTGTGAGGGGGTATGCACAGGAAGTGCAGTTTGAACCCCTCTCTTATAATGGAGTGTCCAATGCTCTGCTGTTATTTGTTCCCACCTGGGGGCAAAGTGACATAACCTTCCTGGAATGGTGGAAGACTGTGGTCCATTGAGGGCCAGGAAGGCTAAGTTCTCTAGATGAAAGTCAAAGGCCTTGTGGAGGCTGAGACTGCTGAGACGGTTGAGGCTTAGCAGTCTTTGCTTAGGTGGTTGCTGACCTTTCCGGGCAGAATGACCTGCAGAATGTCCCTTCTGGGAATAAGAGGGATAAAACCTCCTCTTTTTTGAGAAGAAAAATCTTTCAAGAAGCCTCTTGCAGGATCAGCTGTGCCTTTGGATAGCCTATCCAAAGTGGAGTTGTCAGCATTTAATTCATTGGCTTTTTCTTGCCAGCTTTTGCCAAATAGATTCTCACCTGTACAAGGGATATTGCCTAGTTTGTCCTGCACCCAGAGCTCCAAATCCGATGCCTGGAGCCAGGCAGTTCTACGTGCACCTATGGCAATGGTAGAGGTTCTGCTTATGCACTCAAAACAGTCAAAAGCTGCACGGTTGACAAACTGAGACACATCCTGGGCATGTTTGACCAGTGTGAAAAAATCCTGCCTTCTATCCTCAGGAAGAAGGAGGCTCAAAACCTCTAAATCACCTGTGACTTCTTTAAGGAACATTCCCATATATAAAATATAGGAACTGATCCTGGCAGAAAGCATGGAAGCCTGGAAAGTATAACGTCCAAAGGCATCCAAAGTTCTACACTCACGTCCTGGAGGATTAGAGGCATGCCTCTTTGCACTTCTGATCCTTCTCATAGCTGACTCCACCACAATAGAGTGGTGAGGAAGCTGAGTTTTCTGAAATCCAGGACAAGGGGGGGGATTCTATACATGGTATCCAGTCTGCGAGAGTGAGGAGAGGTGGTGAGAGGTGTTTCCCACATTCTCAACATGAGATCATGTAAGATCTCATGGATAGGCAAGGTAGCTGCCTCCTTAGGAGCTTTGGGATATTGTAAAATCTCCAACTCCTTAGCTCTGGGCTCTGTTTCAGGAGTCACAGCAATGGACAACCCACGAGCCACCTCCCTGATGAAATCTTGAAAAGAGATATCATCTGGAGGAGATATCCTTCGTTTAGGAGAGGAAGGCTGCTCCGGGAGAAGTATCCCGGTACCGGCAGAGCTATTAGAATCCTCGGAGTCTCCCCCACATCGGGGAAAGGAGGGGAGGAGCGTGATTAAGATGGCGGCAGTTGGCAACTTCGAGTGAGCGCGTTTTTCTTATGGGGAGAAAGCGTAAAGGAAAGGGTGGCTTGGTGCCCTCCCAACCCCCCTCTACCTCGACGCCAGTTTCTGTGGGTCCTTTGGATGCCTTTGTTTTGCGCGCTGCCCGGGACCCGGCGGATGAAGGGGAAATTGTCCGAGCTACAGCCATGCTGGAATCGGGTGGTTCGGCGGCTGATTCGGTTTCATCATCTTCCCCTTTGAGCCCTGTACCGAAAATATATAAGGGCCAATCCCTACCAAAAGGCTTCTTGGAGCTGGTTCCTTCCTCGGTTGAGGGAGATGTCCGTGGCTCGCGGGGTCCAGGAGCAGTGGGGTTGCGGAGCCCTCAGAGTGCAACTGTTGAGTTGCAGAGTTCATCTTTATTGGTGCCGATTGGGGAGGTGCGCTCAGAGCAGGGATTCTCTGAGTTGCGTCGAGGAACAATGCCGGTAGAAATGGAATCTGATTTGCCGTCATCAGTGTCGGGTTTGGCTTTTTCGATGCAGCGACCTGCTAACTTTACATTGGAATCGATATGGCAAGCTATTGTGTCGCTTGGTGAAGCTTTAGTTCCAAAGTTTGAATCTTTGACCCGGAAAGTGGACAACTCTGACTCTGGTGGAGAACTTGGAACAGAAGGTACAAGCCTTGCAGTTGGAAGTTGGAGAGAACCAGCGGAAGATAGAAGTTTTTGGAGAGCAGACTGAGGCATTGAAAAATAACTTTTTCTCGGTTTCATTTAAGTTAGAACATTTGGATAACTTAGCTAGGGCTAATAATTTACGTTTGATTAATTTTCCAAGACTCCCCTCTGTGTCCCCTCGAGATATGTTTAAGCAGTATTTGCTTGAGGTCCTGGGGGTTGCCCCGGAGTTAACCCCACCTTTGGTAAAGATTTATTACCTTCCTAAGGCAAAATTATCACCTGGTTTGGTCACCACAGGTGGGGGTTTGGAACAGGAGAATGTGTTGAATGTAACAGATATGTTAGAACAATCGGTTGAGGGGTCCCCGGTTCCCTCTACTTTATTGATAACATTTGCTTTGCTCTCCGATAAAGAATAGCTATTGAAACTTTTCTTCCGTAAACGGAACTTGTTATTTAGGGGTTTGGTAGTTCGTATGTATCCAGACCTGTCTAGAGAAACCCAGAGACGTCGTAGAGAATTTCTTCTATTGCATACTGGCATTCTCCAGTTGGGAGGCCTCTTTCTTGAAACATCCGTGTAAATGTTTGGTGAAATACCACTCTGTTTCCTATGTTTTTTATGATCCCTCCCAACTTACAGCTTTCGTTTCTGCTTGGAGGTTGGAATCCTCTATTGGGGCCTCCCCGGAGCTCGCATAAATCGGTTGACTCCGGGTCTTGTCTCTGCCTGGTTTTCTTTTGTTTTTTGTTGAAATTGTATCTCCCCCCTTTATATTGTGGGCTAGGGTGATTGGATATATTGTTTTAATAATATTGAATTGCTTCATAATTTGGAATGTATTATTTTCTAATTGTATCTAATCTTTTTTCTTTTCAAGATTGTTCAATGGAACTTTCTTGTGATAAGTTGTAAAATTTTCATAAATAAAAAATGGAAAAAAAAAAAGAATCCTCGGAGTCGTCCGAGGATTCGAAGTATCGTCTGTCCGGATGCTCTTGAAGAGCCCGATACCCGTACCGACCGAAGTCGGTACCAGGGGTAATCGGTACCGGTGTATCGACACCAGAAGGCATCGCATGACTGGGTGCCAGCAAAGCAGATACCGATGTCGATGCTATCGGTACTGGTGCCGGTTGAATCATCTGACGCGGTTCTGAGGGTGTCGATGCCACAAGGAGAGCCGCCAGACTGCATTCAATAGCCAGGAACCTCTGGTCTATCGACGCTGCTGATGCCTGGGTATCGGTATCGAAAAGAGCCAGTACCCCAGAGCATGGCACCAGTAGTTCTGCAGAGGTCGAGGCCTCGAGAACATCCTGGATCCCCGATAATGCTTTGGAAGCCGAAGCCTCCCGCCAGGGCAACTTTGCCGGTATGGAACCCTCAAAGGCAACGCCAGAGGCATCTCGATGCTTGGAAGGAGATCTACCCTTTGAGGACCGGCTGGACTTATGTTTAGTTACCTGAGATCCAAGGGAGGAAGACGAAGCCCTGGAAGATGTCGATGCCACCAAAGCTGCATCGGAGGGAAAAAGGGCACTGAGCTTGGCAGCTCGGTTCTGTCGACCCCTTTTGGACATCATGGCGCAAGCCATGCACTCAGAGATGGAGTGGTCAGGACCTAAACATTTAAGACACCACTCGTGGGTGTCGGTGAAGGAGATGGTATCGCCACACTTGGTGCATTTTTTAAAACCCGAGACGGGTTTCTCCATGGTGGAGGAAATTTTGGGCCTAAGGCCCAAAATGGCACGTGTACCTGGAAAGAAAAGTTTTGAAAAAAAGAATTTTTTTTTTTTTTTTTTTTTAAAGAAAAGAACCGGCGGTACTGGTGTAGCGTCCAGGAAGGCAGACACGACCACAAAAAAGAAGGAAAATAATTTTCTGCGGTGACTTGAACACGACCTGCTGGCTCCGCGGAAAACGAAGAACTGGAGAGAGGCAGTTGGGAAAGGCGGGAAGGCAGCACACGCAGGCGCTGTGGGATGCTCCCAAAAGCCTTCTAATTGGATGTTTGGGAGCATTCCTGCACAGGCTCCGTCAGTACCGAGGATACCCATATGTGAAGACTACATTCCTGCTTGTTCCTGGAGATCTGTAGATACTGTCTGACTTGAGTGGATCAGGATGTGTGTGAACGCATCCTTTAGATCCAAGGAACATAACTGATCGCCCCGTAAAAGGTACGTGAGCAATGTCCCTAGCGAGACCATCTTGAACTTCAGTTCATGTGCGAGATTCGGGTTTTGCAGGTCCAGGATGGGTCAAAACCTGCCGGTCTTTTTGGGAACCAGGCTAGAAGCCCTGACCGACTTGAGCTGGAGGAACCAACTCGATGGCTAAGTCTGCTAACAGAGATTTCTTCCTGCAGCAGGCTTTGGTGTATGGGGTCCTTGGGGTATTCCCTGGGGACGTATGGGGGCAGCAGCTGGGTGAGGTAAAGTCAATATCCGCTTTGGATGATCTGCAATGGTGTTTGAGGTGACAAGGGGCCACCGGAAGGTGAAGTGGCTGAGCTGCCTCCCCATACCTGTGAGGGTACCCCAGAGGACAGCAGTCAGCTGGCTATGCTCCTGAGGAGCCTATCAAAAACCCGACCCCCAGCTTGGGCTGCGGGGTGGACTGCATCTTTGGAGTCTTTTCCCTCTGCTGCTGGCGGAGGGTCTGTGCCCTGGGCTGTGCCTGCAGCTGAGCCCAGTAATACCAGCATGGGTACGCGTAGAAAGCCTTAGCCAGATGTTCTCCAGGGGCAATGTGCATTGCTCAGGGAGGGAGGAGATTGGTCACACAGGAGGTTTGAGGAACAGAGGTTCAAAGCTGTTGATTCCTTTTCAGACTCAGATTACAAGAGGAAGTTAAATTAGCACCGGGTCTCCTCCTCTGCATGGGAGAGAATGGACGCTAGTCACCCCTATGTTGTCTGGGGCGCCAGTACCCTTGTGCATCGAATTCTGACACACTGGACAGGGAGATCGCCCTGGGAACCGGTGTCTATTCTGACTTCCCACCCGATGTTCTTATTTTGGTGGGCAGGGCATGGGTCTCCAGAAAGGGCTGGACAAAGTGCGGTGATGACACTCTTGGTGCTGGCAAGCCTGCATTTTGCAAGGCTATGACCATCGCCAAGTGAGCTTTGAGGGCTCGAAGTTGTTCCTCCAGAGCCACCATCTGTAAGGGGGCCAATGCGGCAGCTGTGGTCACCAGCGTTGACACTTTGGGCAGGGACTCCACGATGATTGGTGCATTGAGACACATCCGGCTCTTGGGCAATGAGGAGTCTACTCCGTTGTTCAGGTCAATTCTTTCCGCTGGGCAAGCTTGGCCAGTCACTCCTGGCCATCACTCTGCACTCTGTTGAGGAGGGCTGTGATGACTGTGCACCTGAACTTTGTCCCACTACTCGCCCTCTGACATCAATAGGATCTTGTCAGAGTTTCCTCTTGCTGCTCAGGCCTCATCTCCAACTGAGCATGGAGCTCCTTCCCCTTGATGCCTCAGGCACCTTAGAAAGCACTGACGGGGGTCGGGGTTCAGGATGCTGAATCCAATGAGTCAAAGAGGGACCTCCTGTTTTTCCCTGACCCTTCAGTCCTTGGCGCATCACATGCAAGCAAAACTTACAGGATGCTGGCTCATAACTGGGACCAAAACTTTTAAGCACCAATTGTGACAGCCTGTAGCAGAGATGGTGTTACCAAACCTGGTGCATTTTTTTTTTAAAGCCACTAGCAGAAAGATGCAAAAAAATACTGTCATGGCCAAGTTAAACTGGAGAGCTGCCATGGGCAGGAAAACAACCTCGAATGAGTGAAAGTCACAAAAAGCAAGAAAAGACTGAGCGAGCCGATGATAAAGGAAAACCAAAACAAAGACGCTCATGAGGGCCAGAAATTCTTTTTCTGGAATGCAGGAATACATCCTAGGGGGCTTTACGGAAAAAAAGACGGGAGAAGATGGCATGCGGCAGGTGGGAAGGTAGGTGCGCATGTGCGGTGTACCTCCCAAAGGCTTTCTTTGGAAGATGTGGAGCGTTCCATGCAGGGCTCAGTCTGACATCACCCATACATGAGGACTTACTTCCTGCTTGTTCATGGAAAAAAGGTCTTAGAAATACAGCTTTGAATTAGTTCAGATCTTATTTCTCCAAAAGCAGTTTTCCAGGAACTGTAGCATGCAGGTTGAAACCAGAGATGCTTCAAACTGTGACCTGGCCCAGATGAGCCAATCATCAGATATGGGTGGAACACAGATCCCTTGGTGCCTCAGTGCAGCAGCCACCACCATTACTGTTATCCCTTAGTTCCATTTTTGCTTGAACACGAAATGATAAAGAAAATGTTAATGGCATTTCCTATGTCACTTCAAATGACTGCACATCCTTAATTGGTCACAATATTTAACACATTTATGCCAGCTTTCAGCCCCATTTCCAAGTAGAGTGTTCAAACATATGTGTAGCACTATAGTCTGATCAACACCTGGAATGACACCCTCAGAACTAGCTCACAACTCCCCGACACAAACAGAAGAACCAAGAACCGTACACATGTGGCATGGTACTCGAATGAATTGCGCTCATCACTTCTCCATCTCAGAAAACTCGAGCAACGTTGGCGTCTGTCCCGCTCCATTGAAGCACACACAATATACTGCTCACACTTAAGAGAAGCATCGCCAAGAAATAGCAGAGAGAAGAAAGCAATTCCACACAGACCTCCTGATGCGATCAATAAGCAAGCACCACGACTTATTCAACATAGTAAAGACGCTAGCACGAGAACCAACCCCAGAACAAACGCATGCAATCCAACCCCAGGACTATGCTAATTACCTAAAATCTAAAATGATACAGACGGTCAAATCCTCCAATCCAGCTAGACTCTCCCAACCACCCAAGACGCCGCATCCATCCCCACTGACCAAATTCAACACATTGTCACCCAAAGAGATTGAAATCACCTCCTCCATCAATGCTACCACTGCACCAAATGATCCTTGCCCAGCATCTTGGATCAGAGAGCTCCGCAGCGAACTAAGCCCCTCTTTAAATAAAATCCTGGAACAATCATTTACAAAAGGAACATTCCCACAAAGTCTAAAGCATACCTCCCTCAGACCATTGCTGAAGAACAATAAACTGGATCCGCTAAAGGTCGAATCATACAGACCGATATCCAGCATCCCCCTACTAGCCAAAATAATTGAAAAGGTAGTGCAACACCAAATTCAGCAACACATTGACATTGAAGCTCCCCGGACCCTTCTCAACATGGTTTCAGAGAAGCGCACAGTGTGGAGACACTACTTGTCACCCTCAACACCATAATTACCGGCATAAACACCAGACAAGGCTTTGTCCTTATATTCATGGACATCTCAGCTGCATTTGACTCTGAGTCACCAGATCCTTATTGAACGCCTTGAAGAAAAAGGTATCCAAGGCTCAGCACTCAGCTGGTGTAAATCCTACCTTTCCGACAGATGGCAACAAATTAGACTTGGAACCGTAACATCTGTCCCATTTCTACAGCACCAAGGAGTACCTCAAGGATCTTCACTATCCGCACTACTGTTTAATATTTACATTCACCCATCTGTGACCTAATACGATCCTTCAATGTATCCTGCTTAGCATATGCTGTTGACATTCTCCTTTATATGCCTTTCATGACAGACCAACCTGATTTTACACCGCTGATAAACTGCTTCAACGCAGTTGCAGAATGGCTCCTCACACAGAACTTGAGAATCAACCACAGCAAGACTGATGTAATGTTCATAACGAAGAACCAGGACTTCGCACCCCCACCCACACTAAAGGTAAACGGCACAGAACAACCAAATCTACCATCAGATACCTAGGCATCACCCTCGACAATAAAATGGACATGAAGGCACATATAAAAAACACAACAAAATCAATCTACCACAAAATAAGGACTCTTCGCCACTTACGACCACTGTTTGAGCTTACAGACTACCGAACAATCTACCAAGCTTTGGTGATGCCCCACATCGACTTTGCAAACGCAATCCTATACAGTCTTCCACAAGCAACTCTAAACCCTCTTCAACTGGCAATGAACACAGCAGCCAGGGTGCTAGAAGGAATATCGAAGACCGATCACATCACACCAATCCTGAAAAGGCTCCACTGGCTACCTCTCCAAGCTAGAACCCTATATAAGAATATCATCATGACCTTCAAAGCCCTAAACAATCAGTCCCCCATAACCATCACCGAATTGATACATACTTCAGCTCCTATTAGAAGTAGAAGATCCGTAGCAGTAAACACTAACAGTCCCAAATCAATCAACAAGATGCAAAAAGTCAGCCAACAGAGCCTTCTGCTTCTATGCCCCGAAAGCCTGGAACTCCCTCCCTCCCGACATCAGAGCTATTACAGACCTAACCCAACTTAGAAAGGCCCTAAAACATCACCTATTCACCAGATACTTCCCAGCTTAGTCCCGACAAGAAATTACCCTTATGATGTATATAATGGAGATACTTATTGTATAACTCTTGTTAATTTACCCTGTTATCCAAGTTTCTAATCCCTGTTCAAATGTAAATGCATCTCAGTGACCCTGAAATGCACGTTATGTTTTGATGAAACCACACTGATATCAATAGCGCAGTATAAAAGAAATACTAAATAAATAAAATAAATAAATAAATAAAATAGTACCTTTCTATCCTTGGAAACCAAGCAAACATCTCACCTTGACTATGTTGATTATGTTGTTTTCTGGAACAGAACGAAAAGCTTGATCTGCACCAATTACGTCTGTTTCTCTCTTTTCCTGTATTTCAGTTCTAAAAACAAGATTTGGTGATAGAGGGCATTTTAAGAGCATTTTTAGTAACACTACCTTTACAGAAAGCCTGTACAACTTTTGTTTTTGAGAATATATGCATTTGACTGAAGCTTCCTTCTGCTCTGAGATTACAATCAACTGATTCTCAACTACCTGTTTTCCCCTTCTAATTTAGTCATTGCAGCAGGTTTTTGATCCATGAGCACAAAAGAGAAATTAGAATTACTTGCTAATGTGGTTCCTTAAGGAAATCCAGTCCCAAAACTTCTCGGTAGTGCACTTCTTCCAGCAGCTTGGAGACTGAGCACATCATCTTTTGATGACCCCCTGTACTTAACTAGCTGGCACGGTCTACCAGCACCAGTACCTATTGACAAAGCAAATAAGTGGTTACAGTAAATAAAACATCTACATCACCGCTACTCCTTCCTTCCCCTGCCAAGTGAGGCATCCCCACACCTCCCTTGAATGGGAAGGTCTCCCTGCGGGATACCTGGGGAGTGCTCTAAAACAGAGAGCATAGGATCGACAGCCCATCTGAAACACACCACCCCCCCCCAGAAGCCGACTCCCTGGCACTCTCTAGCCCCCCTTGACCCCTAACCGTTTGGCCAAAACAGTTGCCTAGGCAAAAGTGCCAAAACTCTTCCAAGAACAACTAAGGGTGGGATTTGGGACTGGACTGGAGTTCAAGGAACCACAATTAGCAGGTAAGTCTAATTTCTCTTTCCTCATCGTACCTCCAGTCCAGTCCCGAAACCTCTGGGATGTAACAAAGCAATACGAATTTAACAGGAGGGACCTGCCACACAAGCCTGAAGCACCGCTGCTCCAAACCATGTGTCCTTTGCCGCTTGAACATCTAGGCGATAATGCTTTGTGAACATATGGAGAGAGGATATCGCTGCACTAAAATTTCCACCGGTGGCACTAAACTCTGCACACGAGGCCGCTTACGCTCTCGTGGAATGTGCCTGCAACCCTGTTGGCAGCACTCTGCCCTTCAAGATATAAACCGACACGATTGCATCTCTAATCTACCTGGAAATGGAAGCCTTGGCCACCACTTCTCCCTTGTGTGGACCCCCTGATCACCACAAAGCAGCGATCGGACTTCAAGGACGCAGTCCTCTTCAGATATGTCGTAGAACCCTTTTGATGTCCAAATGATGCAACTGCAGACTAGCTGAGTCCACGTCCGTTCCTGAGAGGGTCAAGTAGGGACACCGTCAGATTCAGATGAAAAGGTGAAACCACCTTGGGCAGGAAGGTACCAGCCAGAGAACCACCTTTTCCGGGAAAAAGAAAGGAAGGGCTCCCGACAAGACAAGGCCTGGATCTCCGAGATCTTGCATGCCGAGCAAATCGCCACCAGGAAAACTGCTTTCAGCATCAAATCCATTAATGACGCTCGCCCCAATGGCTCACAAGGTTCATTAGAAAGTGCCTTCAAGACCAGGTTAAGATCCCATGGAGACACCACTGCTCTCCGACAGTCGCAAGTGACTCACTGCCCTCATGAAGTGCAGCACATCAGGGTGCGTACCTAACATCACCCCCCAAACCTTTCCCCGATAGCAGGAGATAGCCACCAGCTGCACCCGCAGCAAACTAGCTGTTAGTCTCTTATCAAAACCATCCTGCAGAAAGGCCAGAATATCTGGTACTGAACTCAAGGCGGGGAGGATACGCCTGTCTTTCCACACCACGCCTCAAAAATGCACCACACCCTGATATAAACTAGACGCGTAGATCTTTTCCGGGCCTTCAATAAGGTGGCTATCACTGGACTGGAATAACCTTTTCTCCTCAGTTTCGCCCTTTCAAGAGTCATGCTATAAAGCGAGAATCGATCCACCTAACGCATGGCCACCGGTCCTTACATCAACAGATCCTCCCAAGACGGAAGCTGCCACAGTCTGTCCGCCAGGATCCTGATCAGATCAGCATAACACGGCTGCCTCGGCCAATCTGGGGCTATTAGAATGACCAACCCTCTGTGCGCCTCTATCCACTGAACCACACAACCTATGAGTGCGCCCATGGAGGAAAGACGTAGAGGAGCCCTTTCTCTGGCCACTTCTGCATGAGGGTGTCCAGCCTCTCTGACATCCTCTCCTTTCTTCTGCTGAACCACCGGCTCGCCTTGGCCGACTGAAGTGTCACCATGAGGTCCATAACCGGCTCACCCCAGCTGCGCACTACCTGCTCGAAGACGTCCTGACTCAAGTGTCCACTCGCCCAGATCCACATGCACCCAGCTGAGAAAATCTGCCTTCACATTGTCGACTCCTGCTACGTGCGCCACCAATAGGGCCTGGAGATGGCTCTGCCCAAATGAACAGCACCTCTGCCTCTAAGGTTGCACTGCCCGTACCTCCCTGATAATTGATGTAGGCTACAGTGGTCGCATCATCCAACAGGACTCAAACTGTCTTTTCGTGTAGCCAAGCCCTGAAGCGCCAGGACCATGGCCTGCATCTCCAACCTGTTGATGGACCAAAGGGCCTCCTGTGAGCTCCATTGCCCATGAGCAAATTGTCCCTTGCAATGGGCCCCCAACCTGTTAGCATCCATCATCATCAAGATCCATGATTGGGACTCGAGTATGCCACCCCCCCCAGGTTCCCTGGACGCAGTCACCAGCGATGTGCCTGCCCGGTCCACCTGGGACATGGGAGTCGCTCGGACAAGGGCCGACCGGTGGGACCACCACCTTAGGAGCCCTCTGCAAGGGGTGAATATGCGCTCTCGCCCATCAGACCAGCTCGAGCGTAGCTGCCATGGCCCCCAGTACCTGCAAGTCGTCCCAGGCCGATGGCTGGACATCCTCAGAAACTGGCACACCAATTGCCTCATACCCTACGCATGCTGTTTTGACAAAAAGATCTTCACCACTCTGGTGTTTAAGCGGGCTCCTAAATACTCTAGTTCCTGAGACGGGACCAAATGGCTCTTGTCCTGATTTACCACCCACCCAAGACTTTTCAGAAACTTCACCACTCTTTTCATTGCATCTTCGCTCTTGCTTCTGGATTTTGCCAGGATCAGCCAGTCGAGATATGGGTGGACCAGAATCCCTTCCTTGCACAGTGCTGCCGCTACAACCACCATTACCTTGGTGAAGGTACACGTAGCCGTTGCCAGGCAAATGGCAATGCCCGAAACTGAAAATGCCCCATTGGGACTGCAAAATAGTAGAAACTGCTGATGTTCTGGCCAAATGCAAATGTGGAGATACATTTTCATGAGGTCGAGTGCTGTCAAGAACTCCCGGCTCTTACCGCAGCTATGACATACCACAGGGTTTCCATGCGAAAGTGAGGCACTCGCAAACATCGGTTCACTGCCTTGAGATCGAGGATTGGCCGAAAGGACCCTTCCTTTTTTAGGAACCATGAAATAAACGGAGTACCAACTGCAGCCGTATTGGTCCCTGGGCACCAGCACCACGGCCTGCAATGGTAATAACTTTCTCAAGGTTGCCTCCACTGCCTTGCCTTGAGCTTTACAGGGGGACTGAACAAATAAATGGCCTTCCGGGTGCGCCCACTCCAGGGCATGGCCCTCCTGGAGAACCTCTAGGACTCCCACAGGAGGTAGCCCCACCTGGACCCACCTCACCTCATTGTAGTTTCCGTGCTCCAGAGGTGGCACTTGCCAAAAACCTCTGCCTGCGCCCTGAAATCCCTGCCCCTTTGAGGGGAATCTGCCTCTCTGGAAAGGAACAAAGCAGGAAGCCTGAAACCGCTTAGAATCTCTCGGCTTCCCTCTAGACGAAGAGAGGCGGATCTGCTTCAGCTTGTCCTACAGCAGGCGACCCCCTTTTGACTCTCCCAAGTCCTTAACCAGCTTGTCTAGATCCTACCCGGATAACAGCTTACCCTTAAAGGGAAGCTTACTGAGGCAGGATTTGGAGGAACTATCAGCCGCACAGTTCCGCAACCATAGATAGTGGCAAGCCACTACCAAGAAGGCCATGCTCCTCGAGAGCCCTCTAATGAGATCATAGTAAGTGTCTGCTAAATATGTGGACCCCAATTCCAATCTGGCTGTCTCCCCTATTAAATCCAAAGCCGGATCCCCCGTTCGCAGAACCCTCTGAGACCATCGGAGGCAGGCTCTAGCTACCCAGGCCCCACAAATGGAGGCCAGTAAGGGCGAGGGCATTGACATCAAATGCCTGCTTCAGCAAGGTGTCTATCTTTCTGTCCTGCCCATCCTTAAGGGTGGTACTGTCTTCCACTGGGATTATGGTTTTCTTGGTGACAGTCAATACCGCTGCATCCACCTTTGGTGATTGAAACAGTTCACACTCGTGGTCCGGTAAAGGATACAGGTGAGCCATAGCACGTACCTCCCTGAGGCCTGCCTCTGGCAGGTTCCACTCATAAGAACATAAGATATGCCATACTGGGTCAGACCAAGGTCCATCAAGCCCAGTATTCTGTTTCCAACAGTGGCCAATCTAGGTCATACCAACCTAGCAGTTTCCCCAAGAGACAGGTTCCACAATGCTTGTATTGGTTCAAGCATTGATATCCTGGGTCCCTTCTTAATAATGGTTTATGGACCTTTCCTCCAGGAACTTGTCCAAACCTTTTTTAAACCCAGCTACACTAACAGCCTTTACTACATCCTCTGGTAACAAATTCCAGAGTTTGATTACACGTTGAGTGAAAAAATATTTTCTTTTATTAGTCTTAAATAGTTTACCCTGTAGCTTCATTGCATGTCCCCTAGTCTTTCTATATTCTGATAAGGTAAACAATTGATCTACGTTTACCCGTTCCACTCCGTTCATTAATTTATAGACTTCTATCATATCACCCCTCAGCCGTCTCTTTTCCAGGTTAAAGAGCCCTAACCTTTTTAGCCTTTCTTCATAGGAGTATCCTTCCATCCCCTTTACCATTTTGGTGGCTCTTCTCTGAACCTTTTCTAAAATCGCTATATCCTTTTTAAGATACAGCGACCAGAATTGCACACAATATTCAAGGTGTGGTCACACCATGGAACGATACTGAGGCATATCATCTTTTGTTTTATTTTCCATTCCTTTCCTTATGATACCTAGCATTCTATTTGCTCTCTTGGCCGCCGCTGCACACTGGGCCGAGGGTTTTAACATGTTATCCACAATGACGCCTAAATCTTTTTCCTGGGTGGTGGCTCCTAATGTGGAACCTTGCATCGTGTAACCATAGTTTGGGTTGTTCTTCCCTAGGGGCATAACCTTGCACTTGTCCACATTAAATTTCATCTGCCATTTTGATGCCCAGTCTTCCAATTTATCAAGATCCTCTTGCAATTTTCTACAATCCTCTTGGGTTTTAACAACTTTAAATAGTTTTGTGTCATCTGCAAATTTGATAACCTCACTCGTTATTCCATTTTCCAGGTCATTTATGAATATGTCAAAAAGCAGCAGACCCAACACAGATCCCTGGGGTACACCACTATTCACCGTTCTCCATTGGGAAAATTGGCCATTTAGCCCTACCCTCTGCTTTCTATCTTTTAACCAGTTCCTGATCCACAATAGTACACTGCCTCCTATCCCATGACTCTTTAGTTTTGACAAAAGTCTCTCATGAGGGACCTTGTCAAAGGCTTTCTGAAAGTCCAGATACACAATATCAACCGACTCACCTTTGTCCACCTGATTATTCACTCCTTCAAAAAAACATAACAGATTAGTAAGACAAGATCTTCCTTGTCTAAAGCCATGTTGGCTGTCTCCCATTAGGTCATGACCATCTACATGCTGAGTAATTTTGTTCTTTATGATGGTTTCTACCATTTTTCCCGGTACTGATGTCAGGCTCACCAGTCTGTAGTTTCCCGGATCACCCCTGGAACCCTTTTTAAAAATTGGTGTTACATTGGCGATCCTCCAATCTTCAGGTATTAGAGATGATTTTAATGATAGTTCACAGATTACTAATAGCAGGTCTGCAATCTCATATTTCAGTTCTTTCAACACCCTTGGATGTATACCATCCGGCCCAGGTGATTTGCTACTCTTCAGTTTATCTAATAGTTGTAATACATCTTCCCGATGTATCGATATTTCCTTCAATTCTTCCGCACCTTTAAATACCACTTCAGTCATGGGTAACATCCCTACATCTTCCTCAGTAAAGACTGAAGCAAACAATTCATTCAATCTCTCCGCTATCGCCTTGTCGCCTTAGTGCTCCTTTAACCCCTTTATCATCTAATGGACCAAGTGACTCTCTCACAGGTTTTCTGCTACGAATGTACTTGAAAAGGTCTTTACTTCGCGTTTCTGCTTCCGCAGCAAGCTTCTTCTCAAATTCTCCCTTTGCCTGCTTTATCAATGCCTTGCATTTGACTTGCCAGTGCTTGTGCTGTTTCCAGGTTTCGTCGTTTGGCTCTTTTTCCATTTCCTGAAAGATGCTTTTTTGGCAACAGCCGCCTCTCTGACCTCACCTTTAAACCATGCTGGCAGTTTTTTGGACTTCCTTCCACTTTTCTTAAAGTGTGGAATACAGCTGGTATGGGCTTCCAAGATAGTATTTTTCAACAACAGCCAAGCCTGATGTACGTCTTTAACCTTTGCAACTGCTCCTTTTAGTTTTTTCTTAACTGTTTTCCTCATTTTATCATAGTCTCCCTTTCGAAAGTTAAAAGGTAGTACTGTGGAGTTCCTTACTATCCCTCCTCCACTAATTAAATCAAAGGCGATCATGCTATGATCACTATTGCCAAGTGGCCCCAACAACCTTATCTCTTGCACTAGATCTGGTGTTCCACTAAGGACTAGGTCTAATATGGCTTCCCCTCTGGTCGGTTCATGAACCAGCTGCTCCAAGAAGCAGTCATTTATTTCATCTAGGAACTTTATCTCCCTAGCATGTCCTGACATGACACTGACCCTGTCGATACCAGGGTAGTTGAAATCACCCATTATTATTACTGCAATGTAACTTTTGTTAGCTTCCTTGATTTCTTTGAGCATTTCATCATCCATTTGGTCATTCTGGCAAGGCGCTCGATAGTACACCCCCACTGCCATTGCCTTCCCCCTTTTACATGGAATTTCAATCCATATAGATTCTACAGCAGATTTTGTTTCCTGCAAAACTTTAATCCTTTCTGACTCAATGCCCTCTCTAACAGAGAGCAACCCCTCCACCAATTTGTTCAGCTCTATCATTACGATATACTTTGTACCCAGGTATCACAGTGTCCCAATGGTTGTCCTCCTTCCACCATGTCTCTGATATTCCAATCATATCTAACCTTTCATTTAGTGCTATATATTCTAACTCTCCCATCTTATTTTTTAGACTTCTAACATTTGCATACAAGCATTTTAGAGAAAGCACAGTTACTTACCTGTAACAGGTGATCTCTGGGAACAGCAGGAATAAGTCTTCAAATATGGGTATCGTCGGTACTGACTGAGCCTGCGAGGGAACGCTCCCCAGCGTCCAAAAGGAAAGCTTTTGGGAGCATCCCACAGCGCCTGCCCACCTTTCCTATCCGCCACTCTCCAGTTCTAGTTTTAAAGCTGAGACAAAGAGAGAGTGAGGAAAGGAAAGAAAGATAGAGAGATACAAACTCCTAGGTGAGGTGGGTGGGTTGTGAAGACTTATTCCTGCTGTTCCCAGAGATCACCTGTTACAGGTAAGTAACTGTGCTATCTCCAGGAACAAGCAGGAATGAGTCTTCACATATGGGGACTCCCCAGCTAGAGATGCCTGGGAGATCACCCAGGTTGTGAGTCCCTGGGAAGGGCTCTACCTAACCTCATGAAAATCAGGCATCCAAGCCAGGGATGGAGGGTAGGAGTTGGTTAGGTATGGAACAGGTGTTTGAGAACAGCCTGACCAAACAAGGCATCCAGGCGGGAGTCCTTGTCCAAGCAGTAATGGGCTGTGAAGGTATAGAGTAGTTACTCACCTGTAACAGGTGTTCTCCAGGAGCAGCAGGAATCAGTCCTCACATATGGGTGACATCGACGTCGGCGCCGACGGAGCCCTCGCGGAGCTATTTCCCCAGCTTCCAGAGAAAGCCTTTGGGAATTGCAGCGCGCATGCGCGGTCCCCTTCCCGTCCAAGGGTGCCATCTTGCTCAGTCTGATGACATAGTTAAAAGACAGCAAAAAAATAGCAAAAACGAAATCATAGGACTGCAACTCCAAGGGGACGAGGGAGGGTTGTGAGGACTGATTCCTGCTGCTCCCAGAGAACACCTGTTACAGGTGAGTAACTACTCTTTCTCCAGGACCAAGCAGGAAGTCAGTCCTCACATATGGGACTCCCTAGCTTAAGGCTACCGGAGACCTGAAGCGGAAAAATGAGCTCCCTCTAGCTCAGTAGCACAGAAGGAAGGAATCTTCTCTGAAAACGCCCCCGACCGGTAGCCCAACATGAGGGTAGGAGTTGCCTAAACCTCAAAGAGATTATGGAGGAAGGCCTGTCCGAAAGCACTGTCCCTGCAGGACTCCCTCTCCAGGCAGTAATGGGCCGCAAAAGTCTGGCTTGAAGACCAAGTAGCGGCCCAGCAGATGTCTGCCAACGGAACAGAGCGGAGATGAGCCACTGACGCAGCCTTCGCCCTAACACGATGAGCCGTGACTCGACCCTCCAACGAGAGGCCGGCCGCCCCATAAGCCCAAGCGATACAGTCAGCAACCCATATGGACAAAGTACGCTTGGAGACAGGGAGCCCCAACCTATTGGGGTCAAAAGAAACGAAGAGCTAAACAGCCCTTCGATGCTCTCGCGTACGGTCAAGGTAGAAGGACAAGGCCCTTCTACAGTCCAGGGTAAGCAGGACCATTTCAGACCGGCTGGCGTGCGGCCTGGGAAAGAAGGTTGGAAGAACCACCTCCTGGTTGAGATGAAAAGTAGAAACCACTTTTGGAAGAAACTTAGGGTGAGTCCGTAAGACTACCCTATTCCTGTAGAACCTAGTGTAAGGAGGATCAGACACTAGGGTCTACAGTTCACTAACGCGCCTAGCAGAGGTAAGGGCTACCAAAAACAATGTTTTCCAGGAGAGAAAACGAAGAGGGCAGGTAGCCATAGGTTCAAAGGGCGGACAGGTAAGCTGCTGTAAGACCACATTCAGATCCCATTCTGGGGCTGGTGGGCACAAAGGAGGCTTAAGGAGAAGGAGGCCTTGGAGAAAACAAGCCACCAAATGGTGGTTGGAAAGAGGCCTGCCGTCCACTGGTGCGTGATGCACAGAGAGAGCACTGAAGTGGACTCTGACAGAGTTGGACTTAAGGCCCAGATTGGAGAGGTAAAGCAAATATTGCAAGACCACTGCCACCAAGCAGAAGGGGGGATTCTCAGACTGCTGAGCACACCACACGGAGAACCGACGCCACTTAAGAGCGTAGGACTTCCGGGTGGAGGGCCGCCTGGAGGCCAAGATGACATCTTCCACCTCCCGAGGCAGCAGGAGGGGAGCAAGGACTACCCTTTCAGCAGCCAGGCCCTCAGATGAAGGGACCGGAGATTGGGGTGTAGGAGAGTCCCCTAATCCTGTGACAGGAGATCTGGTTGAAACCCCAGAGGAAGAGGAGTGTCCACCGCTAGCTGCATCAGAAGCGGGAACCAGGGCTGTCTCGGCCACCAGGGAGCCACTAGGATCATCGAGGCTCTGTCTCTGAGAACCTTGAAGAGCGTCCGAGACACCAGTGGCATGGGAGGAAAGGCATACAAGAGACCTGTGGACCATGGAATCAGAAAAGCATCCGCCGCTACTGAGAGGATGCGGTTGTCGAGAGCAGAATCTGGGAAGCTGCCTGTTCAGAGGACTGACAAATAGATCCATGGTGGGGAGGCCCCACTTGAGAAAGATCCGCTGAAACACTAACGGATCTAATCTACACTCGTGTGGTTGGAGGATTCTGCTCAGCTTGTCTGCCAGATAATTTTCTTGACCTGGGAGATAGACAGCTTTGAGGAGGATGCCGTGAAGGACGGCCCAAGAGCAGTTTTTGAGCCTCCTGACAAGAGAAGGAAGGAGCCTGTGCCCCCTTGTTTGTTCACGTAGAACATTGCAACCTGATTGTCCATCTGAACCAGCACAGACTGGTGAGAAGTGAGGTGGGAAAAGGCTCTCAGAGCTAGGCGGATGGCTCTGAGCTCCAGGAAGTTTATCTGCTGAGCAGACTCCCAAGGAGTCCAGAGGCCTTGAGTACATGTCCCTTGGCAATGTGCTCCCCAACCCAGGAGAGAAGCATCGGTTGTCAGCACCTGAGAAGGCGGAGGAGATTGAAAATCCACCCCAGCACCAGGTTTGGCAGATGAAGCCACCACTGCAGAGAAGAGACCAGCAGGTCGGATACCCGTACTAAGTCCGCCAGGCTCCCCGTGGCCTGATGCCATTGAGTGCGAAGACACCACTGAGCAGGTCGCATGTTCAGGCGGGCATTGGGGGTCACATGGACCGTGGAAGCCATATGGCCGAGCAGTCTCAGAAATTGCCTGGCAGAGACCAGGGAATTGCTGTGAAAGTGGCTGGCGAGATCCATGAGCCTGTGTGCCCTAGCTAGAGGTAGGAAGGCCCGTGCCTGAAGTGTGTTCAACCTTGCGCCGATGAATTTGAGATCTTGAGAGGGGAGCAAAGTGGACTTTGCAAAGTTTGACAAATCCCAAGTGCTGGAGCAGAGTTACAGTGCGATTAGTGGCCTGAGTGGCCTCTTGGGAAGATTGGGCTCTGATGAGCCAGTCGTCCAGGTATGGAAACACAAAAAGGCCTTAAATTCTTAGATAGGCCGCAACCACTGCTAGGCATTTGGTGAACACCCTGGGGGCGGAGGATAGGCCAAAGGGCAGTACTCTGTACTGATAGTGGTTTCCTCCCACAACAAATCTGAGATACTGTCTGTGCTCTGGATGTATAAGGATGTGAGTATACGCATCCTTTAGATCTAAGGAGCATAGCCAGTCTCCCTGCTGGAGGTAGGGCAACAGGATTCCAAGGGTAAGCATCTTGAACTTTTCCCTTGCTAGGAACTTGAGGTTTCGCAAGTCCAGGATGGGTCGGAGGCCTCCTGTTCTTTTTGGTATCAGAAAGTACCTGGAATAAAAGCCGTGACCTCTCAGGTGGTGGGGCACCGGTTCTACAGCCTGTTCCTGAAGAAGACTTGCTAACTCCTGAAGGAGTAAGTCCCTGTGCAAAGGGAGTCTTGGAGGCTCCCCTGGAAAGTAGGAGGGAGGTACCTGGTGCAAGTGTAGAAGATAGCCTTTCTGAACTATATGAAGCACCCAGGTATCTGATGTGATGGCTGACCACCTGTGGGCAAAGAGGACCAGCCGGCCTCCTGTGCTGAGAGAAACCAGCTGAGGGGAAGAGGCTATGCTGACTGAGTCAAAAACCCCCACCCTGCTGAGCAGGGGCCGGTGTTGTGGGCTTGGGGGCTTGCTGCCTACGGGACCCATTGCCCCGTCCCTTGGCCTGCTGAGGCCTGAAAATGAGGGTAGTGTTTATAGGCAGCCGCCTTCCTCGGGTGAAAGAGCTTTTCTCCCGAGCCCTTCTTCTTTTGAGAAGAGGCAGAGGTTTTTCTGGGCAGCCGAGTCCTGGTCAGAGTCTCGGTCTCGATCTGTGCAGCCTTTTCAGCCATGGGTTTGCCAAAGAGGTTTTCACCTCTGCAGGGGACATCGACCAACTTGTCTTGTACCCATGGCTCGAGGTTGGATGACTGAAGCCAAGCCTGTCGGCGGGCACCGATGCCGGCTCCGGCTACTCGAGGCGATGCTTCGAAGCCATCGTAGGCTGCTCGAGAGATAAACTTCGAGCACTCACAAATACCAGTGGACAAGGCCTGGAACCTCTGCAAAGGTTCGTCGGAGAGACCAGCAGAGAACCCGGCAATTTCTTTCGCCAGGTCTCGGAAATACATGCCCATATAGAGCTGGTAGGTCTGAACTCGACAAGCAAGCATAGAGCCCTGGAAGCACTTCCTACCGAGGGCAACCAGGTTCCGGGCCTCCGGGCCAGGAGGCACCGAGGAGTGCATCTTCTGACTCTTGAGTCGATGCATGGCCGATTCCATCACCATGGAATGGTGCGGTAGTTGTGCCTTTTGGAACCCGGGGCTCTTGCGGACTCGATAAATGGAATCGACCCGCTTGCTTAACACCAGCGCCGGGCTCTCCCACATGCGGAAGAGAAGTCGCTCCAGCATCGGAGGAACCAGTACAGTAAAGGCCTCCTTCAGGGGAGAGTCATACTGGAGGGCATCGAGCTCTTCAGCTCGAGGCTCCTCCTCGGGATCCGTGGGGAATGCCAAGGCCTTGGCCATATCCTGCACGAAGTCCGAGAACCGGGTGTTTTCCGGGGGGACCGGCTCCGAGGTTCGGACTCGGGTGAGTCGGATGGGACGCACCGAGTCCGAAAAGTACCGGGTGACTCTTCGTCCTCCGTCTCCCAGGCTGACTCCTCGGAGGAGGAATCGAGCGGCTCTGGTCGGGCGGGCACCGATGCCCACCGGCCCGACGCCGTGGGTGTCGGCGTCGACGACCTCGGTCACGAACAGGAGGCCGAGGGAGACCGTGACAGAGTGTCAACTCGAGCTCGCATGGACTCGAGGATCGGCTCGGTCTCCGGGGTCGACTTGGGACGTCGACGTCCCGGTGGTCGGGGCAGATGCACCGGCGAGGCCAGCGATCAATGCCCGCTGCTGGTCCATGAAGGCAACCAAACTGCTCTCCAAGGCCGTCAACCTGAGTCTGAGCTCAGGAGACCCAGCAGCCCCCGACTCGGGCCCCGACGGTGTCGGGCCCGACGTCGGCTCCTTCGGAGGCGAGTCCACGAGGAATACAGTACTCACGTGTCCAGGAGACTCCATCTCGAGACGAGGATGTTTCGAAGGCCTCTCCGACTCCGAGGACCTGGGACGGCTATCGTGGCTATGCGACCTGGCCCTCGAGGAACCAGGAGCGTCCACTGACGCACCCTCGCGGGTTTCTTCTTCCTATGATGTTCCTGGAAAGGAGACCCCCGCTCAGAGGAACTCCGACGATGCTCAGGACCAGAGTCCCGGGACGTCGAAGCCTCTGACGAGGTCCAGGCCCGGCCGGACGCTGAGTCAGAGAAGATATTTTCTTTTTGATGCTGCCGACTCCTCAACGCTTTTGAGGACATCTTGCCACACGGACCACAGATCATCGGGTCATGATCGGGTCCGAGGCAGCGGAGGCAGCAGTCGTGTGTGTCGGTAAGAGACATAAGTTTCTTACACCGATCACACTTTTTAAACCCGCTGGCAGCCATCGGGGGAAAAAGGGCCCCTGCAAGGTCAAAAGACAGGGCTGCCAGTGAAAAAGAAAAAATGGCGCAAACGCTGGTCACGAAGGACAAAAAACCGAAAAATAAAGAACGGACCCGAAACCGGCATAGCGGGTCCGGGCGGGAAAAGGATCCAGCGTCGAACCTAGAAAATAGGAAATAAAATCAACTTTTTCTGCAGCGATCACAAACAGCGTCTGTAAGGCTCCGCGGAAAAAAGACGACTGAGCAAGATGGCACCCTTGGGTGGAAAGGGGACCGCGCATGCGCGCTGCAATTCCCAAAGGCTTTCTCTGAAAGCTAGGGAAATTGCTCCGCGAGGGCTCCGTCGGTGCCGACGTCACCCATATGTGAGGACTGACTTCCTGCTTGGTCCTGGAGAAGAACAGAGGCCCAGGTGGCCGCTCAACAGATCTGGTCGATGGACACAGAATTTAGATGAGCCATAGAGGTTGCCATGGCCCTCACATTGTGAGCTGTGACATGGCCCTCCAGAGAAAGATTCTTACTCTGGTAGGCGAAAGAAATACACTGAGCAATCCAATTGGACAAAGTTCTCTTAGAGATTGGAAGTCCTAAATGAGAAGGATCTAAAGCAACAAAGAGTTGAGAGGATTTTCTATGTTGCTGTGTCCTCTGTAAGTAAAAAGCAAGAGCTCTTTTACAATCCAGGGTATGAAGATTCCTCTCTGCACTTGAAGCATGAGGTCCTGGAAAAAGGACAGGTAAATAAACCTCTTGGTTCAGATGAAAAGGTGAGACCACTTTAGGCATAAAGTGTGGATTAGTCCTGAGGATTATCTTGTCATGATGGAACCTTGTATAAGAAGGATTAGCCACCAAGGCTTGCAGCTCACTGATGCGGCGAGCTGAAGTGACTGCAATGAGAAAAATAACCTTCCAGGAAAGGAATTTCAAGGAGGTAGTGGCTAAGGGTTCAAAGGGTGGCTGCATAAGCTGGCCAAGAACCAGATTCAAGTCCCATGCCACTGGAGGTGGTCTGATGGGAGGTTTAGTCAAAAGAAGGCCTCTCATGAATCTTGCTATAAGAGGAAGAGAAGAAATAGGTTGTCCATTGAGAGGTTTAAGGGATGCAGCAATAGCACTCAAATGGACTCTTACTGAATTTGTTTTAAGGCCTGCATGGGATAAATGCAGCAAATACTCTAATAAAGAATTCAGAGGTATCGCAAGAGGGTTAAGACCCTTTTCTGCACACCAAATGGTAAACCTTTTCCATTTAAAAGCATAGGAACGTCTGGCGGAAGGCTTTCTGGAAGCATGAAGGATATCCTTCACTTGCTGAGAAAGATGCAAATCTTGAAGGTCTAGGCCCTCAGCAACCAGGCTCTGAGGTGAAGAGACTGGGGATTTGGGTGCCACAACGTTCCCTCCTCCTGGGACTGGAGGTCTGGAGCAGATCCCAAGTCTAGGGAGGAAGCTTGAGAGAGATGCAAAGTAGAGGGTACCATACTTGGCGTAGCCAATGTGGTGCTAAGAGGATCATAGACCCCTTGTCTCTCTGAAGTTTGAAGTGTCTTGGGAATTAGGGGAATGGGTAGAAAGGTATAGAGGAAGTCTTGCCCCCAATGGAGGAGGAAGGCATCCCTGGCATGAACTCCCTGACACGGAATTCTGGAACAGAACCGGGGAAGTTTGGCATTCCACGGACTTGCAAACAAGTCTATGTCTGGGGTTCCCCAAATTCGAAAGATCCTGGCTATCTGGTGCCCATGGAGGGACCATTCGTGTGGGAGCTGAACTCGACTGAGTCTGTCTGCCCAAGAGTTTTGAACTCCTGGAAGATACACTGACATGAGATGAATTTGATGCTCTCTGGCGAAGGCCCACAATCTCAGAGCTTTGTTGCAAAGCGACAGAGAGCCAGTCCCGCCCTGCTTGTTCACGTAGAACATGGCTACTTGGTTGTCCGTGTGGATGAGGACTGTCCTGTAGCTGAGCAGGGTGTGGAAAACAGAGCTAGAAAGATTGCTCTGAGCTCTAAGAGGTTGATATGAAGAGATGTCTCCTCTAGAGACCAGATGCCTTGAGTGAGAGATCTTGAAGATGAGCTCCCCAACCTCTTGGAGAGGCATCTGCTGTAAGGGTTGCTTGGGGTTACACCTGTTGAAAGGGGGACCCCAACAACAGATTTTGAGTGGACTTCCACCAGTGGAGGGACCAAAGAGGCGACTGGAGGTTGCTATTTTGACTGACAGGCAACCTGATGCCTGGGTCCATTGGGTGGATAGAGTCCACTGAGCTGCCCTCATGTGAAGGCGAGCGTAGGGAACCACATGCACGGTAGATGCCATGTGTCCTAACAGTTGTAACATCTCTTGAGCAGTTAAATGGGATTTTAACTGAACTTGTGAGGCTAACTGCACCAAGTGTAGGCAACGGGCCTAGGGAAGATAGGCCCTTGCAGTTGTGGTATCCAGCAAGGCCCCTATGAACTCTAGAGACTGAGTAGGGGTGAGATGGGATTTTGGGAAGTTTATTACAAGTCCCAGATACGCCTTGTGCAGGTTAGAGAAGTCTGGGCCTCTGAATGGGATGGAGCTCGGATGAGCCAGTCGTCCAGATATGGGAATACGAATATCCCTAGAGTGCATAGAAATGCAGCTACTACTGCCATGCATTTTGTGAACACCCTTGGTGCAGAGGCCAGACCGAAGGGAAGCACTCTGTATTGATAGTGCTTCCCTTGATAAAGGAACCGAAGGAACCTTCTGTGTGTTGGATGGATGAGGACATGGGTGTACGCATCCTTGAGGTCTAGAGAGCAAAGCCAATCCTGACTCTGAAGGTATGGAAGGAGAGTACCGAGAGAAATCATCTTGAATTTCTCCTTGCAAAGAAACTTGTTCAATTCTCTGAGATCTAATATGGGTCTGTAGCCCCCTGTTTTCTTTGGAATAAGAAAGTAGGGGAGTAGAATCCTGAGCCCTGCTGAAGAAGGGGTACTTCTTTTATTGCCCCTTGGGCAAGAAGGGTAGTAATCTCCTGACCCAGAAGGTCGAGGAGAGATGTTTGAGAATTGAACTGTCTCACCATGGTGTGAGGAGGAAGGTTTAAGAAATGAAGCTTGTACCCCTCCCTTATGATGGAGAGGGTCCATTGCTCTGCTGTGATTTGTTCCCATCTGGGAGCAAAGTAAGCCAACCTTCCTGGAATGGTGAGAGGCTCTGGATGTTCTAGAGCCAGAAAAGCTAAACCCTCTAGTTGTAAGTCAAAGGCCCTGAGGAGGCTGAGGCTGTTGGGCCGTAGCAGTCCTAGCAGCCTTAGGCTTGGCCTGTTTCGGTTGTTGCTGTCTCTTTGTAGCAAAACGACCTACAGAAGATGACTGCTGACCATAAGCAGAATAATATTTCCCTTTTTTGGGGAAAAAACCC
Source organism: Ichthyophis bannanicus (assembly GCA_033557465.1). Lineage (NCBI taxonomy): Eukaryota > Metazoa > Chordata > Amphibia > Gymnophiona > Ichthyophiidae > Ichthyophis > Ichthyophis bannanicus. The sequence continues at coordinate 923,765,600 of CM066034.1, forward strand.
TTTTTGAACAGCCTTTTATTAAAAGGAGCAGAAGTAGACTTTGAAAGTCTATCTAAAGCAGAGTTTTCAGCATCCATCTGGGTGGCCTTTGCTTGCCAATCTTTGCCAAAAAGGTTTTCACCTGTATAAGGAAGATTTCCCGTCCATCGTGAACCCAAGGTTCCAAATCAGAAGCTTGTAACCAAGCAACTCTGCATGCACCTATGGCAATGGCCGAGGCTCTGCTGGCACCTTCAAAAGAGTCAAAGGCTGCACGGTTGGAAAACTTGGAAACATCCTGTGCATGTTTGAGCCAGGTGAGGAATTCTTCCTTTTTATCTTCTTGAATAAAAGGAGATAAAGTTTGCAGGTGATCTGTAACTTCTTTTAGAAACATCCCCATATAGAGACTATAGGAGTTGATTCTGGCAACAAGCATACTAGCCTGGAAAACTCTCCTGCCAAAGGCATCTAAGGTTCTGCATTCCCTTCCTGGAGGAGCAGGAGTGCCTTTTTGTACTCTTTATCTTGATGGCAGACTCCACCACAATGGAGTGGTGAGGAAGCTGAGTTTTATGGAAGCCAGGACAAGGAGGAACACGATACATGGTGTCCAACCTGCGAGAATGAGGGGAAGTGGTGAGAGGAGTCTCCCATATGCACAACATGTGATCATAAAGAATCTCATGTATTGGTAAAGTGGCTGCCTCTTTAGGAACCTTAGGATATTGTAAGATATCTAATTTTTTGGCTCTAGGCTCTGTCTCAGGGGCCACTGAGATGGAAAGGCCCCTGGCCACTTCCCTAATGAAGTCTTGAAAAGACAAGTCTTCTGGAAGAGAAATTCTCCTTTTTGGAGAAGAGGGCTCCTGAGGATGAATCACCGATGCTTCGACAGAGACCTCTGATTCATCAGAGTCTTCAGAGGAATGGAAGTATCGTCTGTCTGGATGCTCCTGCAGAGCTCGATACGCGTACCGGGTGGTATCGACATCGGGAGTGATCGGTACCGATTCGGTACCGATGGGCATCACAGAACAGTGTACCGCTGCAGTCGACCCCGCAGCGGATGTCGATGCAGTCGGTACTGGTGCTGGAGTCGGTACCTGCAACGGAGTTTGTTGCGGTACCGAAGGCGTCGCAGCTTGTATGAATGCATGGTCAGGATATTCTGATCCATTGACGCAACCAATGTCTGGATGTCGGTACCAGTGGGAAACACCGGTACCCCAGAACATGGCAACAGGTGATCGGCCGAGGCCAAGCCATCGATGTCAACCTGTGACCCCATAGATAAAGCTTTGGAAGCCGGAGCCTCCCGCCGGGGTAATTTTGCCGGTGCGGGTTCCTCGAGGGCAAGCCCGGAGGCATCTCGATACTTGGAAGGAGATCTACCCTTCGAGGACCGGCTGGATTTAAGTTTGGTTACCTGAGATCCATGTGAGGAAGAAGCAGCCCTGGAAAACGTTGATGCAACCGAAGCTGCATCCGAGGGAAACAGGGTACTGAGCTTAGCTGCTCGATTCTGTAGGCCTCTTTTAGACATCATGGAGAGGACTCACAATCCGCAATTGAATGGTCAGGACCTAAACATTTTAGACACCATTCAAGGGTGTCAGTGACAGTAATAGTGCCGCTGCACTTCGTGCATTTTTTAAACCCAGAGGCAGGCTTTTCCATGAGGAAAAATGTCCTAGGCCTAAGGCCAAAGAACAAAATGCACTGAAGTGAGAAAAACGGTAGGTTTTTTTAGAATAAAGAAAGAAAAGACAGGCGGTACCGGACCAGCGTCGAGAAGGCAGACGCGCGACCAAAGAAATAAAATAAAGGAATTCTTCAGCGGTGACAGGAACACGACCTGCTGGCTCCGCGGAAAAGAAGAACTGGAGAGAGGCGGTTAGGAAAGGCGGGAAGGCAGCGCGCAGGCGCTGTGGGATGCTCCGAAAAGCTTTCCTTTTGGACGCTGGGGAGCGTTCCCGCGCAGGCTCCGTCGGTACCGACGATACCCATATGTGAAGACTCATTCCTACTTGTTCCTGGAGATTCTATTTTATTCATATTAATTTGGCTATTGTTAGACATGGGTAATTTGGGATCTTTAAGCTCAGTCTGCTCCATACTTGAGGGCATTTGGGCTACTTTCCTCTTTTGTGGAACCTCTCTGCTTTTGGTAGTATCCTTCAAAGATACATTCTTCCGAACCATCCGCTATTGGGCGACTGTCGGCTTTCCCCTAATATCTAGTTTAAAAGCTGCTCTATCTCCTTTTTAAAGGTTAATGCCAGCAGCCTGGTTCCATCCCGGTTAAGGTGAAGCCCATCCCTTCGGAAGAGCCCCTCCTTTCCCCAGAATGTTCCCCAGTTCCTAACAAATCCACTCCTCTTGAATCATCTGCTTGACCACTTTGTGTACCGGGAACACCTTATGTGGTTTCCGTACTGCCTCAGAGGGTCCTCAAAAGCCTCCGCAGCTGGCACGTCCGTCGGCATGTTGAGGGCCTTCAAGGATTCTGTGATAAGCGCTGTCAGCTCTTCATGCCGGAACACTTGTACCACCTGGGACTGGTCCTCCTGCTCCGTGATATCACCCTCTTCTAGTTCTTCGCTCTGGCCCTCAGGATCCGAGTCCAAATCCTCATTGTCTAGACCCTCCGATCGAAGAAAATGCCCCTGATCCTCCCCGGAGAGCCAACCTCTCTTGGCAGCCGACATCTCATTCTCACGGTCCTCCTTGCCAACTGCTCTTTTCGAAGCACAATCATGCACCAGAGGTCCGCTCCCTGACACATGCAAAAGGCTTTTTGCAGGAGCAGAACGAATTCCGGTGATCCCTTAGTGAGTCCAGACCCTGGCTCACCACCTCCTCCAGCTGCTTGGAGACCGAGTGTACTGGAGCAGGTAGGCAGTGCAGGGGGGAGGGTGTCATCAAAAAATGACGTGCTCCGTCTCCAAGCTGCTGGAAGGAGGTGCACTACCCATAGCAGTTCCATACAAACACCTGCTACAAACACCTTAAAAGTCCCGAAAGCATTAACAGCGTGCACAACATCTACAGCCAATAGGGCGTTTAGTATCAGTGCACCAAGATGCTGGAACGCATTACCTCCAGATATCCGGGCTATTAAGAGCATCACACAGTTTAGGAAAGCCCTTAAATACCATCTTTTCAATAAGTATCTCATAGAACCCATCCTCACCCACTGAGACAGAGATGCAACCCGCTAAGCAATTATATGGTTCCCCAACAACATGCCAAGAAAGATTCCCTAACCCTTAGTGGTGCATTTGTTTCTATGGTATTCATGATCATACGACTTTATGTAACAATATTTGTAAATAGTTTGCCACTGCTATACAAGTTTATGTAGCAAATGCTGTAAATAGTTTACCCCTGTTATTCAATTTACTTGCCCTGTTATCTGTAAACTCTTACATGTTAATTGTACTGAGCATTTTTTGTTCCACGTGAACCGCGCTGATGCTGAATAGTGCGGTATTTAAGAGACTGTAAATAAATAAATAAATACTGTCCCTTCAGTCCAGAGGTTTCAGGACTGAAGGGACAATATGGAACTGCCGTTCCCTCCAAAACCCTGTTAACAGGACCCTCAAACGTTAAGTATTGCGCTTGAGAAATGGCTGAAACTCTGTAGGACTGCCCAACACTGCTTCCTGAGCTTTCCAAGCGTTGGCTGGCCCATCAAACAGAGGACCTGAAAGAGTAGTTACTCACCTGTAACAGGTGTTCTCCAGGAGCAGCAGGAATCAGTCCTCACCTATGGATGACGTTGGTGCCGACGGAGCCCAGTGCAGAGCATCTCCCCAGCTTTCAAAGAAAGCCTTTGGGAATGCAGCACACATGCACGGTCCCCTTCCCGCCCAAGGGTGCCATCTTGCTCAATCTGACATAGCTAAAAGACAGTAAAAGACAAAGTATATGACTGCAACTACAGGGGAGGATGGAGGGTTGTGAGGACTGATTCCTGCTGCTCCTGGAGAACACCTGTTACAGGCGAATAACTACTCTTTCTCCAGGACCAAGCAGGAAGTCAGTCCTCAAATATGGGACTCCCCAGCTCTAGGCTAACGAGAACTCAAGTTTAAAAAATGGCTTCCTCTGCAGAGCCTCAGCATCCATGAGAAGAATATCCTCTGAGAACGCCCCAGTATGGTAGCCCAACACAACAGCCGGAGGGTAGGAGTTGCCCAAACCTCAAAGAGATTACGGAGTACTGCCTGTCCAAAAGCACTGTCCCTTCGGGACTCTCTCTCGAGACAGGCGTGGGCTGCAAAGGTCTGGCTTGAAGACCAAGTAGCAGCCCGGCAGATGTCTGCCAACGGAACAGAGCGCAGATGAGCTACTGACACGGCTTTTGCACTAACACGGTGGGCCGTGACTCGACCCTGTAAAGGGATGTTGGCTGTCTTGTACGCCCAGGCGATACAATCTGCTACCCAAGTGGACAACGTACGCTTGGAGACAGGTAACCCCAATTTATTAGGGTCAAAGGAGACGAAGAGCTGAATAGCGCTTCGATGCCCCCATGTACGTTCAAGGTAAAGAGTAGTTACTCACCTATAACAGGTGTTCTCCAGGAGCAGCAGGAATCAGTCTTCACATATGGGTGACGTCGGCGCCGAGGGAGCCCTCGCGGAGCAATTTCCCCAGCTTTTAAAGAAAGCCTTTGGGAATTGCAGCGCGCATGCGCGATCCCCTTCCCGCCCAAGGGTGCCATCTTGCTCAGTCTGATGACATAGCTAAAAGACAGCAAAAAATTAGCAAAAACGAAATCATAGGACTGCAACTCCAAGGGGACGAGGGAGGGTTGTGAGGACTGATTCCTGCTGCTCCTGGAGAACACCTGTTACAGGTGAGTAACTACTCTTTCTCCAGGACCAAGCAGGAAGTCAGTCCTCACATATGGGACTCCCTAGCTTAAGGCTACTGGAGACCTCAAGCGGAAAAATGAGCTCCCTCTAGCTCAGTAGCACAGAAGGAAGGAATCTATTTATTTATTTATTTAACAATTCTTTTATATCGCGCTATTACAATCAGGGCGGTGTACAATGAACAAGAACATACTACAATGCATACAAGTAACATTGAGTTTACAATGAACAGGGAAATTCAACAGTGGACAACCAGGGGAACTATGTACAGATTAACTTATTGATATATACAGTAATAAAACTCATCTCTGAAAACGCCCCCGACCGGTAGCCCAACATAAGGGCCGGAGGGTAGGAGTTGCCTAAACCTCAAAGAGATTATGTAGGACTGCCTGACCGAAAGCACTGTCCCTACGGGACTCCCTCTCCAGGCAGTAATGGGCCGCAAAAGTCTGGCTTGAAGACCAAGTAGCGGCCCGGCAGATGTCTGCCAAAGGAACAGAGCGGAGATGAGCCACTGATGCAGCCTTCGCCCTAACACGATGAGCCGTGACTCGACCCTCCAACGAGAGGCCGGCTGCCCCATAAGCCCAAGCGATACAGTCAGCAACCCATATGGACAAAGTACGCTTGGAGACAGGTAGCCCCAACTTATTGGAGTCAAAAGAAACGAAGAGCTGAACAGCCCTCCTATGCTCCCGCGTACGGTCAAGATAGAAGGATAAGGCCCTCCTACAGTCCAGGGTATGCAAGACCATTTCAGCCCGGCTGGCTGCGGCCTGGGAAAGAAGGTGGGAAGGACCACCTGGTTGAGATGAAAAGGAGAAACCACTTTTGGAAGAAACTTAGGGTGAGTCCGTAAGACTACCCTATTCCTGTAGAACCTACTGTAAGGAGGATCAGACACTAGGGCCTGCAGTTCACTAACGCGCCTAGCAGAGGTAAGGACTACCAAAAACAAGGTTTTCCAGGAAAGAAAAAGAAGAGGGCAGGTAGCCATAGGTTCAAAGGGCGGACAGGTAATCCGCTGCAATACCACATTCAGATCCCACTCAGGGGCTGGTGGGCACAAAGGAGGCTTAAGGAGAAGGAGGCCTCTGAGAAAACGAGCCACAAAAGGGTGGTTGGACAGAGGCCTGCCATTCACCGGCGCGTGATGTGCAGAGAGAGCACTGAGGTGGACTCTGACAGAGTTGGACTTAAGGCCTAAATTGGAGAGGTAAAGCAAATATTGCAAGACCACTGCCACCAAGCAGGAGAAGGGATTCTCAGACTGCTGAGCACACCACACAGAGAACCTACGCCACTTAAGAGCGTAGGACTTCCGGGTGGAGGGCCGCCTGGAGGCCAAGACGACCTCTTCCACCTCACGAGGCAGCAAGAGGGGAGCAAGTACTACCCTTTCAGCAGCCAGGCCATCAGATGAAGGGACCGGAGGTTGGGGTGTAGGAGAGTCCCCTGATCTTGTGACAGGAGATCGGTTTGAAATCCCAGAGGAAGAGTGTCCACCGCCAGCTACATTAGAAGCGGGAACCAGGGTTATCTCGGCCACCGGGGAGCCACTAGGATCATCGAGGCTCTGTCTCTGAGAACTTTGAAGAGCGTCTGGGACACCAGTGGCATGGGAGGAAAGGCATACAAGAGGCCTGTGGACCATGGAATCAGGAAAGCATCCGACGCCACTGAGAGGATGCTGTTTTCGAGAGCAGAATTTGGGAAGTTGCCGGTTCAGGGGACTGGCAAACAGATCCTATGGTGGGGAGGCCCCACTTGAGAAAGATCTGCTGAACCACCAACGGATTCAATCTCCACTCGTGAGGTTGGAGGATCCTGCTCAGCCTGTCCGCCAGGTAATTTTCTTGACCTGGGAGAGACACAGCTTTCAGCAGGATGCCGTGAAGGACGGCCCAAGAGCACAGTCTCCGTGCCTCCTGACAGAGAAGGAAGGAGCCTGTACCTCCCTGTTTGTTCACGTAGAACATTGCAACTTGATTGTCCGTCTGGATCAGCAGACTGGTGAGAAGCAAGGTGGGAAAAGGCTTTCAGAGCTAGGCGGATGGCTATGAGCTCCAGGAAGTTTATCTGCTGAGCAGACTCCCAAGGAGTCCAGAGGCCTTGAGTACATTTCCCTTGGCAATGTGCTCCCCAACCTAGGAGAGAAGCATCGGTTGTCAGCACCTGAGAAGGCGGAGGAGATTGAAAATCCACTCCCAGCACCAGGTTTGGTAGATGAAGCCAGCACCGCAGAGAAGAGACTAGCAGGTTGGATACCTGAACTGAGTCCGCCAGGCTCCCCGTGGCCTGATGCCATTGAGTGCGAAGGCACCATTGAGCAGGTCGCATGTTCAGGCGGGCATTGGGGGTTACATGGACCGTGGAAGACATATGGCCGAGCAGTCTCAGAAATTGACTGGCAGAGACCAGGGAATTGCTGCGAAAGTGGCTGGCTAGATCCATGAGCCTGTGTGCCCTGTCTGAAGTGTGTTCAATCTTGCGCCGATGAATTTGAGATTTTGAGAGGGGAGCAAAGTGGACTTTGCGAAGTTTATGACAAATCCCAAGTGCTGGAGCAGAGTCACAGTGCGATGAGTGGCCTGAGTGGCCTCTTGGGAAGACTGGGCCCTGATAAGCCAGTCGTCCAGGTATGGAAATACAAAGAGGCCTTGAAGTCTTAGATAGGCCGCCATCACTGCTAGGCATTTGATGAACACCCTGGGGGTGGAGGATAGGCCAAAGGGCAGTACTCTGCACTGGTAATGATTTCCTCCCACAACAAACCTGAGATATTGTCTGTGGTCTGGATGATTAAGGATTTGAGTATAGGCATCCTTTAGAGCTAAAGAGCATAGCCAATCTCCCTGCTGGAGGTAGGGCAGTAGGATCCCAAGGGTAAGCATCTTGAACTTTTCCCTGGTCAGGAACTTGTTGAGGTTTCGCAAGTCCAGGATGGGTCTGAGGCCTCCTGTTCTTTTTGGTATCAGAAAGTACCTGGAATAAAAGCCTTGACCTCTCAGGCGGTTGGGCACCGGTTCCACAGCCTGTTCCTGAAGAAGACTTGCCAACTCCTGAAGGAGTAAGTCCCTGTGCAGAGGGAGTCATGGAGGCTCCCCTGGAAAGTAGGAGGGAGGTACCTGGTGAAAGTGAAGAAGATAGCCTTTTTGAACTGTGTGAAGCACCCAGGTATCTGATGTGATGGCTGACCACCTGTGGGCAAAGTGGACCAGACGGCCTCCTGTGCTGAGAGAGACCAGCAGAGGGGAAGAGGCTATGCTGATGGAGTCAAAAACCCCCACCCTGCTGAGCAGGGGCCGGTGTTGTGGGCTTGGGGGCCTGCTGCCTACGGGACCCATTACCCCGTCCCTTGGCCTGCTGACCCTGTTGGGGAGCTGCTGAGGCCTGATAATGAGGGTGGAGTTTATAGGCAGCCGCCTTCCTCGGGTAAAAGGGCTTTTTCCCCGAGCCCTTCTTCTTCTGAGAAGGGCAGAGGTTTTTCTGGACAGCCGAGTCCTGGTCAGAGTCTCGGTCTCGATCTGTGCAGCCTTTTCAGCCATGCAGGGGGCATCGACCAACTAGTCCTGTACCCATGGCTCGAGGTCGGATGACTGAAGCCAAGCCTGTCGGAGAGACCAGCAGAGAACCCGGCAATTTCTTTTGCCAGGTCCCGGAGATACATGCCCATATAGAGCTGGTAGGTCTGGACTCGACAAGCAAGCATAGAGCCCTGGAAGCACTTCCTACTGAGAGCATCCAGGTTTCGGGCCTCCCAGCCGGGAGGCACCAAGGAGTGCATCTTCTGACTCTTGAGTCGATGCATGGCCGATTCCACCACCATGGAATGGTGCGGTAGTTGTGCATTTTGGAACCCGGGGCTCTTGCGGACTCAATAAATGAAATCGACCCGCTTGTTTAACACCGGTGCCGATGCCGGGCTCTCCCACATGCGGAAGAGAAGTCACTCCAGCATCGGAGGAACCGGTACAGTAAAGGCCTCCTTCGGGGGAGAGTCATACTGGAGGGCATCGAGCTCTTCGGCTCGAAGCTCCTCCTCGGGATCCGCGGGGAATGCCAAGGCCTTGGCCATATCCTGCATGAAGTCCGAGAACCGGGTGTCCTCCGGGGGGACCGGCTCCGAGGTTCGGACTCGGGTGAGTCGGATGGGACGCACCGAGTCCGAAAAGTACCGGGTGACTCTTCGTCCTCCGTCTCCCAGGCTGACTCCTCGGAGGAGGAATCGAGCGGCTCTGGTCAGGCGGGCACCGATGCCCACCGGCCCGACGCCGTGGGTGTCGGCGTCGACGACCTCGGTCACGAACAGGAGGCCGAGGGAGACCGTGACAGAGTATCAACTCGAGCTCGCATGGACTCGAGGATCGGCTCCGTCTCTGGGGTCGACTTGGGACGTCGACGTCCCGGTGGTCGGGGCAGATGCACCGGCGAGGCCAGCGATCAATGCCCGCTGCTGGTCCATGAAGGCAACCAAACTGCTCTCCAAGGCAGTCAACCTGAGTCCGAGCTCAGGAGACCCAGCAGCCCCCGACTCGGGCTCGACGGCGTCGGGCCCGACATCGGCTCCTTCGGAGGTGAGTCCACGAGGACTACAGTACTCACGTGTCTAGGAGACTCCATTTCGAGACGAGGATGTTTCGAAGGCCTCTCCGACTCTGAGGACCCGGGATGGCTATCGGGGCTATGCGACCTGGCCCTCGAGGAACCATGAGCGTCCGACGACGCCCTCGCGGGTTTCTTCTTCCGATGATGTTCCCGGGCAGGAGACCCCCGCTCAGAGGAACTCCGACGATGCTCAGGACCGGAGTCCCGGGACGTCGAAGCCTCTGACGAGGTCCGGGCCTGGCCGGACGCGGAGTCAGAGAAGATTCTCTTTTTGTTGCTGCCGACTCCTCAACACTTTAGAGGACATCTTGCCACATGGACCACAGATCATCGGGTCATGATCGGGTCCGAGGCTGCGGAGGCAGCAGTCGTGTGTCGGTAAGAGCCATAGGTTTCTTACATCGATCACACTTTTTAAACCCGCTGGCAGCCATCGGGGGAAAAAGGGCCCCTGCGAGGTCAAAAGACAGGGCTGCCAGGGAAAAAAGAAAAAATGGCGCGAACGCTAGTCACGAAGGACAAAAACCGAAAAAATTACGAACGGACTCGATACCGGTGTATCGGGTCCGGGCGGGAAAAGGATCCGGCGTCGAACTGAGAAGAAAAAACAAATAAAATCAACTTTTTCAGCGGCGATCACAAACAGCGTCTGTAGGGCTCTGCGGAAAAAAGAAGACTGAGCAAGAAGGCACCCTTGGGCGGGAAGGGGACCGCGCATGTGCGCTGCAATTCCCAAAGGCTTTCTTTGAAAGCTAGGGAAATTGCTCCGCGAGGGCTCCGTCGGCGCCGACGTCACCCATATGTGAGGACTGACTTCCTGCTTGGTCCTGGAGAAAAGGACAATACCCTCTTACAGTCCAGAGTATGCAGGACTGTCTCAGCCCAGCTGGCATGCAGCCTGGGAAAGGATGTCGGAAGAACCACCTCCTGGTTGAGGTGGAAAGAGGAGACAACTTTTGGAAGGAACTTTGGATGAGTCCGAAGGACCACCCTGTTCCCATAGAACCGTGTGTATGGTCTATCAGAAACCAGAGCTTGTAGTTCACTCACACATCTAGCCGAGGTAAGAGCTACCAGGAAGAGCGCCTTCCAAGAAAGGAAGCGTAAATGGCAAGTAGCCATCGGCTCAAACGATGGGCGAGTAAGTTGTTGCAAGACCACGTTCAAGTCCCACTCAGCGACAGGGGGACGAATCGGAGGCTTGAGCAAAAGCAGGCCTCTGAGGAAGCGGGACACCAAGGGGTGAGCAGACAGCGACTGTCCCTCCACCGGTGAGTGGTGTGCTGAAAGAGCACTGAGGTGGACCCGAACAGAGTTGGACTTAAGGCCTAGGTCTGACAGGTGAAGTAGGTATTGTAGCACTACTGGCACCAGGCAGGAGAAAGGATCTTCATTGTGCTGAGCATACCACCCTGAGAACCTGCGCCACTTAAGAGCATAGGACTTTCTGGTGGATTGCCTCCTGGAGGCCAGGACCACCTCCTCAACTTCCCTAGGTAGAAGTAAGGGAGCTAGCACTATCCTTTCAGCAGCCAGGCCATCAGATTGAGGGATCTGAGATTGGGATGCAGGAGTGAACCCTTATCCTGAGACAGAAGATCGGGTTGCAACCCCAGAAGGAATGGAGTTTCCACTGCCAGCTGCAGAAGACATGGAAACCACGGTTGCCTTGGCCATCTGGGAGCTACTAGAATGACCGAGGCTCTCTCCCGTAGAATCTTGAACAGAGTTCGGGCCACCAGGAGCATGGGAGGAAATGCATACAGGAGGCCCGTCAACCAAGAGATCAGAAAAGCATCTGCTGCCATTCTCAGAGGATGCGGCTGTCTGGAGCAAAACCTGGGCAGCTGATGGTTCAGTGGACTGGCAAAGAGATCGATGGATGAAGTCCCCATTGTAGAAAGATGCGCTGAACCACCAGTGGATTCAACTGCCATTCGTGAGGCTGGAGAATCCTGCTTAGTTTGTCTGCCAAAAGGTTCTACTGACCAGACAGATAAACCGCTTTGAGAAACATGCCTTGTTTGACTGCAAAGGAGCAAAGGACCTGCGTCTCCTGACATAGGAGCCTGGACCCTGTGCCCCCCTTTCTTGTTCACATAGAACATTGCTACCTGATTTCAGAACTAAGACAGACTGGTGAGAGAGGGCATGAGAAAAAGTCTGTAGATCCAAGCGGATTGCTCGCAGCTCCAAAAGATTGATTTGCTGTGTGGCCCCCCGAGGAGACCAGAGGCCTTGAGTGCATGTGCCCTGACAATGTGCACCCCAGCCCTTCAAAGAAGCATCGGTCGCCGGCACCCTTGTGTGCGCTGGGGCCTGAAAAGGTACCCCCCTGAGGTTGTTTAGGAGATGTAGCCACCACTGCAAGGAGTCCAAGAGTGGTCTGGACACCCTTACTCTGTCTGAGGTCGCCTGTGGCCTGCACCCACTGAGCTCTGAGGCACCACTGAGCCGCCCGCATGTGCATAGGGTCATTCGGGGGTCACATGTACCGTGGACGCCATGTGGCCCAGGAGCCACAGAAAGTGTTTGGCGGAGACATGAGAATTGCTTAGGAACTGGATGGCCAAGTCCATCAGTCTGTGGGCCCTGTCTTTGGGCAAGTAAGCCCTTGCCTGCAGGGTGTCCAATCTTGCCTCTATAAACTCTAGGTTCTGTGAGGGGAGCAAAGTAGACTTCGCGTAGTTTATGACAAAGCCCAGATGCTGAAGAGAGACAGTGTGAAGAGTGGCTTGCCTGGCCTCCTGGAGAGACTGACCTCTGATGAGCTAGTCGCCCAAGTATGGGAAGACAAAAATTCCCTGATTTCTGAGATAGGCCGCTACAATCGCCAAGCATTTGGTGAAAACCCTGGGGGAGGAAGTCAGGCCAAAGGGAAGTACCCTGTACTGGAAATGGTTTCCTCCCACCACAAATCTGAGGTATTGTCTGTGGTCTGGATGGATGAAGATGTGAGTATAAGCATCTTTTAGGTCTAAGGAGCATAGCCAGTCTCCCTGCTGGGGTAGGGCAGCAGTATCCCAAGGGTAAGCATCTTGAACTTTTCCCTCTCCAGAAACTTTAGGTTTTGCAAGTCTAGGATAGGCCAGAGGACTCCTGTCCTTTTCGGTACCAGAAAGTACCTGGAGTAGAAGCCTTGCCCTTTCAGGTGGTGAGGCACAGGTTCCACCGCCTGTTCCTTTAGAAGACCTGCCAACTCCTGAAGTAGGAGGTTTCTGTGCAGAGGGAGTCTTGGAAGCTCCCCTGGAAAGTAGGAGGGGGGTAACTGGTGGAAGTGGAGCATGTAGCCCTTTTGGACTATGCTGAGGACCCAGGTATCCCCTGTGATGGCTGGCCACCTGTAGGCGTACAGGGTCAGCCGACCTCCTGTGCTGAGTGGAGCCAGCTGTGGAGAAGAGGCTATGCTGTGGGAGTCAAACCCCCGCTCCCTGCTGTGCAGGAGCCGGAGCTGGCGGCTTGGGGGTCTTCTGCCTATGGGGCCCATGCCCCTGCCCCTTGGCCTGCTGGCCCTGTTGGGGAGCTGGAGAAGCCTGATAGTGAGGGTAGGATTTGTAGGCAGCACCCTTCCTCGGGAAAAAGGGCTTTTTCCCCGAGCTCTTTTTTCTGAGGAGGGGCAGATGTTTTCCTGGACAGCCTTTTCCTGGTGAGAGTCTGTCTTGATTTCTGCAGCCTTTTCAGTCATGGGCTTACCGAAAAGGTTTTCACCTCGGCAGGGGACATCGACCAACTTGTCCTGCACCCATGGCTCCAGGTCTGATGACTGTAGCCAGGCCTGACGGCAAGCACCGATGCCGGCCACGGCTACCCGGGCCGAAGCCTTGAAGCCATCATAGGCTGCTCGAGAGAAACTTTGAGCACTCTCGAATCCCCGTTGGCAAAGCTTTGAATTTCTGCAAAGGTTCCTCGGAGAGGCCAACTGAGAACCTGGCAATCTCCTTTGCCAGGTCCCGTAGGTACATGCCCATGTACAGCTGGTAGGTCTGGACATGGCAAGACAGCATAGAGCCCTGGAAGCACTTTCTACCAAGGGCATCCAGGTTCTGGGCCTCCCGGCCGGGGGGCACAGAGGAGTGCATCTTCTGACTCTTCAGACGGTGCATGGCCGATTGCACAACCATGGAGTGGTGCGGTAGCTGCGCCTTCTGGAACCCAGGGCTCTTATGGACTCGATAAATGGAATCGACCCGTTTGCTAAGAACCGGCATCGAGGCCAGTGCCTCGCACATACGGAAGAGCAGCCGTTCCAGCATCGGAACCGGTACAGTAAAGGCTTCCTTCAGAGGAAATTCATATTGGAGAGCATCAAGCTCCTCGGCTCGAGGCTCCTCCTCGGCATCCGCAGGGAAGGCTAAGGCCTTGGCCATGTCCCTCATGAAGTCCGAGAACCGGGTATCCTCCGGGGGGGGGGGGGGGGGGGGGGGGAGACCTTCTCCGAGGCTCAGACTCCGGTGAGTCCGAAGGGATGCACTGGGTCTGGAAGGTGTCTGGGGACTCCTCGCCCTCCGTCTCCTACTCTGACCCCTCCGAGTCGTCAAGCGGCTCCAGCCATGTGGGCCTCTGTGTCACCCGCCCCAACGCGAGGGTATCGGCATCGATGACCTTGGCCCCGCACAGGAGGTCGAGGGGGACCTCGACCGAGGATCAACTCGAGACTTCATCAAATCAAGGATCGTCTCGGTCTCCGTGGTCGACTTAGATGTCGAGGTCATGGTGGTCAGGGCAGATGCACCAGTCAGACCGGCTATCAGCACCCACTGCTGTGCCATGAAGGCAGCCAAGCTGCTCTCCAAGGCCGTCAACCTGAGACCAAGCTCAGGAGACTCAGCAGCCCCTGACTCGGGCCTGACACATCGGCTCCCCCGGAGAAGAGTACACAAGGACAACTGCACTTACGTGACTTGGGGACTCCGGTTCCACACGAGGTAGCTTGGAAGGCCTCTCCAACTCCGAGAGCCCAGGGCGGCAGTCAGGGCTACGCGACCTGGCCCTCAAGGAACCAGGCACCTCCACCGATGCCGCCCTCACGAGCTTTTTCTTCTTACGGTGCTCCCGTGAGGGAGACTCCCATTCAGAAGACCCCTGACGGCGCTCGGGGTCTGACTCCTGAGATGTTGAGGCCTCTGATGAAGTCCGGGCCCGGCCAGACTCGGAATTGGAGAATATTCTCTCACGCTGATGTTGACGGCTCCGAAGTGCCTTTGATGACATTTTGCCGCGAAGGCCATAGGCCAGCGGGTCATGGTCGGGCTCGAGGCATTGGAGGCAGCAGTCATGTGTGTCGGTGACAGACACGTTTCTTGCACCGATCACACTTTTTGAACCCGCTGGCAGCCATCGGGGGGGGAAAAAGGGCCCCTGCAAGGTCAAACGACCGGGCTGCCAGTGAAAACACAAAAAGACCATGAATGCTAGTCTCGAAGGACAAAAACCAAAAATCACTAGCCCGGACTCGATACAGGTGTACCGAGCCCAGGCAGGAAGGGGAACCGGCATCGAACCGGATAAATTAACACGAAAAATCGCCAAAACACAACTTTTCCCGGGTGACACGAACTCACGTCCAATCGGGCTGCCAGTGAAAATAAAAAAAGAGCACGAATGCTAGTCTAAGGAAAGAAACCGCAAAAATTTGACTGGACTCTATAGCACAGTTACTTACCTGTAACAGGTGATCTCTGGGAACAGCAGGAATTAGTCCTCATATATAGGGTATGTCAGTACCGACGGAGCCTGCGTGGGAATGCTCCCCAGCTTCCCAGAATGAAAGCTTTTGGGGCATCCCACAGCGCATGCGCGCTACCTTCCCACCTTTCCTACCAACTCTCCTCAGTTCAAGTTTAAAGCTGAGACAATAGAGAGAGAGAGGAAAGGAAAGACAGAGAGATACAACTCCTAGGGGAGGTGGGAGGGCTGTGAGGACTAATTCCTGCTGTTCCCAGAGATCACCTGTTACAGGTAAGTAAACTGTGCTATCTCCAGGAACAAGCAGGAATAAGTCCTCACATGGGGACTCCCTTTCTAAGATGCCTGGGAGATCCCCAAGGGTATGAGACCCTGAAGGGTTCCTCGTCTTCCTATGGATCTCAGGCATCCATTCAGGGAAGGAGGGCAGGAGTTGGTCAAGAATGGAACAGGTGTCTGAGGACAGCCTGACCAAACAAGGCATCCCGGCGGGAGTCCTTGTCCAAACAGTAATGGGCTGTGAAGGTATGAACCGAGGCCCAGGTGGCTGCTCGACAGATCTGATCGATGGAGACAGAATGAAGATGAGCCATAGAGGTGGCCATGGCCCTCACATTGTGAGCTGTGACATGGCCCTCCAGAGAAAGCACAGTCACTTACCTGTAACAGGTGATCTCTGGGAACAGCAGGAATTAGTCCTCACATATGGGTACGTCGGTACCGACGGAGCCTGCGTGGGAAAGCTTCCCAGAAGGAAAGCTTTTGGGGCCTCCCACTGCGCATGCGCGCTGCCTTCCCGCCTTCCTGACCAACTCTCCTCAGTTCGAGTTTAAAGCTGAGATAAAAGAGAGAGGAAAGGAAAGAGAGAGAAACAAATCCTAGGGGAGGTGGGTGGGTTGTGAGGACTAATTCCTGCTGTTCCCAGAGATCACCTGTTACAGGTAAGTAACTGTGCTATCTCCAGGAACAAGCAGGAATAAGTCCTCACATATGGGGACTCCCTAGCTAAGATGCCCGGGAGATCCCCTCAAGGGTATGAGACCCTGAAAGGTTCCTCATCTTCCTATGGATCTCAGGCATCCATTCAGGGAAGGTGGGCTGGAGTTGTTCAAGAATGGAACAGGTGTCTGAGGACAGCCTGACCAAACAAGGCATCCCGGCGGGAGTCCTTGTCCAAACAGTAATGGGCTGTAAAGGTATGAACCGAGGCCCAGGTGGCTGCTTGACAGATCTGGTCAATGGAGACAGAGTTTAAATGAGCCATAGAGGTGGCCATGGCCCTCACATTGTGAGCGGTGACAACATGGCTCTCCAGAGAAAGGTTCTTACTTTGGTAAGCAAAAGAGATACACTGAGCAATCCAATTGGAGAGTGTTCTTTTAGAGACTGGAAGTCCTAAATGAGAAGGATCAAAAGCAACAAAAAGCTGAGAAGACTTTCGATGTTGCTGTGTCCTGTGGAGGTAAAAGGCAAGAGCTCTTTTACAATCTAGAGTATGAAGGGTCCTCTCTGCACTGGATGCATGAGGAGCTGGAAAAAAGACAGGTAAATATACCTCTTGATTAAGATGAAAAGGGGAGACCACTTTAGGTATAAAGTGGGGATTGGTCCTAAGGACCACCTTATCATGATGGAACCTTGTATAAGGTGGATTAGCCACTAGAGCTTGCAGTTCACTGATACGGCGAGCTGAGGTGACTGCAATAAGAAAAATAACCTTCCAAGAAAGAAATTTCAAGGAGGTAGTGGCTAAGGGTTCAAAGGGTGGCTTCATAAGCTGACCAAGAACCAAGTATAAGTCCCATGCCACCGGAGGAGGTCGAATGGGAGGTTTAGTTAAGGTTAGGCCTCTCATGAATCTTGCAATAAGAGGATGAGAGGAAACAGGTTGTCCATTGATGGGCTTAAGGGATGCCGCAATAGCACTCAAATGGACTCTTACTGAATTCGTTTTGAGTCCTACATTGGAGAGATGCAGGAGATATTCCAAAAGAGAATTCAAAGGAAGTGCTAGAGGGTTAAGACCCTTTTGAGCACACCAAATGGAAAATCTTTTCCATTTAAAAGCGTAAGAACGCCTAGTGGAAGGTTTCCTAGAGGCATGGAGGATATCCTGCACTTGCTGCGAAAGATTGAAGTGTTGAAGGTCTAGGCCTTCAGTAACCAAGCTCTGAGGTGAAGGGACTTGGGGTTTGGGTGCCACAAAGTCCCCTCCTCCTGAGACAGAAGGTCTGGAGCAGCTCCCAAGTTCAGGGAGGGGGCTTGGGAGAGATGCAGAAGTAGAGGGTACCACACTTGGCGTGGCCAGCGTGGAGCTATGAGGATCATGGACCCTTGATCCCTTTGAAGTTTGAACAGAGTCTTGGGAATCAAAGGAATGGGTGGAAAGGCATATAGGAAGCCTTGACC
This sequence comes from Ichthyophis bannanicus, assembly GCA_033557465.1. Classification (NCBI taxonomy): domain Eukaryota; kingdom Metazoa; phylum Chordata; class Amphibia; order Gymnophiona; family Ichthyophiidae; genus Ichthyophis; species Ichthyophis bannanicus. Next base: position 923,783,173 of record CM066034.1, read on the forward strand.
CCAATGAAGGAGGAAGGCATCCTTGGCCTGAACTCCCTGACACGGAATCCTGGAACAGAACCGGGGAAGTTTGGCATTCCACGGACTTGCAAAGAGGTCTATGTCCGGGGTCCCTCATTTCTGGAAGATTCTGAGTACCTGATCCATGTGTAGGGACCATTCGTGTGGAAGCAGAACTCGACTGAGTCTGTCTGCCCAAGAGTTTTGGATTCCTGGACGATATACTGCAAGGAGATGGATTTGATGCTCTCTGGCGAAGGCCCATAATCTTAGAGCTTCGTTGCAAAGCGACAGAGCGCCAGTCCCTCCTTGTTTATGTAAAACATGGCTACTTGATTGTCCGTATGAATAAGGACCGTCAATGTTGCTGAGGAGGGTATGAAAAACTCAGAGCTAGAAAGATTGCTCGAAGTTCCAAGTGGTTGATATGAAGGGTGGTCTCCTGTGGAGACCAAGTGCCCTGAGTGGAGAGATCTTGAAGATGAGCTCCCCAACCTGTTTGGGAGGCATCTGTTGTGAGGGTTGCTTGGGGCAACAATGGTTGAAAGGGGGCCCCTAACAACAGATTTTGAGTGGACATCCACCATTGGAGAGACCAAAAGAGACGTTTGGAGTTTGCTATTTGGTCAGAGAGCTCCTGATGCTTGAGTCCACTGGGTGGACAAAGTCCACTGAGCTGCTCTCATATGTAGGCGAGCATAGGGCACCACATGTACTGTGGAGGCCATGTGGCCTAATAGTTGTAGCATCTCCCTGGCAGTCAAGTGGCTTCTGGACTGAGACTGGGAGGCTAAGTGCACTAGACGTTGGCAACGGGCCTGAGGAAGATAGGCCCTTGCAGTGGTGGTATCAAACCAGGCCCCTATGAATTCCAGGGACTGAGTTGGGGTGAGTTGAGACTTTGGCAGATTGATCACAAGTCCCAGATACTGCAGAATGCGTCTGGTGCGATCCAGGGAAGTCTGAGCCTCGGACTGAGATGGAGCTCGGATGAGCCAGTCGTCCAGGTATGGGAAAACAAAAATTCCCAGGGCTCGTAGAAATGCAGCTACTATTGCCATGCATTTGGTAAATACCCTTGGAGCAGAGGCTAGACCGAAGGGAAGTACTCTGTATTGGAAATGTTTTCCCTGGAACAGAAACCGTAGGAATTTTCTGTGGGATGGATGGATGAGTATATATGTGTGTATGCATCCTTGAGATCTAGAGAACAAAGCCAATCCTGACTCTGTAGGTATGGAAGGAGAGTACCTAGAGAAAGCATCTTGAATTTCTCCTTGCATAGGAATCTGTTCAATTCTCTGAGATCTAGAATGGGTCTGTACCCCCCTGTTTACTTGGGAATGAGAAAATAAGGGGAGTAAAACCCTGACCCCTGTTGAAGAAGAGGAACCTCTTCTATTGCCCTTTGGCCGAGATGGGGGAGAATTGAAACATCTCACCATGGTATGGGGAGGAAGGCTGGAGAAATGTAGTTTGTAGCCCTCTCTGATGATAGAGAGGGTCCATTGTTCTGATGTGATTTGCTCCCATCTGGGAGCAAAATGAGTTAACCTTCCTGGAATGGTGAGAGGCTCTGGATGTTTTAGAGCCAGAAAGGTTAAGTTCGATAGAGTTAAGTCAAAAACCCTGAGGGGGTTGGGACTGCTGGGCTGTAGCAGCCCCTGCAGGTTTTGCCCTGGCCTGTTTAGGCTGCTGACGCTTAGGAGCAAAGCGAGCTGCAGAAGATTGTTGGCCAGTATTTGTAGCAAATCTGGCCTTCTTATAGAAAGGCTTCTTGAAAGATTTTCTTTTGATAGGGGCAGAGGTAGACTTAGAAAGTCTATCTAAAGCAGCATTTTCTGCATCCATTTGGGTGGCTTTGATTTGCCACTCCTTACCAAACAAATTTTCACCTGTACAGGGCAGATTTCCCAACCCATCCTTGACCCAGGGTTCTAGGTCAGAGGCCTGGAGCCAAGCAATTCTGAGAGCCGCTATGGCAATACCTGAGGCTCTGCTAGCACCCTCAAAGGAGTCAAAAGCTGCTCTGTTGGAGAACTTTGAAATATCTTGGGTATGCTTTAGCAAAAGAAGGAACTCCTCCTTTCTATCCTCTGGGATAAAGGGGAGAAAATGGCGTATTTTCAATGCAATCTCCTTCAGAAACATGCCCATATAGAGGCTGTATGAATTGATTCTGGCAATAAGCATACTTGCTTGGAAGATTTTTCTACCAAAAGCATCCAACGTCCTACATTCTCTCCCTGGAGGAGTAGAAGAGTGTCTCTTGGTACTCTTTATCCTTTTCATAGCTGACTGCACCACAATAGAGTGGTGAGGGAGCTGAGGTTTTTGAAAACCAGGAGGAGGGGGGACACGATACATGGTGTCCAAAAGACGAGAATGTGGAGATATGGGAGACTCCTCTCACCCTAAGTCCATCATGTGTTCTTGAAGAATTTCATGAATGGGCAAGGTGACTGCCTCTTTGGGAACCTTAGAGTATCCTAAAATATCCAATTTTTTTGCTCTAGGTTCTTTTTCAGAGGTTACTGAAATAGAGAGACCTTTAGCTACCTCAATGATGAAGTCTTGAAAGGACAAATCCTCTGGAGGAGACATTCTCCTCTTTGGAGAAGAGGGCTCTTCAGGTAGAGCAAGGGATATTGCAGCAGAGTCATCTGATGAATCAGAATCATCAGAAGACTCGAAGTATCGTCTGTTTGCTTCCAGGGATCGATAAGCGTATCGACCGGTATCGACATCGGGGGTACCCGGAACCGGATCGGTATCGTGGAAAACCCCGGAACTGGGAACCAGAATCGGTATCCTGGTCGATGTGGATGCCCTGGGTACCGGTATCGGTTGTGGTACCGGAACCGGAGTCGGTACCGCTGGCTGCGGTACCGAGGGCGTCACAGCTCTAATAAAAGCCATAATGGCCTGCTGCATGGATTGAACTGTATGATCAATAGACGCCACGACTGTCTGGATGTCGGTACCGGAAGATTGAGCCGGTACCCCAGAGCAGTCTAACAGGTGATCGGTCGAGGCCGTGCCATCGATGTCAACCTGTAACCCCATAGGAGGAGCTTTGGAAGCCGGAGCTTCCTGCCGGGGTTGTTTGGCTGGGGCAGGATCCTCAAGGGCAAGCCCGGAGGCATCTCGATGCTTAGAGGGAGATTTGCCCTTTGAGGACCTGCTAAAAGTATGTTTGGTTACCTGAGATCCATCAGGAGAGGAAGACCTGGAAGATGTCGATGCTACCGCTGGTGCATCCGTGGGAAACAGCACATGGAGCTTGGCTGTCCGGTTCTGTAACCCTCGTTTAGACATTAGAGAACAGGACTGGCAATCCGGGATGGAGTGTTCAGGCCCCAAACATTTAAGACACCATTCATGGGTATCTGTAACAGAAATTGTACCGCTACACTTAGTGCATTTTTTGAAGCCGGAGGCTGGTTTTTCCATGGGGGAAAATTTCTTGTGGGCCTGGAGGCCTAAGAAGAAAAATACACCAAGTGAGGAAAGTATTATTTTTTTTTTTTAGAAGAAAAGAAAAGACTGGAGGTACCGGTCCGGTACCGGTCAGGGAAAGCAGACACGCGACCAAAGAAATAAATTAAAATAAAGAACTTCTTCAGCGGTGACAGGAACACGACCTGCTGGCTTCGCGGAAAAGAAAAACTGAGGAGAGTTGGCAGGAAAGGCGGGAAGGCAGCTCGCATGCGCTGTGGGATGCCCCAAAAGCTTTCATTCTGGGAAGCTGGGGAGCATTCCCGCGCAGGCTCAGTCGGTACCGACGTACCCTATATGTGAGGACTTATTCCTGCTTGTTCCTGGAGATACCGGTGTACCGAGCCGCAGGTGGGAAGGGGAACCGGCGTTGAACTGGTCAAAGAGAAAAAAATTCTTCTAAAGTTTTGATGCACTTTTTCCATGAGGAATTAGGGACAACGTCCATTGGGCTCCGTGGAATAAGGGAGACTGAGCAACATGGCACCCCTGGGCGGGAAGGGGACTGCGCAGACGCGCTGCATTCCCAAAGGCTTTCTTTTAAAGCTGGGGAAATGCTCTGCACAGGGGCTCCGTCGGCACCGACATCGCCCATATGTGAGGACTGACTTCCTGCTTGGTCCTGGAGAACTGAACTGAATCCAAGTCCTCCACATGACAGTGCTACTGTTGGGCCAATCCATTTAGTGCTGCTCTTCAGAGTTTATGCAGGATATAAACACAAATAAAAAATGTGATATCTTTATTAAAAGCAGTTACTTATCCAGTTGACCAAAAAATATGTACTTTTAGAAAGGGTCAGTCAAGAGCTGATGACTGAATACCCGAGCTTCTGACACACTGCAAATAGCAGCCTTCTATTCAAGTGTTACTGCTCCAAAAATAACGAAAAAAAAATTAAAAAATATTGCATGTCATGTTACTAGGCATTATGAAAGGTGGTCTTGATTTCGTCTGTCATTCTACCAGCTCAATTGCCTTCAACTTTTATTTTAATACAGCTGCTTTTAAGAAATAATGCAGTAGAGACCAACATATCCCTGCAGTCATAGCTTTTAGGTGTGGCCCAGAACCAGAGTTTCCATGTGCTGGTGAATTTACTAAGGGTTGGAAATGCACATGTCCATAAAAACTCAATTTCAAGTCAGTCAGGCCTATGCAGAAAGCCGGCGAACTATTGGAGTGCTGCAAAGATGTGTACAGTAAGCTAGTCTATAAGGTGCTACTAACCTTTGTCATTTTTTGTTGCTCCAGATTCTAGAATCCAATATTAAATATAGCTCAATAAGCAAATCTTAGTATTTCAATCTTAACTTTTTAATTTACATTTCTAGTGCATGAAGGGGTAAAAGATTTCAGCACAGCAAGTCTAGCTCATGCAAAATGGCAATAAAATGTGCAATAATCTAGTGCTTATTTTATCACATTAAAATATTAGAAAATTATAAAGCTAGCAAGGGGGGGAAGACTTCAGACACTGTTCTTTTTAAGCCAAGTGATGCCCCTCACACTGAGGGGAATAGAGTAGTTACTCACCTGTAACAGGTGTTCTCCAGGAGCAGCAGGAATCAGTCCTCACATATGGGTGACGTCGGCGCCGATGGAGCCCTCGCGGAGCAATTTCCCCAGCTTTCAAAGAAAGCCTTTGGGAATTACAGCGCGCATGCGCGGTCCCCTTCCTGCCCAAGGGTGCCATCTTGCTCAGTCTGATGACATAGCTAAAAGACAGCAAAAAATTAGCAAAAACGAAATGATAGGACTGCAACTCCAATGGGAGGAGGGAGGGTTGTGAGGACTGATTCCTGCTGCTCCTGGAGAACACCTGTTACAGGTGAGTAACTACTCTTTCTCCAGGACCAAGCAGGAAGTCAGTCCTCACATATGGAACTCCCAAGCTTAAGGCTACCGGAGGCCTCAAGCGGAAAAATGAGCTCCCTCTAGCTCAGAAGCACAGAAGGAAGGAATCTTCTCTGAAAACGCCCCCGACCGGTAGCCCAACAACAGGGCCGGAGGGTAGGAGTTGCCTAAACCTCAAAGAGATTATGGAGGACTGCCTGTCCGAAAGCACTGTCCCTGCGGGACTCCCTCTCCAGGCAGTAATGGGCCGCAAAAGTCTGGCTTGAAGACCAAGTAGCGGCCCGGCAGATGTCTGCCAATGGAACAGAGCGGAGATGAGCCACTGACGCAGCCTTCGCCCTAACACGATGAGCCGTGACTCGACCCTCCGAGAGGCCGGCTGCCCCATAAGCCCAGGCGATACAGTCAGCTACCCAAATGGACAAAGTACGCTTGGAGACAGGTAGCCCCAATTTATTGGGGTCAAAAGCAACGAAGAGCTGAACAGCCCTCCGATGCTCTCGCGTACGGTCAAGGTAGAAGGACAAGGCCCTCCTACAGTCCAGGGTATGCAGGACCATCTCAGTCCAGCTAGCGTGCGGCCTGGGAAAGAAGGTCGGAAGAACCACCTCCTGGTTGAGATGAAAAGGAGAAACTACCTTTGGAAGAAACTTAGGGTGAGTCCGTAAGACTACTCTATTCCTGTAGAACCTAGTGTAAGGAGGATCAGACACTAGGGCTTGCAGTTCACTAACGCGCCTAGCAGAGGTAAGGGCTACCAAGAACAAGGTTTTCCAAGAAAGAAAACGAAGAGGGCAGGTAGCCATAGGTTTCAAAGGGCGGACAGGTAATCCGCTGCAAGACCACATTCAGATCCCATTCAGGGGCTGGTGGGCGCAAAGGTGGCTTAAGGAGAAGAAGGCCTCGGAGAAAACGAGCCACCAAAGGGTGGTGGGAAAGAGGCCTGCCATCCACCGGTGCGTGATGTGGACTCTGACAGAGTTGGACTTAAGGCCCAGATTGGAGAGGTAAAGCAAGTAAAGCAAGTATTGCAAGACCACTGCTACCAAGCAGGAGAAGGGATTCTCAGACTGCTGAGCACACCAAATGGAGAACAGACGCCACTTAAGAGCGTAGGACTTCCGGGTGGAAGGCCTCCTCAGGGCCAAGACAAACTCTTCCACCTCCCGAAACAGCTGGAGGGGAGCAAGGACTACCCTTTCAGCAGCCAGGCCATCAGATGAAGGGACCGGAGGTTGGGGTGTAGGAGAGACCCTTGATCCTGTGTCAGGAGATCGGGCTGAAACCCCAGAGGAAGAGGAGTGTCCACCGCCAGCTGCAGTAGAAGCGGGAACCAAGGTTGTCTCGGCCACTGGGGAGCCACTAGGATCAGCGAGGCTTTGTCTCTGAGAACTTTGAAGAGTGTTCGAGACAGCAGCAGCATGGGAGGAATGGCATACAAGAGGCCTGTGGACCATGGAATCAGAAAAGCATCCGCCGCTACTCTGAGAGGATGCGGTTGTCGAGAGCAGAATCTGGGAAGTTGCCGGTTCAGAGGACTGGCAAACAGATCCATGGTGGGGAGTCCCCACTTGAGAAAGATCCGCTGAACCACTAATGGATCCAATCTCCACTCGTGTGGTTGGAGGATCCTGATTAGCTTGTCTGCCAGGTAATTTTCCTGACCTGGGAGATAGACCGCTTTGAGGAGTATGCCATGGTGGATGGCCCAAGAGCACAGTCTTCGTGCCTCCTGACAGGGAAGGAGCCTGTGCCTCCTTGTTTGTTCACATAGAACATTGCAACTTGATTGTCCGTCTGGACCAGTACAGACTGGTGAGAAGTGAGGTGGGAGAAGCCTCTCAGAGCTAGGCGGATGGCTCTGAGCTCCAGGAAGATTATCTGCTGCGCAGACTCCCAAGCAGTCCAGAGGCCTTGAGTACATGTCCCTTGGCAATATGCTCCCCAACCCAGGAGAGAAGCATCGGTTGTTAGTACCTGAGAAGGCAGAGGAGATTGAAAATCCACTCGCAGTAGCAGGTTCGGCAGATGAAGCCACCACCGCAGAGAAGAGACCAGCAGGTGGGAGACCTGTACTGAGTCCGTCAGGCTCCCCGTGGCCTGATGCCATTGAGTGCGAAGTCACCACTGAGCAGGTCGCATGTTCAGGCGGGCATTGGGGGTCACATGGACCGTAGAAGCCATATGGCCGAGCAGTCTCAGAAATTGACTGGCAGAGACTAGGGAATTGCTGTGAAAGTGGCTGGCGAGATCCATGAGCCTGTGTGCTCTGTCTAGAGGCAGGAAGGCCCGCGCCTGAAGTGTGCTTAACCTTGCGCCGATGAATTCGAGATATTGAGAGGGGAGCAAAGTGGACTTTGCGAAGTTTATGACAAAGCCCAAGTGCTGGAGCAGAGACACAGTGCGATGAGTGGCCTGAGTGGCCTCTTGGGAAGACTGGGCCCTGATGAGCCAGTCGTCCAGGTATGGAAACACAAAAAGGCCTTGAAGTCTTAGATAGGCCGCCACCACTGCTAGGCATTTGGTGAACACCCTGGGGGCGGAGGATAGGCCAAAGGGCAGTACTCTGTACTGGTAATGATTTCCTCCCACAACAAACCTGAGATATTGTCTGTGGTCTGGATGAATAAGGATGTGAGTATAGGCATCCTTGAGATCTAAGGAGCATAGCCAGTCTCCCTGCTGGAGGTAGGGCAGCAGGATTCCAAGGGTAAGCATCTTGAACGTTTCCCTTGCCAGGAACATGTAGAGGTTTCGCAAGTCCAGGATGGGTCTGAGGCCTCCTGTTTTTTGGTATCAGAAAGTACCTGGAATAAAAGCCGTGACCTCTCAGGTGGTGGGGCACCAGTTCCACAGCCTGTTCCTGAAGAAGACTTGCTAACTCCTGAAGGAGTAAGTCCCTGTTCAGAGGGCGTCTTGGAGGCTCACCTGGAAAGTAGGAGGAAGGTACCTGGTGAAAGTGAAGAAGATAGCCTTTCTGAACTATATGAAGCACCCAGGTATCTGAGGTGATGGCTGACCACCTGTGGGCAAAGTGGACCAGCCGGCCTCCAGTGCTGAGAGAAACCAGCTGAGGGGAAGAGGCTATGCTGATGGAGTCAAAAACCCCCACCCTGCTGAGCAGGGGCCGGTGTTGTGGGCTTGGGGGCCTGCTGCCTACGGGACCCATAACCCTGTCCCTTGGCCTGCTGACCCTTTTGGGGAGCTGCTGAGGCCTGATACCAAGGGTAGTGTTTATAGGCAGCCGCCTTCCTCGGGTAAAAGGGCTTTTTCCCCGAGCCCTTCTTCTTCTGAGAAGGGGCAGAGGTTTTTCTGGACAGCCTAGTTCTGGTCAGAGTTTCGGTCTCGATTTGTGCAGCCTTTTCAGCCATGGGTTTGCCAAAGAGGTTTTCACCTCTGCAGGGGACATCAAACAACTTGTCCTGGACCCAGGGCTCGAGGTCGGATGACTGAAGCCAAGCCTGTCGGCGGGCACCGATGCCGGCTCTGGCTACTCGAGCCGATGCTTCGAAGCCATCGTAGGCTGCTCGAGAGATAAACTTCAAGCACTCTCGAATACCAGTGGACAAGGCTTGGAACCTCTGCAAAGGTTCCTCGGAGAGACCAGCAAAGAACCCGGCAATTTCTTTTGCCAGATCTCGGAGATACATGCCCATAATAGAGCTGGTAGGTCTGGACTCGACAAGCAAGCAGAGCCCTGGAAGCACTTTCTACCGAGGGCATCCAGGCTCCGGGCCTCCCAGCTGGGAGGCACCGAGGAGTGCATCTTCTGACTCTTGAGTCGATGCATGGCCGATTCCACCACCATGGAATGGTGCGGTAGTTGTGCCTTTTGGAACCCGGGGCTCTTGCGGACTCGATAAATGGAATCGACCCGCTTGCTTAACACCGGCGCCGACGCCGGGCTCTTCCACATGCGGAAGAGAAGTCGTTCCAGCATCGGAGGAACCGGTACAGTAAAGGCCTCCTTCGGGGGAGAGTCATACTGGAGGGCATCGAGCTCTTCGGCTCGAGGCTCCTCCTCGGGATCCGCAGGGAATGCCAAGGCCTTGGCCATATCCTGCACGAAGTCCGAGAACCGGGTGTCCTCCGGGGGGGGACCGTCTCCGAGGTTCGGACTCAGGTGAGTCCGATGGGACACACCGAGTCCAAAAAGTACCAGGTGACTCTTCGTCTTCCGTTTCCCAGTCTGACTCCTCAGAGGAGGAATCGAGCGGCTCTGGTCGGGCGGGCACCGATGCCCTCCGCCCCGACGCCGAGGGTGTTGGCGTCGACGACCTCGATCCCGAACGGGAGGCCGAGGGAGACCGTGACCGAGGATCGACTCGAGCTCGCATGGACTCGAGGATCGGCTCGGTCTCCGGGGTCGACTTGGACGTCGACATCCCGGTGGCCGGGGCAGATGCATTGGCGAGGCCAGCGATCAATGCCCGCTGCTGGTCCATGAAGGCAGCCAAACTTCTCTCCAAGGCCGTCAACCTGAGTCCAAGCTCAGGAGACCCAGCAGCCCCCGACTCGGGCCCGACGTCTGCTCCTTTGGAGGTGAGTCCACGAGGACTACAGTACTCATGTGTCTAGGAGACTCCATTTCGAGACGAGGATGTTTCAAAGGCCTCTCCGACTCCAAGGACCCGGGACGGCTATCGGGGCTATGCGACCTGGCCCTCGAGGAACCAGGAGCGTCCACAGACGCCGCCCTCGCGGGTTTCTTCTTCCGGTGATGTTCCCGGGTAGGAGACCCCCGCTCAGAGGAACTCCGACGATGCTCAGGACCAGAGTCCTGGGACGTCGAAGCCTCTGACGAGGTCCGGGCCCGGCCGGACGCGGAGTCAGAGAAGATTCGTTCCCTTTGATGCTGCCGACTCAACGCTTTTGAAGACATCTTGCTACACGGACCACAGATCATCAGGTCATGATCGGGTCCGAGGCAGCGAAGGCAGCAGTCGTGTGTGTCGGTAAGAGACATAAGTTTCTTATACCGATCACACTTTTTAAACCCGCTGGCAGCCATCGAGGGAAAAAGGGCCCCTGCGAGGTCAAAAGACAGGGCTGCCAGTGAAAAATAAAAAATGGCGCGAACGCTTGTCACGAAGGACAAAAAAATGAAAAAGAAAGAACGGACCCGATACCGGCGTAGCGGGTCCGGGCGGGAAAAGGATCCGGCGTCGAATCGAGAAAGAATAAGAAGAAAGAAAATCAACTTTTTCAGCGGCGATCACAAACAGCGTCTGTAGGGCTCTGCGGAAAAAAGAAGACTGAGCAAGATGGCACCCTTGGGCGGGAAGGGGACCGCGCATGCGCGCTGCAATTCCCAAAGGCTTTCTTTGAAAGCTGGGGAAATTGCTCCGTCGGCGCCGACATCACCCATATGTGAGGACTGACTTCCTGCTTGGTCCTGGAGAACCTTTGGCTAAAAGAGAGGTCTTTTCCCCCTCCTACTAACTTCATAATTTTCTAATATTTAAATATCATACAATAAGCACTAGATTAAACTATACAAAAAAATCACTGCTGTAATCTATCACTGTTTCCATTTCAACATTATGGTTGTAAAAATAATAAAATGTGTCCATAAAAAAAAGTAGTCAATAAAAATCTGACAGACTGCCACTAAAACAAAATTCATGAGCTGGCAGCACTGCACTGCATAGTATACTAAGCTAAGCAATTCCAGAAGACTTACATGACATCCTTTTTGTTAAAATCTGGCTGAAGATGCTGGAGGGGGAACAAAGACTCAAAGTTAACTCCCATGTTGATGAACACAGCTGTTATATCCAATAGGGATGGAGTCCATGGTCTATACAGTGTCTCGTGTATGGAAACTGAAGAGGTAAAATACAGGTAAACAAATTAATGAATAATTCACACTACACATAATACAGCAAATAACAGTATAAATATGCTGCAACTCGGACACTAAGGTTAAAATTAGACTTACCTGCTAATTGTAGTTCCTGGAGTAGATCCAGTCTAGTCCCGGAACAGTAGACTTGTGTACCTCCTCCCGCAGCCAGGAGACTGAGCATGTCCATTTCTTAAATGAACCCAGTACAAGTAGCTCAGGGACCGCCCCCAGCCCCAGTTTACCACTGTCAAAGCCGACTCACCAGAGCAAAGAAAGAATCATATCAATCCCAACTGGGAAGCAAAACTGAACTATAACGCCAAACCTAAAAGTTATGGCTGGTAGAGGAGCCGCCCCTCTGCCCACGCCCCTCAAGGAGGCAAAATATTCATCGCGCAGCTGACGGCTCCACCGCCCGACATCCAGACCTGCCGGGCACTGCCACTGCTCACAATCAATGCCACCTCCCCACCAGTGCTCAGGCCACCTCTCGGCAGGCATCCACCGGGTGGGAAGCGGGACTAGACTGGATCTACTCCAGGAACTACAATTAGCAGGTAAGTCTAATTTTAACCTTCCTTATCATAGCTCCAGTCTAGTCCCGGAACAGTAGAGATGTAGCAGAGCAGTGAACAATCTCAATGGGAGGGACCTGCCAGACCAGCCTGAAGCACTGCTGATCCAAACCCCGCGTCCCCCGCCGCCTGCACATCAATACGATAATGCTTGACAAAGGAGTGCAATGACGACCAAGTCGCAGCCTTACAAATCTCTGCCACCGGCACCAAGCCAAACCCCGCCCAGGATGCCGTCTGCGACCTAGTAGAGTGGGCTCTCAAACCCTGCGTTACCACTCTGCCCTTCAGTAGATATGCCGACGTAATCGCCTCCTTAATCCACCTGGCAATGGAAGCCTTAGACGCAGGCTCACCCTTACGAGCGTTCCCAAACAGAACAAACAGCCGGTCCGACCTATGCCACTCCGCTGTCCGCTGTAAATACACCTTCAGAACCCTGCCTACATCAAATCTATGCAACCTACTCGCCATCCCCTCATCACTCGCCCGTTTGAAAACCGGGAGAGACACCACCTGATTGACATGGAAGGCAGAAACCACCTTAGGCAGAAAGGACGGCACCGTCCGCAGCACCACCTTTTCCCTCGAGAAGGACAAAAAGGGCTTCCTACAAGACAGGGCCTGTAACTCCGAGATCCGCCGCGCAGAGGTGATCGCCACCAAAAACACCACCTTTAGAGTGAGATCCTTCAAGGTCGCCATGGCCAATGGTTCAAAAGGCTCCCGCACCAACGCCTCCAACACAATGTTGAGATCCCAATCTGGGACCCCTTTCCTGCAGGGGGGCCGCAACAATGAAGCCGCCCTCAAGAACCGCTTGATACCACGATGAGCTCCCAGCGTCTGTCCTTGCACCTAACCCCGGTAGCAGGCGAGCGCTGCCACCTGCACCCGGAGCGAAGACGCCGCCAAGCCCTTATCCAAGCCATCCTGCAAAAAAGCCAACACCTGTGCCACCGTAGACCGCAAGGCACTCAGCCGTCTCTCCTCACACCACGCTTCAAACAAGCGCCACACCATCACATAAGCCAAGGACGTGGAGCGCCGTCTGGACTTTAACAGCGTAGAAATTACCGCTGGCAAATAACCTTCACTCCTCAACCTTGCCCTTTCAAGAGCCAAGCCGTAAGTGAGAACTGATGCACCTGAGGCATGCTTAACGGACCCTGCACCAACAGGTCCCCCCTGTTCGGCAGCTTCCATGGACGTCCCACCAGCAGACGCTGCAAGTCCGCATACCTGGACCGCCTCGGCCAATCCGGCGCTACTAGCAGCACGAACCCCTTGTGCCTCTCTATGCGCTTGAGAACCCTGCCGACAAGCACCCACGGTGGAAACACGTACAGAAGACCGTCCTCCGGCCACTGTTGAATCAGAGCATCCAGTCCTTCTGACATACGCTCCCTCCGTCTGCTGAAAAACCTGCCAACCTGAGCCGACTCGAACGTAGCCATCAGATCCATCACGGGCAGACCCCAACGCCGCACCAACTCCGCGAAGACCTCCGGATGCAGAGTCCACTCCCCCGGATACACTCGCACGCGACTTAGGAAGTACGCCGCCACATTGTCCACTCCAGCCACATGCGCCGCTGACAATGCCTCCAGATGAGCCTCGGCCCATGCCAGCAGACTGTCCGCCTCGGCCTCCAACTGCACACTGCTTGTGCCGCCCTGCCGATTTATGTATGCAACCGCCGTGGCATTGTCCGAGAACACACTGACCGCTGACCCCTGCAGGAGAGCCTGCAAGGCCCTCAGCACCAGGAATACCGCCCTCAATTCTAGTCGGTTGATGGACCATTCCTTCTCCTGGAGGGACCACTGACCCTGGGCAAACCGCCCCTCCAAGTGCGCCCCCCAGCCGAAGAGACTCGCGTCAGTCGTTAACGCTTTCCACGCCGGCACTTCCAGCGGCATGTCTCTCTCCAGGTTTCCCGGACGCAGCCACCACCGCAGCGACCGCCGAGCCTCCGTCAGACACCCCAAGGGCTGGGACAACGGATCTGCTTGATGGGACCACCGCCGCAACAATGACCTCTGCAAGGGCCGCATATGAGCCCTGGCCCACGGCACTACCTCTATTGTGGCCGCCATCGTACCCAGCAGTTGCAGATATCACTACGCCGAGGGCAGCCGGGTCGCCCGAAACTCCCGCACGAGCCTCCGCAACTTCTGAACCCGTCCCACCGGCAGGAACACTTTGTCCCTGCGCGTATCGAAACGAGCTCCCAAATATTCCAGATCCTGAGTCGGAGTCAACTTGCTCTTTGCCTCGTTAACCACCCAACCCAAAAACTGCAGAAAGGACACCACCTGCGCAGTCGCCCGCTGACTCTCTTCCAAGGACTTCGCCCGAATCAACCAGTTGTCCAGATATGGGTGCACCAACACCCCTTCGCTTCGCAACGCCGCCGCCACCACCACCATTATCTTGGTGAACGTACACGGCGCCGTCGCGAGCCCGAAGGGCATCGCCTGGAACTGAAAATGACCCATAGGCACCGCGAAACGAAGAAACCGCTGGTGCTCCCTCCGGATGGGAACGTGCAGATAAGCTTCCGAGAGATCCAGGGACGTGAGATATTCCCCCTCTCGCACCGCTACCATAACCGACCGCAAAGTCTCCATCCGAAAATGCGACACCCGGAGACACCGGTTTACGCGCTTGAGATCCAGGATAGGGCGCAGAGTACCATCCTTTTTTGGCACCACAAAATAAATCGAGTACCGACCGCAGCCTTGTTCTGCCGGCGGCACCAGCACCACAGCCCCGAGAGCCAACAACCTCCCCAGCGTGGCGCTGACCGCCGCTCTCTTGGAAGACGTCCTGCACGGAGACTGCACAAACGCATCCTTCACCGGGCGCTGGAACTCTAGCGCATAACCCCTCTGCACGATTTCCAACACCCAGCGATCCGAAGTAATGTGGGCCCAGGCAGGAGCAAAATCGCGCAAGCGACCTCCGACCGATACTGCCCCTGCCTGAACCCCCCTCACTTCATTGAGGCTTCTTGGCTCCCGGGGAGCCGGAGACTGCAAAGCCCCTTCCTGCCCCCCGAAAGCCTTGAGAGCGGTAGGGAAATCTCCCTCTCTGCGCTGGAACGAACCTGGAGGGCCGAAAACGCCGGAACTCTCTCAACTGACTCCTAGACGGACCCCCGGTCCGAGACGGTTTCGGCTTGTCCTCGGGCAAACGACCACCCTTGGACTCCCCCAAATCCTTAACAAGCTTCCCCAAATCCTCTCCAAAGAGGAGCTTACCCTTGAAAGGGAGCTTAGCCAACCGTGACATGGAAGCGCCGTCCGCCGCCCAGTTCCGCAGCCACAGATAACGCCTCGCCGCCACTACCGATGCCATACTCTTGGCTAAGCCCCTGATCAAGTCATACTGGCTATCCGCGAGATATGCCGACCCCGATTCAATCCGGGCCGCCTCCTCCGCCGCGTCCTCCGCCTGAGTCCCTTTCCACTTCTGGGACCAGCGTAGACATGCCCTTGCCACCCACGCCCCACAAATGGAGGCTTGCAAGGAAAGGGCATTGATCTCAAACACCTGTCGCAACAAGGAATCAATCCGCCTGTCCTGCGCATCCTTAAGAGCTGCACTCCCCTCAACAGGGATGGTAGTCTTCTTAGTTACCGCGGACACAACCGCGTCCACCTTTGGCGGCTTAAATATATCTTTATCCGGCTCCACCAGAGGATACAGCCGAGCCATGATCCTGGCCCCCTTGAGGGCCGCCTCCGGAGTATCCCATTCCTCCTGGATCATCTCCTTAAAAATCTGATGAATAGGGAAGGACCTCTGGGATTTCCGCACCGCCTGCAAAAGCGGATCCTCCAGCGCAGGATCCGCTGCAGAGCCCAAGACCGGAACATTCAAGGCCTTAAGGATTTCTGAAATCAAGGCGGGCAGCTCTTCCTTACGAAACACTAACAATGCGAGATTGCTCCTCAGGTTCCAGCAACTCACCTTCCTCTAAATCCTGTTCTCCGTCAGAGTTCTCCAATACCTCAGACTCCCCCAAGTCCTGCTCTTCACCCTCGAAGCGGAGCTTGGGCCGCTTGCCAGCACTGCTCTCTACGACATCCTCCAACCGAGACCCCTGTATCTTACCTGTCCGGGCCGCTGCCCCCGAGAGCCCAGTCCCCCCTGAACCAGGCCTCCCAAGAGCCTGCTGCAAAAGAGACAAAACATTTTGTGAAAAAATCGTCCCCAGGCCCCCCTGCAAAGGGTCCCCCTCTAACTCCTTATCAGCCATAGAGGACTCAAGGGCACAGCCTCTGCACAAACCAACCTCTGATACAGTGCTCTTACGTGCCCCACACAAGAGGCACCTAGCTTTCCCAGGCATGCAGCGCATGCTCCTGAAAGCGCCTACCCAGAAGAAGCCAAAAGCCAACTCTGGGTGAACTGCAAAACGGCACCAAAAACCAACACTGAACCGGTCACAGCTCCTGCGCCTGATACTCTGCCTTTTTTTTTTTTTTTAAACACGAGCCGCGCACCCCGAAGAGGCTAACCAGGCCCGCCCGCAGAAGCCGCCGTTCCCGCACTTTTCCACGCGGCCAGAAGCACGCCCAGATCTTCTCTGCCAGCTGTCCCGGCTCTCCGCGGTCCTCTGCAAATCGCCGCATTCACCGCCGACACCAGCGCAAGTTAAGGCAAGGCAAGGCAAGGCAAAACACTTACCCCGTGCTGCTCCTGCTGCCACGTGCTGTCCGCGCCCCCGGGCCGCCTTCAGACTCCCACAACGGAGGCGCACTATCACGGCACTACCCTCTACGGCCCTTTTCCCGCCTCGGGGGAAAACGTAGCCGGAGGCCCCTGCACGACTCCCGCACACACCTCTAACCGCCCACCGTGCCAGAGAGAGGGGGGAGAAGGGGGGAGGCTCACCTGCCCAAAATCTAGCGATTTAGCAGCGCAGCACTCCAGCCGCAAAATTAAAGGGCCAGAGCCCTGCAAGTCAGAACTTGAAGAACTCAGCACTTTTCCAATATACAAGTACTTCTTTTTATCTTAATTCTCCATTTTTTTTTTTTTTAATCTTAAAAGCCTAGATTAGCTTCCCCTTTGCTCCAGTGAGTCCCGGATCCACAACCTCCTGCTGCATGAAGACTGAGCAAAACTGGGGCTGGGGGCGGTCCCTGAGCTACTTGTACTGGGTTCACTTAAGAAATGGACATGCTCAGTCTCCTGGCTGCGGGGGGAGGTACACAACTCTACTGTTCCGGGACTAGACTGGAGCTACGATAAGGAACATTTATGTTTGGCTTTAGGATCCCGACATCACTGAGTAGATGTGTCATACATGAATTTTCCTTTACAGAAATGGTGCCTCTATGGCAAGCTGCTGCACATACACTAAGACCAAATAAAGGATGAAATACACTGAAGAGAGATTGAGGGCAAACCTTTACCACCCCCCGACTTTATAGGTTTTCCTTCTTTCCTCCAGGAAGCACATGGGGAAGAAATGCCATCATGAGGGACTAACAGTCTTATGAGCTTACACACTGCCATCAGTGATGGAATGGGTACAACTGAGCTGTAACCATTCTTCCTCCCAGTCAGTAGGAGCTACAAGTTTTTGCCTTACAATCACTGCTTTACAAGGAATTGTGTTACTCCAACCCCTTGGTTAACTTTATTAGAAGGTCACATAATTTGAACTTCTCCCACTGTTTAAATTGCAGATGCACTTTTAAAACTGCAAATTGCCAGTCACCACATGCTGTACCAGCAGAGCTGGTAGAGAAGCATAATTGCTTACCTGTAACTGGGGGGGGGGGGGGGGGGAGGGAGGGGGGGGGAGGGTTCTGTATACAGCCACACGCTAGGTGCTGTCCACTGGCAGTGCCTGTGTGCCCGGCTCTCTCCAAGCTCAGAGGTCTTTTGGACTTCTGAACATGTGTGCCACTCCCCGCCTTGCCGCCCCGCTCTGAGCTGCCTCAGTTGGTTTCAAAGTAGGCAAGCGCAGCTTTAAGAAAGTACTCAGTGCAGGCCATCAAAAGTAAAGCAACGAAGATTCAAAAAGGAGCAGAAGTGAGGCAGCTGCAACATATCAGATGTTGTATCTTGTTTTCAGTAGAATGACTGTAGAGACGAGAGAGTTGTATGTTCTTCGAGAGGGAGCGGTGGGCAGGTGAGTGGCTGCATACACCTGCTGTACATGGAGAAAGCATAGTTACTCACCTAGAACAGGTGTTCTCTGAGGACAGCAGGAATCAGTCCTCACATATGGGTGACATCTGCGCTGATGGAGCCCGCACAGAAGCATCTCTCCAGCTTCCAAAGAAAGCCTTTGGGACCTACACCACACATGCACGGTCACCTTCCCACCCAAAGGTGCCATTTTACCTCAGTATGACAGATCAAAAGCAGAAGAAAGAAAAAAACTCCACAGGGAGCAAGAAGGGTTGCGAGAACAGATTCCTGCTGTCCCCGGAGAACACCTGTTGTAAGTGAGTAACTATGCTTTCTTCATCATGGCAGATGAGATGAGATGAAACTTAATGTGGACAAGTGCAAAGTTATGCACTTAGGGAAGAACAACCTAAACTATGGTTAAAAGATGCAAGGGTTCCACATTAGGAACCACCACCCAGGAAAAAGATTTAGGCGTCATTGTGGATAACATGTTAAAACCCTCGGCCCAGTGTGCAGCGGCGGCCAAGAGAGCAATAGAATGCTAGGTATCATAAGGAAAGGAATGGAAAATAAAACAAAAGATATAATAATGCCTCTATACCGTTCCATGGTGAGACCGCACCTTGAATATTGTGTGCAATTCTGGTCGCCGTATCTTAAAAAGGATATAGCGTTATTAGAAAAGGTTCAGAGAAGAGCCACCAAAATGGTAAAGGGGATGGAAGGATACTCCTATGAAGAAAGGCTAAAAAGGTTAGGGCTCTTTAACCTGGAAAAGAGACGGCTGAGGGGAAATATGATAGAAGTCTATAAATTAATGAACGGAGTGGAACGGGTAAACGTATATCGACTGTTTACATTATCAGAATATAGGAAGACTAGGGGACATGCAATGAAGCTACAGGGTAAACTATTTAAGACTAAAAAGAAAATATTTTTTCACTCAACGTGTAATCAAACTCTGGAATTTGTTACCGGAGGATGTAGTAAAGGCTGTTAGTATAGCTGGGTTTAAAAAAGGTTTGGACAAGTTCCTGGAGGAAAGGTCCATAAACCATTATTAAGAAGGGACCCAGGATATCAATGCTTGACCTAGTACAAGCATTGCAGTACCTGTGTCTTTTGGGGAAACTGCTAGGTACGTATGATCTAGATTGGCCACTGTTGGAAACAGGATACTGAGCTTGATGGACCTTGGTCTGACCCAGTATGGCATATCTTATGTTCAAGCAAGAAGTCAGTCCTCACATATGGACTCCCAAGCTACAGGCTACCAAAAAAAAACTTGTAAAAAGTCAAAGCCATGGGCGACCCAAAAAGTGGACCGTAAAGGGTAGCAGGAGGCGCTGATTGGCTGGAATCTGACACTGCAGCAACAGCAAAGATGCAATCTCCACTCTGGCAGTCTGGACATCACAGGTGGGAGGGAGGAGTTACACTATTCCTCGAAGAGGTGACGGAGTACGGCATGGCCGAAGGTGCCATCCCTCCAGGAGGTCTCTTCCAAACAGTAGTATGCAGTGAAGGTGTGCACAGAGGACCAGATGGCAGCCCGACAGATGCCCAGAAAGGGCACCGAGTGCAAGCTTGCCAGAGGTCGCCATGGCACGCATTTTGAGAGCCATATGACACTCCGGAGAGCCCTGCCTATTGATTGGCAAAAGAAATGCAGTCAGCCACTCACCGTGAGGTGCACTTGGAGACTGCAACCCCCGGATGACTGCGGTCAAAAAAGACAGAGCTGCGACCTCTGGATGTAGAAAGACAACACGCTTGTAGTCCAGCATATGCAGGGAGGCTTCCGCACTAGAAGAATGAGATCTACAAAAGGTGGCAATACCACCTCCTGACAACCTTCAGCAAGAACTTTGGGCGAGTCCAAAGGACGACTCTGTTCTTGTGGAACTTGGTGTAGGGTGCATGTGCCACCTGTTCAATGTAAAATGCTTATTCTGTTATGTGTAAACTGCACTGATTTTGAAATAGTAGAGTGGAGGAGTGTCCTAGTGGTTGGGGCAAGGTACTTCAGGCCGGAAGGTCGGGGGTTCAAATCCCACTAGAGGACAGCAACCTTGAGCTGGAAGGACTGGGGTTTCTAGTCCCACAGGTGCTCCTTGTGGTCTTGGGCAAGCCACTTAACCCTCCATAGCCCATGTTACCTGTAAAATAGTTATCTCCAAGTTATGCCATGTTCAATGTAATTTCAGTTTGTTCAATGTAAACCACACTGATGCAGAATAGTGCGGTATATAAGAGAATGTAAATAAATATAAAACCAACCAAATAAATAAAATAAATAGCACCTGCAGTTCGTTCACTCGCCTGGCCAAAGTGAGCGCCACCAGGAACAGGATCTTCCAAGAAAGGTACTTGACATTGCAGGTAGCCAGGGGTTCGAAGGGTGTAGCCATGAGCTTCCCCAATATCACACTGAGGTCCCATGGCACTGGTAGCAGACTAATCAGGTGCCAAGGAGGAGGAGGTCTTGTATAATTTATTTTAAATTAATATGATGTACTGTAATTTATTACAATGTCTTGTCTCTCTGTCCTCCATGCCCCAATGTAAACCCTTTTGTTGTCCTGTTAACCACTTTGATTGAAGGATAAGGTGGTATACAAAACTGATTAAATAAAATAAACCAGACCACCAGAGGGTGCACCAAGACTGCCTGGCCATCCACTACATAGTGGTGAGCAGAGGTGGCACAGAGATGCACTCTGACTGTGCTGGACAAGGCCAGCCCCTAACAGGTGCAGAAGGTATCGTAAAATGTCCAGCATCACGCAGAAGGGGTTGAGACTAATCTGCACACCAGTGTGAAAACCTGCGTCATCTAAAAGCATACACCCGAAGCATGAAGTCCTTATGCAAGGCAAGGAGAACGTTTTTCCACTGATCTGGAGAGACTGATGTGGTATAGATAGCCTCTCAGCAGCCAGGCAGTCAGGGCTAGGGACTGGAGTTTGGGGTACAGTAGCGTCCTGTCCTCCTACGTCAGCAGGACCGGGGCACTCCCAGCAGCAATTGGTCCCTCTGGGATAGCTGCAGGAGCAGGGGGAACCAGGGCTGCCTGAGCCACTTGGGTGCAATAAAGATGACTGAAGCCACCTCTGCTTGGATCTTGAGGAGAGCACTTGGCACCAGGGGTGTGGGCAGGAATGCATAGAGGAAGCCCCTGGACCAGGGGAGGAGAAAGGTGTCCTCTGCCTTCCGACCCCAGGCTGGCCTCCAAGAGCAGCATGGCAGCTGCGTGTTCTCTGGACTGGCAGAGAGGTCGACCTCTGGGGTCCCCCAACACCAAAAACCTCTGCCAGCACAGTTGGGATCAGTCTCTGCTCATGGGGCTGGAGGACGTGGCTCAGGTGGTCGGACAGCATGTTGTCCTAGCCCAGCAAGTACACCATTCTGAGGGCCATGTTCTTCTCCATCGCAAAGTTCCAGAAGTGCAATGCTTCCCAGCAGAGGTGGTATGAACCCGTGCCCCCTGCTTGTTGATGTAGTACATTGCAACCTCGTTGTTAGTCTGAACCTGAACCTCATGCCCTTCCAAATGATCTTGGAAGACCCGCAGGGCACGATAAACTGCTCTGAGTTCTAGCAGATAAATCTGCGAGGCACTCTCCTCTGGTGACCATGGGCCCTACGACTGCAGATGACCATAGTGTGCCCCCCAGCTCAACTTGGATGCACCTGTTGCGAGGATGCGGTAAGTTGGGGAGCCTGGAAAGGCAGGCCGGCTCTGAGTTTGAGGGGGTCCTGCCACCAGGTGAGTGATGTCACCAGGGCTGGTGTGACCAGGATGTGGTCCTCTAGACAGCCAGAAGCTTGTGTCCATTGGGCGCTTAGCATCCACTGTGCCTGCCTCATGCGGAGGTGGGCAAATGGGGTGACATGGACAGTGAGGATGCCATGTGCTCCAAGAGGTGGCGCATCTGTCTGGCCATCATTGCTGAGCCACCTTATATGGCTTGGGCCAGGGCAGATAGGCATTGTGCCAGATCGAGATGCAGGAAGGCCCTTGCTTGAGTGGAATCCAGTAGGGTGCCGATGAACCAAGTGCTGGGTGGGCCAGAGGTAAGACTTTGGGAAGTTCACGACAAAGCCCAGGTGCTGGAGCACTCCTACGGTGCGCTGCACTGTGCACTTCCCCGGGCGTGTTGACTTGTAAGAGCCAGTCATCCAGGTAGGGGAAGACAAACACCCTCTGGAGAATGAGGTGAGCAGCTATGACTTCCAGGCATTTGGTGAATACCCTGGGAGCTGAGGTGAGGCTGATGGGGAGTACCCTGTACTGATAATGCCGGCTGTCGCCGACGAATCAGAGGTACTGATAGTGCCTTGGATGGATCAGGATGTGGGGGTATAGGCGTCTGAGATCCAAGGAGCATAGCTAATCTCCCTATAGGAGGGTAAGGCAGCAAGGTTCCAAGGGATACCATTTTGAACTTTTCCTTAACCAGGAAGCAGTTGAGGTCCCGCAGATCCAGGATGGGTCGGAAGCCCCTGGTCTTCTCGGGGACCATGGAGTAGCAGGAGTAGAATCCCCTGCCTAGGAGAGGTTGAGGGAATGGGCTCTACCGCTTGA
This sequence comes from Ichthyophis bannanicus, assembly GCA_033557465.1. Classification (NCBI taxonomy): domain Eukaryota; kingdom Metazoa; phylum Chordata; class Amphibia; order Gymnophiona; family Ichthyophiidae; genus Ichthyophis; species Ichthyophis bannanicus. The sequence goes on from CM066034.1 coordinate 923,805,698, forward strand.
TCCTTGATCAAAACCGAGCTCCTTTTGCAGAAGTTCCCTTGTGCAAGGGGTCCATGGGTAATTCCAAGGGAAAGAAGGGAGGCGGCAGCTGGGCAAAGCAAAGGAGATAACCTTCCCTGGCCACCTGCAATATCCAGGTGCCTGTGGTGGTTTGGTCACTGGTGTGCAAAGTGGACCAGCCGCCCTCCCATGAACCTCTGGCCTTGTACCTCCTGGAGGAGGCTATGCCCAAGGAGTCAAAAACTCTCCCAGGCTGCAGCTGAGGTGCTGTGGGGGAGCATAGTAGGCCTAAAACCTGGGGAAGTTTCTGTAAACCTTCTTGGTCTTCAGACAGAAGGGCCCCCCCCCCCCCCACAAAGTCTTCCTATGGGAAGGTTCAGACACTTTCTTGGACAGCCTGGTTTTGATCATGAATTCCTTTCTTCAGCTTATCTGATGTCTCCAACTGGGGAGAGAATCTCTTTGGCAAGCCCATGACACCTTCTCCGTCATGAATTTGCCGGAGATTCTCCTTCTGGTTGGAGACATCAGCTAACGTGTCCTGAACCCACTGCTCCATTGGAGGACTGTAGTGAGACACGGCATCAGGCACTAATGCTCACTGCAGCTACCCATGCCACCGACTTGAAGCAGTCAAAGGCTGCCCAAGTTTGAAACTTGGAGCACTCCTTAACTGATGACACCAGGGGTCCTGAAGCACTCAAAAGGTTTGCCTGCTAACCCAGCTGAGAACCTGGCGAATTCCTTCGCCAGGTCTCTGAGCTACAAGCCCATATCCAGTTGGTATGCCTGGAGCCCTGGAAACACTTCTGACCAAAAGCATCCAGGGTGCGTGCCTCCTGCCGAGATGCACCAGCGAGTGCATCTTCTGGCTTTTAATGCAACGCATAGCCGACTCCACCACCATGGCGTTATGTGGCAGTTGTGTTTTCTGGGAGCCAGGACTCTGGCCAACTCAATACTGCGAATTGAGTCGATAGTTCACAAAAGGCACCATCACTGGCATCTCCCACATCCTGAACAGCAGCTGTTCAAGGATGGGGGGCATGGGCACTGTCAGTGCCTCTCGAGGAGGGGCCTCATACTGGAGGTTCTGCAGATCCCTCAGTAAGCGGCTCATCCTCTGGCACCATGATGGAGTGTCTAGGACATCTCATGGACAAACGCCAGGAAAGTTAGGTTGGAGGGGATGTCCTGATGAAGGATGGTGTCAGGAGACTCCTCAGTCTCCTAGACCGACTTGGAGCTGGAGGAGTTAGCCAGCTCTCTGCAGTTGTCTGACTCTGCGATGATACCTGGTGTCAGGACTCCAGCGCGGCCACGTCATGCCGGTCTTCAACTCAGATGCCGACCGAGTCAACACCAAACGGGCCAACATCAAGGATGGGAGAGGTGTCCTCTGGGAAGGTCCTGGATGAGGACAGTCCGGTCACAGGCACTGACGAAAGTGACTGGGAGTTGGGCCCTGCTGAGCCTCTATGAACACTGCAAAGCTGCGATCTAGGGCTAGCATCCTGGCCTTGATGCCCCACTATTCTGCCCAGGTGGGCGATGTCTTCAAGGATGCAGAGGCTGGTGTTGGGTCCCTGGTAGGGGAGTCCTGCATAGTGATGGCGTCAGGGGCACCGACTCCACAGGCGATGCTTCTCTCTGGGTTTGCTTGGAGGAGGGGGGGCGCTCTGGGTTCTAATCACCAGCGTCGAGTCGAGGGCTCCTCACCTGGGTCCCGGAGGTCTTGCCTCCCGGGCCGGGGTTGAATCTTGACTTCGGCTTCGATGAAGTCTTTGACGCCCAGGGGTCCTCAGAAGACAACTGACCAAGCCTGGGGAGGGGACGGCAAGTCACCTGACACCAGCATTGAAAGCAAGGATTCCACTCCTGATGCTGATTCTGAAGCAGACTTGCCAAACAGCTTCCCCTGCTACTTTTCACGCTCCTTCCAGGTCTCAGCCGACATGAAAAGGCAAAGCATGCAGGAAGGCACGTCTTGGTCCACCCCGAGGCATTTTATGCAGGTACTGTGGCGGTTGCACGTGCCACACTGCTTAAATCCGCTGGTTGAAGACGTAGCGGGAAAAACAAGCCCAGCAAAGTTAAACTCAGACATCTTGATCATGAGCAAAAACCAGTGGGGCAAAAAAGAAAAGAAAAGGAAATACCTGAGCAAAAAGCATAACGTCAAGGACTCAGGTGGCGGAAAGTGATAGATACCGAAGAAGTTACTGAGAAAGTGGTGAAAAAATCCATTTTAACCGGGGTGTACAGAGAGCATGTCTGCAGGGTTCTGTGGAAAAAAAAAGGACAGAGGTAAGATGGCACCTCTGAGCATGAAGGTGATAGTACATGCATGGTGTAGGTCCCAAAGACTTTCTTCAAAAGCAGGGGACTGGATTCACATCAGCACCGACACCCATACGTGAGGACTTCCTTCCTGCCTGTTCCTGGATAACCCCCATTACAGGTAAGCAACTATGCTTTCTATGGATAAAAGCAGGGGGATGCAGGAACACTCTAGGTGAGTCCAAAGCTGAGGGCTGCTTGAAAGTTCATCAAGGTGTAGCCCAGAAGAAAACAGAGGTGAAGAATTTCCACAGTACAACCTGGCCAAAGGCAAAGTCGGTGGCTGAAGAACGAGTCAAGTTGTGGTGTTTTGCAAAGGTATGAACAGATGACCATATGGCACAGCTTTGCAGATATCTTGCAAAGGAATAGTAGCTGATTAACCACCATAGTTGCTGTCGCATGAAGGCAGGGGTGACCTTGGGGGGGGGGGGGTGTAAGGCCCAGCTGAACAAAGAAATAAAGTCTACTATGCAGGAAGAGATGGTTTGCTTAGAGGCAGGTCTGCCTGGATTGTTCAGGATAAAAAAAGTGACAAAAATACGAGAAGATTGACGAAGCCGTTTGGTTGCTTGGAGATAGTAAAGCAAAGCTCGTCTGCAATCCAAAGAATGTAGTGCTTGCTCTGGAGAATTCAGCTGTGTCTCTGGGAAGAAGGCAGGAAGCACTATAGATTGGTTGAGGTGGAAACTGGAGACAACCTTTGGAAGAAACTTAGGATGGGTACGTAGTAGTACCTTGTCATGAAAGAATTGTGTGTTAAGGAGAATAATGCACAAGAGCTTGGAGTTCGCTGACATGTTTGGCAGAGGCGATAGTGATGAGAAAAATACTTTTCCAAGTAAGATGCTTTAAAGAAGCAGACCAGAGGGGCTTAAAGAGGACTTCATTAAGTACTGAGAATACAACATTGAGATCCCATGCTAAAGCAGATGGTTTCAGAGACTACTTAGAATTCATGAGGCCCTTCATGAAGTGAGAAACGACAGGATGCATGGAAATTGATTTGCCATTGTTATGATGGGAAACAGCAATGCCAGAAAGATGGAAACGAACTAAGTCTGCGGTTCAGATTCAGACACGTGGAAAAGATAAGTGAGAACAAGGCTGAGGGGGCACATGAGAGGATCCAAACCCTGTGACGAAGCCCAATGAGAGAAATGAGTCCATTTAAAGCCATAGATGTGCTGTGTTGAAGGGTGCCGGGACACCTGAAGTATAGCTTGGACATCAGCTGGCATGGAATGAGCAGAATACTCCAGTCACTTTCCAAGCAGTTAGAGTCAGAAATGGTAGGTTGGGGTGAAGAGGTGACCGCCCTGCTGTGTCAGGAGGAAAGGATGCAGTAGTAGAGATCATGGACCGTTCTGAGCCATGGCAAGGCTATGCAAGTACGACATCTGTCTGGACCATTGTGGGGCAATAAGGATAAGCATTGCTCTGTCCGCTCGGGCCTTGAGCAGTGCCAGAGGAATGAGAGGAAAAGCAGACAGTAGGCGATCTGCCCAACAGATGAGGAAAGCATCTGCTGCCCATCTCCCTGGGCTGGGCCAAAGGAAACAGTAGAACTGATACTTGGCATTGTTATCTGATGCAAAAAGATCCATTTAGGGTGTTCCCAAGGCCTGAAAGATAAGGAGGGATCCAGAAACCATTTGTGGGGATTGAGGCATCAGCTGAGTGAGTCCGCTAGCTAGTTGTGGACTCTGGGAAGTTAAGTTGCAGTGAGGAAGACTCCAATGGCCTGGGCATAGAGCCATAGGTGGATGGCTTGGCAATAGAGTCGAAGGGAACCAGAGCTGCCCTGCTTGTTGATGTAAAACATGGTGACCCAATTGTCTGTTTACACAAGGAGTGACTTGTTGAGGATCCAACAGAAGGCCTGAAGGGAACAGAAGATTGCATGCATCTCCAGCAAGTTGATGTGTAGAGAAGACTCTTTGTTGGACTAAGGACTCCGAGTTGTGAGATGCATGAGATGAGCATCCCAGCCTATGTGGGAGGTATCCGTGGTTAGAGTAAGTTGGTGTGATGGTTGAAGAAAAGGATGCCCTACCGTCAGACTGGACAGAAGGGTCCACCAATGAAGAGACTGGCGCAACTGATCATTTGATCTGGAGAGAGGAACCTTGCAGCGAAGGCACAGAGTATGCTGATTCCAGTTGAGTTTGATGTGCCACTGGAGAGGTTGTATATAGTTCTGTTTGCATGCCTTTATATGTACTGAGGCTGCCATGTGTCCCAACAGGCGCAGGATGTTGTGAGCAGAGACCTGTGGAAAAGCCAGCAGCCAAGTGGCAAGCTGTTGCAGAGTGGTTATTCTGCTTGGAGGAAGATAAGCTCACACTAGAGTTGTGTTTAAGCGAGCTCTGATGAGGTTTGCACTCTGACTTTTGGAAGATGATTATGAAGTCAAGCTGTTGCAAGAGCAAGGCAGTTGCTTGGATGAAGGCCATAGTCGAGGCCTTATTGGAACCTGTGATGAGCCAGTCATCCAGATAAGGATAAACACACAGACCTTGTTTATGTAGGCAGGGGCGGCCCAAGGGGGGTGCGGGGCCATGTGCGGAGACTTGGTGTGGGGCCTCATTTGCATAAGAGGCCTCATTTGCATAAATATTTGCATAATGTTACCATATACTAACTTTTAGTAAACATGCCTCTTAATGAGTGTATGGATAAAGAAAGACTAAAAGATTTCTACATTACTATAATCCAGTGCCAACCGCCAGACACATTAGGAACTACTACAAACACTGCCCATTTAGAACCCATAGCAAACCCGCCGTATCCTTACAGCACTACCAGGACTCACAAAGCACCATACCTATCAAAAGGAAACACTGCAAATATTAAACCAATACATTTCAGAGAACAACAATACATGACCTACTGGGGAAAGAGAACAAGTGGCAATGTCAAATAGGAATTACATAAACAGAATACCTCAGCTCAATTACACATGCAGAACATAGACCATCACCAAACAAGGAATCACAATTTAGAAATAGGAAGACAATAATTAAACTGGGAACCCCAAAAGCCAAACTTGGAATGTACAACACTGTAGAAATAAAACTATAAATTAATTTCCTCTTGTACTAAACAAAGCGCAGACGTTAATGATGCACATTTCCCAGAGCTGACATATTCCAATTAATAAATTCAAAATAAAGAGATATTTTTCTACCTTTTGTGCATTTTTTTCAGCTGCAATTGCTCCAGACACTTTCTTCTGGTTTCTTCGTGTCTTCTGCTAACTCTCCATCGTCTGCTGTACATTTGTCCTTTCTTCTCCTAGTTTTTTTCCACTCTCTCTACATCTGCTGTATCATACTAATCTTTCTCCTTTTGCTCTTTCCTCATTCCTATTTCATCCACTCAAATTTTACCCCTCCATCCTCAATCCCCACTTACTCTCCCAATACCCGGCCAATTGTAGATTTTTCATCCCTCCCACACAAAATATTTTTCCCCTCTCCATTTTACTCTCCCAGCCCCATCCCATTCTAATCCTCCCCCAACATCAGCTCCCTTCTAGTTCCAGCCTCACCCAGCATCCATTCCCTTCTAGTCCCTGCATCAGCCCATTTCCAGTCCTAGCCCCCCATCAGCCCATTTCCAGTCCTAGCAACCCCCCAACCCAATACCAGTCCTAGCCCCCCCATCAACCCACTTCCAGTCCTAACCCCCCATCACCCCATTTTCAGTTTAAGCCCCCCCTATAACCCATTACCAGTCCTAAACCCCCATCAGCCTACTTCCAGTCCTAACCCCAGCAGCCCATTTCCAGTCAGCCCCCCATAGCCCATTGCCAGTCCTACCCCCCCATCAACCCACAGCCCATTACCAGTCCTAACCCCATCAGCCCACCTCAAGTCCTAACCCCTCCCCATCAGCCCATTTCCTGTCCTAGCCCCCCCATAGCCCATCAGTCCTAACCCCCCCATAGCCCATTACCAGACAGCCCCCATCAGCCCACAGCCCATTACCATTCTTATCCCCCCCATAGCCCATTACCAGTTCTAACCCCCCAACAGTCCACAGCACATTACCAGTCCTAACCCCATCAGCCCATTTCCTGTCCGAGCCCCCCCCCCCACAGTCCATTACCAGTCCTAACCCCCCACAGCCCATTACCAGTCCTAAACCCATCAGCCCACCTCAAGTCCTAACCCTTCCCCATCAGCCCATTTCCTGTCCTAGCCCCCCCATAGCCCATTATCAGTCCTAACCCCCCCATAGACCATTACCAGTCCTAACCCCCCCATAGACCATTACCAGTCCTAACCCCCCAACAGCCCACAGCCCATTACCAGTCCTAACCCCATCAGCCCACCTCCAGTGTTAACCCCATCAGCCCATTTCCAGTCCTAGCCCCCCCATAGCCCATTACCAGTCCTAACCCCCCCCAACAGCCCACAGCCCATTACCAGTCCTAACCCCATCAGCCCACCTCCAGTCTTAACCCCCCCCATCAGCCCATTTCCAGTCTTAGCCCCCATAGCCCATTACCAGTCCTAACCCCCCCAACAGCCCACCTCAAGTCCTAACCCCTCCCCATCAGCCCATTTCCTGTCCTAGCCCCCCATAGCCTATTACCAGTCCTAACCCCCCCAACAGCCCATTACCAATCCTAACCCCAACAGCCCACCTCCAGTCTTACCCCGCCCCAGCCCATTTCCAGTCCTAGCCCCCCAAATTCCATTACCCGTCCTACCCCCCCACAACCCCCCCGCCCACCTCAACTCATAACCCCCACCATAGCACATTACCAGTCCTAACCCCCCCCCCCATCGGCTCAAGGAAAATTAAAAAAAAAAAAAAAAAAAAAAGCTGGCTGCTACCGCTGCCGGTGTCTTACGGGGCCCCCTCTGCCCGGCTGAGTCCCTCCCTCTGCGATGGCTGAGCCCCTCTGTGCCGGCTTTCAGATTCGCGAAGGGAGAGTGTCTCCCTCGCGTCTGTTAAGCCCGCAGGGGTTGATTTTCCCAGCAGCCCCTGCGGGCTTAACAGACACGAGGGTGACACTCTCCCTTCGCGAATCTGAAAGCCGGCACAGAGGGGCTCAGCCATCGCAGAGGGAGGGACTCAGCCGGGCAGAGGGGGCCCCGCGGGACACTCCATTCTGCCGCTGCCGCGGCGGCAGCAGCAGGGGTAGCAGCCAGTTTTGTTTTTTTAAATTTAATTTTGAAAAAAAGGCAGAATGTTCTTTGCGCGGGGCCCCCTGAAACGTGGGGCCCTGTGCAAAAAACATTCTTGCTCAATGGACGGGCCAGCCCTGTATGCAGGTATACCAAGGCAACCGCCAAGCACTTCATGAAAATTCTTGGAGCTGAAGAGCAGCACCCTGTACTAGTAATGATCTGACTTAAAGCAGAAGCAAAGATACTTTCAATGACGAGGATGGATGGTAATATGGATGTAGGCATCCTTGAGGTCTAGAAAGGCAAGTCAGTCATCCTATCACAAAAGGGGTAGGATGGTGGCTATGGATGCCATCTTGAACTTTTCTGAGGTAGAGGTTGAGGTCGTGAAAATCAAGAATAGGGTGAAGGCCTCTGGACTTTTTGGGAATAAGGAAGAACCAGAAGTAGAAGCCCTGGCTGTGTTCCAATTCCAGAACAGTCTATTGCATGACTGGAGAGCAAAGCCGATAACTCCTTTTCCAGGATGGGTAGTGGAAATGAGGAATTCTGCTTGGTGGCAGTAATGCTTGAGGTGGGGTGGCCGTGAAATTGAGTTTGTAACTGGAAGAAATGATGCTCAGGACCCAGCGATCTGTTGAGATGGAGTGCCAGGTGCTCGGAAAGTGCTAGATTCATCCTCCTATAGGTAGATAGTCAAAAACTGGGGATCGCCTTGGAAGGTTGCACTGAAACGACAGCTGTTTCCTCTGTCTGGGGCGCTGAGGATAAGCAGGTGCAGGATGACTTTGTGGTGGAGGCCTACAATAAGGCTGAAAATGCTGTTGAGGGTAATACTGCTGAAAATATTGGTAACGGTAAGGTCTCATACTGAGGGTATGGAGGATGGCAGAACTGTTGAGCTTGTTCCGGGGGTTGGGCTTAAACTCACTGTGGGGGAATGGTCTTTCACCTCTGAAACAGCTTCCTGCACTTTAGAACCAAATAGGCTATGTCCCTGACAGGGAGCGTCCACCAACCAGTCATGAAGATCTTCCCTGAGACCGGAAACTCTGAGCCACGCCGTGCGACGAGCAAAGATGGACGTAGCTGTGGTTCAGGCAGTTGAGTCAAAAGCGTCATAGGTAGAGCAAATGATATGATAGAGGGACTCCTGCAGATTGTCTTGAAGAGTCCGACACTTTGAATTTGGCATGGGAGCAGGATCCGGCATCTGCAAAAGAAGATCATGATGGTACTGAAGCATCTGAAGTTGGTGGGCTAGTATTCTCATGGTTAGCATCCCACTCTGAAAAGGATTTCCTCCCAACTGAGTCTAAAATTCACGGAGCTACTGATGTTGGAACCCCTGTGCAGGCAGCACTTTGTACTTAAGACCAAGGCAACGAGATGTGGTGTGCCCTGACGCCGGTGTGCTCCAGACGCGAGAAGATTCTGCAAGATCTGAGGGACCGGCATAACAAGGATCTCCTTGAGTGCACTACAAGCCTGTAAGATCGATTGAAAGTCTTTGTTAGTGTGGGTCTGAGAGTAAAAGCCAGTGCCCTAAATAGCTTCCGGAGAGATTTTGGGTAACAGAAACCCTCAGAAGGTTCATGCTCCATTACTGGAGATGGTGAATCTTCAATATCTCCAAAGAGGGAAGGCTCCGGATGGACTTACTGCCAAGTAGTCCCCTGCCCCCCCAAGGGAGCAGAATTTTGGCAGTCCATAAGGGGTGGTGGCTGTGGGGAGGCAGGAAGCTGATAAGAAGGAATCTCTGTAGATGGTGAGCATTCAATCAGAGGTTCAGCTCCCAGCAGGGCAGCACTGTCTTGGACGAAACGGCATAATTGGAGGAGAGGGTCCTCATTGAAGGATGCATCCTCTGGCATATGAGGTACAGGAGACAGGGTTGGAATGATCCAAGTGATGTCTGTTTCTTGGTAGTGAGGGAGGAGGGTCTGATGATTCACCCTCTGACTTAACGCTTGTGGGACTGCGAAGCACAGTAACTTACCTGTAACAGGTGATCTCCGGAACAGCAGGAATTAGTCTTCACACGTGGGAGACGTCGCCGACGGAGCCTGCACGGGAAAATGCTCCCCAGCATCCAATCAGAAAGCCTTTGGGAGCATCCCCCGCACCTGCGCGGTGGCTTCCCGCCCTTCCCACTGCCTCTCCCCAGTTGAGTTTCATAGCTGAGCCGGCAGGAGAGGAGAGGAAGGAATAGAGAAAAAGAGAGATACAACTCCCAGGGGAGGTGGGCGGGTTGTTAAGACTAATTCCTGCTGTTCCGGAGATCACCTGTTACAGGTAAGTAACTGTGCTATCTCCAGGAACAAGCAGGAATGAGTCTTCACACGTGGGGACTCCCTAGCTTAGGATGCCCGGGGAGATAACATAAGCGCAGCCCAGACGGGATGGCATTTGCCCAGCCTGAATCTCTGGCATCCCCTGAGGGATGGAGGGCAGGAGTTGAATAGAGGAACAGCGAATCCAAAGACTACGGAGGCAAGTCTTTAGAGTGCAGAACAGGTACCATTAGGATACAGCAAAAAAAAAAACCCAGGCTACGGGAGTAGGCAGAGGGGAGCATGGAGAGAATCATTAAGCATGTAATGAGTAAATGACCTAGTACCATACAGAGCTAACCAGCCATTAAGTTTCTACTGAATTAATGGTTTAGAATCCTGGACTGCTTACCCACCGGGTTGTCGGAAGTAGTCCTGTGATGAAGGCACTGTAGACGCAGTAGCGAGGTCATCAAGGAAACTTCACCGCAGTGGGGAGGAAGTTCCAAATCCGGAAAGGCCATGGGATCCAGGCGTCAGCTGGGTCAGGAGAAGGACGGCAGGTCTTCCAGGGGGCTCACGGCAAGCTGAGCACTCCCTTAGGAGTAGAGTCCATACTCAGAGGACCAACAGTAGAAGACAGGCCGAACTAGCGAGCCTATCCCGGAGAAGAGTAGAGGTGTACCCCGGAGCAGAAGGGGTACACAGTCTGCCCTAGCGAGAGATAGGGAGACAAGGGTCCGGGCCTCCGGGAGGAGGACCTAACTGAAAAAGGGACTGTTGACTTCACAGCAGTAGGGTGTCACCAGTCCGCGGCCCGACGGGGATTAGGCAGGCGGACTGGCCGGACCCCCTGGGGGGGGGGGGGGGTGAGTACCGGCCATAGGGGGAAAAGCGGTAAACACAGGTACTGTGGGGATCCCCCAAGGCGCCTGCCAAGCAGGTGATATCTAGTATATCTAAGCCGGTGGACATGGGGACGCCCCCTCCAGTACGAACGCAGGCACGCCGGGGGGGGGGCCTGCCTCCATGAGCAGCACTCAGGTAAGGCGGATCTGCCATCGATCCCCAGAACGTCCACCTGGAGAGGTGGCCGCAAGATCCGTCAGGGGAGGGATCTTTCCCGGAGGGTAAGGGCAGATTGGCGAGCTAAGAGCGCGGTAGCGCGGGGGACGGAGATAGCATCAGTCCGGTAGAATGCCGCAGGGGTTGGAGGCCCTAATGTGTCCCCAGGACCTGCGCGTAGAAATTGTCCCCCGCACAATCGGGGGACATGAGGGTATAGTCCCCGGAGAGTATAGGGGGACTATAGCGGCTGGAGGGGAATTCCAGTACGGAAGCAATCAGCAAGAGGATACTGGCTGAGAGGGGTTCGGGGACGTACTGAAGAGTAAGTAGGGTGACCGTGGGCCAGAGCGATCACGGCGTAAGGTGGTCTCCCTTTCCCACGGAGGAGAAGACCTGAACCCCTAGATAAGTCCCCGAACATTTTCCAACTGGACGAGCCCCAGAGTAGAGCTCTAGTCTAAACTTCTGGTAAGGAGGTTAAGAGCAGGCAGCCGCCCACCTGAGCCTAAAAATGCTTAGTATGAGAGTCCTGGCGCGGGCCCGGGGACATCAACCCGGGGTGAGAGGTCCCTTGCTTGGGCGCGCCTGGAGGGTGGGCGGAGGGCTGACATTTCCTCTTCCTAGGGAAGGGGGGTCTGGAGGGGCGTTTACCACCACCGGGGGGAAGCCAGGCCCTAGGCTGGCTGCTAACTCTGGGAAGGTTAGCGAAGCACTGTGCGATATGACGTAAGGCTTCGCTATTGAAGAGGTGATCTCCGTCGCAGGGAGAATTACCCAGGATGTGCTGCGCCCGTCGACACAACTCGGACGCCGGCAACCATGCCGTGCGGCGTGCTCTAATGGCAACAGCAGAGGCTCTGCTGACCGACCGGAAGGAGTCCAGCGAAGCACAAGAAAGGAACCCAGAGATATTCCTGCAATGATAAAGAAGCAGGGAATATTCAAAGGCCTTGGTTGCAGATACAAAGGTGGATAACCGAGATAACCTCTCTGTGACCTCCCGAAGCGACAGACTCATATAAAATATATATGAAATAATTCTGGCCGCCAGCATAGACATTTGGAAGGCTTGACGTCCTAGAGTATCTAGTGTCTTCGAGGCGCGGCCTGGAGGGCGAGAAGCATGCCTCTCCTTGCTTCCGGCCTTCCTCAGCGCCGATTCCACCACAATGGACCGATGTGGAAGCTGGTGCTGCCGAAACCCCAGGGACGGAGGCACCCGGTACAGAGCCTGCATCGCAGTCGGCGGCGCCGGAACCCTCAAAGGCGACCGCCAAGCCCCCAGCAGGAGATCCTGCAGGGCAGGATGCAGAGGAAGCATCGCGGCTGCCTGTTCCGCAGGGCCTGGGCTCGGAACCGGGATAGGGATGGCCAGCAAGTCCGCCATGTCAAGAAGGAAATCCTGAAAAGGCGGCTCTGCCGGAGCAGTTATGGCGGGAGAGGTCGCCCGGGCACTAAGAGGCCGCTCGGGCCGACGCCCGCTGGGCAGAGGAGGGGACCAACCGGCCCGGATCGGGGCAGTCAACATGGCGTCGTCGGCTCCTGGAATTGATTCCAAGCTAGGCATCGAAGAAGTCGATGGCACCGATGGCGCCGCAGGAACCGGCCTCGGCCCCGAACCCGGGGGCGGTGCTTCCCCCCGTGACTGGAGTGAATCCGCGGCCGCCGGAGGGCAGGGGCCAGCGGTCTCTGCTCTGCGGGAGAGGACAGGGGCCGATCCCGAGACGTGCCGTGGCCAGGCTTTCAAGGCTGGACAACGACTCCAGGCTGGGCATCGAACCGAGCGAGGAGATAGACTCCGTCCTCGAGGCCCCCGGCGGGAGTGATCGTGCCGGTGGTGGAGATCCCGGAGCGCGGATCGGAACCGCGCCGACCGGTGCCGCGAACATCAAGGGCCCCTGAGGACGGTGCTCGGAGGAGAGGGGGTCATCTGACGCAGGCGCCGATGTCGATCGGCGGGCACTGCCCGGCGCCGGGCTCCCTCTCGAACCCGTCCGACCCGGAGAGAAATCCTTCCGGGGCATACGGCCCGTCCCCGGGGGACCCCGGTCACCCGACGACGAATCCCTGTGGGGGGGGGAGTGCAAAGCCCCTGCGCCGACGTCGGGGTACCGTAGCGGGGCGGCGCAGACCCAGATTGGGTCGAAGCGGTCGAAGACCCCGAGGCCCCTTCTCTAGGGAAGGGCGGGGCCCTCGACGGCCGCATCGATGCCGGGGAGTCGCCTGTGCACTGGCCGACATACCCCGGGGAAGGTCGATGGCGGTCCCTCGTGCTCGAATCCCCTGCCGTCACCGGCGGAGCGGCGCCGTTCGAACCCGGCACCACCCTTGCGCAGGGCTGGGATACCGGCGACCCGGCGCGGGTCGAAGCGAGCGGCCCCGAGGGGAGGGAGGCCAGATGACCATCCCCGGCGCGGAGCGGAACCACCGACGCCCGCGCCCTCGAAGCGGGTACTACCCCCGCGCATGACCTAAACGTAGGGCCGTCAGACAGTGTCGAGTCGATCGGCCCCCGAGGTGCCGAGGGCAGCGGCTGGCGATCCCCGGAGGGGAGCGGGTCACTCGACATCGACAGGTCGGCACCGCCCAAAGCGGATACCACCCCCGTAGGAACACCATACCGGCGTGAGTCGGTCGGCCCCGGAGGCGCCGAGAACCACAGTCTCCAATCCCCTGTGAGGAGCGGAACGCTCGACACGGACGCCGAGGGGCCGGTACTGCCCGAAGCGGGTACCGCCCGCGCGCATGGCAGGACTGAAGGAACACCAGGCTGGACTGAGTCGATCGACCCCGGAGGCGCCGAGGACAGCAGCCGACGATCCTCGGTGAGGAGCGGAGCGCTCGACACCGACGCCCGGGGCTCAGTACCGCCCAGAGCGGCTACCATGCCCGAGCATGGCTTGGATGTAGGGAGGTCAGACCCAGTTGAGCCGATCGGCCCCGAAGGCGCCGAGGACGCCGGCTGACGATCCCTGGCTAAGAGTGAAACACTCGACGCCGACGCCAGGGAATCGGCACCGCTCGAAGCGGGTACCTCCCTCGGGCATGGCTCGGGAATGTTCTGTGAGGAACGAACCTCAGGAACATCCCGAAACCCCGTAAATGCTTTGGAGCCCGAGGACTCCCGCCGGGGTATATCAGCCAAGGAGGACTTGAGGGGTTGGCCGGAGCCGTCGCCATGCCGCTCATGAGACTCGCCCCTCAAGACTCGGCTAGTCTTAACAGACTGTTGTGTGGTTACCTGATCCTGGAGAGAAGGACAACCTGACGACCGCGCCTTTGGCGCGAAGACGTCGTCGAGGGATACCCGAAAGAGGGAGGGTCTTCTCCCGACACTGTAGCCCAGGGAATCCGGGGAAAAAGGGTCAGGCCCCAAACAGGAGAGGCACTGGGCATTGGAGTCCACGTGGAAACTTGAGTCCACGTGGAAACTTAAGTCCCCGCCGTGAGGCTGGGGGGAAGAAGGCTCCGAAGGGGGCGACAAAAATTAAATGAAAACAATTAAAAGAAAGAAAGAAAAAAAGGGGGGGGGGCACGGAGGTGCCACCGTCGGCGGGAGAGCCGCAACTACAGAAAAAATGAAAATTTTCTGCGGTGGCAGGAGGGACGTCCTGCCTGCTCCGCGGAAAACAAAAAACTGGGGAGAGGCAGTGGGAAGGGCGGAAAGCCACCGCGCAGGCACGGGGGATGCTCCCAAAGGCTTTCTGATTGGATGCTGGGGAGCATTTTCCCGTGCGGGCTCCGTCGGCGACGTCTCCCACGTGTGAAGACTCATTCCTGCTTGTTCCTGGAGATCTCCTTGGACTTGAGAGCACTACTGGAGTCGCTCTTGCGACTATGCTTCAACTTAGACTTATGTTTTTGATTTACCAGTATATCCGGCCTTGCAGGGTGACCAGCAGAGGCAGGGCTAGGAAGAGGTGGCGTCTGGCCTGAGTTTTTAGGTTCTGGGCAAATTTTTAAACATTGGCGCTGGTAAGGAGTCTGTCTCCAGACGCACAGTGGCCCCTTCAGGTCCCGAATGTGCCTTGTCTGGACCCAATGGGAGAGGGGATGAGGCAGGAGCTGACGTCATGGTGCAGCAGGTGAATGAAGGGCTGCCAGCACATAAGTTTTTCTCTCGGTGGGGTTTTTTTTTTTTTTTAGAGCTGTGGAAAAGGAGAAAACCCTCCACAAGCAGCTCAAAAGAGAAGTTGGGCAAAATGCTTTTTTTTTTATTAAAGAAACCCCCAGGGAGCAGGCGACATGAACATGGAGAAACAAACTGAAAATAAAGAAAGAAGAAACCAAAGCACGATGACCACTTAAGGGGGGGGAAGAGCCTTGAGCACTCGCTGAGCGGTTAACACAGACTGAGGCAACTCAGAGTGGGCAGCAAGGTGGGAAGCAGCACACACGCTCAGAGAAGTCTAAAGGACTCCTGAACTTGGGGAGAGCCAGGCACACAGGCGCTATCAGCAGACAACAACTAGAGTGTGCCTGCATCCCTCTGTATCAGGAGAACAGTGGAAGTGGGCTCCTGCTGTTTTAATGCAGTGAAGCAAATGGCAGAGGTAGTTTCAGGGACAAAGAAAATAGTAGATTAAGGGAAAGAGAAACTATCAAGAAGTCTGCAGTGTCTCTAAAGGACTCCAGGGCAAGGGGAAAAAAGGCTTGTGTAACAATTTTTCTACCAGGATTAGCTTAACCATCAGGCAGATTAATTGGTGACCTAGGGTGGCAGACAAGAACATAAGATATGCCATACTACATCAGACCAAGGGTCAATCAAGCCCTGTATCCTGCTTCCAACGGTGGCCAATTCAGGTCACAAGTACCTGCCAGGTTACAAAAAGGTACACAGATTTTATGCTGATTGTCCAATGGTAAGCAGTAGATTTCCAGGGTCCTCTAATGGTTTATGGACTTTTCTTCCAGGAACTTATCCAAACTTTTTTTAAAATCCAGATACACTAACAGCTTTTTCTACATCCTCTGGTAACTAATTCCAGAGCTTGATTACACGTTGAGTGAAAAAAAATATTTTCTTTGATTACTTTTGAAGGTGCTATATTTTAACTTCATTGCGTGTCCTCTAATCTTTCTACTTTTGAAGGGGTAAACAACCAATCTACATTTACCTGTTCTACTCCATTCATCATTTTATAGACCTCTATCATATTTCCCCCTGAGCTGTCTTTTCCAAGTTGAAGAGCCCTAACCTTTCAAAGCCTTTCCTCATAGGCATATTCTTCCATCTCCTTTACCATGTGTGTCGCTCTTCTCTGTACCTTTTCTAATTCTGCTATATCCTTTTTAAGATATGGTGACCAGAATTGCATATAATGTTCAAGGTGTAGTCGCACCATGGAGAGATAACAGAGGCATAATATCCTTGGTTTTATTTTCCATTCCCCTTTTTTATGATTCCTAGCATTCTATTTGCTTTCTTGGTTGCTGCTGCACACTGGGCAGAGGGTTTCAATGTGTTATCCACGACGATGTCTAAATCCTTTTCCTGGGTGGGGGTTCCTAATGTGGAACCTTGCATCATGTAACTGTACTATGGGTTGTTCTTCCCTAAGTGCGTAACTTTGCCAAGGTCCTCTTACAATTTTTTTTGCAATCTTCTGTTTTAACAACTTTGAATAATTTGGTGTCATCTGCAAATCTGATCACCTCACTCGTTCCTATTTCCAGGTCATTTATAAATATGTTGAAAAGCAGTGTGCCCAGCAAAGATCCCTGGGGTGCTCCACCTTTCTCAACTGAGTAAACTGGCCATTTAGCCCTATTCTCAGTTTTCTCTTTCAACCAGTTCCTAATCCACAATAGTACATTGCCTCCTATCTCATGGCTTTTTAATTTTCCCAAGAGTCTCTCATAAGGGACTTTGTCCAAGGTTTTTTGAAACTTCAGACACACTATATCAACAGGTTCACCTTTTTCTACCTGTTTATCCACACTTTCAAAAAAAATGAAACTGGTGAGCTAAGACTTTACTTTGCTAAATCCATGTTGGATTTCTGCAATTAAACCATGACTATCTAAATGTTCAGAAATTTTCTGTTTTTATAATTGTTTCTACCATACGCCTGGTACAGATGTCAACAGCTCACTAGCCTGTAGTTTCCCAATCACCCATGGAACCCTTTTCATAAAATCTGAAGGGCAGCAAAGACCAGCCATAGTCAAAGCAAAATATTGGGCCAATGCAGAAACCCTGCCCCAAAACGCAGCACTAAAGCTCTAGCACAGGGTTCCCTAAAGCAAGTTTAATACTTTATGAGTAGCAGTGCTGCAAGCAAACAGCATATAAATCAGCTGCACGCAAAAAGTGAGTGCTAAACAGAAACAAGTCAGACACATACTCGGAGGCCTGTGTTAAATATGGCACCTGTGTGCATGCTGGTTTGCTTCACAAAATAAAAGTCATCTGAGGTTAAGGTTGACACTTCACCTCAGATGACCAGAGCCCCCGATTCCTCCCGAACCAACAGTATTACCTGGTGGCCCAGTGACCCTTACACCCTTATGAATGGAGCAGCTTAGTGACCCGCCCCCCCTCCCCCTGTGCCTTAAAAATCAGGGGGGGAGGGGAGTAGATGAATGCTACCCACGCCCTCCCACTCTCATGCTGCCATCTTGAAAAAAATGGTGGTATCTGGCCCCACACAAGGAATCCTGGGGTGCACCAGATTGAGTTAGACTGTCGTAAGGCAAAAGGTGATATTTTACTTACTGGATATTGCCCTTTCCTTGAGTCCTGCTAGGCTAGTCCAGACAAGTGGGATGTACCAAAGCTATGTCTCCACTAGGCAGGAAGAAGATACAGCAGCCAGAAAGCGCAGTTACTCACCTGTAACAGGTGATCTCCGGGAACAGCAGGAATTTAGTCCTCACATATGGGTATCGTCGGTACCGACGGAGCCTGTGCGGGAAGGCTCCCCAGCGTCCAACAGGAACGCTTTTGGGAGCATCCCTCAGCACATGCGCGCTGCCTTCCCCCTTTCCAACTGTCCCTCTTCAGTTACGTTTGTAGCTGAGTGAAAGAATAGAGGGAGAGAGGAAAGAGACAAAGAGAGAGAACTCCTAGGGGAGGTGGGTGGGTTGTGAGGACTAAATTCCTGCTGTTCCTGGAGATCACCTGTTACAGGTGAGTAACTACGCTATCTCCAGGAACAAGCAGGAATGTAGTCCTCACATATGGGGACTCCCTAGCTGAAGATTTCAGGGAGATAGCCCCAGGGAAGGTGCCACCGTCCAAGGTGAGAATCCTTCCTCCCATGGAACACTGGCATCTCACCAGGGTCGGTGGGTAGGAGATGGTTTAGGTTTGAAAGAGATTTTGAAGAAAAGCTTTGCCAAAGAAGACATCCCAACGGGAGGCTTTATCTAGGCAGTAATGGGCTGTGAAGGTGTGTACCGAAGCCCAGGTAGCTGCTCAACAAATGCCATCGATAGACAGAGTGGAGATTAGCCATAGAAGCTGCCATGGCTCTCACATTATGAGCTGTGACATGGTCCTGAAGAGGACGACCCTTACTCTCATAAGCAAAGGATATGCATTGGGCAATCCATTTAGATAAAGTTCTTTTGGAGACTGGAAGTCCCAAATGACTAGGGTCAAAAGCTATAAAATGTTGTGAGGACTTTCTATGTTGCTGTGTTCTTTGTATGTAAAAGGCCAAGGCCCTTTTACAATCCAAAGTATGAAGGTTTATTTATTTATTTATTTACATTCTCTTATATACCGCGCTATTCTGCATCAGTGCAGTTTACATTGAACAAACTGAAATTACATTGAACAGGGCATTATAACTTGGAGATAACTATTTTACAGGGAACATGGGCTGTGGAGGGTTAAGTGGCTTGCCCAAGACCACAAGGAGCACCTGTGGGACTAGAAAACCCAGTCCTTCCGGCCCAAGGTTGCTGTCCTCTAGTGGGATTTGAACCCCCGACCTTCCGGCCTGAAGTAACTTGCCCCAACCACTAGGCCACTCCTCCACTCCGGTTTCTTAATGCATTAGAGGCATGAGGCCTCGGAAAAAATACAGGAAGGTAAATTGATTGATTTAAATGAAAAGGCGAAACCACCTTTGGCATAAAATGTGGGTGAGTTCGAAGAACAACCTTATGATGAAACCTAGTATAAGGAGGATCAGCCACTAAAGCTTGCAATTCACTAATGCGACGGGCAGAGGTGATTGCAATTAGGAAGATGACCTTCCAGGTCCAAAACCTAAGGGCTGCAGTGGCTAAAGGCTCAAAAGGAGGCTTCATGAGCTGCCCGAGAACTAGATTTAGATCCCATGCCACCGGTGGTGGCTTGATGGGAGGTTTAGTTAATAAAAGGATTCTCATAAATCTTGATAGGAGTGGATGAGAGGAAATTGGTTGTCCATTCAGAGGCTTATAAGAAGCTGCAATTGCACTAAGATGGACTCTTACTGAATTGGTCTTTAACCCAGAATTCGATAAGTGAAGGAGATACTCGAGTATCGATTCTAAGGGTATGACCAGGGGGTTTAATCCCCTCTTGGAGCACCATATAGTAAAACGTTTCCACTTGATGGCATAAGATCTTCTTGTGGAAAGTTTCCTAGAAGCCAGAAGGATATCTTTTACCTGCTGGGACAGGTTGAAATCTTGGAGGTCTAAGCCTTCAGCACCAGGCCGTGAGGTGCAGGGACTGGGGATTTGGGTGCCATAACATAAGAACATAAGATATGCCATACTGGTTCAGACCAAGGTCCATCAAGTCCAGTATCCTGTTTCCAACAGTGGCCAATCCAGGTCATATGTACCTAGCAGTTTCCCCAAAAGACAGGTTCCGCAATGCTTGTACTGGGAAAGGAGATCTGGAGCATGCCATAACTCCAGAGGTACTGCTTGAGAGAGATGCAGAAGCAGGGAATACCACGTTTAGTGGGGCCATCGTGGTGCTACGAGAATCATGCGACCCGTGTCTTTCTGAAGCTTGAAGAGTGTTTTGGGGATGAGGGGAATGGGTGGGAAGGCATGAAGGAAGTCCTGACCCTAGTGAAGGAGGAAGGCATCCCTTGCCTGACAGTTGTGCGCCGGAATCCTGAACAGAACCGGGGAAGTTTGGCATTCAGTGGACTTGCAAAGAGGTCTATGTCTGGAGTGCCCCAGAGATGAAATATCTTTGCCACCTGGTCTAGGTGGAGTGACCACTCGTGAGGTAGCAGTATTCGACTGAGTTTGTCTATCCAAAGGTTTTGAATGCCTGGAAGATATACCACTAGAAGGTGAATTTGATGCTCTATGGCTAGGGCCCATAGTCATAAATCTTCGTTGCATAATGACAGAGAGCCTGTTCCGCCCTGCTTGTTCACATAGAACATGGCTACCTGATTGTCCGTCTGGACTAGGACTGTCTTGTAGCTAAGCTGGGCGTGCAACACTCAAAGAGATAAATAAATTGCTCTTAATTCCAGGAGGTTTATGTGTAAACCAACCTCCTGTGGAGTCTAGGTGCCCTCGGTAGAGATGATTCAGGTGTGCTCCCCAACCCACCTGTGATGCATCTGTTAGGGTGGCCTGAAAGAGGGGTTGATGGAAAGGAGACCCCACTGTCAGATTTTCTAGTGATTGCCACCATTAGATGGACAAAATTAGTCGTTGAGAGATTGTTATTTTGTCCGACAAATGACCCGTGGCCTGTGTCCACCGTGTGGAGAGGGTCCACCGAGCTGCTCGCATGTGGAGGCGAGCATATGGGACTACATGAACTGTGGATGCCATGTGTCCCAGTAACTGCTGTAGCTCCCGAGCAGTGAGGGAGGATTTGCCTGCTGCTTGGGAAGCTAGCTGCATTATGCGAAGACACCGGGCTTGTGGAAGGAAAGCCCTTGCCTGTCTGGTATCCAGACAGGCTCCTATGAATTCTAGGCATTGGGAAGGAACTAGTTGAGATTTCGGGAAGTTTATTACCAATCCCAAGTATTGGAGAATTCGCATTGTTCAGGACAGTGCAGTGCTGGCCTCTGCAACTGTGGAGGCTCAAACGAGCCAGTCTAAGTAAGGGAAGACGAAAATCCCCAGCGTTCGTAGAAATGCAGCTACTACTGCCATGCATTTCGTAAATACCCTTGGTGCTGAAGCCAGACCAAAAGGAAGAACCCTGTACTGGAAATGTCTTCCCTTGAAAAGGAAACAAACATTTCCTGTGATCTGGATGGATGAGAATGTGAGTGTATGCATCATTTAAGTCTAGAGAGCAAAGCTAGTCCTGGTTTTGAAGGTATGGCAGAAGAGTTCCTAGAGAAATCATTTTGAATTTCTCTCGAAACAGATATTTGTTCAATTCTCTGAGGTCTAGAATGGGTCTGTGTCCTCCTGTTTTCTTTGGAATAAGAAAATAGGGGGAGTAGAACCCTGCAACCTGTTGAAGAATGGGTACTTCCTCTATTGCCCCTTGGGCAAGAAGTGTGGAGACCTCGTGATCTAGCAGATTGTCTGCAGAGGTTTGTGAATTGAATTGCTTTAGAATTGTAGGAGGGGGTATGCTGTGAAAATGAAGTTTGTACCCCTCTCCTACAATGGACAAAGTCCAATCTTCTGCTGTTATCTGATGCCCTCTGTTGACAAAGTGGCATAACCTGCCCGGAATATTGGGGGGGGTTGGGGACCCCTCAGAGGCAGGAAGGCAAAGCTCTCTAGAAAGGAGTCAAAGCCCTTGAGAGGCTGAACCTGGAGAGCTGGTTGGGCTCTCGGGCCTTTTGGTTTCTTTTGCTGTCTAGTTTGTCCCTTTTTGGCAACCTGACCTGGAGTCTGACTCTGCTGGGTACAGGAAGGATATAACTTCCTCTTTTTGCTAAAAGAGGGTTTTTATAAGGCTTCCTTTTGGCTGGACTGGCTGTAGACTAAGGTAGAATTGTCAGCATCTAACTCATTAGCCTTTTCCTGCCAGTTCTTGCCGAAGAGATTATCCCCCGTGCAAGGAATGTTGCCTAACTTGTCCTGTACCCAAGTCTCCAAGTCTAATGCCTGTAGCCAGGCAATCCGTCGTGCACCAATGGCAATAGCAGAAGTTCTGCTGATGCATTTGAAGCAAAGGCTGCATGATTGACAAACTTGGAGACATCCTGAGCATGCTTAACTAGAGCAAGCAAATCTTGTCTCTTATCTGGGAGAAATGGGCTCATAAGTTCCAAGTCTCCTGTGACTTCTTTGAGGAACATTCCCATGTATAGGATATATGAACTGATCCTAGCTGAAAGCATGGAAGCTTGAAAAGTTCTGCGCCCAAAAGCATCCAGAGTCCTGCATTCACGACCTGGAAGATTGGATGCATGCCTCTTTGCACTTTTCATCCTACGCATGGCTGATTCCACTACCATCGAATGGTGTGGCAGCTGAGTTTTCTGAAATCCAGGACATGGCAGAAATCAATACATTGTATCAAGTCTCCTAGAGTGAGGAGAAGTAGTCAGAGGTGTCTCCCACATTCTGAGCATCAAGCTATGCAGAATTTCATGGATAGGTGGAGTGGCTGCCTCCTTAGGAGCTTTAGGATATTGGAGAATTTCCAATTTATTTATTTATTTATTTAACAAGTTTTTTATACCGCCTTTTCCTTCAATCAAAGCGGTCACAAGAAATACAAGGTATAAACAAGGGAAACAAACAGTATAGACATGACAACATATGGTAATGTAGGAAAAATAACAAGGGTTAACAAAATAGTGGATTATTTATAAAATATATACAATAGATGATATCTTAGTCATTTGTTGATCCATAGTGCTCAATAAAAAGTAAAGTTTTTAATTGCTTACGAAAGTCACTTAAAACATCAATTGCACGTAAATCAGGGGGGAGAGAGTTCCAAATTCCTTTGCTCTGGGTTCCTCTTCAGGAGCTACTGTGATTGAAATACCTTTGGCCATATCACGGATGAAATCCTGAAATGACATGTCCTCTGGAGGTGACATTCTGCGTTGGGGGGAAGAGGGATCTTCTAGGAGAAACCCTCTAGTGCCAACAGAATCATCAGAGTTTTCAGAATTGGAGGAATCGGCATATTCCTGACCCCGATGCTCTTGCAAAGCACGATCTCGGTACTGATCGAAGTCGGTACCGAGGTGACCCGGTACCGCATTGTCAATTCCAGCCAGAGATAGCATGGGAAGAGTTCCCAACGGGGCCGGTACCATCATCGTTGTCTATGTCAGTACCGGTGCCCTTGGGACCACCGGTACCGCAGCTGAAAGAAGACCTGCGATACTGCGCTCGATAGCAAGAAACATCTGGTCTATCAAAGCTGCCGATGCCTGGGTGTCGGTACCGGTAAGAACAGCCGGAACCCCCAAGCATGGCACAGGTAGTTCTTGCGAGGTTGAGGCCTCGAGAACATCCTGAAGCCCCATCAATGCTTTGGAAGCCGAAGCCTCCCGCAGGGGCTGTTTTGCCGGTGTGGTTCCCTCAAGGGCAATGCCAAAGGCCTCTCGATGCTTAGCAGGAGAGCTACCCTTTGAGGACCAGCTTTTATGTTAAGTTACCGGAGATCCATGGGAGGAAGAAGAGGCCCTTGACCATGTCGATGCAATGGATCTGGCATCTGAAGAAAACAGGGTACCGAGCTTTGCAGGCCAGTTCTGTCTTCCTCTTTTGGTCATCCCCATGCAGGAGAGACATTCAGTTGGAGAATGATCAGGTCCTAAACATTTTAGACACCAATCATGGGTGTCCGTGACGGAAATGGTACCGCCACACTTAGTACATTTTTTAAAACCACTAGTTGGCTTTTCTATGATTTAGGAAAATGGGGCCTAATGCCCAAAATGGCGCCTAGCACCAAACAGGAAAGTTTCTGAAAAGAAACAGTCTAAGTTTAAAGGGGGGGGGGGGGGGGTTGTATTAAAAGAAAAGAACCGGCGGTACCGGTAGTAGTCGTGCAGTAGGCAAACGCGACAAGAAAGAAATTTAAAGACGGAATTTTATGCGGTGACAGGGAATAGATCCTGTGGGCTCCGCGGAAAACAAAAAACTGAAGAGGGGCCGTTGGAAAGGCGGGAAGGCAGCACGCATGTGCTGAGGGATGCTCCCAAAAGTGTTCCTATTGGACGCTGGGGAGCATTCCGGCGCAGGATGCGTCAGTACTGACGATACCCATATGTGAGGACTACATTCTTGCTTGTTCCTGGAGATTAGATGGAAAGACGGTTTCCATTGTTCAAAAGCACAGGCTTCAGACTCAGAGCACAGGCTTCAGAGTCTATAGTCTCCAGTCTTGTGGGTCATGAGTGATTTTAAGGCATTCATGAGGCTTTCAATATCGGAACAGAATACTGGATTACTTTCCTTTCTGAAGAAAGGCTCCAACTGTTGGTGGCGCTTTTGATATGAAGTAATATTGACTTCTTCTAGAAGATACCATTGTTGGAGTCTTGATCCTAGCAATTCTGCCTTGTTCTTGGATAAGTCCAAATAACGAACTAGGTCATTTAGTTCTTCCTGTGTTATTCTGTGTGGAGTTGATATGCATCCCAGTGAAAATCTAGGTCACTGCATGCTGACGGACCAGAACAGGTCGGCTCACCCTTGTCCTCATCAGATGAATCAAGAGAATATTCTGATGGCGGTTCTGGAATAGGAAGTCCCTCACCATGTGGAACTGGTCTCAATGCAGACAGAATGTTTGGGTAGACTATGCTCGACTTCTTTTGCTTCATTATTCCGCTGGAAAGAGGAGGAACCAACCAGAAGTAACAGTCATTTATGTGGTTGCTTGGCTCTCCCCACACCATGGGGACTGCAAATGGAATTGATGGTCTTTTGAAATTCAACCACTGTGAAAGCTGCGTTATACATGTAGCGCAGCATATATGTGGGGCCCAAGGCTTGTCTTGCTCACCAATATTGCATCTGAAGTAAAGCACAGTTACTTACCTGTAACAGGTGATCTCTGGGAACAGCAGGAATTAGTCCTCACATATGGGTACGTCGGTACCGACGGAGCCTGCGCGGGAAAGCTCCCCAGCTTCCCAGAAGGAAAGCTTTTGGGGCCTCCCACTGCGCATGCGCGCTGCCTTTCCGCCTTCCTGACCAACTCTCCTCAGTTTGAGTTTAAAGCTGAGACAATAGAGAGAGGAAAGGAAAGAGAGAGATAGATACAACTCCTAGGGGAGGCGGGTGGGTTGTGAGAACTAATTCCTGCTGTTCCCAGAGATCACCTGTTACAGGTAAGTAACTGTGCTATCTCCAGGAACAAGCAGGAATAAGTCCTCACATATTGGGACTCCCTAGCTAAGATGCCTGGGAGATCCCCTGAAGGGTATGAGACCCTGAAAGGTTCCTCATCTTCCTATGGATCTCAGGCATCCATTCAGGGAAGGTGGGCTGGAGTTGTTCAAGAATGGAACAGGTGTCTGAGGACAGCCTGACCAAACAAGGCATCCCGGCAGGAGTCCTTGTCCAAACAGTAATGGGCTGTAAAGGTATAAACCGAGCCCCAGGTGGCTGCTCGACAGATCTGGTCAATGGACACAGAGTTTAAATGAGCCATAGAGGTGGCCATGGCCCTCACGTTGTGAGCGGTGACATGGCCCTCCAGAGAAAGGTTCTTACTCTGGTAAGCAAAAGAGATACACTGAGCAATCCAATTGGAGAGTGTTCTTTTGGAGACTGGAAATCCGAAATGAGAAGGATCAAAAGCAACAAAAAGCTGAGAAGACTTTCGATGTTGCTGTGTCCTGTGGAGGTAAAAGGCAAGAGCTCTTTTACAGTCTAGAGTATGAAGGTTCCTCTCTGCACTGGATGCATGAGGAGCTGGAAAAAAGACAGGTAAATATACCTCTTGATTAAGATGAAAAGGGGAGACCACTTTAGGCATAAAGTGGGGATTGGTCCTAAGGACCACCTTAACATGATGGAACCTTGTATAAGGTGGATTAGCCACTAGAGCTTGCAGTTCACTGATACGGCAAGCTGAGGTGACTGCAATAAGAAAAATAACCTTCCAGGAAAGAAATTTCAAGGAGGTAGTGGCTAAGGGTTCAAAAGGTGGCTTCATAAGCTGACCAAGAACCAAGTTTAAGTCCCATGCCACCGGAGGAGGTCGAATGGGAGGTTTAGTTAAGGTTAGGCCTCTCATGAATCTTGCAATAAGAGGATGAGAGGAAACAGGTTGTCCATTGATGGGCTTAAGTGATGCCGCAATAGCACTCAAATGGACTCTTACTGAATTCGTTTTGAGTCCTGCATTGGAGAGATGCAGGAGATATTCCAAAAGAGAATTCAATGGGAGTGCTAGAGGGTTAAGACCCTTTTGAGCACACCAAATGGAAAATCTTTTCCATTTAAAAGCGTAAGAACGCCTAGTGGAAGGTTTCCTAGAGGCATGTAGGATATCCTTCACTTGCAGCGAAAGATTGAAGTGGTGAAGGTCTAGGCCTTCAGTAACCAAGCTCTGAGGTGAAGGGACTTGGTTTGGGTGCCACGAAGTCCCCTCCTCCTGAGACAGAAGGTCTGGAGCCACTCCCAAGTCCAGGGAGGGGGCTTGGGAGAGATGCAGAAGTAGAGGGTACCACACTTGGCGTGGCCAGCGTGGAGCTATGAGGATCATGGACCCTTGATCCCTTTGAAGTTTGAACAGAGTCTTGGGAATCAAAGGAATGGGAGGAAAGGCATACAGGAAGCCCTGACCCCAATGCAGGAGGAAGGCATCCTTGGCCTGAACTCCCTGACACGGAATTCTGGAACAGAACCGGAGAAGTTTGGCATTGCACGGACTTGCAAAGAGGTCTATGTCCGGGGTTCCCCATTTCTGGAAGATTCTGAGTACCTGATCCATGTGCAGGGACCATTCGTGTGGAAGCAGAACTCGACTGAGTCTGTCTGCCCAAGAGTTTTGGATTCCTGGAAGATATACTGCCAGGAGATGGATTTGATGCTCTCTGGCGAAGGCCCATAATCTTAGAGCTTTGTTGCAAAGCGACAGAGAGCCAGTCCCTCCTTGTTTGTTTATGTAAAACATGGCTACTTGATTGTCGGTATGAACAAGGACTGTCATGTTGATGAGGAGGGTATGAAAGACCTTGAGAGCAAGGAAAATTGCTCGCAGCTCCAAAAGGTTGATATGAAGGGTGGTCTCCTGTGGAGACCAAATGCCCTGAATGGAGAGGTCTTGGAGATGAGCTCCCCAACCTGTTTGGGAGGCATCTGTAGTGAGAGTTGCCTGGGTTAACAAAGGTTGGAAGGGGGCCCCCAACAACAGATTTTGAGTGGATATCCACCATTGGAGAGACCAAAAAAGATGTTTTGAGGTTGCTATTTGGTCTGAGAGAGCTCCTGATGCTTGGGTCCACTGGGTGGACAAAGTCCATTGAGCTGCTCTCATATGTAGGCGAGCATAAGGCATCACATGAACTGTGGATGCCATGTGGCCTAGCAGTTGTAGCATCTCTCTGGCAGTCAAGTGGCTTCTGGACTGAATTTGAGAGGCCAAGTGCACTAGACGGTGGCAACGGGCCTGAGGAAGATAGGCCCTTGCAGTGGTAGTATCTAGCCAAGCCCCGATGAACTCTAGGGATTGAGTAGGGGTGAGTTGAGACTTTGGCAGATTGATGACAAGTCCCAGATACTGCAGTATGCGTCTGGTGTGGTCCAGGGAAGTCTGAGCCTCGGACTGAGATGGAGCTCGGATGAGCCAGTCGTCTAGGTACGGGAAGACAAAGATTCCCAGAGTGCGTAGAAATGCAGCTACTATTGCCATGCATTTGGTAAATACCCTTGGAGCAGAGGCTAGACCGAAGGGGAGTACTCTGTATTGGAAATGTTTTCCCTGGAACAGAAACCGTAGGAATTTTCTGTGGGATGGATGGATGAGTATATGTGTGTGTACGCATCCTTGAGATCTAGAGAACAAAGCCAGTCCTGACTCTGTAGGTATGGAAGGAGACGACCTAGAGAAAGCATTTTGAATTTCTCTTTGTATAGGAATTTGTTCAATTCTCTGAGATCCAGAATGGGTCTGTACCCCCCTGTTTTCTTGGGAATGAGAAAATAAGGGGAGTAGAAACCTGACCCTTGTTGAGGAAGAGGAACCTCTTCTATTGCCCTTTGGGCGAGAAGAGTGGTCACCTCTTGGCCCAACATGTACAGGAGAGATGGGGGAGAATTGAATTGTCTCACCATGGTATGGGGAGGAAGGCTGGAGAAATGTAGTTTGTAGCCCTCTCTGATGATAGAGAGGGTCCACGGTTCTGATGTGATTTGTTCCCATCTGGGAGCAAAATGAGCCAACCTTCCTGGAATGGTGAGAGGTTCTGGCTGTTTCAGAGCCAGAAAGGGTAAGTTCTCTAGAATCAAGTCAAAAACCCTGAGGAGGTTGGGACTGCTGGATTGTAGCAGCCCCTGTAGCCTTTGTTCTGGCCTGCTTAGTTTGCTGACGCTTAGGAGCAAAGCGAACTTGGAAAGATTGCTGGCCAGGATTTGTGGAAAATCTGGTCTTTTTATAGAAAGGCTTCTTAAAAGGTTTTTTCTTGGCAGGGGTAGAGGTAGACTTAGAAAGTCTATCTAAAGCAGCATTCTCTGCATCCATTTGAGTGGCTTTGATTTGCCACTCTTTGCCAAACAGATTTTCACCTGTACAGGGCAGATTGCCCAAGCCTTCTTGTACCCAGGGTTCCAAATCAGAGGCCTGGAGCCAAGCCAGTCTGCGAGCAGCTATGGCTATGCCAGAGGCTCTGCTTACCCCCTCACAAAAGAGTCAAAGGCTGCTCTGTTGGAGAATTTTGAAACATCTTGAGTGTGCTTTAGCAAAAGAAGGAATTCCTCCTGTTTATCCTCTGGGATAAAGGGGAGAAACTGACGTATCTTTAATGCAATCTCTTTCAAAAACATGCCCATATAAAGGCTGTATGAATTGATTCTGGCAATAAGCATACTAGCTTGGAAGATTTTTCTCCCAAAAGCATCCAGAGTCCTACATTCTCTTCCTGGAGGGGTAGAAGAGTGTCTTTTGGTACTCTTTATCTTTTTCATAGCAGACTTCACCACAATAGAGTGGTGAGGAAGCTGAGTTTTTTGAAAACCAGGAGAAGGAGGAACCCGATACATGGTGTCCAAACGTCGAGAATGTGGAGATAGGGTAAGAGGAGCCTCCCACAAATCCATCATGTGTTCTTGAAGAATTTCATGTATGGGTAAGGTGGCTGCCTCTTTGGGAACCTTAGAGTATCCTAAGATATGTAATTTTTTTGCTCTAGGTTCCTTTTCTGAGGATACAGATATGGAGAGTCCTTTAGCTACTTCAATAATGAAGTCTTGAAAGGACAAATCCTCTGGAGGAGACATTCTCCTTTTTGGAGAAGAGGGCTCCTCAGGAAGAGTAAAAGAGACGTCAGCAGAATCATCTGATGTATCAGAATCTTCAGAGGATTCAAAGTATCGTCTATTTGCTTCCAGAGATCGATACACGTACCGATCGGTACCGACATCGGGCGTACCGGGTATCGGAGCGGTATCGAAGAAAGCTCCGGAACCGGAGACCGGAACCGGCATGCTACTGGAAGTAGATGCTCTGGGTACCGGTATCATTTGCGGTACCGGAATCGGAACCGATTGTCACGGTACCGATGGCGGTGCAGCATTAATGAAAGTCAGTAAGGCCTGCTGCATGGATTGTACCGTAGT
The DNA here is from genome assembly GCA_033557465.1 of Ichthyophis bannanicus. Taxonomy (NCBI): domain Eukaryota; kingdom Metazoa; phylum Chordata; class Amphibia; order Gymnophiona; family Ichthyophiidae; genus Ichthyophis; species Ichthyophis bannanicus. The sequence goes on from CM066034.1 coordinate 923,835,168, forward strand.
ACCCATAAGCCACCACAACTGCCTGGAAGTCGGTACCGGTGTTAGCCGGTACCCCAGAGCAGTCTAACAGGAGATCAGTCGGGGCTGTGCCATCGATGTCTACCTGTAACCCCATAGGAGGAGCTTTGGAAGCCGGAGCTTCCCGCCGGGGTTGTTTGGCTGGGGCAGAGTCCTCAGGGTCAATTGCAAGGGCCTCTCGCTGCTTAGAGGGAGATTTGCCTTTGAGGACTTGCCCGAAGAATGTTTGGTTACCTGAGATCCATCAGGAGAAGAAGACCTGGAGGATGTTGATGCTGGAGTATCGGTAGAAAACAGCATATGAAATTTAGCTGCTCTGTTCTGTAAGCCCCTTTTGGACATCAGAGAGCAGGATGGACAATCCGGAATGGAATGGTCAGGCCCCAAACATTTAAGACACCACTCATGGGTGTCTGTAACTGAAATAGTACCGGTACACTTAGTGCATTTTTTAAAACCAGAAGCTGGTTTTTCCATGAGGGAGACCTGAGAAGGCCTAGAGGCCTCACAGAAAAAATACACCAAGTGTAGAAAGTAATGATATATATATTTTTTTTTTTTCAAAATAAACGAGAAAAGGATCGGCGGTACCGGTCTGGAATCGGGGAAGGCAGACACGCGGTCAAAGAAACAAATTAAAATAACAATTTCTTCAGCAGTGACAGGAACACGACCTGCTGGCTCCGCGGAAAAAGAAGAACTGAAGAGAGTTGGTTAGGAAGGCGGGAAGGCAGCGCGCATGCGCTGTGGGAGGCCCCAAAAGCTTCCTTTCTGGGAAGCTGGGGAGCTTTCCCGCGCAGGCTCCGTCGGTTCCGACGTACCCATATGTGAGGACTCATTCCTGCTTGTTCCTGGAGATTGTCTCTTCTGGCTGTTGATCTTGCACATGGCAGACTCCACCACCATGAAGTTATGAGGCAGCTGTGTTTTCTGGAACCCAGGGCTCTTGCAGACTCTATACATGAAATTGAGCCACTGGCTCAATCTGCACCAAGGTAGGGGACTCCGACATGCGGAAGAGAAACCATTCCAGGATTAGGGTAGGAGGAGACAGGGACAGGCATTGAATGCCTTCTGAGGGGCCATGTACTGGAGGGATCTTGAGGTCCCCTGCCCTAGGCTCCTCCTCAGACTCAGTAGTGGAGACCAGGGCTTTTGCCATGTTCCTGATGAACTCCAAGGAGGAGAGGTCCTCAGGTAGAGACCTGTGGCGGGTCCTCCGGATGAGAGGGGTCCAAAAGGACATGCTGATGGAGGCGGGTTATCAGGGGACTCATCTGTCTCCTACTCAGACCGAATCTGAAGAGACCTGAAGGACCCTCTGGGCATCAGGATCATGCTGGGTCACTGGCACCGTGAGGTCCCTGAGTCCTGTGCTCTGACCCAGAGGCGCTGTCAAGTGAAGTCCTCCATCCTGTATTGGACAGAGACCAATGCCAGGGATCATCCTGCAGCTGATGGTGCTCTAGGACTGGCTCCACATCCTTCAGCGATGAACTCTACTACTATTGTAACCAAATAAATTATCCCTATAGCTGGAAGGCCAAATTCAGACATCAAATCTAAAAAGGTCCCAAAGAGAAAACAAAGATGAAGCCAAAACAATTATAATTTTTTGTCGGGTGCACTATCAAAGGAACAGGAGATGGAAACTCCTTCCCCCGCAGCAGTGAGCCCTTTTTAATCAAAATACATTTTTTTTTAAAAAATGGCTACTTAGCTCAAAAGGACAGCGCTGGTGAATACTACAAACTACAGAGATGCAAATGAATCCTGTACATGACAAACACGTTTCAGGTCATCAACTCGACCCTGCTTCAGGTATAAGAGGACTCCTCCACAATGCTTTTCCTGGTGCTTGCACTTAAGTAAATTTGTTGATTTTATGATAGCTGCTGACGTTAGCAAGGCATCAGTGTGTTGCAGGCCTGGCACCGAGCACATTACACACAGAGAATGGCTTTTTGCTGATACAATTGCTAGACCTGATTAAGCCAAAGATCATATTGCAGGCATGCTGCCTTACATGCAGCACTCCAGAAACATTTGTTGGCTATTACATAAACATTGGTTGTTTTTGGGTCTACATGCTTGCTTCTGGAGACCTCTGATGCTGGCTTTTTTCACGGGATCTGAAACTGTGATAGTTTGGTTCATTCTACCTCAGAGAAAGACAGACTGCCTTGTGTGCATTTGGAGCTGGGCCATTATCCCTGTGGCAAGTGCCGACATTGCAAGTCCATTTTGACCCTCACCAAGGATTAAAATTGCATTCATGATGGCAGACTTCTTGTGAATCTACCTTTGTTGTTTATTTGATCATCTGTCCATGTCAACTGTATTATATAGAACGGACTACCAGACAGTGAAGGACTTGTTTAAATGAACATGCTTCACGTTTACATACAGCCATTTTAACAGCACTAATGGCTGACCATTGTCTTGAAAAGGGGCATTCTTTTGATCAGTTACACTGGCAAATTGATCACGTTCCGGCCAACCCTAGGCAAGGTGATCGTATTTTGAAACTTCAAAGATGTAAACAATCATGGATATGGATTGGACCTGCTTACTTTGGTTTCTACTAATCACACTAGGAGTGTCCTTTCATGTGGGCGGCTCCTAGTTGGTAACTGCTGATTGGCTAACATCAGCATGCTGACAGACGTGGCTATAATAAAAGCAGTGGTAGTAAGAGGTGAGTTTTCAGCTTGGATTTGAAAAGGATCAGAGAAGGCGCTTGACATACAAACTCAGGTAGTTTGTCCAGGCCTAAGAGTAACAAGGTGAAAGGAGAGAAGTCTTGTTAGCAATAAAAGGCCACAGATAGAAGTGACTTGCCAGAGGAGACATTGCCGCTTGAAATTGAACATGGCCAAAACAGCTTATTTTTCCCACTAAACCCTCCTCCCCACCTCCTCTGTCTCTGTGGATAACTACTCCTTCCTGTTTCCTCAGTTCGCAACCTTGGGGATCGCCTGACTCCCCTCTCTCCTTCTCCACACACATCTGATAGCTAAAAACTGCCATTTCTCTCTACATCATCAACAAAATTCGTCCATTCCTTTCTGAACACTCTACTAGGACACTTCTCCACTCCTTAGTCACTTCCTGTCTAGACTATTGTAACCTACTCCTTGCTGATCTCCTTCTGAATCATCTCTCTCCCCTTCAATCTCGTCAACTCTGCCGCACAGCTAATTTTCTGCCAGCCTATTACCCCTCTTCTCAAGTCACTTCATTGGCTCCCTATCCATTTCTGAATCTAGTTCAAACTTCTGCTGGCCTATAAGTGCATGCACTCTGCAGCTCCTCACTACCTTTCTTCTTCTCTACCTATACACCCTCCTCAGGAACTCTACTGTTATGGAAAACCACTTCTATCTGTGTCCTCCTCTACTATTCCTAAATCCAGACTTCTCCTTTCACCTTGCTGCTCCTTATACTTGGAACAAATACCCAAGTCTGTACGTCTGGTCCCTTCTCTGACCCTTTTCAAATCCAGGCTGAAAACGTACCTCTTTGCTGCCGCTTTTGGATCTTGACTCATCTGATCATCTTTGTGTTTCCTTACCATTCCTATGTCTACAGCTACTGTGTTGTCTGTCTTGACTAGATTGTAAGCTCTGACGATCAGGGACCATTTTTTACATGTGTCTGTGCAGCACTGCGCACGTCTTGTAGCACTATACAAATGTTCAGTAGTAGTAGTAGTACCTCCTGGGGGCAATGGCCCCACAGTGGAGGGTCCAGTCGCCACTCCTGAGTAACCGGAGGTACAGGTCTTTGGGGCCTGCTGCAGTACCAGGAGGGCAATGAGGCTGCACGCCAAGGCAGCCATCCTCATCTCCAGGCCAGAAGGCTCCGCAGGCACTAATATGTGCACCAAGGGAACTGGGCCTGATGCCGACTCCACCGAGGGTGTTTCCTAAAGGATGATTACTCTCAGAGGACTGCAGCCAATCGAGGATTTGGGTGTCTCCTCCGACTGGGTCAAGTTGGAAGGCCGCTCCCAGCCCTCGCCCTTTGCTTGGGGGCTCTGATGCCGGTGATCATAAGACTTATCCTTGGCACCAGAATTTGTCTTCAATGCCTACTTCGATAGGGTCCAATCCTTCCAGGGCGAGTCTTCTGCGTCTAAGGTGAAATTAGACTTACCTGCTAATCGTTATTCCTTTAGAATCTCTAGGCTAGTCCTGAAACTTTAGGTCTTGCTCCTCCTCCAGCAGCTTTGGAGACTGAGAAACGTCACTTCTCTTGATGTCACCAGTACAAGTACCCTGGATCCACCTCCTGAGATCAGTAACCTATTGACAAAGCAACTCACCAGAGCAACAATTAAGTAGAAACTTTACAAACAACCCATTAACAATCTACTAAAAAAACTGAGCCGCTGCGAAATCCATCTCCGCAAGTGCTGAGATCCCCATTTTCTAACAGAGAAGACAAACAGTGTCAGTATGCATAGATACCCCACAAACCCCTCCCCTTATGGACTCCCCTCGGGGAAATGCCCCTCGAGATGCTTACCTGTTATATCTTCACTGCTTCAGGCGCCAGTCCATGAAAAGGGAGGGATACAGGACTAGCCTGGAGATTCTAAAGGAACAATTAGCAGGTAAATCTAATTTGACCTTCCTTAGCGTCTCTCCAGGCTAGTCCTGAAACTTTGCGGATGTAACAGAGCAGTGCCAAGAATTAACGGGAGGGACCTACCAACCCCGCCTGAAGCACTGACGCTCCAAAACAGGCATCTCCCTGCAACTGCAAATCCAGCCGATAATGCCTGATAAAGGAATGCAAGGAAGACCAAGTAGCCGCCCGACAAATGTCCACCGCTGGAACCAAACTACGCTCTGCCCAAGAGGTAGCCTGCGCTCTAGTTGAATGCGCCCACAAACCTATCGGAACTGGCCTACACTGCAAAAGATAAGCTGACGCAATTGCCTCTTTCAGCCACCTAGCAATGGAGGCCTTCGACACTGCCTGCCCCTTGTTAGGACCCCCAAACACCACAAACAACCTATCCGAACGACAGAACAAGGCTGTAACTTTCAAATATATCTGCATCTGCAACGCTCTTAATATCCAATTTATGCAACTGCGGAACAGCGGACTCCTCCCTGCTGCACGCAAACACCGGTAGGGAGACCACCTGATTCACGTGAAATGGCGATACCACCTTAGGCAGAAAGGACGGCACAGTCTTCACCACCTTGGACTCACTAAAAACCAGAAAGGGTTCCTTACAGGATAAAGCTTGTAGCTCTGAAATTATCCTGGCAGAGGCAATTGCCACCAGAAAAACCACTTTTAAAGGTTAAATCCTTCAATGACGACCTCGACAAAGGTTCAAACGGCGCTCACACCAAAGCCTCCAGAACCAAATGCAAGTCCCACTGCGGGACTAGCTGCCTACGGGGCGGTCGCAATAGTACCACCGCCCTCAAAAATAGTTTGACATCCGGGTGTCCGCCAAGCGCTTGCTCACCTATCTTTCCGCGGTAGCAAGACAACGCTGCCAACTGCATCTTTAGAGACGCCGCTGCTAATCCTCTCATATCCGTCCTGAAAAAACACCAGTATCTGCGGAATCGAAGCTTTTAATGCTAAGACCTTGCAGACCTCACACCACTCCTCGAATACTCGCCAAACCCGCACATACGTCAACGACGTTGACCTTCTGCGAGCTTTCAACAAAGTAGAGACTACCGCTGACGAATACCTTCTCGCTAACAACCTTGCCCTTTCAATAGCCAAGCCGTAAGCAAGAACCGATCCACCTGAGGCATCAACAGAGGGCCCTGCAGCAACAGGTCTTTCCGAACCGGCAGCCTCCAAGGTTTGTCCCCGAGAAGTCTGACCATATCCGCATACCACGGCCTCCTCGGCCAATCCGGTCTGATTAAAATTACTGGCCCTCTGTGCCTCTCGATGCGCTGCAGGATCCTGCCTATTAAGACCCACGGCGGGAACACGTAGAGCAGATGACCTTCCGGCCATGGCTGAATCAACGCGTCCAGGCCCTCCGACATCCTCTCCCGCCTTCTGCTGAAGAACCGACTGGCTTTTGCGGTTTGAAAGGTTGCCATTAGATCCATGACTGGAGCGCCCCACCGCCGCACTAACATCTCGAACACTTGCAGGTGAAGGGCCTATTCCCCCGGATCTACTCTTACCCGACTGAGGAAGTCTGCTTCCACATTCTCCACTCCTGCGACATGTGCCGCTGACAATGCCAACAGATACCTCTCAGCCCACACGAACAACTGGGCGGCCTTGCTTTCCAGCGCCGGACTGCTGGTCCCCCCTTGCCGATTGATATAGGCCACCGCCGTCGCGTTGTCTGAGAATACCCTTATGGCCTTCCCGCGTAGGCACTCCCGGAACGCTCTTAGCACCAGGACCACCGCTCGCAATTCTAACCGGTTGATGGACCACGTCTTTTCCTGCATGGACCACACCCCCTGTGCGAACCTGCCCTGGACATGCGCCCCCCAACCGGACAAGCTGGCATCCGTCGTGAGGGAGACCCAATCCGTAACCTCCAACGGCATCCCTTTCTCCAACGACTCCGCCCGTACCCACCATAGCAGAGAGACGTATCTCCGGCTGACAGGGTAACCGCTGGGCGAGACTGTCGTTCTGATGGGACAACCGCCAAAGTAACGCTCTCTGTAGCGGCCTCATGTGCGCCCTCGCCAAGGGCACCACCTCTATCATCGCCGCCATGGTGCCTAACACCTGCAGGTATTGCCAGGCCGTCGGACACGAGCTGCGTAGAAACTTGCAAATCAGACACATTAGACCTTGCGCTCGGCTCTATGGAAGAAACACCTGCCCCACCTTCGTGTCGAACCGTGCTCCCAGATATTCCGGGGACTGAGAGGGCGTTAACCTGCTTTTGGTCCGATTGACCACCCAACCGAGGCTTTCCAAGAACGCCACCACTCTGCTCGTGGCTGACTCGCTCTCCTCCCTGGATTTTGCTCGTATCAGCCAATCGTCCAGATAAGGATGCACCAGATTTCCTTGCTTTTGCAATGCCGTGGCCACCACCATCACCTTGGTGAAAACTCACGGCGCCGTCGCTAAGCCAAACAGCAAGGCTTGGAACTGGAAGTGTCCCATCAGGACCGCGAACCTTAAGAACTTTTGATGGTCCTGCCGAATGGGAATGTGCAGATAAGCCTCAGACAAATCGAGCGACATCAGAAACTCGCCCCTGCGCACCGCTACTATGACTGACCTTAACGTCTCCATCCGAAAATGACACCCTTAGACAGCGATTTACACGCTTGAGATCCAAAATCGGCCGAAATGTTCCTTCCTTCTTCGGCACCACGAAATAAATGGAGTAACGACCGCAGCCGCATTGGTCTGTAGGTACTGGAACCACCGCCTCGAGGGAAAGCAGGCGGTTCAGAGTCTCCTCCACCGCAGCATACTTGAACTGTGCTTTGCACGGGGACATCACAAAAGAATCCACCACGGGCCGTTGAAGCTCCAATGCATATCCTTCGCGGATGACTTCCAGTACCCACTGATCGGACGTGATTTGGGCCCAGGCAGGGTAAAACCTCCGCAGTCGACCTCCTATCGGTTCCTGCCCCACCTGGACCCCCCCTGGCTTCATTGCGACTTTCGGGAACTGGAGGCCGAAGAGGACGCAAACCCCCTGTTTGCCCCTCGAAAACCTCAAAACCCTTGGCTACGAAAAGGAAATCGTCCCCTTTGCGGCTGACCAAATCTCAGGGAACGAAAACGCCGAAACTCCCTTTGCTGTCCTCTGGCTGGTGGTCCCACGCGACCTTGCTTCTGCTTATCTTCGGGGAGGCTGCCTCCTTTCGACTCCCCCAAATCTTTCACCAGTTTTTCCAAGTCATCTCCAAACAGAAGCTTTCCTCTAAATGGCAGCTTACTAAGCCTCGACTTCGAAGAAGTATCCGCCGACCAATTCCGTAACCACAGATATCTTCTGGCCGCTACCGCCGACGCCATACTATTGGACAAACCTCTAACGAGATCATAGTGGATATCCGCCAGATAAGCCGCCCCCGTTTCCATCCTGGCTGCCTCTGTCGCCACTTCCACCACCTGTCCCGCCTGTAGACCTTGGGCCCACCGCAGACAAGCCCTGGCTACCCATGCTCCACAAATGGACATCTGGAGGGACAGCGCATTAACATCAAAAACTTGCTTCAACAATGTGTCCAATTTCCGGTCCTGCGCATCCTTCAGCGCCGCACTCCCTTCAACCAGAATAGTAGTTTTCTTTGTTACTGCAGAAACTGCACCATGGCATCTACCTTAGGAGACTTCAACAACTCCCGATCCTGGTCAGCTAAAGGATAGAGGCGGGACATCATCCGAAATCCTTTCAGCCCGGACTCCGGAATATCCCATTCACCCTGTATCATTTCTTTAAACACTGTGCATAGGAAAAACCTTCTGTGTCTTCCGAAAGGCCTGCAACAAGGGATCCTCCAACTCGGTCTCCTCCGTTTGCACCGCCGTGGGCATATTAAGCACCTTAAGCGTCTCAGCTATGAGCACCGGTAACTCCTCCCTTCGAAAAATCCGAACTACTCGGGCCTGATCTTCCTGCTCGGGAATCTCCCCCTCTTCCAAATCCTCTTCTAACTCCAAATCCTGTCCTAGGTCCTGCCCTAGGTCCTCCAACTCCACGGACTGATGACACGGACCGACCGGACACTTCCTTCTCAGGCCGCAGTCTCTTCGCTGGACTTCCGGCTCCACCAAGGTTCAGAGGAGGACCCAGGTGCTTTTCTCCCAAACCCCTCTGTCGGACTGGGGGAGGGGGAACCGTGCGGCCCTGCAAACACTTGAAGGAGGGAGACAAAGTGCGGGGAAAATATTGCTTCAAACCCCCCTGGGACCTGCCCCTGCAAGACCTGGCTCCCCTGTAAGGAAGATGGACCCGCCACTGGCCCCAGGGAAGATTCCTCCAGCACCTTTGGCTCAGAGAGGCCTGAGGGCACCTCCCTTGGACTCTCACCACTCTCCGAAAGGCCGTGCTCCATTGAGACTGCTTCCCTGCAACAGCTTCTGCAGACAACTGTCTCAGAAAGAGACCCCTCTTATATCCACATATAAAACAGAGATTTTGATGGCATGCCACCTGAAGCAGAAGAAAGGCCTGCTGTCTCCTACAGCCCCACAGCCCTTAAACCCAAACTCTCAACCCGTTGCAATTAAGCCTTTTTTTTTTTTTTTTAAATAGAACGGGACCCCCGTACTGCTCCGACCTAAAAACTAACAAGTTCCAAGCCAAATGAGGCTGTCCTGACTGAAAAGAAGCCGAAACCAAAATTGCCGTTGCCCTGAGTAGAGTTTCCCTCGAAGCACGGCCTACCTCCGGCTCCCCACGCGGCCCGAGACCGCAGAGGAATTTTAACGAGATTGACAACCCCGGCCCCTTACCTTATACTATGATGCTCTGTTTGGGGCATTCAGTGCCCTAGCGCTCAGCCGTGATTGCGGCTTCGGCACTCGGGCTCTGCACCGTCTCCTGTCTTCCGCTCAGCCTTCCAAGTACTGCCGGCAATAACTTCGGCCGCTGACTGACAGGCAAGCGTGTAGCTGCCCTGTGAGTCCTTTTCTGTCGGTTCCTCACCCAAATTAGTGGGTTCGGGAACCGAAGGACAGCACACCTTCTCACCAACTCCTTGAAAGGCAGAATTCCAAGGGGGGGAGGGAGGAAATCAGAGAATGAAGAGCTGAAAGAAGGGTAGAAATAAGCAGCTCAGCACAGCTACTGTTCTAAAATCAGCAACCCCCGAACCTAGGTTCCTAAAAATTTAAAACCTCACTACTTAATTGCTCCTCACAGTGAGCCCTAACCTGGGGCTAACCAGACCTCCAAGCTGCTTGGAGACTGAGAATACTGATCTCAGGAGGCGGATCCAGGGTACCTGTACTGGTGACATCAAGAGAAGTGATGTTTCTCAGTCTCCAAAGCTGCTGGAGGAGGAGCAAGACCCAAAGTTTCAGGACTAGCCTGGAGAGATGCTAAGGAATCCCAGGTTCAATGCCCCACAACCTCAGGGCTCAGAATGAGCACAGTCCACATTAAAGGCCAAGACGACTTCTGCTGCCCTCTGAGGGCACGATTACCAGGACGACATGGGAGATGACCAGGTCTTAGGGCCAAATAACGCCTGCTGCTTTTCACAATTCTTCCCGACCTTGCTCATCATCTGGGAGACAGAGCAGGCAGGAAGAGGGATCGTGGTCGGCACCAAGGCACCACAAGCAACTGTTGTGACCATCCATGCAAGATATGGTACGGTTACAACGATCGCACTGCTTAAAGCCACTGACCAAAGACAGTGTGGGAAGACTGCACCAGCGAGGTCACATTCCAAGGTCTTTGTCAGGAGAGCGTAAGAAAAACCCACGCACGAAGGAGAACAAGAAAAGGAGGGAACCTGAAAAAACCATGACGTTGAGGTGACAGATCTGAGAACCAAGATAGTGATGGTATGCGACCAGAGAAAAGAGGAATCACAAAAAAACCATGTCAAAAATCTAAACCTTTTTCTGAGGACACAGACTACATGTCGATTGGCTCTGTGAAAAAATGAAGACTGAGGTAAGATAGCACCTTTGGACAGGAAGGTGACCACACATGCGTGGTACAACTCCAAAAGGCTGAGAGAAAAGGAGAGAAAAAGAACCTACAACTAGGGGAGGAGGGTGGGTTGTAAACTAAATTCCTGCTGATCCCAGAGATAGCGTAGTTACTCACCTGTAACAGGTGATCTCCAGGAACAGCAGGAATTTAGTCCTCACGTATGGGCATCGTCGGTAAGAACGCTTTTGGGAGCATCCATCAGCACATGCGTGCTGCCTTCCTGCCTTTCCAACTGTCCCTCTTCAGTTAAGCTTGTGGCTGAGTGAAAGGATAAAGGGAGAGAGGAAAGAAAAAGAGAGAGAGAGAGAACTCCTAGGGGAGGTGGGTGGGTTGTGAGGACTAAATTCCTGCTGTTCCCGGAGATCACCTGTTACAGGTGAGTAACTATGCTATCTCCAGGAACAAGCAGGAATGTAATCCTCATATGGGGACTCTCTAGCTGAAGATGCCAGGGAGATAGCCCCAAGAAGGTGCCACCGTCAAGGGTGAGGATCCTTCCTCCCATGGATCTCTGGCATCGCACCAGGGTTGGTGGGTAGGAGTTGGTTTATTTTATTTATTTATTTGAACACATTTTTATACCGCTCCTTCCAGTGATCAGCAGCGGTTTACATTTAACAATTAAACTCTGCGCAGTTAGCAGTTACATATAACAGTAAGAAGATAACATTGAACATTGTAGGGTAACATTAATTTCAAATAATTCAAATAACTCAATATCTCAAACTATTTACATAATAGAAGAAAGCATGTTAAACGTTTGAAAAGGTTTCCGTTTGAAAAAGGTTTTGAACAGCTTGGCCAAAGGAGGCATCCCAACGGGAGGCTTTATCTAGGCAGTAGAGGGTTGTGAAGGTGTCTACCAAAGCCCAGGTGGCTGCTCGACAAATGTCATCGATAGACACAGAGTGGAGATTAGCCATAGGAGCTGCCATGGCCCTGACATTATGAGCTGTGACATGGTCCTGAAGAGGAAGACCCTTACTCTCATAAGCAAAGGATATGCATTGGGCAATCCATTTAGATAAAGTTCTTTTGGAGACTGAAGTCCCAAATGACTAGGGTCAAAAGCTATAAAAAGTTGAGGACTTTCTATGTTGCTGTGTTCTTTGTATGTAAAAGGCCAAGGCCCTGTGATAGGCTATGGCCTAGAATAGCCTGTAAATGTATGTTATGTAGCAAATGCCTGTAGGTTAGGCCTGAGTCCCCAACCCCCACTTCAGAATATTATAGCTGAACAGAGCTGAAAGCCAGAGAAAACAGAAATCTGCTTCAAGCTGCTCTGATAAGAAAGCAAAACTTTTCCATTGAGATTGTTGTTATTCACAGATGTATTTCTGAATCCTGCTTTCCACACACAGCTTCTGTACTGTAGAGTGACCTTGTAAACAAAAAGCAAGGCAGAATATGTTATGTCTAGATACTGAGCATGGCTAGGAAGGCCTGAGAGCAGGGGGAGAGCGGTGTGGGCCTCCATTGGATGGGGGGTGAGGGGGCCACCGGGACCAATGAGGAGTTTATCTGTATAGAACTGATGAAGAAAGCTATAAATGCTGTTTTACTGAACGCCATGCTCAGACCATTTTGAAAGTGACAATTGACAAGCGTCTGAGACTGTGCACAAATAAACTGGTTTGAATTCTAGTAAATAGACTCCTAGTGTATTCGTTGCGTGCACTTTGCTACTACAGCCCTTTTGCAATCCAAAGTATGAAGGTTCCTTTCTGCATTAGAGGCGTGAGGCCTGGGAAAAAATACAGGAAGGTAAATTGATTGATTTAAATGAAAGGCGAAACCACCTTTGGCATAAAATGAGGGTGAGTTCGAAGAACAACCTTATCATGATGAAACCTAGTATAAAGGAGGATCAGCCACTAAAGCTTGCAATTCACTGATGTGACGAGCAGAGGTGATTGCAATTAGGAAGATGACCTTCCAGGTCAAAAACGTAAGGGCTGCAGTGGCTAAAGGCTCAAAAGGCGGCTTCATGAGCTGCCTGAGAACTAGATTTGGATCCCATGCCACCGGTGGTGGCTTGATGGGAGGTTTGGTTAATAGAAGGCCTCTCATAAATCTTAATATGAGTAGATGAGAGGAAATTGGTTGTCCATTCAAAGTCTTATAAGAAGCTGCAATTGCACTAAGATGGACTCTTACCGAATTGGTCTTTAACCCAGAATTCGATAAGTGAAAGAGATATTCTAGAATCGATTCTAAGGGTACGACCAGGGGGTTTAAACCCCTCCTGGAGCACCATATAGTAAAACGTTTCCACTTGAAGGCATAAGATCTCCTTGTGGAAAGTTTCCTAGAAGCTCGAATGATTTATTTATTTATTTATTTAACATTTCTTCTATACCGCGCTATTAAAATCAGCACTGTGTACATTGAACAAAACATACTGCAATGCATACAGGCAACATTGAGTTTACAAAGAACAGGGAAAAATAACACATGGGATAACCGTGAGAACTATGTACAGGTTAACATTATACTATATACTTTAAACTATATACAATACTCTCTTTTACCTGCTGAGACAGGCTGAGATCCTGGAGATCTAAGCCTTCAGCAACCAGGCCGTGAGGTGCAGGGACTAGGGATTCGGGTGCCATAGCGTTCCGTTCTCCTGAGAAAGGAGATCTGGAGCGTGCCCTAACTCCAGAGGTGCCGCTTGAGAGAGATGCAGAAGCAGGGAATAGCAAGCCATGCGTGGCCATCGTGGTGCGATGAGAATCATGCGACCCCTGTCTCTCTAAAGCTTGAAGAGTGTTTTGGGAATGAGGGGAATGGGTGGGAAAGCATAAAGGAAGTCCTGACTCCAGTGAAGGAGGAAGGCATCACTTGCCTGACAGTGGTGTGCCGGTATCCTGGAACAGAACCGGGGACGTTTGGCATTCAGTGGACTTGCAAAGAGGTCTATGTCTGGAGTGCCCCAGAGATGAAATATCTTTGCCACCTGGTCTAGGTGGAGTGACCACTCGTGAGATAGCAGTACTCGACTGAGCTTGTCTGCCCAAAGGTTTTGAATGCCAGGAAGATATACCACTAGAAGGTGAATATGGTGCTCTCTGGCAAGGGCCCATAGTCATAAAGCTTCGTTGCATAATGACAGAGCCAGTTCCGCCCTGCTTGTTCACATAGAACATGGCTACCTGATTGTCAGTCTGGACCAGGACTGTCTTGTAGCTGAGCTGGGCGTGGAACACTAAAAGAGCTAAATTGCTCTTAATTCCAGGAGGTTTATGTGTAAACCTACCTCCTGTGGAGTCCAGGTGCCCTGGGTAGAGATATGATCCAGGTGTGCTCCCCAATACACCTGTGAGGCATCTGTTAGGGTTGGCCTCAAAGAGGGGTTGATGGAAAGGAGACCCCACTGTCAGATTTTCTAGTGATTGCCACCATTGGAGGGACATAATTAGTCTTTGAGAGACTGTTATTTTGTCCGACAAATTGCCTGTGGTCTGTGTCCACCGTGTGGAGAGGGTCCACTGAGCTGCTCGCATCTGGAGGCGAGCATATGGGACTACATGAAATGTGGATGCCATGTGTCCCAGTAACTGCAGTAGTTCGAGCCGTAAGGGAGAATTTTCCTGCTGCATAGGAAGCTAGCTCCATAATGCGAAGACACCGGGCTTGTGGAAGGAAAGCCCTTGCCTGCCTGGTATCCAAACAGGCTCGTATGAAATCTAGGCATTGGGAAGGAACTAGTTGAGACCTCGGGAAGTTGATTTCCAATCCCAAGTATTGGAGGATTTGCATTGTACGAGACAATGCAGTGCTGGCCTCTGCAACTGTGGAGGCTCGAATGAGCCACTCGTTTAAGTAGGGGAAGACAAAAATCCCCAGGGTTCGTAGAAATGCTGCTACTACTGCCATGCATTTTGTAAACACCCTTGGTGCTGAAACCAGACCAAAAGGAAGAACACTATACTGGAAATGTCTTCGCTGAAAAGGAAATGTAAGAATTTCCTGTGATCTGAATGGATGAGAAAGAGTAGTTACTCACCTGTAAGAGGTGTTCTCCAGGAGCAGCAGGAATCAGTCCTCACATATGGGTGACATCGACATCGATGGAGCCCTTGCGGAGCATTTCCCCAGCTTTCCATGAAAGCCTTTGGAAATGCAGGCACACATGCGCGGTTCCCTTCCCGCCTAAAGGTGCCATCTTGCTCAGTAAAATGAGATAGCTAAAAACAGCACACAAAAATATAAAAATAAACTATGTACAACTGCAACTCCCAGGGGAGGAGAGAGGGTTGTGAGGACTGATTCCTGCTGCACCTGGAGAATACCTGTTACAGGTGAGTAACTACTCTTTCTCCAGGACCAAGCAGGAAGTCAGTCCTCACATATGGGTGACTCCCTAGCTCTGGGCTACCAGGGAACCCAGGCTGAACAAGAGAAAGCAGGAATTAGTCCTCACATATGGGTACGTCGGAACCGACGGAGCCTGCGCAGGAAAGCTCCCCAGCTTCCCAGAAAGGAAGCTTTTGGGGCCTCCCACAGGGCATGCGCGCTACCTTCCCGCCTTCCTGACCAACTCTCCTCAGTGCGAGTTTAAAGCTGAGACAATAGAGAGAGGAAAGGAAAGAGAGAGAGAGATACAACTCCTAGGGGAGGTGGGTGGGTTGTGAGGACTAATTCCTGCTGTTCCCAGAGATCACCTGTTACAGGTAAGCAACTGTGCTATCTCCAGGAATAAGCAGGAATGAGTCCTCACATATGGGGACTCCCTAGCTAAGATTCCAGGGAGATCCCCTTTCAAAGGTTCCTCATCTTCCTATGGATCTCAGGCATCCATTCAGGGAAGGTGGGCAGGAGTTGTTTAAGAATGGAACAGGTGTCTGAGGACAGCCTGACCAAACAAGGCATCCCGGCGGAAGTCCTTGTCCAAGCAGTAATGGAGTGTGAAGGTATGAACCGAGGCCCAGGTGGCTGCTCAACAGATCTGATCGATGGATACAGAATGAAGATGAGCCATAGATGTGGCCATGGCTCTCACATTGTGAGCTGTGACATGGCCTTCCAGAGAAAGGTTCTTACTCTGGTAAGCAAAAGAAATACACTGAGCAATCCAATTGGACAGTGTTCTTTTTGAGACTGGAAGTCCTAAATGAGAAGGATCAAAAGCAACAAAAAGTTGAGAAGACTTTCGATGTTGCTGTGTCCTGTGGATGTAAAAGGCAAGAGCTCTTTTACAATCTAACATATGTAGGTTCCTCTCTGCACTGGATGCATGAGTTGCTGGAAAAAAAGACAGGTAGATATACCTCTTGATTAAGATGAAAAGGTGAGACCACTTTAGGCATAAAGTGAGGATTTGTCCTAAGGACTACATTATCATGATGGAACCTTGTATAAGGTGGATTAGCCACTAAAGCCTGTAGTTCACTGATGCGGCGAGCAGAAGTGATTGCAATAAGGAAAATGACCTTCCAGGAAAGAAATTTCAAGGAGGTAGTGGCTAAGGGTTCAAAGGGTGGCTTCATAAGCTGACCAAGAACCACGTTTAAGTCCCATGCCACCGGAGGAGGCCGAATGGGAGGTTTAGTTAAAGTTAGGCCTCTCATAAATCTTGCAATAAGAGGATGAGAGGAAACAGGTTGTCCATTGATAGGCTGAAGAGATGCTGCAATAGCACTCAAATGGACTTTACAGAATTTGTTTTAAGTCCTGCATTGGAAAGATGCAGGAGATATTCGAATAAAGAATTCAAAGGCAGTGCTAGAGGGTTAAGACCCTTTCCAGCACACCAAATGGAAAATCTTTTCCATTTAAAAGCATAAGAACGCCTGGTTGAAGGTTTCCTAGAGGAATGGAGGATATCCTTCACCTGTTGAGAAAGATTGAAGTCTTGAAGGTCTAGGCCTTCAGTAACCAAGCTCTGAGGTGAAGGGACTTGGGGTTTGGGTGCCACAAAGTCCCCTCCTCTTGAGACAGAAGGTCTGGAGCAGCTCCCAGATCCAGGGAGGGTGACTGGGAGAGATGCAGAAGTAGAGGGTACCACACTTGGCGTGGCCAGCGTGGAGCTATGAGGATCATAGATCCTTGATCCCTCTGAAGTTTGAATAGAGTCTTGGGAATCAAAGGAATGGGTGGAAAGGCATACAGGAAGGCCTGACCCCAATGAAGGAGGAAGGCATCCTTGGCCTGAAATCCCTGACACAGAATTCTGGAACAGAACCGGGGAAGTTTGGCATTGCACGGACTTGCAAAGAGGTCTATGTCCGGGGTTCCCCATTTCTGAAAGATTCTGAGTACCTGATCCATGTGCAGGGACCATTCGTGTGGAAGCAGAACTCGACTGAGTCTGTCTGCCCAAGAGTTTTGATTCCTGGGAGGTATACTGCCAGGAAATGGATCTGATGCTCTCTGGCGAAGGCCCACAATTTTAGAGCTTCGTTGCAAAGCGACAGAGAGCCAGTCCCTCCTTGTTTATGTAGAACATGGCTACTTGATTGTCGGTATGAACAAGGACTGTCATGTTGATGAGGAGGGTACGAAAGACCTTGAGAGCAAGGAAAATTGCTCGCAGCTCCAAAAGGTTGATATGAAGGGTGGTCTCCTGTGGGGACCAAGTGCCCTGAGTGGAGAGGTCTTGTAGATGAGCTCCCCAACCTGTTTGGGAGGCATCTGTAGTGAGAGTTGCTTGGGTTAAAGGTTGGAAGGGGGCCCCCCCAACAACAGATTTTGAGTGGATATCCACCATTGGAGAGACCAAAAAAGACGTTTTGAGGTTGCTATTTGGTCTGAGAGAGCTCCTGATGCTTGGGTCCACTGGGTGGACAAAGTCCATTGAGCTGCTCTCATATGTAGGCGAGCATAAGGCACCACATGAACTGTGGATGCCATGTGGCCTAGCAGTTGTAGCATCTCCCTGGCAGTCAAGTGGCTTCTGGACTGAACTTGAGAGGCCAAGTGCACTAGACGGTGACAACGGGCCTGGGGGAGATAGGCCCTTGCAGTGGTGGTATCTAGCCATGCCCCTATGAATTCTAGGGACTGAGTAGGGGTGAGTTGAGACTTTGGCAGATTGATGACAAGTCCCAGATACTGCAGTATGCGTCTGGTGTGGTCCAGGGAAGTCTGAGCCTCGGACTGAGATGGAGCTCGGATGAGCCAGTCATCCAGGTATGGGAAGACAAAGATTCCCAGAGTGCGTAGAAATGCAGCTACTATTGCCATGCATTTGGTGAATATCCTTGGAGCAGAGGCTAGACCGAAGGGAAGTACTCTGTATTGGAAATGTTTTCCCTGGAACAGAAACCGTAGGAATTTTCTGTGGGATGGATGGATGAGTATATGGGTGTACGCATCCTTGAGATCTAGAGAACAAAGCCAGTCCTGATTCTGTAGGTATGGAAGGAGAGTGCCTAGAAAAAGTATTTTGAATTTCTCCTTGTACAGAAATTTGTTCAATTCTCTGAGATCCAGAATGGGTCTGTACCCTCCTGTTTTCTTGGGAATGAGAAAATAAGGGGAGTAAAAACCTGACCCCTGTTGAGGGAGAGGAACCTCTTCTATTGCCTTTTGGGCGAGAAGAGTGGTCACCTCCTGACCCAACAGGTACAGGAGAGATAGCGGAGAATTGAATTGTCTCACCATGGTATGGGGAGGAAGGCTGGAGAAATGTAGCTTGTAGCCCTCTCTGATGATAGAGAGGGTCCACTGCTCTGATGTGATTTGTTCCCATCTGGGAGCAAAATGAGTTAACCTTCCTGGAATGGTGAGAGGCTCTGGTTGTTGCAGAGCCAGAAAGGTTAAGTCCTCTAGAATCAAGTCAAAAACTCTGAGGGGGTTGGGACTGCTGGACTGTAGCAGCCCCTGTAGACTTTGTTCTGGCCTGTTTAGATTGCTGACGCTTAGGAGTAAAGCGAACTTGGGAAGATTGCTGGCCAGTATTTGTGGAAAATCTGGTCTTTTTATAGAAAGGCTTCTTAAAAGGTTTTTTCTTCGCAGGGGTAGAGGTAGACTTAGAAAGTCTATCTAAAGCAGCATTCTCTGCATCCATTTGAGTGGCTTTGATTTGCCACTCTTTGCCAAACAGATTTTCACCTCTACAGGGCAGATTGCCCAAGCCTTCTTGTACCCAGGGTTCCAAATCAGAGGCCTGGAGCCAAGCAAGTCTGTGAGCAGCTATGGCAATTCCAGAGGCTCTGCTAGCTCCCTCAAAAGAGTCAAAGGCTGCTCTGTTAGAGAACTTTGAAACATCTTGCGTTTGCTTTAGCAAAAGAAGGAACTCCTCCTTTTTATCCTCTGGGATAAAGGGGAGAAAATGACGTATGTTCAGTGCAATCTCTTTCAAAAACATGCCCATATAAAGGCTGTATGAATTGATTCTGGCAATAAGCATGCTAGCTTGGAAGATTTTTCTACCAAAAGCATCCAGAGTCCTACATTCTCGTCCTGGAGGGGTAGAAGAGTGCCTTTTGGTACTCTTTATCCTTTTCATAGCAGACTTCACCACAATAGAATGGTGAGGGAGCTGAGCTTTTTGAAAACCAGGAGAAGGAGGAACCCGATACATGGTGTCCAAACGTCGAGAATGTGGAGATAAAGTGAGAGGAGCCTCCCACATGTCCATCATATGTTCTTGAAGAATTTCATGTATGGGTAAGGTGGCTGCCTCTTTGGGAACCTTAGAGTATCCTAAAATATCCAATTTTTTTGCTCTAGGTTCTTTTTCAGAGGTTACAGATATGGAGAGTCCTTTAGCTACTTCAATAATGAAGTCTTGAAAGGACAAATCCTCTGGAGGAGACATTCTCCTTTTTGGAGAAGAGGGCTCCTCAGGAAGAGTAAAAGAGACATCAGCAGAATCAGAGGTATCAGAATCTTCAGAAGATTCAAAGTATCGTCTATTAGCCTCCAGAGATCGATACGTGTACCGACCGGTATCGACATTGGGCGTACCGGGAATCGGATCGGTATCGAGAAAATCTCCGGAACCGGAGACCGGAACCGGCATACTACTGGAAGTAGATGCTCTGGGTACCAGTATCGGTTGTGGTACCGGAACCGGCGTCGGAACCGATTGTCGCGGTACCGAGGGCGTTGCAGCATTAATGAAAGCCACAGCTGCCTGGATGTCGGTACCGGTGTTAGCCGGTACCCCAGAGCAGTCTAACAGGTGATCGGTCGAGGCCGTGCCATCGATATCTTCCTGTAACCCCATAGGAGGAGCTTTGGAAGCCGGAGCTTCCCGCCGGGGTTGTTTGGCTGGGGCAGGGTCCTCAGGGTCATACCCAAGGGCCTCTCGCTGTTTAGAGGGAGATTTGCCCTTTAAGGACCTGCCTGAAGAATGTTTGGTTACCTGAGATCCATCAGGAGAGGAAGACCTGGAAGTTGTTGATGCTGGGGTATCTGCAGAAAACAGCATATGAAATTTGGCTGCTCTGTTCTGTAAACCCCATTTGGACATCAGAGAGCAGGATGGACAATCCGGAATGGAATGGTCAGGTCCCAAACATTTAAGACACCGTTCATGGGTATCTGTGACTGAAATAGTACTGGTACACTTGGTGCATTTTTTAAAACCAGAGGCTGGTTTCTCCATGAGGGAGAGTCTGAGAAGGCCTAGAGGCCTCACAGAAAAAACATACCAAGTGAAGAAAAAATAATTATTTTTTTTTTCTACCGGTTCAGAATCGGGGAAGGCAGACACGCGGTCAAAGAAACAAATTAAAATAACAATTTCTTCAGCGGTGACAGGAACACGACCTGCTGGCTCCGCGGAAAAAGAAGAACTGAGGAGAGTTGGTCAGGAAGGCGGGAAGGCAGCGCGCATGCGCTGTGGGAGGCCCCAAAAGCTTCCTTTCTGGGAAGCTGGGGAGCTTTCCCGCGCAGGCTCCGTCGGTTCCGACGTACCCATATGTGAGGACTCATTCCTGCTTGTTCCTGGAGATCTCCCTCTAGTCCCAGCATCAAAGAAAGGCTTTTCACTGACAGAACCTCCACCGGTAGCCCAATGGAGGGCTGGAGGGCAGAAGTTGCCTAAACCGCAAAGAGATTCCGGAGTACTGCCTGGCCAAAAGCACTGTCCCTACGGGACTCCCTCTCCAGACAGTAATGGGCTGCAAAAGTCTGGCTTGAGGACCAAGTTGCAGCCCTGCAGATGTCCACCAATGGTACAGAGCGGAGGTGAGCCACTGAGGCAGCCATTGCCCTGACACGATGGGCCGTGACCCGACCCTGCAAAGGAAGGTCAGCCGCCCTGTAAGCCCAGAAGATACAGTCAGCTACCCAGGTGGACAAGGTACACTTGGACACAGCTAACCCCAAATTATTAGGGTCAAAAGAGATGGAGATGAGTAGCCCTTCTATGTCCTTGTGTGTGGTCAAGGTAGAAGGATAAGGCCCTCCTACAGTCCAGGGTATGCAGAATTGCCTCAGCCTGAGTTGCATGAGGCCTAGGGAAGAATGCTGGAAGAACCACCTCTTGGTTAAGGTGAAAGGAGGAGACAACTTTTGGGAGGAACTTTGGATGAGTCCTAAGGACTACCCTCTTCCTATAGAGTGGAGGAGTGGCCTAGTGGTTGGGGCAAGGTACTTCAGGCCGGAAGGTCGGGTGTTCAAATCCCACTAGAGGACAGCAACCTTGGGCCGGAAGGACTGGGGTTTCTAGTCCCACAGATGCTCCTTGTGGTCTTGGGCAAGCCACTTAACCCTCCATAGCCCATGTTCCCTGTAAAATAGTTATCTCAAAGTTATAATGCCCTGTTCAATGTAATTTCAGTTTGTTCAATGTAAACCGCACTGATGCAGAATAGCGCGGTATATAAGAGAATGCAAATAACAAATAAAATAAATAGAAGCGTGTGTAAGGCCTGTCACAGACCAGGGCCTGAAGCTCACTCACTCGCCTGGCCGAGGTTAGGGCTATCAAGAAGAGTATCTTCCAGGACAGGAAGCGTAGAGGGCAAGTAGCCATCGGCTCAAAAGGTGGGTGAGTCAGTTGCTGCAAGACCACATTCAACTCCTACTCAGGAGCAGGAGGACGGATGGGAGGCTTGAGCAAGAGCAAGAGCAAGCCTCTGAGAAAGCGGGACACCAAGGGGTGAACCAACAGAGAATGTCCTTCCACCAGTGAGTGTTGAGCTGCTAGAGCTGAGAGATGGACCCGAACAGAGTTGGACTTAAGTCCCTGATATAATGATAAGTGCAGTAAGTACTGAAGTACTACTGGTACAGTACAGGAGAAGGGATCTTCCGTACGTAGCTGACACCACACAGAAAACCTTTTCCATTTCAGAGCATAGGTTTTCCTAGTGGACTGTTTCCTAGAGGCTAGGACAACCTCCTCAACTTCCTGAGGTTGCCCCCAGGGAGCCAAAACTAACCTTGCAGCCTCCAGGCCATCAAATTGAGAGCTTTGAGATTGGGGTGCAGAAGGGAACCCTGATCCTGAGAGAGAAGGTCAGGTTGCAACCCCAGAGGCAGTGGGGGATCCACTGCCAGCTGAAGTAGAAACCAAGGCTGTCTCGGCCACCTGGGAGCCACCAGCAGGACAGAGGCCTTGTCCTGAAGAATTCTGAAGAGGGTTCTGGCCACCAAGGGCATGGGAGGAAACACATAGAGGAGGCCCGGAGACCAAGGAATCAGAAAAGCATCTGCTGCTATCCGCAGAGGATGTGGTTGCCTGGAGCAGAACTTTGGCAGCTGTTTGTTCAGTGGACTGGCAAAGAGATCTATGGACGGAAGTCCCCATTTCAGGAAGATCTTCTGAGCTACCAAAGGATGGAGCTGCCATTCGTGCGGCTGCAGAATCCTTCTCAACCTGTCGGTCAGGTAGTTTTCCTGGCCAGGGAGATACACAGCCTTGAGGAGCATCATGTGCTTGAGAGCAAACAAGCAAAGGTCCTGTGCTTCCTGACAAAGGAGCCTGGACCCAGTTCTGCCCTGCTTGTTCACAAAGAGTAGTTACTCACCTGTAACAGGTGTTCTCCAGGAGCAGCAGGAATCAGTCCTCACATATGGGTGACGTCGGCGCCGACGGAGCCCCCATGCGGAGCATTTCCCCAGCTTTCAAAGAAAGCCTTTGGGAATTGCAGCGCGCATGGACGGTCCCCTTTACGCCCAAGGGTGCCATCTTGCTCAGTCTTCTTTTTTCCGCGGAGCCCGACAGACAGTTCGTTTTTCGCCGAGGAAAAAGTTGATTACCCTGTTTTTTGTCTTCCTTCTTCGGTTCGACGCCAGATCCTTTTCCCGCCTGGGCCCGATACGCCGGTATTGAGCCCACTCTCTCTTTTTTCGTTTTTTGTCCTTTGTGACTAGCATTCGCGCCATTTTTCTTTTTCACTGGCAGCCATGTCTTTCGATCTCGCAGGGGCCCTTTTTCCCCCGATGGCTGCCAGCGGGTTTAAAAAGCATGATAGGTGTAAGAAACCTATGTTTCTTACCAACACATATGACTGCTGCCTCCGCTGCCTCGAACCCGATCATGACCGGATGATCTGTGGTCCGTGTGGCAAAATGTCCTTGAAGGCGTTGAGGAGTCGGTAGCACCAAAAGGACAGAATCATCTCTGACTCCGCGTCCGGACAGGCCAGGACCTCGTCAGAGGCCTCGACGTCTCGGGACTCCGGCCCCGAGCAGCATCGGGGTTCCTCTGAGCGGGGGTCTCCTTCGCGGGAGCAGTGCAGGAAGAAAAAACCAACGAGGGCGGCGTCGGCGGATGCATCTGGTTCCTCGAGGACCAGGTCGCATAGCCCCGACCGCCGTCCAGGGTCGAGGTCGGAGTCGGAGAGGTCTGCCAAACAACCTCGTCTCGAGATGGAGTCTCCTGGGCACGTGAGTACTGTAGTCCTCATGGACTCTCCTCCAAGGGAGCCGCTGTCAGGGCCCGATTCGGGGGCTGCCGAGTCTCCTGAGCTCGGACTCGGGTTGACGGCCTTGGAGAGCAGCTTGGCTGCCTTCATGGAGCAGCAGCGGGCACTGATCGCCGGTCTCACCGGTGCATCTGCCCCGACCACCGGGACATCGACGTCCAAGTCGACCCCGGAGGCCGAGCCGATCCTCGAATCCATGCGAGCTCGAGTCGATCCTCGGCCACGGTCTCCCTCGGCCTCCCGTTCAGGACCAAGGTCGTCGATGCCGGTTCCCTCGGCGTCGGGGCGGAGGGCATTGGTGACTGCCTGACCGGAACCGCACGATTCCTCCTCCGAGGAGTCGGGCTGGGAGACGGAGGATGAAGAGTCACCCGACACCTTTCGGACTCTGTGTGTCCCATCGGACTCACCGGAGTCCGAACCTCGGAGACGATCCCCACCGGAGGATACCCGGTTCTCGGACTTCGTGCAGGATATGGCCAAGGCCTTGGCATTCCCCGCGGATCCAGAGGAGGAGACTTAAGCCGAGGAGCACGAGGCCCTCCAGTATGACCCTCCCCTGAAGGAGGCCTTTACTGTTCCGGTTCCGCCGATGCTGGAGCGGCTGCTCTTCCACATGTGGGAGACCCCGGCCTCGACACCGGTGTTAAGCAAGCAGGTCGATTCCATCTATCGAGTCCGCAAGAGCCCCGGGTTCCAAAAGGCACAATTACCGCACCACTCCATGGTTGTGGAAATCGGCCATGCATCGACTGAAAAGTCAGAAGATGCACTCCTCGGGCAATGTGGTGCTATTATGAGGAAAGGTATAAACAAA
Source organism: Ichthyophis bannanicus (assembly GCA_033557465.1). Lineage (NCBI taxonomy): Eukaryota > Metazoa > Chordata > Amphibia > Gymnophiona > Ichthyophiidae > Ichthyophis > Ichthyophis bannanicus. Next base: position 923,859,490 of record CM066034.1, read on the forward strand.
CCGAAATGGTAATAAATAAACTAATTATAAAATTATCACATAAGGTGACATAACTACTGTAATACCAACAATATACAAAATAAGTTAAAAACATAAAAAGGACCCACTTATATGAAAAACCAGTAAGTACCAATGGGTATATAGACAATTAATGTCAATAACCATTGCCTGAGCTTCCAATTGGTTGTCTTTTAAATGTTTTTAATTCCAATAATGTTATTAAGTATCTAGTGTTTTAGATTTGATGTTTTTTACATGTTTTTAATTCCAATAATGTTATTATTTAGTGTTTTAGATTTGATGTATTTATTAGTTTTTTTATATAATTATTACATTCTCTAATGTCTCATTTTAAATGTGTATATTATACTATTTTGGGTCTGGGTTTCCAATTTTCCTTTTTTGTCCCACTGTTTATCAATTGAAGTCCCATGTGGTCTTGTGTTTTAATGTATTTATTGTTCTTTCAGCACTATCTATTGCATTTAATGCATTACTATAGTACAACGTGTAAGTACAACTCATTTTACTTGTGATCATATACTTATGTTTACATTTATTATTGCTTTTATTATTGTTTATTGAAATGTGTTATTGTTTTTATTTGGTTTGCAGTCCTTTAGCCCCCTGATGAAGGCATCCGCCGAAACGCGTCGGGGTTTGTTCATTTAATAAAGTGCAAGTGACCCTTATCCTGCTCGCTCTTTTTTGTTTGTTTGTTAGGGCCTCAGACGAGGCCCTGGCCTCGGAGGCACCAGGAACTCTGGGAAAAATGTATCCTGCTGCTCTGGCTGTTCTTTAGGGCCTTACTGGATATCCTCTTGCAGAGACCGCAGGCTGCCGGGTTGTGATCAGGCCCCAGGCAGCCGACAGAGCAGTCGTGTGTGTCGATCAATGACTTAATTTTGGAGCACCTATCACACTTCTTAAAGCCACTGGTAGCCAAATGGGGGGGGGGGGGAGTGGGGGAAGTAACCCTGCAAGGTTGAAGACTCTCCAGGCTGCCAGCGAAAGAAAAAAGGCACGAAGACGCCGGGAAAAGAATAGAACGAAAGCGCTACAAAAATGGACCTAACTCAACACAGAAGCAACGTCGGCAGGCGGGAATAGTACCAGTTTGATACTGGAGGCAAGTATGAAACTCAGAAAAAATTAACTTTTTCTGGGGACAAGCCAGACAATGTTTGAAGGGCTCTGTGGAAAAAAGGAGACTGAGCAAGATGGCACCCTTGGGCAGGAAGGGGACCACGCATGCATGGTGGCATCTCCCAAAGGCTTTCTTTGAAAGCTGGGGGGATGCTTCCACGAGGGCTCTGTCGGTGCAGACGTCACCCATGTGTGAGGGCTGACTTCCTGCTTGTTCCCGGAGAATCAAAGCTGTATTTTATGAGAGACATTTAAAAATATCCTTGGAAAAAAATGCAGAGGAAACAGGCCTCTTCAAATTGAAACCAAGCTTTGGAATGAGGGTGAAAGGGGATATACTCATGAGTAACCTAAGGAATTTCTCTCTTTTTTTTAATAGAAAGTAGTGGAGATGGATGGTATCTAAATTCAAGAGTATGTAGGATCTCTGAGGGAAAGGAAGGGATTGTACAGCTTAGTGGATGGGTGGACTAGACAGGCAGTGTTGTCTTTATCTGCCATTCTTTTCTATTATAATGAAACATGCTAATTTCAACAGCTATGTATTATGCATATAGTGAGAGGAGCACCTATGATTTCTTGGAGTTCCAGATGTGTCAAACCAACAGGTAAAAACATAGTACATTATGAACTGAAAATCTGACTTGGAGAGACTGGTTTAACACACACATGCTCCGCCATATACATGCACGCAGTAGAGCTATAAAACTATACACACTACTATTAAAAGCAATGTGTTGATTAGAAAACACTTATTTAAGAACCAATGAGCTTTTGTATAATCCACATCTTACACCTACTTTAATTTTGAAAATTCTAAGCAACCTCTGATCAAAGAGCTAGACACTATTTTCTCATACATTTCTCCCTATTAACTGATAGTCATTGAGCACCATAATATATTTTGTTATAATGCAGTTAACCATTTAGAGCAGACCACCCCCCCCCAAAAAAAAATTTCTCCCCATATCAGCTTCAAGTCTTGTTGGTTGTATACTCACAATTACAAACAGTAACATCAATCAAGGTTTTTAAAATCTGTACTGAAACAATGTAGTCTGATTGAATAGACATCACCTGGTAAGGAAAACAATGCAAAATTCAGATCTCAAAAAAAGAACATACAACCATCTTTATCAGCAGCCATATTTAAAAGAAATACAACACTGTAAATTTGACATCCATTGAATGAATCTGAACAGGAGTGCCCTAGTAAGTACAGCAATAGGCTGGGCACCAGAGAAACCATGGTTCAAATTCTATTTTCCTCACTAAAGTGACTTGTAGCGTAGTTACTCACCTGTAACAGGTGTTCTCCAGGGACAGCAGGAATCAGCCCTCACTTATGGGTGACGGTGCCGAAGCCCCCATGCAGAGCAAATCCCCAGCTTTCAAAGAAAGCCTTTGGGAATTGCTACTACACATGCGTGGTCCCCTTCCTGCCCAAGGGTGCCATCTTGCTCAGATGACCTAGCTAAAAAGATGCCAAAAAAACAATGAAATGAAGGACTGCAATTCCAAGGGGAGGAGGGAGGGTAGTGAGGACTAATTCCTGCTGTCCCTGGAGAACACCTGTTACAGGTGAGTAACTACGCTTTCTCCAAGAACAAGCAGGAAGTCAGTCCTCACTTATGGAACTCCCCAGCTACAGGCTACCTGGAACCCAAAGCCAAAAAAGGCTCCCTCAGGAGAGCCACAAGCAGCCGCAAGGACAACCCTAACAAGGGAGTGACACTCCAGTAGCCTGAACACAGAGAGGGTCAGGGGGCAGGAGTTGCCTAGATCTCAAATAAATTCCGGAGTACTGCCTGGCCAAAGGCACTGTCCTGTTCTCCAGAAAGTAATGAGCTGCGAAGATCTGCCCGAAAAACCAGGTGGCGGCCTGGCAGATGTCCGCCAATGGAACAGAGCGGAAGGAAGCCCCTGAAGCTGCCATGGCCCTGACCCTTTGAGCCGTAACCCGGCCCTCTTGTGGGAGACCCGCTGCCTCATAAGCCTGGGCAATGCAGTCTTCCACCCAGGTGAACAGCATATGCTTCATCACAGCCGCCCCCAGCTTACTGGGTTCGTAGGAAACAAACAGCTGAGCAGCTTTCCTGTGACCTTGCATACGCTAATGTAGGACAGGGCCCTCTTACTATCCAGGGACCGCCTCCACCCAACTGGCATGCAGTCTTGGGAAGAAGGTGGGAAGCACTCTCTCTTGACTGAGGTGAAACGGAGAAACCATCTTCGAAAGGAACTTGGGATACGTCCGGAGCACCACCCTATTTTGGCAAAATCTGGTATAGGGCCTCAACTACGAGTGCCTGGAGCTCACTGATTCTGCGGGCAGAGGTGAGCGCCACCAAGACCACCACTTTCCAGGAGAGGTAACGAAGATGGCACATGGCCATCAGCTCAAAGGGTGGCCGGGGGAGCTGTCCCAGGACAACATTAAGATCCCACTTGGCTGCTGGAGGATGTATGGGAGGCTTTAACAGAAGCAAGCCTTTCAAGAACCTGGACACCACTGGGTGAGCAGAGAGGCCTGTTGTCGACAAGAAAGTGGTTTGCTGCCCGGGCACTGAGATGCACCCTGACAGAGATAGACTTAAGGCCCTGCTCAAAGAGATGGAGCAGGTATTGTAGGACCATAGCAACTGGACAGGAGAAGGGATCCACCCTCCATCCAGTACACCAAATAGCAAATCTGCACCACTTGAAGGCGTACGTCCGTCTAGTAGATGGCTTACGGGAAGCCAGTAAGACGTCCTTGACCTCCTTTGGGAGGAGAAGTGGGGCAAGAGTCATCCTCTCAGCAGCCACGTTGTCAGCGACAGAGAGCAAAGGTTGGGATGTAGGAGAGAGCCCCACTCCTGGGATAGGAGCCGTGGGGACGAGCCCAAAGGAATGGGGACCTCCACTGACAGCTGCAGGAGAAGCGGGAAACACGGATGCCTGGGCCACTGCTGAACTATGAGGATGACAAGAGCTCTGTCGAAGAATCTTGGAGAGTCCAAGCGACCAGAGGGGTCGGCGGAAATGCTTAAAGGCGGCCCGCCGACCATGAGACCAGGAAGGCATCGGCGGCCACTCTGGCCGGGTGTGGTTGCCTTGAGCAAAACCAGAGTAACTGGTGGTTGTCTGGACTGGCAAACAAGTCCAACTCTGGCCTCCACTTGGTCTGAAAGAGCTGATGGGCCACCTCCCGATCGAGTTGCCACTCATGCAGTCGGAGGATCCTGCTGAGTCTGTCGGCCAAGCAGTAGTCCTAGCCGGGCAGGTACACCGCTTTCAGAAGAATCCCCTGTTGGACTGCAAAGGAGCACAAGATTAGGGCTTCCTGACATAGGATGCGGGACCCCGTGCCCCCTTGTTTGTTCATGTACAACACAGCCACCTGGTTGTCCGTTTGGAATAGGACAGCTCTGTGGCTCAGGTAGTGTTTGAAGACTGCAAGGCAAGGCGAATGGCACACAGTTCCAACAAGTTGATCTCGTGTGCTCTCCTCTCAGGACTATGCTCCTAGAGTATGGTACCCCTGACAATGAGCTCCCCAACCCAGTAAGGAGGCATCTGTGGTGATGGTCCTTGAGTAGGGAGGGGTCTGAAAGGGCATAACCGCTCCCAGATGATAGGGGGAGAACCACCATTGTCATGGATCACACCAGGACCCCAGTGATCTTGATCCTGTCCCTGAGATGTCCCGAGGCCTGGGACCACTAGTCTGAGGCACCACTGCGCAGTTCGCATGTGGAGGCAAGCATTTGGGGTTACATGAACCGTGGAGGACATGTGGTTCAGAAGACGCAGTAATTGCCTTGCTGGCACTGAGACACTGCAACCTACCTGGCCTGCCAGGGCCATGAGTCGCTCTGCCCTGTCTGCAGGCAAAAAGGCCTTCGACTGGATGGTGTCAAGCCTTGCCCCAATGAATTTGAGCTCCTGGGTCGGTTCCAGATGAGACTTGGGGTAGTTGATTACAAACCACAAGTGCTGCAGGACCTGGATGGTACGGGCTGTGGCCTGTCACTTTGTTGGCTGACGTGTCCCTGATGAGCCAATCGTCGAGATAGGGGAAGATGAAAACTCCTTGAAGCCCGATGAAGGCAGCAACCACTGCCAGGCACTTTGTGAATACCCTGGGGGCCAAGGCAAGACCAAAGGGAAGTACCCTGTACTGATAGTGATTTCCTTTCACCACAAAGCGGAGGTACTGCCTGTGGCTGGGATGGATAATATGCGTGTAGGCATCCTTGAGATCGAAGGAGCATAGCCAGTCTCCCGGCGGAGGTAAGGCAGCAAGTTTCCAAGGGAGAGCATCTTGAACTTTACCATACCAGGAATTTGAGATTGCGCAGGTTTAGGATGGGTGTGAGGCCTCCTGTTCTCTTTGGTACCAGAAAGTATGTGGAATAGAAGCTTCTGCCCTGAAGGTGGTGAGGCACCGGTTCCACTGCCTGATCCTCAAGAAGGCCTGCCAACTCCTTCAAAAGAAGGTCCTGGTGAAGGGGAGACCTGAGAGGCTCTCCGCGAAAGTATTGTGGAGGCACCTGGGCTAGATGTAGCAGGTAGAACTCCTTGACCACCTGTAGTGCCCAAGAGTCGGTGATGATTACTGTCCACCTGTGGGCAAACAAGGTGAGCCGGCCTCCTGTGGACTGCCTAGCTCTGGCTGGAAGAGGGGCCATGCTGTGGGAGTCAAAAACCCCCACCAGGCTGTGCTGGAGCCGGGGCCTGGGGGCCTTCTGCTTATGTGGGCCATGCCCCTGTCCCTTGGCCTACTGCAGCCGGGGAGGCCTGATAAGGGGAGTAATTTCAGTAAGCAGCTCCCTTCCTCGGGTAAAAGGGCTTTTTACCCGAGCCCTTCTTATGACTAGGGGCAGAGGTCTTCTTGGAGAGCCGTGTCCTCGTCATGTACTCTGTCTCCAGCTCTGCGGCCTTGGTCGGTCAATGGTTTGAAGAGATTCTCCCTTTGGCATGGGATATTGACCAACTTGTCCTGAACCCATTGCTCAAAGTTGGATGACTGCAGTTAGGCTTTGCGGCATGCACCGATGCCTGCCGCAGCTACTCGAGCCACTGACTCAAAACCGTCAAAGGCCACCTGAGACACTTGGAGCATTCACGGATTGCTTTGGACAGGCCCTTGAAGCGCTGCAAAGGCTCTTCGGAGAGACCAGCCAAGAATCTGGCAAGCTCCTTTGCCAGGTCCCTCAGGTACATGCCCATGTACAGCTGGTATGCCTGGATTCAACAATTCAGCATTGCATCCTGGAAACATTTTCTGAGGGAATTCAAGTTACGCGCCTTCCTGCTGGGGCGTAATGAGGAGTGCGTCTGACTTCAGCCGATGCATGGCTGATTCCACAACCATGGAGTTGTGCGGCAGCTGTGATTTCTGGAATCCAGGGCTTCAGACCCGATACATCGAGTCGAGCTGTTTGCTGATCACCAGCGTCGACGCCAGTGTCTCCCACATGCCGAGCATCAGTCGTTCCAGAATCGGGTACCATGAGGGTCTCCGGAGGAGCCTCATACTGGAGGATCTCGAGCTCATCAGCTCGAGGCTCCTCAGACTCCACGGGTAAGACCAAAGCCTTGGACATATCCTGCACAAAGTCCAAGAACCGCATATCCTCGGGGGGAGACATCCAAGGATCGGATACAGGGGAAAATCAGACGGGACGTCCCTGTGCCTGTGGGTGTCTGAGGACTCCTCATCCTCTGTCTCCCAAGCAGAGGCCTCCGAGGAGGACTTGAGGGGCTTTGCAGGCATCGAGGGCCTTGGTGCCTTCCGCCCCAATGCCAGCAGGCTTGGCGGCGAATACCCTTGGTCCCGAATGGGAGGCCAAGGGTGACCTCGGCCGAGGATCGGCTTGGCCTCCGGGGACGACTTGGATGTCAAGGGCCCAGTGGTTGGGGCGGAGGAACTGGATATGCCGGACATCAGTGCCCGCTGCTCTGCGATGAAGGCAGTGAAACTGCGCTCCAAAGCCACCATTCTGGACACAAGTCCGGGAAGCTCTACAGCCTCTGGCTCGGGTGCCGACTTGATAGGCCCCAATGCTGGTTCCCCCAGAGGGGAGTCCTCAACAAGAACGGTCTGTAATTGCCTAGATGGGTCCAGGTCTCCCCGAGGAACCTTAGCAGGCCGCTTCTTCTCCGACAACCCGGGCAGGCTTTCGCAGCTCCGCAACAGGCCCTGAGAAGGACCGATGCTGGAGCCATCCAGAGACGCCGCCTTCTAGGACTTTTTTTTTCCTTTTGTGCTCCCACGATGGGGACCCCCTTTATGAGGAACCTCGATGCTCGGGCTCAGAGTGCTCCCCCCGAGACATCAAGGCCTCGGACGAGGTCCTGGCTCTCAGAGGCACGGGGAACTAGATGAAACATTTTTCGTGCTGCTGCTGTCGGCTCCTTAGGGCCTTAGAGGACATCCTCTTACACAGGCCACAGGCCGTCAAGTCGTGATCCGGCCCGAGGCAACAGAGGCATCTGTCATGAGCATTGCTGAGGGACATGATTTTCCTGCACCAATTGCACTTCTTAAAACCACTGGTAGCCATCGGGGGAAAGAGGACCCCAGCGAGGTCAAAGACCCTGGGGGCTGCCAGCAAGGAAAAAAGGGACAAAGGGTGCGAAAGCACCTCAGGGACAAAAAAATTGAAGGAGTGGGAAAAAAAAAAAGAACCCGGCTCGATACCGGAGTACCGAAGCCAGAGGCGGGAAGAGTACCAGTGTCGACCAGATGAAGAAAAACAGAGAAAAGAATCACTTTTTCCGGGACAAGGAGGAACTACGTCCGAAGGGCTCTGTGGAAAAAAGGAGACTGAGCAAGATGCACCTTTGGGTGGGAAGGGGACCACGCATGCATGGTAGCAATTCCCAAAGACTTTCTTTGAAAGCTGGGGATTTGCTCCGCATGGGGGCTCCGTCGGCATTGACATCACCCATAAGTGAGGACTGACCTCCTGATCGTTCCTGGAGAACCAGTGTTACAAAAGGAGCAATTTCCCACTGCTTCAGATACATACTTAGATTATAAGCTCTTTGGGTGGGAATTTATTGTTAAATGCTAATTTTAAAAGCCCTTGGCAATTTAAAAATGCTCAGAGGAAGAAATTCATGTGTGGTGATAGCATAGTTACTCAACTGTAAATGGACAAGGAGAAGAACCTCGGCGTGATTGTTTCTGAGGATCTCAAGTTAGTGAAACAGTGTGCCAAGGCTGTGGCCAAAGCACGAAGGATGCTGGGTTGCATACAGAGAGGAATTACCAGCAGAAAGGAGGGGGTACTAATGCCAACGTACAAGTCGCTAGTGAGGCCTCACTTGGAATACTGTGTTCAGTTTTGGAGACTATATCTCACAAAGGATATAAAAAGACTGGAAATGGTTCAGAGGAAGGCAACCAAAATGATTTGGTGCCTGCGCCATTAGATGTATGAGAAGAGACTTGAAGACCTAAATATGTATACTCTAGAGGAGAGAAGGGACAAGGAATATATCATACAGATCTTTAAATCTTTCTCAAAGACAGGGAAGCTGCAAAACTAGAGGACATAACATGAAGCTGCAAGGGGGTAAACTGAAAGGCAACGTCAGGAAATACTTTTTCACTGAAAGGGTGGTGGATGCTTGGAATGCCCTCCCAATGGAAGTGGTTGGGGCAAATACAGTGACAGAATTCAAAATGGCATGAGAGAGACAGTGGATCCCTTTCTAGCAACACAATAAAAGCAAAATAACCTTAACTGTCTCTGCTGCCTCAAATAGGGGTGACCTGCACAGAGCGGTGGGTACACCCCTAAATAAAGGCATGGGGAGGTGGTGACCTGCATGGAGTGGCAAGTGCACCTACTCTTGCCACCTTGCTGGGCAGACTAGACGGACAATGATGGTCTTTATCTACCGTCATATACTATGTTACTATGTAGGTGTTCTCTGGGGACAACAGGAATCAGTCCTCACATATGGGTGACATCGGCACCGACGGAGCCCTTGCGGAAGCATCCCCCCAGCTTTCAAAGAAAGCCTTTGGGAGATGCCACCACGCATGCGCGGTCTCCTTCCTGCCCAAGGGTGTCATCTTGCTCAGTCAGATGACATAGCTAAAAGACAGCAAAAATAAAGCGTAGTTACTCACCTGTAACAGGTGTTCTCCAGGAGCAGCAGGAATCAGTCCTCACATATGGGTGACGTCGGCGCCGACGGAGCCCTCGCGGAGCAATTTTCCCCAGCTTTCAAAGAAAGCCTTTGGAAATTGCAGCGCGCATGCGCGGTCCTCTTCCCGCCCAAGGGTGCCATCTTGCTCAGTCAGATGACATAGCTAAAAGACAGCAAAAATTAGCAAAAACGAAAGCATATAACTGCAACTCCAAGGGGAGGAGGGAAGGTTGTGAGGACTGATTCCTGCTGCTCCTGGAGAACACCTGTTACAGGTGAGTAACTACGCTTTCTCCAGGACCAAGCAGGAAGTCAGTCCTCACATATGGGACTCCCAAGCTTAAGGCTACCGGAGACCCCAAGCACAAAAATGAGTTCCCTCAAGTTCATTAGCACAGAAGGAAGGAATCTTCTCTGAATATGTCTCCAACCGGTAGCCCAACATCCGGGATGGAGGGTAGGAGTTGCCTATACCTCGAAGAGGTTACGGAGGACTGCCTGTCCGAAAGCACTGTCCCTGCGGGACTCCCTCTCCAGGCAGTAATGGGCTGCAAAAGTCTGGCTTGAAGACCAAGTAGCGGCCTGGCAGATGTCTGCCAACGGAACAGAGCGGAGGTAAGCCACTGACGTAGCCTTCGCCCGAACACGATGAGCGGTGACCCTACCTTCCAGCACGAGGCCCGCAGCCTCGTAAGCCCAAGCAATGCAGTCCGCAATCCAGATAGACAGAGTACGCTTGGAGACAGGGATCCCCAATTTGTTGGGGTCATAAGACACGAAGAGCTGAACCGCCCTTCGGTGCTCCCGCGTACGGTCAAGGTAGAAGTTCAGCGCCCTTCTACAGTCCAGGGTATGCAGGACCATTTCAGCTCGGCTGGAGTGTGGCCTGGGAAAGTAGGTCGGAAGTACCACCTCCTGGTTGATGTGAAAAGGGGAAACCACTTTAGGAACAAACTTAGGGTGAGTCCGTAGGACTACCCGGTTCTTGTAGAACCTAGTGTAAGGAGGATCAGATACCAGGGCCTGCAGCTCACTAACGCGTCTAGCAGAAGTGAGGGCCACCAAGAACAAGGTTTTCCAGGAAAGAAACGAAGAGGACAGGTAGCCATAGGCTCAAAGGGCGGACAGGTAAGCGGCTCGAGGTCGGACGTCTGGAGCCAAGCCTGGCGGCGTCCACCGATGCCGGCCGCGGCTACTCGAGCCGAAGCCTCAAAACCATCATAGGCTGCTCGAAAAATAAACTTGGAGCACTCTCGAATACCAGTAGACAAGGATTGGAACCTCTGCAAAGGTTCATCGGAGAGACCAGCAGAGAACCCGGCTATTTCCTTAGCCAGGTCTCGGAGATACATGCCCATGTAGAGCTGGTATGTCTGGACTCGACAAGCAAGCATAGAGCCCTGGAAACACTTCCTACCGAGGGCATCCAGGCTTCGGGCTTCCCTACCAGGGGGCACCGAGGAGTGCATTTTTTGACTCTTCAATCTATGCATGGCCGATTCCACCACCATGGAATGGTGCGGTAGTTGTGCCTTTTGGAACCCGGGGCTCTTGCGGACTCGATAAATGGAATCGACCCGCTTGCTCAATACCGGCGACGACGCCGGGCTCTCCCACATGCGGAAGAGAAGCCGTTCCAGCATGGGAGGAACCGGTACAATAAAGGCCTCCTTCGGGGGAGAGTCATATTGGAGGGCATCGAGTTCTTCGACTCGAGGCTCCTCCTCGGGATCCGCAGGGAAGGCCAAGGCTTTGGCCATATCCCTCACGAAGTCCGAGAACCGGGTATCCTCCGGGGGGGACCGTCTCCGAGGTTCGGACTCGGGGGAGTCTGATGGGACACACCGAGTCCAAAAGGAACCAGGTGACTCTTCGTCCTCAGATTCCCAGGCCGACTCCTCGGAGGAGGAGTCGACCGGCTCCGGTCGGGCGGGCACTGAAGCCATCCGCCCCGACGCCGAGGGAGTCGGCGTTGACGACCTCGGTCCCGAACGGGAGGCCGAAGGAGACCTCGACTCGAGGATCGGCTCGGTCTCCGGGGTCGATTTGGAGGTCGACGTCCCGGCGGTCAGGGCAGAAGCACCAGCGAGGCCAGCGATCAATGCCCGCTGCTGGTCCATGAAGGCAGCCAAACTGACCTCCAAGGCCGTCAACCTGAGTCCGAGCTCAGGAGACCCAGCAGCCCCCGACTCGGGCCCCGACGGCATCGGGCCCGACGTCGGGTCCTTCGGAGGTGAGTCCACGAGGACAACAGTACTCACGTGAGCGGGCAAGTCCTCCTCGAGTCGAGGATGTTTCGACGGCCTCTCCGACTCCAAGGACCCGGGACGGGAATCGGGGCTATGCGACCTGGCCCTCGAGGGACCAGGAGCGTCCACCGATCCCGCCCTCGCGGGTTTCTTCTTCCGATGATGTTCCTGGGTAGGAGACCCCCTTTCAGAGGAACTTCGACAATGCTCAGGACCAGAGTCCCGAGACGTCGAAGCCTCTGACGAGGTCCGAGCCCGGCCGGAGTCAGAGAAGATACGCTCCCGCTGGTGCTGCCGACTCCTCAATGCTTTTGAGGACATCTTGCCGCATGGCCCGCAGATCATGGAGTTATGATCCGGGCCTAGGCAGCGGAGGCAGAAGTCGTGAGTGTCTGTAAGAGACATAAGTTTCTTAGAGAGGTCACACTTTTTGAAGCCACTGGCCGCCATCGGGGGAAAAAGGGCCCCTGCGAGGTCGAATGACCGGGCAGCCAGGGAAAAGAAAAAAAGCTCGAAGTCTGTCACGAAGGACAAAAAACCGAAAAATAACGGACGGACTCGTAACCGGCGTCGCGAGTCCGGGCGGGAAAAGAACCGGCGTCGAACAGAAGAAAAATAGAGAAAAATCAACCTTTCTGCGGGGGATTCACAGGCAACGTCTGTAGGGCTCCGCGGAAAAAAGACTGAGCAAGATGGCACCCTTGGGCGGGAAGAGGACCGCGCATGCGCGCTGCAATTCCCAAAGGCTTTCTTCGAAAGCTGGGGAAAATTGCTCCGCGAGGGCTCCGTCGGCGCCGACGTCACCCATATTTGAGGACTGACTTCCTGCTTGGTCCTGGAGAAAGGATGGTACAGTAGCAACTCCAAGGGGAGGAGGGAGGGTTGTGAGGACCGATTCCTGCTGTCCCCTGCTGTTACAGGTGAGTAACTACACTTTCTTCAGGAACCAGCAGGAAGTCAGTCCTCACATATGGGATTCCCCAGCTACAGGCTACCAAAAACCCATAGGAGTGGAGGAGTGGCCTAGTGGTTGGGGCAAGGTACTTCAGTCCGGAAGGTCGGGGGTTCAAATCCCACTAGAGGACAGCAACCTTGGGCCGGAAGGACTGGGGTTTCTAGTCCCACAGGTGCTCCTTGTGGTCTTGGGCAAGCCACTTAACTCTCCATAGCCCATGTTCCCGGTAAAATAGTTATCTCCAAGTTATTTATTTATTTAACTGTATTTATATCCCGCTTTTCACCGGGTCAAAGCGGTGTTACATATAAGGGTGGGGAGAATTAAGTATCAGGGTGGGACCATCACCAGGTAGGCAACATTGATGATTTCAACATAAGACAGACTTTAGACATGGACAGTACAGAGCAGTTGTTGTTCAGGGGTACAAGATAAAGGAGTTCAGGAGTTGGTGCATTTTTTGGTGGGGGTTGTCTTGAAGTATTCTTGGAATAGGATGGTTTTTAGCTGTTTTCTGAATGACGGTAGATCGTTATTGTTTGAGGTGGCTCGGTAGTGAGTTCCATAAGGAAGGTGCATAAAGTTCAAATGCTCTGTTGCATGTCCGTTGAGAGCATTTGGTTCTTTTGTGGTGGACTGTGAGGTAGTTGCTGGAAGCTTGTCTAGTTGCTTTGCCGTGGGCTGGACGGGTTAGTAGGGTGCGAAGTTGGGTATTCTGTGCCTGATGGATGGTTTTGTGGGTGAGTAGGATGGATTTGTACTTAGTTCTTGCTTCTAAGGGAAGTATGTGTAGGTCTCTTAGAATTGGAGTGATGTGGTCGCTTTTCTTTGCATTCTGGATGATTCTTGCTGTGGTGTTCAGTGCAGTTCGGAGGGGGTTGGTCTGTGTGGCTGGTAGTCCATGGTAGATTATGTTGCAGTAATCCAGATGTGGGAGTGTCATAGCTTGCATCGCCGTCCTGAAGTCTTGAGGTTCAAGGAGGGGTCCGAGCCATTGTATTGTTTTCGCTTTATGGAATATATTTCCTGAGGTTTTGGTAATTTGTTGCTTGAGGGTAAGAGCTTGGTCAATAATGCCTAGATATCTTATTTGTGGCTGTATTTGAATGCTTGTGGGTCCTATGTTGAGGTGTGTGGGTGGTGTGAAGTCTGGGTCTTTTGTTACTATGAGGGCTTCAGTTTTCTTTATGTTTATGGATAGGTTGTTCTCTTGTAGCCAGTGTGACACTTCGGAGAAGCATGCTGAAAGATGAGTATTTGTTGGGCTTGTGGTTGTAATTGGGGCATAGAGCATGATATCGTCAGCATATATATGGAAGTTGATGATGTGGGTATGTATGACTGAACAGAGTGGTTGTAGGTAGATGTTGAAGAGCATGGCTGAGAGCATGGATCCTTGGGGTACTCCTTGGTGTTGCTGGAAAGGGGGCGAGGTCGAGGTGCTAGTACGGATCAGTTGTCTGTTGGTTAGGTAGAATTGAAGCCATTGGAGTACGGTGTCTTTAATCCCAATTGACTGCAATCTTCTTAAGAGGATGCTGTGGGAGATGGTGTTGAAGGCTGCGGAGATGTCGAGGAAGATCATGGCATATCCAGAGTGTTTTTCTTGGGTTCCTATGGTGAGGGTGTTCATCAGTGTGGTCATGAGGGTCTCGACTCCATGTAGTGGACGGAAGCCGTGCTGTTGTGGGTCCAGTATGTTGTTGATGTCTAGGTGTTCTTGAAGCTGCTGCTGAACTATCTTTTCGATTATCTTGGCGGTAAATGGTAGGCTTGCTATCGGTCTGTAGGATGCAGGGTCTAGGGGATCCAGGTTTTGTTTTTTTAAGGATGGATGAATAATTGTAGTTTTAAGGATGTCTGGCATGCGGCCTTGGGAGAAGGATTCGTTGACAATATGGGTTAGTGGTGTGCTCAGGTCTTCTTTGGATTTCTTTATCCAGTCGGTGGGGCAGGGGTCAAGCGGAGAGGTGGTGGTGTTTAGCCGGGAGATGGTGGACGATATTTCTTCTGCAGTGGTTTCCTTGAAGGTAGTCCAGTCATTGTGTATGTTGGGGTGGTGGTTTGCTGTAGTTGTCTCGGAGTTCAGATGTGGGTTTTGTGGTTGTTGGAGCTGTTTGTATTGTCAGGCCAGTATCTCTGGTGGGATCTTCGTTAGTTGGTCAGAGTTATTGGGTGCTTTTGTCAATTGTTTGACAATCTGAAAGAGTTCACGAGGTTTATTTATGGATGCGTTTATGATTTTCGTGTGGTAGGTTTTCTTTGCTTTGTCGGTCTCAGAGTGGTATGCTTTGAGTTCATATAAGTATTTCGTTTTGTTGCTGTCGTTTTTGTTTTTTCTCCATTTTCTTTCTGTTCTTCTGAGTTTTGTTTTTAGTTTGCGGAGGGTGGGAGTAAACCATCTGGCTTTTTTGGAAGGATGCCTTGTGGTGGTTTTGTTTGCTGGTGCTTTGGACGCAGTGGAGATCGTGGTATTCCAGTTGAGAATTAGATCATCAATGTTATTGGAGTTTGTTTGTAGTTTGGGCATAGTTTGTGCCCTGTTATGTAATTTATAAGTTATGTAAGTTATAATGCCCTGTTATGTAAGTTATAATGCCCTGTTCAATGTAATTTCAGTTTGTTCAGTGTAAACCGCACTGATGCAGAATAGTGCGGTATATAAGAGAATGTAAATAAATAAATAAATAGCAAAAACAGGGCTCCTGTGAGGGGAGCAGCAAGCAGTAAGCAATTTTAGTGCATGCACATAGACCACAGTAGGACCCCTGTGTCTGATGAAACCCGCGCTCCGGTAGCCTGATCACAGAAGGGTCGGCGAGTAGGAGTTGCCTAGACCCCGAAAAGGTTACGGAATACAGCATGGCCGAAGGCAATGTCCCGTCAGGACTCTCTCTCCAGGCAGTAATGAGCTGTGAAAGTATGGACTGAAGACCAGGTGGCGGCGTGGCAGATGTCCACTATCAGGACAGAGAGCAAGTTTGTCACCGAAGCCGCCATGGCATGGACATGGCCTTCCAGTGGGAGCCTCGCCTGCCCATGAGCAAAGGCAATATAGTCCGCCACCCAAGTTGACAGCGTATGCTTAATCACCGCCTCTCCCAGCCTACTGGAGTCATAGAAGATGAAAAGCTGAGCAGCTTTGCAGTGGCCTTGCGTGCATTGGATGTATAAGGATAAGGCCCTCTTACAGTCCAATGAGTGAAGGACTGTCTCCACCCAACTGGACCGAGGTCTTGGGAAGAAAGTAGGAAGCGACACTATCTTCGGTAGGAACTTGGGGTGTGTGTGAAGCACTACCCTGTTCTTGTAGAACCTGGTGTAGGGTGCCTCTGCCACGAGGGTCTGGAGCTTGCTAACTCTGAGTGGAGGTGAGCGCAACCAGGAAAACCACCTTCCAAGAGAGGTAGCGAAGGTGACAAGTTGCCAGAAGCTCAAAGGGCGTGCGAGTAGTTTCCCCAACACCACGTTGAGGTCCCATTCGTTTGCCAGAGAGCAAACTGGGGCTTTTGACAAGAGCAAGCCCCAAAGGAAACGGGTCACCAAAGGTTGGACTGAAAGGGGCTTACCATCCACCGGGTGGTGGTGTGCTGCCAGGGCATAAAAGGTGCACTTGGACAGAGTTAGATTTGAGCCCAGATTGGGAGAGGTGGAGAAGGTACTGCAACACCAAAGCCACCAGGCAGGAGAACGGTGCGCCGATCATGGGGCTGATCCCAACAGAGAACCTGCGCCATATGAGGGAAAACGCCTTCCTAGTAGAGGCCTTGTGGGAGGCCAGCAGAATGTCTTCAACCTCACCCTCTCAGCATCCATGCTGTCAACGAGAGGGATCCCAGATTGGGGAGCAGAAGAGCTCCCCTCTTCAGATAGGAGTCTCGGAGCAGTGCCCAAGGGGTTGGCGCCTCCACTGCCAACTGTAGATGAAGCAGGAACCACGGCTGTCTGGGCCACCTGGGAGTTCTCAGGATAAGCGAGGCCCTGTCATGGAGGGTCCTGAACAATATCTTGGCGATCAGCAGCGTTGGAGGGAAGGTGTATATGAGACCTTCCGACCACAAGACTAGAAACACATCTGCCGCCATCCTGGAGGGGTGGGGGCCTGCCGGGAGCACAAGCTGATGTAAAACCTGGCACCTTTAAGGGGCTTTGTGCCCATGGTTGAGTGCTGCTAGTTTTTTCTGAGACCCAGCCGTTAGTGAATGATACAAACAGCTTTCATGTTGCTTGGTTTAGATAATAGACAGGGTGTGTGATTTTTGTTTTATATACCCGTTTAAAAACATTCAGACTATAGTTTGTGGGAGCACAAGCATGGCAAGTCCATCATGGGCTTTCCCCAGAGCTGGAAAAGCCGACTGGCTATCTTGGGGTCCAGCTGCAAACTCTGCTGAGTCTGTCGGTCAGGAAGTTGCCCTGGTCTGGCAAGTACACTGCCCTCAGGAGGATACCCTGTGGGGCTGCATACGAACAGAGACAGTGCCTCCTGGCAAAGGACACGGGACCCCATGCCCCCTTGTCTGTTCAAGTAGAGCATCGCCACTTGGATGTGTGTCTGGACTAGGACCAGCTGATGGCACAGGTGGTGAGAGAAAACTCTCAGAGCAAGGTGTATTGCTCGGAGCTCCAGGAGGGTGATCTGTTCGGTGCTCTTGTCTGGCAACCAGGTGCCCTGAGTGTGAAGGGCTCCCCAGCCCAGCAGGGAGGCATCTGTGGTGTGGACTCAAGTGGCTGGGAGTCTGGAAAGGCATGCCCACTTCTAGGTGTTGGGGTGACTGCCACCAGACATGGGGAATCTGCCAACTGGCGGTTCACCACAACCCTGTCCCAGAGGCAGCCTATGGCCTGGAGACCACTGGTCCTGGAGACACCACTGTGCTACTCTCGTATGGAGGCATCTGGGGTGACGGACTGTGGAGGGCATGTGCCTAAGGAGACGCAGAAGGTGCCATGCAGGCACCGATGGACGGTGTTGTACATCTTAAGCCAGAGATCTGAGACAATCAGCCCGGTCCTTGGGCAGGAAAGCCTTAGCCTGGAGGGTGTCGAGCTTTTCTCCGATGAACTCCAGGCAAGATGCCGGGAGAAGGTGAAACTTGGGGTAATTTATGACGAAGTCCAAGTGCTGCAGAACTTGGATGTTGCGTGCAGTAGCCTGCTGCACCTCGGAGGCTGTGCCTCCCCTTATGAGCCAGTTGTCCAGGTAGGGAAACACAAAGACCCCTGTAGCCAGAGGATTTCATGAAGACCCTTAGGGCAGAGGCTAGGCCGAAGGGAAGCACCTGGTATTGAAAGTGTTTGCCCCTACCACAAACCACAGGAATTGCCTGCGGTTGGGGTGGATAAGGATGTGGGTATAAGCATCCTTGAAGTCTAAGGAGCATAGCCAATATACCTGCTGGAGATAAGGCAGCAATGTTCCAAGGGAGAGCATCTTGAACTTCTCTCAACATGAATTTGTTGAGGTTGCGCAGGTCGAGGATGGGCCTTAGGACCCTGTCCTCTTCGAGAAGAGGAAGTATCTGGAATAGAACCCTCTGCCCTTAAGGTGGTGGGGCACCGGTTCCACCGCCTTGCCCTTGAGAAGACCTGCCAACTCTTTCAATAGAAGGTTCCGGTGGAGGGGAGACCTGAGGGGCTCTCCCAGAAAAGAAGTGGGAGGTGTCCGAGTCAGGTGGAAGAGGTAACCCTCCTCGACTAGCCTCAGAGTCCAGGAATCGGTGGTGATGGACATCCACCTCTGGGCATAGAGGGCCAGACGTCCCCCCTGTGAGCTGCTAATCTCCTTAAAGTAGAGAGGCTATGCTCAAGGAGTCAAAAACTCCCCCCTGGCTGGCCCGGAGCTGGTGCCTGAGGTTTTGGAGCCTTCTGCTTACGCAGGCCATGCCCATGTTCCTTGGCCTGCTGACCCTGTTGGGGAGCTGGGGAGGCCTGATAGGGTGGGTAGTTTCGGTAAGCAGCCCCCTTCCTCGGGTAGAAGGGCTTTTTACCCGAGCCCTTCTGTCAAGGAGGAGCAGTGGTCTTTTTAGAGAACCTGGTCCTCATCATGAACGCTGTCTCCAGCTCGGCAGCCTTGTTGGTCATGGGTTTGCCAAAGAGGTTCTCCCCTTGGCATGGGACGCTGACCAATTTGTCCTGAACCCACTGCTTGAGGTCAGACGACTGGAGCCAAGCCTGGCGGCGTGCACCGATGCCTGCCGCAGCTACCCAGGTCACCAGTCATAGGCTGTTTGAGCCATAAATTTGGAGCACTCACGGATGGCCTTGGACAGGCTCTTGAACCGCTGCAAAGGTTCCTTGGAAAGACCAGCCGAAAACCCAGTGAGTTTGCCAGGTCTCAAGTAGATGCCCATGTACAGTTGGTAGGCCTGGACCCACATGATATTATATGGTCTTATCTTACGGAGTAAAAGTACTGTTGAGTTGTATGAATATTAGCTTACTCCAAAAAATCTTTCCAGAACTGTTATCTGTTCCCAATAATAACTCTTTACTTATACATTTATATTGAAGCAACAGGTCTCAGACTTCAGAGAGCTATTGGTCCTTATGCAGTATTGACCTGTGCTCCAATTTGCATCAATGACCTATACGTTGCTTCAATAGTTAGGTTAATAATCACTTGCAATTCAATAATATTCTTGCAAACAGAAAAATTAATGAGTGCTTATCTTTAAAACTGCCCGACGCCAATTTCAGCGCTGCCGCATTTCACAATCAAGCTGTTTCTTCAGGGGCTAGCTTCACTCAGTGCATGTTCTGAATAGCAAGTTCAGTTCTCAACGTTTTTATAAACTTCTCATTCGTAGCTGTGTTGTCAGTTGCTTCTCTCTTTCAAAACCATGTGTCTCTGAACAACGCCGCGCATCCTGGTGGTAGCACTTCCTGCCAAGGGCATCGAAGGTGCAGGCCTCCCTGCCAGGGAGCACTGAGGAGTGTGTCTTCTGATTTTTCAGCCGACGCATGGCCAACTCCACCACCATGGAACTGTGCGTCAGTTGTGACTTCTGGAAGCCCAGGCTCCAATGGACGCGATACATCGAGTCGAGCCGTTTGTTCACCACCGGCACCGATGCCAGTGTATCCAACATGCTGAGCATGAGCTGTTCCAGGATGGGAGGAATGGGCACTGTGAGCGATTTCAGAGGAGGGGCCTTGTACTTGAGAATCTCCAGCTCGTCTGCCCGAGGGTCCTCCTCTGACTTGGTCGGGAACACCAGGGCCTTGGACATGTCCTTGACAAAGCCCAAGAAGCCCATGTCCTCCAGCGGGGACCGCCTCCGAGGTTCTGAGACTGGGGAATTGGAAAGGACATTGCAGTGTCAACGGGTATCAGGAGACTCCTCATCCTCCGTCTCCCATTCGGAGTACTCCGAGGATGACTCTTAGGCAGGCTGTTCCATGGGCTTCAAGGCCCCCGAAGCCCTGCGGTCAACACCCAGAAGACTGGCTGGGGATGACTGAGCTCCCATTGAGCGGGACGTCGAGTGTGACCTCGGCCAAGGATCGACTCGAGGTCACAAGACTGAGGATCGGCTCGGCCTCCAGGGACGTCGAATGCCCCAGGGGCAGATGAACCGGACATGCCAGACAACAGCACCTGCTGGTGGCCAATGAAGGCAGACAAACTGCGCTCCAGGGCTGCCATTCTGGACTCCAGGCCAGAAGATTCCACAGCCTTCGGCACGAGCCCCGAGGAACTCAGGCCTGACGCCGGCTCCCCCGAAGGGGAATCCTTGACTAGGATAGTGTCTGGAGACAGGTCAGTCTGCGACCAGGTTCTTCCAGTGGACCTTGGCAGGTCTCTCCTTTTCCGATGCCTTGGACGTGCGCCTCAGACTGCGGGACCGGGCCGGCGAGGCTCCCGGCCGGTCGGAACCATCCAAGGATGCTGCCTTTGAAGGTTTCTTCTGTGTTTCCCCTTAAGGGGAACCCCCTCTCCGAGGACCCACGATGACGCTCGAGTTTGCAAATCTCCTCCCGAGATGTCAGGGCCTCAAACGAGGCCCTGGCCTTCGGAGGCATTGGGGATTCAGGGAAGAACTTATCGTACTGCTGCTGGCGGCTCTTCAGGACCTTGCTGGGCATCCGTGCAGAGACCGCAGGCCGCCAGTTCGTGGTCCAGCCAGAGGCAACTGAGGTAGCAGTCATGTGTGTCGCTTTTTAAAGCCACTGGTAGCCATGGGGGAAAAAAGTACCCCTGCGAAGTCGAAGACTCTCTGGGCTGCCAGTGGGATAAAAGGCGTGAAGGCGCCAGAAAATAAAAAGAACGAAGACTATAAAAATGGACCGAACTTGATGCCGAAGCACCAAGGACGGTAGGTGGGAAGAGAACCGGTGCAAGACTGGAGTCGAGTTGAAAACTCAGGCACAAAAAAAAAAAAAAAAAAAAAAAAAAAAACTTTTCCAGAGGAAGTCAGACAGTGTCTGAAGGGCTCCGTGGAAAAAAAGGAGACTGAGCAAAATGGCACCCTTGGGTGGGAAGGGGACCGTGCATACGTGGTAGCATCCCCCAAAGGCTTTCTTTGAAAGCTGGGGAGGATGCTTCCGCAAGGGCTCCATCGGTGCCAAAGTCACCCATATGTGAGGACTGACTTCCTGCTTGTTCCCAGAGAACTTAAAATACCTTTACGCCAATACATTAAAAATATATTTCTTCCCCAAATCACAAAAAAAATTCACCAAGTGTTAAATGCATTACATACAGTATCTCCAAAACCAAAGACTTAATTTTTTTTTCAAAACAGAGCAGCAATAAAGGAGCCAGTAGTTAGCTTTCAATTTGTATAGATCAGAAGGTGCTCTTGGTTTTTGTTTCACACCATAAAATCTTAGTAGTATTAGGGAGGTTTCTCTTTGTCCCTTATAATTTACAACCAGGGAAATCTCAAAGATCTAAGTTTCCCAAAAATTAGTGCTCGGTATCTATTGTCCACCCAGCTGGAGCTAGCTTGCCAAACAGCAACATGCACTTATAAATGCAGATGAAGAGGGCGAGGCCACAGAAAAAGGGGAAGGGGAGTGGGAGCGGGAGCAGGGGAAAGAAATCGCCCAAAATTTAAACAAAGTTGGAAAAAATAACCAAAACCCTGTTGCCATAGTTTGTGGAAGAGCGCATGGAAATTCAGTTTAAGCAATGACTGTTATAATGGTGACATTTTACCTTCTGAATAATGTCCTTTCCTTGAGTCTTCTAGGCCAATCCAAACAAGTGGGTTGTGTTCCCCTACCAGCAGAGGTGAAGACAAAAAATCCAGAGATTTCTGATTACCTAATCCTGTGTTATATCTAAAGCAACTTAGAGGGCATACTACCTCACTAAGAACAAATACCATACTGGGTCAAACCAAGGTCCCATAGAATTTTGCTCTGAATCTCTATGGGATCTCCTCCATGACTTTCTACATTCTTATGCTTGTTTGTATATGAGTTATTTTATTGGTTCTTTAATATATTTTTTATTGTTTTAAATGTATGTCGTCTTATAAGTGTGTATATATATATGATTTTTTTTTTCGGAGAAGTCTGGACACCTGAAGAAGGCTTTGGCTGGCTGAAACACATGTAGGGTGATCTCAGGACACATAATAAAACTCTTTGTTCAATGCACAACATTTGTTGATCTGCTTTGTTCTGTGCAGGTTCCACAATACTTGTCCTATGGTAAGCAGTGCATTTCCCGGGTCCTCTTTATTAATGGTTTATGGACCTTTCCTCCAGGAACTTGTCCAAACCTTTTTTAAACCAAGCTACAGTAACAACTTCTACTACATCCTTTGGTAACAAAGTCCAGAGTTTGATTATAATTATGCGCCGAGTGAAAAAATATTTCCTCCAATTAATCTTAACTGGGTTACACTGTAGCTTCATTGCATGTACCCTAATCTTTCTACTTTTCAATGGAGTAAACCACCTATGTTTACCCATTTTACTCAATTTATAGATCTCTCTCATATCTCCCCTCAGCCTTCTCTCTTCCAAGTTGAAGAACCCTAACCTTTTAAGCTTTTCCTCATAGGAGTATCCTTCCAACCTCTACCATTTTGGTGGCTCTTCTCTGTACTTTTTCTAATTCTGCTATATCCTCTTTTAGGAAATGGTGACCAGAATTACACAATATTCAAGGTGCGGTCGCATCATGGAATAACAAGAATTAAGATATCCTTGG
This sequence comes from Ichthyophis bannanicus, assembly GCA_033557465.1. NCBI lineage: Eukaryota > Metazoa > Chordata > Amphibia > Gymnophiona > Ichthyophiidae > Ichthyophis > Ichthyophis bannanicus. The sequence continues at coordinate 923,882,159 of CM066034.1, forward strand.
GGGGGGGGGGGGTTCCATCCCTTTCTTTATGATTCCTAGCATTTTATTTCCTTTCTTGGCCACCACTGCACACTGTGCGGAAGGTTTCAACATATTATCCACGATGATGCCTAAATCCTTTTCCTGGGTGGTGGTTCCTAATGTGGAACTTTGCATTGTGTAACCCTAGTTTGGGTTGTTCTTTCCTAGGTATATCTTTACACTTGTCCTTTAAAATTTAATTTGCCATTTGGACGTCCAGGCTTCCAATTTATCAGGATTCTCTTGAAATTTTCACAATCCTCTTGTGTTTTAACAACTTAGAATAATTTTGTGTCATCTGCAAATTTGATCACCTCACTTGTTATTCATAAATGACATGGAAATAGAAATTTGTTAAGACATGTAGAAGAATCCCTGGCCACACAAGCCCTAATGAGGATTACAAGGACTAACAGCCCAAAGAACAGCAGTATATACAGAACACCCTGCGTCCAGGTGGTCAACCAAGATGAATTTAGCCCCCAGGAATAAACCTCAGGAAACAGCCGATCACAGATCAGCTCACAGCAGATCAGCTCAGCTCATAGCAGATTGTAATATATCACAGATCAAATTCACAGCAGATTCCAGGTGCAGGTCCTGGACTGGCCTAGCAGGACTCAAGAAAATGACATTATCCCGTAAGTAAAATGCTGCTTCCATATCATCTTTCCAGGCCAACCCAGACAAGTGGGACATATGAAAGCTACACCTCCACTGGGCGAGAGACACACAGTAGAATTTTTTCACCAAAGACCATGCCTGCCCAAGCGTGGACATTCAAGTGGTAATGTTAGATAAAAGTGGAAACTGATGACCATGCTGCTGCCTGACATATCTAAGAGTGACTGAGCTGCGCTCCACCCAAGAGGAAGCCGAAGCCTGAGCCCACGTGGCATGTGCATAAAAATCCTATGGATCCAGTCAATCTTGCAACAGATAGGCCAATTCTATTGACTTATCCAGTGGCCCAAGGAAGACTTCAAGACCGCTTTGCTCTTACATGGACCTTCAAGTATGCAGTCTGTCCACCTTTCAGAAGGAGTTAGTGACTTTCAGCTGTCTAACAGCCATTTAACATCCACCAGGAAAAGGCTCTTATCCTTCTCCTGGCACTGTTCCTTTGGGAATGAAGGTGGGCAGACCACCTGGTTGAAATGGAAAACATATCAACTTAGGAAAAAAGCAACAGGCTGTAAATACACAGTCTCTTCCAAAGAGGACAGATAGGAATCTCAGCAAGACCAGGTCTGCAACTTTGAGATACGTCATCGAGCAGATCATGACCAAAAAGGCAGCCTTAAAGTGACAAATTTTGAGCATAGCCCTCTGCAAGGGCTCAAATGGCTCAGCCACCAAGACCCGAAGAACCAAACTGAACTCACAAAGGAACCACCAAGCATATGGAAGGACACAAGTGCTGAACTCCCCACAGGAAACAGGCCACGTTTGGGTGCATGGCCAGGCAGCGCCCATTCACAAGCTCTCCAGATTAAGTCAAGGCCACTACCTGAACCCCCAGCAGACAGAGGGAAAGGCCCTTGTAAAATCCATCCTGTGTGAAGGAAGTCAGAGCTGGCAAAAATCTGCCATGTTAGGGCTGATGTGGCGCTTACACCAGTGCTCAAAAAAGTCACCAGACATGCGCATGGGTGGGACAGGAGAGCTTCTACTTGGATTCTGATGTATGGAAACCACAGCAGCAGAATAGTCTTACACGCTAAGCATCGCTTCTCAAGAGCCAAGCTGGCAGCAAAAGAGGAGCCAGACCATCCAGCAGAACTGGTCCCTGCCCCTACGCCAACAGAAGACACAAGGAGGGTGCCCTCCCAGAGGCATAGCAGATCTGCATAGCATGGCCTCCTCAGCCAGGATGGTGCCACCAGCACCACTGGACCCAGATAATGTTCCACATGATAAAATACTCATCCATGGGAGGCCATGGAGGAAACACGTAGAGCAGAATGCATCTTCGCCAAAGTTGAACTAGTCTGACTGTACCTTCTGAGCCCCAACCTTCAGGCATTTGAACAACCTGTTCCCCTTGGCATTGGTTCAGATTGCTATCAAAATCATCTTGTGGCAACTCCACCTGTTCAGGATCCTCTGGAACACCAATCGGCTCAATTCCCACTCCCAGGGGATTGGAGGAGACACAAATGAGTGTCAGCTTCCACATTTTCCCACAATATGCTACGCTAAGAGGGCCAAGTCTGCTCTACCCAAGGCAGCAGGAGGGTCATTTTCCAGGAAGATCTCTGAACTCATCATGCCCCCTCATCCGTTGACATAGCCTAGCGCCGTGGTGTTGTCCAAGATGATCAGCATTGCCTACTTCTGTTTCAGAGATGCAGGAGAGGTGAGCAAATCGCTCACCACCAGCCAATCGATAGGCCAAGCCACCTCCTGCTTGCTGCAGTGACACTGACCAATGTGCTTGCGGCAGTGACACTGACCAATGTGCAAGGAGCTCTGTCAGCAGAAGCCACTGGGCAACATCCAGGGGGGGGGGGAGGCTTTTCAGCAGATAAGCCGGCTTCTCCCACTATTTCAGGCTGGCCATCACCAACTGGGGAAGAGGGAGCCTGAAGCTGAAGTCTTGTGAAAGAGACCAGCAGGTATCTTCTCTGTGGATGCTGGTGTGCTCATGCCAGGGGACTAATCTCAATCATCACTGCCACTGACCCTAGGAGTTATAGGTAGCCCCAGGCCTTGGAAATCTGCTGCCTCTGGCAGCAAGGACAGGAAAACCTTTCCTGAACCAGTGACGAACCACACTCCAAGATACTCTAACTGGGTAGGTTCCAGAAAGTTTTTGACAGTTTTAATGACCCAGCCTAGACTCCCCAGAAACTGCACCATTCGGGCAGACACATGAAGGGCTCCATATGCAATCTGGCAGGAATAAAACAATCATCCAGATAAACCAATCTCTCTGCAGTGCAGGGTGGGGACAGTCACCACCATAACCCTGATGAATGACCTCAGAGGAGTGAAGAGGCCAAAGGGTAGAGTGGCAAACTAGAAATGCGAGACAAGATCAGATGCGCAGGAAGCACTGTTGATCCTTGCAGATGGGAATGTGGAAGTACGCCTCTGTCAGCGATGCAGGAAACTCTCTTTATCAGAGCACTCTCAGTGACTCCATATGGAAGTGAAAGGTTCTTAGGTGAATACTGATGTACTTGAAGCTCAAAATCAGGTGGAAAGATCCGACCTCCTTTGGCACCACCAAGCAAATGGCACCCCTGATTGGGGTAAAGTGCCAGACCGGGAAGGAAGCAGTGTTTCCGCTCTGAAGCTCCAGCCCAATCGGGCCTGGGGATTCCCCTTAAAAAATAACAGCCACCAGCTGGGGAAGGGAAGCAGCCATCGCGATGAATACCAACTGCTCGAAGCTCCCCCTGATTGGGGTAGAGCGCCAGAGCGGGAAGGAAGCCGTGTTCCTGCTCTGAAGCTCCAGCCCAATCAGGGCTGGGGATTCTCCCTCAGCAGCCATTAGGTGCGCCCACGCCTATGGGCCTCGCCAAAGGGCCATTTGGTGTGGCTCTTAGGTGGGGACCGAGGACAGACCCACAAGAAAGAACTGGCCAAACCGCCGCCGCACTGCAGAATGCACACCTGAAGAGAGCGCCACACCAGCTGTCAGTCTCCACGGAGCCCACCACAACTTCCAAACAGCGAAAGACGGAGGTAAGCAACAGGACCTACTGCACAAGGCTTCCTCACACAGCACAAATGAACCAAAGGAGCCGGAACCCCCCTACGACAGACCACAGAACCATGGCTACAACGCCAGTAGAGCACACACCCGTGCACAACACCAACGCCCCGTCAAAGGAAACAGAACCAACAGACCAGAGAACAATCCTCAACACATCACACAGAAGGAACTCTGTCACCAACGATTGCCCACCCCAGTGGTATCCCCCCTACCTCAACTTCCAAGCAGCCTGAGCCCTCCCATACCCCATGGGAGCCCATACACAAGAGGTAGGGAGATCTCTAAACCACTCAAGGCAAGCAAACATGCATGCACCCTACCAGTATCTTATAGCATACTGCCCTATAATACTCCTCATGCAAGGAGCACAACCAAACATATATGCCAATGCCTACACACCCTCTCCTGCCTCCCACAGACCAGACCACCACCTCACAAGGACACCACCACTGGTCCAAGCGACCAGAGAACAGACCACCCAACAGGCAAAGGCCCTACCATCACAAACACCCACAAGCAACCCCATACTTGCAACTACTATCTAATGTGCACTAATAAATGCCAGATCAATCTGAAACAAACCGAACACCATCCTTGATTACATTCTGGACCAAAAGCTGGACCTCATTTGCATCACCGAGACCTGGCTCACAGACAGACCATGTCGCCCTGAATCAAGTGACCCCACCAGACTTCACAGCATTCTGCTGCCACAGAGAACACAAGAGGAGGAGGAGGAACCCTCATAATAGCCAGAAAAAGCTACAGGTTTAAAACAGTCACCACCAGCACCTCGAATGAGTCAAACACAATCATATCCAACCACCACATCAGCATCTGCCTCACCTACAGACCCCCCAATGCAACGAAAGATCATCTCTCAGCAATACTGGAATCAATATGTGCTTGAAGCACCCAACACAAGCCAATGATTGCCCTGGGCGACTACAACTTGACCTCCTCACCCACTAAAGAAACCAGATCATTCCTCAAAGCCATGGACTCCCTAAATTACCAACAGATGATGGAAGCACCATCATACCAACATGGAACCACACCCAACCTGATCTTCATGCCAATGTCGCTCATAAGACAGAAAGAAGCTACAACTCCCCTGCACACTCCAGTTCCATGGTCGGACCACCACATACTCACCACATACTTCACCTTACTCCTTAAAACCTTCACACAGCAACCCAAAGGAGAAACCAAAACAAGGAGATTCAAAGCCTACCAACAAGGAGAACGTTTTACAGGAAATGCCACAAATACAAGAATGCAATGGCATAGATGAAACCATAATCAAATGGAACTCTACCCTTTCCAAAGCTGCATCAGCAACAAACAAGGAAAAGACACACACACAAAAGAAAACCAACACCCCCGATACTCAGACGAGATTCAGGAAGCAAAACATGCGCTCAGAAGGCTGGAGAGAAAATGGAGACGTACCAAGACAAATGAGGCAGCACTCCAAAACAAAACCGAACAAGCAGCCTACAACAACCTGATCAACCACCACAAGCAACAGCACCACACCAACCTCATCCTGAAATCAGCCAACAAACCAAGAGAATTATTCAATATAGTACAGCTCCTCACAAGAGACACCCCGCTGCCCAGTGGGCACCAAACAGACCCCCAAGAATTTGCAAACTATCTGATGAACAAGAACATTAATCCGACAAACACCATGCCCTCCGCAGAACATACCCCAACATTGATGGAACACAACCAGAAATACAAAGAACCTCACCAAACCTGGAACGACTTCTCTATACCAACAACACAGCAGATAGAAAACACTGTGGGCACCCTCAATACAACCACCGCATCAACAGATCCATGCCCAGTGGAATGGATCAAGGCCTCCAAGAACCAACTAAGCCACCACATACACAAAATTGTGCAGGATTCCCTCCAACAAGGGCACCTCCCACAGACTCTAAAGCAAGCTATCATATGACCAATTCTTAAAAGCAAATTGCTAAACACTTCGGATCCGAAGTCTTAGCGTCCGATCTCAAGCTTGCCATTTAATCACAAAGGTCATTGAGAAAGTAGTACAAAGACAACTGCAGGACCACATAGACCTCTATGCTCCGCTAGACGTGCACCAACATGGCTTTAAACCCCACCACAATGTAGACACTCTACTCACCTCCCTCTGACAACCTACTGAGAGGGCTAGACAACAAAGAACGGTTTCTTACTCATTTTCATCGACATCTCAGTGACCTTTGACACGGTGTCACACTCTATACTACTACAGCACCTCCAAGAAATTGGACTAAGCAACACTACCCTGAAATGGTTCACCTAAGCAACCACACACAGCAAGTAAAATGCGGAGAGAAAAAAAATCATACCATTTCCTACCACGCAAGGAATACCACAGGGATCGGCCCTGTCATCAATACTATTCAACATCTACATCCAGCCCATATGAAGGATCAAACAGCACAACATACATTGTCACCTGTACGCAGACGATATCATGGTGTACACTCCAATCGACCTGAATGCCCCTGACATAACCTCAATGACCAAATGCCTCGAGCACATTAACACCTGGCTCGTCAACAATAACCTCAAGGTAAACTTTGATAAGACTGAAGCTATGTTCATTTCAAGGAGCACCACATTCTACCCATCCCAAGAACTCAGCATTCTACACAGGACAATCACAACAAGAGACGAAGTAAAATATCTCGGTGTCACCATAGACAAGAACCTGAATCTTCAATCCCACATAAATAAGACTGCAGCAAAAGCGTACCACTGATTAAAGATCAGACAAGCCAATCCTCAGCCAAGAACATTTCCAAACCGTTTGCCAGGCAGTCATCACTCCCATACTGGACTACGGAAACTCATTATGTGTCAGGGGTTACCCAAACAGGCTGTTCATCCACTTCAACTAGTCCAAAACATTGCAGCATGCATAATCACAGGCACTGCCAAATACAAACACAACACCAGTACTCCGACAGCTACTGATAAGAGCAAAGGCAAAATTCAAGGCAACACTAATCATTTTCAAGACCATACAGCACTGCTCAGCAGAAATTTTTACAGACCACAATAACCAAAGACACAAGCAGCAGACCCAGGTGAACCCAAGGCAGCAAAGGACTATGCACCCCTGCCGGATATCACAAAACAAAGCAAGCAACTTCCAGAAGGAGCGATATAGCTCTCGGCACCAGACCTATGGAACTCTCCCCCAAGGAATTAAGAGTACAAAAGGACCTCAAGGACTTCCGCAAAACCCTCAAAACCCACTTGTTCATGGACTAAATTTGAACAAGTACCATAACTCCCAATATACACAGCCTTGCCGATATATCCACCAAACCCCGATGACTCAGTCCTGGGACTCAACCCCCAGAATTATATGTATGTCTTGTCACCCCTCTGTTGAATGTAGACCCCTGTTATGTCCTTAACCGCCTTTATTGAAGGATAAGGCGGGATACAAAACTGGCTAAATACCAGCTGTGCTCCTTTCAGCAGGTGGCACCAGAACTACAGCCTGGAGGCTGAGGAGTCTCTCCAGAGTAGTCTGAACAGTGGCCCTCCTGGCCACAGACCTGCATGGAGATATTAGGAAGGCATTTTGGACAATGTCCTGGCATTCCAGCACATAGCCAAACTAAATGTCAGGCTCTCACTAGTCCGAGGTCACACAGGCCCATCCCGTCCATGCAACTGATGGGAGAATCCAGAGTTGTACGAGGAATGAGCCTTGCAGGTGTGTCCCCCCCCCCCCCCCGCCTGCCGAAGAGGAGAACACAATGCAAAGAAAAAGAGGACACGTTTCAAAGGCCCTTTAGGTCTATCCTCTGGATGATGTGGTTTGGATACACCCAGCTCCTTGACCAAGTTCTTCAAGTCCTCCCCAAACACAAGCTTCCTCTTGAAAGTAAATCCAGATAAATGGAACTTGGATGGTGTGTCTGCTGCCGAATGGCAAAGCCACAGCAACATGCCACCATGGAAAAAGCAATATCATTGGCCACCAGTGGACCAAATCATTCATAGCATCTGCCAGAAAGGTCACTGCTGATTCCAGAATCATTGAAACTTCATACCATGAGAGCGACTTGATCAGATGGCGTAGGGCAGGAGCCATAAGCCCTCTGCAAGCTACTGTCTAGAGCATAAGGGAGGCTGCCAAAAAATGGCTCTTTAGGAAAGCCTCAACCTTGCAATCCACTTGCTGCTTGAGGGCTGAAGCACCCTCCACTGGAATTGATGGTGCGTTTAGCAATGGACACCACCTGTGCATCCATCTGTGGCAACCACATCCAGTCAAGGTCTTCCTGAGGACGATGTAGAGCAGACTCATGGCTCTGCCCCCTTTTCAGCAGGGTGGCAGGAGAGATCCATTTCATGCTGTTCAGGAAACCAAATGTCCTGAAAGGTTTTCTGATCCCCCTGCCAGAGTGGGTGGGGTATACTTGTGGCTCGTGCTCCAATGCAGCATCTGACAGCTGCAGGGCAGAGGAAACTTGATCTGTGCCACAGTTCCTCTTTCTGAAAGAGACACACAGAGAATCATCCTGGTGGTCTGGCACCAGCAGTTCATCTTTTTCACTCATGAACTCACCAGCTGATCCCTTGGAACGCAAGGCAGATCCCTTGGCACAGGAGAGCTGAGCAATCACCCCAAATCCATTCTCTTCCAGGAGTGCTCCTGCAGTCCCTCCCCCCACAAGACTTTCCTCTGAGTGAGGGAAGGAGCAAGAGGGCCTTAAGGCTGATGGGTCCAAACTGCAACTCTAGAACCATGCTTCTGGAGGAAAGGAGAATTCTGTAGACGATAGCCAGAGGCTGGCAACTGTTGCTATCTTGGCCATCCCCATAGTGGGAAGCAGGCCAATCACTGTGGAATCCCACTGGGAAGGTTCTGCCAGGCTGAGCTCCAAAGAATGAGTGGAGGAATCCAGAGCTGGTGCACTGTCTCTCTCCAGCCAAGCCCACTGCAGTCTGCCAAGCTGAAGAAGCAAGTTCATCAACTGTAAAGATGCCTCCAAGAGGCAAGCAGAAGCCTCCGAGCCAAGTGGCAAAGGGGGAGCAGAAAGGCAGCATCTCCTCCCAGAAGACAAGCACCTATATCAAGCAGAGCGGCTTCCTTCTTTACAAACAAGGCACACTGAGGTAAGCTGTGCCTAAAGTGCGCACACCAGGAAAGTGTAGCTACTGTGCATTGCAGAAGACAGCACTCTGAAGTATGCACTCACTGCATGCGACTAAGGCACAGGTACTGCACATACTTATGTGCGCAGTGAGAAACAATAGTTACAGCATAGTCAAGCACCAGTAAAGCACAGTTACTTACCTGTAACAGGTGATCTCTGGGAACAGCAGGAATAAGTCTTCACATATGGGTACGTCGGTACCGACTGAGCCTGCGTGGGAACGCTCCCCAGCGTCCAATCAGAAAGCTTTTGGGAGCATCCCTCAGCGCCTGCGTGCTGCCTTCCCGCCTTTTCAACTGTCTCTCCTCAGTTGAGTTTCATAGCTGAGACAAAGGGAGAGAAAGAGGAAAGGAAGATAGATAGAGAGATACAACTCCTAGGGGAGATGGGTGGGTTGTGAAGACTTATTCCTGCTGTTCCCAGAGATCACCTGTTACAGGTAAGTAACTGTGCTATCTCCAGGAACAAGCAGGAATGAGTCTTCACATATGGGGACTCCCTAGCTGTAGATGCCAGGGGGAGATCCCATAAAATGCGTGTCCATGGAACAGGACTGCACTTTCCACACATGGATCTCTGGCATCCCATGAGGGATGGTGGGTAGGAGTTGAAAAGAGAGGAGCTGTAGGAAAAACAGCTAACCTAAGGACTACAGAAAAGGAGTCCTTGGTATGTATGATAATTACTATTAAAAATATTGAATGAGTAATCACAATATGGACCTTACCTACTGGATTGCAGGAAGTAGAGAGGCTGATGGAGTCTACTGAAGATTCAGTAGAGGAATCCTCAAGGTGACCTCACGTCAGTGAAGGTGAAGGTCCAAATCTGGAATTGGCAGGTGACCCAGGTGTCAACTGGAGAAGTATAAAAACGGCAGGTCTTCAGTGGAAAGCTTTATGGGAAAAAGCTGAAAACTCTTTTAGCTACAGAGTCATTAACATGTAGGAGTAAAAGAGGAAGACTGACCGATTTGGACAACTAGCCCAGTCCTGTAGGAAAGAAGGGGTATGGGAAAAAGCCCGTATTCCCAAGGAGGACAGATGTGTGAAGGGCTGAAACCTTAGAGCTAGTGAAGATCTACCCTGTCTTTCCTAGCTGGTGAGAGATAGGAAAGATATTGAAGCATGGTACTTCAGGGATAGCGAGATCTAGAGGTAAAGTGGTAGCTGTTAGTACCACAGTAGTGGTTGTGTGCATAATACCCTCTACATACTGAGGGACAGTAAGAACATATGCAAGCCCACTGTCTGGAACCTCTAGGAAGGTAAAAGCCTTTATAGCATAGACAGTTAGGGAGATAAGTATATAAATACATATCTACTTATAAGGACACACATACATATATACACACATACACATACATATATACACATATACACACATATATACATATATATATGCATAATATATGCACACACAGCTTACAGACATATGTATCTATAGAGGTATATAGAGATATATATATACATGAATATGTATGTCTAAAAATACATGTCTGCAAGTAGCAGAGAGAGATATGCCCATAAGAACATTCACATGAGAGATGTGAAGGAGAAAGATTCATCTAACAAGAAGGTGGAACCTACTTGAGAAGATATATAGAGAATCTATTCCTCCTGGCTAAGATGGTGCAGGAATGCTATCCAGTGAAATAACCAGAATGGTTGCGTGAAAAAACAGAAGATAATATCAGTCTGTAAACCGCAAGTCCTGAGTCTTGTAGAACTCTGACATGGTAAATGGACAGAAAACGCATAGGATGAGATACCAGGCTGACCCACTGGAGGGACACAAGGGGTATCATGCGTTACTAGTAGAATATGTGCTGTCCATAAAGGAGTAGGATACCATGAGGACAAGCTGCAAGGAAAAAAGAGCATATTCCTGCAGAATTGGAAAACGTTTTGGGCATTCACGCAGAAAAAGCTTATAACCTGTATTATAACAGGAGATAACAGGGTGTGGAGAACCCTCAGTCATGGAAAATGACTGAGGAGCCTTTCCCAACCATATAGAATAGTCAGAGACAAAACTCCATGCTCTCTAGCAAGGGCCCACAGTAGAAAGCTTCTTTGAAGATTGCAGAGAGCAGTATGCAGGAGAATTAGGAAATAAAACTGGCTGTAGGTCAACTCTGCTGCCAAATCCAAGAAAGTGGAGACGGCAAGAAAAGAAGATAGTGTGATAAGCCTGAAGTGATTAGGATTATCCAAGATAGATGAAAGCACTATCTTGGAATCACAACTAAGGCCAGACAGAAAGTAGTGGAAGACAGACTGGAAACTTGTGGAAAAGTACCAGTAGTCCAATCACTGGAACTCCTGCATGGGCAGCTGCTGAAAGAGAGCAGAGAAAATCTTCCTGTGTAAAACAGAGAGGACAAAAGGAGAGGAGAAATTCCTGTCCCTGTCTGATGGGCTGCCCAGAGAAAAGAAGGGAATTTATTCAAGGGAAAAAACTCTACACTGGAATGAAAGGCTAGAGAAGCCCTGCAGTGACATGGTACCACTCATTCAGGGGGAACCCTGGATGAAAGGGTAGAGAAACAGGAGCTGAAGGGTGACTTACCATATGGTATGTCTGCGGAAGGAAAAAATTCATGTTGGAACAGAAAAAACTATCATGGGATAGTTGTTAACTTCTCTTCTTGGTAGGAAGAAGAGGAGAAACCTGTGACCCATAGACATGGATATCCTGACAGCTCAGCATATCTAGGAGGAAAAGGATGTCCTGAAGAAAGGAATCCATGTGTAGAGTTTTGAAGGAAAAAACAGTGAAAAAACTTCTGCTAAGAAGAAGTTAACTGTAGGTAGTAACCTTCAGAAACCTATGGTTGCTGGGTTTGTTCAGCCTGGCTAGAGTATGGATTCTTCAGACCAGGGCGAGGTTTCCCCTGCTTGGGAACATCTGTATAATGGGCAGAAGAGTGAAACCTTCTTTTCCTAGGGAAAGAAGGTTTGGTAGGGCATTTCCTACCTACTGGGGAAGGAGAAGGCTTAGGATAGCCCCCAGAAACAGGGAAGACAGTGGAGCAATGAGCAACCTGACGTAAAGACTCCCTATTGAAGAGATTTTCTCCAGTATAAGGAGTATTACCCAGTCTTTGTTGTGCCCATCTGTTCAAGTCTGAAGCCTGGAGCCAGGCTCTACGTCGTGCTCCTATGGCTATAGCAGAGGTTCTGCTAACAGACTCAAAAGAGTCTAGAGAAGCACGAGAGAGAAACCAAGAGATATTTGGCTATGACTAAGAAGTAAGGAATAGTCTGCAGCCTTGGGCTCTGATAGAAAAGGAGTCAAAAGAGATAATTTCCTTGTGACCTCCTGGAGAGATAGACTCATAAAAAATATAAGAGATAATCCTTGTTGCCAGCATAGATGTTTGGAAGGTTTGACGTCCAAAGGCATCAAGTGTTCTAGATTCACGACCTGGCAGATAAGAAGAATGCTTCTTCTTGCTTCTTACCTTCCTCATTGCTGATTCCACTACAGGTGCTCCTTGTGGTCTTGGGCAAGCCACTTAACCCTCCATAGCCCATGTTCCCTGTAAAATAGTTATCTCCAAGTTATAATGCCCTGTTCATTGTAATTTCAGTTTGTTCAATGTAAACCGCACTGATGCAGAATAGCACGGTATATAAGAGAATGTAAATAAATAAATGGAATGATGGGGAAGTTGAATCTTTTGAAACCCTGGAGAGGGGGGCACCTGATACAGATCATCAGTTGCTGCAGAAGGTGAGGAAACCCTTAAAGGTGTTTCCCATATTCTCAGAAAAAGATCCTGCAAAGAATGATGTAAAGGAAGCATTATATTTTCCTTTTCCGCAGGAGAGCCTTGAGTAGGATCACAGCCAGGGATAGGAATAGCAAGGAATGTTGCCATGTCAAGGAGAAATTTCTGAAAAGAAGGATCTCCAATGGGAACCATCCCTGGATAGGCTAAAGTTGAAGCAGTAGCCTGGCCACCAGAGGATGTAGTGGTCCGGTGCAGAAAAAGAGCCCCACTAGATGGATACTGGTACTGGCAGTTACGACTTGAGACAGTCAGTACTGCATCGTCCATGCCAGGTATCGACTCCAAACTAGGTATAGAAAGGAGCGATCCTGGTAAAAAAGGCATGGAAGTGGCTGGTCCCGATGTTACTGCAGGAACCGGCATCGATACCGATACCGGTAGCTGTGCCGGAATCGGAGGCGATACCGCCATTGAAGCAGTCATCGGAGGCCATGAAAGATAAAAAAAAAGGGGGGAATAAAAAACTTTATTGTGTATAGAACCCACATAATGAAACTACTAATTAAAAGTGTAAGGGACAAGACAAATAGAATCTGAAATGCATAACAGTGAAAAATATATCCATGCGAGACAGGCTGGTTGCCACAAAAAAGAGAACCCTATATATAGGAACTTATTGCACCTGGCCTTTAGACACATCTGAAAAATTCTTGAAAATATAAAAGAAAACAGATAGTAGGAGGGGGGGGGGAAGGGGGAGGGGAAAAGGGGGAGGGGAAAAGGGGGAGGGGAAAAGGGGGAGGGGAGGGGAAAAGGGGGAGGAAAGGGGGGAAAAGGGGGAGGAAAGGGGGGGAAGGGGGGGAGGGGGGGAAGGGGAAGGGGAAAAGGGGGGGAAGGGGGGGGAAGGGGGAGGGGGGAAGGGGAAAAGGGGGGGAGGGGGGAGAAAGGGGGGAAAGGGGGGGAGGGGGGAGAAAGGGGGGAAAGGGGGGAGGGAGAGGGGGGGGGGAAGGGGGAAGAGAGGAGAGTTTTTTATTCCCCCCTTTTTTTTTTTATCTTTCATGGCCATATTTTTATACCCATTATTATCTGTAACTACAGCCGTTCAATTGTCTATAGCCCTTTATACGAAACGTCAAGCTATGTCACTATAGATAGTCATTCTTAACCCGTCCCACGGTGTCGGGTTACTGTCTTTTGGCGGGAAAACCGGCGTCATATAAACGAATCTGATCTGGCACTTTTTTCTTCTATCTGTGTATAGTACCGATTGTGCAATTATCCTTTCGACGGAGCTGTTCTCTCAGGTTGGTCCTCTGTTCATAATTCCTTTCATTTTCAATTTATCTCAGCGTTTCACAACCTCCCTTCTCTTAAATAGTGTTTATCTATTTTTCTTTCATATTTGCATTTGCTAATTTGCCAACTTTTTTTCTCTCTATTATACCTGGTGAGGCTACATTTAGTAGTTTGTTTCATCTCCCCATTTTTTCTTTGGGTTTCGTTGCAGTGTTTAAAGTCTCTGTGTTAAAACAACGTTCCTCCCTATACGTATACCTAACACGAACATCTAGGTGAGTGCGTTTTGGTTTTTAAATGCATTAGTGCAGAGCTCTAGGTATGATAATGTTTATTTTGTTTTATAAATGTTTGCTCTGCGGGGCACACAATATCTTTGATACGTTGTCAGTTGGCACTTTTTACTCATATTCGTTTGCCGAAATACTTTGTCTACAGATTCCTGGTGTTTGTCCAAACTAGAGCATTTCTTTTTTCTTCAGCCTGTTACACACTCAGTATTTGTCCTGTAGTTACCTCCGCACGTTTTTTAGCCCGGTTCTCAATGCCTTCATTCTGAAGAAGGATTTGAACTGTCTGTGTTTGTACTGTTTCATTATGATCACGTGTCTCTTACTAGCGTTGCTGCTCTGATCGTTTTCAAACTTTCCATATAGCGGCATATTTATCACAATACATTCTTCATAATGGTTTCCAACTGTTATGGCCTTTGGGCGAGGTGCGGTAGCTGGGACTGTTTCCACCCCTTCCAGATCGTACGTAATGGATTGTAACTCATGTTGTAATTTATTCTGTTTAGTTACTCTATGTATGTAATGTAATGTACTCCCTGTGTTATGTAATTCCTTTTATTACCGCTTTGATTTTATGAAAAGTGGTATATGTTGTACTTTCCTCTGTTTAACCTTGTACTGTATTGTTCTGTGACCGCTTTGATTGAAGGAAAAGGCGGGATACAAATCTGATTAAATAAATAAATAATGCATATTTCTCAATTATGCAGAATAATTGTTTATTATGGCTTGTTGTTCCACAGTACTTGAACCATCCTTTTTCGTGTTACACAATCAGGCTGTACATTATTTAAATTTGCTTTTACTGCCTTTCACGTTTCACACTGTTATGACTTTAGCTTGCTTTTGCTCATGAAATTTATACGTTTTTTTATGTGCTCTGTTTATAAATTGGTTGGTCCTAAGCGCTGCTCTACCTTGCTCTGATACTTTTTAATTCTACACAGCCGTTGTGCATTTTTACTCATTGTTAGTTAGTCCTTATGGGTACATTTACAAGTGCTTCTCTATTTTCAAATACACTTACTCATTACCAAATATGTCTGTTTAGCTCAGCATATGCTTAGTCAGGCTTGATAATGACATATTATATATATATATATATATATATATATATATATATTCTTTTCCTCTTTTTACCAGGTTTAAATTCATAATACATTACATTTGTTTCCTCTGATCTTTACATATAGTTAGGTATTTCAGTATGAATTTTTGTATGTCATCAATAGACATGTTTATATTTATTTTTATTGTTTATTATACCCATAATATGACCTTCTTCATTTAATTATTTATTATTTTTTTAATCTCTCTATTGTTGTATTTTATTATTTCTTTAAGACATATAATACTTTCATATTATTATCTCTATTATTTATCGTTCCACACTGTTTATTATGTAAGGTATTTGTCTTCTCTCATATTAGATATATTTTTACGCATTTTTACTTGTGTTCTTATTTGTTATATATATAGATGGTTGGTCATTTCTTATTATGTATTACTATGTGATTCTTAATATTATTGCTTTTATTATTCATTGTGCTCAATGCTTATTGATTGTGTTTATGATCATTTATATTACTCATGTCCCCTATTGGTCCCTCCTTTCTACTGTTCCTCTTTTATTGTGTTTTTATGATTTAATCGTTCGTTTTTAATATATTTATTGATATAATTATCTGTGTCCCTGGAAGTTGTTATCTATATTACGAAGCTTCCCACTTCATGTTTCGAATTGCTCCCCTTTTTGCTCGATTACATCACTTTAAGATACTCATTTTTTGGTTTATTTCATGTGTGCTCAGCCCTGCGTTTGCTTTGTTGTGTTCCATCAAGGTTATTTACATATGAGTTTCTTACACAATATTTTTTATGTAATTATTCATTTGTTTATTTGTTTATTATATAGTATGAGTATGTTTTGTTTGGTTGTGTTTCGTTTTAATATGTATGTATGTCCAACATGCCAGGTGTCCTATTTGTTTTATTGTTTTAATTGTTATTATCATGTATTATTTTAATTATTTATTTACTGTTTGTTTATTAAGAGATTATTGGAGCTACTCCCCCTGAGGAAGGCGTTGCCGAAACGCGTTGGGGTTCCTTTATAATAAAGAAGTTTTATCTCATCCGACGTCTCCTGCTCTTTGTGTTTCTCTGGATTACCTGCAGGAGAACCTGCTCCCCTTTGTGTGTGCCTTGTTGAAGAAGAGGCACTTCTTCTATTGCCCCTTGGGCAAGAAGGGCAGCCACCTCCTGACCTAGAAGGTCGAGGAGAGATGTTGGAGAATTGAAATGTCTCACCATGGTGTGAGGAGGAAGGTTTGAGAAATGAAGTTTGTACCCCTCCCTTATGATGGAGAGGGTCCACTGCTCTGTTGTAATTTGCTCCCATCTGGGAGCAAAGTGAGCTAACCTTCCTGGGATGGTGAGAGGCTCTGGCTGTTTCAGAGCCAGAAAGGCTAAGTTCTCTAGCATCAAGTCAAAAGCCCTGAGGAGGCTGGGTCTGCTGAGTTGCAGCAGCCCTGTAGGCTTAGGCCTGGCTTGCTTAGGTTGCTGACGCTTAGTAGCAAAACAACCTGTAGAAGATTGCTGGCCAGAAGCAGGATGGAATCTGCCCTTCTTGAAAAAAGATTTCTTGAAAAGTTTTTTCTTGGCAGGAATGGAGGTTGACTTTGAAATTCTATCCAAAGCAGAATTTTATGCATCCATTTGAGTGGCTTTTATTTGCCAATCTTTGCCAAACAGGTTTTCTCCTGTACAAGGAAGATTTCCCAAGCCATCCTGAACCCAAGATTCTAGATCAGAAGCTTGGAGCCAAGCAATTCTGCGTGCAGCTATGGCAATAGCCGAAGCTCTGCTGACACCCTCAAAGGAGTCAAAAGCTGCACGGTTTGAAAACTCTGAAATATCTTGAGTATGCTTAAGCCAAATAAGAAAATCTTCCCTTTTATCCTCTGGAAGAAAAGGGAGGATAGCGTGTAGCTTATCTGCAACTTCTTTCAGAAACATCCCCATATAAAGACTATAGGAGTTGATTCTGGCAATGAGCATACTTGCTTGGAAGATTTTCCTACCAAAAGCATCCAAGGTCCTGCATTCCTCTTCTTGGAGGAGCAGAGTGTCTTTTTCATAGCTGACTCCACCACAATAGAATGGTGAGGAAGCTGTGTTTTATGAAAACCAGGACAAGGAGGGACACGGTACATGGTGTCCAACCTACGAGAATGAGGAGAGATAGTGAGAGGAGTCTCCCATAAGTCAATCATGTGATCATAAAGAATCTCATGAATTGGCAAGGTGACTGCCTCCTTAGGAGCCTTGGGATAACCTAAAATATCTAATTTTTTAGCTCTAGGCTCTGATTCAGAGGTTACTGAAATAGAAAGCCCTTTAGCCACTTCTCTTATGAAGTCTTGAAAGGACAAGTCTTCTGGAGGAGACATTCTTCTTTTTGGAGAAGGCTCTTCAGGAAGGGTTATGGATACTTCAGCAGACTCCTCCGATGCATCAGAATCTTCGGAGGAATCAAAGTATCGACTGTCAGGGTGCTCTTCCAAAGCTTGATACGCGTACCGGCCATATCGACATCGGGCGTTATCGGTACTGGTCCGGTACAGATGGGCACCCCTGGTCAGGGAACCGCTGCAGTCGACACCATGGCCGATGTCGATGCAGTCGGTACCGGTACCGGCATTGGTGCCGGTACCGGAGCTGATACCGACAACGGAGTTTGTTGTGGTATCAGCGGCGTCGCAGCTTGAATAAAGGCCGTGATAGCCTGCTGCATGGATAGAACATTCTGATCCATTGACGCCATGAATGCCTGGAATTCGGTACCGGAAGGTTGTGCCGGTACCCCAGAGCATTCTAACAGGTGATCGGTCGAGGCCGTGCCATCAATGTCAACCTGTAACCCCATAGGTGGAGCTTTGGAAGCCGGAGCTTCCCGCCGGGGTAGTTTTGCCGGTGCAGGATCCTCGAGGGCAAGCCCGGAGGCATCTCGATGCTTGGAAGGAGATCTTACCCTTCGAGGACCGGCTGGTTTTATGTTTGGTTACCTGAGATCCATGGGAGGAAGAAGCAGCCCTGGAAGACATCGATGCCACTGAAGCTGCATCAGAGGGAAACAGGACATGGAGCTTGGCTGCTTGGTTCTGTAAACCTCGTTTGGACATCAAGGAGCAGGACTCACAATCCAAAATGGAGTGGTCAGGACCCAAACATTTGAGACAACATTCATGGGTGTCGGTAACAGAAATAGTACTGCTGCACTTAGTGCATTTTTTAAACCCGGAGGCTGGTTTTTCCATGAGGAAAACGTTTTGTAAGGCCTAAGGCCCAAAAAGGAAAAAACATGTTTTGTTTTGTTTTTTTGTTTTGTTTTTTAAGAAAAGAAAGACAGACCGGCGGTACCGGTCCGACGTCAGAGAAGGCAGACGCGCGACCAAAGAAATAAAATAAAACAAAGAACTTCTTCAGCGGTGACAGGAACACGACCTGCTGGCTCCGCGGAAAAGAAGAACTGGAGAGAGGCGGTTGGAAAGGCGGGAAGGCAGCGCGCAGGCGCTGTGGGATGTTCCCAAAAACTTTCCTTTTTTGGAAAGCTGGAGAGCGTTCCCGCGCAGGCTCCATCGGTACCGACGTACCCATATGTGAAGACTCATTCCTGCTTGTTCCTGGAGATACCAGCGAACTCCCTTGCCAGCTCCTTGAGATATATGCCGATGTATAATTGGTAGGACTGCATGCAAGCATCAAGCCCTGAAAGGCCTTTCAGCCGAGGGCATCGAGGGTCTGGGCCTTCCTGCCAGGGGAGCACTAAGAAATGATCTTTTGGCTTTTGAGTCTGAGCATGGCGGACTCCATGACCATCGAGTTGTGGGGAAGTTGGGTTTTCTGGAACCTAGGGCTTTGGCGGACTAGGTACATGGAGTCAAGCCATTTGCTTATTATGGACACGGACACTGGTGTTTCCCACATACGGAGGCAACGGCACTCCAGGAATGGAGGGACGGGCATCATGAGGGTCTCCTTTGGGGGCCTCATACTGAAGAATCTCCAGTTCCTCCATGCGGGGGTCCTCGTCTGCTTCGATTTCTAAGGTGAGCGCCTTAGCCATGTCTCACACAAAGTGAAGGAAAGATGTCCTCGGGTGGGGAATGTGGCGGGACACTGGAGGAGATGGGTCCTCGGGCATGTTGCGGTGTTCCTGAGTGTCCGGGGACTGTTCATCCCAAGTCTCCAAATCTGACTCAAAGTCCGAGGAAGAGTTTGAGGACCCGTGGTGCCTGGGCTTTAAGGCCTGCTGCCTCCGGAGGACCTATGGTCTTGAACCACAGGCACTGGCTGGAGAAGCCCAGTGACCCGGGGAACGAGACCAGGATCTTGTCCTCTGCCGAAGGGTCTCAAAGCCGATGGAGCTCAAGGATCAGCTCAACTTCTGGGGAAGCCCTCTATGTCTAGAGTTCGGTTGTCGGGGCAGATGAATTGGAGGAATCTGACATGAAGGCCCGCTGCTGGGCCATGAGGGCAGATATTTTGCACTCCAAGGCTTCGGTCCTGGTCCCAGTGTTGAGGGAGAGTCCTCTATGAGGATGGCCTCGGGTGTCCAAGACCGGTCACCGGCTGCCAATAACTCCTTCCAAAGCAGCTTGTGAGGATGCTCCCACTCCGATCCTTCGGACTCACACCTGAACTGCGGGGCCTGGAATGGGATTTCCCCAATTTCCCAGACTCGTCTTCGAGGATTTTGGCATTCCACCTCCGGGGATTTTCCCTCTGAGGACATGCGGCCACAGGACTCTGAGATGGCACAGGCATCACAGAGCACAGAGGTACCGGAGGGGACCCTGGAGCACAATGTTGCCAGAGACTCTGGCACAGAGTCAGATTTGTGAAATATCTTTTCCTGCTGCAGCTGACGGCTTAATGGCCTTTGTGGTCATTGCTTTGCAAAGTTCGCAGTCCTAGTCGTCGTAGTGTGGCCCAAGGCAGCAGAGGCATTAGTAATGTGGATTGGTGAAGGGCATCTTATTGCACCAATCATATTTTTTGAAACCGCTGGAGGCCATTGGGGGAAAAGGGGGCCCTGCTACCCAGGCATGGGTCAGAAGACTTTGGCCAAAAAAAGGGCATGAAATGCCAGTCAATGAAAACACTGGAGAAAGTAAAAAGGACAAACCCAAGGAGCGATGCCAAGGCGAGCTGTCTTGGGAGCAGGAAAGGAACTGATACACATACCAGATAAAAGACAAAAAAAAAATAGGGTGTCAGGAATTACAAACTGTAGATCTTATAGACCAACATTACTGCTGAGGGTAGACTACAAAATCCTCAAAGATACTATGATATTGATTTGTTTGAACCAGCTTACCACCACAAGAACATAACATATGCCACACTGGGCCATACCAATGTCTATCAAGCCCAGTATCCTGTTTCCAACAGTGGCCAATCCACGTCACAAACACCTAGCAGGTTCCTAAAAAGACACACAGGTTCCATAATGCTTATATTGGGGCAAGCAGTGGATTTCCCAGGTCCTCTTTAATAATGGTTTATGGACCTTTCCTCCAGGAACTTGTCCAAACCTTTTTTAAACCCATCTACACTAACAGCTCTTACTACATCCTCGGGTGGCGAATTTGAGTTTGATTACGCGTTGAATTAAAAAATATTCTCTTATTATTCTTAAATGGGTTACATTGTAGCTTTATTACATGTCCCCTAGTCTTTCTACTTTTTGATGGTGCAAACAGTTAATTTACCTGTTCCATTCCATTCATTATTTTATAGACTTCTATCATATCTCCCCCTCAGCCATATCTTTACCAGGATGAAGAGCCCTAACCATTTACGCCTCTCCTCATAGGGGTAATCCTCCTTCCATCCCCTTTACCATTTTAGTGGCTCTTCTCTGTACCCTTTCTAATTCCACTATATCTTTGTTAAGATACGTCGACCAGAAATGCACACAATATTCAAGATGCGGTCGCACCATGGAATGAGAGGCATTTTATCATCCTTTGTTTTAGTCTCCATTACTTTCCTTAGGATTCCTAGCCTTCCTTTTTCTTTCTTGGCTGCCACTGCACACTAGACAGAGGGTTTCAAAGCTTTATCCATGATTGCGC
Source organism: Ichthyophis bannanicus (assembly GCA_033557465.1). Taxonomy (NCBI): domain Eukaryota; kingdom Metazoa; phylum Chordata; class Amphibia; order Gymnophiona; family Ichthyophiidae; genus Ichthyophis; species Ichthyophis bannanicus. The sequence continues at coordinate 923,903,578 of CM066034.1, forward strand.
CTAAATCTTTTCCCTGGGTGGTGGTTCCTAGTTTGGGTTATTCTTTCCTAGGTACATAACTTTGCACTTGTCCACATCAAATGGCAGATGAAATTTAAACATCCAGTCTTACTTACAGAGCAGCAGAAGTAAACTGAGGTTTTCCCAGGACATCAAAACAACAGGTAAAACACTTAACCTGACGTGAAAAGCACCGACAGCCAAGAATCTGGTGTTTATTAATGCTGAAAAGGCATTTGATAGAATAGAGTTTCAAGATGGATAAATTTAGGTTAGGGGAAGAACTTTCTTAAATGCGGATATTAAATCCAGAACCCTGGCTCTGCTAAAGATAAATTTGGACTACACTAAGGCATATGGAGTGGAGGAATAGCCTAGTGGTTGGAGCACAGGCTTGGTAACCAAGAGACCAGAGTTCAATTCCCACTAGCACTCCTTGTGACCTTGGACAAGTCATTTAACCCCCCCATTGCCTCTGAAGAAAGGCCTGGCAATCTAATCCTGGTCACACTGCCAAGAAAATTCAAAAGCTGCTGGGTCACCAGGAGTCAGCATTGATTCAAAAAGGCACACATTGCATTTTTGAAAGTCATATGAATGGAAAGCATAGTTACTCACCTGTAACAGGTGATCTCCAGGAACAGCAGGAATTAAGTCTTCACATATGGGTGTCGGTACTGACGGAGCCTGCGCGAGAACGCTCCCCAGCGTCCAATAGGAAAGCTTTTGGGAGCATCCCACAGCGCCTGCGTGCTGCCTTCCCGCCTTTCCCAACTGTCCCTCTCCAGTTGAGTTTAAAGCTGAGACAAAAGAGAGAAAGAGATAGAGAGAAACAACTCTTAGGGGAGGTGGGCGGGTTGTGAAGACTAAATTCCTGCTGTTCCCGGAGATCACCTGTTACAGGTGAGTAACTATGCTATCTCCAGGAACAAGCAGGAATGTAGTCTTCACATATGGGGACTCCCTAGTTGCAGAAGCCAGGGATAAGGCCCCAGAAGATGTGTGCCCTTGGGGGGCATGGATCTCTGGCATCCTACCAGGGATGGTGGGTGGTGGGTAGGAGTTGATTAAGAATGGAACAGGTGTTGAACAACCTGACCAAACAAGGCATCCCGGCGGGAGTCCTTGTCTAAGCAGTAACAGGCTGTGAAAGTATGAACCGAAGCCCAAGTAGCTGCCCGACAGATGACGTCGATAGACAAGAGTGAAGATGAGCCATAGAGGCTGCCATAGCTCTCACATTGTGAGCTGTGACATAGCCTTCAAGAGGAAGGTTCTTACTCTCATAGGCACAAGAAATACACTGTGCAATCCAGCTGTTCTTATGGAGACCGGAAGTCCCAAATGACTAGGATCAAAAGCAAAAAGTTGAGAGGACTTTCTATGCTGCTGTGTCCTTTGCAAATAAAAGGCCAAAGCGCTTTTACAGTCCAAAGTATGAAGATTCCTTTCTGCATTTGAGACGAGAGGCCTTGGGAGGAATACAGGAAGGTAAACCGCTTGGTTTAAATGAATACGTGACACCACCTTTGACAAAGTGTGGATGAGTCCCAAGGACTACCTTATGATGGAACCTTGTATAAGGAGAATCAGCTACCAACGCATGCAATTCACTGATGCGACATGCTGATGTGATTGCAATAAGAAAGATGACCTTTCAGGAAAGGAATTTCAAAGAGGTAGTAGCTAATGGTTCAAAAGGCGGCTTCATGAGCTGCACAAGAACCAGATTTAAGTCCCATGCCACCGGTGGTGGCTTAATGGGAGGCTTAGTTAAAAGAAGACCTCTCATAAATCTCTCTATGAGAGGAAATAGCTTCTCCATTTAGAGGCTTGAAAGAAGCTGCAATAGCACTCAAATGGACTCTTACTGAATTGGTCTTAAGCCCTGCATTAGATAAATGAAGGAGATACTCCAGTAATGATTCCAGAGGTATCGCAAGAGGGCTAAGACCCTTCTGCGAGCACCATATCATAAACCTTTTCCACTTGAATGCATAAGAGCATCTTGTGGAAGACTTCCTGGAAGCATAAAGGATATCCTTTACCTGCTGAGAAAGGTTAAGACCGTGAAGTTCTAGGCTTTCAGCAACCAGGCCCTGAGATGCAGAGACTGGGGATTGGGATGCCACAGCATCCCGTCCTCCTGAGAAAGGAGATTTGGAGCAGCTCCTCTCCAGAGGCGGAGCTTGAGAGAGATGTAGGAGCAGAGGGTACAACATTTGCTGTGGCCAATGTGGAGCTATGAGAATCTTATGACCTCTGTCTCTGAGCCTTGAACAGGGTTTTGGGAATTAGGGGATAGGGTGGAAAGGCATACAAGAAGTCCTGACCACAATGAAGGAGTAAAGCATCCCTGGCCTGACAACCCTGAGCCGGAATTCTGAAACAGAACTGGGGAAGATTGGCATTCAGCGGACTTGCAAAGAGGTCTATGTCCAGGGTTCCCCAAATTCAAAAGATTTTAGCCACCTGATCTGCATGGAGAGACTATTCGTGTGGAATCAGAACTCGACTGAGTCTGTCTGCCCAAGAGCTTTGAATGCCTGGAAGATACACCGCAAGGAGATGAATCTGATGCTCTCTGGCGAGGGCCCATAGTCGCAAAGCTTCGTTGCATAGCGACAGAGCGTGTTCCACCCTGCTTGTTCACATAGAACATATCTACTTGATTGTTCGTTTGAACTAGGACTGTCTTATTTATTTACATTCTCTTATATACCGCGCTATTCTGCATCAGTGCGGTTTACATTGAACAGGGCATTATAACTTGGAGATAACTATTTTACAGAGAACATGGGCTATGGAGGGTTAAGTGGCTTGCCCAAGACCACAATGAGCACCTGTGGGACTAGAAACCCCAGCCCTTCCGGCCCAAGGTTGCTGTCCTCTAGTGGGATTTGAACCCCCGTCTTGTAGCTGAGCTGGGTGTGAAGTACTCAAAGAGCAAGGAAGATTGCTCTGAGTTCCAAGAGATTGATGTGTAGATAGGTCTCCTGTGGAGTCCAGGTACCCTGGGTAGAGAGGCCTTGCAGGTTTGCTCCCCAACCCACCTGTGAGGCATCTGTTAGAGTGGCTTCGGGTGGGGGTTGCTGAAAGATAGAGTAGTTACTCACCTAACAGGTGTTCTCCAAGAGCAGCAGGAATCAGTCCTCACATATGGGTGACATCGACGTCGATGGAGCCCCCATGCGGAGCATTTTCCCAGCTTTCTAAGAAAAGCCTTTGGGAATACACCCACGCATGCGCGGTCCCCTTCCCGCCCAAAGGTGCCATCTTGCTCAGTCAGATGACATAGCTAAAGGAGAGCACAAAAAACAAAACTATATACAACTGCAACTTCCAGGGGAGGAGGGAGGGTTGTGAGGACTGATTCCTGCTGCTCCTGGAGAACACCTCTTACAGGTGAGTAACTACTCTTTCTCCAGGACCAAGCAGGAAGTCAGTCCTCACATATGGGTGACGCCCTAGCTCTGGGCTACCAGGAACCCAGACTGAAAAAGAGCTCCCTCTGTGAAGCCTCAGCATCGGGGAAAGAATTTTACTGAGGAGAGATCCCACCGGTAGCCCAACAAGAGGGCTGGAGGGCAGGAGTTGCCTAAACCTCAAAGAGATTCCGGAGTACTGCCTGACCAAAAGCACTGTCCCTACAGGACTCCCTCTCCAGGCAGTAATGGGCTGCAAAAGTCTGGCTTGAGGACCAAGTTGCAGCCCGACAGATGTCTGCCAACGGTACAGAACGGAGATGAGTTACTGATGCAGCCATTACCCGGACACGGTGGGCTGTGACTCGACCCTGAAAGGGAAGGTCTGCTGCCCTGTAAGCCCAGGTGATACAGTCCGCCACCCAGATGGACAAGGTATGCTTGGAGACAGACAACCCCAAGTTGTTTGGGTCAAAGGAGAAGAAGAGCTGAGTAGCCCTCCTATGACCCTTAGTACGATCAATGTAGAAAGACAAGGCCCTTCTACAGACCTGGGTATGCAGGTCTTCCTCAGCCCGGCTGGCATGGGGCCTAGGGAAGAATGCTGGAAGGACCACCTCCTGATTGAGGTGGAAAGAGGAGACTACTTTCGGGAGGAACTTAGGATGAGTCCTAAGGACTACCCTGTTCCTATAGAAACGAGTGTATGGCCTGTCACAGACCAGGGCTTGAAGTTCACTCACTCACTCGCCTGGCCGAGGTCAGTGCCAATAGGAAAAAGGTCTTGCAAGAAAGGAAGCGGAAAGGACACATAGCCATCGGCTCAAAGGGAGGGCGAGTAAGCTGCTGCAAGACCACATTCAACTCCCACTCAGGGGCTAGTGGACGGAGAGGAGGTTTTAGCAAGAGCAAGCCTCTGAGGAACCGGGACACCAAGGGGTGAACCGATAAAGAGTGCCCTTCCACCTGAGTGTGGAGGGCTGCCAGAGCAGAAAGGTGTACCCGAACAGAATTGGACTTAAGACCCTGATTAGACAAGTGCAGCAGGTACTGAAGCACCACTGGCACAGGGCAGGAGAAAGGGTTCTCCTGGCGCTTGTCACACCACAAGGAGAACAGTTTCCACTTCAGGGCGTAGGTCTTTCTGGTGGATTGCTTCCTAGAGGCCAAGACCAACTCTTCAACTTCCTGAGGCAGGCCCCAGGGAGCCAGCACTACCCCTAGCAGCCTCCAGGCCATCAACTTGAGAGTTTTGAGATTGGGGTGTAGAAGGGAACCCTGATCCTGAGAAAGAAGATCGGGCTGCAACCCCAGAGGGAGTGGTGTGTCCACAACCAGCTGTAACAGAAGCAGGAACCAGGGCTGCCTCAGCCATCTGGGGGCTACCAATATGGCCGAGGCCCTGTCCCTGAGAATATTGAACAAGGTTCGGGCCACCAGGGGCGTGGGAGGAAACACATACAGAAGGCCCCTGGATCATGAGATCAGGAAGGCATCCGCTGCGAAACTCGTGGGATGCGGTTGCCTGGAGCAGAACTGGGGCAGCTGCCGGTTCAGGGGAGTGGCAAAGAGGTTGATGGATGAAGTCCCCATTTCAGGAAAATGTTCTGAACCACCAAAGGGCGCAGTTGCCATTCGTGAGGTTGTAGAACCCTGCTCAATCTGTCTGCCAGGAAATTTTCCTGCAACCTCTGCAAGTGAAACCAGAAAATATCCTATACTAAAGGTCACTCACTAAATTCCTATATTAAACATGGAACGCCATGGAAACATGAATATGGTGTTTAATATAGGAATTTAGTGAGTAACCTTTAGTATAGGAAATTTTCCTGGCCAGGAAGATAGACTGCCCTGAGCAAGATATTGTAACGAACTGCAAAAGAGCAAAGGGCCTGTGTCTCCTGACACAGGAGCTTGGACCCCGTGCTCCCTTGTTTGTTCACATAGAACATCGATACCTGGTTGTCTGTCTGCACCAAGACAGACTGATGGGCCAGGGTGTGAGAGAAGGCTTTGAGGGCTAAGCGTATCACCCGGAGTTACAGCAGGTTGATTTGTTGCATGGCCTCCCATGGAGACCACAGGCCATGTGTGCACTTATCCAGACAATGTGCACCCCAGCCCTGCAAGGAGGCATCGGTTGCGAGTACCACAGTGGAAACAGGTACCTAAAAAGGAATTCCCTGTAGAAGGTTGGGGGGGGGGGTGTAGCCACCACTGCAGGGAGTTCAGGAATGGTTTGGATACCCTTACTTTGTCTCTGAGGTATCCTGTGGCCTGCCTCCACTGAGTTCTGAGACACCACTGTGCAGGCCTCATATTCAGGAAGGCATTGGGAGTCACATGCACGGTCGATGTCATGTGGCCCAGGAGCCTTAGACAGAGTCTGGCGGAAACCAGTGGGTTGTCGAGAAACTGGCTGGCCAAGTCCATCAGCCTTCCCGCTCTGTCCTCTGGCAAGTAAGCTTTTGCTTGCAGGGAGTCTAACCGTGCTCCTATGAACTCCAGGTTTATGACAAAGCCTAGTTGCTGAAGGAGAGAGACAGTACGGAGGGTGACTTGCCGGGCCTCCTGGAGAGTCTGACCCCTGATGAGCCAGTTGTCTAGGTAGGGGAAGACAAAAATACCCTGGTTTCTCAAGTAGACCGCCACCACCGCCAGGCACTTTGTGAAGACCCGTGGGGCGGAGGTCAGGCCAAAGGGTAGTACTCTGTACTGAAAATGGCTTCCTCCCACCACGAACCTTAGGTATTTTCTGTGGTCTGGGTGAATGAGGATACGAGTATACGCATCCTTCAGATCTAAGGAGCAAAGCCAATCTCCCTGCTGGAGGTAGGGCAGAAGTGTTCCAAGTGTAAGCATCTTGAACTTTTCCTTTTCCAAGAACTTGCTGAGATTTCTCAAGTCCAGAATGGGCCGGAGACCTTCAGTCCTCTTTGGCACAAGAAAGTACCTGGAGTAGAAGCCCTGACCCAGCAGGTGGGGAGGTACAGACTCCACCACCCTGTCTCGAAGGCGTTCTTGATGGAGAGGAGGCCTGGGGGCTCCCCTGGAAAGTAAGAGGGGGGTACCTGATGGAAATGGAGCAGGTAGCCGTTCCGGACTACGCTGAGTACCCAAGCATCTGTTGTGATGAGCAGCCACTGGTGGGCAAACAGGACCAACCGACCTCCTGTGCTGAGATGGGCCAGCAGAGGTGGAGAGGCTATGCAGTGGGAGTCAAAAACCCCCTCCCTGCTGAGTAGGAGCAGGAGCTGGAGGCTTGGGTGCTTTCTGCCTACGGGGCCCATGTCCCTGCCCCTTGGCCTGCTGACCCTGCTGGGGAACTGGGGAGGCTTGATAGTGAGGGAAAGGTTTGTAGGCAGATGACTTCCTCAGGTAAAAGGCCTTTTACCCCAAGCCTTTCTTATGAGAAGAGGCAGAAGATTTTCTGGACAGCCTTATCCTAGTCAAGAGTCTCGGTCTCAAGCTCAGAAGCCTTTTCGGCCATGGGCTTGCCGAAGAGGTTCTCACCTCGGCAGGGGACATCAACCAACTTGTCCTGCACCCATGGCTCGAGGTCCTATGACTGTAGCCATGCCTGGCGTCAAGCACCGATGCTGGACGCCACTACACAGGCCGAAGCCTTGAAGCATCGTAGGCCGCCAGGGAGATGAATTTGGAGCACTCCCGGATCACCGAGGACAAGGTCTTCAACCTCTGCAAAGGTTCCCCGGAGAGGCCAGCAGAGAACCCGGCTATTTCCTTAGCCAGGTCCCGCAAGTACATGTCCATGTACAGCTGGTAGGACTGGACACGGCAAGCAAGCATCGAGCACTGGAAGCACTTTGTCGATGGCATCCAGGCTTCGAGCCTCCCTACCGGGGGGCATCGCAGAGTGCATCTTCTGGCTCTTCAGACGATGCATGGCCGATTCCACAACCATAGAAACACAAAGAACAGGAGACGTAGGATGAGATAAAACTTCTTTATTATAAAGGAAACCCCAACGCGTTTCGGCAACGCCTTCCTCAGGGGGAGTATCTCCAATAATCTCTTAATAAACAAACAGAATAAATAAATAATTAGAATAAATAATAATTAAAAATATAAAACAATGAAACAATAGGACACCTGGCATGTTGGACATACACACATATTAAAATAAAACAAAACCAATTAAAACATACCCATACCATATAATAAACAAATAGATAAATAAATTACATAAGAAATATTGTGTAAGTAACTTTTGTGTAAAAACCTTGATGAAACACAACAAAGCAAACGTAGAGCTGAGCGAACATGGAGTAAACCAACAATGGGTATCTTAAAATGATATAATAGAGCATAAAAAGGGGGGCAATTGGAAACATGCAGTGGGAAGCTTCATACTGCGGGTAACATCAAGGGACACAGATAATTATATCAATAAATATATTAAAAACGAACGATAAAATTATAAAAGCACAGTAAAAAAAGAACAGTAAAAAAAGGACCAACAGGGGACATGAATGATAATTAATAATCAAACACAATCAATAAGCATTGAGAACAATGAATAATAAAAGCAATAGTTATTCAAAGCAATAGAAATTGAAAGTCACATGGTGATACATAAAAAATGACCAGCTATATATATAACAAATAAAAACTCATATAAAAATGCATAAACATACGTCTAACATAAGGGAAGACAAATACCTTGCATAATAAACATTGAGAAACAATAAATAATAAAAGTCATAATATGAAACTTATGTATATATTAAAAAATAAATAATGAAAGTCATATTATGAGTATAATAAACAATAAAAATAGACATCTCTATTGGTAACAGATAAAAATTCATTCTAGAATACCTAACTATATGTGAAACTCAAGGGAAGACAAGTATAATGTATTATGAATTTAACCTGGGAAAAGGGAAAATATAAATATCGGGCCTGAGTAAACGTCTGCTGAGCTGAACAGAATTTTTAAATAATCAGTAAGTGTATGTGAGATTAAAAAGCTCTTATAAATGCCCCATGAGGGCTAACTAACGATGAGTACAACTACACAAACGGCTGTGTAAGATAAAAAATGTCTCAAAGCAAGGTGGAGCGGCGCTTAAAACCAACTGATTTATAAACAAAGCACATAAACGAGCCATTGTATAAATTGCATAAACAAAAGACTACTGTCATCCAGACACAGTCTCTCCATTCTTCCTCTAAATCAGGAATGGATTACCTGCAGGAGGACCTGCTACCCTCTGTGTGTGCCCGATTCCCTCGGAGCCATGTTCTCTCCATGGAAAGAGGTCCTCAGTTTTAAAGAGGATGATTTGCGTTCAATGCTTCCTGAGGACCCTTTTTATACAGAAGAAGATAATACACCTGATTTAGAGGAAGAATGGAGAGACTGTCTGGATGACACAACGTCATATTAGAGAAGAACTGCATGCAGCATCCCTTTTGGAGTACTGTAGAAGGAAGATTATACCTAGAGGATTACGAGTTCAAAAGGCACCTGGCATGTTTAAGGATGATGTTACATTTATGTCTAATTGGATTAAGATACTAAACAAATGTTCGTTAGACTTGATGATTCTTTTAACACCTCCAAACGCAGGGCTGAGGTCTTAAAACCCCAAATAGACCAGAAGATTGAAACCCTCAAAAAGAAAGATGTTCAGTTTGATATAGAAAAGAGAAAATTTGACCAAAACACAGCAGAATATAGACAAAGTGTAAGAGAAAAAAAGATCAAGAAACTGAAGAGGGATGAAGAAGACTATAAAATGAATACAGTTTATTACTGGACCTATAACAAACCTGATTTTAGGGATAGAAAGAAAAGCATCTCATACAAAAAAAACATACGCGCCAAAACAAATACAAAGAACTCATTCTAGGGACAAGACAAGACATAGATCCCCATCTATGACTCCGGAAATAGAAAGGAACATTAAGAGAACACGGCACCATTCCCGGGAAGACATTAACCCATCAGCCTCTTTATTCTCAACTGAACGACGCTCTCCTAAGGTCAATAATCAGGTCCAAAGACGGGATTTTCATATGGACAAACTATGGGAAAAAGGAAAAAGAAACTTGTCCAAGGTCACCACAACGTCAACCACACAAATCACGGTACTCACCAAACAAACAATACCCGCAAAGAGTAAGAACACACAGCCAGGGTTTAATGGCCAAAAGACATCTGGATTGGGACCTTTGAACGTAGTAATTAATCTCTCCAAATACCAATTAACAGAAGTAGAATTAGAGGTACTCAACAAAAGCCTTTCATTTGTTCCCACCAAATCCCATGATAAGTTTGCTACACACATTGAGCTCTATAAGTTTTTTCGAAAATTAAAAATTATCGATTATTCTGATCACCACCAGACCGATACAATTGATCCATCCATTGTCAAAAAATCCTCTACATGGATTCCGCCTGCCAAGTCCAATGTCATGATATCGGCGTACGAGAATATTGTTTTGAACAAAATAGACACCTTATACAGAACAACTAAAAAACATTCTTTCCATAATCTCACAGGTCCACAGAAATTGGCATTACAGGGTCTTAAATCCAATCAGATCATCATAAAACCCGCTGACAAGGGAGGAGCCATAGTTGTACAGGACAAGGATTCTTATGTTACAGAGGTAATGCGCCAACTCAACGACACGGAATATTATTTAAAAATTTATGATGATCCTACCGAGCACTTACGCCAAAAAGTAGACACATTATTGTACATAGGAAAGGAAGCTGGCTATCTCGCATCTAAAGAGATTTCTTTTCTCACTGTACCACACCCCATTATACCCACTATATATATGCTCCCCAAGTTTCACAAAACTTTACAGAACCCTCCAGGACGACCCATTGTGTCTGCTATTGGATCACTCTTCGAACCACTGTCTAAATTGCTGGATGCATACTTGAGACCTTTTGTCATACAGGCACCTTCGTACGTTAGAGATTCCACTCATATTATACAAATCTTACAGGACTTCCAAGGTTTTCATCATCAATTGATTCTGGCCACATTTGACATTAGATCATTATACACTAATATTCCCCAGCTTGCTGCGCTGGAGGTGTTATCTAATACTTTAAGAGATCTAGACCGACACGTACACCGACCTTCTTTCTAACTCAGCTTGCATCCCTGGCGATGACAGAAAACTATTTCTGTTTTAAAGGGGTTTTCTATAAGCAGATCAAAGGGGTTGCTATGGGGTCGCCGATGGCACCCGATGTGGCCAATCTGTATGTTACCGAATTTGAAGCTAAATTTTTGACTTTTCATCCTTATCAATCGAATGTTTGTCTTTGGAAGCGTTACATCGATGACGTTTTTGTAGTTTGGAATGGCACAGTCGATGCACTTTTTACTTTCCACACTTGGCTTAACTCATTAGATCCCAACTTACAGTTTGAGGGTAATTATAGCATGGTGGAAATTCCGTATTTTGACATCTTGATCAAAAAATCTAAAACAGGCTTTACAACTACCCTGTATCGAAAACCTACTGACCACAACACATTACTGAAGTATGATAGTCATCACAATCCGTCTCCCAAGAAGAACCTTCCCATCAGTCAGTTTTTAAGAATCAAACGCTTATGTACGGATAATGTGGATTTTGAAATGCATGCCGACGACATGAAGAATAGGTTTCAGCAGCGCGGGTATCCAAAGTCTTGCATTCAGAAGGCCTACCACAGGGCATGTACTACAGATCGTTCCACTCTTATGAATAAGACGTCACGCACGCATACAGAAAAAATTGTTTGTGCTCTGACCTTCTCCGACCATTCTAAGTCTATTGTTGACATTCTTAAACAAGAGTGGCACTTACTTACCACCATACCCTCTTTTGCTTCCAAGCGATTAATGATCGCCTACAAACGTGCCCCTAATTTGACTAATCTTTTGGTCCCTTCCGCCCTTACAGCTCCAAGACCATCCCCTACAGTAAAGGGACATTACAACTGTGGGAACTGTTCAGTTTGCGCACACGTCATTACGGTTAAGAATTCCTTTACACATACATTGACTGGCCGGAAACTGTATTTACAACACTATTCAAACTGCAAAACCATCAACGCTGTTTACCTTATTCAATGTCCTTGCAATAAACTCTATATTGGCAAAATCTTGAGACAGATCCGTACACGTTTAATAGAGCACAGGAGCAACATTCAGAGAAAACAGATAGATAAACCATTAGTTACACACTGGTTAGAACAGAAGCACGCTATAAGTGACATTAAATTTGTGGTTATTAAAACAGTTATTCCACATTGGAGGGGCGGGAATATTGACCAAACTTTGCTCAAGTTTGAACAACGTTTTATATACGAGTTCAACACCCTAGAACCACACGGTTTAAACCAAGAGGCAGATCTTACAGTTTTTCTGGGGTAATTTTCTTCCCCTCTTTCCCCCCCCCCCCCCCCTCCCCACAGTTCTGCTCTTACTTTGATATTTTCAAAAATGTTTTAGATGTGTCCAAAGGCCAGGTGCAATAAGTTCCTACATACAGGGTTCTATTTTATGTCAACTAAGCCTGTTTCGCATGGATACATTAATTACTGCCATCAATTCCAGATTTTAGTTTCTTGTCCCTTATACTTCTAATTAGTCAGTTTCAGTACGTATGTTCTATACACAATAGGTTTTTATCTCTTATTTTTTATCTTATGGCCATATTTATATACCTATCATTATTTGCAATTACAAGCCGTTCAGTTGTCTATAGCCTTTCATATGAAACGTCAAGTTATGTTACTACAGATAGTCACTCTTAACCCCTCCCAAGGTGTCGGGTTACTTTTGTTTGGCGGGAAAACCGGCGTCTTATAAACGAGTCTGATCTGGCACATCTCCCTTCTATTTGTGTATAGTACCGATTGTGCAATTATCCCTTCGAAGGAGCTGTACTCAGGTTGGTTTTCTGTACAAAATCCCTTTCATTTTCAATTTATCTCAGCGGGTCACGTTAGCTTCAGCTGTTTTTTTAGCATCACAACCTCCCTTCTCTTAAATAGTGTATCTATTTTTCTTTCAAACTTGCACTCGACAATTTGCTAAGTTCTCTCCTTTTTTATCATACCTGGTGAGGCTTCTTGTGACATTTAGAAATTTGTTTCATCCCCCTTTTTTTTGGGTCTCGTTGCAGTGTCTAAACATTTCTAATTGTGTTATAACAACGATCCTCCCTACACGTATACCTAACATGAACATCTAGGTAAGTGCGTTTTGGTTTATAAATGCATCAGTGCGTAGTTCTAGGTATGATAATGTTCATTTCGTTTCACAACTGTTTGCTCTGCGGGGTACACAATACCTTTTGATACGTTGTGAGTTGGCACTTTGTACACACACTTGATTGCCGACATACTTAATGTCTACCGATTTCTGTTATTTGTGCGAACTAAAGTATTCCTCTCCCCCTCAGACTGTTATACACTCAGTATTTGTCCAGTTGTTACCTCCGTAAGTTTTTTAGCCTGGCTCTAAATGCCTTCATTCCAAAGGAGGATTTGAACTGTCTGTGTTCGCGCTGTTTAATTATGTTCATATGTCTCTCACTAGCGCTGTTGCTCTGATCGTTTTTTAATTATCCATATAGCGGCATATATATTATAATACATTCTTCTTAATGCACATTTTTCAATTATGCATAAAAAATTTTTATTACGGCTTGTGTTCCACAGTATTTGAACCGTCCTTTTTCGTGTTATACAATCAGGCTGTACATTATTCAAATTAGCGTTTACTGCTTTTACTGCCTTTCACGATCCACATTGTCATCACTTTAGTATTATCCACTTTGCTGTATGTAGTCTTTTGTTTATGCAATTTATACAACGGCTCGTTTATGTGCTTTGTTTATAAATCAGTTGGTTTTAAGCGCCGCTCCACCTTGCTTTGAGACATTTTTTATCTTACACAGCCGTTTGTGTAGTTGTACTCATCGTTAGTTAGCTCTCATGGGGCATTTTTAAGAGCTTTTTAATCTCACATACACTTACTGATTATTTAAAAATTCTGTTCAGCTCAGCAGACATTTACTCAGGCCCGATATTTATATTTTCCCTTTTCCCAGGTTAAATTCATAATACATTATACTTGTCTTCCCTTGCGTTTCACATATAGTTAGGTATTCTAGAATGAATTTTTATCTGTTACCAATAGAGATGTCTATTTTTATTGTTTATTATACTCATAATATGACTCTATTTATTTTTTTAATATATACATAAGTTTCATATTATGACTTATTACACAGGTACACTACCAAAAAACTGCCTCGTTTTGCAACTGATTCCTATAGATTTTGGGGTGCTGAATCCAGGAAAAATAGCCAAAATGTTCCATCACGTCACGTTTTCTTGCAAAATTAGATTTCTTACCCATATAAGGAATGTTCACATAATTTCTTTTTAGCCGACTGCAGTTTATTTTCTTGGCCCAAAATAGAGGTTGTAATGGTTAACTAACTAGAAACACTCCCTCATGATATTTTAGAGTGTTTTGTATTCATTTTATACATTAACAGGACAATTGGGAGGCGGGGGGCTAAATCCAGTACTCGCGCTGGCGCATGTTCTTTCCTGTTCGCCTCGCCTCGTTCGCTCGCTCAAACACGGTGGTTGCGACATGAACGTTCCTGTCAAATTTCAGTTTCTTGCAAGTTCATTATTACCTTTTGTTTGCTCAGTCGTAATCCAGCTTTATTCCGAAGTGGTTCACTACAGTTGTAGTTTGCAGTGCTGTGTATTTGTGATGGCTCACAGAGCCAGAGGTTGCGTCAACTCTCCGGACAGTTTTTGTTTTATTTGTGGGGAATATACCGTGAAAAAGCGGCAGAGGAACATTTCTGCATTTATTAAAAAAGTATATTTCGCCTATTTTGGTTTGAAGTTAGGCGATCAAGACAAACCGTGGGCTCCTCACAAAGTGTGCAAGACATGTGAGGAAGATCTACGCTTATGGATGAAAGGTAAAAAACAAGCATTTCGTTTCGGAATACCTATGATGTGGCGTGAACAAAGAGACCACAGCAGTGACTGCTATTTTTGCTCTTGCATTGTGAAGGGATACAACTTAAAAAATAAGAACGTAATAAGTTACCCCAACCTTCCCTCAGCAATTAGGCCTATGCCTCATAGCAACGAAGTACCTGTGCCTGAACCACCAAAATCTTTGGATCATATTTGTGTGGACGGTTCTGATCATGATGAGACTCATCAGATGGCTTTTCCCGATGAGTCCAGTACTTCCGAGTTTGAAACTGAACCAGATCCGAAACCTGAACTTTTCTCTCAAGCTGAATTGAATGATTTAGTCCGGGATTTAGGACTCCCAAAAGATGCTGCCCAACTGCTAGGTTCTCGGCTTAAACAGAAAAATCTATTGTCACCAGGAACAACTTTTTATTGGTACCGCAACCGCGAGACACAATTTTTGAAGTATTTCAGCAAAGAGGAAGATTTGGTATTTTGCAATGATATATACGGAGTGATGGAAAAGTTTAAACTCAAGTATGATCCTGCTGAATGGCGGCTGTTCATTGATTCGTCAAAAGACAGCATAAAAGGTGTTCTTCTTCATAATGGCAACACATTCGCTTCAGTTCCTATTGCTCACTCTGTTATTCTCCAAGAAAAATACGAGAATTTGGCCCCGATTCTTCAGAAGATTCGTTATGATGAGCATAAGTGGATGATTTGTGGAGACTTTAAAATTCTATCCATGCTATTAGGGCAGCAATCCGGTTTCACCAAATATCCCTGCTTCCTTTGCTTGTGGGATAGCCGGGCCCGCGACCTACACTGGGGGAAAAAAAGACTGGCCAATACGGGAGTATTTGAGACCCGGTGAGAAAAATGTTCTTCATGAGAGCTTGGTACCTCGTGATAAAATTCTATTACCACCTCTCCACATTAAGTTGGGTCTCATTAAGCAATTCATCAAGTCCCTTCCAAAAGATGGTGAGTGCTTTCGGTACCTTTGCTCAAAGTTCCCCCGACTTTCTGAAGCAAAGCTAAAGGAAGGAGTGTTTGTTGGCCCTGATATAAAGAAACTCATTTCAGATGGAGCATTCGCTGAAACGATGTCTGAGAAGGAAAAAGAAGCCTGGGATTCCTTCAAGGATGTTGTTCTCAAATTCTTGGGGAACAGGCGGGATGAGAACTATAAGGATATTGTTGCCAGGATGCTCAATGCCTTCAAAGAACAAGGCTGTAACATGAGCCTGAAAGTCCATTTCTTGCACTCCCATGTGAACTACTTTCCCGAAAACTTGGGAGCGTACAGTGAAGAACAAGGTGAAAGGTTTCACCAGGACATCAAGGACGCAGAGAGAAGGTACCAAGGAAGATGGAACACCACTATGATGGCTGATTTCTGCTGGTTGCTGCTGCGGGAAACCCCAGATGAAAAATACGCCAAGCAGCGCACCAAGAGAAGCATTCGGGGGAAGAAGAAACGGGCCCACCAGGAGATTGATTGACAAAAGAATGACTTTAAAATCTAAACTGTGTTGACAAATATTGTGTTTTTACTAAACTTTGAAATAAAAATTTGCTAGTTATTACCACAGTGTCGGATCTCATTTATTAGAATTTTATTTTCACACCATCGGGTGTTTGTCTTCATGTATTGCAATGGTGCGGTTTGCGTTTTCTATTCTTACATACATACCTGTACAACATTTTTTGCACATTTCTTTGCTTTGCTTTGTGTCTAACCTCGCTCTTATATGCTCAATGTTTGTGCACATGTATGTGGCTGTTTTAAGTGCAGACAATTTTGCTACCATCACAGTGTGTTTTGTTGACATTACTCTATTCTTATGTGCTGCCTTGTTACAATTTTCTTTATTCTTATTTGAACTACTACTAAACAATTAGTATAAAGAATTAATCCAAGAAACTTATCTCGATCGCACTCAATCTGAAACGTTCACCTCAAACTGCTAACCCAATGTAGCAAAAAATCTGTACGTGATGGAGCAAATTGGTTACCAGATTTGGATTCAGGGCACCAAAAAACGTAAAAATCAATCGAAACATTAGAGGCAGTTTAAAAAAAATTTTTTTAGTGTACCTGTGTTATTTATTGTTTCTCAATGTTTATTATGCAAGGTATTTGTCTTCCCTTATGTTAGACGTATGTTTATGCATTTTTATATGAGTTTTTATTTGTTATATATATAGCTGGTCATTTTTTGTTATGTATCACCATGTGACTTTCAATTTCTATTGCTTTGAATAACTATTGCTTTTATTATTCATTGTTCTCAATGCTTATTGATTGTGTTTATGATTATTAATTATCATTCATGTCCCCTGTTGGTCCTTTTTTTACTGTTCTTTTTTTACTGTGCTTTAATAATTTTATCGTTCTTTTTTAATATATTTATTGATATAATTATCTGTGTCCCTTGATGTTGTTACCCGCAGTATGAAGCTTCCCACTGCATGTTTCCAATTGCCCCCCTTTTTATGCTCTATTATAACATTTTAAGATACCCATTGTTGGTTTACTCCATGTTCGCTCAGCCCTGCATTTGCTTTGTTGTGTTTCATCAAGGTTTTTACACAAAAGTTACTTAAATAAATAATTACATAAGAAATATTGTGTATCTATTTGTTTATTATATGGTATGGGTATGTTTTAATTGGTTTTGTTTTATTTTAATATGTGTGTATGTCCAACATGCCAGGTGTCCTATTGTTTCATTGTTTTATATTTTTAATTATCATCATCATTTATTATTCTAATTATTTATTTATTCTGTTTGTTTATTAAGAGTTTATTGGAGATACTCCCCCTGAGGAAGGCGTTGCTGAAACGCGTTGGGGTTTCCTTTATAATAAAGAAGTTTTGTCTCATCCGACGTCTCCTGCTCTTTGTGTTTCTCTGGATTACCTGCAGGAGGACCTGCTCCCCTCTGTGTGTGCCCGATTCCACAACCATGGAATGGTGTGGCAGCTGCGCCTTCTGGAATCCAGGGCTCTTTCGGACTCGATACATGGAATCGATCCGCTTGCTCAAAACCGGCGCCGAGGCCGGTGTCTCCCACATGCGGAAGAGGAGCCGGCACAGTAAAGGCCTCCCTGGGGGGAAGAGTCATACTGTAGGGCATCGAGCTCTTCGGCTCGAGGCTCCCCCTCGGGATCTGCAGGAACAGCCAAAGCCTTAGCCATGTCCCTTACAAACTCTGAGAACTGGGTGTCCTCCGGTGGGGACCTACTCCGGGGCTCGGACTGCGGTGAGTCCGAAGGGACACACCGAGTCTGAAAGGTATCGGGGGGACTCCTCGTCCTCCGTCTCCCACACAGACTCATCTGAGGAAGAGTAGAAGGGCTCCGACCGTGCAGGCTCCGGTAGCACCCGCCACGACACCAGGGGCAGCGGCGTCGACGCCGTCGGTCCCGAACAGGAGGTCGAGGGGGACCGGGACCAAGTTTGGACTCGGGCCTTCATGGCTACGAGAACCAGCTCTGTCTCTGGGGTCGACTTGGATGTCGACGTCCAGGTGGTCGGGGCAGATGCACCAGTCAAGCTGGCCATCAGCACCCGCTACTGATCCATGAAAGCAGACAGTCTGCACTCCAAGGCTGTCAGCTTGAGTCCAAGTTCAGGAGAATCAGCAGCCACCGACTCGGGCCCCGGCGGCGCCGGACTCGACCTCAGCTCCCTGGGAGGAGAGTCCGAGGACAACAGGACTTACGCGCTCGACAGACTCCAGCTCTAGACGAGACAATTTAGGCGGCTTCTCCTGCTCCAAAGGCCCGGGGCGGCGGTCAGAGGTCCAGGACCTGGCCCTCGAGGAACCAGGGGCATCCTCCGACGACGCCCTCCAGAGCTTCCTCTTCCTCTTATGCTCCCGACTGGGGGACCCCCTTTCAGAGGAACTCCGACGAAGCTCGGGGTCCAACTCCCGAGACGTCGAGGCCTCTGACGAGGTCCAGGCACGGCCGGAGGCAGAGTCAGAAAAAATTCTCTCCTTCTGATGCTGCCAGCTTCTGAGTGCCTTGGTGGACATCTTTCCACACGGGACACAGACCTTGGGATCATGGTCTGGCCTGAGGCAACGCAGGCAGCAGTCATGTGTGTCGGTAAGAGACATGAGTTTCTTACAACAATCACACTTTTTAAAACCACTGGAGGCCATCGGGGAAAAAAGGGCCCCCGCGAGGTCAAAAGACCGGCCTTCCAGGTAAAAAGAAAAAAAGCATGCGAACACGTGCCATGAAGGGCAAAAAAATGAAAAATAGGAATTGGGTCGATACCGGTGTACTGAACCCAGGCGGGAAAGGGGAACCAGTGTCGAACCGGACAAAAGTACGAAAATCGCAGAAAAAAAAAATCTAACTTCTCCGGGTGACACGGACTCACGTCCGTTGGGCTCCACGGAAAAAGAAAGACTAAGATGGCACCTTTCGGCGGGAAGGGGACCACGCATGCGTGGGTGTATTCCCAAAGGCTTTCTTAGAAAGCTGGAGAAATGCTCCACATGGGGGCTCCATCGACATCGATGTCACCCATATGTGAGGGCTGACTTCCTGGTGGGGTGACTGTTACCATTGGAGGGACAAAATAAGGCGATCTGAGTTTGCTATTTTGTCTGACAGGCAACCTGACGCCTGAGTCCACCGAGTGGGTAAAGTCCACTGGGCTGCCCTCATATGGAGGCGAGCATAAGGAACCACATGCACGGTGGATGCCATGTGGCTTAGCAACTAACATTTCCCGAGCATTGAGGTGAGGTTTTAGCACTGCTTGGGAAGCTAACTGCACAATGCGAAGGCAGCGGGCTGTGGAAGGTAGGCCCTTGTCTGTCTGGTGTCCAGCAGAGCTCATATAAACTCCAGGGACTGAGTGGGAGCAAGGTTGGATTTTGGGAAGTTTATCACAAGTCCCAAATACTGAAGGATGCGCATTGTGAGAGAGGGAGCAACCCTGGCCTCTGGCTCTGAAGGGGCTCAAATGAGCCAGTCTAAGTAAGATATGACTAATATTCCTAGGGTGTGGAGAAATGCTGCCACCATGGCCATGCATTTTATGAACACCCTTGGTGCAGAGGCCAGGCCAAAAGGAAGAACCCTGTATTAGTAGCGCTTCCCTTGAAACAGAAAGCGAAGGAAATTTCGATGAGATGGATGGATGGGAACATGAGTGTACGCATCCTTGAGATCTAGAAAACAAAGCCAATCCTGACTCTGAAGGTATGGCAGCAGAGTTCCAAGAGAAATCATTTTGAACTTCTCTTTGAACAGGAATTTGTTCAATTCTCTGAGGTCTAAAATGGGTCTTTGTCCTCCTGTTTTCTTTGGAATAAGGAAATAGGGGGAGTAAACCCCTGTACCCCGTTGGGGAATGGGTACCTCTATTGCCCCTTGGGCAAGAAGTACAGTGACCTCTTGACCTAACTGGTCGTTGAGAAAGGTCTGAGAATTGAACTGTCTTACCACTGTAGGAGGGAGCATGCTGAGGAAATGAAGTTTGTACCCCTCTCTTACAATAGACAGAGTCCAATTTTCTGCTGTTATCTGACCCCATCTGGGGGCAAAATGACAACCTTCCTGGTATGGTGGAGGGTTCTGGGCCGTTAAGGGCCAGC
The DNA here is from genome assembly GCA_033557465.1 of Ichthyophis bannanicus. Classification (NCBI taxonomy): domain Eukaryota; kingdom Metazoa; phylum Chordata; class Amphibia; order Gymnophiona; family Ichthyophiidae; genus Ichthyophis; species Ichthyophis bannanicus. The sequence goes on from CM066034.1 coordinate 923,923,629, forward strand.
AAGGCAATGTTCTCTAGATAGGAGTCAAAGCCCCTGTGGAGGCTGTCTGCTGAGCCGGTTGAGGCTTAGCTGCTTTTGTCTGTCTAGATTGTTGCTGCTGTCCCTTTTGGGCAGACTGACCTAAATGATGCCCCTGTTGGGTACAGGAGGGATAAAAATTCTTACTGAAGAATGGTTTCTTAGAGGATCTTTTTCCTTACAGGATCAGCTGTAGATTTAGACACTCTGTCCAGAGTGATATTGTCAGCATCTATCTCATTAGCTTTTTCCTGCCAATTCTTGCCAAAGAGATTCTCTCCTGTGCAAGGAATATTCCCTAGTTTATCCTGTACCCAAATTTCCTTCAGATGCCTGGAGCCAGGCAATCCTACGTGCACCTATGGCAATGGCAGAGGTTCTGCTTATGCACTCAAAGCAGTCAAAAGCTGCACAATTCACAAACTTGGAAACATCCTGAGCATGTTTGACAAGAGTGAGAATCTTTCCTCTTATCAGGAAGGAGAGGCCTCATAAGCTCTAAATCTCCTGTGACCCTCCTTAAGGAACATTCCCATATATAAGATATAGGAACTGATCCTAGCAGAAAGCATGGAAGCCTGGAAGGATCGACGTCCAAAAGCGTCAAGAGTCCTACACTCACATCCTGGAGGATTAGATGCATGCCTTTTTGCACTCTTTATCCTTCTCACTGCTGACTCCACCACCATGGAATGGTGTGGTAATTGAGTCTTCTGAAACCCAGGACAAGGAGGAACTCGATACATGGTGTCGAGTCTTCGAGAGTGAGGAGATGTGGTTAGAGGTGTTTCCAACATCCTTAACATCAGGTCATGCAAGATCTCATGAATAGGTAAGGTAGCTGCCTCCTTGGGAGCTTTAGGGCATTGCAGGATTTCTAATTCCTTTGCCCTAGGCTCTTTTTCAGGAGCCACTGTAATAGAAACACCTCGAGCCACATCTCGGATAAAATCCTGAAAGGACATATCCTCTGGTGGAGGCATCCTATGCTGAGGAAAAGAATCCTCAGGAAGAAGTACTCTGGTATTGGCAGAGCTTTCAGAGTCTTCAGACGCATCTGAGGATTCGAAGCATCTCCAATCCGGGTGATCATGTAAGGCACAGTACCGGTACCGATCAAAGTCAGCATCGGAGTGGTCAGGTACCGATCTGTCGATATTGGAAGTATATGCATGACTCGGTCCGGTAGAATACCTGCCGATGTCGATGCAGTCGGTGTCGGCACCGGAGACGGTGCCAGTACCGGTTGAATTGTCTGAAGCGGTTTCAAGGGCATCGAGGCTGTGAGAAGAGCCGCCAGACTGCATTCAATAGCCAAGAATCTTTGGTCTATCGACGCTGCCGATGCTTGGGTATCGGTACCGGTAGAAGCAGCCGGTACCCCCGAGCATGGCACCAGTAGTTCTGCCGAGGTTGAAGCCTCGAGAACATCCTGGAGCCCTGTTAGTTCTTTGGAAGCCAAAGCCTCCTGCCGGGGCAATTTTGCCAGTGAAAGTCCCTCAAGGGCAACGCCAGAGGCATCTCACTGTCTAGGAGATCTACCCTTTGAGGACTGGCTAGATTTATGTTTAGTTACCTGAGATCCATGGGAGGAAGACGAAGCCCTGGAAGATGTCGATGCCACGGAGGCTGCATCAGAGGGAAAAAGGGTGCTAAGTTTAGCAGTTCGGTTCTGCTGGCCCCTTTTCGACGTCATCGCACAGGCAATACACTCAGAAATAGAGTGGTCAGGACCTAATCATTTCAGGCACCACGTATGGGTGGTGGTGACGGAGATGGTACCGCCACACTTAGAACACTTTTTAAAACCCGAGGCGGGTTTTTCCATTCTGAAGGAAAAGTTGGGTCTAGTGCCCAAAATGGCATGTGGCACCTGAAGAGAAAATTACTGGACAGACTCCAGAGGTTTTTGTTTTGTTTTGTTTTTTTAACAAAAGAAAGAAGAATCGGCGGTACCGGTGTAGCGCCGAGGGAAAACAGACACGACCACAAAAAAGAATAGAAGGGATTTTTTTTCTGTGGTGACAGGACCTGTCGGCTCCGCGGAAAAAGAAGAACTGGAGAGGGACAGTTGGGAAAGGCAGTAAGGCAGTAAGGCAGCACACAGGCGCTGCGGGATGCTGTCAAACGCTTTCCTAGTGGACGCTGGGGAGCGTTCCCGCGCAGGCTCCGTCGGTACCAACGATACCCTTATGTGGAGATAAAAGGTACCCAAGAGGGCTGTCCACTCTCCCCCTACTACTTGCTCTAGCAAGAGTCTCTAATCCAGCTAACAGCACAATTCAGAGGATTTTGGTTTAGGTGAACTGCACAAGGTTTCTTCCTTTGCCGTTTCAAAGCTGGAAAACTTGCTGGGACATTTACTGACTAAAATGCAAAGATTTGGAGGGGTTTCTAGCTTTAAGGTAAAAATTTCGAAATCACGGATTCTTAAATTTCAATGTCCCGAGGGAGGAGGTAGAGAGTAGTTACTCACCTGTAACAGGTGTTCTCCAGGGGCAGCAGGAATCGGTCCTCACTTATGGGTGACATCGACGCCGATGGAGCCCCCATGCGGAGCATTTCCCCAGCTTTCAAAGAAAGCCTTTGGGAATACTGCACGCATGCGCGGTCCCCTTGCCGCCTAAAGGTGCCATCTTGGTCAGTCCAATGACATAGCTAAAAAACAGCACACAAAAATGTAAAAATGAACTATGTACAACTGCAACTCCCAGGGGAGGAGGGAGGGTTGTGAGGACTGATTCCTGCTGCTCCTGGAGAACACCTGTTACAGGTGAGTAACTACTCTTTCTCCAGGACCAAGCAGGAAGTCAGTCCTCACTTATGGGACTCCCCAGCTTCAGGCTACCGGGGACCCAGAGCTGAAAAATGAGCTCCCTCTAGCCGCATCAGAGAAAGGATTTCACTGAAACATACCTCCACCGGTAGGCCAACCAGAGGGCTGGAGGGTAGGAGTTGCCTAAACCTCAAAGAGATTCCGAAGCACTGCCTGACAAAGCACTGTCCCTAAAGGACTCCCTCTCCAGGCAGTAATGGGCCGCAAAAGTCTGGCTTGAGGACCAAGTTGCAGCCCTGCAGATGTCTGCCAACGGTACAGAGCAGAGATGAGCCACTGAGGCAGCCACTGCCCTGACACGGTGGGCCGTGACCCGACCCTGCAAAGGAAGGTCAGCTGCCCTGCAAGCCCAGGCGATACAGTCAGCCACCCAGATGGACAAGGTACGCTTGGAGACAGGTAACCCCAAGTTATTAGAGTCAAAAGATACAAAGAGCTGAGTAGCCCTCTTATGCCCCTGCGTACGTTCAAGGTAGAAGGATAAGGCCCTCCTACAGTCCAGGGTATGCAGGACTGTTTCAGCCCGGCTGGCATGGGACCTAGGGAAGAACCACCACCTGGTTGAGATGGAAAGAGGAGACAACCTTTGGGAGGAACTTAGGATGAGTCCTAAGGACTACCCTGTTCCTATAGAAGCGAGTGTATGGCCTGTCACAGACCAGGGCCTGAAGCTCACTCACTCGCCTGGCCGAAGTGAGGGCCACTAGGAAGAGAGTCTTCCAAGAAAGGAAGCGGAGAAGACATGTCGCCATCGGCTCAAAAGGTGAGCGAGTCAGTTGCTGCAAGACCACATTCAACTCCCACTCAGGGGCCGGTGGACAGAGAGGAGGCTTGAGCAATAGCAACCTCTGAGAAATCTGGACATCAAGGGGTGAACCGACAGAGTGTCCTTCCACCAAAAAGAGCCAAATGACGAAACCTGGAAACAGCACAAGCACTGGCAAGTCAAATGCAAGGCATTGATAAGGCAGGCAAAGAGAATTTGAGAAGAAGCTTGCTTCGGAAGCAAAAACATGAAATAAAGACCTTTTCAAGTACATTCGTAGCAAAAAACCTGTGAGAGAGTCAGTTGGTCCATTAGATAAAGGGGTTAAAGGAGCACTAAGAGGCGACAAGGCGATAGCGGAGAGACTGAATGAATTCTTTGCTTCGGTCTTTACTGAGGAAGATGTAGGGATGTTACCCATGACTGAAGTGGTATTTAAAGGTGCGGAAGAATTGAAGGAAATATCGATACATCGGGAAGATGTCTTACAACTATTAGATAAACTGAAGAGTAGCAAATCACCTGGGCCGGATGGTATACATCCAAGGGTGTTGAAAGAACTGAAATATGAGATTGCAGACCTGCTATTAGTAATCTGTGAACTATCATTAAAATCATCTCTAATACCTGAAGATTGGAGGATCGCCAATGTAACACCAATTTTTAAAAAGGGTTCCGGGGTGATCCGGGAAGCTACAGACCGGTGAGCCTGACGTCAGTACCGGGAAAAATGGTAGAAACCATCATAAAGAATAAAATTACTCAGCATGTAGATAGTCACGACCTAATGGGAGACAGCCAACATGGCTTTAGACAAGGAAGATCTTGTCTTACTAATCTGTTATGTTTTTTTGAAGGAGTGAATAAACAGGTGGACAAAAGGTGAGTCGGTTGATATTGTGTATCTGGACTTTCAGAAAGCCTTTGACAAGGTCCCTCATCAGAGACTTTTGGCAAAACTGAAGAGTCATGGGATAGGAGGCAGTGTACTATTGTGGATCAGGAACTGGTTAAAAGATAGAAAGCAGAGGGTAGGGCTAAATGGCCAATTTTCCCAATGTAGAAAGGTGAATAGTGGTGTACCCCAGGGATCTGTGCTGGGTCCGCTGCTTTTTGACATATTCATAAATGACCTGGAAAGTGGAATAACGAGTGAGGTTATAAAATTTGCAGATGACACAAAACTATTTAAAGTTGTTAAAACCCAAGAGGATTGTGAAAAATTGCAAGAGGAACTTGTTAAATTGGAAGACTGGGCATCAAAATGGCAGATGAAATTTAATGTGGACAAGTGCAAGGTTATGCACCTAGGGAAGAACAACCCAAACTATGGTTACACGATGCAAGGTTCCACATTAGGAACCACCACCCAGGAAAATGATTTAGGCATCATTGTGGATACCATGTTAAAACCCTTGGCCCAGTGTGCAGCGGCAGCCAAGAGAGCAAATAGAATGCTAGGTATGATAAGGAAAGGAATGGAAAATAAAACAAAAGATATTATGCCTCTATATCGTTCCATGGTGAGACTGCACCTTGAATAGTGTGTGCAATTCTGGTCACCGTATCTTAAAAAGGATATAGCGATTTTAGAAAAGGTTCAGAGAAGAGCCACCAAAATGGTAAAGGGGATGGAAGGATACTCCTATGAGGAAAGGCTAAAAAGGTTAGGGCTCTTTAACCTGGAAAAGAGACGGCTGAGGGGAGATATGATAGAAGTCTATAAATTAATGAACGGAGTGGAACGGGTAAACGTAGATCAATTGTTTACGTTATCAGAATATAGAAAGACTAGGAGACATGCAATGAAGCTACAGGGTAAACTATTTAAGACTAATAAAAGAAAATATTTTTTCACTCAACGTGTAATCAAACTCTGGAATTTGTTACCGGAGGATGTAGTAAAGGCTGTTAGTGTAGCTGGGTTTAAAAAGGTTTGGACAAGTTCCTGGAGGAAAAGTCCATAAACCATTATTAAGAAGTGACCGAAGATATCAATGCTTGACCCAGTACAAGCATTGTGGAACTTGTGTCTCTTGGGGAAACTGCTAGGTACATATGACCTAGATTGGCCACTGTTGGAAACAGAATACTGGGCTTGATGGACCTTGGTCTGACCCAGTATGGCATATCTTATGTTCTTATATGGTGAGCTGCCAGAGCAGAGAGGTGGACCCGAACAGATTGGACAAGTGCAGCAGGTACTGAAGCACTACTGGCACAGTGCAGGCGAAAGGATCTGCCTTGTGTTGCTGACACAAGGAGAACCTTCTTCACTTCAGGGCATAGGTTTTCCTAGTGGATTGCTTTCTAGAGCCAACACTACCCTTGCAGCCTCCAGGCCATCAAATTGAGAGAATAGAGATTGGGGTGTAGAAGGGAACCCTGATCCTGAGAGAGAAGATCGGGTTGCAACCCCAGAGATAGTGGTGTCTCCACTGCCAATTGAAGCAGAAATGGGAACCAGGACTGCCTTGGCCATCTGGGAGCTACCAGAAGTACCAAGGCCTTGTCCCTTAGAACCTTGAACAATGTTCGGGCCACCAGAGGTGTGGGAGGAAACGCATATAGGAGGCCCTGGAACCAAGAAATGAGGAAGGCATCCGCTGCTAACCTCAGGGGGTGCGGTTGTCTGGAACAGAACCTGGGTAGCTGGTGATTCAGGGGACTGGCAAAGAGATCCATGGATGGAAGTCCCCGTTTCAGGAAAATGTTCTGAACCACCAATGGGTGCAGTTGCCACTCGTGGGGCTGCAGAATCCTGCTTAACCTGTCTGCCAGGAAGTTCTCCTGGCCAGGGAGATATACAACTGATAAACATGTTGTGCTGGAGCACAAATGAACACAGGGCCTGTGCCTCCAGACACAGGGGCCTGGACCCCGTGCCTCCCTGTTTGTTCACATAGAACATGGCCACTTGATTGGCTCACCAGTCTGTTCTGGTTCAGACGGACAAAGTGTGAGAAAAGGTCTTCAGGGCTAAACGGATAGCCCGAAGTTCTAGTAGGTTGATCTGTTGCGTGGCCTCCCATGGAGACCATAGGCCTTGAGTGCACCGTCCCAATGTGCACCCCAGCCCTGCAAGGAGGCATCTGTCAACACCACTGTGGGGACAGGCACCTGAAAAGGCACTCCCTGAAGTAAGTTGGGGGGGGGTGTAGCCACCACTGCAGGGAATCCAGGAAGGGTTTGGACACTCTTACTGTGTCTGCTAGGCTCCCTGTGGCTTGCTTCCACTGAGTTCTGAGGCACCACTGTGCAGGCCTCATGTGGAGGCGGGCATTGGGGGTCACATGTGGCCTAGGAGCTGCAGACAGAGTCGGGCAGAAACCCTTGGCATGCTGAGAAACCAGGATGCCAACTCTATGAGCCTTTGAGCCCTGGCTTGCAGAGTCCAGCCGTGCTCCTATGAACTCTAGGTTCTGGGAGGGGAGCAAAGTGGACTTTGAGAAGTTTATGACAAAGCCTAGGTGATGAAGGAGTGATACAGTTCGAAAGGTGGCCTGCCTGGCCTCCTGGTAAGTCTGACCCCTGATGAGCCAGTCGTCCAGATAGGGGAAGACAAAAACACCTTGAGTCCTCAAGTAGGCTGCCACCACAGCCAGGCACTTTGTAAAGACCCTTGGGGCGGAGGTTAGGCCAAAAGGCAGTACTCTGTACTGGTAATGGTTTCCCCCCACAATGAACCTGAGGTATTTTCTGTGGTCTGGATGAATGAGGACATGAGTGTACGCATCCTTGAGATCTAAGAAGCATAGCCAGTCTCCCTGCTGGAGGTAGGGCAGAAGTGTTCCAAGAGTAAGCATCTTGAACTTTTCTTTCTCCAAGAGCTTGAGGTTCCTGAGGTCTAGAATAGGCCCGAGGAAGTACCTGGAGTAGAAACCGTGCCCCTACAGGTGAGGAGTACAGGCTCCACCGCCTTGTCCAGAAGCAGACCTTGAAGTTCTTGAAGGAGGAGTTCTGTGTGTAGGAGGCCTTAGAGGCTCTCCTGGGAAGTAGACAGGGGGCAACTGCTGGAAATGGAGCATATAGCCTTTGTGGACTATGCTCAATACCCAAGCGTCCCCTGTAATGGGTGGCCACCTGTGGACAAACAGGGCTAGACGACCTCCTGTGCAGGAAGGGGGCAGCAGAGGTAGAAAGGCTATGCTGTGGGAGTCAAAAACCCCCTCCCTGCTGAGTGGGAGCAGGAGCCGGAGGCTTGGGGGTCTTCTGCCTACGGGGCCCATGTCCCTGCCCCTTGGCCTGCTGACCCTGCTGGGGAGGTCTGGTACTGAAGGAAAGGTTTGTAGGCAGCTGCCTTTCTCGGGTAAAAGGGCTTTTTACCCGAGCTCTTCTTTTTGTAAGAAGGGGCAGACGTTTTTCTGGACAGCCTTGTCATAGTCAGGTGCTCAGTTTCGAGCTCAGCCACCTTCTCGGCCATGGGTTTGCCAAAAAGGTTTTCACCTCGGCAAGGGACATCGACCAACTTGTCCTGTACCCAGGGCTCAAGGTCCGATGACTGCAGCCATGCCTGGCGTTGGGCTCCGATGCCGGCTGCCGCTACTCAAGCCGAAGCCTCAAAGCCATCGTAGGCCGCTCGGGACATGAACTTCGAGCAGTCCCGGATTCCTGAGACAAAATCTGGAACCTCTGCAAAGGTTCCCCAGAGAGGCCAGCAGAGAAACCGGCAATCTCTTTCGCCAGGTCTCGAAGTACATGCCCATGTACAGCTGGTAGGACTGGACACGGCAAGCAAGCATCGAGCCCTGGAAGCATTTTCTGCCGAAAGCATCCAGGTTCCGGGCCTCCCTGCCAGGAGGCACCGCAGAGTGCATCTTCTTGTCCTTCAGACGATGCATGGCCGATTCCACCACCATGGAATGGTGCGGCAGCTACGCCTTCTGGAATCCAGGGCCCTTATGGAGTCGATAGAATCGACCCGCTTGCTTAAAACCGTTACCGAGGCCGGTGCCTTCCTGGAAGAGGAGCCGTTCCAGCATTGGAGGGACCGGCACAGTAAAGGCCTCCTTTGGAGGAGAGTCATACTGGAGGGCCTCAAGCTCCTCGGCTCGAGGCTCCTCCTCGGGGTCTGCGGGAATCGCCAGCGCCTTGGCCATGTCCCTGATGAACTCCGAGAACCTGGTGTCCTCCGGTGGGGACCTACTCCGGGGCTCGGACTGCGGTGAATTTGAAGGGACACACCGAGTCCGAAAAGTATCGGGGGACTCCTCGTCCTCCGTCTCCCACGCGGACTCATCCGAAAAGGAGTCGGGGGGGCTCTGACCGGGGGGGTCTTGGTGGCACCCGCCCCCGAAGGCACCAGGGTCGACTTCGACATCGATGTCCCAGTGGTCGGGGCAGATGCACCAGTGAGGCTGGCCATCAGTACCCGCTGCTGATCCATGAAGGCGGACAGTCTGCACTCCAAGGCTGTCAGCCTGGGTCCAAGCTCAGGAGACTCAGCAGCTACCGACTCAGGCCCCGGCGGCACCGGGCCCGACGTCGGCTCCCTCGGAGGAGAGTCCACAAGGACCACAGGACTTACGTGTCCAACGGGCTCCGGCTCCACGCAAGGCAGTTTGGATGGCTTCTCCTGCTCCAAGGGCCCGGGTCGGAGGTCGGGGGTCTTAGACCTGGCTCTCGAGGAACCAGGGACCTCTTCCGACGCCGCCCTTACGAGCCGTTTCTTCCTCTTACATTCCCGATCGGGAGACCCCCTGTCCGAGGAACCCCGGCGATGCTCGGGATCAGACTCCCGAGACATCAAGGCCTCAGATGAGGTCCGGGCCCAGCCGGAGGCAGAGTCCGAGAAAATCCTCTTTCTGATGCTGACAGCTTTGAAATGCCTTGGTGGACCATTTTGCCACACGGGCCACAGATCATAGGATCATGATCTGGGCCTAGGCACCGAAGGAAACAGTCGTGTGTGTCGGTGAGAGAAATCAGTTTCTTGCACCAATCACACTTCTTGAAACCACTGAAAGCCATCGGGGAAAAAAGGGCCCCCGCGAGGTCAAAGGACCGGCTTTCCAGGGAAAAGGCAAAAAAAGGTGCAAACGCCAGCCACGAAGGGCAAAAACCGAAAAATAGAAGATGGGCTCGATACCAGTGTACCGAACCCGGCGGAAAGGGGAACCGGCATCGAACCGGAGAGAAAGAACGAAGTAATCGCAAGAAAAAACGTCAACTTTTCCGGGTGACACGGACAGACATCCGATGGGCTCCACGGAAAAAGAAAGACTGAGCAAGATGACACCTTTAGGCGGGAAGGGGACCACGCATGCATGCAGTATTCCCAAAGGCTTTCTTTGAAAGCTGAGGAAATGCTCCGCACGGGGGGCTCCATCGGCGTCGATGTCACCCATAAGTGAGGACTGACTTCCTGCTTGGTCCTGGAGAAGATAATCAAGTATCTGAGGATAAATTTAACAGCAGCAAAACGTTTCTCCAGAATGATTAGCTATGAAGCATTATTTAACAACATAAAGCGGCGTTGTTTTGGAGCAATGGAAAAAAATTAAACATCTCTTGGATGGGGAGAATAGTTGGGATTAAAACAATTGTATTACAAAGGTATGTATACCTACCTAGAAGTCTGCATGCAAAACATTTTTGTTTAGTTTCCCATGATTGCAGGATTTTTAATTTTGTTGCATTTTAAATTTTGTTTCAAGGGAAATGTTAATAGCATGCACTCTCAGTAACGAGTGCTATTAACAAAGACTGATGGGAAATAAAGCGTAGTTACTCACCTGTAACAGGTGTTCTCTGGGAACAGCAGGAATCAGTCCTCACATATGGGTGGTGTCAGTGCCAACAGAGCCCGAGCAGAGCATTTCCCCAGCTTTCACAGAAAGCATCTGGGACATGGTACCACCCTTGTGTGGTCCCCTTCCCACCCAAGGGTGTCATCTTGCTCGGTCAAATGACATAGCTAGGATGGCAGTAAACACACACACAAGGTAGGGAGGCAACTGCTGCTCCCAGAGAACAACTGTTACAGGTGAGTAACTATGTTTTCTCCATGAACTAGCAGGATGTCTGTCCTCACATAAGGGACTCCCTAGCTCCAGGCTGCCAAGGACCGAACCAGGACACCACCACCGGGGACCAATCGGGTAGCCATGAGTTGCAGGTGGTGAGTCCCCAATGAGAGACTCTGCAAGACCCTAGAGTCCAGCAACACTATCATTCCAGTAGCCTGAACACAGAAGGGTCAGAGGGGGCAGGAGTTGCCTACATCCCAAGATTATTATGGAATACTGCCTGGCCAAAGGCACTGTCCTTGTGGGACTTACTCTCCAGGCAGTAGTGAGCTGCGAACATATGAATTGAAGACCATGTGGCGGCCTTGCAAATTTCTGTCACCGGCACCGAGCGGAGGTTGGCCACTGATGTGGCCATCGCCCTCACGCGATGCTGTGATCCGGTGCTCAAGGGCGAGATCAGCTCGCTCGTAGGAGAGGGCAATACAGTCCGCCACCCAAGTGGACAGAGTTCGCTTGCTAACAGGGAGCCCCAGTCTACTGGGGTCATAAGATGTAAAAAGCTGAGCAGCTTTGTGATGGGCCCGTTTCAAGTAGGACAATCCAGTGTATGAAGTATTAGTTCCTCCCTGCTGGCATGAGGCCGTGGAAAGGAGGTGGGGAGGACCACCTCTTGATTGAGGTGGAAAGGAATTACCACCTTCAGAAGGAATTTGGGGTGTGTGTGGAGCACCACCCTGTTCTTATAGAAACTCATATATGGTGGCTCTGCCACCATGGCCTGGAGTTTGCTGACCCTACGAGTGGATGTGAGGGCCACCAGGAAGCCTATTTCAAAGACAGGTATCTCAGGTGGCAAATGGCTAGGGGCTCGAATGGAAGTTTGGTGAGCTGGGAGAGCACCACATTGAAGTCCCACTCTGCTTCTGGAGGGTTAAGAGGGGGCTTGGACTGCAGAAGGCCCCTGAGGAATCTGGAGACCAGGAGCTGACTGGAGAGGGGTTTCCCCTCAATAGGGTAGTGGTGCACAGCTATGGCACTCAGATGCACTCTCACAGAGTTGGATTTCAGCCTGGTATGTGACAGATGCAGTAGGTATTGGAGAACCAGTTGCATGTGACTAGAGAAAGGATTCTCCTTCTCCGGACACCAGACCAAGAACCTTCTCCACTTGAAGGCACAAGTCCATCTGGTAGAGGGTTTTTGGGAGGCCAGAAGGATCTCCTTGACTTTCCCTGGAAGGGGCCAATGCTACCCTTTCAGCAGCCATGCCGTTAATGTTAGGGTCCCCAGGTTGGGGTGCAGAATGTTCGGGGAACGGCTCAGCGTGACTGGGAGTGCCACCGACAGGGAGTGCAACAGGGGAAACCAAGGTTGCCTGGGGCATCTGGGTGCAGTCTGATGACCTTTTGCACTGTACCTTGAAGAGGATCTTGGCAATCAGGGGGTCTGTGGGAACGCAGAGTAGGCCCTCTGACCACAAAATCAAGAAGGCATCTACCACCACTCTCCCCAAGTGCAGCTGGAGCAAACAGAAGCGAGGCAGCTGCGCGTTGCTTGGGGAGGCAAATAGGTCTATCACGTGCCTGCCCCAGCAGTGGAAGAGTTGCTTCAATTACCCTGGGGTTCAAGTGCCACTCGTGTAGGCAAAGGACTCTGCTCAGCCTGTCTAACAAGTTGTCCTGGCCTGGCAGGTATACCACTCGCAGGAGCACGTTGTTGCATGCTGCGAAGGAGAGGAGGTCCACTGCCTCCTAGCAGAAGGAGTACTAGCCTGTGCCCCCTGCTTATTGATGTAAAATATGGCCACCTGGTTGTCTGTCTGGATCAGCACAGGTCGGTGCCACATGTGGTGGCGGAACACTCGCAAGGCCAGGAAGATTGTCCAGAATTCTAGGAGGTTGATTTGCAGGAACGACTCCTCCTAGGACCAGCTGCCTTGTGTGTGTTGGTCCCCGCAATGTGCCCCCCTCCCAGCCCAGGAGGGAGGCGTCTTCCCAGGGTCCTCTGAGGTGTGGGTGCCTGGAATGGCATTGCTGCCTGGAGGTGGCACAACTTTTGCCACCATATGAGGGACTCTGCCAGTTGATGGGTGACACTGAACCTGTCCCATAGCCTGCCCGTGGCTCGAGTCCAGTGTGAGCAGAGGCACCACTGGACTGTCCACATGTGTAGGCAGGCTAATGGTGCAATGTGGACCGTTGAGGCCATGTGGCTGAACATGCAGAGAAGGATGTGAGCCGGTACTGCCCGGCGGCATTGTACTCTGCCAGCTGCATGAGGCAGTCTGCTCTCTCTTGGGAGGATGGCCTTGATCTGTAACGTATCCAACTGAGCCCCTATGAACGCCAAACTTTGGGTCTGGGTGAGATGGGATTTGGGGTAGTTGATGATGAACCCCAAGTGCTGCAACAGAAGGTGCTGACATACCTCTGAGGCCGTACCGCCCATGATAAGCCAGTCGTCCAAGTAGGGGAAGACATAGGCTCCTTGTAGGCGCAAGTGAGTAGCTACCACCGCCAAAAGCCCTTGGTAAAGACCCTTGGCAAGGAGGCCAGGCCAAAGGGTAGCACTCTGTATTGGTAGTACCCTCTCCCCACCATGAACTTCAGGTACTGCCTGTGAGAGGAGTGGATCAGGATTGAGTGTACACATCCTTTAGATCCAAGTAGCACAGCCAATCTCCCTGGTGGAGGTAGGGCAGCAGTATTCCAAGGGAGAGCATCTTGAACTTCTCTCACCAGAATCTTGTTTAAGTTTCACAGGTCTAGTATGGGCCTGAGGCCCCCTGTTCTTTTTCAGACAAGGAAGTACCTTCAGTAGAAGCCCTTTCCCCATAGCTGTTTGGGTACAGGCTCCACTGCGTTCTCTTAGCAGACTTGCGAGCTCAGAGCAGAAGGGTCTGGTGAAAGGTTGCACTGGCTCTCCTAAAAAGAATCTGGATGGCATCTACTATAAGCAGAGGATGCATGACCCACTTGTCAGCAAAAAGTGCTAGACTGCTCCCTGGGGGTTGGTAAAGGTCTCTCGGGAGAGGGGAGACCCTGCCCTGGGAGTCTAAAGCTCCCCCCAGATTGAGCTTGGGCTGGAGCTGGGGCCTGGGGCTTCTGAGCCACTTGGACCTGCCTCTTAGGGTAAGGACACTGTTGCTGGCCCAAGAAGGGCTGGTAGCAGTGACTTTACTGAAAATATCCCTTTTTCCCCCTGGGAATAGGGGCCTTTTACCAGAGGGTTTATGCGGGGAAAGGAAGAAGTCGTCTTTGAGAGTCTCTGGCAGGTCACTGCCTTGGCTTCAATCTTGGCTACGGGCTTGCCGAACAGGTTCTCACTGGTGTAGGGGACATCGAGCAGCTTGCCCTGGATGCCCTCCATGTCTGAGGACTGTAGCCAGGCTTGGCGATGAGCCCTGAATCTGGCTGCTGCTACTCGAGCTGCTAACATGAATCCGTCGTAGGCCACCTGAGAGAGGAACTTTGAGCAGTCCTTGATCCCGGAGACCAGAGCTTGGAACTGTTGGAGGGGTTCTCCAGCCAGCCCTGCCAACACATAGGCCTGGATTAGACACCCCAGCATTGAGCCTTGGTAACACTTGCGCCCGAGGGAGTCGAGTGCTCTAGCATCCCTTACAGGGGGGACAGAAGAGTAAGTCTTCTGGCTTTTGAGTTTTTGCATGGTTGACTCGACAAACATGGAGTTATGTGGGAGTGGGAGTTGGGGCTTGTGGAACCCCGACCCCTTCCTGACATGGTACATGATGTTGAGGGTCGACTAACCACTGGCACCGACGTTGGGGTCTCCCACATTCGCAACAGTAGCCACTGAGAATCAGCTGCACCGGCACTGTGAGAGTTTCCTTGGGTGGAAACTAACTGGAGGATCCTCAGTTCCTAGGTCCTTCTCCATCTCGGTTTGCACTGAGAGGACCCAGGCCATATATCTTACAAAGTCATGGGAGGTCACGTCCTCTGGAGGAGAATGTCACCAGGGAAGACTGGTCTGAGGGAACATCTCTGTGCCATCTAGTTTCTGGGGAGGCCTTGTCATCTGAGCCAAGGGAGGACTCTCTCGAAGCAGTAGTGGGCTGCAAAAATCTGGCTTGAAGACCAAGTAGCGGCCCAGCAGATGTCTGCCAACGGAACAGAGTGCAGATGAGCTACTGACGCTGCTTTCGCTGTGACACGGTGGGCCGTGACTCGACCCTGCAAGGGAAGGTCGGCTGCCTTGTATGCCCAGGTGATACAATCTGATACCCAAGTGGACAACATATGCTTGGAGACAGGTAGCCCCAGTTTATTAGGGTCAAAGGAGACGAAGAGCTGAGTAGCCCTTCAATGCTCCCACGTACGTTCTATGTAAAAGGACAACGCCCTCTTACAGTCCAGGGTATGCAAGACTGTCTCAGCCCGGCTGGCATGCGGCCTGGGAAAGAAGGTCGGAAGGACCACCTCCTGATTGAGGTGGAAAGAGGAGACCGCTTTTGGGAGGAACTTGGGATGGGTCAGTAGGACTACCCTGTTCCTATAGAACCGTGTGTACGGTCTATCAGAAACCACAGCTTGTAGTTCACTCACACGTCTGGCTGAGGTAAGAGCTACCAGGAAGAGCACTTTCCAAGAAAGGAAGTGCAAATGGCAAGTAGCAATCGGCTCAAACGGTGGGTGAGTAAGTTGCTGCAAGACCACGTTCAAATCCCACTCAGTCGCCGGTGGGCAAACCGGAGGCTTGAGTAGAAGCAGACCTCTGAGAAATCTGGACACCAAGGGGTGAACCAACAGACTGTCCCTCCACAGGTGAGTGGTGCGCTGATAGAGCACTGAGGTGGACCTGAACAGAGTTAGAATTAAGGCCTAGGTCTGACAGGTGAAGTACCGTATTTTCGCGCATATAATGCGCACCCGCATATAAAGCGCAATTTTCTGCCTGTTCCGCATTGATTTTCTCACATAATGCGCACGCGCGTATAACGCGCATGTGTCGATTGTACTGAGGTGTATCAAAACTTTGCGATCTCTTCTATTATAATCCAGTCATCATGCCAGGAATTAAGCACAAGTCTTATACTGCGGACTTCAAGCTGAAAATTGTGACAAGAGCAGAAGAAACAAGTAACAGAGCAGCAGCAAGAGAATTTGATGTTGGTGAGTCATCTGTTCGCGACTGGATAAAGGAGAGAACGGCGCTAGAGGAGATGAACCCGCGAAAACGTGCGCGTCGAGGTCCAAAAGAAAAGTGGCCAGAGCTAGAGAGTGACTTAAACAAGTGGATTCTGTCTAGAAGGGAGCAAAATCAAGCTGTCTCAACTATCGCAATTAAATTCAAAGCAAAACTGCTGGCCAATGAAAGAGGAATTTCAAGTTTCCACGCTAGTTTCAACTGGATTTGCAAATTTATGAAGAGGAATGGTCTTTCCGTGCGAATAAGAACAACTGTAGGCCAGAGGATTCCGGATGACTGGGAACAAAAGATGGCGGATTTCAGCACATTTGTCAGCAAAGAAATTTCTGAGTTCGGCATTTCGGCAACGGATGTTATTAACATGGATGAGGTTCCTGTCTCTTTTGACATTCCACCAACCAGGACTGTAGCTGCTTCGGGTTCAAAAACTGTCGCAACAACAACTGGCCTGGAGGTTTCTTTTCTAAAAGGTCTTTGTTGATCTTCGATTCCATGGCTGCCCATAATGAAACAAATGTGCAAAATTATATTAATTCGGCAGGTGCCCATATCGCAGTGATACCGGGTGGTCTTACTTGCAAACTGCAGCCGCTAGATATAGCTGTTAATCACCCCTTCAAAACGTTCAGACGAGAGTGGGATAATTGGATGCAGCATGGAATCCATGAATTCACTCCATCGGGACGATTAAAAAGGGCTACATTAATGGAAATCTGCAATTGGTTGTGTTCTGCTTGGGACAAAATATCCCCTGAAACCATCAGAAATGGATTCCGAAAAGCAGGGATTGTTTATAAGAACGAGGATGGGGTGCGCAGTGATGACGAAGATGACGACGAAAACATCGAAAGTAGTGACGATGAAAGTGCATATGTTACGGAAGAGTGTCTTCAGACAGTTTTAAATTATTTCAATGATGATGTTGATGAGGGGAGTGATTTCGAAGGTTTTATGGAATCGGATGATGAAAAGTAATTAAATATATTTTTGTACAAAGATATTCTTGTGGTGCCTCTTTTTTGGGATCAGCTACTTGCAATAAAGTTTTGGTATAGTGCGCCCTCGAAAATACCGCACAGGAGGGTTGCGCGGTAAGTAAAAAAGTGTGTAACGCGCGCAGTATATGCGCGAAAATATGGTAGATACTGCAGTACTACTGGCACAAAGCAGGAGAAAGGATCTTCATTGCGCTGAGTACACCATATTGTGAACCTACGCCACTTGAGGGCATAGGACTTTCTGGTGGACTGCCTCCTACAGGCTAAAACCACCTCTTCAACCTCCTTAGGTAGAAACAAGGGAGCTAGCACTATCCTTTCAGCAGCCAGGCCATCAGATTGAGGGACCAGAGATTGGGGTGCAGAAGGGAACCCTGATCTTGAGACAGGAGATCGTGTTGCAGCCCCAGAGGGAATGGAGTTTCCACCGCCAACTGTAGCAGAAGTGGAAACCACGGTTGCCTCGGCCATCTGGGGGCTACCAGAATCACCGAGGCCTTGTCCTGGAGAATCTTGAACAGAGTTCGGGCCACCAGGGGCGTGGGAGGAAATGCATACAGGAGGCCCGTAGACCAAGAGATCAGAAAAGCATCTGCTGCCATTCTCAGGGGATGCGGCTGTCTGGAGCAAAACCTGGGCAGCTGACGGTTTTGTGGACTTGCAAAGAGATCGATGGATGGAAGTCCCCATCGTAGAAAGATCTGCTGGACCACCAATGGATTCAACTGCCATTCGTGGGGCTGGAGATTCCTGCTTAGCTTGTCTGCTAAGAAGTTCTCCGGACTAGGTAGATCAACTGCTTTGAGAAGCATGCCTTGTTTGACTGCAAAGGAGCAAAGGGCCTGTGCCTCCTGACATAGGAGCCTGGACCCTGTGCCCCCTTGCTTGTTCACATAGAACATTGCTACCTGATTGTCTGAACTAGGACATACTGGTGAGAGAGGGCATGAGAAAGTCTGTAGAGCCAAGCAGATTGCTCGCAGCTCCAAAAGATTGATCTGCTGTGTAGCCTCCCGAGGAGACCAGAGGCCTTGAGTGCACATGCCCTGGCAATGAGCACCCCAGCCCTTTAAGGAAGCATCGGTCGTCAGCACCCTTGTGTGTGCTGGGGCCTGAAAAGATACCCCCTGAGAAGGTTTGGGAGATGTAGCCACCACTGCAAGGAGTCCAAAAGTGGTTTGGACACCTTTACTCTGTCTCTGAGGTCACCTGTGGCCTGCGTCCACTGAGCAGCCCACATGTGCAGACGGGCATTTGGAGTCACATGTACTGTGGATGCCATGTGGCCCAGGAGTCGCAGGAAGTGCCCGGCAGAGACCTGAGAATTGCTGTGGAACTGGTTGGCCAAGTCCATCAGTCTGTGGGCACTGTCCTCTGGCAAGTAAGCACTTGCCTGCAGGGCGTCTAATCTTGCTCCTATAAACTCTAGGTTATGTGAGGCGAGCAAAGTGGACTTTGCGTAGTTTATGACAAAGCCCATATGCTGAAGAGACAGTGCGAAGAGTGGCTTGTCTGTCCAGACTGGCCCCTGATGAGCCAGTCGTCCAAGTATGGGAAGACAAAAATTCCCCCGAATCTTGAGGTAGGCCGCCACCACCGTCAGGCATTTGGTGAAAACCCTGGGGGCGGAAGTTAGGCCAAAGGGAAGTACTCTGTACTGAAAATGGTTTCCTCCCACCACAAATCTGAGATATTGTCGGTGGTCTGGATGAATGAGGATGTGAGTATAAGCATCCTTAAGGTCTAAGGAGCATAGCCAGTCTCCCTGCTGGAGGTAGGGCAGTAGTATCCCAAGGGTAAGCATCTTGAACTTTTCCCTCTCCAGAAACTTGTTTAAGTTTTGCAATTCTAGGATAGGCTGGAGGCCTCCTGTCCTTTTTGGTACCAGGAAGTACCTGGAGTAGAAGCTTTGCCCTTTCCGGTTCCACCACTTGTTCCTTTAGAAGACTTGCCAACTCCTGGAAGAGGAGGTTTCTGTGCAGAGGGAGACTCCCCTGGAAAGTAGGAGGGGGGTAGCTGGTGGAAGTGGAGCATGTAGCATTTTGGGACTATGCTGAGGACCCAGGTATCCCCTGTGATGGCTGGCCACCTGTAGGCGTACAGGGTCAGCCGACCTCCTGTGCTGAGTGGAGCCATCTGTGGAGAAGAGGCTATGCTGTGGGAGTCAAAACCCCGCTCCCTGTTGTGCAGGAGCTGGAGCTGGCTGCTTGGGGGTCTTCTGCCTACAGGGCCCATGCCCCTGCCCCTTGGCCTGCTGGACCTGTTGGGGAGCTGGAGAGGCCTGATATTGAGGGTAGGATTTGTAGGCAGCACCCTTTCTCGGGAAAAAGGGCTTCTTTCCCGAGCCCTTCTTTTTCTGACAAGGGGCAGAAGTCTTCCTGGATAGCCTTGTCCTGGTGAGAGTCTCAGTCTCGATTTCTGCAGCCTTTTCAGTAATGGGCTTACTGAAAAGGTTTTCACCTCAGCAGGGGACATCGACCAACTTGTCCTGCACCCATGACTCCAGGTCTGATGACTGCAGCCAGGCCTGACGGCGTGCACCAATGCTGGCTGCGGCTACCCGGGCCGAAGCCTCGAAGCCATCATAGGCTGCTCGAGAGATAAACTTTGAGCACTCTTAGATCCCTATTGACAAAGCCTTGAACCTCTGCAAAGGTTCATTGGAAAGGCCAGTTGAGAACCCAGCAATCTCCTTTGCCAGGTCTCGTAGGTACATGCCCATGTACAGCTGGTAGGTCTGGACACAGCAAGATAGCATAGAGCCCTGGAAGCACTTTCTACCGAGGGCATCCAGGTTCTGGGCCTCCCGACCGGGGGGGGGGGGGGCAACGAGGAGTGCATCTGACTCTTCAGGTGGTGCATGGCCGATTCCACAACCAAGGACTTGTGCGGTAGCTGCGCCTTTTCGAACCCAGGGCTCTTACCAACTCCATAAATGGAATCGACCCGTTTGCTAAGAACCGGCGCCGAGGCCGGTGCCTCCCACATACGGAAGAGCAGCCGTTCTAGCATCGGAGGAACTGGTACAGTAAAGGCTTCCTTCGGAGGAAAGTCATACTGGAGGGCATAGAGCTCTTCGGCTCAAGGCTCCTCCTTGGTGTCCACAGGGAAGGCCAAGGCTTTGGCCATGTCCCTCACGAAGTCCGAGAACCTGGTATCCTCCGAGGGGGGGGGGGGGAGAGCCGTCTGAGGCTCGGACTCCAGTGAGTCCGAAGGGACGCACCGGTCCAGAAGGTATCGGGGAATCCTCGTCCTCCGTCTCCCATGCCGACTCCTCCGAAGAGGAATCAAGCAGCTCCAGCCGTATGGGTCTTGGTGCCACCCGCCCCTAAGCTGAGGGTATCGGCATCGACGACATCGGCCCCGCATGGGAGGTCGAGGGGGACCATGACCGAGGATCAACTCGAGACTTCATTGACTCAAGGATCGGCTCGGTCTCCGGGGTCGACTTGGACGTCGAGGTGGTCAGGGCAGATGCACCAGTCAGACTGGCGATCAGTACCCACTACTGTTCCATGAAGACAGCCAAGCTGCTCTTCCTTGGCCATCAACCTGAGTCCAAGCTCAGGAGACTCAGCAGCCCCTGACTCGTTGGGCCCGATGTCAGCTCCCCCGGAGGAGTCCACGAGGACAACTGCACTTATGTGACTCGGGGACTCCGGCTCCACACAAGGTAACTTGGATGGCCTCTCCGACTCCGAGAGCCCAGGGTGGCGGTCAAGGCTACGCGACCTGGCCCTCGAGGATCCAGGAGCCTCCACCGACGCCACCCTCACGAGCTTCTTCCTTCTGTGCTCCCGGGAGGGAAACTCCCTCTCAGAGGAACCCCGACGGCACTCAGGGTCAGACTCCCGAGATGTCAAGGCCTCTGACGAAGTCTAGGCCCGGCCGGATGCGAAGTCAGAAAATTCTCTCACGTTGATGCTGACGGCTCCGAAGCGCCTTCCACGACATTTTGCCGCACAGGCCACAGGCCAGCGGGTCATGGTCAGGCCCGAGGCAATGGAGGCAGCAGTCATGTCTCACCGACACACAAGTTTCTTGCACCGATCACACTTTTTGAACCCGCTGGCAGCCATTGGGGGAAAAATGGCCCCTGCAAGGTCAAAAGACCAGGCTGCCAGTGTAAACACAAAAAGAGCGCGAATGCTAGTCACGAAGGACAAAACGAAAATCAAAACTCCAGACTCGATACCGGTATACCGAGCCCAGGCGGGAAAGGGAACCGGCATCGAACAGGAACAGAAAAAGCCAAAATAGCCGAAAAAAATCTACTTTTCCCGGGTGACATGAACACACGTCCATCGGGCTCTGCGGAAAAACAGACTGAGCAAGATGGCACCCTTGGGAGGGAAGGGGACCGCGCATGCGCGCTGCATTCCCAAAGGCTTTCTTTGAAAGCTGGGGAAATGCTCAACACGGGGGCTCCGTTGGCGCCGACATCACCCATATGTGAGGATTGACTTCCTGCTTGGTCCTGGAGAATAAGCAATAGATTTTTTAATGAGCTGCAGGGGAAAATCTTTGCTGTTATCTGGAACAGAAATGCACTTTGCATCTCCTGCAGAGTGGTATATAAAAAGGGAGGCCTAGCTATTCAAAATTTTAAACTATATTATGAGGTGGCCCAATTCAGAATGGAAGCAGGATAGCAACAAGGAGTGAGCTGCTACTGAACAATTTAATAGTGGATCTACTCCGATATAGATTGTGGCTGCTAAATAGCAGGTCCTGGCAGCAACTTATGCACAAACATTTTACAGGAGGTAGCATGGATTTGGGAAAACTGGAAATTTTTTCTAGGTTTTAACGTTTACTCACAATACATCCCTTTAAGATTCAATACAAACTTTCCTCCAGAATTAAAGAAGGGAGCCTCTGGGGCTGCAAAATATTGGCTAGCTTATGGCATTAGTAGCTTAGAGTCTTTAAAGGAAGAGTATGATTTGAGAGAGGGATTTTTCAATACTGTCAAGCTTGCTACCATCAAGACAAAAATGTAAAGGGAAGGTCAGGATGATCCTAAATCAGTTAAAGTCATTATTTACAAGAGTGGCACTAAAGGGGGCATAACAATTTTAAAAAAATCATGGATGCAGGGGAGAGGATAGACCACGTTTTCAGGTGCAATGGGAGGGGAATTTAGGGGTAAAATAGGTGATCCATAGGGACAAGCGCATCAAAAGATATCTAAAGGATGATAGTGAGCAATATGTTAGAGAATAATTATAAAATGCTATAAAATTGTTAACATTTCATGCTAGTGATGTCAAAGATTTTTCGGAAGGGCTCCAAACTATGCTGGCGAGGGTGTGGGATAATTGGCACATGTCCATAGATGGTGGTGGCATTGTGATAAAATACCATCCCTTTGGGAGGACATTGTTCAATTTCTTGGCTTATTAATACTCTGCCCTATAATAAAACAAATGGAGATGGAACTACTGAACGGCTTTCTTTTTGAGGGGAACTCGAGAAGAATCCCATTTGGAGATGGTAGGTGTGATACCAGCCAGATCAGAAGTGGCACAAGCATGTATAATCGACAATTCTGCCTGCCCTCGAGAAGGTGCAGTTTCAGATACAAAATATAATATGTTGCACATAACAGTCAAATTTTGATAAATTAGAGCTTTTCTCTACAATATGGCAATATGACCTGGAAATGGGAACAAGTGAGGTGATCAAATCTGCAGATGACAAAATTTTTCAAGTTGTTAAAACACAACAGGAGTGTGAAAAATTACAAGAGGACCTTGATAAATTAAAAGATTCGGCATCCAAATGGCAGATGAAATTTAAAGTGCACAAGTGCAAAGTTATGCACTTGGGGAAGAACACCGCAAACTACAGTTCCACGATGCAAGGTTCCACTTTAGGAACCACCCACCCAGGAAAAGGATTTAAGCATCATTGTGGATGATACATTGAAACCTGCTGCCTAGTATGCAGCAGCAGCCAAGAAAGCGAATAGAATACTAGGAATCATAATGAAAGAATGGAGAATTTATTTATTTTTACTTTAAAACATTTATAAAGCACCATATGAGCCAGCAACCAAGGATATTATAATGTTTCTATCGTTCCATGATGCGATCACATCTTGAATATGGTGTGCCGTTCTGGTCACCATATCTTAAAAAGGATATAGCAGAACTAGAAAAGGTACAAAGAGCTATCAAAAGGTAAAAGGCTTAAAAGGTTAGGGTTCTTCAACTTAAAAAATTGCTAAGGGGAGATATAAGATGTCTATAAAATATTGAATGGCGTGGAATGTGTAAACAGATCCACGGTTTATTGCTTCAAAAAGTAGAAAGACTAGGAGACACTCAATGAAGCAACAATATAGTCCATTTAATACTAATAGGAGAAAATCTTTTTTCACTCAATGCGTAACCAACCTCTGGAATTAGTTACTGGAGGATGTGGTAAAAGCTGTTAGTGTGTTGTTGCTAAGTACCGTCAAGTCTGTGTCGACTCATGGTGAACCTCTGGATAGCTGTCCTAAACTATGTTCAGTCTTCCATCAGATGGTTCATGGTTGAAAGAGGGGCATCCATAGCTGCTGTTATTGTATTAACCCGTCTCATTGCTGACCCTTTTTTACACTGACCTTCAACTTTGCCACGAATAATGTCTCCCTAATGATCTCTTCGCATGTGTCCAAAGTATGAAAGTCTAAGACTTTGTCATTTGAGCTTCTAAAGAAAAGTTTAAATTTGATCTCCTCTAGTACTGACTGGTCTGTTCTTCATGGCGTCCATGGCATACACAATATTCTTTGGCACACCATAATTCAAAGACACTGATTTTCTTCCTGTCTTTTTCACTGTCCAACTTTCACATCCATATGATGTTATTGAAAAAACCATGGTTTGGAAAAGTCCAATCTTCGTATGACGAAGAGACATTTCTGGCTCTTGAGAATTTTATTTGAGTCCTTCATCAGCCATTCTACCAAGAGCAATGTGTCATTTATTTTTTTTGACTGCTTGTCCTTTCTTTATTGGTTATTGATCGAAGCAGATTAAAGCTGTGCACTATTTCAATTTCTTCTCCATCAACAGTGGACTTTAGTCTTGCCAGTTGTCAGGATCCTTGTCTTCTTTACGTTAAGGTGAAGGCCCATTTTAAGACTACGTTCCTTGATCTTGAGAAGCAAATGTTTCAGATCATCTTCACTTTCAGCCAGTAATATGGTATCATCAGCACAGTAAAGGTTGTTTATGATTCTACCACCAATCTTCACACCTCAGTTCTCTTCATACAGTCCTGCTTCTCTGATGATTTGTTCTGCTCATAAAATTAAATAGGTAGAGGGAAAGTATGCCACCTTGTTGTACACCTTTGCTGACTTTAAACCATTCTGATTATCCTTGTTCTGTTTGAATGGTTGCTTCTTGATCTATGTAAAGATTGTGCAAGAGAACTATCAGGTGTACTGGAATAAAGCGTAGTTACTCACCTGTAACAGGTGATCTCTGAGAACAGCAGGAATTTAGTCTTCACATATGGGTATCGTCGGTACTGACGGAGCCCGCACGGGAACACTCCCCAGAGTCCAATAGGAAAGTTCTGGGAGCATCCCACAGCGCATGCGTGCTGCCTTCCCGCCTCTGTACTTCTCACTTCAGTTGAGTTTATAGCTGAGACCAAAGGAGAGAAGTAGAGAAAGAGAGATAGAAAACTCCTAGGGGAGGTGGATGGGTTGTGCAGACTAAATTCCTGCTGTTCCCGGACATAGCATAGTTACTCACATGTAACAGGTGATCTCCAGGAACAGCAGGAATGTAGTCTTCACATATGGGGACTCCCCAGCTGAAAGATGCCAAGGGGTGACTCCAGCTAGCTGCGAACCCAGGTGAGATGGGTCATGCTTCCTCCCATGGACCTTAGGCATCAAAACTCCTACCCACCATCCACAGTTTGATTAAGTAGGGAAGAGATGTTGGAGAACATCCTGGCCATACAAGGCATCCCAACGGGAGTCCTTGTCTAAGCAATAATGGGATGTGAAGGTGTGTACCGAAGTCCAAGTGGCTGCTTTGCAGTTGTCAGAGACGGAACGAAGGTTAGCCACTGAGGCTGCCATTGCTCTCGCATTGTGAGCCGTGACCTGACCTTCAAGAGGGTCCTTTACTCTGATATGTATAGGAAATGCAATCTGCAATCCAATTTGACAGAGTTCTTTTAGAAACTGGAAGTCCCAAATGACTAGTCAAAAGCCACAAAAAGCTGAGAAGATTTTCTATGTGGCTTAGTTCTTTGGAGATAAAAGGCTAAGGCTCTTTTACAATCCAATGAGTGAAGATTCCTTTCTGCACTGGAGGCATGAGGCCTAGGGAAGAATACAGGAAGATGAACTGACTGGTTTAAATGAAAAGGCGAAACCACCTTTGGCAGAAAGTGAGGATGAGTCCTGAGGACTACTTTAACATGGTGAAACCTTGTATAAGGAGGGTGAACTATTAACGCCTGTAGTTCACTAATGCGTCTTGCAGAAGTGATGGCAATTAGGAAAATAACTTTCCATGAAAAACTTTAGGTCTGAAGTGGCTAAAGGTTCAAAGGGCGGTTTCATAAGCTGACCAAGAAAAAGATTTATCCAATGCCACCGGTGGTGGTTTAATGGGAGGTTTTGTTAAAAGTAGGCCTCTCATAATTCTTGATATAAGTGGAAGAGAGGAAATAGGTTGTCCATCGAAAGGTTTATGAAAAGCAGCAATAGCACTAACATGAACCCTGACTGAATTGGTCTTCAGACCAGAAGTTGATAATTGTAGAAGATACTCTAGTAGCAGCTCTACAGGTACTATAAAAGGGAGTTAAGTCCCTTTTGTGAACACCAGATAGAGAACCTTTTCCACTTAAAAGCGTAGGAACATCTTGTGGAAGGTTTTCTGGAAGCCAGGAGGATATCCTTTACTTGAGAAAGGTTAATATCCTGGAATTCTAGGCTTTCAGTAACCAGGCCCTAAGATGTAGGGACTGGGGATTGGGATGCAGTAAGGATCCGTCCTCTTAAGACAGGAGATCCGGAGCATTCCCCAACGCCAGAGGAGTGGTTTAAGAGACGCAGAAGAAGAGGATACCACATTTGCTGTGGCCAACATGGAGCTATGAGTATCATACAACCTCTGTCTCTCTGAAGTTTTAATAAAGTCTTGGGAATGTGGGAATGGGTGGGAAGGCATAGAGGAAGTCCTGTCCCCAGTGGAGAAGGAAAGCATCTCTTGCCTGACTGTTTTGAGCCGGAATTCTGGAACAATCGGGGAAGTTTGGCATTCTGTGAACTTGCAAAGAGGTCTATGTCTGGGGTTCCCCAGATTCGAAACACTCGAGCAAGCTGGTATGAGTTGAGGGACCATTCTGTGGCAACAGTATTCGACTGAGTTTGTCTGCCCACAAGTTTTGAATGCCCGGAAGGTATACCGCAAAGAGGTGAATTTGTAACTGACGAGGGCCCATAGTCGCAAAGCTTTGTTGCATAGCGATAGAGAGCCTGTTCCGCCTTGCTTGTTCACATAGAACATAGCTACCTGATTGTCGGTTTGAACCAGAACTGTTTTGTTGCTGAGATGGCTTTGAAAGACTTGAATAGCATTGAAAATGCCTCTCAGTTCTAGGAGGTTTATGTGAGGGAAACCTCCTGTGGAGTACAAAGACCCTGAGTGGAGATATTGGGCTGGGGGGGCCCCTCAGCCCATCTTGGATGCATCTGTGGTCAGGGTGGTTTGGCATAGAAGCTGCTGGAAAGAAGAGCCTACAAGGAGGTTTTCCAGGGATTGCCACCATTGCAGGGACGAAATCAGACGTGTGGAGATTCTGATTTTGTCTGTTAGTCGAGCCGAGGCTAGTAACCACAGAGAAAAGGGTCCACTGGGCTGCTCACATGTGGAGGTGAGCATAGGGAACCACATGGACAGTAGATGCCATGTGCCCCAAGCAGTTGAAGCATCTCCTGAGCATTTAGGAATACTTTCATAGATGCTTGAGATGCCAGTTGTATTATACGTAGACAGCGTGGCTGTGGAAGGAAAGCCTTTGACTGCCATGTGTCTAGACGAGCCCCTATGAACTCGAGATTGAGAGGGGGTGAGATGAGATTTTGGGAGGTTTATGACCAGTCCCAAGTATTGAAGAATTCTCATTGCTCGAGAAAGAGCAAAGCTGGCCTCTGGAGCTGTTGATGCTCGAATGAGCCAATTGTCTAAGTAAGGGAAGACGAATATTCCTAGAGTAATCAAATGCTGCTACCATTGTCATGCATTTTGTGAAGACTCTTGGAGCAGAGGCTAGTCCGAAAGGAAAGAGTAGTTACTCACCTGTAACAGGTGTTCTCCAGGAGCAGCAGGAATCAGTCCTCACACATGGGTGACATCGAGGTCGATGGAGCCCCCATGCGGAGCATTTCCCCAGCTTTCTAAGAAAGCCTTTGGGAATGCACCCACGCATGCGTGGTCCCCTTCCCACCCAAAGGTGCCATCTTGCTCAGATGACATAGCTAAGACAGCACAAAAAATAAAATGAACTATGTACAACTGCAACTCCCAGTGGAGGAGGGAGGGTTGTGAGGACTGATTCCTGCTGCTCCTGGAGAACACCTGTTACAGGTGAGTAACTACTTTCTCCAGGACCAAGCAGGAAGTCAGTCCTCACATATGGGTGACTCCCTAGCTCTGGGCTACCAGGAACCCAGGCTGAAAAATAGCCTCAGCATCGGGGAAAGAATTTTACTGAGGAGAGATCCCACCGGTAGCCCAACAAGAGGGCTGAAGGACAGGAGTTGCCTAAACCTCAAAGAGATTCCGGAGTACTGCCTGACCAAAAGCACTGCCCCTACGGGACTCCCTCTCCAGGCAGTAATGGGCTGCAAAAGTCTGGCTTCAAGACCACGTTGCAGCCCTACAGATGTCTGCCAATGGTACAGAGCGGAGATGAGCTACTAATGCAGCAACTGCCCGGACACGATGGGCTGTGACTCGACCTTGCAAGGGAAGGTCTGCCACCCATATGGACAAGGTATGCTTGGAGACAGGCAACCCCAAGTTGTTTAGGTCAAAAGAGACGAAGAGCTGAGTAGCCCTTCGATGACCCTTAGTACGCTCAATGTAGAAAGACAAGGCCCTTCTACAGTCCAGGGTATGCAGGACTTCCTCAGCCCGGCTGGCATGGGGCCTAGGGAAGAATGTTGAAAGAACCACCTACTGATTGAGGTGGAAAGAGGAGACTACCTTCGGGAGGAACTTAGGATGAGTCCTAAGGACTACCCTGTTCCTATAGAAACGAGTGTATGGCCTGTCACAGACCAGGGCTTGAAGTTCACTCACTTGCCTGGCTGATGTCAGTGCCACTAGGAAAAGAGCCTTCCAAGAAAGGAAGCGGAGAGGACACATAGCCATCGGCTCAAAGGGAGGGCGAGTAAGCTGCTGCAAGACCACATTCAACTCCCACTCAAGGGCTGCTGGACGGAGAGGAGGCTTTAGCAAGAGCAAGCCTCTGAGGAACCGGGACACCAAGGGGTGAACCGATAAAGAGTGCCCTTCCACCAGTGAGTGGTGGGCTGCCAGAGCAGAAAGGTGTACCCGAACAGAATTGGACTTAAGACGCTGATTAGACAAGTGCAGCAGGTACTGAAACACCACTGGCACAGGACTGGAGAAAGGGTTCTCCTGGCGTTGGTCACACCACAAGGAGAACAGTTTCCACTTCAAGGCATAGGTCTTTCTGGTGGATTGCTTCCTAGAGGCCAAGACCACCCCTTCAACTTCCTGAGGCAGGCCCCAGGGAGACAGCACTACCCTTGCAGCCTCCAGCCCATCAAATTGAGAGTTTTGAGATTGGAGTGCAGAAGGGAACCCTGATCCTGAGAAAGAAGGTCGGGTTGCAACCTGTGATAAGGAAGCTTATCATAGCTCAGGTAGGAGCTATAGAAAAGATGACGTCACTCTGAACAAGCAACCTGTCAGTTCTGGTAAAAGTAAGAAAACAGAGTTTTCACATAAAAGACTACCAGTCCCAGAATGCACCATGTTTCCAGCAGCCATGAGAGGGGCTGAAGTGAGAAAACGTGTGTGCAATCAAGAGAGCTATGAGGTAATCCCTAAGCACTCATCTCAAAGGGCAGGGCCTGATTCAACACAGCTGCGCTGTGTTAGGGAGGAGCACACATTAGGACAGAATAAGAATAGAGCTTATTCTTCAGATAACAGCTTCAGGGGGAGCGACAGCAACGGCTACAAGCTCCAGCCCAGCTACAGAAAGAGCTACAGGAAGGGAGACAGCTACAGCAACGGCTACAAGCACCAGCATCACCTGGAGAAGCAGAAGCCAAGCCAAGCGGATAGAGAGAGAAGGAAACTCTCTGGAAGGAAGAGAAGAAAGGCCATTGGCAGGTTTGGGAGAGTCCAAGGCAGTACCCATACTGGGAGGTATTCCAAGTGCCAGCAGAGTCCATTGGACTGGAGTCAGCCAGAGGAATGGAATGGCAGAGATAGGAATCACCAGTGGCTACCTAGGAGAGAGAAGACTGCACGTGGAAGGGACTTTCAGACCTATGCCAGAAGGTATGTGAGGAAAGATCCAGTGTCCAGGGATCAAGATTGGAAGGCTGGACATCAGAATTGGATTACATATTGGCCAGGCTATACAGAGAGGAATTATGATAGCAGGAGAGGCTCAGATATGAACACTGATCCAGACCCTATCCATAATAGTGAATGGCAGCAAGGGAATAAGCATTCTCATGATAGTGCCTTAATGAAAGACTCGTCTGTGCCAATGTATGATAGTGACCCTATGCTGATTGATGAAGGGGGAGATACAGCAGATGAAAATATTCATTACATGGACTGTTCTCTATCTAAATGCTATTGCTAGCTTTCTGTGAGCAAACACCTCAGCCATCACAAAGAAACCTAACTTTGTTCTTTATTTCCACTGCAAACAGCTCTTAAAGCAGGATTTGGGTTCACACAGTAGCAGCCAGCCAGCTAAAGGGTTTCAGCTGGTCAATTGATAGTAATTAAAGCTGCACCTGATTGTGTGTGTGAGCAAGGGAGAATCACTGCTGGGATCTGCGTGGAAAATAAGCAGAAGTTAACCTAACAAGCAAAGTTTATTCATTTCTTTGTGCCTTTTTATTTGGTAATTATTTGCTAAGAAAACATTAGCTAATTGCCTGACAAGCTGAAGGTTGTTTTCTGGTTTGCTTTGTGACTTTATGTTATCCATTTAAACACTGCAAGCAAGTATCCTCATTTATATTGCTACCAAGCATATTTGTGCTGGGTGAATTAAACCCCATCAATAAAAGAAGAATTTTATTGGCTTTACCACTTGGTTTCACAACTCAATTATTGTCTTCAGCTGTGTTTGGAGTGAAAGAACTACATTACCCACAATACCTTGCAAGAATCATATGAATATATGCATCGTCAAGATTGTGTAAGTTCTCACCCTAGGCAGCCGTCTGACAAACCCCAGAGGGAGTGGGGTGTCCACCGCCAGCTGTAACAGAAGCGGGAACCAGGGCTGCCTCGGCCATCTGGGGGCTACCAATATGATCGAGGCCCTGTCCCTGAGAATCTTGAACAAGGTTCGGGCCACCAGGGGCGTGGGAGGAAACGCATACAGGAGGCCCTTGGACCATGATATCAGGAAGGCGTCCGCTGCCAATCTCGTGGGATGCGGTTGCCTGGAGCAGAACTGAGGCAGCTGCCGGTTCAGGGGACTGGCAAAGAGGTCGATTGATGGAAGTCCCCATTTCAGGAAAATGTTCTGAACCACCAAAGGGTGCAGTTGCCATTCGTGAGGCTGTAGAACCCTGCTCAATTTGTCTGCCAGGAAATTTTCGTGGCCAGGAAGATAGACTGCCCTGAGCAGCATATTAAGTGCAAAAGAGCATAGGGCCTGTGCCTCCTGACACAGGAGTCTGGACCCCATGCCCCCTTGTTTGTTCACATAGAACATCGTCACCTGGTTGTCTGTCTGCACCAAGACGGATTGGTGGGCCAGGGTGTGAGAGAAGGCCTTGAGGGCTAAGTATATCGTCCTGAGTTCCAGGAGATTGATTTGTTGCGTGGCCTCCCATGGAGACCACAGGCCCTGTGTGCACTTGTCCAGACAATCTGCACCCCAGCCCTGCAAGGAGGTATCGGTTGTGAGTACCACAGTGCAAACAGGTACCTGAAAAGGAATTCCCTGTAGAAGGTTGGGGGGGGGGTGTAGCCACCACTGCAGGGAGTTCAGGAAGGGTTTGGACACCCTTACTTTGTCTGAGGCATCCTGCAGCCTGCCTCCACTGAGTCCTGAGACACCACTGTGCAGGCCTCATATTCAGGCGAGCATTGGGAGTCACATGTACTGTCGATGCCATGTGGCCCAGGAGCCTTAGACAGAGTCTGGCGGAAACCAGTGGGTTGTTTAGGAACTGGCTGCCCGAGTCCATCAGCCTTACCGCTCTGTCTGCTGGCAAGTAAGCCTTTGCTTGCAGGGAGTCTAACCGTGCTCCTATGAACTCTAGGTTCTGGGAGGGAAGTAAAGTGGACTTTGTGAAGTTTATGACAAAGCCTAGTTGCTGAAGCAGAGAGACAGTACGGAAGGTGCAATGCCTGGCCTCCTGGAGAGTCTGCCCCTGATGAGCCAGACGTCCAGGTAGGGGAAGACAAATACCCTGGTTTCTCAAGTAGGCTGCCACCACTGTCAGGCACTTTGTCAAGACCCGTGGGGCGGACGTTAGGCCAAAGGGCAGTACCCTGTACTGACAGTGGTTTCCTCCCACCACGAACCTTAGGTATTTTCTGTGGTCTGGATGAATGAGGATATGAGTGTACGCATCCTTCAGATCTAAGGAGCATAGCCAATCTCCCTGCTGGAGGTAGGGCAGCAGTGTTCCAAGAATAAGCATCTTGAACTTTTCCTTTTCCAAGAGCTTGTTGAGATTTCTCGAGTCCAGAATGGGCCGGAGACCTCCAGTTCTCTTTGGCACAAGAAAGTACCTGGAGTAGAACCCCTGCCCCAGCAGGTGGGGAGGTACAGGCTCCACCGCCCTGTCTTGAAGAATACCTTGCCGTTCCTGGAGAAGGAGTTCATGATGCAGAGTAGGCCTTGGAGGCTCCCCTGGAAAGAAGGAGGGGGTACCTGATTGAAATGGAGCAGATAGCCCTTCTGGACTATGCTCAGTACCCAAGCATCTCTTGTGATGGGCGGCCACTGGTGGGCAAACAGGGCCAACCAACCTCCTGTGCTGAGATGGCCCAGCAGAGGTGGAGAGGCTATGCAGTGGGAGTCAAAAACCCCCTCCCTGCTGAGTAGGCTTGGGGGCTTTCTGCCTACGGGGCCCATGTCCCTGCCCCTTGGCCTGCTGACCCTGCTGGGGAGCTGAGGAGGCCTGATAGTGAGGGAAAGATTTGTAGGCAGATGACTTCATCGGGTAAAAGGTCTTTTTCCCCGAGCCCTTCTTATGAGAAAGGGGCAGAAGTTTTCCTGGACAACCTCGTCCTTGTCAGAGTATCGATATCGAGCTCAGCGGCCTTTTCAGCCATGGGCTTGCCGAAGAGGTTTTCACCCCGGCATGGGACATCGACCAACTTGTCCTGTACCCATGGCTCGAGGTCCGATGACTGTAGCCATGCCTGGCATCGAGCACCGATGCCGGCAACCGCTACTTGGGCCGAAGCCTCAAAGCCATCGTAGGCCGCCTGGGAGATGAATTTGGAGCATTCCCGGATCCCCGAGGACAAGGTCTTGAACCTCTGCAAAGGATCCCCAGAGAAGCCAGCCGAGAACCCAGCTATTTCCTTAGCCAGGTCCCACAAGTACATGCCCATGTACAGCTGGTAGGACTGGACACGGCAAGCAAACATCGAGCCCTGGAAGCACTTTCTGCCGATGGCATCCAGGCTTCGGGCCTCCCTACCGGGGGGCACCGCAGAGTGCATCTTCTGGCTCTTCAGATGATGCATGGCCGATTCCACAACCACAGAAGGGTGCGGCAGCTGCGCCTTCTGGAACCCAGGGCTCTTTCGGACTCGATACATGGAATCGATCCGCTTGCTCAAAACCGGCACCAAGGCCGCTGCCTCCCACATTCGGAAGAGGAGCCGTTCCAGCATCGAGGAACCGGCACACTAAAGGCCTCCCTCGGGGGAGAGTCATACTGGAGGGCAACGAGCTCTTTGGCTCGAGGCTCCTCCTCGGGATCCGCAGGAACATTCAAGGCCTCGGCCATGTCCCTTACAAACTACAAGAACCGGGTGTCCTCCGGTGGGGACCTACTCCGGGGCTCGGACTGCGATGAGTCCAAAGGGACACACCGAGTCCGAAAGGTATAGGGGGACTCCTCGTCCTCCATCTCCCACGCAGACTCATCCGAGGAAGAGTCGAGGGGCTCCGAGCGTGCAGGCTCCGGTAGCACCCGCCCAGACGCCGGGGGCATCGGCGCCGACGCCCTCGGTCCTGAACGGGAGGTCGAAGGGACTGTGACCGAGTCCGGACTCTGGCCTTCATGGCTTTGAGAACCGGCTCAGTCTCAGGGGTCAACTTAGACGTCGACGTCCCGGTGGTTGGGGCAGATGCACCAGTCAAGCTGGCCATCAGCACCCGCTGCTGATCCATGAATGCAGACAGTCTGCACTCCAAGGCTGTCAGGCTGAGTCCAAGCTCAGGAGACTCAGCAGCCACCGACTCGGGCTCCGGCGGCACCGGGCCTGACGTCGGCTCCATGGGAAGAAAGAGTCCGTGAGGACAACAGGACTTACGTCCTCGACGGACTCCGGCTCAATACAAGGCACCTTAGACGGCTTCTCCAGCTCCAAAGGCCCTAGGCAGCCGTCAGGGGTCCGGGACCTGGCTCTCGAGGAACTAGGGGTATCCTCCGACGACGCCCTCATGAGTTTTCTCTTCCTCTTATGCTCCCGACTGGGGGACCCCCTTTCAGAGGAACCCCGACGAAGCTCAGGGTCCGACTCCCGGGAAAAAATTCTTTCCTTCTGATGCTGCCGGCTTCTGAGTACCTTGGTGGACATCTTTCCATACGGGGCACAGACCTTGGGATTATGGTCCGGCTCCATGGAAAAAGAAAGATTGAGCAAGATTGCACCTTTGGGCGGGAAGGGGACCGCGCATGCGTGGGTGCATTCCCAAAGGCCTTCTTAGAAAGCTGGGGAAATGCTCCGCATGGGGACTCCATCGACTTCGATGTCACCCATAAGTGAGGACTGACCTCCTGCTTGGTTCTGGAGAAGAACTCTGTACTGGAAGTGTTTTCCTTGGACTAGGAATCAAAGGAACTTCCTCTGACCTGAGTGGATGTGAATAAGCACGTACAAATCTTAGATCTAGAGAACATAGCCAGTCCTGACTTGGGAGGTATGGTAAAAGTGTTCAGAGGGAGATCATTTTGAACTTATCTCGGACAAAGTATTTGTTTAATTCTCTGAGGTCTAATATAGGCCTGTGTCCCCCTGTCTTCTTTGGAATAAGAAAGTAGAGGGAGTAAAGCATAGTTACTCACCTGTAACAGGTGATCTCCGGGAACAGCAGGAATTTAGTCCTCACATATGGGTATCGTCAGTACCGACGGAGCCTGCGCAGGAATGCTCCCCAGCGTCCAATTAGAAAGCTTTTGGGAGCATCCCACAGCACCTGCGTGCTGCCTTCCCGCCTTTTCCAACTGCCTCTCTCCAGTTGAGTTTTAAAGCCGAGATAAAGAGAGGGGGAAAGGGAAAGAGATAGAGAGATACAACTCCTAGGGGAGGTGGGTGGGTTGTGAGAACTAAATTCCTGCTGTTCCCGGAGATCACCTGTTACAGGTGAGTAACTATGCTATCTCCAGGACCAAGCAGGAATGTAGTCATCACATATGGGGACTCCCTAGCTTTAGATTCCAGGGAGAGACCCCAGAAGTTGTGTGTCCCTGAGAAGGGCTCCACTTCCCCCCATGGATCTCTGGCATCCTATCAGGGATGGTGGATAGGAGTTGATTAGGTATGGAACAGGTGTTGGAGAACAGCCTGACCAAACAAGGCATCCTGGCAGGAGTCCTTGTCCAAGCAGTGATGGGCTGTGAAGGTATGAACCAAAGCCCAGGTGGCTGCTTCACAGATGTCGTCGATAGACAGAGTGCAGATGAGCCATTGAAGCTGCCATGGCTCTCACATTATGAGCTGTGACATGGCCAGAGGAAGATTCTTACTCTGATAGGCAAAGGATATACACTGAGCAATCCAGTTAGTGTTCTCTTGGAGACTGGAAATCCCATATGAGAAGGATCAAAAGCAACAAAGTTGAGAGAACTTTCTATGTTGCTGTGTTCTTTGTAAGTAAAAGGCTAAAGCTCTTTTACAGTCCAAAGTAGGAAGGTTCCTTTCTGCATTTGATGCATGAGGCCTTGGAAAGAACAGGTAGGTAGACCTCTTGGTTTAGATGAAAGGGCGAGACCACCTTTGGCATAAAGAGTGGATGAATCCTAAGGACTACCTTGTCATGATGGAACTTTGTATAAGGTGGATCAGCTACTAATGCCTGCAACTCACTGATGCGATGTGCTGATGTGATTGCAATGAGAAAGATAAACTTCCAAGAAAAGAATTTCAAGGAGGTAGTAGCTAAGGGTTTGAAAGGTGGCTTCATGAGCTGACCAAGAACCAGGTTTAAGCCCCATGCAACCGGTGGTGGCCTAATGGGAGGCTTAGTTAGAAGAAAACCTCTCATAAATCTTGCTATAAGAGGATGGGAGGAAATAAGTTGTCCATTTAGAGGCTTGAACGAAGCTGCAATAGCACTCAAATGGACCCTCACACTGAGTTAGTCTTAAGTCCTGCATTGGATAAATGAAGGAGGTAATCCAGTAATGATTCCAGAGGTATCGCAAGGGGGTTAAGACCCTTCTGCGAACACCATATGTTAAACCTTTTCCACTTGAAAGCATAAGTGTCTCTTGTGGAAGGCTTCCTGGAAGCATAAAGGATATCCTTTACTTGCTGAGGAAGGTTAAGATCATGAAGATCTAGGCCTTCAGCAACCAAGCCCTGAGATGCAGAGACTGGGGATTGGAATGCCATAACATTCCATCCTCCTGAGACAGGAGATCTGGAGCAGACCCTAACTCCAGGGAGGGAGCTTGAAAGAGATGTAGAAGCAAAGGGTACCACACTTGCTGTGGTCAATGTGGAGCTATGAGAATCATACGGCCTCTGTCTCTCTGAAGCTTGAACAGGGTTTTGGGAATTAGGGGAATGGGTAGAAAGGCATACAGGAAGTCTTGACCTCAGTAGAGGAGGAAAGCATCCCTGGCCTGAGCACCCTGAGCCGTGGTTCTGGAACAGTACCGGGGAAGTCTGGCATTCCACGGACTTGCAAAGAGGTCTATCTCCGGGGTTCCCCAAATTTGAAATATCTTGACTACCTGGTCTGCATGCAGAGACCACTCGTGTGGAAGCAGAACTCGACTGAGTGTCTGCCTAAAAGTTTTGTATGCCTGGAAGATACACCGCCAGGAGATGAATCTGATGCTCTCTGGCGAGAGCCCATAGTCGCAAAGCTTCGTTGCAAAGCGAAAGAGCCTGTTCCCCCCTGCTTGTTCACATAGAACATGGCTACTTGATTGTCCATATGAATAAGGACTGTCTTGTAGCTGAGCAGGGTGTGAAACACGCAAAGAGCAAGGAGGATTGCTCTGAGCTCCAAGAGATTGCTATATAGATGAGTCTCCTGTGGAGACCAGGTGCCTTGTGTGGAGAGGTCTTGCAGATGAGCTCCCCAACCCACCGGAGACGCATCTGTTGAGAGAGTTGCCTGGGGTAAGGGTTGTTGGAAAGAGGACCCCAGCAACAGGTTCTGAGTGGATTTCCACCACTGGAGGGACAAAAAGAGTAGTTACTCACCTTTAACAGGTGTTCTCCAGGAGCAGCAGGAATCAGTCCTCACATATGGGTATCATCGGCGCCGATGAAGCCCCAGCGGAGCATTTCCCCAGCTTTCTATGAAAGCCTTTGGGAATGCAGGCATGCTTGCGCGGTTCCCTTCCCGCCTAAAGGTGCCATCTTACCTCAGTCAAATGACATAGCTAAGAACAGCACACAAAAATGAAAAAACAAACTATGTACAACTGCAACTCCAAGGGGAGGAGGGAGGGTTGTGAGGACTGATTCCTGCTGCTCCTGGAGAACACCTGATACAGGTGAGTAACTACTCTTCCTCCAGGACCAAGCAGGAAGTCAGTCCTCACATATGGGTGACTCCCAAGCTCTGGGCTACCAAGGAACCCAGGCTGAACAAGAGGAATCCCTCTAGTCCCAGCTGCAAAGAAAGGCTTTTCAAGGACACAACCTCCACCGGTAGCCCAACAGAGGGCAGGAGTTGCCTAAACCTCTAAGAAATTCCGGAGTACTGCTTGGCCAAAAGCACTGTCCCTACGGGACTCCCTCTCCAGGCAGTAATTGGCCGCAAAGGTCAGGCTTGAAGACCAAGTAGCAGCGCTGCAGATGTCTACCAAGGGCACAGAGCGGAAATGAGCCACTGAGGCAGCCATTGCCCTGACACGATGGGCCGTGACCCTACCCTGCAAAGGAAGGTCAAGCCGCCCTGTAAGCCCAGGTGATACAGTCAGCTATCCAGATGGACAAGGTACGCTTGGACACAGCCAACCCCAACTTATTGGGGTCAAAGGATACGAAGAGCTGAGTAGCCCTTCTATGCCCCTGCGTACGGTCAAGGTAGAAGGATAAGGTCCTTCTACAGTCCAAGGTATGCAGAACTGCTTCAGCCTGGCTTGCATGAAGCCTAGGGAAGAATGTTGGAAGGACCACCTCCTGATTGAGGTGGAAAGAGGAGACAACCTTTGGGAGGAACTTTGGGTGAGTCCTGAGGACTACCCTGTTCCTATAAATCCTGGTGTAGGGCCCGTCAGACCAGGGCCTGAAGCTCACTCACTCACCTAGCCGAGGTAAGGGCTATCAGGAAGAGTGTCTTCCAGGAGAGGAAGCATAGTGGACAAGTAGCCATCGGCTCAAAAGGAGGGCGAGTCAGTCGCTGCAAGACCACATTCAGCTCCCACTCGGGGGCAGGAAGACGGATGGGAGGCTTGAGCAAAAGCAAGCCCTTAGAAAGCGGGACACCAAGGGGTGACCCGATAGAGATTGTCCCTCTACCAATGAGTGGTGAGCTGCTAGAGCTGAAAGGCGGACCCGAACAGAATTGGACTTAAGTCCCTGATTGGATAAGTGCAGTAAGTACTGAAGAACTACTGGCACAGTACAGGAGAAAGGGTCCTCTGTACGTAGGTGACACCACACAGAAAACCTCTTCCATTTGAGAGCATAGGTTTTCCTAGTGGACTGTTTCCTAGAGGCTAGGACAACCTCAACTTCCTGAGGTAGGCCCCAGAGAGCCAAAACTACCCTTGCAGCCTCCAGGCCATCAAATTGAGAGACTTGAGATTGGGGTGCAGAAGGGAACCCTGGTCCTGTGTGAGAAGGTCGGGTTGCAGCCCCAGAGGCAGTGGAGGATCCACCGCCAGTTGAAGCAGAAGAGGAAACCAAGGCTGTCTCAGCCACCTGGGAGCTACCAGCAGGACTGAGGAATTGTCCTGGAGAAATCTTGAATAGAGTTCGAGCTACCAATGGCGTAGGAGGAAACGCATAGAGGTGGCGCTGAGACCAAGATATCAGAAAAGCATGCGCTGCTGTCCGCAGAGGATGTGGTTGTCTGGAGCAGAACTTTGGCAGTTGCTTGTTGATGGGGCAGGCAACGAGATCCATCTAAGGGAGACCCCATTTCACGAAGATCTTCTGAACTACTGAAGGATGCAGCTGCCACTCGTGGGGCTGCAGTATCCTGCTCAATCTGTCTGCCAGGTAGTTGTCCTGGCCCGGAAGTTAAACAGCCCTGAGGAGCATGTTGTGCTTGAGGGCAAAAGAACAAAGGTCCTGAGATTCCCGGCAAAGGATCCTGGACCCAGTTCCGCCCTGTTTGTTCACATAAAACATGGCAACTTGGTTGTCTGTCTGAATCAGGACAGACTGTTGAGCCAGGGTAGGAGTGAAAGACTTGAGTGCTAATCGAATAGCTCTGAGTTCAAGGAGATTGATCTGCTGTGCAGCCTCCCAGGGAGACCAGAGGCCCTGGGTGCACTTGCCCAGACAATGCGCTGCCCAGCCCTGCAGGGAGGCATCTGTTAGCATCACTGTGTAACCTGGAATCTGAAAGGGCAACCCTTTCAGCAGATTGGGTGGGTATAGCCACCAGTTGAGGGAGTGCAGAAATGGTCTGGACACCCTTATCCTGTCTCTGAGGCTGCCTGTGGCCTGTGACCACCGAGACCGAAGGCACCACTGTGCAGGCCTCATATGGAGCCTGGCATTGGGGGTCACATGTACTGTCGAAGCCATGTGGCCTAGAAGCCGCAGGCAGAGTCTGGCGGAGACCAGGGACCTGCTGAGAAACTGACACGCCAAGGCCATTAACCTTCGGGCTCTGTTTTCTGGCAAGAATGCCTTTGCCAGGAGAGAGTCCAACCTTGCCCCTATGAACTCCAAGTTCTGGGAAGGGAGCAAAGTGGACTTTGCAAAGTTTATGACAAACCCCAGGCGTTGTAGAAGAGCAATGGTCCTGAGGGTGGCTTGACTGGCCTCCTGACCTGTCTGACCCCTGATGAGCCAGTCGTCCAGATAAGGGAAGACAAAGATGCCCTGATTTCTCAGATAGGCCGCCACCACTGCTAAGCACTTTGTAAAGACTCTGGGGCGGAGGTGAGGCCAAAAGGCAGCACTCTGTACTGATAATGGTTTCCTACCACCATGAACCTGAGGTACTTTCTGTGGTCTGGATGAATGAGGATGTGAGTACGCATCCTTTAGATTTAAGGAGCATAACCAATCTCCCTGCTGGAGATAGGGCAGAAGGGTTCCAAGAGTAAGCATCTTGAACTTTTCTTTCACTAGGAACTTGAGGTTCCTGAGGACCAGAATGGGACGAAGGCCACCGGTCCTTTTGGGCACCAGGAAATACGTGGAGTAGAATCTGTGACCTTGCAAGTGGGGAGGCAAAGGCTCCACCGCCCTGTCCACCAACAGACCCTGAAGCTCCTGACGGAGGTGGTCTGTGTGCAGAGGAGGCCTTGGAGGCTCCCCTGGAAAATATGGGGGTGGCAGTTGGTGGAAATGGAGGGCATATCCCTTGTGGATTATCTCCAGCACCCAACTGTCCCCGGTGATAAGGGGCCACTGGTGGGCAAACAGGGCGAGACAACCTCCTGTGCAGGGTTGGGAGAGCAGTGGAGGAGAGGCTATGCTCAAGGAGTCAAAAGCCCCCACCCTGCTGAGTGGTAGCAGGGGCCGGAGGCTTTGGGGTCCTCTGCCTACGGGGCCAATTACCCTGGCCCTTGGCTTGCTGACCCTGGGGGGCAACTTGGGCAGCCTGATATTGTGGGTACTGTTTGCAGGCAGTGCCCTTCCTCGGGTAAAAGGGCTTTTTACCCAAGCCCTTCTTTTTATGAGAAGGGGCAGAGGTCTTCGACAGCCTTGTCCGGGTGAGGTGCTCGGTCTCGAGCTGAGCGGCCTTCTCAGTCATGGGCTTGCCAAAAAGGTTTTCTCCTCGGCAAGGGACATCGACCAACTTGTCCTGAACCCATGGCTCGAGGTCCGATGACTGCAGCCATGCTTGGCTTCGAGCCGCGATGCCAGCTGCCGCTACTCGAGCTGAAGCTTCGAAGCCATCGTAGGTGGCGCAGGACATGAACTTCGAGCAGTCCCGAATACCCGAGGACAAGGACTTAAATCTCTGCAAGGGTTCCCCGGAGAGACCAGCAGAGAATCCGGCCAACTCCTTGGCCAGGTCCCGCAAGTACATGCCCATGTACAGCTGGTAAGACTGGACACGGCAAGCAAGCATCGAGCCCTGAAAACACTTTCTACCGACGCCATCTAGGTTTCGGGCCTCCCTGCTAGGAGGCACCGCGGAGTGCATCTTCTGACTCTTCAGACAATGCATGGCCGATTCCACAACCATGAAATGGTGTGGTAGCTTTGCCTTCTGAAAACCAGGGCTCTTACAGAGTCGATAGATGGAATTGACTCGCTTGCTAAGAACCAGAGCCGAGGCCGGTGCCGCCCACATATGGAAGAGGAGCAGTTCCAGCATCGGAGGAACAGGGACAGTAAAGGCCTCCTTCAGAGGAGAGTCATACTGCAGCGCCTCGAGCTCTTCAGCTCGAGGCTCTTCCTCGGGATCCGCCAGAATGGCCAAGGCAGTGGCCATATTCCGGACGAACTCCGAGAACCGGGTGTCCTCCGGGGGGGGCCTACTCCGGGGCTCAGACTGCGGTGAGTCCGAAGGGACGCACCGAGTCTTAAAGGTGTCAGGAGACTCCTCGTCCTACGTCTCCCAAGCCGACTCATCCGAGGAAGAGTCGGGGTCCGACCCCACGGGGCCCTGGAGCACTCGCCCGACGCCGGAAGCACCGGCGTCGATACCCTTGGTCCCCAACGGGAGGTCGAGGGGGACCGTGACCGAGGTAGACTCCGAACCACGATGGACTCGAGTATCGGCTCGGTCTCTGGGGTCTACTTGGACGTCGATGTTCCGGTGGTCGGGGCAGATGCGCCAGACAGGCTGGCCATCAGTGCCCGATGCTGCTCCATGAAGGCAGACATTCTGCTCTCCAAGGCTGTCATCCTGAGACTCAGCTCGGGAGACACAGCAGCCACCGACTCGGGCCCCCTCGGCTCCCTGGGAGGAGAGTCCACAAGGACTACAGGGCTTACGTGTCCAGCAGACTCCGGCTCCACACGAGGAACTTTGGCAGGCTTCTCCGGTTCCACAGGTCCGGGGCGACGGTTGGGGGTCTTAGATTGGCCCTAGAGGAGCCAGGGACCTCTTCCGATGACGCCCTCGCGAGCCGTTTCTTCCTCTTGCGTTCCCGGTCGGGGGACCCTTCGTCCGAGGAGCTTCGACAGCGCTCGGGATCGGAATCCCGAGATGTCGAGGCCTCAGACGAGGTCTGGGCCCAGCCAGAGGCTGAGTCCGAGAAAAGCCTTTCCTTTTGCTGCTGGCGACTTCGTAGTGCCTTGGAAGACATTTTCCCACAGGCCCTGCACGACTTAGAATCGTTGTCAGGGCCCAGGCACCGAAGGCAGCAGTCATGTGTGTCGGTGAGAGACATTAGTTTCTTACACCGATCACACTTCTTAAAACCACTGGAAGCCATCGGGGGGGAAAAAAAAAAAAAAAAAAAGAGTCCCCGTGAGGACAAAAGACCGGCCTTCCAGGGAAAGAGAGAAAAAAGGGCGCGAACGCCAGCCACGAAGGGCAAAAACCAAAAAAAAGGAATCAGGCTCGATACTGGTGTACCGAACCCGGCAGGAGGGGAACCGGTGTCGAACCAGTAGAAAAAGAGCAAAAAAAAAAAAAAAAAGAAAATCGCTGAAAAATCTAATTTTAACCGGGAAAAACGGGGCACACGTCCAGTGGGCTTCACGGAAAAAAAGAGACTGAGGTAAGATGGCACCTTTAGGCGGGAAGGGAACCGCGCATGCGTGCCTGCATTCCCAAAGGCTTTCATAGAAAGCTGGGGAAATGCTCCGCTGGGGCTTCATCGGCGCCAATGACGCCCATATGTGACGACTGACTTCCTGCTTGTTCCTGGAGAATAAGGTGACTTGTGTTTTCTATTTTGTTTGGCAGGCATCCTGATGCCTGGGTCCATTGAGTTGATAAAGTCCACTGGGCTGCCCTCTTATGGAGGCGAGCATAGGGAACCACATGCACGGTAGATGCAATGTGGTCTAGTAGTTGTAGCATTTCTCGGGCAGTGAGATGAGGCTTTAGCACTGCTTGAGAAGCTAACTGCACCATACGAAGGCAACGGGCCTGGGGGAGATAGTCCCTTGCCTTTCTGGTATCCAACAAAGCTCCTATGAACTCCAAAGACTGAGTGGGAGTTAGACTGGATTTTGGGATGTTTATTACCAGACCAAAATACTGAAGGATATGCATTGTGCAGGATAGAGAAGTCCTGGCCTATGACTCTGTTGGGGCTCGAATGAGCCAGTCGTCTAAGTAGGGGAAGACGAATATCCTTAGAGTGCGGAGAAGTGCTGCTACCACAGCCATGCATTTCATGAACACCCTTGGTGCTGAGGCCAGGCCAAAAGGAAGCACCCTGTATTGGTAGTGCTTTCCTTGAAAAAGGAATCTTCTGTGAGTTGGATGGATGAGAACATGTGTGTACGCATCCTTGAGATCTAGAGAACAAAGCCAATCCTGACTCTGAAGGTATGGCAGCAGAGTACCAGAGAAATCTTGAATTTCTCTTTGACAAGGAATTTGTTCAATTCTCTGAGGTCCAAGATAGGTCTGTATCCCCCTGTTTTCTTTGGGATAAGGAAATAGGGGGGAGTAAAACCCTGTACCCTGCTGATGGATGGGTACCTCTTCTAGTGCCCCTTGGGCAAGAAGCATAGTGACCTCCTGACCTAACAGGTTGATGAGAGAGGTCAGAGAATTGAACTGCCTTATCATTGTGGAAGGGGGCATGCTCGAAAAATGAAGCTTGTACCCCTCTTATGATGGAGTGTCCAATGCTCTGCTGTTATCTGCCCCCATCTGGGGGCAAAGTGACACAACCTTCCTGGAATGGTGGAAGGCTCTGGTCCAATGAGAGCCAGGAAGGCTAGGTTCTCTAGATTGAAGTTAAAGGCCTTGTGGAGGCTGAGACTGCTGGGACGGCTGAGGCTTAGCAGTCTGGTTTTCTTTGTTTGGGTGGTTGCTGACCTTTCCAGACAAGCTTACCTGCAGAACGCCCCTGCTGAGAATAAGCAGGATAAAATCTTTTCTTTTTAGAAAAGAATGGTTTCTTGAAAGATTTTTCTTGCAGGATCAGCTGTGGACTTGGATCTATCCAAGATGGAGTTGTCAGCATCCAACTCATTGGCCTTTTCCTGCCAATCTTTACCAAACAGGTTCTCACCAGTACAAGGAATATTTCCCAGTTTGTCTTGTACCCAGAGCTCCAGATCAGATGCCTGGAGCCAAGCAATTCTACGTGCACCTATGGCAATGGCAGAGGTTCTGC
This sequence comes from Ichthyophis bannanicus, assembly GCA_033557465.1. Lineage (NCBI taxonomy): Eukaryota > Metazoa > Chordata > Amphibia > Gymnophiona > Ichthyophiidae > Ichthyophis > Ichthyophis bannanicus. Next base: position 923,967,463 of record CM066034.1, read on the forward strand.
TTATGCACGCAAAACAGTCAAAAGCTGCACCGTTGACAAATTTAGAAACATCTTGGGCATGTTTGACCAAGGTGAGAAAATCCTGCCTTCTATCCTCAGGAAGAAGAGGACTCAAAGCCTCTAAATCACCTGCGACTTCCTTCAGGAACATTCCCATAGACTATAGGAACTGATCCTGGCAGAAAGCACGGAAGCTTGGAAGACACAAGGTCCAAAATCATCCAAAGTTCTGCACTCACGTCCTGGAGGATTAGAGGCATGCCTCTTTGCACTCTTGATCCTTCTCATAGCTGATTCCACTACAATAGAAAGCTGAGTTTTCTGGAAACCAGGAGAAGGAGGGACTCGATACAGAGTATCCAGTCTACGAGAGTGAAGAGAGGTGGTAAAAGGTGTCTCCCACATTCTTAGCATGAGATCATGCAAGATCTCATGGATGAGCAAGGTAGCTGCCTCCTTAGGAGTTTTAGGATATTGTAAAATTTCCAACTCCTTTGCTCTGGGCTCTGTTTCAGGGGCCACAGTAACGGACAGACCCCGAGCCATCTCCCTGATGAAATCCTGAAAGGAAATGTCCTCTGGAGGAGACATCCTGCGTTTAGGGGAGGACGGCTCCTCCGGGAGAAGTATTCCTGCATCGACAGAACTGTCAGAATGCTCGGATTCCTCTGAGGACTCGAAGTACCTTCTGTCAGGATGCTCTTGAAGAGCCCAATACCCGTACCGACCAAAGTCGGTACCAAGGGGAAATCGGTACCAGTGTAATGGTACCGGAAGGCATCGCATGACTGGGTGCCGGCAATTCGGACGCCGATGTCGATGCCGATGCTGTCAGTACCGATACCGGTGCCGGAGCCGGTACCAGTTGAACTGTCTGACGCGATTCCGAGGCTGTTGATGCCGCAAGGAGAGCCACCAGACTGTGTTCAATAGCCGGAACCCTCTGGTCTATCGACGCTGCCGATGCCTGGATGTCAGTACCGGAGAAGACCGCCGGTACCCCAGAGCATGGTAACAGTAGGTTCTGCCGAGATGGAGGCCTCTACAACGTCCTGGAGCCCCGATAATGCTTTGGAAGCCGAATCCTCCCGCCGGGGCAATTTTGCCCGTGCAGAATCCTCAAGGGCAACACCAGAGGCATCTCGATGCTTAGAAGGAGATCTACACTTTGAGGACCGGCTAGATTTATGTTTAGTTACCCGAGATCCACGGGAGGAAGACGAAGCACTGGAAGACGTCAATGCCACCGAAGCTGCATCAGACGAAAACAGGGTACTGAGCTTGGCAGCTTGGTTCTGTCGACCTCTCTTGGACATCATGCACAGGCCATACATTCCGAGATGGAATGGTCAGGAACTACACATTTCAGACACCACTCATGGGTGTCGGTGACGGAGATGGTACCGCCACACTTGGTGCATTTTTTAAAACCCAAAGAGGGTTTTTCCATTGTGGAAAAAAAACCCTTGGGCCTAAGGCCCAAAATGGCACGTGCACCTGGAAAAAATGGGGAAAAAATTACTAAGATTTTTTTTTTTTTTTTTTAAAGAAAAGAAAAAGAAAAACCGGCGGTACCGGTAAAGCGTCGAGGAAGGCAGACATGACCACAAAAAAGGAGGAACATTTTCTGCGGTGACAGGAACACGACTTGCTGGCTCCGTAGAAAACGAAGAACTGGAGAGAGGCAGTTGGGAAAGGCGGGAAGGCAGCACGCAGGTGCTGTGGGATGCTCCCAAAAGCTTTTTAATTGAACGCTGGGGAGCGTTCCCGTGCAGGCTACGTCGGTACCGACGATACCCTTATGTGATGACTATATTCCTGCTTGTTCCTGGAGATAACCCTGTCCCCCGTTGGGGAATGGGTACTTCTTTGATTGCTCCTTGAGCTAGAAGTGATGCGACCTCCTGCCACAAGAGGTTGGTGGCAGGGGACTGAGAACTGAACTGCTTTACTATTGTAGGTGGGGGAAAATTGAGAAAATGAAGCTTGTACCCCCCCCAGTTGTACAATGAACAGAGTCCAATTTTCTGATGTTATTTGTTGCCATCTTTTGGCAAAATAGCATAGTCTTCCTGGAATGGTCAAGGGTTCTGGACCTTTTAGGGGCAGAATGACTAAGTTCTCTAGATAGAAGTCAAAGACCCTGAGGGGGCTGGGTCTGTTGAGCTTTTTGAGCTTGCGGCTTTCTTTGCTGTCTGTTCTGTTGTTGCCCCTTCTGGGGAACATGAAGCAGACAGCGAGTTTGATGGGTGTAAGATTGGTAAGGCTTCTTTCTCTTACTGAAAAAGGGTTTTTTGAAAAAAAAATTTTTTACTGGGTAGGCTGTAGACTTACAATCTGTTTAAAGTAGTATTGTCAGATTCAAGCTGATTAGCCTTGTCCTGCCAGTCCCTTGCCAAAGATTTTCTCCTGTGCAAGGAATGTTTCCCAGCTTTTCTTGCACCCACTGTTCCAAGTCTGATGCTTGAAGCCAAGCAATATGACATGCACCTATGGATATGGCAGAGGTTCTGCTAATACATTCAAAGTAATCAAAGGTAGCACGGTTCATGAATTTTGAGACATTCTGGGCATGCTTGACCAGAATAAAGTAGTCTGCTCTTTTTTCCTCTGAAACACAAGGCCTAAGGAGCTTTAAGTCTTTTGTGACTTCTTCCAGGAACATTCCCATATAAAGAATGTAGGAACTGATCCTGGCTCCTAGCATGGAGGATTGAAAGCATGGACGGCCAAAGGCATCGAGAGTCCTGGATTCATGGCCTGGAAGATTAGAAGAATGTGTTAGCACTCTTGATCCTTCGCATGGCCGATTTCACTACCATTGAATGGTGTGGTAACTGAGTTTTTTGAAAACCAGGACAACTTGGCACTCTGTACATAGTGTCAGGGTGTTGGGAATGTGAAGATATTGTTAATTTAATTTAACAGATTTTTTATATACCGCTCCTTCCATTGATCAGATGCGGTTTACATGGAACAGTAAACAGGGAGAGCTGTTTATACAGATAAATTGGAACTTACATTTAACAATTAACAAATTGTGAACTATGTACAAAGGAACAGAATTAAACTATATACAGAGGTATTTGTTATTCGTTTGTCATCAAAACATTGTTTTAGGGCTTCAGTACTTCATTCCTTTTCTGGAAGAATTATATTAGCTGGAAAAGGACTATCCTTTATCTAGTTGAGAGGTGAATTCATCAAAGGGTCCATAGTGCATTGTGAATAAGTGTGTTTTAAGTGTTTTCCTGAACTCCATGATTTCAGGTAAGGATCTTAATTCTGATGGGATTGTGTTCCACAGTATGGGGGCTGCATGGGAGAAGGCTTTCTTTGTTTGTGGTTTTTTTGGCCTTTATAAATTCTTTTGGTGGTGTTAATTTGTTTAATTGGTCTCTCCTTTGAAGATTATGAGTGGGCTCTATTTTGATGAGGTTATTTATAGTCAGGGGTGCTGTTTTATTTATGGCTTTGTAGGTAGTTAAAAAGTTTTATAATCTATTCGGCTTTGAATCGGGAGCCAGTGTAAATATTCTAAAATAGGGGTTATATGTTGGAAAGGTGGGGCCTTCGTAATGGTCTTGGCTGCCGCGTTTTGTGCTAATTGAAGTTTTTTCAAGGTCTGTTTTGTTACACCTAGTAGGATTTGATTTGCAAAGTCGAAATGGGGGGTTATTATAGCTTGTATAATTCATTGAAAATCTTGTAGGTGCATTAGGGGCGGAGTTGCTTTAATATTTTGAGTTTAAAATAAACTTTTTTAGTTATGTTTCTTACGTATGTGTCCATGCTAAGGTGTTTGTCTAGTATTACGCCTAAGTAACATACTTCAGTTTTTAGTTTGATGTCGTTATTCTGCAATGTAATATGTGAGGGGGGAATGAACGTTGTGTTTTTAGTTACTATTAGGGCTTCTGTTTTTGAGTGATTGATGTATAGGTTGTTTTCATTTAGCCAAGTGTTTATTTCATTGAGGCATTTGTTAATGAGTTGTATAGGTATATTCGGTATTTTGAATGGGACATACATCATAATGTCGTCCGCATATAGGTGATAGTGGACATTACATTTTTTAAAGATTTTACAGATGTGTTTTAAGTATATGTTAAATAGTAGCGCTGACAGTGTCTGAACCTTGGGGGAGGCCTAGTTCTTGATTGTATGTTTTTGAAGTAAGGTTACCGATTTGTACCGTTTGAGTTCGGTCAGTTAGGTAAGAGGTAAACCATTCTAGAACAGTAGATTTTATTCCTATTTGCCTAAGTTTATTAATCATTGTTGCGTGGTGAACACTGTCAAAGGCTGCGGAGACATCAATGAATATGAGTAGGAATGCTTGTTTTGAGTTGTCTATTCCTCTTATATAAGTGTATCGATTAGAACTGTTAGAAGAGACTCTACCCCGTGTCGGGGGCGAAACCCATACTGCTGATCATCAAGGGGGGCTGAGCTGTCAATGTAATCTTGTGTTTGAATTTGTACTGCTTTTTCAATTAATTTAGCCATAAACGGAATACTTGATATGGGTCTGTAGGATTTAGGTGATGTTTTGTCAAGGGTAGTGTTTTTTAGGATTGGACGGATCTGTGCGTGTTTTAGTGTAGGAGATAAGTATCCATTTTTTAGGGAAAGATTTATTATTGGGAGGATGAATTGAGAGAGTATAGGTAGAGAGTTCTTTATCCAGGTTACTGGACAAGGGTCAAGGAGTGAGGTTGTTGTATTAATGTTTGTCATAATGTTCTTGAGTGCAACATTAGTTAGGGGTTGGAATACAGACCATTCGTCTGCATGATGTATTTGAAAAGTATATATGGGTTTAGGTAGGGGGGGATGGGACATTGTTTTGTTCATGTAATAATTAGCCAAGGTCTGTGGAGTAATATCTGTGATTTCATTGCTGGAGTTGTGGGTGTTATTTGTCAGCTTTTGGACTATTGAGAAAAGTTCTCTAGGTCTGTTTATTGCGTTATTTAGTATGGAAGCATGGTAATTTTTCTTGGCGTTGTTAACTGCATCTTTATACTTGTTAAGGAGCGTGAGGTATAGATCTTTTTTAATCGGGTTTTTATTTTTCCTCCATTTACATTCAGCTTTCCTTAAATTCTTTTTCATTAGTTTTAAATCATTATTGTACCAGGGGGTCTGACCAACTTTAGGATGCGTGTTTTTCTTAATGATTTGTTTTTTAGCTGCAGCGTTATTGATCGTTTTGTGCCAGTTAGTTACTGCTGCATCTAGGTTTAATGGTGAGGTTGATAAGTTAGGAATTATAAGGTCTAGAAATTCTTCTTCATTGTATTTTTTAAATCTGGAGGTTGGTACATTAGTTGGGATTCGTTTAACTGAAGTGTTATTGGTTGTGATATTAAAGTTAATAAGGTGATGGTCTGACCATGGGATAGGTGTGCATTTGAGGGAGTTGGGGTTATAGAGTTGGTGAAGTACATTTGGCAAGAATACCATGTCAAGTATACTACCTTTACTATGTGTGCTAGTGTTTATTTGGTGATAATCCATTTGTTAAAGAAGTTTCCCACATTCTCAACATTAGATCATGTAAGATCTTGTGAATGGGAAGCATCACTGCTTCCTTGGGAGCCATAGGGTATTGTAGAATTATTAATTCTTCCGCCCTAGGTTCTTTTTCTGAAATCACAGTGATTGCAAGACCCTTTGCTAAATCACGTATGAAATCCTGGAAGGACATATCCTCTGAAGGAGACATCCTGCGTTGAGGAGAAGGAACTGAATCTTCTAATAGATTCGCTCTGGTACTGGTAGAATCAGTCATCGGAATCGGAAGACTCAAGCACCAGGTGCTCCTGTAACGTATGGTATCGGTATTGTTCAAAGTCGGTACCGAAATGTCTCGGTTCCCGATACCCAAGATCGGCATGGGGGAAGCAGTCCTGTCGGTGTCGGTACCAGTACCGATGTCAGTACTGGTACCTGTTGAACCGTCTGCTGCGGTCTTAGCGGTACTGAAGCTGCTAAGAGGGCTGCTAGACTGCGTTCGATAGCAAGGATTCTGTGATCCATCGCTCCTGCTGATGACTGGGTGCCGGTACCAGTGGAAGCGGCTACGACCCCAGAACATGGCATCAGTAGTTCCACAGAGGTGGAGGCCTCTGGAACATCCTGGAGCCCCATCAATGATTTGGAGCCCAAAGACTCCCGCCGGGGCTGTTTTGCAAGTAAAGTATCCTCAAGGGAAACGCCAGTGGCATCTCGATACTTTGAAGGAGATTTACCCCTTGGGGACCGGCTAGTCTTAGAAGACAATTTTGGATACCTGAGATCCATCAGAGGAAGATGAAACCCTGGAAGACGTCAATGCAACTGACATCGTGTCGGCGGCAAAAAGGGTACAGAGTTTTGCAGCTCTATTCTGCAGGCCCCTTTTGGTCATCCTCATGCAGGAGAGAGACTCCGTTGGACAATGTTCAGGACTCAAACATTTTAGACACCAATTATGGGTGTCGGTGACAGAAATGGCACCGCCACATTTTGAGCATTTTTTGAAACCACTAGCTGGTTTCTCCATGCTTGAAGAAAAATGGGCCTAGTGCCCAAAATGGCGCCTACACTTGAAAATAGGGAAAGATCCCTGAAGAAATACAAGTTGGTTGTTTCTTCTTTTTAGGAAAGAAGAGAACCAGCGGTACCAGTAGGTGCTGCATGAAGGCAGACGCGACCACAAAAAACAAGAAATAAAAGTAAATTTTCTACGGTGACAGGGTACCATGTCCTGTCGGCTCTGTGGAAAATGAAGAACTGAAGTGAGGGAAGTACAGAGGCGGGAAGGCAGCACGCATGCGCTGTGGGATGCTCCCAAAAGCTTTCCTATTAGACGGTGGGGAGTGTTTCCGCGCGGGCTCTGTCGGTACCGACGATACCCATATGTGAAGACTACATTCCTGCTTGTTCTTGGAGATCCATGCTTCTTAATGTGGCCAGAGTTTCTCATTGTTTGCACAGTCAAAAGCCTTACTGTAATCGATAACATATCTTTTGTTATTCTTTTGTCTTCACGGATCCATCTCACATCCGCGATGCCTCTTGTTCCTTACTCTTTACTGAAAGCAGTTCTCATTGTAGGAATGGCTGTAGTCTCTTCTGAATGATCTTGAGTAGTTAGTGTAGCTGGGTTTAAAAGAGGTTTCAACAAGTTCCTGTAGGAAAAGTCCATTAATCATTATTAAAGAGGACCAGGGAAATCCACTGCTTACCCTGGGTTAAGCAGCATGGAATCTGTGTACCTTTATGGGAACCCGACAGGTGCTTGTGACCTAGACTGGCTGCTGTCAAACAGGATACTGGGCATGATGGACCCTTGGTCTGACCCAGTATGGCATCTCTTATGCTCTTATATAAGAATCTGCTTGGTATCGAGATGTAAATGTTTACTAACAGGAAGGAGGTGTGGAAGGGTGAGAAGAGTAGGAATTAGGGGTACGAATTGGTAATAGTTTAAGTTCACATGGAAGCTGTGACATAGTAACAGTGTATGACAGTCGATAAAGACCAGCATGGTCCATCTAGTCTGCACAGCAAGGAGGCAAGAGTAGGTGCACCTGCCGCGCCATGCAGGTCACCCCTCCACATATCTGTTTAGGCGTGGACCCACTGCTCCGTGCAGGTCACCCCTATTTGTTGAGATGTAAGACAGTTAAGTTTACTTTGATGATTTTATCCTATTGCTGTGTCTGTCCCATGCCATTTTGAATTCAGTCACTGTATTTGCCCCCACCACTTCCATCGACAGGGAATTCCAAGCATCCATCACCCTTTCAGTGTATAGTAATTGTTTAAAATAAGCAGCAGTGTGAAAAAGGTGCCATGACTTAAAATCTTTGACTAGTGTTCAGATTTTCTATTTTTTTTGCAACCCACTTATTGTAATATTTGAAGGCCACACTGATACTTTGTTTGCAACTCAAATGTCTCAAATGTTTCAGAAAGAAGCAAAGGATGATGAATCACCGATATAGCTTTTTAGTTTAGTGATGTTAACTCCTGAGATACTTATGGCCATGGAACTACATACGTATGCACACATAGCAATAAATCCAAGCCTCACCTGAAATAGCCACCTCAAAATAGGTACCGGACACTGCACAAACCGATAAACAAGGCTGAGAAAGCCTTGAGATATTAAATTAAGTTGCTGACCTTTTTCAGAGCTGGAAAAAAAAAAAAAAAAGTTAGCGGTGATTATTTTTCAAAACAGGAAATACTGTGCTCCAAAAGCTTATTTTAAATTATATAAGTTTAGCAAAAATTAATTGTTATCAAGTCATATAAAACACTCTAACCTCAGTACAAATCATTTGATAATGCAAATATTGAAGTAAATTGCTAAAGAATGAAGTCAAGTAAAACAGGTTTCCCACTAGAGAAAGCATAGTTACTGACCTGTAACAGGTGATCTCCGGGAACAGCAGGAATTTAGTCCTCACAAATGGGTATCGTCGGTACCGATGGAGTCTGTGCGGGAACGCTCCCCAGCTTCCAATAGGAACACTTTTGGGAGCATCCCTCAGCACATGCACGCTGCCTTCCCACCTTTCCAACTGTACCTCTTCAGTTAAGTTTCTAGCTGAGTGAAAGGATAGAGAGAGAGAGGAAAGACAAAGAGAGACAACTCCTAGGGGAGGTGCATGGGTTCTGAGGACTAAATTCCTGCTGTTCCCGGAGATCACCTGCTACAGGTGAGTAACTACGCTATCTCCAGGAGCAAGAAGGAATGTAGTCCTCACATATGGGGACAGCCTAGCTGAAGATGCCAAGGAGATAGCCCCAGGAAGGTGCCACCGAAGGTGAGAATCCTTCCTCCCATGGATCTCTGGCATCCCACCAGGGTTGGTGGGCAAGAGTTGGTTTAGGTTTGAAAGATTTTGAAGAACAGCTTGGCCAAAGAAGGCATCCCGACGGGAGGCTTTATCTAGGCAGTAGTGGGCTGTGAAGGTGTGTACCAAAGCCCAAGTGGCTGCTCGACAAACGTCATCGAAAGACAGAGTGGAGATTAGCCAGAGAAGCTGCCATGGCTCTCACATTATGAGCTGTGACATGGTCCTGAAGAGGAAGACCCTTACTCTCATAAGCAAAGGGTATGCATTGGGCAATCCATTTAGATAAAGTTCTTTTGGAGACTGGAAGTCCCAAATGACTAGGGTCAAAAGCTATAAAAAGTTGTGAGGACTTTCTGTGTTGCTGTGTTCTTTGTATGTAAAAGGCCAAGGTCCTTTTACAATCCAAAGTATGAAGGTTTCTTTCTGCATTAGAGGCGTGAGGCCTTGGAAAAAATACAGGAAGGTAAATTGATTGATTTAAATGAAAAGGCGAAACCACCTTTAGCATAAAATGTGGGGGAGTTCGAAGAACAACCTTATGATGAAACCTAGTATGAGGAGGATCAGCCACTAAAGCTTGCAATTCACTGATGCGACGGGCAAAGGTGATTGCAAATAGAAAGATGACCTTCCAGGTCAAAAACCTAAGGGATGCAGTGGTTAAAGGCTCAAAAGGCGGCTTCATGAGCTGCCCGAGAATTAGATTTAGATCCCATGCCACCGGTGGTGGCTTGATGGGAGGTTTAGTTAATAAAAGGCCACTCAAATCTTGATAGGAGTGGATGAGAGGTAATTGGTTGTCCATTTAGAGGCTTATAAGAAGTTGCAAATGCACTAAGATGGACTCTTACCGAAAGCGTAGTTACTCACCTGTAACAGGTGTTCTCCAGGAGCAGCAGGAATCAGTCCTCACATATGGGTGACGTCGGCGCCGACGGAGCCCTCGCGGAGCAATTTTCCCCAGCTTTCACAGAAAGCCTTTGGGAATTGCAGCGCGCATGCGCGGTCGCCTTCCCGCCCAAGGGTGCCATCTTAGCCAGTCTGATGACATAGCTAAACGACAGCATAAAAATTTGCAAAAAAACTTAAGCAGATGATTGCAACTCCACGGGGAGGAGGGAGGGTTGTGAGGACTGATTCCTGCTGCTCCTGGAGAACACCTGTTACAGGTGAGTAACTACGCTTTCTCCAGGACCAAGCAGGAAGTCAGTCCTCACATATGGGACTCCCAAGCTTAAGGCTACCGGAGACCCTAAGCACAAAAATGAGCTCCCTCTAGCTCAGCAGTACAGAAGGAAGGAATCTTCGCTGAATTATTACCCACCGGTAGCCCCCATCCGGGATGGAGGGTAGGAGTTGCTCAAACCTCGAAGAGATTTCGGAGGACTGCCTGTCCGAAAGCACTGTCCCTGCGGGACTCCCTCTCGAGACAGTAATGGACCGCAAAAGTCTGGCTCGAAGACCAAGTAGCGGCCCGGCAGATGTCTGCCAGCGGAACAGAGCGGAGGTAAGCCACTGACGTAGCCTTCGCCCGAACACAATGAGCCGTGACTCGACTTTCTAAGGAGAGTCCGGCTGCCCCATAAGCCCAAGCGATACAGTCAGCAACCCAGATGGACAGAGTACGCTTGGAGACCGGGAGCCCCAATCTATTGGGGTCAAAAGACACAAAAAGCTGAGCAGCTTTACGGTGCTCCCGCGTACGGTCAAGGTAGAAGTTCAATGCTCTTCTACAGTCCAGGGTATGCAGGACTCGTTCAGCTCGGCTGGAGTGAGGCCTGGGAAAGAAGGTTGGAAGTACCACCTCCTGATTGATGTGAAAAGGGGAGACAACTTTTGGAAAAAATTTTGGGTTAGTCCGTAGGACTACCCTATTTTTGTAGAACCGAGTGAAGGGAGGATCAGACACGAGGGTCTGCAATTCACTTACGCATCTAGCGGAAGTGAGGGCTATCAGGAATAAGGTTTTCCACGAAAGAAAACGCAGGGAACAGGTAGCCATCAGTTCAAAAGGCGGACAGGTGATCCGCTGTAAAACCACATTCAGATCCCAGTCAGGTGCTGGCGGGCGCAGAGGTGGTTTAAGTAGAAGGAGACCTCGGAGAAACCGTGCTACGAGAGGGTCGCTGGAAAGAGGTCTGCCGTCCACCGGCACATGGTGTGCTGAAAGAGCACTGAGGTGGACTTTGACGGAGTTGGACTTAAGTCCCAGATTAGAGAGGTAGAGCAGGTACTGCAAGATCACCGACACCGAGCAGGAGAAGGGATCCTGAGACTGCTGTACACACCAAACGGAAAAGCGACGCCATTTAAGGGCGTAGCATTTGCGGGTAGAAGGGCGCCGAGAAGCTAGGACAACCTCTTCCACCTCTGCCGGCAGGAGAAGGGGAGCAAGGACTACCCTTTCAGCCGCCAGGCCATTAGGTTGAGAGATCTGAGGTTGGGGTGTAGCAGAGACCCCTGATCCTGTGTTAGGAGATCCGGTTGAAACCCCAGAGGGAACGGATCCTCCGCCGCTAATTGTAACAGGAGTGGGAACCACGGCTGTCTGGGCCAGCGAGGAGCCACCAGGATCATGGACGCTTTGTCCCGGAGAACCTTGAACAGAGTTCGGGAGACTAGCGGGATGGGAGGAAAAGCATAGAGAAGACTTTCCGACCATGAGAGCAGAAAAGCATCTGCCGCTACCCGAAGGGGATGTGGCTGACGAGAGCAGAAGCGAGGAAGTTGCCGGTTGAGAGGACTGGCAAAGAGATCCATCGTGGGGAGGCCCCACTTCAGAAAGAGTTTCTGAACTACCAAGGGATCCAGACGCCACTCGTGCGGCTGGAGTATCCTGCTGAGTTTGTCCGCCAGGCAATTTTCTTGGCCTGGGAGATAAACTGCCTTGAGAAGAATGCCGTGACTGACGGCCCAAGAGCAGAGCTTCTGAGCTTCTCGGCAGAGAAGGAAGGAGCCCGTGCCCCCCTGCTTGTTCACGTAGAACATGGCAACTTGATTGTCCGTCTGGACAAGGACGGACTGGTGAGAAGTCAGGTGGGAGAAAGCCTTGAGCGCCAGACGAATAGCTCTGAGCTCCAGGAAGTTGATCTGTTGAGCAGACTCCCACGCGGTCCAGACACCTTGAGTACATGCCCCCTGGCAATGAGCTCCCCAACCCAGGAGGGAAGCATCGGTCGTCAGCACTTGAGCCGGCTGAGGCGACTGAAACGGCATTCCGAGCACCAGGTTCGGCCGATGAAGCCACCACTGTAGGGAACAGGCCAGCGGTCTGGAGAGGCGCACTAAGTCAGCTAGTCCGCCGGTGGCTTGTTGCCACTGCTGGCGAAGGCACCATTGAGCCGGCCACATATTCAGGCGAGCATTGGGGGTCACGTGGACGGTGGAAGCCATATGGCCGAGTAGTCTCAGGAAGCGCCTGGCGGAGACCAGGGACTGGCTGCGAAAACGGCCGGCTAGGTCCATGAGCCGTTGAGCCCTGTCGAGAGGCAGGAAAGCTCGAGCCTGAGGAGTGTGCAGTCTTGCGCCGATGAACTCGAGATCCTGTGAGGGGAGCAAAGTGGACTTTGCGAAGTTTATGACAAAGCCCAAGTACTGCAGAAGAGTCACCGTGCGGTGTGTGGCATTGGCGACTGCCGGAGAGGACGACGCTCTGATGAGCCAGTCGTCGAGGTACGGAAAGACAGAGGCCGTGAAGCCTGAGATAGGCCGCCACCACCGCGAGACATTTTGTGAAGACTCGCGGTGCGGAGGATAGGCCAAAGGGCAGTACTCTGTACTGGTAGTGATTTCCTGCCACCACAAACCTTAGGTATTGGCGGTGGCTTGGGTGGATGAGGATGTGCGTGTAGGCATCCTTTAGATCCAAGGAGCATAGCCAATCTCCCTGCTGGAGGTAGGGCAGAAGGATTCCAAGGGTAAGCATCTTGAACTTTTCCCGCACAAGGAACTTGTTGAGGTTGCGCAAGTCCAGGATGGGTCTGAGGCCTCCTGTCCTTTTTGGTATTAGGAAATACCTGGAATAAAAGCCTTGACCTCTCAGGTGGTGGGGCACCGGTTACACAGCCTGGTCCTGAAGAAGACTTGCTAACTCCTGAAGGAGTAAGTCCCTGTGCAGAGGGAGTCGAGGAGGTTCTCCCGGAAAATAAGAGGGAGGGACCTGATGGAAGTGGAGAAGATATCCTTCTCGCACGACTTGAAGCACCCAGGCATCTGAAGTGATGTTGGACCACCTGTGGGCGAAGTGAACCAGCCGGCCTCCGGTGCTGGGAGGAACCAGCTGAGGGGGAGAGGCTATGCTGAGGAAGTCAAAAACCCCCACCCTGCTGAGCAGGGGCTGGTGGTGCAGGCTTGGGGGCTTGCTGCCTACGGGACCCGTTACCCCGTCCCTTGGCCTGCTGACCCTGTTGGGGAGCTGGAGGGGCCTGATATTGGGGGTAGTGTTTATAGGCAGCCGCCTTTCTCGGGTAAAAGGGCTTCTTTCCCGAGCCCTTCTTTTTCTGGGAAGGGGCGGAGGTCTTCCTAGAAAGCCTGGTCCTGGTGAGAGTCAGTCTCGATTTGTGCAGCCTTTTCAGCCATGGGCTTGCCAAAGAGGTTCTCACCTCTGCAGGGGACATCGACCAACTTGTCCTGCACCCAAGGTTCAAGGTCAGACGACTGAAGCCAAGCCTGTCGGCGGGCACTGATGCCAGCTGCGGCCACACGAGCCGATGCTTCAAAGCCATCATAGGCTGCTCGGGACATGAATTTGGAGCATTCCCGAATACCAGTTGTTAAGGCTAGGAACCTCCGCAAAGGTTCCTCGGACAGTCCAGCGGAGAATCCAGCTAGCTCTTTAGCCAGGTCTCGGAGATACATGCCCATGTATAGCTGGTAGGTCTGGACACGACAAGCCAGCATAGAGCCCTGGAAACACTTCTTACCAAGGCCATCCAGGTTACGGGCCTCCCTGCCAGGAGGCACAGAGGAGTGCATTTTCTGGCTCTTAAGCCTATGCATGGCCGATTCCACTACCATGGAATGGTGTGGCAGCTGTGCTTTTTGGAAGCCAGGACTCTTGCGGACTCGATAGATGGAATCGACCCGCTTGCTCAATACCGGCGACGAGGCCGGACTCTCCCACATGCGGAAGAGTAGTCGTTCCAGCATGGGAGGCACCGGTACAGTTAAGTGCTCCCGGGCGGGAGAGTCGTACTGAAGGGCGTCGAGCTCTTCGGCTCGAGGCTCCTCCTCGGGATCCGCAGGGAAGGCCAAAGCCTTGGCCATATCCCTGACGAAGTCCGAGAACCGGGCATCCTCCGGAGGGGACTGTTTCCGAGGTTCGGACTCAGGTGAGTCCGAGGGGACACACCGAGTCCGAAAGGAATCAGGTGGCTCCTCCTCTTCAGACTCCCAGACCGACTCCGAGGAGGAATCAGTGGGGTCGGCTCGGGCAGGCGGAGGCGTCGGCCGCCCCGACGCCAAGGGAGTCGGCGGCGACGACCTCGGTCCCGAACGGGAGGCCGAGGGTGACCTCGACCGAGGATCGACTCGAGTTCGCATGGACTCGAGGATCGGCTCGGTCTCCGGGGTCGACTTAGACGTCGATGTCCCGGCGGTCGGGGCAGCGGCGCCAGCGAGGCTAGCGATCAGTGCCCGCTGCTGGTCCATGAAGGCAGATAGTCTGCTCTCCAAGGCCGTCAACCTGAGTCCGACCTCAGGTGACCCAGCAGCCCCCGACTTACGTCGGACCTCTCGGAGGCGAGTCCAGAAGGACCACAGGACTTACCCGAGCAGGCAACTCCGACTCCAGGCGAGGTCGCTTCGGGAGGTGCTCCTTCTCCAAAGACCCGGGACGGCTGTCGGGGCTATGCGACCTGGCCCTCGCGGAGCCAGGAGCGTCCACCGACGCCGCCCTCGCGGGTTTTGTCTTCCGTCGATGGTCTCCGGAGGGAGAACCCCTGTCGGAGGAGCTTCGGCGATGGTCAGAGCTGGAGCCTCTGGATGCCGAGGCCTCCGACGAGGTCCGGGTACAGCTGGGGTCAGCGAAGATTCTATCCCGCTGATGCCGCCGACTCCTCAACGCTTTGGAGGACATTTTGCCACAGGCTCCACAGATCATTTCTTCATGATCCGGGTCCAGGCAGCTGAGGCAATTATCGTGTGTGTCAGTGAGTGACATATTTCTGTCACACTGACCACACCGCTTGAAACCACTGGCAGCCATCGGGGGAAAAAGGGCCCCTGCAAGGTCAAAGGACCGGGCTGCCAGCGAAAAAAACGAAAACGAAACTGACCAAAAATCAGAAAAACCGAAAAATAAGAGAAGGACTCGCAACGGCGTCGCGAGTCCGGCGAGAAAACTCACGAAAATCAACTTTTTTAGCGGCTAAGATGGCACCCTTGGGCGGGAAGGCGACCGCGCATGCGCGCTGCAATTCCCAAAGGCTTTCTGTGAAAGCTGGGGAAAATTGCTCCACGAGGGCTCCGTCGGCGCCGACGTCACCCATATGTGAGGACTGACTTCCTGCTTGGTCCTGGAGAATTGGTCTTTAACCCAGAATTCGATAAGTGAAGGAGATACTCTAGTATCGATTCTAAAGGTATAACCAAGGGGTTTAATCCCCTCTTCGAGCACCATATAGTAAAACGTTTCCACTTGAAAAAATAAGATCTTCTTGTGGAAAGTTTCCTAGAAGCCTGAAGGATATCTTACCTGCTGGGACAGGTTGAAATCCTGGCGGTCTAAGCCTTCAGCAACCAGGCCGTGAGGTGCAGGGACTTGGGATTCGGGTGCCATAACGTTCCGTTCTCCTGAGAAAGGAGATCTGGAGCATGCCCTAACTCCAGAGGTGCCGCTTGAGAGAGATGCAGAAGCAGGGAATACCACGTTTGGCGTGGCCATCGTGGTGCTACGAGAATCATGCGACCCCTGTCTCTCTGAAGCTTGAAGAGTGTTTTGGGGATGAGGGGAATGGGTGGGAAGGTATAAAGGAAGTCCTGATCCCAGTGAAGGAGGAAGGCATCCCTGCATGACAGTTGTGTGCCGGAATCCTGGAACAGAACCGGGGAAGTTTGGCATTCAGTGGACTTGCAAAGAGATCTATGTCTGGAGTGCCCCAGAGATGAAATATCTTTGCCACCTGGTCTAGGTGGCGTGACCACTCGTGAGGTAGCAGTACTCGACTGAGTTTGTCTGCCCAAAGGTTTTGAATGCCTCGAAGATATACCACTAGAAGGTGAATTCGATACTCTAGCGAGGGCCCATAGTCGTAAAGCTTCGTTGCATAACGACAGAGCCCGTTCCGCCCTGCTTGTTCACATAGAACATGGCTATCTGATTGTCCGTCTGGACTAGGACTGTCTTTGTAGCTGAGCTGGGCGTGGAACACTCGAAGAGCTAAATAAATTGCTCTTAATTCCAGGAGGTTTGTGTGTAAACCTACCTCCTGAGGAGTCCAGGTGCCCTGGGTAGCGAGATGATTCAGGTGTGCTCCCCAACCCACCTGTGATGCATCTGTTAGGGTGGCCTGAAAGAGGGGTTGATGGAAAGGAGACCCCACTGTCAGATTTTCTAGTGATTGCCACCATTGGAGGGACAAAATTAGTCGTTGAGAGATTGTTATTTTGTCCAAAAAATGACCTGTGGCCTGTGTCCACTGTGTGGAAAGGGTCCACTGAGCTGCTCGCATGTGGCGGCGAGCATATGGGGCTACATGAACTGTGGATGCCATGTGTCCCAGTAACTGCAGTAGTTCCCGAGCAGTGAGGGAGGATTTCCCTGCTGCTTGGGAAGCTAGCTGCATTATGCGAAGACACCAGGCTTGTGGAAGGAAAGCCCTTGCCTGTCTGGTATCCAGACAGGCTCCTATGAATTCTAGGCATTGGGAAGGAACTAGTTGAGACTTCAGAAAGTTTATTACCAATCCCAAGTATTGGAGGATTCGCATTGTATGGGACAGTGCAGTGCTGGCCTCTGCAACTGTGGAGGCTCGAATGAGCCAGTCGTCTAAGGGAAGACAAAAATCCCCAGGGTTTGTAGAAATGGCGCGACTACTGCCATGCATTTCGTGAACACCCTTGGTACTGAAGTCAGACCAAAAGGAAGAACCCTGTACTGGAAATGTCTTCCCTTGAAAAGGAAACGCAAAAATTTCCTGTGATCTGGATGGATGAGAATGTGAGTTTATGCATCCTTTAAGTCTAGAGAGCAAAGCCAGTCCTGGTTTTGAAGGTATGGCAGAAGAGTTCCTAGAAAAATCATTTTGAATTTCTCTCGAAACAGGTATTTGTTCAATTCTCTGAGATCTAGAATGGGTCTGTGTCCCCCTGTTTTCTTTGGAATAAGAAAATAGGGGGAGTAGAACCCTGTCCACTGTTGAAAAATGGGTACTTCCTCTATTGCCCCTTGGGCAAGAAGTGTGGAGACCTCGTGATCTAGCAGATTGTCTGCAGAGGTTTGTGAATTGAATTGCTTTAGAATTGTAGGAGGGGGTATATGCTGTGAAAATGAAGTTTGTACCCCTCTCCAATGGACAAAGTCCAATCTTCTGTTATCTGATGCCATCTGTTGACAAAGTGGCATAACCTGCCCGGAATATTGGGGGGTTGGGGACCCCTCAGAGGCAGGAAGGCAAAGCTCTCTAGGAAGGAGTCAAAGCTCTTGAGGGGGCTGAACCTGGAGAGCTGATTGGGCTCTCGGGCCTTTTGGTTTCTTTTGCTGTCTAGTTTGTCCCTTTTGGGCAACCTGACCTGGAGTCTGACTCTGCTGGGTATAGGAAGGATAAAACTTCCTCTTTTTGCTAAAAGAGGGTTTTTTATAAGGCTTCCTTTTGGCTGGAGTGGCTGTAGACTGACAATCTATCTAAGGTAGAATTGTCAGCATCTAACTTGTTAGGCCTTTTCCTGTCAGTTCTTGCTGAAGAGATTCTCCCCCATGCAAGGAATGTTGCCTAACTTGTCCTGTACCCAAGTCTCCAAGTCTGATGCCTGTAGCCAGGCAATCCGTCGAGCACCAACGGCAATAGCAGAAGTTCTGCTGATGCATTCGAAGCAGTCAAAGGCTGCACGATTGACAAACTTGGAGACATCCTGAGCATGCTTAACTAGAGCAAGAAAATCTTGTCTCTTTTCTGGGAGAAATGGGCTCATAAGTTCCAAGTATCCTGTGACTTCCCTTAAGGAACATTCCCATATACAGGATATATGAACTGATCCTAGCTAAAAGCATGGAAGCTTGAAATGTTCTGTATCCAAAAGCATCCAGAGTACTGCATTCACAACCTGGAGGATTGGATGCATCCTACGCATGGCTGATTCCACTACCATTGAATGGTGTGGCAGCTGAGTTTTCTGAAATCCTGGACATGGTGGAACTTGATACATAGTATCAAGTCTCCTAGAGTAAGGAGTAGTCAGAGGTGTCTCACACATTCTGAACATCAAGCTATGCAGAATTTCATGGATAGGCAGAGCAGCTACCTCCCCTTAGGAGCTTTAGGATATTGGAGGATTTCCAATTCCTTTGCTCTGGGGTCATCTTCAGGAGCTACTGTGATTGAAAGACCTTTGGCCATATCACGGATGAAATTCTGAAATGACATGTCCTCTGGAGGCGACATTCTGCGTTGGGGAGAAGAGGGATCTTCTAGGAAAAACCCTCTAGTGCCAGCAGAATTGTCAGAGTCTTTGGAATCGGAGGAATCAAAGTATTCCTGACCCCGATGCTCTTGCAAAGAACGATCCCGGTACCGATTGAAGTCGGTACCGAGGAGACATAGTACTGCTTTGTCCACTCCAGCCAGAGATGGCATGGGAAGAGTTCCCACCGGGGCCGGTACCGTTGGTACCGGCATCGCCGGTGTCAGTACCGGCATCAGTGCCCTTGGGACCACCGGTACTGCAGCCGAAAGAGCAGCTGCAATACTGTACTCAATAGCGAGGAACCTCTGGTCTATCGATGCTGCCGATGCCTGGGTTGGTACTGGTAAGGACAGCCGGAACCCCTGAGCATGGCACAGGTAGTTCTTGCAAGGTTGAGGCCTCGAGAACATCCTGAAGCCCCATCAATGCTTTGGAAGCCGAAGCCTCCTGCAGGGGCTGTTTTACCGGTGTGGTTCCCTCAAGGGCAATGCCAATGGCCTCTCGATGCATAGCAGGGGAGCTACCCTTTGAGGACCAGCTTTTGTGTTTAGTTACCTGAGATCCATGGGAGGAAGAAGAGGCCCTTGACGATGTTGATGCAATGGATCTGGCATCTGAAGAAGAGGGTACCGAGCTTTGCGGCCCAGTTCTGTCTTCCTCTTTTGGTCATCCCCATGCAGGAGAGACATTCAGTTGGAGAATGATCAGGTCCTAAACATTTTAGACACCAATCATGGGTGTCAGTGACGGAAATGGTACCGCCACACTTAGTACATTTTTTTTAAAACCACTAGTTGGCTTTTCCATGATTTAGGAAAATGGGGCCTAATGCCCAAAATGGCGCCTAGCACCAAAGAGGAACGTTTCTGAAAAGAAACAGTAAGTTTTCTTTTTTTTCTTTTTTTTTTTAATGAAAAGAAAAGAACCGGTGGTACCGGTAGGCGTCGTGTGGTAGGCAAATGCGACCACAAGAAAGAAATTTAAAGACGGAATTTTCTGCGGTGACAGGGAATAGGTCCTGTCGGCTCCGCGGAAAACGAAGAACTGAAGAGGGACAGTTGGAAAGGCAGGAAGGCAGCAAGCAAGCATTCCTTTTGGACGCTGGGGAGCGTTCGCAGGCATGCTCCGTTGGTACCGATGATACCCATTTGTGAGGACTACATTCCTGCTTGATGCTGGAGAGTGATCTCCAGGAACAGCAGGAATTTAGTCTTCACATATCAGTATCGTCGGTACCGGCAGAGCCTGAATGGGAACGCTCCCCAGCGTCCAATAGGAAAGCTTTAGAGAGCATCCCACAGCACCTGCATACTGCCTTCCCGCATTTCCCAGCCGTCTCTCTCCAGTTAAGTTTAAAGCTGAGACAAAAGAGGGAAACAAAGACAGACAGAGAGAGATACAACTCCTAGGTGATGTGGGTGGGTTGTGAAGGCTAAATTCCTGCTTTTCCCGGAGATCACCTGTTACAGGTGAGTAACTATGCTATCTCCAGGAACAAGCAGGAATGTAGTCTTCACATATGGGGACTCCCTAGCTGCAGATGCCAGGGAGATGGCCCCAGAAAGTAGTGTGCCCTTGTAAAAGGGCTCCACTTCCACCCCTGGATCTCTGGCATCCTACCAGGGATGGTGGGTTGGAGTTGATGAAGTGTGGAACAGGTGTTGAACAGCCTGACCAAACAAGGCATCCCAGTGGGAGTCCTTGTCTAAACAATAATGGGCTTTGAAGGTATGAACTGAAGCCCAAGTAGCTGCTCAACAGATGTCAACGATAGACAGAGTGAAGATGAGCCATTGAGGCCGCCATGGCTCTCACACTGAGCTGTGACATGGCCTTCAAAAGGAAGGTTCTTACTCTCATAAGCAAAAGATACACTGTGCAATCCAACTGGACAGTGTTCTTTTGGAGACTGGAAGTCCCAAATGACTAGGATCAAAAGCAACAAAGAGTTGAGAAGACTTTCTATGTTGCTGAGTCCTTTGCAAGTAAAAGGCCAAAGTTCTTTTACAATCCAAAGTATGAATTTTATTTATTTTTATTTAACATTTCTTATATACCGCCTTTCATGATATCAAGGCAGTTTACATTGAAGATTCCTTTCTGCGTTTGAGGCGTGAGGCCTTAGAAAGAATACAGGAAGGTAAACTGCTTTGTTTAAATGAAAAGGCGACACCACCTTTAGCATGAAGTGTGGATGAGTCCTAAGGACTACCTTGTCATGATCGAACCTTGTATAAGGAGGATCAGCTACCAATGCTTGCAATTCACCGATGCGACGTGCTGATGTGATTACAATAAGAAAGATGACCTTCCAAGAAAGGAATTGCAAAGAGGTAGTGGCTAATGTTTCAAAGGGTGGTTTCATGAGCTGCCCAAGAACAAGATTTAAGTTCCATGCCACCGGAGGCGGCTTAATGGGTGGCTTAGTTAAAAGAAGGCCTCTCATAAATCTCGCTATGAGAGGATGAGAGGAAATAGGTTGTCCATTTAGAGGATTGAAAGAAGCTGCAATAACACTCAAATGGACTCTTACTGAATTGATCTTAAGCCCTGCATTTGATAAAGTACAGTTACTTACCTGTAACAGGTGATCTCTGGGAACAGCAGGAATAAGTCTTCACATATGGGTACGTCGGTACCGACAGTCTGCGCGGGAACGCTTCCCAGCATCCAATCAAGAGCTTTTGGAAGCATCCCAGCACACCTGCGTGCTGCCTTCCCGCCTTTCCCAACTGCCTCTCCTCAGTTAAGTTTTAAAGCTGAGACAAAGAGAGAGAGAGGAAAGGAAAGATAGAGATACTACTCCTGGGGAGGTGGGAGGGTTGTGAAGACTTATTCCTGCTGTTCCCAGAGATCACCTGTTACAGGAAAGTAACTGTGCTATCTCCAGGAACAAGCAGGAATGAGTCTTCACATATGGGGACTCCCAAGCTGAGATGCCTGGAGTCCCAGCATGTCATAGGCTGGAACATGCTATCTCCCAGAACACCAGGCATCCTGAGGTTGGAGGGTAGGAGTTGAAGAAAGAAGGATGCTGTGGAACAGCTAACCTAGCATAAGACTGCAGAGATGGAGTCCATGTGTGGATGATGATGGTTATCAATAATATTGCAAAGGATATTTGCAATATGGACCTCCCCTGACAGGATTGCACAGAAGTATGGAGGTTCATGGATCTACTGGGAACTAGTAGAGGAACCTTGAAGAGGACTCCACTGTAAGTGGAAGTAAGAATCCTGTAGGAAAACTAGTGGAGGTCAGAACCTTGAAAGGTAACAGGTAACCTCAGTAGGGGGACTGGGGTAATCCAAAAACGGTGGGCCTTCAGCAGAAGGCTTTATGAGAAAAACCCTAGCTCTTTTGGAGGCAGAGTGAGGCACTCTTAGGAGCAAAAAGAGAAGGCTAACCGATTTGGACAAACAGGCACAGTCCTTGAGGAGAGAAAGGGTGTGGGAACTCCCTGTATCCCAAAAAGAGAGGACAAATGCCTGAGGCGTTAAAGCCTGTGATTAAGTGAAGATTCACAATGTCTCTCCTAACTGGGGTAAGCTAGGAGAGATATTGAGCACGGAGAGCTTCAGGGATACCTAAACCGTTAGGTTATGGTATAAAAATTGTTGACTACCACAGGAGTGAGTGT
The DNA here is from genome assembly GCA_033557465.1 of Ichthyophis bannanicus. Classification (NCBI taxonomy): domain Eukaryota; kingdom Metazoa; phylum Chordata; class Amphibia; order Gymnophiona; family Ichthyophiidae; genus Ichthyophis; species Ichthyophis bannanicus. The sequence goes on from CM066034.1 coordinate 923,989,582, forward strand.
GTGTGTAGAACCCCAAACCTGCTGGATAGCATAGGTATGGGTAAAGCCCCTCCGTCAGAATCATATAGCTATATGAGAATAGACAGTGAGATAGATAAGTATGCGGATACATATCTATCTATAACAAAAATATCTCAACAGATATATAGATATAGATAGATATAGATATATAGATATATAGTGAGATATGGCAGGGCATAAAATACACACAAAAAATAAATATGGATATGTAGGCCTACATATGGGTGTCTGCAGTAAACAGACAGAGATATGCCTACAGCACAGTGAAAACATAGGATATGTGGAGAGGAAAGATTCATCTAACAAGGAGGTGGAACCTACTTGAGAAGAAATAGAAAATCTATTCCTCCTGGTCATGATCTGCAAGAATGCTAGTTAGTGCAAAATAACCAGGACTGTTACGTGAAAAACAAAGGACAATGTCAATGTGCAGCCAGCAAGTCCCGAGTCTTCCAGGACTCTAGCATGGTAAGTAGACAGAAGACGCCTAGAGATGATACCATGTTGACCTGCTTAAGGGCAAAGGTATCATGCGTACTTACCATAAGGACGAGCATATCCCCGATTGGGAATACTATGGACCAAAGCAGGGAACTGGCAACTCCTTGAGCTTTCACGTAAGAGAAGGCCTATGTCCTTTATATCAAAAAAAGGAGATAGTAAAAGAAGGGGGAACCTTCTAGTCATGGGAGACATGACTGAAAAGCCTTTTCTAACCAGCTAGGATAGCTGTTGGAGAAAAAAAACCCTCATGCTCTCTAGCAAGGGCCCATAGTGGAAAGCTTCTCTGTAGATTGCAGAGAGCATGATGCAGGAGAATGAGGAGATAGAACTGGCTGTTAGAGAGCCAGTATCTCTGCCAACTATGCTGCCAAACTCAGGAAATGAAGATGGCAGAATAGAAGACAATCTAGAAAGCTTGTAGTGAGATGATCTCCAAGAGAGATGAAGCACTGACTAGGAGCCACTACTAAGACTAGACAGAATGTTAGTGGAGGACAATCTGGTTGTTTGTGGATAAGAACCAGTGGTCCAAACATTAAAACTCCTGCATAGGCAGCTGTTAGCAAAACAGCAGAAAGAAACTTACTGTTTAAAAACAGAAAGAACAAACAGGAGTAGGAAACTCTGGACATGTCTGATAAGCTGCCCCAAAGCAAGATTGAGCAGAGGTGATAAACTCCGCACTGGAAAGTGAAAAAATTAGAGAGGCTGAAGAGAAAGCCTCCCAGTAAGTAATTCCGCTCTTACAGAGGAAAAACTTGGTAAGAGGGTGAAGAGAATAGAGCTGAAGAAGACTTACGAGGTAGTAAGTCTATAGAAAGGAAAAATACATGCTGGCACAGGAACTATCATCTGATAGTGGTTAGACCTCTTTCCCTAGCCGGAAAAAGAGGAGAAACCTGTGACATATAGGCTTGAACATCCTGACAGCTCAAAGAAAGATAGAAAAAATGGATATCTTTTGGAAAGAAAATCCATGTGTAGGGGTTAGAATAAAGCGGTGGATTGCCTCTATTGAGAAGAAGCAACTGTAGATACTAACCCCAAGAGTCACAAGCATCTGATGATGAATGATCAGAAACCCTGCAGGTGCTGGGTTTGCTGAGCCTGGTGAGAGGTTGGATTCTTCAGACCAGGACGATGCTTCCACTGTTGGGGAACATCTGTATGATGGGCAAATGATGAATAAAACCTTCTCCTCCTGTGGGAAGAAAGTTTGGTAGGACATTTCCTACCTACTGGGACAGAGGAAGGGGTAAAACAACCCCTAGGAACAGGTAAATCAGTGGACAACTGAGTAACCTGACATAAAGACTCCTTGTTGAAAAGATTTTCTCCAGTGCAAGGAGTATGTCCCAGCCTTTGTTGCGCCCATTTGTCCAAGTCTGAAGCTTGGAGCCAGGGTCTACGTCGTGCCCCTATAGCTATAGCAGAAGTCCTGCTAACAGACTCAAAAGAGTCTAGGGAAGCACGAGAAAGGAACCAAGAGATATTCTGGATATGCTTAAGCAGTGAGGAATAGCCTGTACTCCTGGAATCTGAAAGGAAAGGAGACAAAAGATGCAATTGCTTTGTGACCTCCTCAAGAGAAAGACTCATAAAAAATATATGAGAATTCTTACAGAAAGCATAGATGTCTGGAAGGTTTGACGTCCAAAGTCATCTAGTGTTTTAGACTCACGACCTGGCGGATAGGAAGAGTGCTTTTTCTTACTCTTTACCCGCCTCATTGCTGATTCCACTACTATGGAATGATGAGGAAGTTGAGTCTTTTGAAACCCTGGAGAGGGAGGGGGGGGGCACCTGATATAACAGATCAGTTGCCCTGGAAGGTGGGGGTACCCTGAAAGGTGTTTCCCACATTCCTAGAAGGAGATCCTGCAAGGAATGATGCAAAGGAAGCATTATGTTCTCCTTTGCTTTGGTAGAAAGAGAGCCTTGTGGAGGATCATGTCCTGGGATAGGAATGGCAAGAGATCTTTCTGTATCCAGGAGGAAACTCTGAAAAGAGGGATCCCTAACAGGAATCTCTCTTGGACAGGTTAGATTTAAAGAACTAGCCTGAGCACCCACAGAGGTATCCAAATATATAGGAATAGAAGATCCTGCACAGTGCAGAATCCTTAAGGGATGGTTGCTGGTACTGGGTATCAGGAGCAGCAACCGTCCTTACCACATTGTCCATGCCAGGTATCGACTCCAAGCTTGGTATAGAATGGAGCGATCCTGTTGAAAAGAAGCATGGTAGGAGTTGGCCACGATGCTACTGTGGATACCGGTACCGATGTCAATACCGGTACTGATGTTGGAGTCGAGCCCGACAAAGACATCGGAGTAGTCATCGGTGACAGTTCAATCAATACCGAGGTGACCGAAACCATCCGGCCACTATCCACAGTACCGAAGCACCGGTATCGATCGATGTCAGTACCAAAACCTATTGGTACCGAGTCTTCTAGACTAGAGATCGATTCCAAACTCGGCATCGAGGTCAGAGAGCCTGATAAGCGAAGCATGGAAGGCACTGACCGTAAAGGTAATGAGGTTGTTCGGTACCGATTTCGGTACCGTGTCTGACACCGGTGAAGGAAGGTCAACCAGTGGCAACTCAATCGGCCTCGAAGGAACCGAGAGTTGTGGATCCGAATCATTGGAACCAAGCCTTCAGTACCGCCGAGAGCCAGTACCAAGGCGAGTCGGTACCCAGTCCTCCAGACTGGAGATCGATTCCAGACTCGGCATCGAAGGAAGCGAGTCTATTGATGCACGTCTGGAGGGTACCGACGGCGGTGGTAGTATCGGTGCTGGTACCGATAATGGAAAGTCAGTCTGGGGCGTATCCAGCGGTCCCGAAGGCACCGAGGATGCCAGATGACGATCCCTGGTGAGGAGTGTTTCATCCAACACCAGTGCCAATGCCGGGGTACCGGTACCGCTCGAAGCGGATGCCACCACTGGACACGGCTGAGGTATGTTCTGTGAGGGATGAACCTCAGGAACAACCTGAAACCCCTTATTTGCTTTGGAGACCGAAGACTCCCGCCGGGGTTTTGAAGCCAGTGGGCCCTCGAGGGCAAGGCCAGAGCCGTCTTCATGCTGTGCATGAGACCTACCACTCGAGGACTGGCTAGTCTTAACAGACTGTTTGTGGGTTACCTGATTCTGTGTGGAAGAAGGGGACGGTGCCCCGAAGTTGGAGGGCAACCGTGTATTGAGGGAACCTCGATGTTGAAGAGCTCTTCTCACCAAACTGTTGTCAGGACCCAAGCAGGTTAGACACCGACTTTGAGGGTCTAAAAATAAAGTTGTACCGCCACAGTGTGAACATTTCTTGGAGAAAGTGCCTGGCGGTTCCATGAAGGAAAAGAGGCCTAAGAGGCCTAAGAGACCGTGGGACACTATGAAGAAAAAATATCCCGTGGAAAAGGAAAATTTTTCAAGAAAAGAAAATAAAACAACGGCGGTACCGGTGGCGTCAGGAAGACAGTCGCGACCACAAGAAAACTAAAAAATAAAAACAAGAATTTTCTGCGGTGACAGGAGGACGTCCTACCGGCTCCGTAGAAAAACTAAAACTGAGGAGAGGCAGTTGGGAAAGGCGGGAAGGCAGCACACAGGCATGCTGGGATGCTTCCAAAAGCTCTTGAATGGACGCTGGGAAGCGTTCCCGCACAGACTCCGTCGGTACTGACGTACCCATATGTAAAGACTCATTCCTGCTTGTTCCTGGAGATATGAAGATACTCCAGTAATGATTCCAGCAGTATCGCAAGAGGGTTAAGAACCTTCTGTGAGCACCATATGGTAAACCTTTTCCACTTAAATGCATAAGAGCGTCTTGTGGAAGGCTTCCTGGAAAGCGTAGTTACTCACCTGTAACAGGTGTTCTCCAGGAGCAGCAGGAATCAGTCCTCACAAATGGGTGACGTCGGCGCCGACGGAGCCCTCGCGGAGCAATTTTCCCCAGCTTTCAAAGAAAGCCTTTGGGAATTGCAGCGCGCATGCGCGGTCTCCTTCCCGCCCAAGGGTGCCATCTTAGCCAGTCTGATGACATAGCTAAAAGACAGCATAAAAATTTGCAAAAAAAACTTAAGCAGATGATTGCAACTCCAAGGGGAGGAGGGAGGGTTGTGAGGACTGATTCCTGCTGCTCCTGGAGAACACCTGTTACAGGTGAGTAACTACGCTTTCTCCAGGACCAAGCAGGAAGTCAGTCCTCACATATGGGACTCCCAAGCTTAAGGCTACCGGAGACCCTAACCACAAAAATGAGCTCCCTCTAGCTCAGCGGCACAGAAGGAAGGTATCTTCACTGAGTTGTTACCCACCGGTAGCCCCCATCCGGGATGGAGGGTAGGAGTTGCTCAAACCTCGAAGAGATTTCGGAGGACTGCCTGTCCGAAAGCACTGTCCCTGCGGGACTCCCTCTCGAGGCAGTAATGGACCGCAAAAGTCTGGCTCGAAGACCAAGTAGCGGCCCGGCAGATGTCTGCCAGCGGAACAGAGCGGAGGTAAGCCACTGACGTAGCCTTCGCCCGAACACAATGAGCCGTGACTCGACTTTCTAACGAGAGTCCAGCTGCCCCATAAGCCCAAGCGATGCAGTCAGCAACACAGATGGACAGAGTACGCTTGGAGACCGGGAGCCCCAATTTATTGGGGTCAAAAGACACAAAAAGCTGAGCAGCTTTACGGTGCTCCCGCGTACGGTCAAGGTAGAAGTTCAATGCCCTTCTACAGTCCAGGGTATGCAGGACCATTTCAGCTCGGCTGGAGTGTGGCCTGGGAAAGAAGGTCGGAAGTACCACCTCCTGATTGATGTGAAAAGGGGAGACCACTTTTGGAAGAAACTTTGGGTGAGTCCGTAGGACTACCCTATTTTGTAGAACCGAGTGTAAGGGGGATCAGACACGAGGGCCTGCAATTCACTTACGCGTCTAGCGGAAGTGAGGGTTATCAGGAATAAAGTTTTCCAAGAAAGAAAACGGAGAGAACAGGTAGCCATAGGTTCAAAAGGCGGACAGGTGATCCGCTGTAACACCACATTCAGATCCCAGTCAGGTGCTGGCGGGTGCAGAGGTGGTTTAAGTAGAAGGAGACCTCGGAGAAACCTCGCTACGAGAGGGTCGCTGGAAAGAGGTCTGCCGTCCACCGGCACATGATGTGCTGAAAGAGCACTGAGGTGAACTTTGACGGAGTTGGACTTAAGTCCCAGATTAGAGAGGTAGAGCAAGTACTGCAAGATCACCGACACCGAGCAGGAGAAGGGATCCTGAGACTGCTGGGTACACCAAGTGGAAAAGCGACGCCATTTAAGGGCGTAGCATTTGCGGGTAGAAGGTCGCCGAGAAGCTAGGACGACCTCTTCCACCTCTGCCGGCAGTAGAAGGGGGGCAAGGACTACCCTTTCAGCAGCCAGGCCATCAGATGTAGAGATCTGAGGTTGGGGTGTAGCAGGGACCCCTGATCCTGTGTTAGGAGATCCGGTTGAAACCCCAGAGGGAACGGATCCTCTACCGCTAATTGCAGCAGGAGTAGAAACCACGGCTGTCTGGGCCAGCGAGGAGCTATCAGGATCATGGAAGCTTTGTCTCAGAGAACCTTGAAAAGAGTTCGAGAGACTAGCGGGATGGGAGGAAAGGCATACAGAAGGCTCTTCGACCATGAGAGCAGAAAAGCATCCGCCGCTACTCGAAGTGGATGCGGCTGACGAGAGCAGAAGCGAGGAAGTTGCCGGTTGAGAGGACTGGCAAAGAGATCCATCGTGGGGAGACCCCACTTCAGGAAAAGTTTCTGAACTACCAAGGGATCCAGGCGCCACTCGTGCGGCTGGAGGATCCTGCTGAGTTTGTCGGCCAGGCAATTTTCTTGGCCTGGGAGATAAACTGCCTTGAGAAGAATGCCGTGGCTGACGGCCCAAGAGCAGAGCTTCTGTGCTTCTCGACAGAGAAGGAAGGAGCCCGTGCCTCCCTGTTTGTTCACGTAGAACATGGCAACCTCATTGTCTGTCTGGACAAGGACGGACTGGTGAGAAGTCAGGTGGGAGAAAGCCTTGAGAGCCAGACGGATTACTCTGAGCTCCAGGAAGTTGATCTGCTGAGCAGACTCCCACGTGGTCCAGAGACCTTGAGTACATGCCCCTTGGCAATGCGCTCCCCATCCTAGGAGAGAAGCATCGGTCGTCAGCACTTGAGCCGGCTGAGGTGACTGAAAAGGCATTCCGAGCACCAGGTTCGGCCGATGAAGCCACCACTGTAGAGAAGAGGCCAGCGGTCCGGAGACGCGCACTAAGTCGGCTAGGCCGCCCGTGGCTTGTTGCCACTACTTGCGAAGGCACCATTGAGCAGGCCGCATATTCAGGCGGGCATTGGGGGTCACGTGGACGGTGGAAGCCATATGGCCGAGTAGTCTCAGGAAGCGCCTGGCCAAGACCAGGGACTGGCTGCGAAAACGGCCGGCTAGGTCCATGAGCCGTTGAGCCCTGTCGAGAGGCAGGAAAGCTCGTGCCTCAGGAGTGTGCAGTCTTGCGCCGATGAATTTGAGATCCTGTGAGGGGAGCAAAGTGGACTTTGCGAAGTTTATGACAAAGCCCAAGTACTGCAGAAGAGTCACAGTGCGGTGTGTGGCATTGGTGACTTCCGGAGAGAACGATGCTCTGATGAGCCAGTCGTCTAGGTACGAAAAGACAGAGGCCGTGAAGCCGGAGATAAGCCGCCACCACCGCGAGACATTTTGTGAAGACTCGCGGTGTGGAGGATAGGCCAAAGGGTAGTACTCTGTACTGGTAATGATTTCCTGCCACCACAAACCTTAGGTATTGGCGGTGGCTTGGGTGGATGAGGATGTGCGTGTAGGCATCTTTTAGATCCAAGGAGCATAGCCAATCTCCCTGCTGGAGGTAAGGCAGAAGGATTCCAAGGGTAAGCATCTTGAACTTCTCCCTCACGAGGAAATAGTAATTACACTTACCTGGTAATTGTAGTTCCTTGAGAGACGACAGCTTAGTCCTCTACGTATGGGTTGTGCACCTCCTCCTGCAGCATGAAGACTGGACCAATCAAATTTCAGCATCACTGGATACAGCATCTCTGCCATCTCATCCATCCCAGTGAACTACTGTCAAAGCAAACTCAGAGAAATAGCTAACCTTTAAGCAGAGAAACCATCAGCAGAATGCAAAGCCATGTCTATTTTCTTTTTTTTTTTCTTTTTTTTTTTTTTTTTTTTTTTATCATTTAGCATATTAGGCAATTGAAAAGAGACCCAAAGAAAAGATCTCACCACTGCCGCAGCATAAGCAGCCAGAGAAAGAAAAGAAAAGGAAACACACTCACCTGTGAAAAACGACATCTGAATCAAAGGCGTGCCGAGCCAAAAAACTCTACAAGGGAGGGCAGGAGGACTAAGCTGTCGTCTCTCAAGGAACTACAATTACCAGGTAAGTGTAATTACTATTTCCTTATCGTTCCTCCAGCTTAGTCCTCTACGTATGGGATGTAACAAAGCAGACTAACGGGCGGGATTATTCCAGCCGGCACGCAACACCGCGGAACCAAAACCGGCATCGGCCGCCGCCAAGACGTCAAGCCGATAGTGCTTACTGAAAGTGTGGAGAGAAGACCATGTGGCCGCCTTACATATCTCCACCGGCGAAACCAAGCTAAACTCCGCCCAAGACGCCGCATGCGCTCTGGTAGAGTGAGCTCGCAGACCGACCGGCGGCACCCGACCTTGCAACAGATAGGCCGAGCCAATCGCCTCCTTAATCCAGCGGGCAATGGAAGCTTTCGCCGCCGCCTCACCTTTGCGAGGCCCTCCAAAGAGAACGAACAAACGATCGGATTTGCGGAAATCGCTAGTGACTTTCAAATATCGACGCAAAACTCTCTTAAGGTCCAACCGACTGAGCCCCCGATCGGAACCCTGTTCCCCCGACGCGGGAAACACTGGAAGCGACACTACCTGATTCAAATGAAAGGCAGAAGACACCTTAGGCAAAAATGAAGGCACTGGGCGGAGAACCACCTTCTGATCGGAGAAAGAAAGGAAGGGCTCCCTGCAAGAAAGAGCCTGAAGCTCCGAAATGCGTCGAGCTGAGCAAATTGCCACCAAGAACACCGTCTTAAGGGTCAGATCCTTTACCGAGCTCCGCGAGAGCGGCTCAAAGGGACACAAATCCGGCGGGCCGGACGCAGCCGGGAAACGGCCCTCAAGAAGCGTATCACATCAGCATGGGCCCCCAGCACCACGCCCTCAATTTTACCTCTGTAGCAGGAAAGCGCCGCCAACTGCACCCGTAAGGAACTGGCGGCCAAACCTTTGGCAAACCCGTCTTGCAGAAAATCCAACAACAGCGGAAGAGAAGCCGTAGCCGCTCGCACCTGACGCCGAGAACACCAGTCCTCAAAAATACGCCAGACGCGTACATAGGCTAGCGAAGTGGACCTCTTGCGAGCTTGAAGCAGAGTTGCTATGACCGCCTTTGAATAACCTTTCTTCCTTAGCCGCTTTCTTTCAATAGCCAAGCCGTAAGAGAGAATCTCCGCACTTGCGGCATGCGAAGCGGACCCTGACACAACAGATTCGGGTCCAGGGGAAGATGCCACGGGGGGCCTTCCACCAACCGCATGAGATCGGCATACCAAGGACGACGAGGCCAATCCAGTGCTATTAACAGCACACGACCCCGGTGAGACTCGATTCGCTGAATCACGCGCCCGAGAAGCGGCCACGGCGGAAAAACGTAAAGAAGACCCCTTGAAGGCCAGACCTGCAACAGAGCATCGATGCCCTCCGACATCGGCTCCCGTCGGCGGCTGAAGAATCGAGCCGCCTTCGCAGACCGGAACGTGGCCATCAAATCCATCACCGGCTGCCCCCAACGCAGAACCACCTGCTCGAACACCGTTGGATTGAGTTCCCACTCTCCGGCATCCACGTGGACTCTGCCGAGAAAATCCACCGTCACGTTGTCCTTCCCGGCAATATGCGCTGCCGATATGGCCTGTAGCCTGGGCTCTACCCATTCGAACAGCGACCGGGCTTTCATTTCCAGGCCTGAGCTGCCGGTGCCGCCTTGTCGATTTATGTACGCCACTGTCGCCGCGTTGTCGGAGAGAACCCGCACCGCCCTGTGCGATATCAGGGTCTCGAAGCTTTGCAACGCCAACCGGACTGCCCGAAGGTCCAAGCGGTTGATCGACCAACCGCTCTCCTCCGTAGACCAGAGGCCCTGCGTCACTTGAGCGCTGCAGTGCGCGCCCCAGCCCGTCAGACAAGCATCCGTCAACAGCGGAATCCAGTCTGGCTGCTCCAAGGGCATCCCCGCGCGGAGCGAAGCCGGCCGAAGCCACCATGTTAAATCCCGACGCACCATCGCCGGGCAGCGAAGACGCCTGCTCAGGGAATCGGACTGATTGGACCAACGACGCAGCAAGGCCCGCTGGAGCGACCGCATGTGAAAGCGAGCCCACGGTACTACCTCTAATGAGGCCGCCATCGTTCCCAGCAACTGAAGGTAGTGCCAAGCCGACGGAGCTGGGACTTGCCGAAACCGGCGTATGAGGGACTGAAGACCCAGCACTCTGCGTTCGGGAAGAGAAACGAAGCCCCTGTGAGTATCGAAGAGTACCCCCAAATACTCAAGGGACTGCGTCGGAACCAACTGGCTCTTCTGCGGGTTGACGACCCAGCCGAGGGACTACCACCTGCGCTGTCGCCGACAAGCTCTCCGAACGAGACTTTCCTTGAATCAACCAATCGTCCAGATAGGGATGCACCAGCACCCCTTCTTTGCGCAATGCCACTGCCACGACCACCATGATTTTGGTGAACACTCGAGGAGCGGTTGCTAGGCCGAAGGGCAAAGCCTGGAACTGGAAGTGACCCCACGGAAGAGCGAACCGGAGATAGCGCTGATGCGCCTCCCGAATAGGAATATGGAGATAAGCCTCCGTGAGGTCGAGTGATGTGAGAAACTCGCCCTTGCGAACGGCCACAAGCACGGACCGTAAGGTTTCCATCCGAAAGTGCGGCACCCGCAGGCAGCGGTTCCCTCCTTTGAGATCCAAAATGGGACGAAGAGTCCCACCTTTCTTTGGCACCACGAAATAAATGGAATACCTCCCAAGACCATATTCTTCCGGAGGCACGGGAACCACCGCTCCCAGCCGAAGCAGATGATCGAGGGTCTGCCGGACTTGAGCCGTCTTCCGAGCTCCGCGGCAGGGAGACGCCACAAAGGAATCGAGCACGGGTCTGGCCAAGTCCAGGGCATACCCGTCTCGAACGATCTCCAAAACCCATTGATCGGACGTTATCTGGGCCCAAGCAGAGAGAAAACGTCGAAGACGCCCTCCGATCGCTGGAATCTCCGCCTGGACCCGCTGCCCTTCATTGGGGCTTACGGGCGGCGGCAGGGGTAGCTGCCGCAAATCCGCGACTGGCTCCTCGAAAACCCCGAAAGCTGGAGGTCCGCGAGACATATCGACTGCGCTGGAACTCCCCATAGCGGGGAGAGCGAAACCGACGAAAGTCCCGAGACTGACCCCGAGGGGCAGAAAGGAACCTTCCCCTTTTTGGCCGATCCTCCGGCAGACGACCGCCCTTGGATTCCCCCAAATCCTTGACTAACCTGTCAAGATCCTCACCGAACAGCAGCTTACCCTTGAAGGGCAGTCTGCCGAGCCGCGATTTGGAAGAACCATCCGCTGCCCAATTCTTTAACCAAAGGGCTCTTCGGGTAGCCACCACGGACGCCATGCTATTGGATAGCACCCTGATAAGGCCATAATGAACATCCGCCAAATACGCCGAACCCGACTCCAAGCGCTGGAGCTCACCGAAATCTTCGGCTTCCAAGGCTGGCACCTGTCGAAGCCGCTGAACCCAGCGAAGACAGGCCCAAGCAATCCAAGCCCCACAAACGGAGGCCTGCAGCGCAACCGCGTCCACCTCAAAGGACGGTTTCAATAGACCATCCATTTTCCTGTCCTGCGGCTCCCGCAACGCCGCACTACCTTCCACAGGAATAGTGGTCTTCTTAGTCACAGCCGAAACCGCTGCATCTACCTTGGAAGAGCGAAACCGCTCGAGGTCCGCATCGGCCATAGGATACAGCTTGCGCATAACTTTTACTCCCTTGAGGCCAGATTCAGGGGTATCCCATTCCGCCTGAATCATCTGATCGATGACCTTGTGGATAGGAAAAAACCACCTGAGTCTGCCGCACCGCTTGAATGATGGGGTCGACCCCGTCAGATTCTGCGACCGGCGGCGCAGGTGCCAAACCGAGAGTTTGAAGCGCTTCAGCTACGAGCGCGGGCAACTCCTCCCGGCGAAACACACAAATAATTTTAGCCTGATCCTCAGGCTCCGGGAGTTCGCCTTCCTCCAAGGCCTCCCCCTCCGCTTCCAAGTCGAAGTCCTGATCTTCGCCCTCCGGCCAATCCGCCTCCGACTGAAAGGGTTCATGCAAACGCTGGCGTTTGGGCGCTTTGAGACCTAAAGACACAAGCACCGGCGCAGGGGACTGCGCGGTCGCCCCCGGACCACCGCCCATGCTCTGACGCCTACGACAGAACGCCTGGTGCATCAGTAAAACGAAATCGGGAGAAAAAACCTCCACTGGCAAAGCCCCGAGCTCTGCCTGCTCTCCAGCACCCAAAGGTACCGCCGAAGCTGTCCCCGACGGACCCTCCAGGGGGGACTCCAACTCCACAGCATCTGTGTCATTCTGAGATGCAGCAGCCAAGGAACTCTCCAGGTGCTGCTCCATAGTAAGAGAGACAGAGGCACAGCGGTGACAGACGCCTGTCTCCGGAACCGCGCCCCTCCGGGACCCACAAATAACACAGAGAGACCCCGCTGGCATGGAACCTCACCCCGCAGCTCCCCAAGTGCAGACAAGGAACTGACGGAAGCCGAAGGGCAAACACTGGTCCTGTACCAGAAGACCCAGGACAAGGTTGAAAAGAATGCCTCAGCCAGCTGCAATAAAGGGAACCGTGGGGAACGGAACCCCAGACCCCAGCTGCCTTGTCAGGCTGAACCAGGGCGTAGTGGCTCTGCTCTGTCTCCCGGCTTTTACTAGTTGGGGTTTTTTTTTTGTTTTTTTTTTTCAAGTTCTGATGCCTTTGTTTAACTGGTCATGCACATTTGCTGCTGAAAGCTCCAAAACAGCAGCGAAATGAAAGCCAGCTCTCTGCTCCCGAAGGAGAACAGAGAAAGAACACGACCCCTCCCCCTCGGAAGGGACTCTGAGGAAAAAGAAAAGGAAATAAAACAAGAGGATAAAGAAAAGCAGAAAAAGAAGAAAACAAAACAAAACAGGCGGAGGGGAAAAACCTCTGACGGCGCTCCCATGTACCGGGAGACAAAAAGAAATCAGCCGCGTGTGCCGCACACGGAAAGCAAGCCGCGGCTCACAAAATGGCCGCAGTAAGGCAGAAAAGCATTTTGGCGCGCTCTCTCGGCGACGGGAAAAAATCACCCGGCCGAGGAACCAACGCCTGAGGCGGCCTACCCTACACCCGCAGCTCAAGGAACTCGGGTGCAGCCAAGAACAGACCCAAACTGCCGACGAGCAGAGGAGAGGCAGCTTCCCAACGTTTGCACTGCACTCTGCCGCCGGAATCCACCAGTACTCTCCCAGCGCACACCTTACCTCTATCGGAGGGGTGCTGCTGTGTAGTCGCCGCCGGAGCTCTGCCCCGAATATCCCTGGGGCAGAGATCCTTAAATTAAGAAGGACAGAGCAAGAAAAAAGCAGCCGCTTAGGCAGAACAGAGGAGAGACCTCCCTCGGGTCCCCCCCCCCCCACGGAGAGCCGATGAAATCAGCAAATTTAAAGCAACAAGCACCCCTTAAGCTAAGAAAGCAATAGAAGCTCTAATAGAGCCCAAAAAATAAACCACAAAAAGGTTAGCTACAGACTAAAGACCTAACTAACTAGTGAGCCCAGCCAGGCTCACTCACGTCTTCCTGCTGCATGAAGACTGGACACACTGGGATGGATGAGATGGCAGAGATGCTGTATCCAGTGATGCTGAAATTTGATTGGTCCAGTCTTCATGCTGCAGGAGGAGGTGCACAACCCATACGTAGAGGACTAAGCTGGAGGAACGATAAGGAACTTGTTGAGGTTGCGCAAGTCCAGGATGGGTCTGAGGCCTCCTGTTCTTTTTGGTATCAGGAAATACCTGGAATAAAAGCCTTGACCTCTCAGGTGGTGGGGCACCGGTTCCACAGCCTGTTCCTGAAGAAGACTTGCTAACTCCTGAAGGAGTAAGTCTCTGTGCAGAGGGAGTCGTGGAGGTTCTCCCGGGAAATAGGAGGGAGGGACCTGGTGGAAGTGGAGAAGATAGCCTTCTCTTACGACTTGAAGCACCCAGGCATCTGAAGTGATGTTGGACCACCTGTGGGCGAAGTGAACCAGCCGGCCTCCGGTGCTGGGAGGAACCAGCTGAGGGGGAGAGGCTATGCTGATGAAGTCAAAAACCCCCACCCTGCTGAGCAGGGGCCGGTGGTGCAGGCTTGGGGGCTTGCTGCCTACGGGACCCGTTACCCCGTCCCTTGGCCTGCTGACCCTGTTGGGGAGCTGCGGAGGCCTGATATTGAGGGTAGTGTTTATAGGCAGCCGCCTTTCTCGGGTAAAAGGACTTCTTTCCCGAGCCCTTCTTTTTTCTGGGAAGGGGCGGAGGTCTTCCTAGAAAGCCTAGTTCTGGTGAGAGTCTCCGTCTCGATTTGTGCAGCCTTTTCAGCCATGGGCTTGCCAAAGAGGTTCTCACCTCGGCAGGGGACATCGACCAACTTGTCCTGCACCCAGGGTTCAAGGTCAGACGACTGAAGCCAAGCCTGTCGGCGGGCACCGATGCCGGCTGCGGCCACACGAGCCGATGCTTCAAAGCCATCATAGGCTGCTCGGGACATGAATTTGGAGCATTCCCGAATACCAGTTGTCAAGGCCAGGAACCTCCGCAAAGGTTCCTCGGACAGCCCAGCGGAGAATCCGGCTACCTCTTTAGCCAGGTCTCTGAGATACATGCCCATGTAGAGCTGGTAGGTCTGGACCCGACAAGCAAGCATAGAGCCCTGGAAACACTTCTTACCGAGGCCATCCAGGTTACGGGCCTCCCTGCCAGGAGGCACCGAGGAGTGCATCTTCTGGCTCTTAAGCCTATGCATGGCCGATTCCACTACCATGGAATGGTGCGGTAGCTGTGCTTTTTGGAAGCCGGGACTCTTGCGGACTCGATAGATAGAATCGACCCGCTTGCTTAATACCGGCGACGATGCCGGACTCTCCCACATGCAGAAGAGTAGTCGTTCCAGCATGGGAGGAACCGGTACAGTAAAGTGTTCCCTGGCGGGAGAGTCATACTGAAGGGCGTCGAGCTCTTCGGCTCGAGGCTCCTCCTCGGGATCCGCAGGGAAGGCCAAAGCCTTGGCCATCTCCCTGACGAAGTCTGAGAACCGGGCATCCTCCGGAGGGGACTGCTTCCGAGGTTCGGACTCAGGTGAGTCCGAGGGGACACACCGAGTCCGAAACGAATCAGGTGACTCTTCCTCTTCAGACTCCCAAGCCGACTCCGAGGAGGAATCGGTGGGGTCGGCTCGGGCAGGCGGAGGCGTCGGCTGCCCCGACACCGAGGGAGTCGGCGTCGACGACCTTGGTCCGGAACGGGAGGCCGAGGGTGACCTCGACCGAGGATCGACTCGAGTTCGCATGGACTCGAGGATCGGCTCGGTCTCCGGGGTCGACTTAGACGTCGACGTCCCGGCGGTCGGGGCAGCGGCGCCAGCGAGGCTAGCGATCAGTGCCCGCTGCTGGTCCATGAAGGCAGATAGTCTGCTCTCCAAGGCCGTCAACCTGAGTCCGACCTCAGGTGACCCAGCAGCCCCCGACTCGGGCCCCGACGGCGTCGGGCCCGACGTCGGACCCCTCGGAGGCGAGTCCAGGACGACTACAGGACTTACCCGAGCAGGCAACTCCGACTCCAGACGAGGTCGCTTCGGGAGGTGCTCCTTCTCCAAAGACCCGGGACGGCTATCGGGGCTATGCGACCTGGCCCTCGCGGAGCCAGGAGCGTCCACCGACGCCGCCCTCGCGGGTTTTACCTTCCGTCGATGGTCCCCGGAGGGAGAACCCCTGTCGGAGGAACTTTGGCGATGGTCAGAGCTGGAACCTCTGGACGCCGAGGCCTCCGACGAGGTCCGGGTACGGCCGGGGTCAGCGAAGATTCGTTCCCGCTGGTGCCGCCGACTCCTTAACGCTTTGGAGGACATTTTGCTGCAGGCCCCACAGATCAGTTCTTCGTGATCCGGGCCGAGGCAGCGGACAGGAAAAAGACCAGCGTCGAACCGAAGAAAGAAATAGAAATAAATCACTAAAATCAACTTTTTCAGCGGGGACACGACGGGTACGTCTGTAGGGCTCCGCGGAAAAAAGAAGACTGGCTAAGATGGCACCCTTGGGCGGGAAGGAGACCGCGCATGCGCGCTGCAATTCCCAAAGGCTTTCTTTGAAAGCTGGGGAAAATTGCTCCGCGAGGGCTCCGTCAGCGCCGACGTCACCCATTTGTGAGGACTGACTTCCTGCTTGGTCCTGGAGAAGCATAAAGGCTATCCTTTACCTGCTGGGAAAGGTTAAGACCGTGAAGTTCTAGGCTTTCAGCAACCAGGCCCTGAGATGCAGAGAATGGGGATTGGGATGCCACAGCATCACGTCCTCCTGAGAAAGGAGATCTGGAGCAGATTCTAACTCCAGAGGCAGAGCTTAAGAGAGATGTAGGAGCAGAGGGTACCACATTTGCCGTGGCCAATGTGGAGCTATGAGGATCATATGGCCTCTGTCTCTGAAGCTTGAACAGGGTTTTGGGAATTAGAGGAATGGGTGGAAAGGCATACAGGAAGTCCTGAACCCAATGGAGGAGGAAGGCATCCCTGGCCTGACAGCCCTGAGCCAGAATTCTGGAACAGAACCGGGGAAGTTTGGCATTCAGCAGACTTGCAAATAGGTCTATGTCCAGGGTTCCCCAAATTTGAAAACGTTTGGCCACCAGGTCTGCATGGAGAGACCATTCGTGTGGAAACGGAACTTGACCGAGTGTCTGCCCTAGAGTTTTGAATGCCTGGAAGATGCACTGCAAGGAGATGAATCTGATGCGCTCTGGCGAGGGCCCATAGTCGCAGAGCTTCGTTGCAAAGCGACAGAGAGCCTGTTCCGCCCTGCTTGTTTACATAGAACATGGTTACTTGATTGTCCGTTTGAAATAGGACTGTCTTGTAGCTGAGCTGGGTGTGAAATACTCGAAGAGCAAGGAAGATTGCTCTGAATTCCAGAAGGTTGATATGAAGATAGGCCTCCTGTGGAGTCCAGGTACCCTAGGTAGAGAGGCCTTGCAGATGGGCTCTCCAACCCACCTGTGAAGCATCTGTTGAGTGGCTTGGGGTGGAGTTGCTGAAAAAGAGACCCCCACCAGAAGATTTTGGGGTGACTGCCACCATTGGAGGGACAAAATAAGGCGATCTGAGTTTGCTATTTTGTCTGACAGGCAACCTGATGCCTGAATCCACTGAGTAGATAAAGTCCACTGGGCTGCCCTCATATGGAGGCAAGCATAAGGAACCACATGCACGGTGGATGCCATGTGGCCTAGCAACTAACATTTCCCGAGCAGTGAGGTGAGGTTTTAGCACTGCTTGGGAAGCTAACTACACAATGCGAAGGCAGTGGGGCTGTGGAAGGAAAACCCTTGTCTGGTATCCAGCAGAACTTCTATAAACTCTAGGGATTGAGTGGGAGCAAGGTGGGACTTTGGGAAATTTATGACAAGTCCCAAATACTGAAGGATGCGCATTGTGCGAAAGAGAGCAACCCTGGCCTCTGGCTCCAAAGGAGCTCGAATGAGCCAGTCGTTTAAGTAAGGGAAGATGAATATTCCCAGGGTGTGGAGAAATGCTGCCACCACAGCAATGCATTTCATGAACACCCTTGGTGCAGAGGCCAGGACACAAGGAAGAACCCTGTATTGGTAATGCTTCCCTTGAAACAAAGCAAAGGAATTTTCGGTGAGTTGGACGGATGAGAAAATGAGTGTACGCATCCTTGAGATCTAGAGAACAAAGCCAATACTGACTCTGAAGGTATGGCAGCAGAGTTCCCAGAAAAATCATTTTGAACTTCTCTTTGAACAGGAATTTGTTCAATTCTCCGAGGTCTAAAATGGGTCTGTGTCCTCCTGTTTTCTTTGGAAGGAGGAAATAGGGGGATTAAAACCCTGTACCCCATTGGGGAATGGGTACCTCTTCTATTGCCCCTTGGTTAAGAAGTACAGTGACCTCTTGACCTAACTGGTCATTGAGAGAGGTCTGAGAATTGAACTGTCTTACCATTGTAGGAGGGAGCATGCTAAGGAAATGAAGCTTATACCCCTCTCTTATAAAAGAGGGAGTCCAATTTTCTACTGTTATCTGACCCCATCTGGGGGCAAAATGACAACCTTCCTGGTATGGTGGAGGGTTCTGGGCCGTTCAGGGCCAGGAAGGCAAAGTTCTCTAGATAGGAGTCAAAGCCCCTGGGGAGGCTGAGTATGCTGAGCTGGCTGAGGCTTAGCTGCTTTAGGCTTCCTTTGCCTAGGTTGTTGCTGCTGTCCCTTTTGGGCAGACTGACCTAAACGATGTCCTTGCTGGGTATAGGAGGGATAAAACTTTTTCTTCTTGCTGAAGAATGTTTTCTTAGAGGATCTTTTACTCGCAGGATCAGCTGTAGATTTAGACAATCTATCCAAAGTGATATTGTCAGCATCTCTCTCATTAGCTTTTTCCTGCCAATTCTTGCCAAAGAGATTCTCTCCTGTGTAAGGAATATTCCCTAATTAGTCCTGTACCCAAATTTCCAAGTCATATGCCTGGAGCCAGGCACTACTACATGCACCTATGGCAATGGCAGAGGTTCTGCTTATGCATTCAAAGCAGTTAAAGGCTGCACGATTCACAAACTTGGAAACATCCTGAGTATGTTTGACAAGGGCGAGATAATCTTGCCTTTTATCATCAGGAAGGAGGGCTCATAAGCTTAAATCTTCTGTGACCTCTAAGGAACATTCCCATACACAAGATATAGGAACTGATCCTAGCAGAAAGCATGGAAGCCTGGAAGGATCGACGTCCAAAGGCGTCAAGAGTCCTACACTCACGTCCTGGAGGATTAGATGCATGCCTTTTTGCACTCTGTCTCGTGGATGATTCCACCACCATAGAATGGTGTGGTAATTGAGACTTCTGAAACCCAGGACAAGGAGGAACTCGATACATGATGTAGAGCCTTCGAGAGTGAGGAGATGTGGTTAGAGGTGTTTCCCACATCCTTAACATAAGATCATGCAAGATCTCATGAATAGGTAAGGTAGCTGCCTCCTTGGGAGCTTTAGGATATTGTAGGCTTTCTAATTCCTTTGCCCTAGTTTCTTTTTCAGGAGCCACTGTGATGGAAAAACCTCGGGCCACATCTCAGATAAAATCCTGAAAGGTCATATCCTCTGGTAGAGACATCCTATGCTGAGGAGAAGAATCCTCTGGAAGAAGTACTCTGGTATCGGCAGAGCTTTCAGAGTCTTCAGACTCCTCCGAGGTCACAAAGTATCTCCGATCCGGGTGATTGTGCAAGGCAAGTACCGGTACCAATTCAAGTCGGTATCGGAGTGGTCCGGTACCGACTTGTTGATGCCGGATTGAGACGCATGACTTGGTCCCGGCAGAATACCTGCCGATGTCGATGCCGTTAGTGCCAGTACCGGAGTTGGTGCCGGTACCGGTTGAATTGTCTGAAGCGGTTTCAGGGGCATTGAGGCTGTGAGAAGAGCCGCCAGACTGCGTTCAATAGCCAAGAATCTCTGGTCTATCAACGCTGCCGATGCTTGGGTATCGGTGCCGGATGAAGTGGCCGGGACCCCAGAGCATGGCACCAGTAGTTCTGCCGAGGTTGAAGCCTTGAGAACATCCTGGAGCCCCTTTAGTGCTTTGGAAGCCGAAGCCTCCCTCCGGGGCATTTTTGCAGTGAAAGTCCCTCAAGGGCAACGTCAGAGGCATCTCGATGTTTATAGGGAGATCTACCCTTTGAGGACCAGCTAGATTTATGTTTAGTTACCTGAGATCCATGGGAGGAAGACGAAGCCCTGGAAGACATCTATGCCACGGAGGCTGCATCGGAGGGAAAAAGGGTGCTACATTTAGCAGCTCGGTTCTGCCGGCCCCTTTTCGACATCATCGCACAGGCAACACACTCAGAAATAGAGTGGTCAGGACCTAATCATTTGAGGCACCACTCATGGCTGAGATGGTACCGCCACACTTAGAACACTTTTTAAAACCCGAAGCAGATTTTTTTCCATTCTGAAAGAAAAGTTGGGCCTAGTGCCCAAAATGGCTCTTGGCAACCGAGGAGAAAATTACTGGAAAAGACTCCAGAATGGTTTGTTTTTTTTTAAAAATTTTAGCAAAAAAGAAAACCACAAGCAGTACCGGTGCAGCGTTGAGGGAAGGCAGACGCGACCACAAAAAAGAAGGGGGGAATTTTTTCTGCAGTGACAGGATGTGTGACCTGTCGGCTCCGTGGAAAACGAGGAACTGGAGCGGGACAGTTGGGAAAGGCGGGAAGGCAGCATGCAGGCGCAGTGGGGGATGCTCCCAAAAGCTTTCCTATTGGACGCTGGGGAGTGTTCCCGCACAAGCTCCGTCAGTACCAGCTATATCCATACGTGAAGACTACATTCCTGCTTGTTCCTGGAGATATAAAATATGCATATATTTTGAAAAGCTGATGGGCATACTCCATCTATGATTTGGTATCCGACTACAAAGCGGAGTTCAGACTGATAACAGCATATATCATTGTTGGTAGCAAATAAATAAAATCCAACCTAACTGGCTACTCATATTTCCTAGACCCTTCTGGAAAAGATTAAGGTCTGATAAACCCTGTCCACATCCAAATGGCAGGGTTTGCAATTTTACAGACCAACGCCAAACTCAATATAGACTAAGCTAGAAAGCAAGGGTGACTAATTTCCTGAAGGTAAAGAAACAAGGTGTGCTTCACAGGAGGAAATTCTTGTGAATAGGTGCAACCAGTAGATTATACATTCTCCTTGGACAAGCAGGATGTGTCAGCCACACCTGGTGACGATCTCCGGGCGGCGCCACAGACGAAAGTGCTCTCAGGAGCTCAGACCCTTCTGAGCACGTGTGAGTGGTCCCACCTCCCCGGCCCGCCCCAGCCAGACCAATCTTTTTTTTTTCCACCTTGCCTCAAGACGGATTGCCCAGCTCTCTAAACTTTCATCTACCTCAGGATGCCCAAACCGGGTTTTAAAAAATGCTCTCGATGTGGCAGGAAGATGAACACTACAGATACTCACGACTGCTGTGTCCGATGCCTTGGAGCTCACCATAAGGTGGAGGACTTAACTGTTCCAGGATGTCTCCCAAAGCACAGAAATCAAGGAGACACTCTCTCAAGTACTTCCTAGCCTCTTCGCTGGAACCAGCGCTTTTACAGGCCCGAGAGTGCAGTCTTCCTCCCGGTTCTGCTACACCCAACCTGCCTGCGCCTGGGTTTCTGGCACAGGATGTGCCCTGCAGGGGCTCCATTCCGGTCGCCCAGCTGGATCCAGCAGCTCTTCGCTGAAACAATTGGCCTCCAGGTCAGCTTGGACATCCGCTGCATCCCAAGATGGTTCCCCGGCTATTTCTGAGATCCCCTGTGTTTTCTCTTCTCCGTGGCGTGCACAGCGGCCCAGCTCTCAAGAAGGTGCCAGCAATTTGCTCCCCTCTGGCTCCGCCCACCTGTCGCTGATTGGCCCGGCAACAGAACTGCCCAGCATCTCTGCTACAGCCCCTCAGCGTGCCAGCGCCATAGATCCCCCTCGGTGCAGGGAATCCCCTCACATACCAGAACTCAGCATGCCGACAAAACACCTTGCACTGAGGGTAATTCCCATCGGCACAGAGAGGAGAGACATCGTAGCATCGGCAGGAGCGCCGGCAGCCACAAGGGAAGGGATCGCAGCATCGAGCGGCACAGGAGGGAGGGATTGCAGAATCGAACGGCACAGCAGACAAAGACACCAGGTCAGCTCGAGCAGAGTAGCAGCTCAGACTGATCTCTCTCCAGACATCGCAAGAGAGGAAGGCTCAGGAGATGCTCCAGATCCAGCTCCTATGCCCCCTAGACACAGGAGGAGGGGCTCTTCAGAAACTGGCACCTCTGCTGCAATCCTTCAGCTCCTCACGCGCCTGGTCGATCAAACTGCTCCCCCCCACTCTCAACAGGAGCACTCGTCCTCCAAGGCTGCTCGCCCGTCCCCACCTATCCTGGCAAGCTCTCCGCAGACTCCCACCTGGACACCCTCCAAGACTCGGACTCCTTCTCCATCACACAATTTCCCTTACAGTGGGAGCGATGGAGGGGGCAGGGTCGGCACCCCTAGGCAAATCTGCTTCCAAGAAAGTGTAGTTACTCACCTGTAACAGGTGTTCTCCAGGAGCAGCAGGAATCAGTCCTCACATATGGGTGTCACCGACGCCGATGAAGCCCCAGCGGAGCATTTCCCCAGCTTTCTATGAAAGCCTTTGGGAATGCAGGCATGCATGCGCGGTTCCCTTCCCGCCTAAAGGTGCCATCTTACCTCAGTCAAATATGACATAGCTAAGAACAGCACACAAAAAATGTAAAATAAACTATGTACAACTGCAACTCCCAGGGGAGGAGGGAGGGTTGTGAGGACTGATTCCTGCTGCTCCTGGAGAACACCTGTTACAGGTGAGTAACTACTCTTTCTCCAGGACCAAGCAGGAAGTCAGTCCTCACATATGGGTGACTCTCTAGCTCTGGGCTACCGAGGAACCCAGGCTGAACAAGAGAACTCCCTCTAGTCCCAGCATCAAAGAAGGGTTTTCACTGACACAACCTCCACCGGTAGCCCAACAGAGGGCAGGAGGTGACTAAACCTCAAAGAGATTACGGAGTACTGCCTGGCAAAAAGCACTGTCCCTAAGGGACTCCCTCTCCAGACAGTAATGGGCCGCAAAAGTCTGGCTTGAAGACCAAGTTGCAGCCCTGCAGATGTCTACCAAGGGCACAGAGCAGAGATGAGCCACTGAGGCTGCCATTGCCCTGATGCGATGGGCCGTGACCCGACCCTGCAAAGGAAGGTCAGCTGCCTTGTAAGCCCAGGTGATACAGTCAGTCACCCAGATGGACAAGGTACGCTTGGACACAGCCAACCCCAACTTATTAGGGTCAAAAGAGATGAAGAGCTGAGTAGCCCTTCTATGTCCCTGCGTACGGTCAAGGTAGAAGGATAAGGCCCTCCTACAGTCCAGGGTATGCAGGACTGCTTCAGCCTGGCTAGCATGAGGCCTAGGGAAGAATGTTGGAAGAACCACATCTTGGTTAAGGTGGAAGGAAGAGACAACTTTTGGAAGGAACTTTGGATGAATCCTAAGGACTACCCTGTTCCTATAAAAGCGAGTGTAAGGCCTATCACAGACCAGGGCCTGAAGCTCACTCACTCGCCTAGCTGAGGTAAGAGCTATCAAGAAGAGTGTCTTCCAGGACAGGAAGCGTAGAGGGCAAGTAGCCATCAGCTCAAAAGGGTGGGCGAGTCAGCTGCTGCAAGACCACATTCAACTCCCACTCAGGAGCAGGACGACGGATTGGAGGCTTGAGCAAAAGCAAGCCCCTGAGAAAGCGGGACACCAAAGGGTGAACCGACAGAGAATGTCCTTCCACCAGTGAATGGTGAGCTGCTAGAGCTGAGAGGTGGACCCGAACAGAATTGGACTTAAGTCCCTGATTGGATAAGTGCAGTAAGTACTGAAGCACTACTGGCACAGTACAGGAGCAAGGATCCTCTGTACGGAGCTGACACCAGAGAAAACCTTTTCCATTTGAGAGCATAGGTTTTCCTAGTGGACTGTTTCCTAGAGACTAGGACAACCTCCTCAACTTCCTGAGGGAGGCCCCAGGGAGCCAAAACTACCCTTGCAGCCTCCAGGCCATCAAATTGAGAGCTTTAAGATTAGGGTGCAGAAGGGTACCCTGCTCCTGTGAGAGGAGGTCAGGTTGCAACCCCAGAGGCAGAGGGGGATCCACCGCCAGTTGAAGCAGAAGCGGAAACCAAGGCTGTCTCGGCCACCTGGGAGCCACCAGCAGGACCGAGGCCTTGTCTTGAATCTTGAAGAGAGTTCGGGCCACCAAGGGCGTGGGAGGAAACGCATACAGGAGGCCCTGAGACCAGGGAATCAGAAAAGCATCCGCTGCTATTCTCAGAGGATGCGGTTGCCTGGAGCAGAACTTTGGCAGTTGCTTGTTCAGTGGACTGGCAAAGAGATCTATCAAAGGGAGACCCCACTTTAGGAAGATCTTCTGAACCACTAAAGGATGCAGCTGCCACTCGTGGGGCTGTAGAATCCTGCTCAACTTGTTGGCCAGGTAGTTGTCCTGGCCTGGAAGGTACACAGCCTTGAGAAGCATGTTGTGCTTGAGGGCAAATGAACAAAGGTCCTGAGCCTCCCGACAGAGGAGTCTGGACCCAGTCCCGCCCAGTTTGTTCACATAAAACATGGCTACTTGGTTGTCTGTCTGAACCAGGACAGATTGATGAGCCAGGGTAGGAGAGAAAGCTTTGAGTGCTAATCAAATAGCTCTGAGTTCTAGGAGGTTGATCTGCTGTGCAGCCTCCCAAGGGGACCACAGGCCCTGGGTGCACTTGTTCACACAATGAGCTCCCCAGCCCTGCAGGGAGGCGTCTGGTCAGTACCACTGAGTACCCAAGAATTTGAAAAGGCACCCCCCTTTTAGTAGATTGGGTGGATGCAACCACCAGCTAAGGGAGTTCAGAAATTGTCTGGACACCCTTATCCTGTCCCTGAGGCTGCCTGTGGCCTGTGACCACTGAGTCCGAAGGCACCACTGCGCAGGCCTCATATGGAGCCTGGCATTGGGGGTCGCATGTACTGTTGAAGCCATGTGGCCTAGAAGCCTCAGGCAGAGTCTGGCGGAGACGAATGACCTGCTGAGAAACTGGTTTGCCAAGGCTAGCAATCTTTGTGCTCTGTCTTCTGGCAAGAAGGCCTTTGCCAGCAGAGAGTCCAGCCTTGCTCCTATGAACTCCAAGTTCTGGGAGGGGAGCAAAGTGGACTTTGTGAAGTTTATTACAAACCCTAGGCTTTGAAGAAGAGCAATAGTTCTGAGGGTGGCTTGTCTGGCCTTCTAGCATGTCTGACCCTTGATTAGCCAGTCGTCCAGATAGGGGAAGACAAAGATTCCCTGATTTCTCAGGAAGGCCGCCACCACTGCCAAGCATTTGGTAAAGACCCTGGGAGCGGAGGTGAGGCCAAAAGGCAATACTCTGTACTGATAATGGTTTCCTCCCACAATGAACCTAGGTACTTTCTGTGGTCTGGATGAATGAGGATGTGAGTGTACGCATCCTTTAGATCTAAGGAGCATAGCCAATCTCCCTGCTGGAGCTAGGGCAGAAGTGTTCCAAGAGTAAGCATCTTGAACTTTTCTCTCTAGGAACTTGAGATTCCTGAGGTCCAGAATGGGTCGAAGGCCACCGGTTCTTTTGGGCACCAGGAAATACCTGGAGTAGAATCCGTGACCTTGCAAGTGGGGAGGCAGAGGCTCCACCGCCCTGTCCACCAACAGACCTTGAAGCTCTTGAAGGAGGTGGCCTGTGTGCAGGGGAGGTCTTGGAGGTTCCTCTGGAAAGTATGGCGGAGGCAGTTGGTGAAAATGCAGTGCATAGCCCCTGTGGACTATGTTCAACACCCAACTGTCCCCAGTGATGTGGGGCCACTGGTGGGCAAAGAGGGCGAGGCGACCTCCTGTGCAGGGTTGGGAGAGCAGGGATGGAGAGGCTACGCTCAAGGAGTCAAAACCCCCCACCCTGAGTGGGAGCAGGAGCTGGAGGCTTGGGGGTCCTCTGCCTACGTGGCCCATTACACTGCCCCTTGGCTTGCTGACCCTGGGGTGCAGCTTGGGCAGCCTGATATTGCGGGTACTGTTTGTAGGCAGTGCCCTTCCTCGGGTAAAAGGGCTTCTTACCCGAGGCCTTCTTGTGAGAAGGGGCAGAGTTCTTCCTAGACAGCCTTGTCCTAGTAAGGTGCTCCGTCTCGAGATGTGCGGCCTTCTCGTCCATGGGCTTGCCAAAAAAGGTTTTCACCTCAGCAAGGGACATCAACCAACTTGTCCTGAACTCATGGCTCGAGGTCCGATGACTGCAGCAGCTATGCCTGGCGTCGAGCCGCGATGCCGGCCGCCGCAACTCAGGCCGAAGCCTCGAAGCCATCGTAGGCAGCATGGGACAAACTTAGAGCAGTCCCGAATCCCCGAGGACAAGGACTTGAATCTCTGCAAGGGCTCCCTGGAGAGACCAGCAGAGAACCCGGCCAACTCCTTGGCCAGGTCTCGCAAGTACATGCCCATGTACAGCTGGTAAGACTGGACACGGCAAGCAAGCATCGAGCCCTGGAAGCACTTTCTACCCACACCATTGAGGTTCCAGGCCTCCCTGCCGGGGGGCACCGCGGAGTGCATCTTCTGGTTTTTCAGACGATGCATGGCCAATTCCACCACCATGGAATGGTGTGGTAGCTGCGCCTTCTGAAAGCCAGGGCTCTTCCGGAGTCGATAAATCGAATCGACTCGCTTGCTTAGAACCGGCGCCGAGGCCGGTGCCTCCCACATCTGGAAGAGGAGCCGTTCCAGCATCAGAGGAACCGGAACAGTAAAGGCCTCCTTCGGAGGAGAGTCATACTGCAGGGCCTCGAGCTCTTCAGCTCGAGGCTCTTCCTCGGGGTCCGCCGGAATAGCCAACGCGGTGGCCATATCCCGGACAAACTCAGAGAACCGGGTGTCCTCCGGAGGGGGATCTACTCCGGGGCTCAGAATGTGGTGAGTCCGAGGGGGACACACCGAGATCTTAAATGTGTCGTGGGGACTCCTCATCCTCCATCTCCCAGGCGGACTCGTCCGACGAGGAGTCAGGATCCGACCCCGCGGGGCCCCTGGAGCACCCGTCCCGATGCCGGAGGCACCGGCGTTGACGCCCTCGATCCCAAATGGGAGGTCGAAGGAGACCGTGACCGAGGTCGACTTCGAGCCATGATGGACTCTAGTATCGGCTCAGTCTCCGGGGTCGACTTCGATGTCGATGTCCCGGTGGTCGGGGCAGATGCGCCAGACAGGCTGGCAATCAGTGCCCGCTGCTGCTCCATGAAGGCAGACAGTCTGCTCTCCAAGGCTGTCATCCTGAGACTCAGCTCGGGAGACACAGCAGCCACCAACTCGGGCCCCGGCGGTGCCGGGCCCGACGTCGGCTCTCTGGGAGGAGAGTCCGAGGACCACAGGCTATACGTGTCCAGCAGACTCCGGCTCCACGCAAGGAACTTTGGCAGGCTTCTCTTGTTCCACGGGCCCGGAGCGACGGTCGGGGTCTTAGACCTGGCCCTCGAGGAGCCAGGGACCTCTTCCGATGACGCCCTCACGAGCCGCTTCTTCCTCTTGCATTCCCGGTCGGGGACCCCCTGTCCGAGGAGGTTCGACAATGCTGGGGATCCGAATCCCGAGATGTCGATGCTTCAGACGAGGTCCGGGCCCGGCCGGAGGCCGAGTCCGAGAAAAGCCTTTTTCTGCTGCTGGCGACTTCGCAGTGCCTTGGAAGACATCTTCCCACATGGTCCACACGTCTTAGGGTCGTGATCAGGACCGAGGCACCAAAGGCAGCAGTCGTGTGTGTTGGTGAGAGAACTTTACACCGATCACACTTTTTGAAACCGCTGGAAGCCATCGGGGGAAAAAAAAAAAAAAAAGTCCCTGCGAGGTCAAAGGACCGGCCTTCCAGGGAAAAATCAAAAAAGGGCACAAACGCCAGCCACGAAGGGCAAAAGCCGAAAAAGAAGAATCAGGCTCGATACCGGTGTACCGAACCCGGCAGGAGGGGGACCGGCATCGAACCGGGAAGAAAAAATAGCAAGAATTGCCGAAAAAAATCAAACTTTTATCCGGGATGACAGGACGCACGTCCGGTGGGCTTCTCGGAAAAAGAGACTGAGGTAAGATGGCACCTTTAGGCGGGAAGGGAACCGCGCATGCGTGCCTGCATTCCCAAAGGCTTTCATAGAAAGCTGGGGAAATGCTCTGCTGGGGCTTCATCGGCGTCAATGACACCCATATGTGAGGACTGACTTCCTGCTTGGTCCTGGAGAACACGCCAAGCGACAAGCACCCTGCAGATGAACCCGGGGAACCTCAGTGACAAAATCCCCCTGAGGACCTCACCTACCCCAAGTTTGAGGAAAGTGATGGCCACGCTGAATCTCGCCACGTCCAGAAACACTACTGCCTTGACCTCCAGGCACAGACCGACAGCTCCTTCGGCCGAGCTGTCCTATCTGCAGTCACCACTACTGCTGCCAACGGCCTCCAAGCTGATATGGCCAACCAGCCTTAAACACTCTTCATCTGACCATGGTGCCATGGGCACCGACCTAGAGATTGACTATACCTATAGGGTCACTGCATTACGAATTGTCTGTATTTCCACCCAGCTGCACCTGGCTGGGTGCGGCATGCCGTTAGGTCATGATTATTATGCATCTTACTGCACAGTATGACCTTTGTACTGTACTTTGTTGCACTATTCCTCGTTGCACTATGTTTCATAGTTGTGTTGCACAGTTCTCCCAATAAATGTCTTGCTCTCACATGCGTGCCTTTCGGTTAGTACCATCACTTCTGTTATCACCTGCCTCTCTCATCCACCGGAGCACACACAATGCGTGGACAGCAGGATAGGTCAGCCACACAAACCCACCTACCTCCCCTGTATGAGATCAGCTCATGCCCTAGCCAAAACGACTTAGTTACTCACTGGCCTGGCTGGGGGCAGGCCGGGGAGGTGGGAGCACTCACACGTCCTCAGAAGGGTCTGAGTTCTAGAGAGCACTTCCGTCTGTGGCGCCGCCTGGAGGACATCACCAGGTGTGGCCGACTTATCCTGCTGTCCACGGAGAACTCCCGTTACAGGTAAGTAACTTAGCTTTCTCTGTAGAAAGACAATTTCCAGTACTCTGCAGGTTCGCTCACCCACTTAAGAACAGCTGTGTAGATTGAGAAAGAATGAAAGGGAGCATAAATAGCAACAGTAGTGGTTAAGGAAAAACCATAAGAGCAAAAAGGGTTTAAAAATCTACTACTAAAGCTGGTAACTAAAAACAAAAATTCACCACCATCACATTCAGTAACAAAATATTGGTCCTTACTTAAGGAGAAGTGTTTCTCCAGCAGTCTGTGCATTAAATCCAGAGTTTTTCAAGTCAAGCGTATGCTGATTAAAAAGTTTACCAGAGTCAGGTAAGTGAAATATATCTTGCCCAGGATGAAGATCAGGAATCACATCAGATACAACAGAAAACGTCTTTATAAATGCTCTGCAACAAACAAAATTATAGCAGCGAGTAAAATAAGTAAAACCATGATCAATCTTTTCTGGTAGGATATGAGATGAACAGTAATAAAGTAACCTCCAGTACTACATGTAATCAAAATAGATACTGAAATTTGAGTTTCAGGGTGACAAAGGTGAAATTTTTCTTACCGTTAATTTCCTTTCCTGGAGTCCTACTAGACTAGCCCAGACAAGTGGGTTTAATCTCCCTGCCAGCAAATGTCGAATCAGAGAAAGTCAGAAGAGCCAATCCAAGCTGTGACCTCACCCCTGGCATAAGTCCCAGGCACAGCTAGGGGTCTCCTCAGTACCACTTGTAGAAAGCACTGGATGCAGAAGACCACTATAGAAACCCTGGCTGAAAAACAGAAATGCAACTATGTACAACGCAACTATGCAAAATCACGACAAGGTGTGCCAGCAACGAAAGTGCTAGACTATTGAGAGAACTATTTACACAGATTGAGGGATGGGAGCTGGACTGGTCTAGCAGGACTCCAGGAAAGGAAATTAACAGTAAGGAAAATTTCACCTTCCAGGTCATCCAGCTTCCCCTCTGGGCAGGACAAGAGTGCTGCAGATAGCACTTTTTGCCCAAACCAACTGGTCACTTGAGCCTGGATGTCAAGATGGTAGTGGCATGCAAAGGTCGACCAGGACGACTGTCACCGCTTGACAAATGTCTAGGGGGAGTCACCGCAGCCGACTCGGCCCACAGTGTTGCTCGAGCTTGTGTCGAATGGGCCTTCAGACCCAGCGGAAGAAGCTGGTGGGCCAAGTAGGCAGAGACCACAGTTTCACGGATCCACCAGTCAAGCATTGCCTTCGACGCTGCCTGACCCTTACAGGGCTCTGAAAAAGAGGACAAAGATGGTCAGAAGCAGAAGGAATTTGTGACTTTAGGTAGCGAAACAAAACACGCCGTACATAGACGTATCGAAGTGCGGAGTCCACCCCAGCACACTGATCATAAGAAAACGCCAGTAGGGAGTCTGATCTGGAATGCCAAGAGGACCTTTGGTAAAAAGGAAGGGACCGTGCGCAAGGTGAGGAGAGGTAGGGGTCGCGACAAGACAAGGCTTGCAACTCAGATTAATTTGGTGGAGGTAATGGCGACCAGGAAGGTTGCCTTAAGAGTGAGGTCCTTCAGCATAGCCCGCTTCAGGGGCTCAAAGGGAGCGAGGGTAAGGGCCCGAAGAGTGAGGGTAAGGGCCCGAAGAGTGAGGGTAAGGGCCCGAAGAGTGAGGGTAAGGGCCCGAAGAGTGAGGGTAAGGGCCCGAAGAGTGAGGGTAAGGGCCCGAAGAGTGAGGGTAAGGGCCCGAAGAGTGAGGGTAAGGGCCCGAAGAGTGAGGGTAAGGGCCCGAAGAGTGAGGGTAAGTCCCCAGGATGGAACCACCAGATGGACCGACAGATGTACTGCCCGAACCCCCCAAAGGAATTGGCAGACATCTTGGTGTATGGCCAACGATTGGTCCGCGATAGGACCCCAGAATGCCAACAATGCAGCTACCTGCACATGCAGGGAGTTTCATGCCAAGCCCTTGTCCAGACCTGCCTGAAGGAAGTCCAGGATCACCGGAACTCAGGCTTACCTTGGGGAAAGCACCTGATATCCATACTATTTGACAAACTGGCACCAGATGTGGGCATAAGCCAAGGAGGTAGACGCCCGTCGGGCTTTGAGTAAGGTAGCGATGACTGAAGCAGAATAATCACGTCGCTCTAGGCACTGCCGCTCAAGGCCAAGCCATAAGTGAGAAAGGAGTAGAGTCCTCCATGAGGACCGGATCCTGACGTAGCAAACCTCATTGAGTCCCCAGGCGGAGGGGTGCTCCGGTCAGTAGATGCTGGAGGTCTGCATACCAGGGGTGACTAGGCCAATCGGGCGCCACCACAATGAGGAGAATCGGGTGCTGCTCGATCCAGCGCAATTGATGAGGAATCATGGCCCATGGCAGAAGACATACAGGAGGAGGTCAGTGGGCCATGGTTGGATTAGAGCATCCAGACCGCTGGAGGCCAGATCCCGGCAGCAGCTGAAAAAGCATGGAGCCTTGGCATTGCTGCCTGTCGCCATGTGGTCCATGCCCGGCTGTCCCCAGCACCGAACAATGTGGCTGAAGGCCCATGGAGCAAGCTCCTACTTGCCTGAATCCAGGAGGTGATGACTGAGGAAGTCTGCCTCTATGTTCAGTTCTCTCACAATATGTTGAGCTAAGAGTGGAGGTGTGTGCCTCCACCCAGGGGAACAGCAGAGCAATCTCCCGAGCTACTCCAGAGCACTTTGTACCACCCGGGTGGTTGATGTATGCCATAGCTGTTGCATTAGAGAGAACCCGCACTGCCAGACCATGTATGAACTTATGGAAGAGGCACAAGGATAGGCAGATGGCCAGGGCCTCCAAGTGATGTGACAGCACACCCCAGGCCTTGAGCTGTGTGCCCCAAGCAGTGAGCTCCCCAGCCCAAGAGACTGGCATCGGTCGGTCATCAGGGGAGTCCACGACAACAACTTGAGGGGCATCCCCTTCATCACATTGTGACGGAATGTCCTCCAGTGAAGGCTGTGGCAGACAGCCAGAGGAAGCAGAAGTGGCACATGGTAGTTTTGAGACACCGGAGACCAGCAAGAGAGGAGTGATCCCTGTAGAGGGTATATGCGCCTGCACCCACATAACCAGATCCAACTTTGCGGCCATGACTCCCAGGAGTTGGAAATAACCCCAAGCTGTGGGATCTGGGCGAGACAGGAAGTGGCATAATTGACTGCCGATCTTGTGCCAATGGTCTTGGGTCAGAAAGACCCTGCCTGAAGCAGTGTCGAACCGCATGCCAAGGAACTAGATCTGCAATAGTGTGAGGCAACTCTTGCCGTGGTTGATGACCCAACCAAGTCGTTCGAGGTACTGTATCACCTGCTGCACAGCCTGGTGCGCTTTGAGGTATGACTTACCACGAATCAGTCAATCATCCAGATAAGGGTGGGCGCAGATCCCCTGGCGCCAAAGCGCTGCTACGACCACTACCATAACCTTGGAGAAGGTGTGTGGGGCGGTCGCAAAGCCAAAGGGCATGGCGGCAAACTGAAAATGAATACCAAGGACTGAAAAACAGAGGTACCATTGTTGATCTGGATGAATGGAAATGGGAAAGTAGGCCTCAGCGAGGTCCAGAGAGGTGAGGAACTCTCCCACTGACTGCCTGGATGACGGACCGAAGAGTCTCCATCCAAAAGGACTGAACCCTGAGGTTGCAATTGACGCCCTGCAGATCAAAAATAGGCCAGAAGGAGCTGTCCTTTTTCGGGACGATGAAGTAGATGGAACACCCATGATTCCATTTCAGCAGGGGTACTGGCACGATGGCCTGTAACTAGAGAAGCTGCTGGAGGGTGCTGTGTACAGTAGCTTGCTTTGGGGAGGCCCCGCAAGGAGAGACAAAGGCATCCTGTATGGGCCTTGCGCAATCGAGGACATAGCCATGCTGAATGATATCCAGGAACCAGGAGTCTGTGGTTATTAGGACCCATTCATCGTAAAAATGCCACAGGGTCCTACAGGCAGCACCACAGGATGGCTTAGCCTCAACAAGATCCTTAACCAGCTTCTTGAGATTTGTGCCGAACAATCCATCCTTAAAGAGTAGCTTGGCAAGGCGACCTTTGGAGACCACATCTGCAGACTAGTTGCAGAGCCAAAGCCACAACCACCGGCAGACCATGCTGCTATGCTCCGGGTGACAACTGGAGGAGATTAAAGGCGTCCGCCAGGAAGGCAGCTAACAGAATTGTCATCCTCTGGCAGCAACTGGATCCAGCGCAGCAGCGCATGAGCGCCAAGACCGCCATAAGCGGAGACTTATAGCACCAATGAAGATGTCAAAAAGGCTTTCTTGAGCAAACCCTCTGCCTTATGGTCCTGAATGTCAGAGAGCAGAACCGCCTTCCACTGGAATGGTGCTGCACTTAGTCACTGTGTTAAAGGGGGCATTCAACCTAGGGAAGTGCAACCACTGATCCAAATCCACTGTAGACCAGGAATAGACCCACCTCAAACAATTGGTCTGCTTTAAGGGAACATCAAGGGTATCCCACTCCGCCACTACCATTTGCTGTAGTGTGTGATGCAGCGAGGGCTGATGAGAGCCCTGATGAGAGAAATAAAACTGTTTTACACAGAGGAAAAGATGTGCACAGAGTGCAATGTTCACAGGGACCAGCTAGAGGGAGCAGGAGTGCAGTCAGAGAGACTGGAGTGCCACGCCCAGCTGGTCAGGAGCACATGACAAACAATTCACATGCCTCAAGGAGAGGAGTTCTTTATAAGGAAGAACTGCCTCAAGCTAAACAGAGACGACCAGGTCGGATCCAGGAGAGAGAGACGACCAGGTCGGATCCAGGAGAGAGAGACGACCAGGTCGGATCCAGGAGAGAGAGACGACCAGGTCGGATCCAGGAGAGAGAGACGACCAGGTCGGATCCAGGAGAGAGAGACGACCAGGTCGGATCCAGGAGAGAGAGACGACCAGGTCGGATCCAGGAGAGAGAGACGACCAGGTCGGATCCAGGAGAGAGAGACGACCAGGTCGGATCCAGGAGAGAGAGACGACCAGGTCGGATCCAGGAGAGAGAGACGACCAGGTCGGATCCAGGAGAGAGAGACGACCAGGTCGGATCCAGGAGAGAGAGACGACCAGGTCGGATCCAGGAGAGAGAGACGACCAGGTCGGATCCAGGAGAGAGAGACGACCAGGTCGGATCCAGGAGAGAGAGACGACCAGGTCGGATCCAGGAGAGAGAGACGACCAGGTCGGATCCAGGAGAGAGAGAGACGACCAGGTCGGATCCAGGAGAGAGAGACGACCAGGTCGGATCCAGGAGCGAGACGACCAGGTCGGATCCAGGAGAGAGAGACGACCAGGTCGGATCCAGGAGAGAGAGACGACCAGGTCGGATCCAGGAGAGAGAGACGACCAGGTCGGATCCAGGAGAGAGAGACGACCAGGTCGGATCCAGGAGAGAGAGACGACCAGGTCGGATCCAGGAGAGAGAGACGACCAGGTCGGATCCAGGAGAGAGAGACGACCAGGTCGGATCCAGGAGAGAGAGACGACCAGGTCGGATCCAGGAGAGAGAGACGACCAGGTCGGATCCAGGAGAGAGAGACGACCAGGTCGGATCCAGGAGAGAGAGACGACCAGGTCGGATCCAGGAGAGAGAGACGACCAGGTCGGATCCAGGAGAGAGAGACGACCAGGTCGGATCCAGGAGAGAGAGACGACCAGGTCGGATCCAGGAGAGAGAGACGACCAGGTCGGATCCAGGAGAGAGAGACGACCAGGTCGGATCCAGGAGAGAGAGACGACCAGGTCGGATCCAGGAGAGAGAGACGACCGGGTCGGATCCAGGAGAGAGAGACGACCGGGTCGGATCCAGAAGAGACA
The DNA here is from genome assembly GCA_033557465.1 of Ichthyophis bannanicus. Taxonomy (NCBI): domain Eukaryota; kingdom Metazoa; phylum Chordata; class Amphibia; order Gymnophiona; family Ichthyophiidae; genus Ichthyophis; species Ichthyophis bannanicus. The sequence goes on from CM066034.1 coordinate 924,024,066, forward strand.
ACCAGGTCGGATCCAGAAGAGAAGACCAGGTCGGATCCAGAGAGGACCAGGTCGGATCCAGAGGACCAGGTCGGATCCAGAGGATCAGGTCGGATCCAGAGGATCAGGTCGGATCCAGAGGATCAGGTCGGATCCAGAGGATCAGGTCGGATCCAGAGAGGATCAGGTCGGATCCAGAGAGGATCAGGTCGGATCCAGGAGAGAGGACTGGGTCAAGCTGGAAGAGAATCGTCTCAAGCCAGAGAAGGACCTAACAGAGAATCTCCAGGAGCTAACAAGAAGCCACAAGGAGCCAAGGAAGGACCGGCTCAGGTGGGTGAGAAAGCTGTTGGCTGGCGGAAGAGAAAGCCTTACATTGATTGCAAGCAAGAAGCAAGTGGGAATCAGCTGGGAAGGAAAAGCCAGGCTGAACACGGAAGCCAGCATTCTGGCTGTTGCAGGAGCAGGCACTTACCAGGAGAGCTGTCCCCACGGTTGAAAGGTAAAGCAAACTTTCAGAGAAAGGATTGGCACTAAGCTTCTGAGTGGAGGAAGCAAGCCAAAGGAGAAAACCTATCATCATCAGGCTGCTGCAATAAAAGGTATGAGAATTATATTCCTACAAAGAAAGCTTTGCCATTTAAAAGTTCTTGTGAAGGAAGTGTGGAATCTCTAAGAAGAGAAAGCACAGCTAATACTAATGTGACACATGGCCAGCGCTCCAGGCTAGGCCCGAGGCACTGGAAAGTATTAAGAGAGATATACAAAGCTCCAGAATATAATATTCCAGAGACTGTTGACACTGAATCAGAGGTATCGGATTATGAGCAAAATGCAAGTGGATCCCATAGAAGATGTATCTGACCATGACATGGATTGTACATTGTGTATTTCAGGAAGTCTAGAAGCTCTGCCAGGCTTATGATCTGTTTAAAGCACCAACAGAGCATTCTTGGTTTGTTTAAGCACCACCATTTTTGTAATGTATGATAGTTTTGTTTGAAAATACTAAGTTTGTTATTCTACCTGAAGTAAGGACTTTTGCTTTCACGTTGTAACCCAATATTTTTGAACCTCAGCAAAGACGGGAAATAAAAGCCTTATTTTTCCCACCACTCTGCTTAAGTATTTTCTTAAAGATCTGGAGCTCAAGGAAACTACAAAGACCAAGAGCCATTTGGGCCTTGTAAAAGACTCTCAAATCTAAACTTTATATCTTGTGTCGCACCTGCCCTGGCATCCACTGGCCACCAGGGAAGTGTTGCTGACAAGTTCAAACAGAAAGGGAAAGGCAAAGGCACGAGCGGGCCTCTTAATGCCTGTGACAATGGGATCGGTGGTAGACGCAGGCTGAGGGCCCCTCAGAGATCCAGATTCCCTTGATGATCTGAGTAATTAATCCTGGCATCTCATCCCGGCAGCAGAGGCGGACCAGTGGAATCCAAATCCTTTTCCATTGGAGATAGCTCCCTCTCATCAGCTTCTGAATCAGGAGGCAGGGAGGCACGTTCAATGACCTCGCCATCCCTTGAAACCGCATCGTCCCACAGGTGTTCCCTGGAAGAGAGAGGGGAGTGAGCCCTGTAGGGGCGTTTGCAGGACCCTGGCAGAGAGAGAGGACTCTGTTGAAAGGAAAGCTGTCTGGACTTAAAAAGATTCCAAGCATACTGGAAAAAGGCAGCAAACTCCGAAGATGCCGGATCGCCAATTGGGGGCTGTGGAAGGAGGAGGGAGAGACACTGTCACTGCAGAAGCAGGCAAGGGAGGCACAGGCATGACTGAAGTCCCAGGTTCAGCCAAAGCAGAGAACTCCTCTGAGACCTGCGGTGCCGAGGTCGTAGAAGACTCCCCGGGGTGGCTGTCAAAAGCCGAGCAGAGGCCATTAAGATGCGGCGTTTTTTGGCACATGCTAGGCATTTAGAATGTGTATGCGGCATGGTTAGTGAGCGTGAGCTGGAACCCTAAAAAGGCACCTACTGCACAGGTGTGAGGGTGGTAACCGAGTGTTTGAAAATGGTGACAACAGCGCAGGCATGAGGGTGGCCCCACCGACGCGAGAAAAGAAGAGCCAAAGGGAAATATGGCTGCGGAGACCAGGCCACAGCCGCATACTGAGTCAACTGCAGCAGCTCCGTGCCATAGAGATCTTCGATGAGACAGCACTGACGTGGGTGGGAAAGGAAGGACAGAAGGAAAAAAAAAAGATGTGGCTGCAGAGACCAGGCTGCAGCTGCAAGCTTAACAGACTGTTGCAGCATCTCCCACGCCACCGAGATCGAGGAGGCAGTGGCTGTAACGGGCACAGGTCAGGCAGTGATCAGCTGCACTCTTGTGTTCAATGCAGAGGAATGTGAACAGTGGTGGGGGAGGGGAAGCACAGAAACAGTCTGTGCAGGCAGAGCCGGTAAGCAGCAGCAGACCAGAGAAATGTCTCTGAACTAAGTTGCTTTTTCCCTTTGGGTTTGTTTGTTTTTTGTTGTTGTTTTTTTACTACAAACAAAAAGGAACACAGGCAAAGGAAAAAAAAAGGGCAAAAAAGCCTAGGGTCTCTCCTGACCCAATGCCCGCCACCAAGCTGCACTGGTCCTCGTAGCCAGGAGCTAGCCCGGGGGGGGGGGGGGGGCGGGGGAAATCAACCAGCCAGGGAGTCTCATACCCTTGTGGGACTCAAGTGGCCCAGCCAGAGAGGTCCAGAAGAAAGAAAAGCCACAGGCCACAAAGGAGAAATCAGAGAAGAGTCCAACATCTGCTGAGACAGAGAAAGTACTGAGGAGACCCCTAGCTGTGGTCTGGGACTTATACCAGGAGCGAGGTCAGTCACAGCTTGGATTGGTTCTTCTGACAGTCTCGACATCTGCTGGCAGGGGGACTAAACCCACTTGTCTGGACAAGTATAGCTGGACAACCTGGAAATGGCTCTTGTGATGAAGCCAGTACTCCAACCAAAGGAGATGTGAACACACTAGAAAAACCATCTATACTCTTAAGGGAAGAAAAGTAGGTTTTTTGGGCCTGTTTAAGTAATTTTCCATACCTGTTCATTTTCTTTTCTTGAATCCTACTAGACCAGTGGTTCTCAACCTGTGGGTCGCAACCCCCACGGGGACCGCGACAGGATTTAGCGGGGGTCACCTCGTCTCTGCCAAGTTTAAAAAATTTAATTAAAAAGCACACAAGTTGCTGCCACTGCCGAGTCTGCTTCTCAGCAGCGGCAAACTCACTCCCCTTCCTTCTGATACAGCCACGGCTCCCTGCCTCTTAGGGAACTGTGATTGTGCCTGTAAAATCGTTCCGGAGCCTCCCTCTCTCTCGACGGGCTCCGTGAAGCATTGTCCCATAAGAACATAAGATATGCCATACTGGGTCAGACCAAGGTCCATCAAGCCCAGTATTCTGTTTCCAACAGTGGCCAATCTAGGTCATATGTACCTAGCAGTTTCCCCAAGGGACACAGGTTCCACAATGCTTGTATTGCTTCAAGCACTGATATCCTGGGTCCCTTCTTAATAATGGTTTATGGACCTTTCCTCCAGGAACTTGTCCAAACCTTTTTTAAACCCAGCTACACTAACAGCCTTTACTACATCCTCCGGTAACAAATTCCAGAGTGTTGAGTGAAAAAATATTTTCTTTTATTAGTCTTAAATAGTTTACCCTGTAGCTTCATTGCATGTCCCCTAGTCTTTCTATATTCTGATAAGGTAAACAATCGATCTACGTTTACCCGTTCCACTCCGTTCATTAATTTATAGACTTCTATCATATCTCCCCTCAGCCGTCTCTTTTCCAGGTTAAAAGAGCCCTAACCTTTTTAGCCTTTCTTCATAGGAGTATCCTTCCATCCCCTTTACCATTTTGGTGGCTCTTCTCTGAACCTTTTCTAAAATCGCTATATCCTTTTTAAGATACGGCGACCAGAATTGCACACAATATTCAAGGTGCGGTCTCACCATGGAACGATATAGAGGCATTATAATATCTTTTGTTTTATTTTCCATTCCTTTCCTTATCATACCTAGCATTCTATTTGCTCTCTTGGCCGCTGCTGCACACTGGGCCAAGGGTTTTAACATGGTATCCACAATGACGCCTAAATCTTTTTCCTGGGTGGTGGTTCCTAATGTGGAACCTTGCATCGTGTAACCATAGTTTGGGTTGTTCTTCCCTAGGTGCATAACTTTGCACTTGTCCACATTAAATTTCATCTGCCATTTTGATGCCCAGTCTTCCAATCAAGATCCTCTTGCAATTTTCCACAATCCTCTTGGGTTTTAACAACTTTAAATAGTTGTGTCATCTGCAAATTTGATAACCTCACTCGTTATTCCACTTTCCAGGTCATTTATGAATATGTCAAAAAGCAGCGGACCCAGCACAGATCCCTGGGGTACACCACTATTCACCTTTCTCCATTGGGAAAATTGGCCATTTAGCCCTACCCTCTGCTTTCTATCTTTTAACCAGTTCCTGATCCACAATAGTACACTGCCTCCTATCCCATGACTCTTTAGTTTTGCCAAAAGTCTCTGATGAGGGACCTTGTCAAAGGCTTTCTGAAAGTCCAGATACACAATATCAACTGACTCACCTTTGTCCACCTGATTATTCACTCCTTCAAAAAACATAACAGATTAGTAAGACAAGATCTTCCTTGTCTAAAGCCATGTTGGCTGTCTCCCATTAGTCCATGACTATCTACATGCTGAGTAATTTTATTCTTTATGATGGTTTCTACCATTTTTCCCAGTACTGATGTCAGGCTCACCGGTCTGTAGTTTCCCAGATCACCCCTGGAACCCTTTTTAAAAATTGGTGTTACATTGGCGATCCTCCAATCTTCAGGTATTAGAGATGATTTTAATGATAGTTCACAGATTACTAATAGCAGGTCTGCAATCTCATATTTCACTTCTTTCAACACCCTGGGATGTATACCATCTGGCCCAGGTGATTTGCTACTCTTCAGCTTATCTAATAGTTGTAATACATCTTCCCGATGTAGCGATATTTCCTTCAATTCTTCCGCACCTTTAAATACCACTTCAGTCATGGGTAACATCCCTACATCTTCCTCAGTAAAGACTGAAGCAAAGAATTCATTTAGTCTCTCCGCTATCGCCTTGTCTCCTCTTAGTGCTCCTTTAACCCCTTTATCATCTAATGGACCGACTCTCTCACAGGCTTTTTGCTACAAATGTACTTGAAAAGGTCTTTACTTCGCATTTTTGCTTCTGCAGCAAGCTTCTTCTCAAATTCTCCCTTTACCTGCCTTATCAATGCCTTGCATTTGACTTGCCAGTGCTTGTGCTGTTTCCAGGTTTCGTCGTTTGGCTCTTTTTTCCATTTCCTGAAAGATGCTTTTTTGGCAACAGCCTCTGACCTCACCTTTAAACCATGCTGGCAGTTTTTTGGACTTCCTTCCACTTTTCTTAAAGCGTGGAATACAGCTGGTCTAGGCTTCCAAGATAGTATTTTTCAACAGCCAAGCCTGATGTACGTCTAACCTTTGCAACTGCTCCTTTTAGTTTTTTCTTAACTGTTTTCCTCATTTTATCATAGTCTCCCTTTCGAAAGTTGAAAGGTAGTACTGTGTATTTCCTTACTATCCCTCCTCCACTAATTAAATCAAAGGCAATCATGCTATGATCACTATTGCCAAGTGGCCCCAACAACCTTATCTCTTGCACTAGATCTGGTGTTCCACTAAGGATTAGGTCTAATATGGCTTCCCCTCTGGTCGGTTCATGAACCAGCTGCTCCAAGAAGCAGTCATTTATTTCATCTAGGAACTTATCTCCCTAGCATGTCCTGACGTGACACTGACCCAGTCGATACCGGGGTAGTTGAAATCACCCATTATTATTACTGTGCTGTAACTTTTGTTAGCTTCCTTGATTTCTTTGAGCATTTCATCATCCATTTGGTCATTCTGGCCAGGCGCTTGATAGTACACCCCCCACTGCCATTGCCTTCCCCTTTTACATGGAATTTCAATCCATATAGGTTCTACAGCAGATTTTGTTTCCTGCAAAACTTTAAGCCTTTCTGACTCAATGCCCTCTCTAACATAGAGAGCAATCCCTCCACCAATTTGATCAGCTCTATCATTACGATATAGTTTGTACCCAGGTATCAGTGTCCCACTGGTTGTCCTCCTTCCACCATGTGTCTGATATTCCAATCATATCTAACCTCTCATTTAGTGCTATATATTCTAACTCTCCCATCTTATTTTTTAGACTTCTAGCATTTGCATACAAGCATTTTAGAGAATGTAATTTATTCATATTAATTTGGCTATTGTTAGACATGGGTAATTTGGGATCTTTAAGCTCTGTCTGCTCCATACTTGAGGGCATTTGGGCTACTTTACTCTTTTGTGGAACCTCTCTGCTTTTGGTAGTATCCTTCAAAGATACATTCTCCCGAACCATCCGCTCTTGAGCGACTGTCGGCTTTCCCCTAATATCTAGTTTAAAAGCTGCTCTATCTCCTTTGAACTTCCTTTGGAGGCAGGACAATGCTACACGGAGACTGTCGAGAGACAGGGAGGCTCCGCAACGATTTTACAGACACAGCCGCGGTTCCCTAAGAGGCAGGGAGCCATGGCTGCATTAGAAGGGAGGCAGACATGGGGAGAGGTGATGAGGGGGCAGGGAACCTGCAACACGACTGAAATCGACAGTGGGGGGCTGACATGGACAGGGGAGGGGGGGACTGATATGGATGGATGGAAGGGGGCTGACCTGGAAGGATGGAGGGAGGAGGGGCTGACATGGACGGAGGGGGGCTGATATGGAGTGAGGGAGGGAGGGGGCTGACATGGAGTGAGGGGGCTGACATGGACAGAGGGAGGCTGACATGGACAAAGGGGAGAGACAAGGGGACATACTGGACAGATGGGATAAATGCTGGACAGAGCGGGTTAGAATTATAATGGGCTGATGGGGGGGCTAGGACTGGTAATGGGTTGATTAGAGAAGGCTAGGACTGGGAATGGACTGATCAAGGGGGTGTTGGGACTGGTAATGGGCTGACAGGGGGGTAGGGCTGGTAATGGGCTGATTGGGGGAGCCTAGCACTGGTAATGGGGTTGAGCAGGGGGGAGGGGGGACTAGCACTGGAAATGAGCTGATTAGGGGAGGCAAGGACTGGTAATGGGCTGATGGGGTGGGGTAGGACTGGTAATGGACTGATGGGAGGCTAGCATTGGAAATGAGCTGATCGGGGGGGGGCTATGATTGGAAATGAGCTGATTAGTGGAGACTAGGACTGGTAATGAGCTGATGGGGGGGGGTAGGACTGGCATTGGGCTGATTAGGGGAGGCTAGCACTGGTAATGGGGTTGAGGGGGGATTAGCACTAGAAGTTCCCTGTAAAATAGTTCTCCAAGTTATAATGCCCTGTTCAATGTAATTTCAGTTTGTTCAATGTAAACCGCACTGATGCAGAATAGTGCGGTATATAAGAGAATGTAAATAAATAAAATAAAGAAGTGAGCTGACTGGGGGGCTTTGACTGAGAATGGGCAGATTGTGTGGAGGGGAGAATAAAGCTGCTGGCCCTGGAAGAAAACGGGGGCTAAGGCTACAAATGGGCTGATACGAGGGGATGGGAGAATGGCACTGGAAGGGAGTGGATCTGAGAGGGGCTGCCATGGTATTTGTACTAGAAGGGACTGGTCAGTGGGGAAGGAGGGGGACTGGAAGGGAATGGACACCAGTGGCAGTCATGGAAATGCAAGTTGACAATGGAAGGTACTGGGAGTGAGGACTGGAAAGGGGCTGATACTGGGAAGGGGTTACTGGGACTGGAAATAGGCTGATGGAAAGAAGTGAAGAAAACGAAAGATATAAGAAATGGCAGATGGACCATAGACCACAGAAAGAGAGCTAAGAGAAGACAAGAAAGCAGAAGCCTCAGATCACGACCAGCTTGATCAGAGAATAAATTGGTCAGACAACAAAGAGAAAAAATAATTTTTATTTCATATTAGTGATTTGACTACAAAATCATAATTTTGAAATCAAATAATGTTACTTGTTACTGTGATTAATTATTGTGGTTTAAATAAGTACATTTTATAAATTATAACATATTGCAAAGGCCTATAATATATTAATAATTCAACAAATGATTAAAGCGACAATGCGTTAAAAGTAAAGGAAGAGAGACGCATTTGATTTTATCAATGGGGGTCACCACAAGTTGACCAATGGTAAAAGAGGTCACGGTCCAAAAACGGTTGAGAACCACTGTACTAGACCAATCCTGGCTGTGTTAGGCTCCTTAACTAGTAGGTGGAAACAGCCCAGAGCAACTTTCAGCAATATCACTATCATATCTGCTGTCATAGCACAGAGAAGCCAATATACTCCTTCCCAAGCAGTAAGCAAGGCAGAAAAATTCTGAAAATTATCCAATAATTTTATACAAATTATTGGCTCTTACAATTCTTAACTCAGCATCAGACAGTGATACTGAAAATGCAGTCATAAGGCAACAGAAATCCCCAACTGTAGGCAAAGTCTTCCCGGGGCAGGTCCTGGACTGGACAGCATAGTTACTCACCTGTAACAGGTGTTCTCCAGGAATAGCAGGAATCAGTCCTCACTTATGGGTGGCATCGGCACCAACAGAGCCCGCACGGAGCAATTCCCCAGCTTTCAAAGAAAGCCTTTGGGATTGCTGCCACGCATGTGTGGTCCTCTTCCCACACAAAGGTGCCATCTTGCTTAGTCAGGTCCCATAGCTAGAGCCCCACTAAGCAGATGGCAAGGGAAGGATAAAGCGTAGTTACTCACTTGTAACAGGTGATCTCCGGGAACAGCAGGAATTTAGTCTTCACATATGGGTATCGTCGGTACTGATGGAGCCTGCACGGGAACGCTCCCCAGCGTGCAATAGGAACGCTTTTGAGAGCATCCCTCAGCACATGTGCGCTGCCGTCCCGCCTTTCCAACTGTCCCTCTTCAGTTAAGTTTGTAGCTGAGTGAAAGGATAGAGAGAGAGAGAGGAAAGAGACAGAGATAGAGAGACAACTCCTAGGTAGGCATCCTAAAAAAGGTAGGCATCCTTCCTCCCATGGATCTCTGGCATTCCACCAGGGTTGGTGGGCAGGAGTTCAATTAGGTCTGAAAGAGATTTTGAAGAACAGCTTGGCCAAAGAAGGCATCCCGACGGGAGGCTTTATCCAGGCAGTAGTGGGCTGTGAAGGTGTGTACCGAAGCCCAGGTGGCTGCTTGACAAATGTCATCGATAGACATGGCGTGGAGATTAGCCATGGAAGCCGCCATGGTTCATGTTATGAGCTGTGACATGGCCCTGAAGAGGAAGAACCTTACTCATATAAGCAGAGGATATGCATTGGGCAATCCATTTAGATAAAGTTCTTTTGGAGACTGGAAGTCCCAAATGACTAGAGTCAAAAGCTATAAAAAGTTGTGAGGACTTTCTATGTTGCTGTGTTCTATGTAGGTAAAAGGCTAAGGCTCTTTTACAATCCAAAGTATGAAGGTTTCTTTCTGCATTAGAGGCGTGAGGCCTCGGAAAAAATACAAGAAGATAAATTGATCGATTCAAATGAAAAGGCAAAACCACCTTTGGCATAAAGTGTGGATGAGTTCTAAGAACAACCTTATCATGATGAAACCTAGTATAAGGAGGATCAGCCACTAAAGCTAGCAGTTAACTAATGCGAAGTGCAGAGGTGATTGCAATTAGGAAGATGACCTTCCAGGTCAAAAACCTAAGGGTTGTAGTGCCTAAGGCTCAAAAGGCGGCTTCATGAGCTGCCCGAGAACTAGATTTAGATCCCATGCCACCGGTGGTGGCTTAATGGAAGGTTTGGTTAACAGAAGACCTCTCATAAATCTGGATATGAGTGGATGAGAGGAAATTGGTTGTCCATTCAGAGGCTTATAAGAAGCAGCAATTGCAATAAGATGGACTCTTACCGAATTGGTCTTTAGATAAGAATTCGATAAGTGAAGGAGATACTCTAGTATTGATTCTAAAGGTATGACAAGGGGGTTTAATCTCTTCTTGGAGCACCATATAGTAAAACGTTTCCACTTGAAGGCATAAGATCTTCTTGTGGAAAGTTTTCTAGAAGCCTGAAGGATATCCTTTACCTGTTGGGACAGGTTGAAATCCTGGAGGTCTAAGCCTTCAACAACCAGGCCGTGAGATGCAGGGACTGGGTACTCGGATGCCATAGCGTCCTGTCCTCTTGGGAAAGGAGATCTGGAGCATGTCCTAACTCCAGAGATGCAGCTTGAGAGAGATGTAGAAGCAGGGGATACCACGCTTGGCGTGGCCATCGTGGCGCTATGAGAATCATGCGACCCCTGTCTCTCTGAAGCTTGAAGAATGTTTTGGGGATGAGGGGAATGGGTGGGAAGGCATAAAGAAGTCCTGACCCCAGTGAAGGAGGAAGGCATCCCTTGCCTAACAATTGTAAGCCGGAATCCTGGAACAGGGGGAAGTTTGGCATTCAATGGACTTGCAGAAGGGTCTATGTCTGGAGTGCCCCAGAGATGAAATCTCTTTGCCACCTGGTCTAGGTGGAGAGACCACTCGTGAGGCAGTAGTACTCGACTGAGTTTGTCTGCCCAAAGGTTTTGAATACCTGGACGATATACCACTAGAAGGTGAATTTGATACTCTCTGGCAAGGGCCCACAGTCGTAAAGCTTCGTTGCATAACGACAGAGCCTGTCCCGCCCTGCTTGTTCACATAGAACATGGCTACTTGATTGTCCGTCTGAACTAGGACTGTCTTGTAGCTGAGCTGGGCGTGGACTACTCGAAGAGCTAAATAGATTGCTCTTAATTCCAGGTGGTTTATGTGTAGACCAGCCTCCTGTGGAGTCCAGGTGCCCTGGGTAGAGATGATTCAGGTGTGCTCCCCAACCCACCTGTGATGCATCTGTTAGGGTGGCCTGAAAAAGGGTTTGATGGAAAGGAGACCCCACTGTCAGATTTTCTAGCGATTGCCACCATTGGAGGGACAAAATTAGTCGAGAGTTTACTATTTTGTCTGATAAATGTCCTGTGGCCTGTGTCCACTGTGTGGATAGGGCCCACTGAGCTGCTCGCATGTGGAGGCGAGCATATGGGACTACATGAACTGTGGATGCCATATGTCTCAGCAACTGCAGTAGCTCTCGAGCAGTTAGGGAGGATTTCCCTGCTGCTTGAGAAGCTAGCTGCATTATGCAAAGACACTGGGCCTGTGGAAGGAAAGCCTTTGCCTGTCTGGTATCTAGACAGGCCCCCTATGAATTCCAGGCATTGGGAAGGAACAAGTTGGGATTTTGGGAAGTTTATTACCAACCCCAAGTATTGGAGGATTCGCATTGTGCGAGACAGTGCAGTGCTGCCTCTGCAACTGTAGGGGCTCGAACGAGCCAGTCGCCTAAGTAAGGTAAGACGAATATCCCCAGGGTTTGTAGAAATGCAGCTACTACTGCCATGCATTTCGTGAATAACTTTGGAGCTGAAGCCAAACCAAACGGAAGAACCCTGTACTGGAAATGTTTTCCCTTGAAAAGCAATCATAAGAATTTCCTGTTATTTGGATGGATCAGAATGTGAGTGTATGCATCCTTTAAGTCTAGAGAGCAAAGCCAATCCTGGCTTTGAAGGTATAGCAGAAGAGTTCCAAGAGAAATCATTTTGAACTTCTCTCGAAAAAGGTATTTGTTCAATTCTCTGAGGTCTAGAATGGGTCTGTGTCCTGTTTTCTTTGGAATAAGAAAATAGTGGGAGTAAAACCCTGCACCCTGTTGAAGAATGGGTACCTCTTCTATTGCCCCTTGGGCAAGAAGTGTTGAGACCTCGTGATCTAGCAGATTGTCTGCGGAGGTTTGAGAATTGAATTGCTTTAGAATTTGTAGGAGGGGGCATGCTGTGAAAATGGAGCTTGTACCCCTCTCCTACAATGGACAGAGTCCAATCTTCTGCTGTTATCTGATGCCATCTGTTGGCAAAGTGGCATAAACTGCCTGGGATATTGGGGGATTGGGGACCCCTCAGAGGCAGGAAGGCTAAGCTCTCTAGGAAGGAGTCAAAGCCCTTGAGGGGGCTGAACCTGCGGAGCTGGTTGGGCTCTCGGGCCTTTTGGCTTCTTTTGCTGTCTACTTTGCCCCTTTTGGGCAACCTGACCCTGAGTTTGACTCTGTTGGGTATAGGAAGGATAAAATTTCCTCTTTTTGCTGAAAGAGGGTTTTTTATAAGGCCTCTTTTTGGCTGGAGTGGCTGTAGATTTTGACAATCTAGCTAGAGTGGCATTGTCAGCATCTAACTCGTTAGCCTTTTCCTGCCAGTTCTTGCCAAAGAGATTCTCTCCCATGCAAAGAATGTTGCCTAACTTGTCCTGTTGCCAAGTCTGATGCCTGAAGCCAGGCAATCAGTCGTGCTCCAATGGCAATAGCAGAGGCTCTGCTGATGCATTCAAAGCAGTCAAAGGTTGCACAATTCACAAACTTGAAGACATCTTGAGCATGCTTAACTAGAGCAAGAAAGTCTTGTCTCTTGTCATCTGGGAGAAGTGGGCTCATAAGCTCCAAATCTCCTATAACTTCGAGGAACATGCCCCTATATAGTATATATGAACTGATCCTAGCTGAAAGCATGGAAGCCTGAAAGGTTTGGTGCCCAAAAGCGTCCAGAGTCCTGTATTCACGACCTGGGGGATTGGAAGCATGCCTCTCTGCACTTTTCATCCTACGCATAGCTGACTCCACCAGCTGAGTCTTTTGAAATCCAGGACATGGCGGAACTCGATACATAGTATCAAGCCTCCTAGAATGAGGAGATGTAGTCAGGTGTCTCCCACATTCTGAGCATCAAGTTATGCAGAATTTCATGGATGGGCAGAGTGGCTGCCTCCTTTGGAGCTTTAGGATATTGGAGAATTTCCAATTCCTTTGCTCTGGGTTCCTGTTCAGGGGCTACCGTGATTGAAAGGCCCTTGGCCACATCACAAATAAAATCCTTAAAAGACATGTCCTCTGGAGGTGACATTCTGCGTTAGGGAGAAGAGGGATTTTCCAGGAGAAACCCTCTGGTACCTGCAGACTTGTCAGTCTTCAGAATCGGAGGATTCGAAATATTCCTGATCACGATGCTCATGTAAAGCACGGTCCCGGTATCGATCGAAGTCGGTACCGAGTTGATCCGGTACCGATCTGTCGATTCCAGCCAAAGATGGCGTGGGAAGAATTCCCACCGGGGCCGGTACCGGTGTCGGTACCGGCATCGGTATCTATGTCGGTACTGGTGCCCATTGAACCATAGGTGTCAATGGTACCGCAGCTGTGAGAAGAGCTGCAATACTGCATTTGATAGCGAGGAACCTCTGGTCTATCGATGTTGCCGATGCCTGGGTGTCGGTACTGGTGAAAACGGCCAGGACCCCCGAGTATGGCACCAGTAGTTCTTGCGAGGTCGAGGCCTCGAGAACATCCTGGACCCCACTGATGCTTTGGAAGCCGAAGCCTCCTGCAGGGGCTGTTTTGCCCAGTGTGGTTCCCTCAAGGGCAATGCCAATGGCCTCTCGATGCTTAGCAGGAGAGCTACCCTTTGAGGACCGGCTTTTTTGTTTAGTTACCTGAGATCCATGGGAGGAAGAGGAGGCTCTTGAAGATGTCAATGCAATGGATCTGGCATCTGAAGAAAAGAGTACTGAGCTTTGCAGCCTGGTTCTGTCTTCCTCTCCTCTTAGTCATCCCCATACAGGTGAGACATTCAGATGGAGAATGTTCAGGCCCTAAACATTTAAGACACCAATCATGGGTGTCAGTGACGGAAATGGTACTGCCACACTTAGTACATTTTTTAAAACCACTAGTTGGTTTTTCCATGTTTCAGGAATATGAGACCTAATGCCCAAAATGGCGCCTAGCAGCAAAAAAGAAAAGTTTCTGAAGAGAAATAGTTCAAAGTATAACATTTTTTGAAAAAAAAAAAAAAAGGAGAACTGGCGGTACCGGTAGGCGTCATGCGGAGGCAAACGTGACCACAAGAAAACAATTTTAAAGACGGAATTTTCTGCGGTGACAGGGTATGGTCCTGTTGGCTCCGCGAAAAACAAAGAACTGAAGAGGGACAGTTGGAAAGGCGGGAAGGCAGCACGCATGTGCTAAGGAATGCTCCCAAAAGCATTCCTATTGGACGCTGGGGAGCGTTCCCACGCAGGCTCCGTCGGTACCTACGATACCCATATGTGAAGACTACATTCCTGATTTTTCCTGGAGATGAATAGCAACTCTTAAGGGGAGGTGAGAGGGTAGTGGGGACTGATTCCTGCTGTCCCTGGAGAACCTCCAGGAACAAGCAGGAAGTCAGTCCTCACTTATGTGACTCCCCAGCTACAGGCTACCAAACCTGTAGTTCAAAAAATTCCTCTGCGAAGCCGTAAGCAGGAGCAGAAGCAGATGCCCGAAGGAGCCTGAGCCCTCGGGTCCTTGGGGTAAGCTCTCGGTAGCCGCAGAAAAAGGGTCGGAGGGCAGGAGTTACTTATACCCCAAACAGATTACGGAGTACAGCCTGGCCAAAGGTGCTGTCCCGGCAGGACTTCTCTCCAAGCAGTAGTGCAAAGCAAAAGTGTTCACTAAAGACCAGGTCACAGTCCGGCAGATGTCCATCAGAAGCACTGAACGTAGCGAAGCCACCGAAGCCGCCTTGGCCTGGACGCCATGTGCAGTGACTTGCCGATCCAACGGGGCCCCAGCCTTTGTCTGGGTGAAAGCGATGCAGTCCGACACCCAGATGGAGAGGGTACTCTTGGCGACTGCCTGCCCCAGGCGGTTGGGAATGTAGGCAACAGAGCCGATCAGACTTGCGATGACCCTGGGTGCACTGCTGGTAGAAGGCGAGAGTGCACTTGCAGTCGAGTATGTAGGACCGCCGATGTCCGGTCAGCATGAGGTCTTGGGAAGAAGGTCGGCAAGACTATCTCCTGATTGAGATGGAAATCCAAGATAACCTTCGACAGTTACTTGAAGTGGGTACGGAGGACCACCCTGTTCCCGTAGAACCTGGTGTAGGGGGCCTCAGCCATGAGGCTTTGGAGTTTGCTGACTCGCCGAGCTGAGATTAAAGCCACCAGGAAGACTACCTTCCAGGAGAGGTGCCAAAGTGAGCACATCGCCATCAGTTCGAAAGGCAGTTGCGTAAGCTGCATGAGCACGATGTTTAGGTCCCACTCTGCCAGTGTAGGCCGGATGGGAGGCTTGGCAAGTAAGAGGCCCCGCATGAAGAGGGAGACCAGGGGCTACCCTGAGAGGGGTTTACCCTCGATGGAGGTGGCTAGCCGAGATGACGCTCAGGTGCACCTGACCGAGTTGGATTACAGCCTCTCCTGCGAAAGGTGGAGGAGGTACTGGAGAACGGATTGATCTGGAGCTTGGAGCACCAGATCGAGAAGCACCACCACTTAAAGGCGTAAGCCCGTCTCATCAAGTCCTTCCTCGATGCGAGGACCACCTCCTCAACCTCCCCTGGGAGGTGCAGCAAGACTAAGGAGACTCCTGCGTTAGCAGGCCTGGGGCGCAGGCCTGGGGCGCAGCCCAGGGGGACTGGAGGTTCGGACGAGAGCCAGAGCAGGAGCAGGAACCAAGGCTGTTGAGGCCACGAAGGAGCCACGAGAATCACTGAAGCTTGTTCTCGCTGAACCTTGTGGAGGATCCTCGCAATGAGATGAGTGAGAGAAAGTGTAAAGAAGCCCGGAGGTTCAGTTTAGGAGGAACGCAACCGGGCCACCCTGCTTGGGTATGGAACCGGTCCACAGAAGGAGGGAAGCTGCGCATTCACCAGGCTGGCGAAAAGGTCCATGGACAGAGCCCCCACTGACTGAAGAAGAGGCTGGACACCTCCGTATTCAGGCATCACGCGTGTGGGTAGAGGATCCTGCTGAGTCTGTCCATGAGAACATTCTCCTGGCCCGGGAGATAGACCGTTCTGAGGGTCATGCCCCGGTGTATGGCGAAGGAGCAGAAGAGGACTGCCTCCTGGCAGAGGCAGCAGGAACCCGTTCCCCCCTTTTTGTTTATGTAGAAAGAGTAGTTACTCACCTGTAACAGGTGTTCTCCAGGAGCAGCAGGAATCAGTCCTCACATATGGGTGACGTCGGCGCCGACGAAGCCCTCGCGGAGCAATTTCCCCAGCTTTCAAAGAAAGCCTTTGGGAATTGCAGCGCGCATGCGCGGTCCCCTTCCCGCCCAAGGGTGCCATCTTGCTCAGTCTGATGACATAGCTAAAAGACAGCAAAAAATTAGCAAAGACGAAATGATAGGACTGCAACTCCAAGGGGAGGAGGGAGGGTTGTGAGGACTGATTCCTACTGCTCCTGGAGAACACCTGTTACAGGTGAGTAACTACTCTTTCTCCAGGACCAAGCAGGAAGTCAGTCCTCACATATGGGACTCCCAAGCTTAAGGCTACCGGAGGCCTCAAGCGGAAAAATGAGCTCCCACTAGCTCAGAAGCACAGAAGGAAGGAATCTTCTCTGAAAACGCCCCCGACCGGTAGCCCAACACCAGGGCCGGAGGGTAGGAGTTGCCTAAACCTCAAAGAGATTATGGAGGACTGCCTGTCCGAAAGCACTATCCCTGCGGGACTCCCTCTCCAGGCAGTAATGGGCCGCAAAAGTCTGGCTTAAAGACCAAGTAGCGGCCCGGCAGATGTCTGCCAACGGAATGGAGCGGAGATGAGCCACTGACGCAGCCTTCGCCCTAAAATGATGAGCTGTGACTCGACCCTCCAACGAGAGGCCGGCTGCCCCATAAGCCCAGGCGATACAGTCAGCTAACCAAATGGACAAAGTACGCTTGGAGACAGGTAGCCCCAAGTTATTGGGGTCAAAAGAAACGAAGAGCTGAACAGCCCTCCGATGCTCTCGCGTATGGTCAAGGTAGAAGGACAAGGCCCTCCTACAGTCCAGGGTATGCAGGACCATCTCAGCCCGACTAGCGTGCGGCCTGGGAAAGAAGGTCGGAAGAACCACCTCCTGGTTGAGATGAAAAGGAGAAACCACCTTTGGAAGAAACTTAGGGTGAGTCCGTAAGACTACCCTATTCCTGTAGAACCTAGTGTAAGGAGGATCAGACACTAGGGCTTGCAGTTCACTAATGCGCCTAGCAGAGGTAAGGGCTACCAAGAACAAGGTTTTCCAAGAAAGAAAACGAAGAGGGCAGGTAGCCATAGGTTCAAAGGGCGGACAGGTAATCCGCTGCAAGACCACATTCAAATCCCATTCAGGGGCTGGTGGGCGTAAAGGAGGCTAAAGGAGAAGGCGGCTCGGAGAAAACGAGCCACCAAAGGGTGGTGGGAAAGAGGCCTGCCATCCACCGGTGCGTGATGTGAAGAGAGAGCACTGAGGTGGACTCTGACAGAGTTGGACTTAAGGCCCAGATTGGAGGGGTAAAGCAAGTATTGCAAGACCACTGCTACCAAGCAGGAGAAGGGATTCTCAGACTGCTGAGCACACCAAATGGAGAACCGACGCCACTTAAGAGCGTAGGACGTCCGGGTGGAAGGCCTCCTCGAGGCCAAGACAACCTCTTCCACCTCCCGAGGCAGCTGGAGGGGTGCAAGGACTACCCTTTCAGCAGCCAGGCCATCAGATGAAGGGACCGGAGGTTGGGGTGTAGGAGAGACCCTTGATCCTGTGTCAGGAGATCGGGCTGAAATCCCAGAGAAAGAGGAGTGTCCACCGCCAGCTGCATGAGAAGCGGGAACCAAGGTTGTCTCGGCCACCGGGGAGCCACTAGGATCAGCGAGGCTTTGTCTCTGAGAACTTTGAAGAGTGTTCGAGACACCAGCGGCATGGGAGGAAAGGCATACAAGAGGCCTGTGGACCATGGAATCAGAAAAGCATCTGCCGCTACTCGGAGAGGATGCGGTTGTCGAGAGCAGAATCTGGGAAGTTGCCGGTTCAGAGGACTGGCAATCAGATCCATGGTGGGGAGTCCCCACCTGAGAAAGATCCGCTGAACCACTAATGGATCCAATCTCCACTCGTGTGGTTGGAGGATCCTGCTTAGCTTGTCTGCCAGGTAATTTTCCTGACCTGGGAGATAGACCGCTTTGAGGAGGATGCTGTGGTGGACGGCCCAAGAGCACAGCCTTCGTGCCTCCTGGCAGAGAAGGAAGGAGCCTGTGCCTCCTTGTCTGTTCACGTAGAACATTGCAACGTGATTGTCCGTTTGGACCAGCACAGACTGGTGAGAAGTGAGGTGGGAGAAGGCTCTCAGAGCTAGGCGGATAACTCTGAGCTCCAGGAAGTTTATCTGCTGCGCAGACTCCCAAGGAGTCCAGAGGCCTTGAGTACATTTCCCTTGGCAATGTGCTCCCCAACCCAGGAGAGAAGCATCAGTTGTCAATACCTGAGAAGGCAGAGGAGATTGAAAATCCACTCCCAGTAGCAGGTTTGGCAGATGAAGCCAACACCACAGAGAAGAGACCAGCAGGTCGGAGACCTGTACTGAGTCCGTCAGGCTCCCCATGGCCTGATGCCATTGAGTGCGAAGGCACCACTGAGCAGGTCGCATGTGCAGGCAGGCATTGGGGGTCACATGGACCGTGGAAGCCATATGGCCGAGCAGTCTCAGAAACTGCCTGGCAGAGACCAGGGAATTGCTGTGAAAGTGGCTGGCGAGATCCATGAACCTGTGTGCTCTGTCTAGAGGAAGGAAGGCCCGCGCCTGAAGTGTGCTTAACCTTGCGCCGATAAATTTGAGATCTTGAGAGGGGAGCAAAGTGGACTTTGCGAAGTTTATGACAAAGCCCAAGTGCTGGAGTAGAGACATAGTGCGATGAGTGGCCTGAGTGGCCTCTTGGGAAGACTGGGCCCTGATGAGCCAGTCGTCCAAGTATGGAAACACAAAGAGGCCTTGAAGTCTTAGATAGGCCGCCACCACTGCTAGGCATTTGGTGAACACCCTGGGGGCAGAGGATAGGCCAAAGGGCAGTACTCTGTACTGGTAATGATTTCCTCCCACAACAAACCTGAGATATTGCCTGTGGTCTGGATAAATAAGGATGTGAGTATAGGCATCCTTGAGATCTAAGGAGCATAGCCAGTCTCCCTGCTGGAGGTAGGGCAGCAGGATTCCAAGGGTAAGCATCTTGAACCTTTCCCTTGCCAGGAACTTGTTGAGGTTTCGCAAGTCCAGGATGGGTCTGAGGCCTCCTGTTCTTTTTGGTATCAGAAAGTACCTGGAATAAAAGCCTTGACCTCTCAGGTGGTGGGGCACCGGTTCCACAGCCTGTTCCTGAAGAAGACCTGTTAACTCCTGAAGGAGTAAGTCCCTGTGCAGAGGGAGTCTTGGAGGCTCCCCTGGAAAGTAGGAGGGAGGTACCTGGTGAAAGTGTAGAAGATAGCCTTTCTGAACTATATGAAGCACCCAGGTATCTGAGGTGATGGCTGACCACCTGTGGGCAAAGTGGACCAGCCGGCCTCCTGTGCTGAGAGAAACCAGCTGAGGGGAAGAGGCTATGCTGATGGAGTCAAAAACCCCCACCCTGCTGAGCAGGGGCCGGGGTTGTGGGCTTGGGGGCCTGTTGCCTACGGGACCCATTACCCCGTCCCTTGGCCTGCTGACCCTTTTGGGGAGCTGCGGAGGCCTGATACTGAGGGTAGTGTTTATAGGCAGCCGCCTTCCTCGGGTAAAAGGGCTTCTTCCCCGAGCCCTTCTTCTTCTGAGAAGGGGCAGAGGTTTTTCTGGACAGCCTAGTTCTGGTCAGAGTCTCGGTCTCGATTTGTGCAGCCTTTTCAGCCATGGGCTTGCCAAAGAGGTTTTCACCTCTACAGGGGACATCGACCAACTTGTCCTGGACCCATGGCTTGAGGTCGGATGACTGAAGCCAGGCCTGTTGGTGGGCACCGATGCCGGCCCCGGCTACTCGAGCTGATGCTTCGAAGCCATCGTAGGCTGCTCGAGAGATAAACTTCAAGCACTCTCGAATACCAGTGGACAAGGCTTGGAACCTCTGCAAAGGTTCCTCGGAGAGACCAGCAGAGAACCCGGCAATTTCTTTTGCCAGATCTCGGAGATACATGCCCATATAGAGCTGGTAGGTCTGGACTCGACAAGCAAGCATAGAGCCCTGGAAGCACTTTCTACCGAGGGCATCCAGGCTCCGGGCCTCCCAGCCGGGAGGCAGCAAGGAGTGCATCTTCTGACTCTTGAGTCGATGCATGGCCGATTCCACCACCATGGAATGGTGCGGTAGTTGTGCCTTTTGGAACCCAGGGCTCTTGCGGACTCGATAAATGGAATAGACCCGCTTGCTTAACACCGGCGCCAGGCTCTCCCAGATGCGGAAGAGAAGCCGTTCCAGTATCGGAGGAACCGGTACAGTAAAGGCCTCCTTCGGGGGAGAGTCATACTGGAGGGCATCGAGCTCTTCGGCTCGAGGCTCCTCCTCGGGATCCACGGGGAATGCCAAGGCCTTGGCCATATCCCGCACGAAGTCCGAGAACCGGGTATCCTCCGGGGGGGGACCATCTCCGAGGTTCGGACTCGGGTGAGTCCGATGGGACACACCGAGTCCGAAAAGTACCAGGTGACTCTTCGTCCTCGGTTTCCCAGTCTGATTCCTCGGAGGAGGAATCGAGCGGCTCTGGTCGGGCGGAAACCGATGCCCTCCGCCCCGACGCCGAGGGTGTCGGCATCGACGACCTCGGTCCCAAACGGGAGGCCGAGGGAGACCGCGACCGAGGATCGACTCGAGCTCGTATGGACTCGAGGATCGGCTCGGTCTCCGGGGTCGACGTCCCGGTGGCCGGGGCAGATGCATTGGCGAGGCCAGCAATCAATGCTCGCTGCTGGTCCATGAAGGCAGACAAACTGCTCTCCAAGGCCGTCAACCTGAGTCCAAGCTCAGGAGACCCAGCAGCCCCCGACTCGGGCCCCTCCGACGTCAGCTCCTTCGGAGGCGAGTCCACGAGGACTACAGTACTCACGTGTCCAGGCGACTCCATTTCGAGACGAGGATGTTTCGAAGGCCTCTCCGACTCCGAGGACCCGGGATGGCTATCGGGGCTATGCGACCTGGCCCTCGAGGAACCAGGAGCGTCCACCGACGCCGCCCTCGCGGGTTTTTTCTTCCGATGTTTCTGGGTAGGAGACCCCCGCTCAGAGGAACTCCGACGATGCTCAGGACCGGAG
Source organism: Ichthyophis bannanicus (assembly GCA_033557465.1). NCBI lineage: Eukaryota > Metazoa > Chordata > Amphibia > Gymnophiona > Ichthyophiidae > Ichthyophis > Ichthyophis bannanicus. The sequence goes on from CM066034.1 coordinate 924,045,223, forward strand.
TCCCGGGACGTCGAAGCCTCTGACGAGGTCCGGGCCCGGCCGGACGCGGAGTCAGAGAAGATTCGTTCCCTTTGATGCTGCCGACTCCTCAATGCTTTTGAAGACATCTTACTACACGGACCACAGATCATCGGGTCATGATCGGGTCCGAGGCAGCGGAGGCAGCAGTCGTGTGTGTCGGTAAGAGACATAAGTTTCTTACACCGATCACACTTTTTAAACCCGCTGGCAGCCATCGAGGGAAAAAGGGCCCCTGCGAGGTCAAAAGACAGGGTTGCCAGTGAAAAATAAAAAAATGGCGCGAACGCGTGTCACGAAGGACAAAAAACCGAAAAATAAAGAACGGACCCGATACCGGTGTAGCGGGTCCGGGCGGGAAAAGGATCCGGCGTCGAACCGAGAAAGAATAAGAAATAAAGAAAATCAACTTTTTCTGCGGCGATCACAAACAGCGTCTGTAGGGCTCCGCGGAAAAAAGACTGAGCAAGATGGCACCCTTGGGCGGGAAGGGGACTGCGCATGCGCGCTGCAATTCCCAAAGGCTTTCTTTGAAAGCTGGGGAAATTGCTCTGCGAGGGCTCCGTCGGCGCCAACATCACCCATATGTGAGGACTGACTACCTGCTTGGTCCTGGAGAAGCTGCCGATACTGGAAAGTCAATCTGGGACGTATCGATCGGTCCCGAAGGCACTGAGAACGCCAGATGATGATCCCTGGCGAAGAGTGGATCACTCAACACCAGTGCCGATGCCGGGGTATCGGTACCGCTCGAAGCGGATGCCACCACCGAGCATGGCTCAAGTATGTTCTGTGAGGGGTGAGCCCCAGGAACAACCTGAAACCCCTGAAAGGCTTTGGAGACCGAAGACCCCCGCCGGGGTTTTGAAGCCAATAGGGTCTTGAGGGCAAGGCCGGAGCCGTCATCATGCTTGGCATGAGACCTACCACTCAAGGATTGGCTAGTTTTAACAGGTTACCTGATCCTGTAGAGAAGAATTGGTCGGTGCCCTGACACTGGAAGGGAACTCGGTATTGAGGGAAACTCGAAATGAAAAATGTCTTCTCATAAAATTGTAACCTAATGGCTCCGGAGGAAAAGGGTCAGGACCCAAACAGGTTAGACACCAATTATTGGAGTCTAAAAAGCAAACTGTATTTCCACAGTTAAGGCACTTCTTAGGAGAAGGCTGCTCCATGATGGAGAGGCCTTACAGGCCCAAAAATTTAAGACAGAAACTGAGGGAAAACTGTCCCTGAGTTTGAGAAAAAAGAAAAGAAAAAAACCCACCGGCGGTACCGGTGGAGGCGGGAAAAACAGCCGCAACCACAAGAAAAAAAGAATTAAAGAAAAAGTTTTCTGCGGTGACAGGAGGACGTCCTGCCGGCTCCACGGAAAAACGAAAACTGAGGAGAGACAGTTGGAAAGGCGGGAAGGCAGCACGCAGGCGCTGAGGGATGCTCCCAAAAGCTTTCTGATAGGACGCTGGGGAGCGTTCCCGTGCAGGCTCCGTCGGTACCGACGTACCCATATGTGAAGACTCATTCCTGCTTGTTCCTGGAGATACTAAGGATCCTTTACCCAGGCCCTGCTTCAAAAAGCCTCTTCCTCCCAAATTCCCACCTGGCAAGTCAACTGACCTCCCAGGTCTAGCATCAGCTGAAGCGCTGAAGGCTCAGCCTTGCAGGATTCATGGCATCCAGAATGGCAGCAGTTCCCGCTGAAACCGCGGGGCCGCCATCATCTCCTGATGCACTGTCTCCGGACCTCCTGGACTGCCCCCAAGTCCCTCTGCAGCAGTCGTGTCTTCTCTAAGGCAGCCACAACACAGCTTGATATTCGAGAGCTGTGCCCTCTGGTTGCCACATACTGCACACCAGCAGCTATCCATTGATTCATGGTTCCACTGACGATTTAGCTACACCCCCATGCCTTACTGCACTCTACCGGTGCCGATGTTGGGCTTATCCAGAGCCGCGCCCCCCGCCCCCTCCCAAGACCAGATGCTGCTCCCGCAGTTCGTCTTCAATTATGCCATTCCTACTTTAAAAAAAAAAAAAAAAATTCTTAAAGGCTCAGGCACCCACGCTACCTCTGGCCCCCTCCCAAGAGTTGGGGAGGAAGGGAAGAGGGAGTCAGCTGGAAGGGGCGACTGGGGGAGGAACCCAGCACCACCAGGTTTTGCATTCCAGGCCTGCTATCAAGTTACAGCCTAGCTCCAAAATACAGCATGCACAGGCTATGCTCACCACTTACTGGAATCTGAGAAATACTAGCTTTGGTCAGGTGACACGTTACCTGTACCAGGCTTTGAGCTTGTGTTTCTCAGTCTCCAACCTGCTGGTTGGTGAGCATAACCCATTCGTTTGGACTAGACTGGAGGGACAATTTGGAAGAAACCTTTAATCAGCCTCAACATGATCATGGAGGCAAGTTCGATTCCCTCCCAGTGTGTGGAGGGATTGGAAATCATTGCTTACAATCCCAGTTGTGGCTGCACACAAGGACAGACAACATCTGGAATAGTGCCAAAGTTCTGAATTTTTCTGTTGCACTTCAAACAGGGCTGAAATTCCAACTTTAGTATGCTTTCCATTCCTTTTTTCTCTCAAAATCAGGCAAAATAATAAATGAACTGACAAAACCAATGTCAGAAAAATATTGCTTTTTAAGCTGAAAAGATTTTAGGAGAGGTTTCCCCCCCCCCCCCACTCTGCTCAATGGGCACAAAACAAAACTGAAGCTGAGGGTGACTGATGTGCCTAGGAAGGGTTGCACATATGCAACATTAAGTTCTAAGCTGTGGGAAAGGAGTTCTATCCCAGTGCCATCAGATTGCATCACTCACTTTTGTGCCTATCATGCTTGTTAATGGAAAAAAAAGTTCACACTGCCTCTTTGAAACACACACAAGCATTAAAACGTGTAGAAATGTTATAAGCCTGATGCACGCTACTGCAGCAATCTGCAGATTTCAAAAAAAAAAAAAAAAGAGAAAAAAAAGAAAAATAGAAGTCATTAAAAAGTAACAATTTTGAAATTGTTCTACCATTTAAATACAGCATTCTTAATCATGCTCACATTATTCAAGTCAACATCTCAAAAAAACCCTAGGAATGGGAAAGGTGAGCAGAAATGTGTGATGCACTAGGAGTAGCAGCCATAGAACCAACAGTCAGCTACTGTTTCATTTAATGACATGTCCAATCAAGCTTTTCAAAGCAAAGACAACCATTTGCAAAATCGTTTAATATTGCGACTTAATCTTTTAGGGAAGGTATATATCCTACTCCCTTGAAACAAGTAATCATGTGATACTGAAGCAGTTATTAGACAACTCCGATTCCCTTAGTTGATCAGTTACAGACATTCAGGCCGATGCAGAAAGCTGGTGCTAGACTTGCGCTGAAGCAATTTGTTTTATGTTCCTGACAAAGCACACATTTTAGCGTGCGATGCAGGAAGGATATGGTATGCAAATAAACGCTGCGTTAACCGTACACATGCAAATGAGCCACTGCAGCGTTAAACTGGGAGAGCAAGCCAAACATGCACACAAGAAGCCTGCACTAGTTTGGCTTGCTCTCTGGGTACCACCTGGCTAATTTGCACATCAGTCCTGACAGTATTTTGATGGCATCAGGAAAAGCCCTGCCCCATGCCATCAAAACACTGTCAGGTGCCTGTGCCCCAACAAAGTATCTGGTGGTCTAGCAGCCCCTATACCCCCCATCTTGTAAAATGGTGACACCTGGCCCCATGACTGGGATGCACCGAGTGAAGTCAGACTGCAATATAAAAGGTAGACTAATATGGCGGAAAAGAGGAGCACATAGGCAGTGCTCCTGCCTACTTTAAGATACAGGGGGGGGGGAGAGGTTTGGATTTAGGAGCCGCTAGACCAGCAGGTGATTTTTAGTTTATTTTACATGGGGGGTACAGGGGCCACTAGACCATCGGGTACTTTGTCAGGACATCGGCCCCTGACAGTGTTTAGATGGCATTGGGGGCTTTTCCCGATGCTGCAATCATCCCAGATGCCATCAAAACAGTGTTTGGGGGGGGGGGGAATGGGGCTGCTGGGCCACCAGGGATTCTTTTTTGTCAGACAAGGCCCCCAACAGTGTTTCGATGAAATCAGGGCCCCCGATGCCTAGATCATCTTCTCCTCAGATGATCAGGCATTGGGGACGGCACCCTGCGCCATCAAAATACTGTCAGGGGAACGCGTTAGAGGTTTTAAGTCTCCTTGGACCCTGCAGTAAAAATGTTGGCGCTATGGCTGATTGCAAAATACTCTATGCTGGTCTCTGCATCTGGCATAGCCATGATTTGCATAGCAAACCATTATGTGCAGCTGATTAAAATACATTTAGATAGATGGAAACACTGATGGAAAAACTAGCACCCAATTGACGCCATGTGTGTTTTCTGCATTCAAAGTGTGCTTAAACGTGGCGTTATGGGTTCATAAAGGCCGTGCTAGCTTTCTGCATCAGCCCGATTGGTAGATACCCAATTTGTTTCCAATCCAATTTAGTTTAGTTTTAGACCTCATCATGAAAAAAAACTATTTTCTTCTATTGATTCTTCATAAGAACACAAGACATGCCATACTGGGTCAGACCAAGGCCCATCAAGCCCAGTACCCAGTTTCCAATAGTTGCCAATCTAGGTCACAAGTACCTAGTAGTTTCCCCAAAAGACTCAGGTTCCACAATGCTTGTATTGGGGCAAGTAGTGGATTTCCCAGGTCCCTTTTAATAATGATTTATGGACCTTTCCTCCAGGAACTTGTCCAAACCTTTTTTAAACCCAGCTACACTAACAGCTTTTACTACATCCTCTGGAAACGAATTCTAGAGTTTTATTACATGTTGAGTGAAAACATTTTCTCTTATTAGTCTTAATTTTTACAGAGGTTTGAGCAAGGCCAGTTGTTCGTTCTAGTGCTGCTTGATGTTTCCACAGCTTTTGATACAGTAAACAGAGAAATTAGACTTACCTGCTAACTGTTGTTCCTTGAGGAACTCCAGTCCAATCCCGCACCTCTGGGTAATGCACCTCCTCCTGCAGCTTGGAGACTGGGCATGTCAGATTCTGAAGTCACTTGCACATATACTGCTGGCACCTCCCACCATCTCCAAGTGACCTAATGACAAAGCCGACTTAAAGGAGCAACAAATAAGTAGCTAAATTCTCAAGTAAATATGTTAACTAAACAAACACAACTGTCCCTTCCCACAACTAGAGGAAACTCCTCCCTGCACTGCCGCAGGACAGCTGGAGAGATAAGGAGAGAGAGAGCACGCAACAAAGCGCGACGTAAAAGAAAGAATAGTAAGAGGAAAAATAGGCTGAGCCGCACAAGGCTCGTGACCACCCTTCGCCCCAACTGCACCTATCGTAGTCAAACAAGCTCCGCCTTAGACGACCAAACCACGGGTGGGATCCGGGACTGGACTGGAGTTCAAGGAACAACAATTAGCAGGTAAGTCTAATTTCTCTTTCCTTATCGTCCCTCCAGTCCAGTCCCACACCTCTGGGATGTAACAGCAGTACATTAATAGGAGGGACCTGTCAAACCGGCCCACAAAACTGCCGATCCAAAACAGGCATCCTCTACCGCATGGACATCCAGACAATAATGCCTACTGAAGGTATGCAAAAAGAACCATGTAGCTGCTTTGCAAATTTCAACTTAAGGAACCAAAGTATACTCCACCCACGAAGCTGCCTGAGCTCTAGCAGAATGAGCCCGCAATCCTACAGGGACCTGACGACCTTGTACAATATAAGCTGATGATATCGCCTCACGGACCCATCTGGAAATGGAGGCCTTGACCGCCGCTTTGCCCTTATGCGGCCCTCCAAACAGGACAAACAACCGATCAGACTTGCGAAAAGGCTCCGACGCTTTCAGATGACAAAGAACCCTCTTTACATCCAGCAAGCGCAAATTATGGTCAGAGACGCTCTTCCTCGAAGCCCCTAAAACTGGCAAGGATACTGGTTGATTCACATGACATGCTGAAACCACTTTCGGCAGGAAAGACGGAAGAGGACACAAAACCACCTTCTCAAAGGAGGACAGAAACGGCTCCCGGCAAGACAAAGCCTGCAACTCAGATTCAGCACGCCAAACAGATTGCTACTAGAATGAGAGCCTTCAACATCAAATCCTTCAACGAGGCCTGGCTCAAGGGCTCAAAGGGCTCTCTTGTCAACGCCCCTAAGACCAAATTGAGATCCCAAGGAGGGATCATGGCTCTCCTCGGAGGACGCAGACGAGACACTGCCCTCAAGAAACATAAGACATCTGGGTGGGAGCCTAAGGCAATGCCCTGAATCTTTCCATGATAGCAACTGCTCCCCCCTACCAGCACTGCCACACCAACACACTATGATTACTCTGTGATTCGACTTGATGTGATGCCTATATGTAAATAGTTATCCCGGTTTTACCCAAGTTTAAGCACCTGTTCATTGTAAATACGGAGCAGATTCTTGCACCGTATAAGTTTTCTGTTATGTAAACCGCACTGATGTTGAATAGCGCGGTATAAGAGAGACTAAATAAAGCAATAGCTGCCAGCTGAACTCTTAAAGAACTGGCTGCTAGCCCTTTATCAAAACCATCCTGCAAGAAACTCAACACCTCCGGAATAGCCACAGAGGCCAGCTGCACATTCCGTGCCTTGCAATCCACAAAAATATGCCAAAACACGAACGTAGGCTAGGGAAGTTGACCTTTTTCTGGCTATGAGCAAAGTAGAGATTACCACTCCAACCCTTCTTCCTTAGCCTCGCCCTTGCAATGGCCAAGCCGTAAGCGAGAATCGATCCACTTGCGGCATTCGAAGAGGTCTCTGACTTAGGAGATCCTCCCACACTGGAAGCCGCCATGGCCGACCATCAAGGAAGCGCATTAAATTGGCGTACCACGGACATCGCGGCCAATCCATAGAAATTAACAGAATGCGCCCCCAATGAGCTTCGATGCGCTGAACTACCCAGCCTATGAGCACCCAAGGGAGGAAGACAGAGGAGCCCCTCCATAGACCACTGTTGCAGCAAGGCAGCCAGACCCTCGGACATCTTTTCTCACCTCCTGCTGAAGAAGTGGCTCACTTTGGCAGACAGGAAGGTAGGCATCAGATCCATAATGGGCGTTCCCCACCTGCGGACTATCTGAGCAAAGACCTCCAAGTGAAGTTCCCACTCCCCGGAGTCCACACAAACCAGACTGAGATAGCGGGAGAAGACACTGTGATGGCGGACTATGTGTGCTGCTGACAGAGCCTGAAGACAAGGCTCTGCCCAGCTGAACAAGGCTTCCGCCTCCTCTTCCAGAGCCGCGCTGCCTGTACCGCCTTGCCTGTTGAAATACGTCACAGTGGAGGCATTGTCCGAAAGAACTCAAACTGCTCGACCCAGGAGGCTGGACTCGAAGGCGTGGAGTGCCAGAGCTACTGCTCTCAATTCCAGATGGTTGATCGACTGAGCTTCCTGTCTGTTCCAGCTTCCTTGCGCAAAGAACTCCCTGCAATGAGCCCCCCAACCCACCAGACTGGCATCAGTTAAGACAGGAACCCATTGTGGCTGCTTGAGAGGCATGCCTGCCGCCAAATTCTCTGGCCGAAGCCACCACCGAAGAGCATCCCTGACTCTCCCCAGACAGGGCAGACGTTTGGTCAGAGTCCCCCTGGTGGGGCCAGCGACAGAGTAAGGATCTCTGCAAAGGGCGCATGTGCGCTCTCGCCCATGGCACTACCTCTAGAGTGGCTGCCATCGTTCCAAGAACTCAAAGATACTGCCAGACCGTTAGCGCAGGGCACTTCAAAAAACTGCGCACCAAGAGATGAAGCCCTTGGGCTTGGTGATCCGGCAGAAAAACTGTTCCCACTCAAGTGTCGAACTGGACCCCCAAGGGCACCAATCTGCTCTTGGCCACGTTGACTACCCAACCAAGGCTTTCTAGGAGCTGCACCACTCTCGGCCCTGAACGTCACTTGGATCAGCCAGTCATCGAGATAAGGGTGTACTGTCGTGACCCCAGCCCCGGCCAAGGGCCTAGAGGCATAGGGCTGCCAATTTTAGTCCTCTAATAAAGGAATTAAACACTATTCTTGTCCACAGGGAGGCATTCTGGGACTTGTAGTTTTTCCTCGTTCAAGGATAGTCATGTAAGCCAAGGGTTAAAGGCAAAGACAAAAGTTTATTTTTCCCCAAAAAGCACTAAGGTTCAAACACACGTCAGAATATTCTTCTCCAAGCAATACTTCAGAAATTATACATAAGCTGGAACTGAGGAAGCTTTATAAGCTTTTAAAACATGTGCAGTTTTCATAAAGTAATCAGCAAAACAAAATACAGCTTCTCTGTTTAAGCAAAGTTAAATGTCCTCATTTACCTTCTGCTCCTTTAAACACAAAAATGTAGAAGCTGGCACTGCTTCTCAAGACCTTTATCAAGCATTTCTCATCAACAGACTTTCATAGCTTCTGTCTGGCATAATGTACAATCCATTGGCAATTCACCTGATATGGAGTTTTGCTCCGCACAGTCCACTTGCATATCCTCTTGTTCTAAAGCATATACGTCTGGCTCTGAACTCCCACAATCTGCTCCTCGGTGAATGCTCTGGGGAAATCCCTGGACCCCCCCTCCAGCACTGGTTTCTCCGGTAAGGAATGTCTGTACCTCTAGTATGGGATATCTCTCCCTGGTTCAGTTGCCTTGGTTCCTCTCCGCTGTTCAGCCACAATTCTTTGCTCCAGGCTGGGTTTTGGTTACTTCTAGCTATAGCCTTGTTCACCCACCTTTGAGCAGCTTGAAACTTTCGGTCCGAGACCCGAGGTAGAAGACTTCCCTGCTTTCTTTATCTAAGCAAAGCACACATGGTTTCTTGGCTCTCAGGCTCCTTCCACGTCCTTCTCCTTCCCCTGATGTTTCCTCTGAGTTCCTCTCTCTGAACTCCTGGAACAGCTGAAACACGCTGAACTCTGAACCTGCCCACGATTCTGGACTGGAACTGGAACACAAACAGTTTGAACCGCAACCTGATCCTGAACCCCCTTCTCCCCTTCTGAGCAGGGTTTATAAGGCTGCTTCTTAACTAGCCTTTCTCTGTCTCTGCACAGGTGTTTGCCATTACCCCCTAAGCTTGCACTTACGTCAGCACAGCTTGGGTGTGGCAAACTGGCTCTATCAACTCCGTGCTTTCTTTGACTGCAGTTTGGAACCTGTGAATTTCAGGAATGTCTTTCCTTAAAGGTATATTCACTATCTTTTCCTATTTCCATCGGTTCAGCAGGGCTCTCATCACAGTACCAACAATCCCTTTTTGCAAAGAGCCGCCGCCACAACCACCACCACCACCACCACCACCATCACACCTTAGTGAAGGTGTGTGGTGCTGTCGCTAGACCGAACAGCAATGCCTGGAACTGAAAATGCCTGTGAGGCACAGCAAAACCTTAGAAAGTGTTGATCTGGCCTGATCAGAATGTGCAGGTATGCTTCGGTGAGATTGAGACACGTCAACAATTCCCCCTTTCACACTGCCACGATAACTGACCGCAAAGTTTCTATGCGAAAATGCGGCACCCGAAGACAATGTTTACCCCCCTTGAGGTCCAGAATTGGACGAAAGGACCTGTCTTTCTTGGGGACCACAAAATAAATGGAGTATCAACCGCAGCCATAATGCTCTTGAGGAACCGGAACCACTGCTCCCAGCTGAAATAGGCAAGACAGTGTCTCTATCACCGCCACATTCCATGCCCTGCAAGGAGACAGAACAAAGAAGGCTGCCATTGGCCGGGCGAATTCAAGTGCATACCCATCGCGAATGACTTCCAACACCGGTCGGATATTATCTGGACCCAGGCTGAGAGAAAATCCCGTAGCCAACCTCCCACGGGTTGAACCGCAGCATGGGTCCTCCTCGCTTCATTGGGTCTTTCTAAATCCTGAGGAAGAGGGACTAGCAAAACCTCTGCCCTCTCCCCGAAATCCCCTGAATGCTTGACCATGAGAGGGAAACCTCCCCTTTTGGAAACTTCCCAGGCAGGAGGTATGAAGACACCGGAAATCCTGCAACTGGCCTCGCGAAGGAGTCGCTGTCCAACCCAGCTTTGGCTTATCCTCTGGCAAGCGACCTCATTTTAAATTCCCCCAAGTCCTTGACCAACTTGTCGAGGTCCTCCCCAAACAGCTTCCCCTTGAAAAGGAAGCTTGCTAAGCCGTGATTTGAGGAGCTGTCCGCTGCCCAATTCCGTAGCCAAAAATAACGCCATGCTTTTAGCCAACCCCCTAATTAGGTCATAGTGGAGATCGGCCAGGTAAGCCGCTCCAGATTCCAGTCTATTTATGTCTGCCACATGCTCTTAAGTCTGCTCTCCTGGAAGTTGCAGGTGCTGCGACCAGCGGAGACAGGCTCTTGCTACCCAAGTTCCACAAATAGAAGCTTGAAGGGATAATGCATTGACCCTGAAGGCCTGCTTCAACAAGGAGTCCAACTTCCGGTCCTGTCCATCCTTTAGGGCAGCACTGCCCTCTACCAGAATGGTCGTCTTTTTGGTGACTGCCGAAACGGCGGCATCCACGTGAGGAGAACGAAACATCTCACGCTCTTGGTCTGACAAGGGGTAGAGACGAGTCATGGACCTAACTCCCCTTAGACCTGCCTTTGGAAGGTCCCACTCATCCTGAATCATCTGCCTGACCACACAATGAACTGTAAGAACTGCCTGCACCTTCCGTACTGCCTGGATGAGAGGATCCTCCAATGCCTCATACTCTGCCAGTTGAACCACCGCCAGATTGAGAGCCTGAAGTGACTCCGTAATTAAAGCTGGCAGCTCCTCCCTACGAAAAACTCAGATAATCCTAGCCTGGTCTTCAGGCTCCGGAATCTCACTTTCGAGCTCTTCCACAACTGCCTCTGGCCTTATCTCAAAATCGTCCCCCTCTATCCAGTCAAACAGCAATGGTTGTTCCTCTACAGACCGAGCCCTCTTAAATCGGTCCTACTCCCGAGGTTTCAACCTTCTCCGTGAAGTGCGGCCCACCCTGGCCCCAATAACTGAGAGATCCGTAGCAGCACCCTGTTGGCACAAACAAAAGGCCTGATGCAATAAAAAACTCCGGGGAAAATCCCGCCAGAGCCCCGCCCCCCAAGACTGGAGGGACAGAAGGACCTGGAGCCGTCAGGGCCGCGCCCCGCGGAGAGACAGGAGCCTCCAGCAGAGGACTAACCTCCAAAGAGGTCTGAGCCCGCTGCCCAGCCGAAGATGCCACATCTTTAGACTTATCTTGAACCTCCTGCTCCATGTTAAGTGCTTCAGTTGCACAGCCGTGGCACACCCTGGTGTCCGAGACCGTCTCCCGTCAGGTACCACAGACAAGACACTGGATGCGCAGACATTAGACCAAACCCCTGCGCTTGTAAAAAAAAACCTAAAGGACAGGAAAGAGCAAAAACAAGAAACTGGCTTAGGCTACCCCTACCCAGGACCAGCCAAAAGTCTCCCCAGGAAAGAAACTAGCAAGAAAAATAAAATACAAAAAACTTTTTTTTTTTGCTCTTAATACTTCTCCTACAGCCCGAAAAACTTCATAAGATTAGAAATAGCCCATTTGCTTTTAAATTCCCAGAACGCTGAGAAGAAAAAAATACTGATTAAGATAGCTCTCCGCGAAAAAAGACATTGGAACTGGGCCATTGAGCGGTTAAAGCTAGTAAACGCAAACGAGCTCTCCACAAGGCAGAAGTCCGCATCTGAAAAGCCTACTGCCGTTCCTCCAATCGCGGGACTCACCTTCGGGACATCGGGCCTGAAAAGACCATTCTGCAGCCAAGCCCAGCAACACTGATAATGCTGGAGGAAGGCACAATGTCGGCAAAGGCAGAGAGTGAATAAACCCGACAGCTCCTCACTCGCTGACGAGATCAGGAGCCGTCCAGATAACGTGAGAGCCACTCAGCTCCTCTCCGTACAGACGAGGGAAAAGACGAACTCCGAAACGGCAGCAGGGGAAGAGAACCTCTTCATGTTTTGTTTTGTTGTTTTACACACACACACACACACACACACACACACACACACACACACACACAGCAACTTTAAAACAATTGCACCCCAAAGGAAAAAACACATGGAAGACAGAAAAAAAAACAAACTCAAAAAACCCTAGCTACTCTAAAATGCTCATTTGTTCCTACAGTGAGCCCAGCACCTAGGCTCACTACCACCTCCAGCTGCTTGGAGACTGAGCACACTGGGAGCTGGTGGGAGGTGCCAGCAGTATATGTGCAAGTGACTTCAGAATCTGACATGCCCAGTCTCCAAGCTGCGAGAGGAAGTGCATTACCCAGAGGTGCGGGACTGGACTGGATGGACGATAAGGAACATTTTATTTTGTTATAGCAACTAAGTGGAACTAGCATCTCCAGGACAGCATATACTATGTTCCAATCCGGGAGTGGAGGAGTGGCCTAGTGGTTGGGGTTCAAATCCCACTAGAGGACAGTTACCTTGGGCTGAAAGGACTGGGGTTTCTAGTCCCTCAGGTACTCCTTGTGGTCTTGGGTAAACCACTTAACCCTCCATTGCCCATGTTCCCTGTAAGTATTAGTGTATGTGTCTCATATCCCCTCGTGTTAAATGTATCCCCCAATTGTGTTGTGACCACTTTGATTGAAGGATAAGGTGGTATACAAAACTGTCTAAATAAATCTTTAATGGAATGCAAAGCACAGGTCAGGAACACAAATAGGTATTCAGCTGGGTTCTCATTACTACTACCACTGCTAAACGTTTTTAAAGCGCTACAAGGCATATTTATATATATAAAGATGGTTCGTGCTTGTTAGAGGTTACAATCTAATTAAGACAGAGAAGACAAAAGATAAGAATAAGGGAAAAGGCAAAAGGTGAGGAGACAAAGGAAGGTCAGGATCCCAAAAGCAGCTTCTAAGAGGTGAGCCTTCAGCATGGACTTGAAAAGGGACAGAGATGAAGCCTGATGCAGACTGAGGGAGCCTGTTCCAGCATAAGGAGCAGTAAGATGTAACAACCGAAGTCTGGAGTTGGCAGTGGAAGAAAAAGGCAAAGAGAGAAGTAAGCCAGTAGAAGAGCAGAGTTCACGAGGAGGGTTGTAGGGAGAGAGGAGAGGTAGCGAGGAGTAGAAGAGTGAATGCACTTTAGGTCAGAAGCAGCAGCTTAAATTGGATACAGAAACAGAAAGGAAGCCAGTTTAGTGATTTGAGAAGAGTTATATGAGTATATCAAGGCTGACAAAAAATTGGTCGCAAAGCAGAGTTCTAAACAGAATGAAGGGGAAAGAAGTTGCTAAGAGGAAGACCAGTAAGAAGGAGGTTGCAATAGTCGAGGCAGGAAGTAATTAGAGAGTGGACAAGTGTTTTAGTAGTGTGTTCAGAAAAGAAGGGGTGAATTTAGTTAATGTTATAGAGAAATAAATGACAGGTTTTAGCTATCTGTTGGATATGTGAGGAGAAGGAAAGGGAGGATTCAAAGATGACCCCAAAGGTGCAGACAGAGGAAACAGGACGTAGAGGAGTGTTATCCAGAGATGGAGAGGGGGAGGAAGGCTTAGAGGAAAAAATAAGACCCTCAGGAGTCTGCATTTCTATTATTCCTGTTCAATATATATGTAGTGCCATATGCAAATAACTGGACTTAAACTACAGAATATATGCAGATGACATTCAGTTTTGTGCCAGTGCCAAATCCAATTTCACATATCCTTTGTGTTTCATTCTGCATTAGGACACTTAAATCATGAAGGACTCAAACTTGTCCTCAACATTGAGAACAAATTCTGCTCAAACTAGACAATTCCCTCACCTGAACCCACTGCAGAAAACAAATACAGCCCACAGACTGTTTTATATATTTTTTCACCTCCTTATTACTACATTCTTTCAGGATCCAATTTGAGTAAAAATTTTCAACACTAAGAAGCAGTCTTAGGCTGATTTAAATTCCCAGTCTATATGAAACTTTGTCCAAAAGGAGGATGGAAATCTATACATTTCACAAACCGTAAATCACCTGAATTCTTCTGAAAGAATGCCCTCTTCATCTGCATTCTCTTCTTCCCCGGCAGGACTGAGCACTCTCATTCTCTGTTCAATGCCCTCCTGCAGCTCCTTTTCAAGTTCATCTAAACTATTAAAAAAAATAGTGCATTAAGAATATAAGCAACTTCTACTTTATTACCCACTAGTGTCAAACTGTCCTGTTTAGCCTATGATTAAAAATAAAAGGCATCTCATTACCTCACAACCCCCTGTCAAGATTTTTACCAGGATAGCAGAAACATTCTGTAAATAAGATTCCAAGTATGATCAATCAATAAATAGGAAAAAAAACAAGCATCTAACAAGATGTTTATCTAATACAGACAGAGGGCATATACACTGCTTCTTCATACAAATCCCCTGCAAGACTGAATCCAATTCATTAAAAGCATTAGTACGAGTGACATTTTACTTACTGGATAAATGTAATTTCCTTGAATCCTGCTAGACTAGTCCATCAAATGGATTGTGTCCTCCTACCAACAGGGATGGAGACAGAAAATTCCAGAGGCTTCTTATGACAATATTCTACTATAAATAGCTGATGCAAATGGGGCAGTCCTCTGTATTCGTACACAACCACATGGTCAAGAATCCCTGACTGCACACAACCTCAGTAAGGATAAGATTCAACGGAACAAGGAACCATAACTATGTACAAAATCTTCAGACAGAAGGCCTGTCAAGGTAGTATGGGTCTGCACAGCCAACCATAGAGAAACACTGCATATCACAGCACGTCAGAGGCGGGTCCTCAACTGGTCTAACAGAGCTCAAGGAAAGGACATTATCTGGTAAGTAAAATGCCACCTTCAATACTGTCCTGTTAGACCAATCCAGACAAATGGGACGTACCAAAGCTATGACTCCACTGGAAGACCTCTGAACCAAAGGCTGTGTCAACCTGAAGGTGGACATGCTAACAGTAATGCTGGACAAGTGGGAAGTGATGCCCATGATGCCAACCAGCAAATGTCAAAGGGGGCGACAGAGCTATGATCTGCCCACGAGGATGCCTGCGCTTGAGTGGAGCATGTACACCAGGGGTCACCAACCTTAGGCCCGCGAGACTCTACCCCGGTGCGGCCCGCCAAGGCAAACTCACCAACTCCTTCTGCAGCCGCGGCTCCCTGCCTCTTAGGGAACCGCGGCTGTGCTTGTAAAATCATCGCGGAGCCCTTCCTGTCTTGACGGGCTCCGTGCAGCATTGTCCCGCCTCCAAAGGAAGTGGTAAACAACTTCCTTTAGAGGCGGGACAATGCTGCACGGAGCCCGCCAAGACAGGAAGGGCTCCGCGATGATTTTACAAGCACAGCCACGGTTCCCTAAGAGGCAGGGAGCCGCGGCTGCAGAAGGGAGGGAGCTGACATGGAAAAATAAAAGTACAGGTATGAGCAGTTTTTTTTTCGCGCGGGGGGGGGGGGGGGGGGATAGGGGTGCGGCCCGCGAGTCGGCCGGTAGTCGGCTGTGCGGCCCGCAGCCCTCTGGAGGTTGGTGACCCCTGATGTACACAAACCATCTGGAACCAGATGATTCCACAACAGAAAGGCTGACGCAATGGCTTCCTTAATCCAGCACCCCAGAGTAGGCTGTGGCCGCATTACCCTGCTAAAGGCCTGCAAATAGCACAGAAAGTTGGTCGGACTTGCAAAAAGTATTGGTGACACCGAGATACCGGAAAAGCACTCTGGCATCCACCAGGTGAAGGTCCTTATCTTCCCCTGACACAGTTCCTTATAAAAGTAGGGCAGACTACTTGATTAACATGAAAGGATGACACCACCTTGGAACAGAAGGGGGGGAGGGACAGGCAGAACATACATTGCCTCCTCCAAGAATGACAAGTAAGGATCCCTGTACAACAATGTCTGCAAAGTGGAGATGTCTCACCAAGTAGATCACAACCAGTAAGACTGTCTTAAGGGACAGAGCTTTAAGTATGGCCCGCTTCAGGTGCTCAAAGGGCTCCAACATCAAGGCCTGGCCCATGGGAGGGGGGAGGGAAGATACATGTTGTATCTCCTAAAGAAATGGACATACATCCTGGTGCGAGGCTAAAGGATGTCTCACCCATTGGCCACCTGAAGCATGAAAAGGCAGTTCCCTGAGGGTTCAGATGGCAAAGGAGAAGCTTTTGTCAAAGCTGTCCTGAAGAAAGGCAAGCCCATCATACTAGGGCCATCTGATACTCAAGGCACCAATGCTCAAAAAAGAGGCACCAAACACAAACACACACAGGCAAGGCTGGTAGAACCGCTTTGCTTTTAGTAGTGTAGAAACCATGGCAAGAGAATAGCCTTTGTGTGCTAAATGTCACCTTTCAAAAGCTGAGCTGTGAGAAGGGAGCTAAATTGTCCAGAAGGACTGGCTCCTACCAGGCTGCAGGAAGTTGCAGGGGAGGTTCCCACAGGAGCTGCATAAGATCCCCAAACCACAGTGTCTGTGGTCAATCCAGTGCTACCAAGAAAACCCTGCCCAGATGTCGATTCTATAAAGGTGAAATACGTGTCCCACAAGTGGCTATGGAGAAAGCATATACAGCAGACATTGCTTTGGCCAGGGCTGAACCAAGGTGCTGACTACCTCAGAGCCTGCTTCCTTGCAGCAATTGTAGAACCTGCATACTTTGGCACTGGACAAGTTCACTATCAGAACCATCTTGGAATGACCCCAGAGATCCAGAATCTGCTGAAGTGATGACTGGCTCAATCCCCACTCCATGGGATCAAGGGAATGGTGACTGAGAAATTCCACCTCCACATTGACAACACTCACGTGCCGCGCCAAGAAAGCTAGAAGGTTCCTTTCTACCCAGAACAAGAGGATCATCTTCAGGGCCACTCTAGCACTTTTCATGCCCCCTTTCCAATTGACAAGTACACCACTGCCATGTCATTGTCAGAACACCTGGCCTGCTCTGCCCCAGACCAAAGACTGTAGAATGTATCAGAGCCAAATGAACGGCCCTTTCTTTGAAGTGGTTGATGGGACATGCTGCTTCCTGATTATTCAAATGTCCCTGAGCCATTTGGCCCTATCGATGGGCTCCTCAGTCAAACAGGCCACAAAGAATTGTCCAGTGGCATGCTGGGGCTATTCCCAGCAATGCAGGCTGGATACCATCGGAGGGAGGAGGAGGAGACCAACCTCAAAATCATGAGAGCTTGGAGACCAAGATAAAAAGGGCCTCTGCAGTGGCCTCATACGAGCTTGTGCCCAAGGAACCATCTCTACTGATGCCACCATAAAGCTGAGAATTTGTAGGTAATACCAAACTATGGGGAACCTGCTGAGCCCGGAAATCTGCAAGCTGAGACAACAGCTTTCTCACTCTCCCTTTGGATAGGAAGATCCTGCCTCCATGTTCCTGGGCATTCTAGCAACTGGAAAGGCTGCAAATGGCTCTTCCTGGAGTTGATCACCCAGCCAAGAATCTCAAGGAACTTGTGATAAGGAAGCTTATCATAGCTCAGGAAGGAACTATAGAAAAGGTGAAGTGACTCTGAACCAGCAACCTGTCAGTTCTGGTAGAAATAAGAAAACATAATTTTGCCATAAAAGACTACCAGTCCCAGAATGCACCAGGTTTCCAACAGCCATTAGAGGAGCTGAAATGGGGAGACGTGTGTTCAATCAGGAGGTCTATGAGGTAATCCCTAAGCACTCATCTCAAAGGGCAGGGCCTGATTCAGCACAGCTGCGCTGTGTTAGGGAGGAGCACTCATCTAAGCAGAATAAGGGTAGAGTTTATTCTACAAGTTTGAATGTTTTCCTGATTTTGACTTTGTTTTTCCAAGTTAAACACTGGAAGCAAGTAACCTGATTTATGTGCTACCAAGCATATCTGTGTTGGGAGAAATAACCCCATAAATAAATATCTTATTGGCTTTACCCAAAAGCACAACTAATTATTGTGAGCAGCTGTGTCTGGTGTGAATGAACTGCATTGCCCACAATACCTTGCAAATCATATAGATATATGCACTTGCCAAGACTGTGAAGATTCTCACCCAGGCAGCCGTCTGACAAACTGTACCACTCAGTCAGATAATAAAGGTGCTTCTGACTGAGACCTGGCTCAGATTAGTGAGTCATCCAAATAAAGTGTGAATGCACATCTTAGTGCCTCATCACAATAGCCACCACCACCATGATCTTTGAGAATAACCTTTGAACAGTGGAGGCACCACAGGGAAGAGTGGCAAAGCGCAGGAAGCATTGCTGATCTTTGTGGATAAGAATATATTAATAGGCCTCCTTGTGCTACACTGCCTGGTTCGCTGAACGCAGAGTTCCCATAGGGAAGTGCAAGATTTGCAGATAGTCATTGACCTCCTTGAGGGCAAGGATTGGATGGAAGGAGCCATCCTCCTCTGGCACCACAGAGTACCGGGCCCTTGCCCTGCTCAGCAGAGTGGACTAACTACCGTCTGTAGATTGAGCAATCTTTCCAGCATAGTCTGAAGAGTGGCCCTCTTGGTTGAAGAGCAACATGGGAGATAAGGTATCCTGTATAGGCTTTCTGCATTACTGAATACTATCTTGCACCCAGCGATCCTCAGTGACCCAGGCCCAATCCTGGTAGAAATGGCATAGTTTGCTGCCCACTGGAGACACCCCAGAATGGGCCCCAACCCATCACTGAACTAGATGGGAGGAGATGTTTCTGAAAGTGGTAGGCTTTCAGAATCCGCGAGACCCACAAAAGAGCAGAGTCCTAGAATGAAAACCAGAAAAAAAAATAAAAGCAGGCTTTCCGGGGCAATACTGATGGAAATCCTGGAAGTCCCAGGATTCCTGGTACTGGGAATGAGGATAAAACAGTCGGACGGGGGAGAAGAAAGAGTAGTTACTCACCTTTAACAGGTGTTCTCCAGGAGCAGCAGGAATCAGTCCTCACATATGGGTGACGTAGGCGCCGACGGAGCCCTCGCGGAGCAATTTCCCCAGCTTTCAAAGAAAGCCTTTGGGAATTGCAGCGCGCATGCGCGGTCCCCTTCCCGCCCAAGGGTGCCATCTTGCTCAGTCTGATGACATAGCTAAAAGACAGCAAAAAAATTTAGCAAAAACGAAATGATAGGACTGCAACTCCGAGGGGAGGGAGGGAGGGTTGTGAGGACTGATTCCTGCTGCTCCTGGAGAACACCTGTTACAGGTGAGTAACTACTCTTTCTCCAGGACCAAGCAGGAAGTCAGTCCTCACATATGGGACTCCCTAGCTTAAGGCTATCGGAGACCTCAAGCGGAAAAATTAGCTCCCTCTAGCTCAGTAGCACAGAAGGAAGGAATCTTCTCTGAAAACACCCCCGACCGGTAGCCCAACATCAGGGCCGGAGGGTAGGAGTTGCCTAAACCTCAAAGAGATTATAGAGGACTGCCTGATCGAAAGCACTGTCCCTGCGGGACTCCCTCTCCAGGCAGTAATGGGCCGCAAAAGTCTGGCTTGAAGACCAAGTAGCGGCCCGGCAGATGTCTGCCAACGGAACAGAGCGGAGATGAGCCACTGACGCAGCCTTCGCCCTAACACGATGAGCCGTGACACGACCCTCCAACGAGAGGCCGGCTGCCCCATAAGCCCAAGCGATACAGTCAGCAACCCATATGGACAAAGTACGCTTGGAGACAGGTAGCCCCAATTTATTGGGGTCAAAAGAAACGAAGAGCTGAACAGCCCTTCTATGCTCCCACGTACGGTCAAGGTAGAAGGACAAGGCCCTCCTACAGTCCAGGGTATGCAGGACCATCTCAGCCCGGCTGGAGTGCAGCCTGGGAAAGAAGGTTGGAAGAACCACCTCCTGGTTGAGATGAAAAGGAGAAACCACTTTAGGAAGAAACTTAGGGTGAGTCCGTAAGACTACCCTATTCCTGTAGAACCTAGTGTAAGGAGGATCAGACACTAGGGCCGGCAGTTCACTAACGCGCCTAGCAGAGGTAAGGGCTACCAAAAACAAGGTTTTCCAGGAAAGAAAACGAAGAGGGCAGGTAGCCATAGGTTCAAAGGGCGGACAGGTAATCTGCTGCAAGACCACATTCAGATCCCATTCAGGGGCTGGTGGGCGCAAAGGAGGCTTAAGGAGAAGGAGGCCTCGGAGAAAACGAGCCACCAAAGGGTGGTTGGAAAGAGGCCTGCCATCCACCGGTGCGTGATGCGCAGAGAGAGCACTGAAGTGGACTCTGACAGAGTTGGACTTAAGGCCCAGATTGGAAAGGTAAAGCAAATATTGCAAGACCACTGCCACCAAGCAGGAGAAGGGATTCTCAGACTGCTGAGCACACCACACGGAGAACCTACGCCACTTAAGAGCGTAGGACTTCCGGGTGAAGGGCCGCCTGGAGGCCAAGACGACCTCTTCCACCTCACGAGGCAGCAGGAGGGGAGCAAGGACTACCCTTTCAGCAGCCAGGCCATCAGATGAAGGGACCGGAGGTTGTGGTGTAGGAGAGTCCCCTGATCCTGCGACAGGAGATCGGGTTGAAACCCCAGAGGAAGAGGAGTGTCCACCGCCAGCTGCAGCAGAAGCGGGAACCAGGGTTGTCTCGGCCACCGTGGAGCTACTAGGATAATCGAGACTGTCTCTGAGAACTTTGAAGAGCGTCCGAGACACCACTGGCATGGGAGGAAAGGCATACAAGAGGCCTGTGGACCATGGAATCAGGAAAGCATCCGCCGCCACTCAGAGGATGCGGCTGTCAAGAGCAGAATCTGGGAAGCTGCCGGTTCAGGGGACTGGCAAATAGATCCATGGTGGGGAGGCCCCACTTGAGAAAGATCTGCTGAACCACCAACGGATCCAATCTCCACTCGTGAGGTTGGAGGATCCTCCTCAGCCTGTCCGCCAGGTAATTTTCTTGACCTGGGAGATAGACAGCTTTGAGCAGGATGCCGTGAAGGACGGCCCAAGAGCACAGTCTCCATGCCTCCTGACAGAGAAGGAAGGAGCCTATACCTCCTTGTTTGTTCACGTAGAACATTGCAACTTGATTGTCCGTCTGGACCAGCACAGACTGCTGAGAAGTGAGGTGGGAGAAGGCTCTCAGAGCTAGGCGGATGGCTCTGAGCTCCAGGAAGTTTATCTGCTGAGCAGACTCCCAAGGAGTCCAGAGGCCTTGAGTACATGTCCCTTGGCAATGTGCTCCCCAACCTAGGAGAGAAGCATCGGTTGTCAGCACCTGAGAAGGCGGAGGAGATTGAAAATCCACTCCCAGCACCAGGTTTGGTAGATGAAGCCACCACCGCAGAGAAGAGACCAGCAGGTTGGATACCTGTACTGAGTCCGCCAGGCTCCCCATGGCCTGATGCCATTGAGTGCGAAGGCACCATTGAGTAGGTCGCATGTTCAGGCGGGCATTGGGGGTTACCATGACCGTGGAAGCCATATGGCCGAGCAGTCTCAGAAATTGCCTGGCAGAGACCAGGGAATTGCTGCGAAAGTGGCTGGCTAGATCCATGAGCCTGTATGCCCTGTCTAGGGGCAGGAAGGCCTGTGCCTGAAGTGTGTTCAACCTTGCGCCGATGAATTTGAGATTTTGAGAGGGGAGTAAAGTGGACTTTGCGAAGTTTATGACAAATCCCAAGTGCTGGAGCAGAGTCACAGTGCGATGAGTGGCCTCTTGGGAAGACTGGGCCCTGATGAGCCAGTCGTCCAGGTATGGAAATACAAAGAGGCCTTGCAGTCTTAGATAGGCTGCCACCACTGCTAGGCATTTGGTGAACACCCTGGGGGCGGAGGATAGGCCAAAGGGCAGGACTCTGTACCGGTAATGATTGCCTCCCACAAACCTGAGATATTGTCTGTGGTCTGGATGAATAAGGATGTGAGTCTAGGCATCCTTTAGATCTAAAGAGCATAGCCGGTCTCCCTGCTGGAGGTAGGGCAGCAGGATCCCAAGGGTAAGCATCTTGAACTTTTCCCTGGCCAGGAACTTGAGGTTTTGCAAGTCCAGGATGGGTCTGAGGCCTCCTGTCCGTTTTGGTATCAGAAAGTACCTGGAATAAAAGCCTTGACCTCTCAGGTGGTGGGGCACTGGTTCCACAGCCTGTTCCTGAAGACGACTTGCCAACTCCTGAAGGAGTAAGTCCCTGTGCAGACGGAGTCTTGGAGGCTCCCCTGGAAAGTAGGAGGGAGGTACCTGGTGAAAGTGAAGAAGATAGCCTTTTTGAACTATATGGAGCACCCAGGTATCTGATGTGATGGCTGACCACCTGTGGGCAAAGTGGACCAGCCGGCCTCCTGTGCTGAGAGAAACCAGCGGAGGGGAAGAGGCTATGCTGATGGAGTCAAAAAACCCCAACCTGCTGAGCAGGGGCCGGTGTTGTGGGCTTGGGGGCCTGCTGCCTACGGGACCCATTACCCCGTCCCTTGGCCTGCTGTCCCTGTTGGGGAGCTGCTGAGGCCTGATAATGAGGGTAGTGTTTATAGGCAGCCGCCTTCCTCAGGTAAAAGGGCTTTTTCCCTGAGCCCTTCTTCTGAGAAGGGGCAGAGGTTTTCCTGGACAGCCGAGTCCTGGTCAGAGTCTCGGTCTCAATCTGTGCAGCCTTTTCAGCCATGGGCTTGCCAAAGAGATTTTCACCTCTGCAGGGGACATCGACCAACTTGTCCTGTACCCATGGCTCGAGGTCGGATGACTGAAGCCAAGCCTGTCGGCAGGCACCGATGCCAGCTCCGGCTAATCGAGCCGATGCTTCGAAGCCATCATAGGCTGCCCGAGAGAGAAACTTCGAGCACTCTCGAATGCCAGTGGACAAGGCCTGGAACCTCTGCAAAGGTTCGTCGGAGAGACCAGCAGAGAACCCGGCAATTTCTTTTGCCAGGTCCCGGAGATACATGCCCATATAGAGCTGGTAGGTCTGGACTCGACAAGCAAGCATAGAGCCCTGGAAGCACTTCCTACCGAGGGCATCCAGGTTCCGGGCCTCCCAGCCGGGAGGCACCAAGGAGTGCATCTTCTGACTCTTGAGTCGATGCATGGCCGATTCCATTCTTCCGATGATGTTCCCGGGCAGGAGACCCCCGCTCAGAGGAACTCAGACGATGCTCAGGACCGGAGTCCCGGGACGAAGCCTCTGACGAGGTCCAGGCCCGGCCGGACGCGGAGTCAGTGAAGATTCTCTCTTTTTGTTGCTGCCGACGCCTCAACGCTTTAGAGGACATTTTGCCACACGGACCACAGATCATCGGGTCATGATCGGGTCCGAGGCAGCGGAGGCAGCAGTCGTGTGTGTTGGTAAGAGACATACGTTTCTTACACCGATCACACTTTTTAAACCCGCTGGCAGCCATCGGGGGAAAAAGGGCCCCTGCGAGGTCAAAAGACAGGGCAGCCAGTGAAAAAAGAAAAAATGGCGTGAACGCTAGTCACGAAGGACAAAAACCGAAAACATTACGAACTGACTCGATACCGGTGTATCGGGTCCGGGCAGGAAAAGGATCCGGCGTCGAACCGAGAAAAGAAAAACAAAGAAAATCAACTTTTTCAGCGGCGATCACAAACAGCGTCTGTAGGGCTCCGCGGAAAAAAGACAACTGAGCAAGATGGCACCCTTGGGCGGGAAGGGGACCGCGCATACGTGCTGCAATTCCCAAAGGCTCTCTTTGAAAGCTGGGGAAATTGCTCTGCGAGGGCTCCGTCGGCGCCGACGTCACCCATATGTGAGGAATGACTTCCTGCTTGGTCCTGGAGAATGGGTCTGCTTGCTTCCTGAGCCTCTTAGGGCAATGCTCCAGGAAGTGATCGGGTTTGGACTCGCCCAAATCCTTAACCAGTTTCTCCAAGTCCTCCCCAAACAGCAGCTTCCCTTTAAAGGCAAGCCTGGACAACTGGGACTTGGAAGCCAAAGCTACTGCCCAGTGGCAAGGCATAGCCAGCTTTATGCCACCATCAAGGCAACAATATCCTTAGTTGCCAAGCAAAATAGACACAGTAAGCATCTGCTGCAGATTCCAGAAGTATGGAGGTATCAAATGAATCCAATGGATGACAGCTCAAGTCAGACCCACACAAACTATTGACTGGAGAACAAAGGAAGCTGGAAGCTCTCCTTAAGAGTTAGTTTTCATCTTGCAATCAGAGTGGCTTTTTGAGAGCTGCACTACTCTCCACCAGGAAGATCGTCTGCTTCATGACATGCATGCATGTCCACCTGAAGCATGCTGAAACATGCAGTGCAATCCTCCTGTGACAGGGCCTAGAGCTTCTTCATGACCTTGATTTCTTTCAATGGGGGGTTTGGCAGGTCCTACTCCGAGCAGACCATGCTCTGGATAACCTCCAGAAAGGGGAAGAGCCCTAGAGCTGTTTTCTGAACCTTCTGCAGGTGAAGGCGTACCTGTGAGGGCCTGTTTCTGTTATCTGAAGATCAGTCAGCCACAGAGTAAGACAACTGAGCGATCAAGCCCACCTGCTCTTCCTTCCTGAACAGGAGGATGAGGGAATCATCCAGGTCCTTTGATGGCGGCAGCTTTTCAACCTCAACACTGGCATCCTCAGATGCTGAAACTAGACTCTGAACCCTGGGCAAATGAGAGAATCTAAACCTCCGGACCCCAATCTCTGCTAAGATTGCTTAGGTGGCTGAGCCAGAGCCAGGCCTTGGCTATCCTGCGCTGCAAAGCCTAACCTAGCAAAGAATGACTAAGAGAACCCAGGGTTTTAATTGCTTCGTCCAAAGCTTGCTTTAAAAACAAAATTCTGGGGAGTTCCCTGTCAGGATTAATCCTGCCACTAGCAGGGGGCAGGCTTGCTGCTGGACCCAAAAGAGATGAGGAACAGCAAATCAGAGTGAGAACCAGAATCAACAGCTTGGGAATCATCCTTCTCAACTGCACCTGCTGCCTCCTGCAGAGAGGGTGACAAGTTCAGGGCACATGTGCTCTCCTGCTGTGAGAAGGGAAACTGTCCCAAGGGCACATCTGAAGCCTTCATGCAAGAATGGCAGAAGTTGGAGTCCAACAACAAAACTCTGTTTGCCACAGACCAGGCAGCATTTCTTATAAGGCAGGCACCTGTCACAATAATGTAAGCCTTATGCCTCGCTTGGCTTAACAGTCTGAGAATGTGTTAATAAGGCACATTTCAATGTGCAATCCAGCCTTGCAGGAACCATCATGCACTACAGCCATGCACAGATCCAAGGCATGCAAGACTGACTTGAAGGAAGACATACATGCAGCATGTTTAGCACAGTCAATGTGCGCAAGCAGCACAATGAGGTGGGAACTGGAGGGGATAAAATGTGCATCATTGTTTTCCTGAACAGTCCAAAACCCAGATGGACGCACCACCCAGTGGAAGGGGTCTTGTAGGTAGCACCCAAAGATAAGTCAGATAAAACAGACTTAATTTTGCTATTCTCAGCCTGGGGAGCCCAAGACAGGAAACCGTACTGGGCTCAGTACTGCTCCTCTGCTGCCAGGGCCTGCAGGCACATACCTCAGAAGTTTTGTCTTCCAATCTTCAGGGGAGAGCTGTGGGGGAGAGGAGGCAGAGGGAGGGGGCACAGAGTTTGTACTAGGCAATGGATCCTTGCCTTTTAGGTATGTTGTGTACAATATCTTGAGAAATCATTGGAAATATTCCAACTGTATGTCATCATAATATTTTAATAGTAGGTTCAAAGGTATAACAAAAATAAAATGATGTCTCTGCAACAGACGTAGTAATTTCTGAGAAAAAAAAAACAAAATACGACCTGGACAGGATTAATAGCACCCTTCACTAATATTTGGTTGCACAACTTGTGGCAGCTTCCAAACATTTCTTGTAGCGATCTATAAATTTAGTACATCTGTCTGCTGGTAGTTTCTCCCACTCTAACTGCAATTTCCAGGATTCCTTTTACCTATGGCAGATTTCAGCTCTTTGCAAAGGTTCTCAATTGGAGTGAGATCAGGACTCATTGCTGGCCAGTTTAAAACAATTAATTTTTATCATTTTAACTATACTTTTGTACTTTTGGATGTAAGTTTTGGGTCAATGTTTTACTGAAAAACTCATGACCTTCGACCCAGACCTAGCTTTGACACTAAATAGCAAATTTCACTCCAAAATAACTTGTAGTCCTCTGACTTCATGATTCCTTTAATAAGTTCCACATCTCCTGTTCCTAAGGCAGCAAAACAGCCCACATTATTAAGGAACCGCCACCATATTTAACTGCAAGAAAGATCTTTTTTTCCTTAGCAGCTTCATTTCTTTGCCTAAAAATGTATCGCTGGTTTGCACTGCTAAAGAGTTCGAGTTTAGTTTTATCTGTCCACAGAAGATTTTCCCAGGAAGATTGTGGTTTCAAGGCAGGTTGGAGGAAAGATCAGGAGTGCTTTTTTGTGTTTGTCTTTGAGCAGTGGGGACCTCTTTGGCCTTCACCCATGAAGTCCTCCTTTATTTAGTATGATGCATATGGTGCGGGCTGAAACGATGACTCCACAATGTTCCAAGTCGGCCTTAAGCTCTTTGGATGTTATACGTGGTGTTTCTCCAATAGTTCGCACTAACCTTTGAAGACTTCTTTGATTAATTTTCCTCTTCCCATTATGTCCTGGGAGGTTTGACAGTTCAATAAGTTGAAACTTCTAAATAACATACTGCAGTGGCAGGAATCCCAAGATTTTTGGAGATGACCTTGTACCCCTTGGAAGTTTGATAACGAACAAATGCCATAGTGGGTCAGACCAAGGTCCATCAAGCCCAGTATACTGTTTCTAACAGTGGCCAATCCAGGCCACAAGTACCTGGCAGGTTCCCAAAAAGATACGTAGGTTCCAAAATGCTTGTCCCAGGGTTAAGCAATGGATTTCAAGGGTCCTCTTTAATAATGGTTTATGGACATTTCCTCCAGGAACCTATCCTAACCTTTTTTAAACCCAGCTACACTAACAGCTTTTACTACATCCTTTTGTAACAAATTCCAGAGTTTGACTACGTGTTGAGTAAAAAAAAAATTCCCTTATTGCTCTTAAATATGTTACATTGTAGCTTCAATGCATGTCCTAGTCTCTGTTTTTTAATGGAGTAAATATCCTAAGTTTGCCCATTCTACTCCATTAACTATAGACCTCTAACATATCTCCCCTCAGTCATCTCTTTTCCAAATTGAAAAGCCTTAACCTTTTAAGCCATTCCTCTTAGAAGTATCCTTCCATCCCCTTTACCATTTTGTTGGCTCTTCTCTTTATGTTTCTAATTCTGTTATATACTTTAACATATGGCAACCAGAATTTCATATAATATTCAAGGTGTGGTCGCACCATGGAATGATAGAGGCATTATAATATCCTTTGTTTTATTCTCCATTCCTTTCCTTATTTTCTTTCTTGGCCGCAGCTGCACACTGGCAGAGGGTTTCAATGTATTATCCATGATGATGCATAAATCCTTTTCCTGGGTATTGGTTCCTAATGTAGATCCTTGCATTGTGTAACCATAGTTTGGGTTGCTCTTTCCTAGGTTCAAAACTTTGCACTTGCCAACATTAAATTTCATCTGCCATTTAGACGTCCAGTCTTCCGCATTATCAATGTCTTGCAATTTTTTTATAATCCTCTTGTGTTTTAAAAACTTTGAATAATTATGTGTCATTGTTATTCCCATTTCTAGATCATTTATAAATATGTTAAGAAGCAGCAAGCCCAGCACAGATCCCTGGGGTACTCCACTATTCACCTTTCTCCATTGGTAAAATCAGCCATTTAGCCCTCTCTGCTTTCTATCTTTTAACCAGTTCCTGATCCACAACAGTACACCGTCTCCTATCCCCTGAATTTTTAATTTCGCTAAATCGCTCATGAGGGACTTTGTCAAAGGCTATCTGAAAATGCAAATACACTATGTCAACCGGCTCAGCTTTGTCTACCTACTTATTCACACCTTCGAAAAAATAACAGACTAGTAGGACAAGTCTGTCTTTGGCTAAATCCATGTTGGCTTTCTCCCATTAAACCATGACTAACTACATGTTTGGCAATTTCATTCTTTATAGTGGTTTCTACCATTTTGCCCAGTACAGACATCAGGCTCACCAGTCTGTAGTTTCTCAGATCATCCCTGGAACACTTTTTGAAAACTGGTGTTCAATTGTTCATTCTCCAATCTTCAGGTACTACAGATGATTTTAATGATAGTTTACAGATTACTAATAGGTCTGCAGTCTCATATTTCAATTCTTTCAAAACCCTTGGATGTATGCCATCCAGTCCAGGTAATGTGCTACTCTTCAGTTTATCAAATAGTTGCAATATATCTTCCCGGTTTATCTATATTTCTTTCACCTCTTCCGATACATCACCTTTAAATACCATCTCAGGCATAGGTAACCTCCCTACACTTTCAGTAAAAACTGAAGCAAAGAATTCAGTCTCTCTGCTATTGCCTTGTCCTCACTTAGCGCCCCCTTTTACCCCTCTATCATCTAATGGTCTAACTGACTTAGGTTTTTTGCTACGAATGTACCTGAAAATGTTTATGCGTTTCCAGTCTCAGGCAGCTCTTGTCTTCACCATTGTGAAAATGGAACAGGGCGTGAATTTGGCCATTTTCAACATTAGAACCATCATTCACTGGTTGATTCAAGACATGTGAGTATGGACAATTGATCACAGGTGCATCTAAATTTTACTGCAATGGGAATGTGATTCTTCTATTCAAACTGATTTGACTTGTTTATAAGGGTGCCAATTATCGTGTCTTATTCAATACTGTTAACCTATATTATATTCCCTACATATACATTCAACCAAACATTAAAGGAAATAAAGATACCCTATTAGACTAATTTTTTGTCGGAACATTCGCCATGAAGATAAAGGAAAACATCTTCCTGTAGCTACTTGTTCCTTTTTATTTTTTATGTAGGGAAACAACCCTAAAACATTTTCCCTAAGGGATAAAACCCTCAGTTGAAATCCACTAGTGAAAGACGTTAATCAAATGAATTCACTTAGCTGTTTAGAGCTTCCTTCATATTCTGGGGAACAGCAAAGCCTCAATGGTTGTTTTTTACGATTTAAACCTCCGGTTTTCAATAAGATGTCCACTCTTAATTTGTCAGTTCAAAAAACCTAACGCCATGGCACGCTGTAGCGTCATAATGCATCTCCCATGCTGTTTATCACATCTTGACAGCTTCACTTGAAGCGCAACCACATATAGTAACCCAACGTTGTGTTTCGGATCGTAGAAACTCCTGACCCTTCTTCATACCCTGTTGCATTTATCAAGACCAGAACCTGACTTCCAGTTTTATCCTCTACTTTAATCACATGACCGGTTAGTGTCCAATAGGAATTTACATAACGGGACAAATATTTTAAAAATCTCTCCTTGCTTATTCAGAGCATACTCCACCAGTCCAATGACGACTTTAAACCATAAGGTGTTATTGAATTTAAAGTGTAAATACAGAATTGTTCTTGATATGGTAAACGGGATAAATGATCCCCACCTCTCACTCTCTCCAGTACATAGTCCAACACTCTCCAACGCAAATCCTGAAATTCATGGTTTTCATGGCAATGCATAGCCACCGGGGCTGAGAACACTTTCGTGGTAATCTGCGAACGATGTTCTTGTAATCTTTTTGTTTTTTACGGCTCTTGACGTTCTGCCAATATAAACTTTTTGACATGGGCAAAGCAACATGTAAACTACAAAAGTGATCTCACATGTAGTATAGAATTTACTCTATACTTGGAGTAACACAGGATGTTCCCAGACCGGACCTTCAATTGTTAGCTCACAAAAAGCACAATTTGTGCAGCCATAATGCCCCTTCCTATCGGACAATGGCATTTCATCCACTGTATGAGATACCCAATCTGCAATATTGTGACCCTGATTTAAAGGACATCAAGGGTTTATATTAAAGCATGAATGTAATGATAAAATGGACCAATGTTTAAGAAATGTGTATAATCTCAACCAAATGTAGCAAATAAGGTAATATACCCACAAAAGCTTGTACTTCCCTCACCGATGGCGATGTATCCTCCAATGTGGTATGCCACCATTCTGCGTGATTGTATTGTACTCTTTTATATGCTTTATTAATTATGGCTGTCAGATATCCTCTCTCTAAAACGGAGCTTCAGATCAAGCATAGTTACTCACCTGTAACAGGTGATCTCCAGGAACAGCAGGAATTTAGTCTTCACATATGGGTATCGTCGGTACCGACGGAGCCTGCGCGGGAATGCTCCCCAGCGTCTAAATAGAAAGCTTTTGGGAGCATCCCACAGCGCCTGAGTGCTGCCTTTACACCTTTCCCATTTGCCTCTCTCCAGTTGAGTTTAAAGCTGAGACAGAGAGAGAGAGAGGGAAAGATAGAGAGATACAACTCCTAGGGGAGGTGGGTGGGTTGTGAAGACTAAATTCCTGCTGTTCCCGGAGATCACCTGTTACAGGTGAGTAACTATGCTATCTCCAGGAACAAGCAGGAATGTAGTCTTCACATATGGGAACTCCCTAGCTTTAGATGCCAGGGAGAGACCCCAGAAGTTGTGAGTCCCTGTGAAAGGGCTCCACTTCCCCCCATGGATCTCTGGCATCCTACCAGGGATGGTGGGTAGGAGTTGATTAGGTATGGAACAGGTGTTGGAGAACAGCCTGACCAAACAAGGCATCCCGGTGGGAGTCCTTGTCCAAGCAGTAATGGGCTGTGAAGGTATGAACCGAGGCCCAGGTGGCTGCTCGACAGATGTCGTCGATAGACACAGAGTGCAGATGAGCCATTGAAGCTGACATGCTCTCACATTGTGAGCTGTGACATGGCCCTCTAGAGGAAGATTCTTACTCTGATAGGCAAAGGAAATGCACCGAGCAATCCAGCTGGACAGTGTTCTCTTGGAGACTGGAAGTCCCAAATGAGAAGGATCAAAAGCAACAAAGAGTTGAGAGGACTTTCTATGTTGCTGCGTTCTTTGTAAGTAAAAGGCTAAAGCTCTTTTACAGTATGAAGATTCCTTTCTGCATTTGATGCATGAGGCCTTGGAAAAAACACAGGTAGGTAGACCGCTTGGTTCAGATGAAAAGGCAAGACCACCTTTGGCATAAAGTGTGGATAAGTCCTAAGGACTACCTTGTCATGATGGATCCTTGTATAAGGTGGATCAGCCACTAGTGCCTGCAACTCACTGATGCGACGTGCTGATGTGATTGCAATGAGAAAGATAACCTTCCAAGAAAGGAATTTCGAGGTAGTAGCTAAGGATTTGAAAGGTGGCTTCATGAGCTGACCAAGAATCAGGTTTAAGTCCCATGCCACCGGTGGTGGCCTAATGGGAGGCTTAGTTAGAAGGCCTCTCATAAATGTTGCTATAAGAGGATGGGAGGAAATGGGTTGTCCAGAGGCTTGAAAGAAGCTGCAATAGCACTCAAATGGACTCTTACTGAGTTAGTCTTAAGTCCTGCATTGGATAAATGAAGGAGATACTCCAGTAATGATCCCAAAGGTATCACAAGGGGGTTAAGACCCTTCTGCGAACACCATATGGTAAACCTTTTCCACTAGAAAGCATAAGAGCATCTTGTGGAAGGCTTCCTGGAAGCATAAAGGATATCCTTTACTTGCTGAGGGAGGTTAAGATCTTGAAGATCTAGGCCTTCAACCAAGCCCTGAGATGGAGACTGGGGATTGGGATGCCATAACATTCCACCCTCCTGAGACAGGAGATCTGGAGCAGAGCCTAACTCCAGAGAGGGAGCTTGAGAGAGATGCAGAAGCAGAGGGTACCACACTTGCCGTGGATCTATGAGAATCATACGGCCTCTGTTTCTCTGAAGCTTGAAGAGGGTTTTGGGGATCAGGGGAATGGGTGGAAAGGCATACAGGAAGTCTTGACCCCAATGAAGGAGGAAAGCATCCTTGGCCTGAGAGCCCTGAGACGGAATTCTGGAACAGAACCGGGGATGTTTGGCATTCAGCGGACTTGCAAAGAGGTCTATGTCTAGGGTTCCCCAAACTTGAAAAATCTTGGCCACCTGGTCTGCATGTAGAGACCATTCGTGTGGAAGCAGAACTCAACTGAGTTTATCTGCCCAAGAGCTTTGGATACCTGGAAGATACACTGCCAGGAGATGAATCTGATGCTCTCTGGCTAGGGCCCATAGTTGCAAAGCTTTGTTGCAAAGCGACAGAGAGCCTGTTCCTCCCTGCTTGTTCATGTAGAACATGGCTACTTGATTGTCCATATGAGGACGACTGTCTTGTAGCTGAGCAAGGTGTGGAACACTCAGAGCAAGGAAGATTGTTCTGAGCTCCAAGAGATTGATGTGTAGATGAGTCTCCTGTGGAGTCCAAGTGCCTTGGGTGGAGAGGTCTTGCAGATGAGCTCCCCAACTCAATGGAGAAGCATCTGTTGTGAGAGTTACCTGGGGTAAGGTCTATTGAAATGGGGACCCCAGCAAGAGATTTTGAGTGGACTGCCACCATTGGAGGGACAAAATAAGGCGACTTGTGTTTGCTATTTTGTCTGACAGGCACCCTGATGCCTGGGTCCATTGAGTGGATAAAGTCCACTGGGCTGCTCTCATATGGAGGTGAGCATAAGGAACCACATGCACAGTAGATGCCATGTGGCCTAGCAGTTGTAACATTTCTCGAGCAGTGAGATGAGGCTTTAGCACTGCTTGAGAAACTAACTGCACCATTCGAAGGCAACGGGCCTGGGGGAGATAGGCACTTGCTTTTCTGGTATTCAGCAAAGCTCCTATGAACTCTATCTCAGGCCGGAGGGACTGGGATTTCTAGTCCTATAGGTACTCCTTGTGGTCTTGGGCAAGCCACTTAACCCTCCATTGCCCATGTTCCCTGTAAGTATTAGCGTATGTGTGTCATATCCCCTCGTGTTAAATGTATCTCCCAATTGACCGCTTTGACCCGGTGAAAAGCGGGATATAAATACAGCTAAATAAATAAATAAATAAATAAACTCTAGAGATTGAGTGGGAGTTAGACTGGATTTTGGGATGTTTATGACCAGATCCAAATACTGAAGGATATGCATTGTGCAAGATAGAGAAGTCCTGGCCTCTGAATCTGATGGGGCTCGAATGAGCCAATCTAAGTAAGGGAAGACGAATATTCCTAGAGTGCGTAGAAATGCTGCTACCACAGCCATGCATTTCGTGAACACCCTTGGTGCTGAGGCCAGGCCAAAAGGAAGCACCCTGTATTGGTAGTGCTTTCCTTGAAAAAGGAACCGAAGGAACTTTGTGAGTTGGATGGATGAGAACATGAGTACGCATCCTCGAGATCTAGAGAACAAAGCCAATCCTGACTCTGAAGGTATGGTAGCAGAGATCCCAGAGAGATCATTTTGAATTTCTCTTTGAAAAGGAATTTGTTCAATTCTCTGAGGTCCAAAATGGGTCTGTGTCCCCCTGTTTTCTTTGGAATAAGGAAACAGGGGGAGTAGAACCCTGTACCCTTTTGAAGAATGGGTATTTCTATTGCCCCCTGGGCAAGAAGCATAATGACCTCTTGATCTAACAGGTTGATGAGAGAGGTCTGAGAATTGAACTGTCTTACCATTGTGGGAGGGGGCATGCACAGAAAGTGAAGCTTGTACCCCTCTTTTATAATGGAGTGTCCAATGTTCTGCTGTTATTTGCCCCCATCTGGGGAAAGTGACAACTTTCCTGTAATGGTGGAAGGTTCTGGTCCATTTAGGAAGGCTAAGTTCTCTAGATGAAAGTCAAAGGCCTTGTGGAGGCTGAGACTGCTGAGACAGTTGAGGCTTAGCAGTCTTTGCTTTCCTTTGTTTAGGTGGTTGCTGACTCTTCCGGGCAGGCCGACCTGCAGAACGTCCCTGCTGGGAATAAGAGGGATAAAACCTTCTTTTTTGAGAAGAATGGTTTCTTGAAAGATTTTTCCTGCAGGATCTGCTGTGGCTTTGGATAACCTATCCTAAGTGGAATTGTCAGCATCCAACTCATTGGCTCTCTTGCCAATTTGCCAAATAAATTCTCACCTGTACAAGGGATATTGCCCAGTTTGTCCTGCACCCAGAGCCCCAAATCGGATGCCTGGAGCCAGGCAATTCTACATGCACCTATGGCAATGGCAGAGGTTCTGCTTATGCATTCAAAACAGTCAAAAGCTGCACGGTTGACAAACTTAAAAACATCCTGCACATGTTTAACCAGTGTGAGAAAATCCTGCCTCGTCTTCAGGAAGGAGAGGGCTTAAAATCTCCAAGTCTCCTATGACTTCTTTAAGGAACATTCCCATATATAAAATGTAGGAACTGATCCTGGCAGAAAGCATGGAAGCCTGGAAAGTACGACGTCCAAAGGCATCCGAAGTTCTACACTCACGTCTGGAGGATTAGAGGCATGCCTCTGCAGTCCTGATCCTTCTCATAGCTGATTCCACTACAATAGAGTGGTGGGGAAGCTGAGTTTTCTGGAAACCAGGACAAGGAGGGACTCGATACATGGTATCCAGTCTGCGAGAATGAGGAGAGGTGGTAAGAGGTGTCTCCCACATTCTTAACATGAGATCATGTAAGATCTCATGGATAGGCAAGGTAGCTGCCTCCTTAGGAGCTTTGGGATATTGTAAAATCTCCAACTCCTTAGCCCTGGGCTCTGTTTTAGGAGTCACAGTAATAGACAGACCTCGAGCCACCTCCCTGATAAAATCCTAAAAGGAGATATCTTCTGGAGGAGACATCCTACGTTTAGGAGAGGAAGGCTCCTCCGGGAGAAGTATTCTGGTACCGACAGAACTGTCAGAATCCTGACTCCTCAGAGGATTCGAAGTACCTTCTGTCCGGATGCTCTTGAAGAGTCCGATACCCGTACCGACCGAAGTTGGTACTGGAAGGCATCGCATGACTGGGTGCTGGCAAAGCAGACACCGATATCGATGCTGTCGGTACCGGTACTGATACCGGTGCCGGTTGAACTGTGTGACGCGGTTCCAGGGGTGTCGATGCCGCAAGGAGAGCCGCCAGACTGCGTTCAATAGCCAGGAACCTCTGGTCTATCGACGCTGCCGATGCCTGGGTATCGGTACCGGAGAAAGCAGCCGGTACCCCAGAGCATGGCACCAGTAGTTCTGCCAAGGTCGAGGCCTCGAGAACATCCTGGAGCCCCAATAATGCTTTGGAAGCCGAAGCCTCCCGCCGGGGCAATTTTGCCAGTACAGAACCCTCAAGGGCAACGCCAGAGGCATCTCAATGCTTGGAAGGAGATCTACCCTTTGAGGACCGGCCAGACTTAAGTTTAGTTACCTGAGACCATGGGAGGAAGACGAAGCCCTGTAAGACGTTGATGCCACAGAAGCTGCATCGGAGGGAAAAAGGACACTGAGCTTAGCAGCTCGGTTTTGTCGACCCCTTTTGGACATCATGGCACAATATATATTTTTTTTTTAAAGAAAGAAAATAACCACCGGCGGTAAATGTATAGCGCCTAGGAAGGCAGACGCGACCACAAAAAAAAGGAGAATAAGGAAAATTTTCTGCGATGAAAATGAAGAACTGGAGAGAGGCAGTTGGGAAAGGCAGGAAGGCAGCACGCAGGCGCTGTGGGATGCTCCCAAAAGCTTTCTAACTGGACGCTGGGGAGCGTTCTTGCGCAGGCTCCGTTGGTACCAATGATACCCATATGTGAAGACTACATTCCTGCTTGTTCCTGGAGATTATGCCTGTCTCCGAAATTCAGCAGTTATTGAACATAAGCGACGCAGTCGAATAAATTGGTCCACTGGTAATCCTTGAAGAGGTCCAGGATGATAGCTAGTGTAATGCAATAGAGTATTTCTTTGGACCTCTTTTCAGTACAATGTAGACCTTACTATAGAAGATTCTTTAATCAATCTCAAATCCAAGAAAATCCATAGTATCCTTATGATACTTAGCTGTAAATTTGAGATCTGTAGATAGTGTGTTAATCCACTCAAAAAAAATCCTTTAATCGCACCTCAGTGCCGGTCCAAAAGAAAAAGATATCATCCAAGTATCTAGTCCACATGCGCATATGACTGAACCAATTAGAAGGATAAATAAACTTGTCTCAAGCTGAGCAATATAAAATGTTACTATTGATGGGGCAATTGTAGCTCCCATTGCTAATTGAAAAAATTTTTTGTAAGCACCAATGATAATAATGGCAATATAAATACTTTTGGCAAACGATTAGGTAATGAAAGAGGTACTTGTGCTGCCATCTGTAATGCAGCATTTTTATTAATATTTGTATATAATGCTTGCACATCCAGAGTCAAAGAACCAAATGGACATATCTTGTTGACGCAATATTGTTAGAAATTGAAAAGAGTTTTTGACGTAAGACTCAAACGTTGGTAAAAGCGGACGAAAAAATAAATCGCAAAATAACAGGATCAACAACAAAAGTGTTAGCATTAGGGCTGTCCTTCGTTCCTTCACCTCATTATAAAGCAACACACATTCGAAATGGATCATATCGTGTTTTTTCAGAAAGTTACAGATAACTCAATTTTTTCAAAGGAGTGTTAATTCTACAGGGCCATTGGATGGCTCTTTAATTAGAAATCCTTCAAAGTGGTTACCACGTGGTCCTGTAGATTCATCTATTGATACCTTCCAGAAATTAGTCTTACGAGCTATACAAATTATGGAAGATAGTACTTCCAGGACTCCATTTTCTAATATCTCACGGCATCATCAAGCGTTACAATCTTTAAGTAATTGGAGAGATATTCATATACACCATGCAGATAAGGGAGGTGCAGTTGTAATACAGGATAGTGTTTGTTATCAAAGTACAGTTAATAACCATCTATTAGACACTAAAGTATTACAAGATATTGGATTTGGATCCCACAAAGGCTATTCAGAAGGAAATTATGAGCTGCATAGATAAGGCCGTACAACAGGGTGGGATATGACAAAAGAACACACTTTTGAACAAACGATATCCGATCCTTCCGATTTTGTATATGGTCCCTAAAGTTCACAAAAGTTTGACGGATCCCCCAGGTCGCCCCATTGTCTCTTGTCAGGGTTCTTTGTTAGAACCTCTCGCAATTTTGCGATTTATTTTTTCACCCGCTTTTACCAACGAATGAGTCTTATGTCAAAGACTCTTTTCAATTTCTGACAATATTGCATCAACAAGATATGTCCATTTGGTTCTTTGACTCTGGATATGCAAGCATTATATACAAATATTAATCAAAATGCTGCATTACAGATGGCTTACAAAAAATCAGGGTCTTTCTTATGGAGTAATATAATGCACTAATTTTATGGAAATCACTCCAAATAAACAAACTGTGACAGAATACAAGGGAGGGTTATAAAATTCAATATCGAAGTATTTCAATCGAACCAAGAAACCGTCTCAGACCAAGCGGCAACCTATATGCTGGGAAAGGGAATTCAAATTCACCAGCGGTGCCTTTAGCATCAATGACAGGTTTTTGGTGTATTTTTCTTTTATATTTAAACCCTCTCTCCACTGTGTTTTGAAAAATATGCTTAAACAAAATGACAAACAGTCTCTGTGAAAACAGGTACTTAGCTTTTCAGTTTCTGCAATGGAATCTTAAATGTAGTAATATTCCAACGCTCTCCAGAAACCGTTTGACTTAGTAATTCAGTCCTTCTCAATAGCCTTTCTTGTTACAGATGGCGGCACAAGTACCTCTTTCGTTACCTAATCCTTTGCCAAAAGAATTTATAATGCAATTATCATTGGTGCTTACAAAAAAAATTCTCAATTTAATGGAGGTTTTTTTTTTTTATCAACAGATACATGGTATAGCGACGGGAGCTTAGCAACATTTTATATGGCTCAGTTTGAGATAGTTTATTTATCCCTCTAATTGGTTCAGCCATATATGTATGTGGACTAGATACTTGGATATCATCTTTCTTTTGGACCGGCACTGAGGTGCGATTAAAGGATTTGTTTGAGTGGATTAACACTATCTACAGATCTTAAATTTACAGCTAAGTATAAGGATACTAAGGCTTTTTTGGATTTGAAATTGATTAAAGAATCTTCTATAGTAAGGTCTACATTGTACTGAAAAGAGGCCCAAATTAATACTTTATTGCATTACACTAGTTAACCTGGACCTCTTTGACGAGGATTACCAGTGGGCCAATTTATTTGACTGTGTCGCTTATGTTCAACAACTGCTGAATTTCAGAGACAGGCACATGATTTGAAGCTCTGTTTAAGAGAAAGAGGATATCCGACAGCCATAATTAATAAAGCATATAAAAGAGTGCGATACAATCATGCAGAATGGTGGCATACCACATTGGAGGATACATCACCATCGGTGAGGGAAGTACAAGCTTTTGTGGGTATATTACCTTATTTACCACATTCGGTTGAGATTATGCACATTCTTAAAAAACATTGGTCAATGTTATCATTACATTCATACTTTAATAAACCCTTGATGTCCTTTAAACAGGGTCGCAATCGTGCAGATTGGGTATCTCATACAGTGGATGAAATGCCATTGTCCGATAGGAAGGGGCATTATGGCTGCACAAATTGTGCTTTTTGTGAGCTAATTGAAGGTCCGGTCTGGGAACATCCCGTGTTACATCGTCAAGTATAGCAGTTACTTACCTGCAACAGGTGATCTCTGGGAACAGCAGGAATAAATCTTCACATATGAGTACGTTGGTACTGACAGAGCCTGCGCGGGAATGCTCCCCAGCGTCCAGAAAGAAAGCCTTTGTGAGCAGCCCACACGCATGCGCGCTGCCCTCCCGCCCATTCACTTCCCTCTCATCAGTTGGGTTTGTAGCTGAGACGAGAGAGAGAGAGAGAGAGAGAGATTCACTTAACAAGAGGTAAGCCCTGCTTGAGAATATAGATAGAGAATCTCTTTCTAGTTACAAGTGGAAGAATCATGGAGAAGGTTACATGGAAACCAGTGGAATGTTCTTACTTAGGAGAGGTTTAGATTTCTTTAAAAAATCTAGCCTTTGAATAACCAGAAATGGAGACCTACGTGAAGGGGTGCAGAGGAGATCCTTAGTCTTAAGACAACAAGTCTGGATCCTTCTATAACTTCAGTGTGGAGAAGACGACGCAATATAAGGGGATACCATGTTTGCTCCTCTGAGGGCAATATGAGTATCATGCGTTCTTTGTTTAGCATAAGCTTCAAATGAAGTATTGGGAATTAGAAGGAACGTACTAGACAAGGACCGACTGCAGTGAAAAGGAATGCATCCCTGTTGTAAGAGTTCCACTGGAGATGTGGAACAACCCAGGGAATTGAGCAATTCTTTATGCTTTCACGTGGTCTAAGCCCTGGTTCCTTTTCCTTAAAAGGAAATTTTAAGGAAGATGGTAAGAGTAGGAAAAAAACAAACAGTCATGTAGGAGCATGACTGGGCAAAGCCTTTCTAACCATCTGGAAGTTA
The DNA here is from genome assembly GCA_033557465.1 of Ichthyophis bannanicus. Lineage (NCBI taxonomy): Eukaryota > Metazoa > Chordata > Amphibia > Gymnophiona > Ichthyophiidae > Ichthyophis > Ichthyophis bannanicus. Next base: position 924,084,707 of record CM066034.1, read on the forward strand.
CCTACTAGGAATGGCTCTGACGCTCTCTGGCAAAGGCCCATAGTTGCAGAGCTTTTTGTATAATTGCAGAGAGCATGTTGTAGGTTGCTTAGGTGAAATCTGGCTGTTTAATTGCCAGTGTGCAATCTAATCTATTCTGTTGGAGCCAAAAAGAATTGAAGATGGCTAATAGTAGACAGGCCAGTTGCCTGCAATGATAAATTGTCCAAGTGGGTTTTGGAACCTCTCTTGGAATTATTTGTTATTAAGGCAGCAGAAAAAGTTAGGTCCTATAGATTGGAAAAGGACCGACAGACATAATTAGGAGTGGTAAAACTCAATTATCGTCTGATAAGCTGTCTTAAAAGAAATATCTGAGAAGATTGCAAAGGGGAAGAAAGCTCTGTATGGAAACCACTTACTGGAGAAGGTATTGAAGAAAATCCTATGGGCTTAAAAAGTAAGCCCTCCAGCTGAATAGTATCACTCTTAGAGACTGAATGTCTCGACTAAGAGGGATAGAAGTAATACAGGGTTGAGAAGACTTACAATTTGGTAAGTCCCTGAAAAAGGTAAAGCCCCGTTGCAGTCAAAACTATGAGATAACCTTGTACAGGAAAACTGTCAAGGTGAAGGGCATAGCCTACCTTGTTAGTTGTTACTCCTCTTTTTCCTTTAAAAAGGAGAGGAGAAACCTGTTACCTGTAGGGCATGATTGTCCTCAATAGCTCTAGGAGCTAAAAGAATGGATTTCTCTTGTGGCAAGAGATTCATGCCTAGAGTCGAGGAGTGCGTCAGTGTATCATTGATCTCTCAGTAAGAATGAGATGAACTGTAGATGCTTCTGTTGATAAGTAGGCTAGCGGTTCTAAACCTCAAACAGGAAAAAGATTTAATGAATAAAATATCAGAAACCCTGCGACTGCTGGGTTAGCTGAGCCTGTTGAGGTTTAGATTTTCTTAGCCTGGTTTGATGTTGCCCTTCTTTGGAAACATCTGCATGATGGGTAGAAGATGGATAAAACTTTTTTCCCCTAGAGGGATAAAGATTTAGATTTTTTACTAGCTGGGATAGAGGAAAGTTTTGACAATCCTCTGAAAGCAACAATATCAGTGTTTAACTGATTAGCCTGGAATAAAGCATCCTTGTTAAAGAGATTTTCACCAGTACAAGGTGTATTTCCTAGCCTTTCTTGTACCCATTTGTCCAAGTCTGAAGCTTGGAGCCAGGCCATGCGTCATGCCCCTATGGCTATAGCAGAGGTTCTGCTAATAGACTCAAAACAGTCCAGGGAAGCACAATTAAGGCACTTAGAGACATTTTGAGCATGACTGACTAATAAGAAATAGTCTGCTCTTTTATGTTCTTGAAGAAAAGGGTTCAAAAGCTTTAAGTTCTTTGTGACCTCTTCAAGAGATAATCCCATATAGAAAACATGAGATAATTCTTGCTGAAAGCATGGATGCCTCGAAGCATCGACGTCCAAAGGCATCTAAAGTCCTAGACTCACGACCTGGCGGATAAGAGGAGTGCTTCTTTGCACTCTTAATACGCCTCATTGCTGATTCTACAACAGAATGATGAGGAAGTTGTCTTCTGAAAACCTGGAGAAGGTGGCACCTTGTACATAGTGTCAAGTGTCTTAGGATGTGGGGATGCCATTAAAGGAGTTTCCCACATTCTTAATAGTAGATCCTGTAAGATCTGATGCAAAGGAAGCATGATTTGCTCCTTTGGAATCCAGGGGAATTGCAGAGTCTCTGAATCTCTTGGTATGGATTCTTCACCAGGTATAGAAATGGCAAGTTACTTTGCCATATCAAGCAGAAAAGCTTGAAAAAAAATCTCCCCTGAGGAGGATCCCCTAAAATGAGGGGTAAAGGATAGAACTGTTGAGAATTCAGCCTTGGTACCGATGGATTCATCCCAGTCATCGGGATCAGAAGACTTGAAAGGATGAAGCATCAGATTTTCCTTAAAGCGATGTCTTTGGTACCGCCCGATGTCGGTACCGAGACGAGTCGGTACCGAATCCTCCATGCTAGAGAGCGATTCCAGGCTCGGCATCGAAGGCAGCAAGTCTGTCGAAGCAAGCATGGACGGTACCGACACCGGTGCCGATACCGGTACCGGAGCTGATACCGATACTCGATGAACGGTCTGCAGCAACTCTAGCGGTACCGAAGTAGCTGAGAGTGCTAGACTACGTTCATCGGTGAGGAGTGTTTCATCCATCATCATAGCCGATGCCGGGGTGTCAGTACCGCTCGAAGCGGCCACAACCACCAAGCATGGCCCAGGTATGTTCATCGAGGTAAGAACCCCGGGAACAACCTGAAGCCCCGTTAATGCTTTGGAGCCCGAAGACTCCCGCCGGGGCTTTATTGCCAAAATGTCCGAGGGCAACGCCAGAGGCATCTCGATGCTTAGAAGGAGATCTACCACTCAAGGACTGGCTAGTCTTTACAGACTTCTGTTTGGTTACCTGATCCTGTGAAAAGCACAGTTACTTACCTGTAACAGGTGATCTCTGGGAACAGCAGGAATTAGTCTTCACATATGGGTACGTCGGTACCAACGGAGCCTGCGCGGGAATGCTCCCCAGCATCCAATCAGAAAGCTTTTGGGAGCATCCCACAGCACCTGCGTGCTGCCTTCCCGCCTTTCCAACTGTCTCTCCTCAGTTAGTTTTTCAGAGCTGAGACAAAGAGAGAGAAAGAAAGGAAAGGAAGAAAGAGATACAACTCCTAGGGGAGGTGGGTGGGTTGTGAAGACTAATTCCTGCTGTTCCCAGAGATCATCTGTTACAGGTAAGTAACTGTGCTATCTCCAGGAACAAGCAGGAATGAGTCTTCACATATGGGGACTCCTAAGCTAAGATGCCTGGAGTCCTAGCATGCAGGGGACTGACATGCCATACCTCATACTGCCAGGCATCCTGAGGATGGAGGGTAGGAGTTGAAGAGAAAAGAGCTGTGGGAAAACAGCTAAGTTAAGATAGGACTACAGGTCAAGAGTCCTTCTATATATGAGAATTACCCTGAATACATATTGAAAAAGTAGAGAGATTCATGATATCTACTGTGGATCCAGTAGAGGAACTTCAAGGTGACCTCACTGAAGTGAAGGTGACAACTCACAGGAGAACAGTGAAGGTCAAACCGTGGAGTGAAGGTAACCCCAGGATTGAACTGGGGTAGCAGAAAAACCGGCAGGTCTTCAGTGGAAGCTTTGAGAAAAGCTGAAACACTCCTTTAGCTACAGGGTTATTTATATTTAGGAGCAAAGAAGGAAGACTGACCGACTTAAATAAATGAAGAAGTCCTTGAGGGAAGAAAGGTATAGGAAAAAACCTGTATTCCCAGGAAAAGGACAGGTGTCTGAGGGGGTGGAACCTCAGACCTACTACAGATCAGCCATGACAGTCTTAACTGGCATGGATCTCCAGTGATATCGAGCCCTTAGGGACATTGGAGAAGCTGTAGGTACCACAGGAGTGGTTGTGTGCATAATACCCCCAAACATGCTGTGGAACAGCATGAAGAGGGATAAGCCCTGACTGGAACCCATAGGAAGGTAATACTGATATGGGTAGAGACCGTCAAAAGATATGTGAATACATATCTAGTTATAAAAGAACTCGACAGAGAGAGAGATATATAGGTATATATCCATATATATATATATATATATGGAAAAAAAAATATATATATATAGATACGCAACACTTAGGGATATATATCCCTCCATGACGAGAACTAAAGGCAGAGGATATGCACACTCAGCTGACCGATACATCGAAAGATATATAGGTCCAATAATTGTCTACGATTGGCTTCACATGAGAAATGTGAACAAGAAAGATTCAGGTGACAGCAAGAGGTGGAACCCCTTTGAAAGAATGTATCCAAGAATCTTTCCCTCCTGGTAACAAAGATGCAGAATGTATCTAACAAGATGACCAGGATGGTTACATGAAAGACAGAGGATATTGTTACTCTGTAGCAGCAAGCCTTGAGTCTAGTAGAACTGTATTCAAGTGAGTGGACAAGGACAACACATAGAGGGGATACTGAGTGATCCTTTGAAGGAACCAGGGATACCCTGGGTTCCTGGCATAACTATGTGCTGTCCATGAAGGTGCAGCTACAGAGAAAAGAACATATTCCGTATAGGAATTGGCTAAGTCTCTATGCTTTCATGTAAAGGAGTTTTATGCTCTTTGTTTTAAAGAGAAAATAAAAAGAGCTGAAGAACCCCTACAGCCATGAGGGAGATGACTGCAAGGCCTTTTGCAACCCTGTAAGAAGGCATTAGAGAGAAAACTCCATGCTCTCTAGCAAGGGCCCAATAGTTGAAGAGCTCCTCTGAGGATTGCAGAGAGCATCATGCAGGAGGAAGAGTTGTCTGATGGAGAGGTGGCAGGCATAGGAAGTATGCTGCCAATCCCAAGGGAAAAGTGGTGATAAAGATTATCCAAGAAGATGTTCTTGGAATCACTACCAAGACCAGACAGAAGTGGGAAGGATAGCCCTGGAGACTTGTGAAGAAGTACCAGAGGGCCCACTAATAGGCTCCTGCAGGGGCAAATGCTGATGGACAACAGCAGAATCTCTCTATGTAGAGATGTCCAGTGAACACCCTTTTGCTTGTAAATGGAAGATGTTTTCCAGTTGGTGTGCTGCGAAGGGTCTTGACCCTTCAGCACTATCTGTGGAGTCCTTAATGGAAACTGAACTGCAAATTTGCAATACAGACCTTAAGGTTACAGACAAACAGACCAAATGTGGAGAGACACACATGTATCTGTCTGAGGAACTGTCCAAGCAAAAGGGAGGGGAGTCAATACAGAGAGAGAATTCCACACTGGCAATAGAAAGACTAGATAGGCTGACAGAGAAGCCTACCAGTGTGATAGCACCACTCTTATGAGGGAACCCTGATAAGAGGGTAGGGACAGAAGAGCTGAGAGGAGACGTACCAGGTGGTAAGTCTGTGGAAGGAGAAATTTCAAGCTGGCACAGAGACTATCATCTGATAGTTAGGAAACTCCCTCTTCCTGGTGAGAGGAAGAGGAGCAATCTGTAACTTATAGCCTGAAAATCCTGACAGCTCAAAAAAATATAAGTACTAAACAATGGATGTCTTGGAAAGGCTTAGAAGAGCCTTGAGACACAGGGAAGTCAGTGGAGCACTGAGCAACCTGTCGAAGAGACTCCTTATTGAAGAGATTGTCTCCAGTACAAGGAGTGTTACCCAGTCTCTGTTGTGCACATATGTTTAAATCTGAAGCTTGGAGCCAGGCTCTACGTCGTGCCCCTATGGCTATAGCAGAGGTTCTGCTAGCAGACCCAAATGAGTCTAGGGAAGCACGAGATAGAAACCAAGAGAGTAGTCTGCAGTCTTGGGTTCTGCAAGGAAAGGAGTCAAAAGATGTAATTTCTTTGTGACCTCCTGAAGAGAAAGACTCATAGAAAATATATGAGAGAATTATTGTTGACAGCAGGGATGTCTGGAAGATTTGACGTCCAAAGGCATCCAGTGTCCTAGACTCACGACCTGGAGGGCAAGAAGAATGCTTCTTCTTACTTCCCACCTTCCTCAAGGTTGATTCCACTACAAGGGAATGATTTTGAAACCCTGGAGGGGGCACCTGATATAAAAGATCAGTTGCTCTAGAGCAGCGGTTCTCAACCTGTGGGTCGCGACCCCAACGGGGGTCGCCACAGGATTTAGCGGGGGTCGCTTAGCCTCCACCAAGTTTAAAAAAAAAAAATTAAGATGTGCACAAGTTGCTGCCGAGTCCGCTTCTCGGCAGCAGCAAACTCCGGCAAACTCACCGCCTTCTTCTGCAGCCGCGGCTCCCTGCCTCTTAGGGAACCGCGGCTGTACTTGTAAAATCGTTGCGGAGCCCTTCCTGTCTCGACGGGCTCCGTGCAGCATTGTCCCGCCTCCAAAGGAAGTGGTAAACAACTTCCTTTGGTGGCGGGACAATGCTGCATGGAGCCCATCGAGACAGGAAGGGCTCCGCAATGATTTTACAGGTACAGTCGTGGTTCCCTACGCGGCAGAGAGCCGCGGCTGCATTAGAAGGGAGGCAGACAACCTGCAACACGGCTGACATCGACAGAGGGGGGCTGACATGGAGGGAGGGGGGCTGACATGGACAGATGGAAGGATGGGGCTGACATGGAGGGAGGGATGGAGGGAGGGATGGAGGGAGGGGGCTGACATGGACAGATGGAAGGATGGGGGCTGACATGGAGGGAGGGGGCTGATATGGATGAATGGATGGATGGAGGGAGGGGGCGGACAGGGAGGGATGGAGGGATGGGGGCTGATATGGATGGATGGATGGAGGGAGGGGGCTGACATGGACAGATGGAAGGATGGGGCAGACATGGAGGGAGGGAGGGGGGCTGACATGGACAGATGGAAGGATGGGGCTGACATGGAGGGAGGGAGGGGGGCTGACATGGACAGATGGAAGGATGGGGCTGACATGGAGGGAGGGGGCTGATATGGATGGATGGATGGAGGGAGGGGGCTGACATGGACAGATGGAAGGATGGGGGCTGACAGGGAGGGAGGGAGGGAGGGGGCTGACAGGGAGGGATGGAGGGATGGAGGGAGGGAGGGGGCTGACAGGGAGGGATGGAGGGATGGAGGGAGGGAGGGGGCTGACAGGGAGGGAGGGAGGGATGGGGGCTGATATGGATGGATGGAGGGAGGGAGGGAGGGAGGGGGGCTGACATGGACGGATGGAAGGATGGGGGCTGACATGGATGGATGGCTGGCGGGCGGGGGGCGGACATGGACGGATGGAAGGATGGGGGCCGACATGGAGGGAGGGAGGGAGGGAGGGGGCTGATATGGAGGGAGGGAGGGAGGGGGCTGATATGGATGGATGGATGGAGGGAGGGAGGGAGGGAGGGGGGCTGACATGGACGGATGGAAGGATGGGGCATGACATGGAGGGATGGATGGAGGGAGGGGGGCTGACATGGACGGATGGAAGGATGGGGGCTGACATGGAGGGAGGGAGGGGGCTGATATGGATGGAGGGAGGGAGGGGGGCTGACATGGAGGGAAGTAGGCTGGCATGGACAAAGGGGAGAGACATGGGGACATACTGGACAGACGGGATAAATGCTGGACAGAGGCGAGAGACAGTGCGGGTTAGGATTATAATGGGCTGATGGGGGTGCTAGCACTGGTAATGGGCAGATGGGGGGGGGCTACGAATGGTAATGGGTTGATTAGGGAAGGCTAGGACTGGGAATGGACTTATCAAGGGGGGGTAGGACTGGTAATGGACTGATGGGGGTCTAGCATTGGAAATGAGCTGATCAGTGAGGTTAGGACTGGAAATGGGCTGATTAGGAGAGCCTAGCACTGGTAATGGGGTTGAGGGGGGGGACTAGCACTGGAAATGAGCTGAAGGGGGTAGGACTGGTATTGGGCTGATTAGGGGGGGGGGTAGGACTGGTAATGGGGTTGAGGGGGATTAGCACTAGAAGTGAGCTGATTAGGGGGCTTTGACTGGGAATGGGCTGATTGTGGGGAGGGGAGGATAGAGCTGCTGACCCTGGAAGAAAACTGGGGGCTAAGGCTACAAGTGGGCTGATACAAGGGGATGGGAGCATGGAACTGAAAGGGAGTGGATCTGAGAGGGGGCTGCCATGGTATTTGTACTAGAAGGGACTGATCAGTGGGGAAGGAGGGGGACTGGAAGGGAATGGACACCAGTTGCAGTAATGGGAATGCAAGTTGACATTGGAAGGTTATGGGAGTGAGGACTGGAAAGGGGCTGATACTGGGGAGGGTTACTGGGACTGGAAATAGGCTGATGGAAAGAAGTGAAGAAAACAAAAGAGATAAGAACTGGCAGATGGACCATAGACCACAGAAAGAGAGCTAAGAGAAGACAGGAAAGCAGAAGCCTCAGATCGGGACCAGCATGATCAGAGAATAAATTGGTCAAACAAAGGTAGAAAAAATAATTTTATTTCATATTAGTGATTTGACTACAAAATCATCATAATTTTGAAATCAAATATTGTTACTTGTTGTTTTGATTATTTAAATAAGTATTTTATAAATAAAACCATATTGCAAAGGCCTATAATATATTAATAATTCAACAAATGATTACAGCGACAATGCGTTAACGGTAAAGGAAGAGACACGCATTTGATTTTATCATTGGGGGTCACCACAAGTTGACCAACGGTAAAAGGGGTCACGGTACAAAAAAGGTTGAGAACCACTGCTCTAGAGGGTGGGGGGTACCCTTAAAAGGTGCTTCCCACATTCTCAATAAAAGATCCTGCAAGGAATAATGCAAGGGAAGCATTATGTTTGCCTTTGCCTCAGAAGAAACAAAGGCCTGTGTAGGATCACCAGGGATAGAAATGGAAAGTGATCTTGCCATATCCAGAAGGAAATTCTGAAAGGAAGGCTCTCCAAAGAGAACTTCCCTTGGACAGGTCAGATCTGAAGATCTAGCCTGAGCACCGAAGAGTTTATCTGCACGGTGCAAGACAGAATCCTTAAAGGATGTATGCTGGTACTGGGGATCAAGACCTGTGAAAGGCAGTACCGCATCGTCCATGCCAGGTATCGACTCCAGACTTGGTATCGAAAGGAGTGATCCTGTTGAAAAAAGCATGGGCGCAGAAGACTGCAATGCTATTGCAGGTACCGGTACCGGCGTGGATACCGGTAGGAGTATCGGTATCGGGGGTGATACCGACATCGAAGCAGTCATCGGTGGCAGCTCAAGCGGTACCGAGGTACGGCACAGAGTGCCGATACCGAGCACCCGGCACCGTTAGGTATCGGAACCGAGTCGTGTCGGTACCGAGTCCTCCAGACTCGAGATTGATTCCAGACTTGGCATCGAAAGAAGAGAGAGTCTATCGATGCACGTCTGGAGGGTACCGACGTCGGTAATAGTATCGGTATGGAAGCCGATACCGGAAAGTCAAACTGGTCCTTAACCAGCGGTCCCGAGGGTACCGAGGAGGCCAGATGACAATCCTTGGTGAGGAGCGTTACGTCCAACACCGGTGCCGATGCTGGGGAATCGGTACCGCTCGAAGCGGATGCTGCCACCGAACATGGCTCAGGTATGTTCTGTGAGGGGTGAGCCCCAGGAACAACCTGAAACCCCTTAATGCTTTGGAGGCCGAAACCTCCCGCGGGGTTCTGAGCCAGGGGACCCTCGAGGGCAAGGCCGGAGCCGTCTACATGCTGTGCATGAGACTTGCCACTCGAGGACTGGCTAGTCTTCACAGACTGTTTGTGGGTTACCTGATCCTGTGAAGGGGAGGAAATGGTCGATGCCCCTATACCAGAAGGGGCTCGGGTATCGAGGAAGACTCGATGTGGAACCTCTCCTTTCACCAAAGTGCAGCCGAACGGCTCTGGAGGAAAAAGGTCAGGACCCAAACAGGTCAGACACCAATTTCTGGAGTCCAAAAATAAAGTAGTACCGCCACAGTTTAAACCTTTCCTGGAAGGAATGGTTGGCGGTTCCATGGTGGACATGGAGAGGCCTGGGAGGCCTAGGAAAAGTTAAGACACTGAGGGAAAAAAATTCCCTGAGTAAAAATAAGAAAAAGAAAAGAAAAAACACCAGCAGTACCGGTGGAGTCGAGGAGACAGCCGCAACCACAGAAAAAATAAGGATAAAAAAACTTTTCAGCGGTGACAGGAGAACGTCCTGCCGGCTCCGCGGAAAAACGAAAACTGAGGAGAGACAGTTGGAAAGGCGGGAAGGCAGCACGCAGGCGCTGTGGGATGCTCCCAAAAGCTTTCTGATTGGATGCTGGGGAGCATTCCCGCGCAGGCTCCATCGGTACCGACGTACCCATATGTGAAGACTCATTCCTGCTTGTTCCTGGAGATAACAAGATATTCTGGCTGGTGACATCGAGTCCGATGTGAACTGGGTATCGAGCTGTGCTCGATCCTGAAGACTTCTTCTGTTTGAGCTCCAGCAGGAGAGACACGCCAGTGGGCAATGGTCAGGACCTAAACATTTTAGACACCAAGTATGAGATGTCTAAAAATATATCTGTACCGCCACACTTTGAGCATTTCTTAAGGATAGTGGCTGGCTTTTCCATAATGAAAGGATAGAGGCCTAGTGGCCTAGAAACCGTCAGGCACTAAACAGGAAAAAATTTCCTAGAGAAAAGAAGAAATTTTTTAGAAAAAAAGAAAGCACCGGCGGTACCGGTGGCGTCGAGGGAAGGCAGACGCGACCACAAGAAAGTAAGAATAAAAAGAAGAATTTTCTGCGGTGACAGGAATACGTCCTGCCGGCTCCGCAGAAAACGGAAAACTGATGAGGGAAATGTATGTGGGATGCTCCCAAAGGCTTTCTTTCTGGATGCTGGGGAGCGTTCCCATGCAGGCTCTGTCGGTAGCGACGTACCCATATGTGAAGACTCATTCCTGCTTGTTCCTGGAGTTATAGTAAATTCTATACTACATGTGAGACCACTTTTGCAGTTTACATGTTGCTTTGCCCATGTCAAAAAGTTTATATTTTGTATACACACTGGTACTACTGTTCATTCAATCTACCTTGTGAAGTTCAATCACCCTTCTATAGCATTCTTTTTAAACAATGCTCTAACAGCTGATCTCAGATAAACATTTGCACCACACTCCAGTTTCTCCGAAACTCCTGTTGGCTTGTTTACATCAGTGATCTGCTGTGTTCCAAATTTCTAAATAACGGAGTACTTAGCTTCTAAACGTGTTGGTCTCTGCAACTTTTCTTGATGTGTAAATTTCGGAAGCCAAACCGCGCTGGTACTCCTATTTCTTCTTTGATTTAAATAATCCCAACGCCAATAGTCTAGGCGCCTTGCGTTTCTCTATGACAGGTTCCTTAGGGGACTTTGAGAATAAATTTCTAAATCTAAAGGAACAAACAATCCCAATGATGGAACTTCTTAGGACAATTCATCCAAGCATACATATTTACTGTCTAAAGGAACTAGTAAATGCCTTTAAATACCTTTAAAAACATTGCTGCCCGCATTTCTCCGGACTCTCCTCAACATCCTCTCTGTGTCGTGTTTAAGATAGTGGAAAACGCCGTGCATGCGGGTTAGGCCTACCTCAAATCACATTTAAGCCCCCTAGCTATCGAAATCCCTCTTTTGATTGGACTGTTATCAGCTGATTTAGACACATGCTGACCAATTTCCAAGTTTAAACCACCGGGTTGTACCGTAGCAAGAGTGTATATCCACCATTGCTCTTTATGTAGCAACACCTGTTCCCGTGATTTTCCCTGAGCCGCTTTAGTCACCTCCTCTATGCACCAACAACGAAGTTGATCAAAGCTATGGCCGTGAGTGAGGCAATGCTGTACTATTGCTGTACTGTATAAAAAAAAATTTATATTGGCAGAACGTCAAGAGCCGTCAAAAAAAGATTACAAGAACATCGTTCGCAGATTACCACGAAAGTGTTGTCAGCCCCGGTGGCTATGCATTGCCATGAAAACCAACACTCTCCAACGCAAATCCCAAAATTCATGGAGGACTATATATCTGAGAGAGAGGTGGGGATCATTTATCCCATTTACAATAGAGAACAATTCTGGATTTACACTTTAAATTCGATAACACCTTATGGTTTAAATTCATCATTGGACTGGTGGAGTATGCTCTGAATTGAATAAGCAAGGAGAGAATTTTAAGATCTGTCCCGTTATGTAAATTCCTATTGGACACTAAACGGTCACATAATTAAAGTAGAGGATATAACCAGAAGTCAGGTTCTGGTCTTGATAGATGCAACAAGGTTTGAAGAAGGGTCAGGAGTTTCTACGATCTGAAACACAACGTTGGGTTACTATATGTGGTTGAGTTTCAAGTGAAGCTGTCAAGTTGTGATCAACAGCATAGGAGATGCGTTACGACGCTACGGCGTGCCATAGCATTAGCTTTTTTGAACTGACGAATTAAGAGTGGACATCTTATTGAAAACCGGCGAAGGTTTAAATCATAAAAAACAACCTTTGAGGCTCTGCTGTTCCCCAGAATATAAAGGAACCTCTGAACAGCTAATTGAATTCATTTGATTAACATCTTTCACCGGTGGATTTCAGCTGAGGGTTTTATCCCTTAGGGGAAATGTTTTAGGGTTGTTTCCCTATATAAACAATAAAAAGGAACAAGTAGCTACAGGAAAGCGTAGTTACTCACCTGTAACAGGTATTCTCCAGGAGCAGCAGGAATCAGTCCTCACATATGGGTGACGTCGGCGCCGACGGAGCCCTCGCGGAGCAATTTTCCCCAGCTTTCAAAGAAAGCCTTTGGGAATTGCAGCGCGCATGCGCGGTCCTCTTCCCGCCCAAGGGTGCCATCTTGCTCAGTCAGATGACATAGCTAAAAGACAGCAAAAATTAGCAAAAAGCGAAAGCAGAGAACTGCATCTCCAAGGGGAGGAGGGAGGGTTGTGAGGACTGATTCCTGCTGCTCCTGGAGAACACCTGTTACAGGTGAGTAACTACGCTTTCTCCAGGACCAAGCAGGAAGTCAGTCCTCACATATGGGACTCCCAAGCTTAAGGCTACCGGAGACCCTAAGCGCAAAAATGAGCTCCCTCAAGCTCAGCAGTCCAGAAGGAAGGAATCTTCTCTGAATACGTCTCCAACCGGTAGCCCAACATCCGGGATGGAGGGTAGGAGTTGCCTATACCTCGAAGAGGTTACGGAGGACTGCCTGTCCGAAAGCACTGTCCCTGCGGGACTCCCTCTCCAGGCAGTAATGGGCCGCAAAAGTCTGGCTTGAAGATCAAGTAGCGGCCCGGCAGATGTCTGCCAATGGAACAGAGCGGAGGCAAGCCACTGACATAGCCTTCGCCCGAACACGATGGGCCGTGACTCGACTTTCCAACGAGAGGCCGGCTGCCTCATAAGCCCAAGCGATACAGTCAGCAATCCAGATGGACAGGGTACGCTTGGAGACAGGGAGCCCCAACTTATTGGGGTCATAAGAGACGAAGAGCTGAACAGCCATTCTGTGCTCTCGCGTACGGTCAAGGTAGAAGGTTAACGCCCTTCTACAGTCCAGGGTATGCAGGACCATTTCAGCTCGGCTGGAGTGTGGCCTGTGGAAGTAGGTCGGAAGCACCACCTCCTGGTTGATGTGAAAGGGGGAAACCACTTTGGGAAGAAACTTAGGGTGAGTCCGTAGGACTACCTGGTTCTTGTAGAACCTAGTGTACGGAGGATCAGACACCAGGGCCTGCAGTTCACTAACGCGTCTAGCAGAAGTGAGGGCTACCAAGAACAAGGTTTTCCAAGAAAGAAAACGAAGAGGACAGGTAGCCATAGGTTCGAAAGGCGGACAGGTAATCCGCTGTAAAACCACATTGAGATCCCAGTCCGGGGCTGGGAGGCGCAAAGGCGGTTTAAGGAGAAGGAGGCCTCTGAGAAAACGAGCCACCAGGGGGTGGCTAGAAAGAGGTCCGCCATCCACCGGCATGTGATGCGCAGAAAGAGCAGTGAGGTGGACCTTGACCGAGTTGGACTTAAGGCCAAGATTGGAGAGGGAAAGCAAGTACTGCAAGACCACTGATGCTGAACAGAAGGGAGGATCTTGAGATTGCTGAGCACACCAGGCAGAGAACCGACGCCACTTAAGAGCGTAGGACTTCCGGGTGGAGGGCCGCCTGGAGGCCAAGACGACCTCCTCTACCTCTGGAGGTAGGCAGAGGGGAGCAAGGACTACCCTTTCAGCAGCCAGGCCATCAGATGAAGGGACCGGAGGTTGGGGTGCAGGAGAGTCCCCTGATCCTGTGACAGGAGGTCGGGCTGAAACCCCAGAGGAAGAGGGGTGTCCAACGCCAGCTGCATTAGAAGCGAGAACCAAGGTTGTCTCGGCCACCGGGGAGCCACTAGGATCGTCGAGGCTTTGTCTCTGAGAACCTTGAAGAGTGTCCGAGACACCAGCGGCATGGGAGGAAAGGCATATAAGAGGCCTGTGGACCATGGAATCAGAAAAGCATCCGCCGCTACTCTGAGAGGATGCGGTTGTCGAGAGCAGAATCTGGGAAGTTGCCTGTTCAGAGGACTGGCAAACAGATCCATGGTGGGGAGGCCCCACTTGAGAAAGATTCGCTGAACCACCATCGGATCCAGCCTCCACTCGTGCGGCTGGAGGATCCTGCTCAGCTTGTCGGCCAGGTAATTTTCTTGACCTGGGAGATAGATAGCTTTGAGGATAATTCCGTGGTGGACAGCCCAAGAGCATAGTTTTTGTGCCTCCTGACAGAGAAGGAAGGAGCCTGTCCCGCCTTGCTTGTTCACATAGAACATTGCAACCTGATTGTCTGTCTGTCTGTATCAGCACCGACTGATGGGAAATCAGGTGAGAGAAGGCTTTGAGCGCTAGGCGGATGGCTCTGCGCTCCAGGAAGTTTATCTGTTGAGCAGATTCCCAAGGAGTCCAGAGACCCTGAGTACATGTCCCTTGGCAGTGTGCTCCCCAACCCAGGAGAGAAGCATCGGTCGTTAGGACCTGAGAATGTGGAGGGGGCTGAAAAGTCACTCCCAGTACTAGGTTGGGCAGATGAAGCCACCATTGTAGAGAAGAGACCAGCCGGTCGGAGATCTGTACAGAGTCCGCTAGGCTCCCAGTGGCCTGATGCCATTGTGTGCGAAGGCACCATTGAGCAGGTCACATGTTCAGGTGGGCATTGGGGGTCACATGGACCGTGGAAGCCATATGGCCAAGCAGTCTCAGAAATTGCCTGGCCGAGACCAGGGAATTGCTGTGAAAGTGGCTGGTGAGATCCATGAGCCTTTGGGCCCTCTCCAGAGGCAGGAAGGCCCGCGCCTGAAGAGTGTCCAACCGGGCGCCTATGAATTCGAGGTTTTGAGAGGGGAGCAAAGTGGACTTTGCGAAGTTTATGACAAAGCCCAAGTGCTGGAGTAGAGCCACAGTGCGATGAGTGGCTTGAATGGCTTCGTGGGAAGACTGGGCTCTGATGAGCCAGTCGTCCAGGTAGGGAAACACAAAAAGGCCTTGAAGTCTTAGATAGGCCGCCACCACTGCCAGGCATTTGGTAAACACCCAGGGGGCGGAGGACAGGCCAAAGGGCAGTACTCTGTACTGGTAATGATTTCCCCCCACCACAAACTTGAGATATTGTCTGTGGTCTGGATGAATAAGGATATGCGTATACGCATCCTTTAGATCTAAGGAGCATAGACAGTCTCCCCGCTGGAGGTAGGGCAGCAGGATTCCAAGGGTAAGCATCTTGAACTTTTCCTTTGCAAGGAACTTGTTGAGGTTTCGCAAGTCCAGGATAGCTCTCAGGCCTCCTGTTCTTTTTGGTATCAGAAAGTACCTGGAGTAAAACCCCTGACCTTTCAGGTGGTGGGGCACCGGTTCCACAGCCTGTTCCTGAAGGAGACTCGCCAACTCCTGAAGGAGTAAGCCCCTGTGCAGAGGGAGGCTCGGAAGCTCCCCTGGAAAATAAGAGGGAGGTACCTGGTGAAAGTGAAGAAGATAGCCCTTCCGAACTATGTGAAGCACCCAGGTATCTGTGGTGATGTTGGACCATCTTTGAGCAAAGTGGACCAGCCGGCCTCCTGTGCTGAGAGGAACCAGCTGAGGGGGAGAGGCTATGCTGATGAAGTCAAAAACCCCCACCCTGCTGAGCAGGGGCTGGTGGTGCAGGCTTGGGGGCTTGCTGCCTACGGGACCCATTACCCCGTCCATTGGCCTGCTTACCCTGAGGGGGAGCTGGTGAGGCCTGATACTGAGGGTAGTATTTAAAGGCAGACGCCTTCCTCGGGTAAAAGGGCTTTTTCCCCGAGCCCTTCTTCTTTTGAGAAGGGGCAGAGGTCTTCCTGGAGAGACGAGTCCTGGTGAGAGTCACATCTGAAGCCAAGCCTGGCGGCGTCCACCGATGCCGGCTGCGGCTACTCGAGCCGATGCCTCAAAACCATCGTAGGCTGCTCGAGAGCTAAACTTTGAGCACTCTCGAATACCAGTTGACAAGGTTTGGAACCTCTGCAAAGGTTCGTCGGAGAGAGACCAGCAGAGAACCCGGCAATTTCTTTAGCCAGGTCTCGGAGATACATGCCCATGTAGAGCTGGTAGGTCTGGACTCGACAAGCAAGCATAGAGCCCTGGAAACACTTCCTACCGAGGGCATCCAGGCTTCGGGCCTCCCTACCGGGGGGCACCGAGGAGTGCATTTTTTGACTCTTAAGTCTATGCATGGCCAATTCCACCACCATGGAATGGTGCGGTAGTTGTGCCTTTTGGAAGCTGGGGCTCTTGCGGACTCGATAAATGGAATCGACCCGCTTGCTTAACACCGGCGACGACGCCGGGCTCTCCCACATGCGGAAGAGAAGTCGTTCCAGCATCGGAGGAACCGGTACAATAAAGGCCTCCTTCGGGGGAGAGTCATATTGGAGGGCATCGAGTTCCTCGACTCGAGGCTCCTCCTCGGGATCCGCGGGGAAGGCCAAGGCCTTGGCCATATCCCGCATGAAGTCCGAGAACCGGGTATCCTCCGGGGGGGACAGTCTCCGAGGTTCGGACTCGGGGGAGTCCGATGGGACACACCGAGTACGAAAGGAACCAGGTGACTCTTCGTCCTCGGATTCCCATGCCGATTCCTCAGAGGAGGAGTTGAGCGGCTCCGGTCGGGCGGGCATCGATGCCGTCCGCCCCGACGCCGATGGAGTCAGCGTCGACGACCTCGGTCCCGAACGGGAGGCCGAAGGAGACCGCGACCGAGGACCGACTCGAGCCCTCATGGACTCGAGGATCGGCTCGGTCTCCGGGGTCGACTTGGAGGTCGACGTCCCAGTGGTCAGGGCAGAAGCACCGGCGAGGCCAGCGATCAATACCCTCTGCTGGTCCATGAAGGCAGTCAGACTGCTCTCCAAGGCTGTCAACCTGAGTCCAAGCTCAGGAGACCCAGCAGCCCCCGACTCGGGCCCCGACGGCGTCGGGCCCGACGTCGGATCCTTCGGAGGCGAGTCTACGAGGACAACAGTACTCACGTGAGCGGGCAAGTCCATCTCGAGTCGAGGATGTTTTGAAGGCCTCTCCACCTCCGAGGACCCGGGACGGGAATCGGGGCTATGCGACCTGGCCCTCGAGGAACCAGGAGCGTCCACCGATCCCGCCCTCGCGGGTTTCTTCTTCCGATGATGCTCCCGGGTAGGAGACCCCCTTTCAGAGGAACTCCGACGATGCTCAGGACCAGAGTCCCGAGACGTCGAAGCCTCTGACGAGGTCCGAGCCCGTCCGGAGTCAGAGAAGATATGTTCCCGCTGATGCTGCCGACTCAACGCTTTTGAGGACATTTTGCCACACGGACCACAGATCATCGGGTCATGATCGGGTCCGAGGCAGCGGAGGCAGAAGTCGTGCGTGTCTGTAAGAGACATGAGTTTCTTACAGAGGTCACACTTTTTAAAGCCGCTGGCAGCCATCGGGGCAAAAAGGGCCCCTGCGAGGTCGAAAGACCGGGCTGCCAGTGAAAAAGTAAAAAGGCGCGAAATCTGTCACGAAGGACAAAAAACCGAAAAATAAAGAACGGACTCGCAACCGGCGTCGCGAGTCCGGGCGGGAAAAGAACCGGCGTCGAACCGAAGAAAAAGGAGAAATAAAGAGAAAAAATCAACTTTTCGGCGGGGATTCACAGACAACGTCTGTAGAGTTCCACGGAAAAAAGAAGACTGAGCAAGATGGCACCCTTGGGCGGGAAGAGGACCGCGCATGCGCACTGCAATTCCCAAAGGCTTTCTTTGAAAGCTGGGGAAAATTGCTCCGCGAGGGCTCCGTCGGCGCTGACGTCACCCATATGTGAGGGCTGACTTCCTGCTTGGTCCTGGAGAAGATGTTTTCCTTCATCATGGCGAATGTTCCGACAAAAAATTAGCCTAATAGGGTAGCTTTATTTCCTTTAATGTTTGGTTGAATAATCGTGTCTTGACAATGTCCCAGTTTTTCTACTATTTCCTTTTTTAATTGGAAAATAGCATTGTTTTACTTGATTCTTATGTGTCAAATGTGTGCAGATATAGTCCAAAACAGGTTTTTGGGGGATTTTTTTTAAAGAGATATTTGATATTAAGCGGTTGAATTGCAAGGGTGTCAATGTTGACCACATCCTAGCTGCATCAGCAATTTCAGCAGGAGGTATTTTTTTCTGTCTCTACACCTCTGCTGGTTGGACAATATGGAAAGGGGCATTGAAAAGTGGAGTAGCAGCCTAGTGGTTAGGGCAGCAGCCTGAGACCAGAAAGACCAGGGTTCAAATCCCACTGGTACTGCTGGTGGCCTTGGGCAAGTCACTTAGGTACAAAATTTAGATAAGCCTACTGTACCTAATTGTAACTCACCTTTAATTGCTACTGTAAAGGCATAAGCTAAATACTAATAAGTTTTCCACTCTACAGATAGCAGCTTGAGCCTGTATCTGGAACATTCCATGTTGGGCTTTGCATTTTTTTTTTAAACAATTTTTGCATTATATTGTACCTTATTGGACTAATCACCGAAATCCAGTATCTTGGTGAGCTGAACATCAATATAACATTTTAAAAAATTTATTGGCTCTCGTTTTGAAGATATTGAATGTACTTCATTTTTGACGTTTCACCATGTAAGTTTATCCAGTAGGACATCAACATCCCAAATAAGCCTTGAATAATGTAATATTGCATCACATTGCATAATACCAGCATGCACACATCAGAGTTGATTGCATCATTTTCTGATGCAATGCAATACTGCTGCCAGACGGCTGCTGAAGCCATCTGACGTCAGCAGTATACTATATGCAGTCGGAAAGGTTGAGCATTTAAAATATTTCAGACTGTGTGCGAGACAGTTTAAGCTACTGTTACATGTAACGTTTATCAATCATATAATTTTAGCCATTTAGGTACAATACAGAACAGTAATGCCGCGAAAGTGCGTCAATACCGTTGACAATTTCTGCTACATTTGTGGGGAAGTGACATTTGCCAACCAGAAGAAAAGTATCACTTCTCAACTGAAGGCGGCATATCATCTTTACTTTGGATGCAAGATTGGTGACCAAGACAAGCCTTGGGCCCCGCATACATGCTGCGCTACATGTACAACACAGCTTTCACAGTGGTTGAATTGCAAAAGACCATCAACGCCGTTTGCAGTCCCTATGGTGAGGAGAGCGCCAAGCAACCACATAAATGACTGTTACTTCTGCTTGGTTCCTCTTCTTTCCAGCAGAATAACGAAGCAAAAGAAGCCGAGCATAGTCTACCCAAACATTCCGTCTGCATTGGGACCAGTTCCACATGGTGTGGGACTTCCTATTACAGAACCTCCATCAGAATATTCTCTTGATTCATCTGATGAGGACAAGGGTCAGCCGACCCGTTCTTCTCCTGGTCCGTCAGCATGCAGTGACCCAGATTTTCACTGGGATGCATCATCAACTCCTCACAGAACACCACAGGAAGAACTAAATGACCTGGTTTGTGATTTGGTCTTATTCAAGAACAAGGCAGAATTGCTAGGATCAAGACTCCAACAATGGAATCTTCTAGAAGACGTCAGGGAGGAGTAGCCTAGTGGTTGGGGCAAGGTACTTCAGACCGGAAGGTCGGGGGTTCAAATCCGACTAGAGGACAGCAACCTTGGGCCGGAAGGACTGGGGTTTCTAGTCCCCCTGATGCTCCTTGTGGTCTTGGGCAAACCACTTAACCCTCCATAGCCCATGTTCCCTGTAAGTATTAGTGTATGTGTCTCATATCCCCGCGTGTTAAATGTATCCCCCAATTGTGTCGTGACCGCTTTGATTGAAGGATAAGGCGGTATACAAAAACTGTCTAAATAAATAAAATAAATAAATAAACATTACTTCATATCGAAAGCGCCACCAGCAGTTGGAGCCTTTCTTCAGAAAGGAAAGTAATCTGGTATTCTGTTCCGATATTGAAAGCCTCATGACTGCCTTAAAAATCACTCATGACCCACCAGACTGGAGACTATGTAGACTCTTCGAAACTGAGTCTGAAGGCTGTTCTTTTGAACAATGGAAACCGTCTTCCATCTAGTCCAGTAGCACATGCCGTCCACATGAAAGACATATGATAAAGTATTTACTGACTTCCATTAACTATAACAAGTACAGCTGGCACCTCTGTGGTGACTTGAAGGTAGTTGCCCTTTTAATGGGACTGCAGCAGGGATATATAAAATACATGTGTTTCTTATGTGAGTGGGATAGCCGAGCAAGGGATTGGCACTACTTGCGGAAGGAATGGAATCGCAGACAAAATGAGAATATCCAGCACCCAGCTCTGGCTGAGGCTCACAAAATCCTGCTACCACCCCTTCACATCAAACTAGGTTTGATGAAAAACTTTGTGAAAGCCATGGACCGCACTTCGCCAGCTTTCCGATACCTGCATGAAAAATTCCCTCGACTCAGCGAAGCAAAGATTAAAGAGTTTTGTGGGTCCTCAGATTCAAGAGCTCTTCAAAAATGACTGGTTCAACAACTTGCTGCAGGGTGATGCGAAACAAGCATGGAATGCTTTTCGCCTAGTGCCAAACTTTCTCTGAAATGTTAAGGCAGAAAACTACAAGGAACTAGTAGAAGGCATGCTGATGCAGTATCAAACGTGGCTGCAATATGTCTCTAAAGATCCATTTCCTTGATTCCCATCTCTATTTCTTTCCTGACAACTGTGGTATGGTTAATGATGAACAGGGCGAACGTTTTCACCAGGATATCGCAACAATGGAGCAAAGATACCAAGGAAAATGGTCCACTACAATGCTGGCTGACTACTGCTGGACACTCCCCAGAGAAACTCCCGAACAGCTGTACAAGAGACAGGCGAAAAAATCTAAGAAATAGTCTATGACTTGGTTTTTTACAGGTATTAACTGAAGGCCTATTATATTTACTATTGACATGCATTTCGTGATGTAAGATGAAATAAGACTTACCTGCTAATTGTTGTTCCTTAAGGAACTCTAGTCCAGTCCCGGAACCATTGAGTTTAGAAACTCCTCCAGCAGCTTTGGAGACTGAAACACGTCATCGCTTTGACGACACCTGCATAAATAGGCAAGGACTGCCCCTCTCCTCCAGTATCTACTGACAAAGCAGACTCAGCAGAGCAACAAATAAGTAGTTAAATGAGTAACTAAATGAGTAATTAAATAATCCCTCAGGCAAATACGCAGCAAAACTACTAACCCATATAATGAAACAAAGCCCGAGTTTTGTCTTTTTTTTTTTTTTTTTTATAACTCCGTGAACCTGTTCCGTTAAGGTAAACGTATAAAAAGGTAAAGAAACGCCCCTTTGGACGCATCAAGTACCCCCAGAGCTAACAAAGCACTGCTGCGAAAGGATCCCATCCGCTCTGTCACTGAGCTCTACTAAGAAAACTTCCCCAAAAATCACACCGCACACCACGAACGTCAGGCTGATAAAGCATAGTTACTCACCTGTAACAGGTGATCTCCAGGAACAGTAGGAATTTAGTCCTCACATATGGGGTATTGTCGGTACCGACAGCCTGCGCAGGAACACTCCCCAGCGTCCAATTAGAAAGCTTTTGGGAGCATCCCACAGCGCCTGCATGCTGCCTTCCTGCCTTTCCCAACTGCCTCTCTCCAGTTGAGTTTTAAAGCTGAGACAAAAAGAGGGAAAAGGAAAGACAAATAGAGAGATACAACTCCTAGGAGAAGTGGGTGGGTTGTGAGGACTAAATTCCTGCTGTTCCTGGAGATCACCTGTTACAGGTGAGTAACTATACTATCTCCAGGAACAAGCAGGAATGCAGCCATCACATATGGGGACTCCCTAGCTTTAGATGCCAGGGAGAAACCCCAGAAGTTCTGCATCCCTGAGAAGGGCTCCACTTCCCTCCATGGATCTCTGGCATCCAACCAGGGATGGTGGGTAGGAGTTGATTAGGTATGGGACAGGTGTTGGAGAACAGCCTGACCAAACAAGGCATCTCGGCGGGAGTCCTTGTCCAAGCAGTAATGGGCTGTGAAGGTATGAACCAAGGCCCAGGTGGCTGCTCGACAGATGTCGTTGATAGACACAGAGTGCAGATGAGCCATTGAAGCTGCCATGGCTCACATTGTGAGCTGTGACATGGCCCTCCAGAGAAAGATTCTTACTCTGATAGGCAAAGGAAATACACTGAGCAATCCAGTTAGATAGTGTTCTCTTGGAGAATGGAAGTCCCAAATGAGAAGGATCAAAAGCAACAAAGTTGACAGGACTTTTTATGATGCTGTGTTCTTTGTAGGTAAAAGGCTAAAGTTCTTTTACAGTCCAAAGTATGAAGATTCCTTTCTGCATTTGATGCATGAGGCCTTGGAAAGAACACAGGTAGGTAGACCGCTTGGTTTAGATGAAAGGGCGAGACCACCTTTGGCATAAAGCATGGATGAGTCCTAAGGACTACCTTATCATGATGGAAACTTGTATAAAGTGGGTCAGCTACTAGTGCTTGCAACTCACTGATGCGACGTGCTGATGTGATTGCAATGAGAAAGATAACTTTCCAAGAAAGGAATTTCAAGGAGGTAGTAGCTAAGGGTTCGAAAGAAGGCCTCATGAGCTGACCAAGAACCAAATTTAAGTCCCATGCCACAGGAGGTGGCTTAATGGGAGACTTAGTTAGCAGAAAGCCTCTCAAATCTTGATATAAGAGGATGGGAGGAAATAGGTTGTCCATTTAGAGGCTTGAAGGAAGCTGCAATAGCACTCAAATGGACCCTCACTGAGTAAGTCTTAAGTCCTGCATTGGATAAATGAAGGTACTCCAGTAATGATTCCAGAGGTATGGCAATGGGGTTAAGACCCTTCTGCGAACATCATATGGTAAACCTTTTCCACTTCAAAGCATAAGTGTGTCTTGTGGAAGGCTTCCTGGAAGCATAAAGGATATCCTTTATTTGCTGAGGGATGTTAAGATCATGGAGATCTAGACCTTCAGCAACCCAGACCTCAGATGCAGAGACTGGGGTTTGGGATGCCATAACATTCCATCCTCCTGAGATAGGAGATCTGGAGCAGACCCTAACTCCAGGGAGAGAGCTTCAGAGAGATGTAGAAGCAGAGGGTACCACACTTGCCGCGGCCAAGGTGGAGCTATGAGAATCATACGGCCTCTGTCTCTCTGAAGCTTGTACAGGGTTTTGGGAATTAGCGGAATGGGTGGAAAGGCGTACAGGAAGTCTTGACCCCAGTAAAGGAGGAAAGCATCCCTGGCTTGAGCCCCCTGAGATGAAATTCTGGAACAAAACCGGGGAAGTTTGGCATTCCATGGACTTGCAAAGAGGACTATGCCCGGGGTTCCCCAAATTTGAAAAATCTTGGCCACCTGGTCTGCATGCAGAGACCACTCGTGTGGAAGCAGAACTCAACCGAGTCTGTCTGCCCAAGAGTTTTCTATGCCTGGAAGATACACTGCCAGGAGATGAATCTGATGCTCTCTGGCGAGAGCCCAGTCGCAAAGCTTCGTTGCAAAGCGACAGAGCCTGTTATCCCCTGTTTGTTCATGTAGAGAGTAGTTACTCACCTGTAACAGGTGTTCTCCAGGAGCAGCAGGAATCAGTCCTCACTTATGTGTGACATCTGCGCCGATGGAGCCCCCGTGCGGAGCATTTCCCCAGCTTTCTATGAAAGCCTTTGGGAATACTACACGCATGCACGGTCCCCTTCCCAACTAAAGGTGCCATCTTGCTCAGTCAAATGACATAGCTAAAACACAGTTAATTTTTTTCATTTTGTGTGCTATGTACAACTGCAACTCCCAGTGGAGGAGGGAGGGCTGTGAGGACTGATTCCTGCTGCTCCTGGTGAACACCTGTTACGGGTGAGTAACTACTCTTTCTCCAGGACCAAGCAGGAAGTCAGTACTCACTTATGGGACTCCCCAGCTTCAGGCTACCGGGGACCCAGAGCTGAAAAATGAGCTCCCTCTAGCCTCAGCATCAGAGAAAGGATTTCACTGAAAACATACCTCCACCAGAAGCCCAACCAGAGGGCTGGAGGGTAGGAGTTGCCTAAACCTCAGAGATTCCAGAGCACTGCCTGACCGAAAGCACTGTCCCTGCAGGACTCCCTCTCCAGGCAGTAATGGGCCGCAAAAGTCTGGCTTGAGGACCAAGTTGCAGCCCTGCAGATGTCTGCCAACAGTACAGAGCGGAGGTGAGCTAGAGGCAGCCATTGCCCTGACACGGTGGGCTGTGACCTGACCCTGCAAAGGAAGGTCAGCTGCCCTATAAGCCCAGGTGATATAGTCAGCCACCCAGATGGACAAGGTATGCTTGGACGCAGGTACCCCCAAGTTATTGGGGTCAAAAGATACGAAGAGCCGAGTAGCCCTCCTATGATCCTGCGTACGCTGAAGGTAGAAGGATAAGGCCCTTCTACAGTCCAGGGTATGCAGGACTGTCTCAGCCCGGCTGGCATGGGGCCTAGGGAAGAATGTTGGAAGAACCACCTCCTGGTTGAGATGGAAAGAGGAGACAACCTTTGGGAGGAACTTAGGATGAGTCCTCAGGACTACCCTGTTCCTATAGAAGCGAGTGTATGGCCCGTCACAGACTAGGGCTTGAAGTTCACTCACTCGCCTGGCCGAGGTCAACGCCACTAAGAATAGAGTCTTCCAGGATAGGAAGCATAGAGGAAATGTAGCCATTGGTTCAAAAGGTGGGCGAATAAGTTGCTGCAAGACCACATTCAACTCCCACTCAGGGGCCAGTGGACAGAGAGAAGGCTTGAGCAATAGTAAGCCTCTGAGAAATCTGGACCCCAAGGAGTGAACTGACAAAGTGTCCCTCCACCAGAGAGAGAGTAGTTACTCACCTGTAACAGGTGTTCTCCAGGAGCAGCAGGAATCAGTCCTCACATATGGGTGACGTCGGCGCCGACGGAGCCCTCGGGGAGCAATTTTCCCCAGCTTTCAAAGAAAGCTTTTGGGAATTGCAGCGCGCATGCGCGGTCCTCTTCCCGCCCAAGGGTGCCATCTTGCTCAGTCTGATGACATAGCTAAAAGACAGCAAAAAATTAGCAAAAACAAAATCATAGGACTGCAACTCCAAGGGGAGGAGGGAGGGTTGTGAGGACTGATTCCTGCTGCTCCTGGAGAACACCTGTTACAGGTGAGTAACTGCTCTTTCTCCAGGACCAAGCAGGAAGTCAGTCCTCACATATGAGACTCCCAAGCTTAAGGCTACCGGAGACCTTAAGCACAAAAAAGGAGCTCCCTCAAGCACAGTAGCACAGAAGGAAGAAATCTTCTCTGAGTACGCCTCCAACCGGTAGCCCAACATCCGGGACGGAGGGCAGGAGTTGCCTATACCTCAAAGAGATTACGGAGGACTGCCTGTCCGAAAGCACTGTCCCTGCGGGACTCCCTCTCCAGGCAGTAATGGGCTGCAAAGGTCTGGCTTGAAGACCAAGTAGCAGCCCGGCAGATGTCTGCCAATGGAACAGAGCGGAGGTAAGCCACTGACGCAGCCTTCGCCCTAATATGATGAGCCGTGACTCGACTTTCCAACGAGAGGCCGGCTGCCTCATAAGCCCAAGCGATACAGTCAGCAATCCAGATGGACAGAGTACGCTTGGAGACAGGGAGCCCCAACTTATTAGGGTCATAAGACACGAAGAGCTGAACAGTCCTTCGGTGCTCCCGCGTACGGTCAAGGTAGAAGGTTAACGCCCTTCTACAGTCCAGGGTATGCAGGACCATTTCAGCTCAGCTGGAGTGTGGCCTGGGAAAGAAGTTCGGAAGTACCACCTCCTGGTTGATGTGAAAAGGGGAAACCACTTTAGGAAGAAACTTAGGGTGAGTCCGTAGAACTACCCTATTCTTGTAGAACAGAATGTAAGGAGGATCAGAGACTAGGGCCTGTAGCTCACTAACGCGTCTAGCAGAAGTGAGGGCTACCAAGAATAAGGTTTTCCAAGAAAGAAAACGAAGTTGACAGGTAGCCATAGGTTCAAAAGGCGGACAGGTAATCCGCTGTAAAACCACATTAAGATCCCAGTCAGGGGCTGGTGGGCGCAAAGGTGGTTTAAGGAGAAGGAGGCCTCTGAGGAAACGAGCCACTAGAGGGTGGCTGGAAAGAGGCCTGCCATCCACCGGCATGTGATGCGCAGAAAGAGCACCGAGGTGGACCCTGACCGAGTTGGACTTAAGTCCAAGTTCGGAGAGGCAAAGCAAGTATTGCAAGACCACCGATATCGAACAGGAGAAGGGATCATGAGACTGCTGAGCACACCAGACGGAGAACCGACGCCACTTCAGAGCGTAGGACTTCCGGGTGGAGGGTCGCATGGAGGCCAAGACGACTTCCTCCACATCTGGAGGCAGCAGGAGGGGAGCCAGGACTACCCTTTCAGCAGCCAGGCCATCAGATGAAGGGACCGGAGGTTGTGGTTTAGGAGAGTCCCGTGATCCTGGGTTAGGAGATCGGGCTGAAACCCCAGAGGAAGAGGAGTGTCCACTGCCAGCTGCATTAGAAGCAGTAACCAAGGTTGCCTCGGCCACCGAGGAGCCACGAGGATCATTGAGGCTTTGTCCCGGAGAACCTTGAAGAGCGTCCGAGACACCAGTGGCATGGGAGGAAAGGCATATAGAAGGCCTGTGGACCACGGAATCAGAAAAGCATACGCCGCTACTCTGAGAGGATGCGGTTGTCGAGAGCAGAATCTGGGAAGTTGCCGGTTCTGAGGACTGGCAAACAGATCCATGATGGGGAGGCCCCATTTGAGAAAGATCCGCTGAAGCACTAACGGATCTAATCTCCACTCGAGTGGTTGGAGGATTCTGCTCAGTTTGTCTGCCAGGCAATTTTCTTGACCCGGGAGATAAACAGCTTTGAGGAGGATGCCGCGGTTGACGGCCCAAGAGCACAGCTTTTGTGCTTCCCGACAGAGAAGGGAGGAGCCTGTGCCCCCTTGTTTGTTCACATAGAACACTGCAACTTGATTGTCTGTCTGGACCAGCACAGACTGGTGAGAAGTGAGGTGGGAGAAGACCCTCAGAGCCAGGCGGATAGCTCTGAGTTCCAGGAAGTTGATCTGCTGGGCAGACTCCCAAGGAGTCCAGAGGCCTTGAGTACATGACCCTTGGCAATGTGCTCCCCAACCCAGGAGAGAAGCATCGGTCATCAGGATCTGAGAAGGCGGAAGAGACTGAAAAGCCATTCCGAGCACTAGGTTTGGCAGATGAAGCCACCATTGCAGAGAAGAGACCAGCGGGACGGAGATCTGTACTGAGTCCTCTAGGCTCCCCGTGGCCTGATGCCATTGTGTGCGAAGGCACCACTGAGCAGGCCGCATGTTCAGGCGGGCATTGGGGGTCACATGGACTGTGGAAGCCATATGGCCGAGCAGTCTCAGAAATTGCCTGGCAGAGACCAGGGAATTGCTGTGAAAGTGGCTGGCAAGATCCATGAGCCTATTTGCCTTGTCAAGAGGCAGAAAGGTACGCGCCTGAAGCGTGTTTAATCTTGCGCCAATGAACTCGAGATCCTGAGAGGGGAGCAAAGTGGACTTTGCGAAGTTTATGACAAAGCCCAAGTGCTGGAGCAGAGCCACAGTGCAGTGCGTGGCGTGAGTGGCCTCTTGGGAAGACTGTGCTCTGATGAGCCAGTCGTCCAGGTATGGAAATACAAAGAGGCCTTGAAGTCTTAGATAAGCCGTCACCACTGCTAGACATTTGGTGAACACCCTTGGTGCGGAGGATAGGCCAAAGGGTAGTACCCTGTAATGGTAATGATTGCCCCCCACAACAAACCTGAGATATTGTCTGTGGCTGGGGTGGATGAGGATGTGAGTGTAGGCATCCTTTAGATCCAAGGAGCATAGCCAGTCTCCCTGCTGGAGGTAGGGCAGCAGGATTCCAAGGGTAAGCATCTTGAACTTTTCCTTTGCGAGGAACTTGAGGTTCCACAAGTCCAGGATGGGTCTGAGGCCTCCTGTTCTTTTTGGTATCAGAAAGTACCTGGAGTAAAAGCCTTGACCTCTCAGGTGGTGGGGCACCGGTTCCACAGCCTGTTCCTGAAGAAGACTTGCTAACTCCTGAAGGAGTAAGTCCCTGTGCAGAGGGAGTCTGAGAGGCTCCCCCGGAAAGTAGGAGGGAGGTACCTGGTGAAAGTGCAGAAGATAGCCCTCTTGGACTATGTGAAGTACCCAGGTATCTGTAGTGATGTTGGTCCACCTGTGGGAAAAGTGGACCAGCCGGCCTCCTGTGCTGAGAGAAACCAGCTGAGGGGGGAGAGGCTATGCTGATGAAGTCAAAAACCCCCACCCTGCTGAGCAGGGGCCGGTGGTGCAAGCTTGGGGGCTTGCTGCCTACGGGATCCATTACCCCGTCCCTTCGCTTGCTTACCCTGTTGGGGAGCTGCCGAGGCCTGATAATGAGGGTAGTGGTGATAGGCAGCCGCCTTCCTCGGGTAAAAGGGCTTTTTCCCCGAGCCCTTCTTCTGAGAAGGGGCAGAGGTCTTCCTTGAGAGACGAGTCCTGGTGAGAGTCTCGGTCTCGATTTGTGCAGCCTTCTCATCCATGGGCTTGCCAAAGAGGTTTTCACCTCTGCAGGGGACATCGACCAACTTGTCCTGCACCCATGGCTCGAGGTCGGATGACTGAAGCCAAGCCTGTCGGCGGCCACCGATGCCGGCTGCGGCTACTCGAGCCGATGCCTCAAAGCCATCGTAGGCTGCTCGAGAGAAACTTCGAGCACTCCCGAATACCAGTTGACAAGGCTTGGAACCTCTGCAAAGGTTCCTCGGAGAGACCAGCAGAGAACCCGGTTATTTCTTTAGCCAGGTCTCGGAGATACATGCCCATATAGAGCTGGTAGGTCTGGACTCGACAAGCAAGCATAGAGCCCTGGAAACACTTTCTACCGAGGGCATCCAGGCTTCGAGCCTCCCGACCGGGAGGCACCGAGGAGTGCATTTTCTGACTCTTAAGTCTATGCATGGCCGATTCCACCACCATGGAATGGTGCGGTAGTTGTGCCTTTTGGAACCCGGGGCTCTTGCGGACTCAATAAATGGAATCGACCCGCTTGCTTAACACCGGCGATGACGCCGGGCTCTCCCACATGCGGAAGAGAAGTCGTTCCAGCATCGGAGGAACCGGTACAATAAAGGCCTCCTTTGGGGGAGAGTCATATTGGAGGGCATCGAGTTCTTCGACTCGAGGCTCCTCCTCGGGATCCGCGGGGAAGGCCAAGGCTTTGGCCATATCCCGCACGAAGTCCGAGAACCGGGTATCCTCCGGGGGGGACCGTCTCCGAGGTTCAGACTCGGGGGAGTCCGATGGGACACACCGAGTCCGAAAAGAACGAGGTGACTCTTCATCTTCGGATTCCCAGGCTGACTCCTCGGAGGAGTCGTCGAGCGGCTCCAGTCGGGCGGGCATCGATGCCGTTCGCCCCGACGCCGAGGGAGTCGGCGTCGACGACCTCGGTCCCGAACGGGAGGCCGAAGGAGACCGCTACCGAGGATCGACTCGAGCCCTCATGGGCTCGAGGATCGGCTCGGTCTCCAGGGTCGACTTGGAGGTCGACGTCCCGGCGGTCAGGGCAGAAGCACCGGCGAGGCCAGCGATCAATGCTCGCTGCTGGTCCATGAAGGCAGCCAAACTGCTCTCCAAGGCCGTCAACCTGAGTCCGAGCTCAGGAGATCCAGCAGCCCCCGACTCGGGCCCCGACGGCGTCGGGCCCGACGTCGGCTCCTTCGGAGGCGAGTCCACGAGGACAACAGTACTCACGTGAGCGGGCGAGTCCATCTCGAGACGAGGATGTTTTGAAGGCCTCTCCATCTGAGGACCTGGGACGGGAATCGGGGCTATGCGACCTGGCCCTCGAGGAACCAGGAGCGTCCACCGACCCCGCCCTCGCGGGTTTCTTCTTCCGATGATGTTCCCAGGTAGGAGACCCCCGTTCAGAGGAACTTCGACGATGCTCAGGACCAGAGTCCCGAGACGTCGAAGCCTCTGACGAGGTCCGAGCCCGGCCGGAGTCAGAGAAGATACGCTCCCGCTGATGCTGCCGACTCAACGCTTTTGAGGACATTTTGCCACACGGACCACAGATCATCGGGTCATGATCGGGTCCGAGGCAGCGGAGGCAGTAGTCGTGTGTGTCGGTAAGAGACATGAGCTTCTTACACCGATCACACTTCTTAAACCCGCTGGCAGCCATCGGGGGAAAAAGGGCCCCTGCGAGGTCAAAAGACCGGGCTGCCAGTGAAAAAGGAAAAAAAGGCGTGAAATCTGTCACGAAGGACAAAAAAACGAAAAATAAAGAACTGACCCGCAACCGGCGTCGCGGGTCCGGGCGGGAAAAGAACCGGCGTCGAACCGAGAAAAAAGACATATAAATCAACTTTTCTAGCGGGGAATTACAAACAACGTCTGTAGGGCTCCGCGGAAAAAAGATGGCACCCTTGGGCGGGAAGAGGACCGCACATGCGCGCTGCAATTCCCAAAGGCTTTCTTTGAAAGCTGGGGAAAATTGCTCCGCGAGGGCTCCGTCGGCGCCGACGTCACCCATATGTGAGGACTGACTTCCTGCTTGGTCCTGGAGAATGGTGAGCTGCCAGAGCAGAGAGGTGGACCCGAACAGAATTGGACTTAAGGCCCCGAATGGACAGGTGCAGTAGGTACTGGAGCACTACTTGCACAGGGTAGGTGAAAGGATCTTCCTTGCGTTGCTGACACCACAAGGAGAACCTTCTCCACTTTAGGGCATATGTTTTCCTGGTGGATTGTTTTCTAGAGGCCAAGACCACCTCTTCCACTTCTTGAGGTAAGCCCCAGGGAGCCAAGACTACCCTTGCAGCCTCTATGCCATGAGATGGAGAGATTTGAGATTGGGATGCAGAAGGGAACCCTGATCCTGAGAGAGAAGGTCGGGTTGGAATCCCAGAGGCATGGGTGTCTCAACTGCCAGTTGGAGTAGCAGGGGGAACCAGGGCTGCCTCGGCCACCTGGGAGCAACCAGAAGTACTGAGGCCTTGTCCTTGAGAATCTTGAACAAGGTTCGGGCCACCAGAGGCGTGGGAGGAAACGCATAGAGCAGGCCCTGGAACCAAGAAATCAGGAAGGCATCTGCCGCCACCCTTAGGGGATGCGGTTGCTTGGAACAAAACCTGGGCAATTGGTGATTCAGAGGACTGGCAAAGAGATCCATGGATGGAAGTCCCCATTTCAGGAAAATCTATTGAACCAACAAAGGGTGCAGCTGCCATTCGTGGGGCTGCAGAATTCTGCTTAAGCGGTCTGCCAGAAAGTTCTCCTGGCCAGGAAGATAAACAGCCCTCAGCAACATCTGGTGCCTGAGGGCAAAAGAGCAAAGGGCCTGTGCTCCCAGGCATAGAGGCCTGGATCCAGTGCCGACCTGTTTATTCACATAGAACATGGCCACTTGGTTGTCTGTCTGAACTAGAACAGACTGGTGGGCCAAGGTGTGAGAAAAAGCCTTGAGGGCTAAGCGAATAGCCTGCAGTTCCAGTAGGTTGATCTGTTGCGTGGCTTCCCACGGGGACCAGAGGCCTTGGGTGCAGCTCTTGACAGTGTGCACCCCAGCCTTGTAAAGAGGCATCGGTTGTCAACACCACCGTGGGGGCAGGCACCTGAAAAGGCACCCCCCTGCAGCAAGTTGGGGGGGGAGTGTAGCCACCACTGAAGAGACTTCAGGAGAGGTTTTGATACCCTTAGTCTGCTAGGCTCTCTGTGGCCTGCTTCCATTGAGTTCTGAGGCACCACTGTGCAGGCCTCATGTGGAGGCGGGCATTGGGGGTCACATGCAGTCGATGCCATTTGTCCCAGGAGCTGCAAACAGAGCCTGGTAGGAACCGATGGCAGACTGAGAAACCGGGATGCCAACTCCATGAGCCTCTGAGCTCGGTCCTCTGGCAAGTAAGCCCTTGCTTGCAAAGAGTCCAGCCATACTCCTACGAACTCAAGGTTCTGGGAGGGGAGCAAAGTGGACTTTGCAAAGTTTATGACAAAGCCCAGGTCTTGAAGGACTGTGACAGTCCTGAAGGTGGCCTGTCTGGCCTCCTGGTAGGTTTGGCCCTGGATGAGCCAGTCATCCAGATAGGGGAAGACAAATATCCCTTGAGTCCTCAAGTAAGCTGCCACCACAGCTAGGCACTTTGTAAAGACCCGTGGGGCGGAAGTTAGGCCAAAAGGCAGTACCCTGTACTGGTAATGGTTCCCTCCCACCACGAACCTGAGGTACTTTCTGTGGTCTGGATGAATGAGGATGTGAGTGTATGCATCCTTTAGATCTAAGGAGCATAGCCAATCTCCCTGCTGGAGGTAGGGCAGAAGTTTTCCAAGAGTAAGCATCTTGAACTTCTTTCTCCAAGAACTTGAGGTTTCTGAGGTCTAGGATAGGCCTTAGGCCTCCTGTCCTCTTTGGCACCAGTAAATACCTGGAGTAGAACCCGTGCCCCTGTAGGCGAGGAGGTATCGGCTCCACCGCCTTGTCCGGAAGCAGACCCTGAAATTCTTGGAGTAGGAGGGTGGTGTGCAGGAGAGGCCTCAGAGGTTCTCCTAGAAAATAGACAGGAGGTAGTTGTTGGAAATGAAGCATATAGCCTCGGTGAATGATGCTTAGAACCCAAGCATCCCCTGTAATGGGTGGCCACCGGTGGGCAAACAGGGCTAAGCGACCTCCTGTGCAGGGATGGGACAGCAGGGATGGAGAGGCTATGCTGTGGGAGTCAAAAACCACCTCCCTGCTGGGTAGGAGCAGGAGCTGGAGGCTTGGGGGTCTTCTGCCTACGGGGCCCATGTCCCTGCCCCTTGGCCTGCTGCCCCTGAGGGGGAGCTGGGAAGGCCTGGTATTGAGGGAAAGGTTTGTAGGCAGACACCTTTCTCGGGTAGAAGGGCTTTTTACCTGAGCCCTTCTTTTTGTGAGAAGGGGCAGAAGTCTTTCTGGACAGCCTAGTCCTGGTCAGGTGATCGGTCTTGAGCTCAGCAGCCTTCTCGGTCATGGGTTTGCCAAAAAGGTTCTCACCTCGGCAAGGGACATCGACCAAATTGTCCTGAACCCAAGGCTCGAGGTCCGATGACTGCAGCCATACCTGGCGTCAGGCCGCGATGCCGGCGGCCGCCACACGAGCCAAAGCCTTGAAGCCATCGTAGGCCGCTCGGGACATGAATTTGGAACAGTCCCAGATCCCTGAAGACAAAGACTGGAACCTCTGCAAAGGTTCCCCGGAGAGACCAGCAGAGAAACATGCCCATGTACAGCTGGTATGACTGGACACGGCAAGCAAGCATTGAGCCCTGGAAGCACTTTCTGCCGAAAGCATCCAGGTTCCAGGCCTCCCTACCGGGGGGCACCACGGAGTGCATCTTCCGGCTCTTCAGTCAATGCATGGCCGATTCCACCACCATGGAATGGTGTGGCAGCTGTGCCTTTTGGAAGCCAGGGCTCTTATGGAGTCGATAAATGGAATCAACTCGCTTGCTCAAGACCGGTGCCGAGGCCGGTGCCTCCCACATACTGAAGAGGAGACGTTCCAGCATCGGAGGAACTGGCACAGTAAAGGCCTCCTTCGGAGGAGAGTCATACTGGAGGGCCTCGAGCGCCTCAGCTTGAGGCTCCTCCTTGGGGTTGGCGGGAATCGCCAAGGCCTTGGCCATGTCCCGCACAAACTCCAAGAACCAGGTGTCCTCCGGAGGGGACCTACTCTGGGGCTCAGACTGCGGTGAGTCCGACGGGACACACCGAGTCCGGAAGGTATAGCACAGTTACTTACCTGTAACAGGTGATCTCTGGGAACAGCAGGAATTAGTCCTCACATATGGGTACGTCGGTACCGACGGAGCCCGTGCGGGAAAGCTCCCCAGCTTCTTAGAATAGAAGCTTTTGGGACCTCCCACTGCACATGCGCACTGCCTTCCCGCCTTCCTGAACAGCTCTCCTCAGTTTCGAGTTTATAGCTGAGTCAACAGAGAGAGGACAGGAAGATAGATAGATAAAAGATACAACTCCTAGGGGAGGTGGGTGGGTTGTGAGGACTAATTCCTGCTGTTCCCAGAGATCACCTGTTACAGGTAAGTAACTGTGCTATCTCCAGGAACAAGCAGGAATAAGTCCTCACATATGGGGACTCCCTAGCTTAGATGCATGGGATCCCCTGTAAAGGTTCGCCATCTTCGTATGGATCTCAGGCATCCATTCTGGGAAGGTGGGCAGGAGTTGTTTAGGAATGGAACAGGTGCTTGAGGACAGCCTGGCCAAACAAGGCATCCCGGCGGGAGTCCTTGTCCAAACAGTAATGGGCTGTGAAGGTATGAACCGAGGCCCAGGTAGCGGCTCGACAGATCTGATCTATGGAAACAGAGTGCAGATGAGCCATAGAAGTTGCCATGGCCCTCACATTGTGAGCAGTGACATGGCCTTCCAGAGAAATGTTTTTGCTCTGGTAAGCAAAAGAAATACACTGAGCAATCCAATTGGAAAGTGTACGCTTGGAGACTGGAAGTCCCAAATGGGAAGGATCAAAGGCCACAAAAAGTTGAGAAGACTTTCGATGTGGCTGAGTCCTATTAAGGTAAAAAGCGAGAGCTCTTTTACAATCCAGAGTATGAAGGTTCCTCTCTGCATTGGATGCATGAGGAGCTGGAAAAAAGACAGGTAGATATACCTCTTGATTAAGATGAAAAGGCGAGACCACTTTAGGCATAAAGTGGGGATTCGTCCTAAGGACCACCTTATCATGATGAAATCTTGTGTAAGGTGGATTAGCCACTAAAGCCTGCAGCTCACTGATGCGGCGAGCCGAAGTGACTGCAATGAGGAAGATGACCTTCCAGGAAAGAAATTTCAAGGAGGTGGAAAACATTGGCTCAAAAGGTGGCTTCATAAGTTGACCGAGCACTAGATTCAAATCCCATGCGACCGGGGGTGGTCTGATGGGAGGTTTAGTGAGAGTCAGGCCTCTCATGAATCTTGCAACAAGAGGATGAGAGGAGATAGGTTGTCCATTTATATGTTTCAAGGATGCTGCAATAGCACTTAAATGGACTCTTACCGAATTCGTCTTGAGGCCTGCATTGGATAGATGCAGGAGATAATCAAGAAGAGAATTCAAAGGAAGTGCCAGAGGGTCAAGACCCTGCTGAGCACACCAAATGGAAAAACGTTTCCATTTGAAAGCATAGGAACGCCTGGTAGAGGGTTTCCTAGAGGCAGAAAGGATATCTTTCACTGGTTGGGAAAGATGAAAGTCTTGAAGGCTTAAGCCTTCAGTAACCAAGCACTGAGGTGAAGGGATTTGGGGTTTGGGTGCCACAAAGTCCCCTCCTCCTGAGACAGGAGGTCTGGCGCAGCTCCCAGATCCAAGTAGGATCCCTGGGAGAGCTGTAGAAGTAGAGGGAACCACACTTGGCGTGGCCAGCGTGGAGCTATGAGGATCATAGTTCCATGATCCCTCTGGAGTTTGAACAGAGTCTTGGGAATCAAAGGAATGGGTGGAAAGGCATATAGGAATGCCTGATTCCAATTCAGGAGAAAGGCGTCCGTAGCCTGAGCTCCCTGACACGGAGTTCTGGAACAGAACCGGGGAAGTTTGGCATTCCACGGACTTGCAAAGAGGTCTATGTCCGGGGTCCCCCATTCCTGAAAGATTCGGTTTATTTGGTCCAAATGTAGGGACCATTCGTGTGGCAGCAGAACTCGACTGAGCCTGTCTGCCCGAGAGTTTTGAACTCCTGGGAGATACACTGCTAGCAGGTGAATCTGATGCTCTCTGGCGAAGGCCCATAGTCTTAGAGCTTCGTTGCAAAGCGACAGAGAGCCTGTCCCTCCTTGTTTGTTTATGTAAAACATGGCCACCTGATTGTCCGTCTGAACTAGGACAGTGAGGTTGGCTAGGAGGGAGTGGAAGACCTTGAGGGCAAGGTAAATTGCTCGCAGTTCCAGAAGATTGATATGAAGGGTGGTCTCCTGTAGAGACCAAGTGCCCTGAGTGGAGAGAGTTTGCAGATGGGCTCCCCACCCTGTTTGGGAGGCATCTGTTGTGAGGGTTGCTTGGGGTAGCAATGGTTGAAATGGAGCCCCCAACAACAGATTCTTGGTGGAAGTCCACCAGTGGAGGGACCAAAACAGACGATCGGAGGTTTGTATTTGGTCTGAGAGCGCTCCTGACGCCTGAGTCCACTGAGTGGCCAGGGTCCATTGAGCTGCTCTCATATGAAGACGAGCATAGGGCACCACATGCACTGTGGAGGCCATATGACCCAGTAGGCGTAGCATTTCCCTGGCTGTCAAGTGAGTGCTGGACTGAGCTTGGGAGGCCAAACTCAGGAGGCGCTGGCCTCGAACATGTGGAAGGTAGGCCCTTGCAGTGATGGTGTCCAACTGGGCCCCTATGAATTCTAGAGATTGAGTAGGGATGAGTTGGGACTTGGGAAGGTTTACTACCAGTCCCAGATACTGCAAAAGGCTCCTTGTGTGGTCCAGGGAAATCTGGGCCTGTGACTGAGTTGGAGCTCGGATGAGCCAGTCGTCCAGATATGGGAAGACAAAGATTCCCATGCCTCTTAGAAATGCGGCTACGACTGCCATGCATTTTGTGAATACTCTTGGAGCAGAGGCTAGACCGAAGGGGAGTACTCTGTATTGGAAATGTTTTCCCTGAAACAGAAAGCGAAGATACTTTCTGTGGGATGGATGGATGAGTATATGTGTATACGCATCCTGTAGGTCTAGAGAACAAAGCCAGTCCTGACCCTGGAGGTAAGGAAGGAGAATGCCGAGAGACAGCATTTTGAATTTCTCCTTGAAGAGAAATTTGTTCAATTCTCTCAGATCTAGGATTGGTCTGAATCCCCCTGTCTTCTTTGGAATGAGAAAATAAGGGGAGTAGAAACCGGACCCTTGTTGAGGAAGAGGAACCTCTTCTATGGCCCCTTGGGCAAGAAGAGAGGAAACCTCTTGACCCAACAGGGTTAGGAGAGATGGGGGAGAATTGAATGGTCTCACCATATGATGGGGAGGAAGGCTGGAGAAATGAAGTTTGTAACCCTCTCGAATGATAGAGAGGGTCCATTGTTCTGATGTGATTTGTTCCCATCTGGGAGCAAAGTGAACCAACCTTCCGGGTATGGTGAGAGGTTCTGGTTGTGTTAGAACCAGAAGTGGCAAGTTCCCTAGGAGCAAGTCAAAACCCCTGAGGGGTTGGAGCCTGCTGAGCTACAGTAGCTGCTGCAGGCTTAGCTCGTGCTTGTTTGGATTGCTGACGCTTAGCAGTATAGCGAGGTTGAGAAGACTGCTGGCCAGTATTTGAAGCAACTCTGGCCTTCTTATAGTAAGGCCTTTTAAAAGACTTTTTCTTAGTAGGAATTGAAGTGGACTTTGAAAGTCTTTCCAAGGTGGCATTTTCAGCATCCATCTGGGTGGCTTTGATTTGCCACTCTTCCCCAAATAAGTTCTCACCTGTACAGGGCAGATTCCGTAAGCCATCTAGAACCCAAGGTTCCAGATCAGAGGCCTGGAGCCAAGCAAGACGTCGGGCTGCAATAGCAATGCCCGAAGCCCTACTGGCTCCCTCAAAGGAATCATATGCTGCCCTATTAGAGAACTTAGAAACCTCTAAGAGTTGTTTCACTAGGGAAAGGAATCCCTGCTTTTTATCCTCAGGGATAAAGGGGGCAAAATGCCGCACCTTTTTGGCAAGTTCCTCCAGGAACATGCCCATATAGAGACTGTAGGAATTAATCCTGGCTATAAGCATACTAGCCTGGAAAATTTTCCTACCAAAAGAGTCCAAAGTCTTACATTCCCGTCCTGGAGGGGTGGAAGAGTGCCTTTTGGTACTCCTAATCTTCTTCATTGCAGACTTCACCACAATAGAGTGGTGGGGCAATTGAGTCTTTTGGAAACCAGGAGAAGGAGGGACCCTATACATGGTGTCCAACCTACGGGAATAAGGAGACAAAGTCAAAGGATTTTCCCAGAAATCCATCAGTTGTTCTTGAAGGATTTCATGGATAGGCAGGGTAACTGCCTCCTTAGGGGCCTTTGAGTATCCCAAAATATCCAGTTTTTTGGATCTGGGTTCCTTTTCAGAGGATGTGGTAATAGAAAGGGCTGTAGCCATATCTAAAACAAAGTCCTGGAAGGACAAATCCTCTGGAGGGGACATTCTCCTTTTAGGAGAAGAGGGCTCCTCAGGTAAGTTGAGTGAAAACTCAGCAGAATCATCAGAGGAGTGAAAATCCTCAGAGGAATCGGTGCTTTCCTCTAACGCACGATACGCGTACCGATCGGTATCGATATCGGGCGTATCGGGTATGGAACCGGTATGGAGCGAAAGCCCATACGGTACCGACTTGCGTTTAGAGGTGGACGGCCTCGATACCGGCATGGCGGACGATACCAGTATCGGGCCCGGAACCGCTGAAAGCGGAACCGATGGCGTTGCAGCTTTAATGAAAGCCATGACGGCCTGCTGCATGGACTGTACAGTATCGCCCATGGACGCCATAGCTGCCTGGATGTCGGTACCGGAGTGACCCGGTACCCCAGAGCAGGCTAACAGGTGATCTGTCGAGGCCGTAGCATCGATATCAACCTGAGACCCCTGAATTGGCGTTTTTGGAAGTTGGACTTCCCGCCGGGGTTGTTTGGCTGGGGCAGGGTCCTCAAGTTCTAAGCTAAGAGCCTCTCGATGCTTTGAAGGAGATTTGCTCTTTGAGGACTTGCCCACAGAAGGTTTGGTTACCTGAGATCCATCCGGAGAAGAAGACCTGGATGACTGTGATGCTGTATTCTCTGAAGCAAACAGCACATGGAATTTGTTGGCCCGGTTCTGCAGCCCAAGTTTAGACATGTGGGAGCAAGATGGGCAGTCCGGTATGGAATGGTCAGGCCCCAAACATTTCAGACACCAGTCATGGGTGTCTGTGACTGAAATAACAGCATTACATTTGGTACACTTCTTAAATCCAGGGGCTGGCTTCTCCATGAGGAGAAATTGAGTAGGCCGAGAGGCCTCTCTGAAGTGACCAAAAAGCTAAAAAATAAGAAAAAAGAATTATAATTTTTTAAAGAAAGAAAGAAAAGACCGGCGATACCGGTATCGGTATGGGGAAGGCAGGTACGCGGTCTAAAGAAACAAATAAAATAACAATTTCTTCAGCGGTGACAGGAACACGACCTGCTGGCTCCGCGGAAAAAGAGAAACTGAGGAGAGCTGTTCAGGAAGGCGGGAAGGCAGTGCGCATGTGCAGTGGGAGGTCCCAAAAGCTTCTATTCTAAGAAGCTGGGGAGCTTTCCCGCACGGGCTCCGTCGGTACCGACGTACCCATATGTGAGGACTTATTCCTGCTTGTTCCTGGAGATCGGGGGACAACTCACCCTCCGTCTCTCAGGCTGACTCATCGGAAGAGTTGTCGAGGGGCTCTGACCATGCGGGTCGAGGTGGCACCCGCCCCGACGCCGAAGGCACCAGCGTCAATGCCCTCGGTTCAATGTTCCCTCTAATTTTCTGTAGGCTGTGTGCGCATAAAATATCAGCTGTGTGCAGCTTTTGAAGGAAGGTTAAATTTTTGTAGGCCACATAACGACACCGAGTTATACACTTTAAAATTTGACTACACGTCAGAATACAATATGTACACCACATTGATTTTAATCAAATTAAATGAAAATAGACGATTACTAAATGAAGCGGGAAATTTCTAGTAATTACAATCATAACTTTTAAATTTTAAGATGTCTGTGTTTTCTATCAGAATCAGCGCTGTAATTTTTGTGCGCTCTGTTGTAAAGTATGTTCGCTCACTCGGCAAGGTGTGTGCGTGCACGCACACAGCTTAGAGGGAACAGTGCCTCGTTCTGAGCGGAAGGTTGAGGGAGACCTTGACCGAGGATGACCTCGAGCCTTCATGGCCGAGTATCGGCTCGGTTTCTGGGGTCGACTTCGACATCGATGTCCCGGTGGTTGGGGCAGATGCACCAGCGAGGCTAGCCATCAGTACCCGCTGCTGCTCCATTAAGGCAGACAATCTGCACTCCAAGGCTGTCAGCCTGAGTCCAAGCTCAGGAGACTCAGCAGCTACCGACTTGGGCCCCGGCGGGGCTGGGCCCGACGTCAGCTCCCTCGGAGGAGAGTCCACAAGGACTACAGGACTTACGTGTCCGACGGCCTCTGGCTCTACACGAAGTACTTTGGACAGCTTCTCCTGCTCCAAAGGCCAGGGACGGCAGTCGGGGGTCTGAGACCTGGCCCTCGAGGAACCAGGGACCTTTTCCGACGCCATCCTCATGAGCCGTTTCTTCCTCTTGCGTTCCCGGTCGGGGGGCCCCCTGTCCGAGGAACTCCAGCGATGCTCGGGATCAGATTCCCGAGACGTCGAGGCCTCAGACGAAGTCCGGGCCCGGCTGGAAGTAGAATCCAAAAAAATCTTTTTCTTCTGGTGCTGACAGCTTCGAAGTGCCTTGGTGGACATTTTACCACACGGGCCACAGATCATGGGGTCATGATCTGGGCCGAGGCACCGAAGGCAGCAGTCATGTGTGTTTCTTGCATCGATCACACTTCTTGAAACCACTGGAAGCCATCGGGGAAAAAAGGGCCCCCCGCGAGGTCAAAAAAGACAGGCCTTCCAGGGAAAAAAACAGAAAAAAGGGCGCGAACGCCAGCCACGAAGGGCAGAAAACTAATAACTAGAGAACAGGCTCGATACCGGTGTACTGAACCCGGTGGGAAAGGGAACCGGCGTCTAACTCTAAGAAAAAGCGAAGAAATCTTCAGGAAAAAAGCCAGCTTTTCCCAGCTGACTAGGACGAACGTCCGAAGGGCTCCACGGAAAAAGACTGAGCAAGATGGCACCTTTAGGTGGGAAGGGGACCGCGCATGCATGTAGTATTCCCAAAAGCTTTCATAGAAAGCTGGGGAAATGCTCCGCACGGGGGCTCCATTGGTGCCGATGTCACCCATAAGTGAGGACTGACTTCCTGCTTGGTCCTGGAGAAAACATGGCTACTTGATTGACGGTATGAATGAAGACTGTCTTGTAGCTGAGCAGGGTGTGGAACACTCGAAGAGCAAGGAATATTGCTCTGAGCTCCAAGAGATTGATGTGTAGATGAGTCTCCTGTGGAGACCAGGTGCCTTGGGTGGAGAGGTCTTGCAGATGAGCTCCCCAACCCATCGGAGAAGCATCTGTTGTGAGACTTGCCTGGGGTAAGGGTTGTTG
Organism: Ichthyophis bannanicus; assembly: GCA_033557465.1. Lineage (NCBI taxonomy): Eukaryota > Metazoa > Chordata > Amphibia > Gymnophiona > Ichthyophiidae > Ichthyophis > Ichthyophis bannanicus. The sequence goes on from CM066034.1 coordinate 924,125,967, forward strand.
AGAAGGGGACCCCAGCAACAGGTTTTGAGTGGACCTACACCACTGGAGAGACAAAATAAGGCGACCTGTGTTTGCTATTTTGTCTGACAGGCATCCTGATGCCTGGATCCATTGAGTGGATAAAGTCCACAGGGCTGCCCTCATATGGAGGCGAGCATAGGGAACCACATGCATAGTAGATGCCATGTGGCCTAGTAATTGTAGCATTTCTCAGGCAGTGTGATGAGGTTTTAGTTAACTGTACCATGCGAAGGGAACGGGCCTGGGGAAGATAGGCCCCTGCCTTTCTGGTATCCAGCAAAGCTCCTATGAACTCTAAAGACTGAGTGGGAGTTAGACTGGATTTTGGGATGTTTATTACCAGACCCAAATACTGAAGGATACGCATTGTGCAGGATAGAGAAGTCCTGGCCTCCGACTGTTGGGGCTCGAATGAGCCAGTTGTTTAAGTAGGGGAAGACGAATATCCCTAGAGTGCGGAGAAATGCTGCTACCACAGCCATGCATTTCGTGAACACCCTTGGTGCTGAGGCCAGGGCACATGGAAGCACCCTGTATTGGTAGTGCTTTTCTTAAAAAAAGGAACCAAAGGAACCTTCTGTGAGTTGGATGGATGAGAACATGGGTGTATGAATCCTTGAGATCTAGAGAACAAAGCCAATCCTGACTCTGAAGGTATGGCAGCAGAGTTCTGAGAGAAATCTTGAATTTCTCTTTGACAAGGAATTTGTTCAATTCTCTGAGGTCCAAGATAGGTCTGTATCCCCCTGTTTTCTTTGGGAAAAGGAAATAGGGGGAGTAAAACCCTGTACTCTGCTGATGGATGGGTACTTCTTCTATTGCCCCTTGGGCAAGAAGCAGTGACCTCCTGACCTAACAGGTTGATGAGAGAGGCCGGAGAATTGAACTGCCTTATTGTGGGAGGGGACATGCTCAAAAAATGAAGCTTGTACCCCTCTTATGGATGGAGTGTGTCCAATTCTCTGCTGTTATCTGCCCCCATCTGGGGGTAAAATGATACAACCTTCTTGGAATGTTGGAAGGCTCTGGTCCAATGAGAGCCAAGAAGGCTAAGTTCTCTAGCTGAAAGTCAAAGGCCTTGTGGAGGCTGAGACTGCTGGGACGGCTGAGGCTTAGCAGTCTTTGCTTTCCTTTGTTTGGGTGGTTGCTGAACTTTCCTGACAAGTTGACCTGCAGAACGTCCCTGCAGAGAATAAGCAGGATAATCATTTCTTTTTAGAAAAGAATGGTTTCTTGAAAGATTTCTTTCTAGCAGGATCAACTGTGGACTTGGATAATCTGTCCAAGGTGGAGTTGTCAGCATCCAACTCATTGGCTTTTTCCTGCCAATCTTTACCAAACAGGTTCTCACCAGTACAAGAGATATTTCCCAGTTTGTCTAGTACCCAGAGCTCCAGATCAGATGCCTGTAGCCAAGCAATTCTACGTGCACCTATGGCAATGGTAGAGGTTCTGCTTATGCACTCAAAACAGTCAAAAGCTGCATGGTTGACAAATTTAGAAACATCTTGGGCATGTTTGACCAACGTGAGAAAATCCTGTCTATCCTCTGGAAGAAGAGGACTCAAAGCCTCTAAATCACCTGTGACTTCCTTCAGGAACATTCCCATATATAGACTATAGGAACTGATCCTGGCGGAGAGCATGGAAGCTTGGAAGACAACGTCCAAAAGCATACAAAGTTCTGCACTCACGTCCTGGAGGATTAGAGCATGCCTCTTTGCACTCTTGATCCTCCTCATAGCTGATTCCACCACAATAGAGTGGTGAGGAAGCTGAGTTTTTTGGAAACCAGGACAAGGATGGACTCGATATAGAGTATCCAGTCTACGAGAATGAGGAGAGGTGGTAAGAGGTGTCTCCCACATTCTTAACATGAGATGATGCAAGATCTCATGGATAGGCAAGGTAGCTGCCTCCTTAGGAGTCTTAGGATATTGTAAAATTTCCAACTCCTTTGCTCTGGGCTCTGTTTCAGGTGCCACAGTAGACAGACCTCGAGCCACCACCCTGATGAAATCCTGAAAGGAAATGTCCTCTGGAGGAGACATCCTACGTTTAGGGGAGGAAGGCTCCTCTGGGGAAAAGTATTCCCGCATCGACAGAACTGTCAGAATCCTCAGATTCCTCTGAGGACTCGAAGTACCTTCTATCAGGATGCTCTTGAAGAGCCCGATAAAAGTCAGTACCGGGAGTAATTGGTACCGAAGTATCAGTACCGGAAGGCATCGGATGACTTGGTGCCAGCAATGCGGACACCGATGTCAATGTTGATGCTATCGGTACCGGTGCCAGAGTCGGAGCCGGTACCGGTTGAAAAGTCTGACGCGGTTCCGAGGGCGTTGATGCTGCAAGGAGAGCTGCCAGACTGTGCTCAATAGCCAGGACTCTGGTCTATCGATGCTGCCGATGCCTGGATGTCGGTACTGGAGAAGACTGCCGGTACCCCAGAGCATGGCACCAGTAGTTCTGCAGAGGTCAAGGCCTCGAGAACATCCTGGAGCCCCGATAATGCTTTGGAAGACGAAGCCTCCCGCTGGGGCAATTTTGCCAGTGCAGAATCCTCAAGGGCAATGCCAGAGCATCTCGATGCTTAGAAGGAGATCTACCCTTTGAGGACCGGCTAGACTTATATGTTTAGTTACCTGAGATCCACGGGAGGAAGACGAAGCCCTGGAAGACATCGATGCCACTGAAGCTGCATCAGAGGGAAACAGGGTACTGAGCTTGGCGGCTCGGTTCTGTCGACCTCTTGGACATCATGGCACAGGCCAAACACTCCGAGATGGAATGGTCAGGACCTGAACATTTCAGACACCACTCATTGGTGTCGGTGACAGATGGTACCGCCACACTTAGTGCACTTTTTAAAACCAGAGGAGGGTTTTTCCATTATGGAAAAAATCTTGGGCCTAAGGCCCAAAATGGCGCGTGCACCTGGATAGTAGTAAGGATTTTTTTTCTTTTTAAGAAAAGAAAGAAATAAAGAAAACCCGGCGTTACCAGTAAAGCATCCAGGAAGGCAGACGCGACCACAAAAAAGTAAGAAAATTTTCTGCGGTGACAGGAACACAACCTGCTGGCTCCGCGGAAAACGAAGAACTGGAGAGAGGCAGTTGGGAAAGGCGGGAAGGCAGCACGCAGGCGCTGTGGGATGCTCCCAAAAGCTTTCTAATTGGACGCTGGGTAGCGTTCCCGTCCAGGCTCTGTCGGTACCGATGATACCCCATATGTGATGACTACATTCCTGCTTGTTCCTAGAGATCCCCAATACACCGGGTGGGATTCGGGACTGGACTAGAGTTCCTTAAGGAACAATTAGCAGGTAAGTCTAATTTCATCTTCCTTCTTGTCCCTCTAGTCCAGTCCCGGAACCATTGAGGATGTAACAGGGCAGTGAATATCAATGGGAGGGCCCTGCAAGCCCAGCCTGAAGTACCGCTGATCCAAAACGCACATCTGCCGCCGCCTGCACATCGAGCCTATAATGCTCAGCCAAGGAATGCAACCACCACCAAGTCGCCGCCCTACAAATGTCCTCGGCCGGTACCAAACTGAACTCCGCCCAAGATGCTGCCTGCGCCCTAGTCGAATGAGCTCGCAGACTACCTGGCACCACCTTACCTTTCAAAATATACGCAGCCACAATAGTTTCCTTCAACCACCTGGAAATGGAAGACTTAGCAGCCACCTCCGTTTCCGCAGACCTCCAAATGATACAACCAACTTGTCCAACCTTCTGGAGGTATCTCTTGAGCGCGCGCCAAACATCAAGCAAATGCAACCTACCTTCCGTCGCTTCGTTCTGCTCCCCCGTGAACACTGGAAGAGACACCACCTGGTTAACATGAAACACCGAAACCACCTTAGGTAAGAATGCTGGCACCGTACACACCACCACCTTGTGATTGAAGAAGGAAAGATACGGTTCCTTACAGGATAGCGTAGTTACTCACCTGTAACAGGTGTTCTCCAGGAGCAGCAGGAATCAGTCCTCACTTATGGGTGACGTCGGCGCCGACGGAGCCCTCGCGGAGCAATTTTCCCCAGCTTTCAAAGAAAGCCTTTGGGAATTGCGGTCCTCTTCCCGCCCGAGGGTGCCATCTTAGCCAGTCAGATGACATAGCTAAAAAGACAGCAGAAAAATTTGCAAAAAAACTAAAGCAGACGATTGCAACTCCAAGGGGAGGAGGGAGGGTTGTGAGGACTGATTCCTGCTGCTCCTGGAGAACACCTGTTACAGGTGAGTAACTACGCTTTCTCCAGGACCAAGCAGGAAGTCAGTCCTCACTTATGGGACTCCCAAGCTCAAGGCTACCGGAGACCCTAAGCACAAAAATGAGCTCCCTCTAGCTCAGCAGCACAGAAGGAAAGAATCTTCGCTGAATGATTACCCACCGGTAGCCCACATCCGGGATGGAGGGTAGGAGTTGCTCAGACCTCAAAGAGATTACGGAGGACTGCCTGTCCGAAAGCACTGTCCCTGCGGGACTCCCTCTCGAGACAGTAATGGACCGCAAAAGTCTGGCTCGAAGACCAAGTAGCGGCCCGGCAGATGTCTGCCAGCGGAACAGAGCGGAGGTAAGCCACTGACGTAGCCTTTGCCCGAACGCAATGAGCCGTGACTCGACTTTCCAAGGAGAGTCCGGCCGCCCCATAAGCCCAAGAGATACAGTCCGCAACCCAGATGGACAGGGTACGCTTGGAGACCGGGAGCCCCAATTTATTGGGGTCAAAAGACACAAAAGCTGAGCAGCTTTACGGTGCTCCCGCGTACGGTCAAGGTAGAAGTTCAAAGCCCTTCTACAGTCCAGGGTATGGAGGACTGTTTCAGCTCGGCTGGAGTGTGGCCTGGGAAAGAAGGTTGGAAGTACCACCTCCTGATTGATGTGAAAAGGGGAGACCACTTTTGGAAGAAATTTTGGGTGAGTCCGTAGGACTACCCTATTTTTGTAGAACCGAGTGTAAGGGGGATCAGACACGAGGGCCTGCAATTCACTTACGCGTCTAGCGGAAGTGAGGGCTATCAAGAACAGTGTTTTCCAAGACAGAAAACGGAGAGAACAGGTAGCCATAGGTTCAAAAGGCGGACAGGTGATCCGCTGCAAAACCACATTCAGGTCCCAGTCAGGCGCTGGCGGGCGCAGAGGTGGTTTAAGTAGAAGGAGACCTCGGAGAAACCTCGCAACGAGAGGGTCGCTGGAGAGAGGTCTGCCGTCCACCGGCACATGATGTGCCGAAAGAGCACTGAGGTGAACTTTGACGGAGTTGGACTTAAGTCCCAGATTAGAGAGGTGTAGCAAGTATTGCAAGATCACCGACACCGGGCAGGAGAAGGGATCCTGAGACTGTTGGGTACACCAAACGGAAAAGCGACGCCATTTAAGGGCGTAGCATTTGCGGGTAGAAGGCCGTCGCGAAGCCAAGACGACCTCCTCCACCTCTGCCGGCAGGAGAAGGGGAGCAAGGACTACCCTCTCAGCAGCCAGGCCATTAGGTTGAGAGACCTGAGGTTGGGGTGTAGCAGAGACCCCTGATCCTGAGTGAGGAGATCCGGTTGAAACCCCAGAGGGAATGGATCCTCCACCGCTAATTGCAGCAGGAGCGGAAACCACGGTTGTCTGGGCCAGCGAGGGGCCACCAGGATCATGAAGGCTTTGTCTCGGAGAACCTTGAAAAGAGTCCGAGAGACTAGCGGGATGGGAGGGAAAGCGTACAGAAGGCTTCCCGACCAGGAGAGTAGAAAAGCGTCCGCCGCAACCCGAAGGGGGTGGGGCTGACGAGAGCAGAAGCGAGGAAGTTGCCGGTTGTGAGGACTGGCAAAGAGATCCACCGTGGGGAGGCCCCACTTTAGAAAGAGCTTCTGAACTACCAAGGGATCCAGACGCCACTCGTGCGGCTGGAGGATCCTGCTGAGTTTGTCCGCCAGGTAATTCTCTTGTCCTGGGAGATAAACTGCCTTGAGGAGAATGCCGTGACTGACGGCCCAAGAGCAGAGCTTCTGTGCCTCCCGGCAGAGGAGGTAGGAGCCCGTGCCCCCTTGCTTGCTCACGTAGAACATGGCAACTTGATTGTCCGTCTGGACAAGGACGGACTGGTGAGAAGTCAGGTGGGAGAAAGCCTTGAGAGCCAGGCGGATCGCCCTGAGCTCCAGGAAGTTGATCTGCTGAGCAGACTCCCACGTGGTCCAGAGGCCCTGAGTACGTGCCCCTTGGCAATGCGCACCGCAGCCCAGGAGGGATGCATCCGTTGTCAGCACCCGGGTCGGCTGAGGAGACTGGAAAGGCATTCCGAATGTCAGGTTCGGCTGCTGAAGCCACCACCGGAGAGACGAGATCAGTGGCTCGGAGACGCGCACCAGGTCTGCTAGGCCGCCTGTGGCTTGTCGCCACTGCTGGCGGAGACACCATTGAGCAGGCCGCATATTCAGGCGGGCATTGGGGGTCACATGGACGGTGGAAGCCATATGGCCGAGTAGTCTCAGGAAGCGCCTGGCTGAGACCAGGGGCTGGCCGCGAAAACGGTCGGCTAGGTCCATGAGCCGTTGAGCCCTGTCGAGCGGTAGGTATGCTCGTGCCTGAGGAGTGTGCAGTCTTGCGCCGATGAACTCGAGATCCTGTGAGGGGAGCAAAGTGGACTTTGCGAAGTTTATAACAAAGCCCAAGTGCTGCAGAAGAGTCACCGTGCGGCGCATGGCGTTGGTGACCTCCAGAGCGGACGCTGCTCTGATGAGCCAGTCGTCGAGGTACGGAAAGACAGAGGCCGTGAAGCCGGAGATGGGCCGCCACCACCGCGAGACATTTTGTGAAGACCCGCGGTGCGGAGGACAGGCCAAAGGGCAGTACCCTGTACTGGTAATGATTTCCTGCCACCACAAACCTTAGGTATTGTCGGTGGCTTGGGTGGATGAGGATGTGCGTGTAGGCATCCTTTAGATCCAAGGAGCATAGCCAATCTCCCTGCTGGAGGTAGGGCAGAAGGATTCCAAGGGTAAGCATCTTGAACTTCTCCCGCACAAGGAACTTGTTGAGGTTGCGCAGGTCCAGGATGGGTCGGAGGCCTCCCGTTCTCTTTGGTATCAGAAAATACCTGGAGTAAAAGCCTTGACCTTTCAGGTGGTGGGGCACCGGTTCCACCGCCTGGTCCTGTAGAAGACCTGCTAACTCCTGAAGGAGTAATTCCCTGTGCAGAGGGGGTCGTGGAGGTTCTCCCGGAAAAAAGGAGGGAGGGACCTGGTGGAAGTGGAGAAGATAGCCTTCTCGCACGACTTGAAGCACCCAGGCATCTGAGGTGATGCTGGACCACCTGTGGGCGAAGTGAACCAGCCGGCCTCCGGTGCTGGGAGGAACCAGCGGGGGGGGGAGAGGCTATGCTTAGTGAGTCAAAAACCCCCACCCTGCTGAGCAGGGGCTGGTGGTGCAGGCTTGGGGGCTTGCTGCCTACGGGACCCGTTACCCCGTCCCTTGGCCTGCTGGCCCTGTTGGGGAGCTGCAGGGGCCTGATAATGGGGGTATTGTTTGTAGGCAGCCGCCTTCCTCGGGTAAAAGGACTTTTTTCCCGAGCCCTTCTTTTTCTGGGAAGGGGCGGAGGTCTTCCTAGAAAGCCTGGTCCTGGTGAGAGTCTCAGTCTCAATTTGTGCAGCCTTTTCAGCCATGGGCTTGCCAAAGAGGTTCTCGCCTCGGCAGGGGACATCGACCAACTTGTCCTGCACCCAGGGCTCAAGGTCGGATGACTGAAGCCAAGCCTGTCGGCGGGCACCGATGCCGGCTGCGGCCACTCGAGCCGATGCTTCAAAGCCATCATAGGCTGCCCGGGACATGAACTTGGGGCATTCCCGAATGCCAGTGGACAAGGCCAGGAACCTCCGCAAGGGTTCCTCGGACAAACCAGCGGAGAATCCGGCTAGCTCTTTAGCCAGGTCTCGGAGATACATGCCCATGTATAGCTGGTAGGTCTGGACACGACACGCAAGCATAGAGCCCTGGAAACACTTCTTACCAAGGCCATCCAGGTTACGGGCCTCCCTGCCAGGAGGCACCGAGGAGTGCATCTTCTGGCTCTTAAGACGATGCATGGCCGATTCCACTACCATGGAATGGTGTGGTAGCTGTGCCTTTTGAAAGCCAGGGCTCTTGCGGACTCGATAGATAGAATCGACCCGCTTGCTCAGGACCGGCGAGGAGGCCGGACTCTCCCACATGCGGAAGAGTAGTCGTTCCAGCATAGGAGGAACCGGTACAGTAAAGTGTTCCCTTGCGGGAGAGTCATACTGGAGGGCATCGAGCTCTTCGGCTCGAGGCTCCTCCTCGGGGTCCGCAGGGAAGGCCAAAGCCTTGGCCATATCCCTGACGAAGTCCGAGAACCGGGCATCCTCCGGGGGGGACTGCTTCCGAGGCTCGGACTCCGGTGAGTCCGAGGGGACACACCGAGTCCGGAAAGAATCAGGCGACTCTTCCTCTTCAGACTCCCAGACCGACTCCGACGAGGACTCGGTGGGGTCGGCCCGGGCAGGGCGCGGCGCCTGCCGCCCCGACGCCGAGGGAGTTGGCGTCGGCGACCTCGGTCCCGAACGGGAGGCCGAGGGTGACCTCGACCGAGGATCGACTCGAGTTCGCATCGACTCGAGGATCGGCTCGGTCTCCGGGGTCGACTTGGACGTCGACGTCCCGGCGGTCGGGGCAGCGACGCCAGCGAAGCCAGCGAGCAGTGCCCGCTGCTGGTCCATGAAGGCAGACAGTCTGCTCTCCAAGGCCGTCAACCTGAGTCCGAGCTCAGGTGACCCAGCAGCCCCCGACTCGGGCCCCGACGGCGTCGGGCCCGACGTCGGCTGTCGCGGAGGTGAGTCCAGGAGGACCACAGGACTTACCCGAACCGGCAGCTCCGACTCCAGGCGAGGTCGCTTCGTGAGGTGCTCCTTTTCTCCAAGGACCCGGGGCGGCTATCGGGGCTATGCGACCTGGCCCTCACGGAGCCAGAAGCGTCCACCGACGACGCCCTCGCGGGTTTCACCTGACGTCGATGGTCCCCGGAGGGAGAACCCCTGTCGGAGGAACTCCGGCGATGGTCCGAGCTGGAACCCTTGGACGCGGAAGCCTCCGACGAAGTCCGGGTACGGCTGGGGTCAGCGAAGATTCTATCCCGCTGATGCCGCCGACTTCTCAACGCTTTGGAGGACATTTTGCCGCAGGGCCCACAGATCATTTCTTCATGATCCGGGCCCAGGCAGCGGAGGCAAAAGTCGTGTGTGTCAGTTAGTGACATATTTCGGTCACACTGACCACACCGCTTAAAACCACTGGCAGCCATCGGGGAAAAAAGGGCCCCGGCGAGGTCAAAGGACCGGGCTGCCAGGGAAAAACCGAAAACGAAAGCTGACTAAGTCAGAAAAACCGAAAAAAGGAAGAGGACTCGTGACCGGCGTCGCGAGTCCAGGCGGGAAAAAGACCGGCGTCGAACCGAAGGAAAAAGAAATAAAATTATGAAGAAATATCAACTTTTTCGCGGGGACACGACGGGGACGTCTGTAGGGCTCCGCGGAAAAAAGAAGACTGGCTAAGATGGCACCCTCGGGCGGGAAGAGGACCGCGCATGCGCGCTGCAATTCCCAAAGGCTTTCTTTGAAAGCTGGGGAAAATTGCTCCGCGAGGGCTCCGTCGGCGCCGACGTCACCCATAAGTGAGGACTGACTTCCTGCTTGGTCCTGGAGAAAAAGCCTGTAACTCCGAAATCCTGCGAGCGGAGCAAATCGCTACTGGAAAAACCGTCTTCAACGTCAGATCATTAAGCGAGGCTTTGCCCAAAGGCTCAAACGGTGCCTTGACCAAAGCGTCCAACACCAAGTTCAGATCCCATGCCGGCACTGAACATCGACATGGCAGGCGCATGAGTAACACAGCTCGCAAAAATCTCCGGATGTCCCTGGGCGTCCCTAACTGCTGACCCTGTATCTTACCCCAGTAACATGATATCGCTGCCAACTGCACTTGCAAAGAACTAGCCGCGAGACCCTTCTCCATGCCATCCTGCAAGAACGAAAGAATCTGTGGAATCGACGCTCCTAAGGGCCGCAGTTTCCGCGCTGCACACCAGGCCTCAAAAATGCACCAGACCCGAATATACGCCAACGACAGACCGCCGCGGAATAGCCCTTGGCCTTCATCCTAGCCCGTTCAAGAGCCATGCTGTAAGCAAGAACCGATTGACCTGGGGCATACGTAACGGCCCCTGAAGCAACGGGTCTTCCCGCTGTGGCAGTCGCCATGGCCGATCTACTAGGAGCCGCACCATATCCGCATACCAAGGCCTTCTGGGCCAATCGGGCGCCACCAGAACCACACAGTCTCCGTGCCTCTCTATGCGCTGAACCACTCGACCTATGAGAGTTCAAGGTGGAAAGACAGAGGAGGCCCTCTGCCGGCCACCTCTGCGCCAACGCATCGAGACCCTCCGACATCTGCTCTCGCCTCCTGTTGTAAAATCGTGCTGCCTTTGCCGAGCCAAATGTCGCCATTAGATCCATGATCGGAGGCCCCCAGCGTTGTACTACCAAAGCAAACACCTCCGGGTGATGCACCCATTCTCCGGGATCCACCCTGCGGCGACTTAGAAAATCCGCTTCGACATTGTCCACTCCAGCCACGTGCTGCGCCGACAGGCTCCTCAGATTCAGCTCTGCTCAGTTCAACAGCCAACTCGTTTCTGTCTCTAACGTCGCACTCCCTGTGCCGCCCTGCCGATTGATATAAGCTACTGTCGTTGCATTGTTGGACAACACCCACACCACTGTCCCCTGCAACCACGGCTGAAACTCCAGACGGGCCAAATAAACCGCCCTCATCTCCAACCTGTTGATTGACCATTCCTTCTCTGTCAGAGACCACTGCCCCTGGGCTAATCTCCCTTCGCAATGCGCTCCCCATCCCAACAGACTGGCATCAGTCGTCAAAAGTCTCCAGGATGGAGGCTCCAGTGGCACTCCAGTCTCCAAACTTTCCGTCCGCAACCACCAGCGAAGTTCTCGTCGCACCTCCGGCGGAAAGACCAGCTGACGAGATAATGCATCCGATTGATGGGACCATCGCCGGAGTAGAGCCTTCTGCAACGGTCTCATGTGAGCTCTGGACAAGGGCACCACCTTGATCGTGGCCACCATCATCCCGAGCAACTGCAGATACTGCCACGCAGTCGGAGCCTGCCGAGACAGAAAACTCCTCACGAGATCTCGCAAACTGCGTGCCCACAGATCTGGGAGAAACAGCACTCCCTGCTCCGTCTCGAACCACGCCCCCCAAATACTACAGAAACTGCGAGGGAACCAACCTGCACTTCGCAAAGTTGACCACCCAGCCCAGGCTCTCTAACACCCGCACCACCTGGGCGGTGGCCGTGGCGCTCTTCCCTTGACTTTGCTCGAATCAACCAATTGTCCAAATACGGGTGCAACGGTACCCCTTCCTTGCGGAGCACTGCTGCCACTACCACCATGATCTTGGTGAAAATTTGAGGCGCCGTTGCCAGACCAAACAGCATGGGCTGGAATTGAAAATGCCCCATGGGAACCGCAAACTGCAGAAACTGCTGATGCTCCTGCCGAACAGGAATATGCAGATAAGCCTCCGTGAGGTCCAAAGACGTAAAGAACTTCCTGACCGCCGCAATCACGGAGCGCAACGTCTTCATACGGAAATGGGTCACCCGGAGGCAATGATTCACTCTTTTCAAATCCAGAATCGGTCAAAACACGCCTTCCTTCTTTGGAACCACGAAACAGATGGAGTATCGACTGCACCCACACTGGTCTGCGGGAACGAGCACCACTGCCCTGAGCTGCAGCAGCCGCTGTAGCGTCTCCCGAACTATCCGGACCTTCTTCGGGCCTCTGCAAGGAGACTGGACAAAGGAATTTAACACTGGTAGATGGAGCTCTAGCGCATAGCCCTCTCGAATGATCTCTCCAGCACCCACTGGTCTGATGTAATATGGACCCAGGTAGGGTAAAACTCCCGCAAACGACCCCACACGGGCACGAACCCCACCTGAGCCCGCCTTATCTCATTGTGTCTTTAAGGTTTGAAGACTGGAAGGGCACAAAACCTCTGGGTCATTCCATGTCAAGTGGTCTGGTATATAAAAAAGTGCCCCGCTCGACCATCTTGGATTTTGCTGAAATTTTGTATGTACACTACCATGTGTCTCAAACTAACTTTGGTAAAATTTTAGATTCTCTCGTGGAATACTTTGAGATATAGTCATTTGTCTGATCACATACCTTGACTTTGTACAGTACGAGTCTGAGATTTCAGCAACTTTGAGACCCTATATTTTCTTTGCTATTTTATTATAAAAAATGAAACTTGACTATCCTGTACAACCTTTTGCGCTCTATTTAATGATACTAATAATATTTTTTTAATATGTCGGAAGTAGATATATTGCAGCAAAGTCAGCCAAAAAAAAAGGACGCTCTCAATAAATTAAAAATTAGACATGCAGCTTCCTAAATAATCAAGTAAAAAGTATGACATTTTGCACATAATACCTCTATGTACTGGAGTTCTTGAATTTATAATTTCATGCTCTTAGCATTCTGTTAGTTTACAAATTAAGTGTAAAGTTGATGATTTTTTGCAGAAACGTAAAAATAGGGTATTTTTAACCTCCTTTTACACAAAAGTATCTTCTAAAATCGTTTTGAAACTAATTTCATTAGAAAGAGCATGTTTTAAGCTTTCTAGTAAAGCGGATTTAATTTACTAACCCTGGCGTACAATACCCTGAAAAGAGGGCTAAACATAGCGGACATTACCATGCTTGACAAAGGCATGTAATTCAACCTGCAGTTCTAACGTTATCCAAATGTTATATTTAAAACTCATTTCCATAGGAGTTGCTCAATAACTGTTAAGTGCATATATGTTGTGAGCTTAACGTATAGATTTTCAGATTAACATTAGTTGGTACACATTTACTAAATTACTTCAAAATGGACATCGACGAATCACTTGATAACAATCCTCCTATACCTGAATGTACCGTTGGACAAAAATTGTCATCAAAATGTCACCATGGCTCATTTTATTCCAATAAAACTGGGCTCAATTCTGTGAGCTGCTTGTCAGCAAGCGAGAAAGCAGAGTTACTTACCTGTAACAGGTGATCTCTGGGAACAGCAGGAATAAGTCTTCACATATGGGTATGTCGGTACCGACGGAGCCTGCGCGGGAATGCTCCCCAGCGTCCAATCAGAAAGCTTTTGGGAGCATCCCACAGCGCCTGCGTGCTGCCTTCCCGCCTTTCCAACTGTCTCTCCTCAGTTGAGTTTTATAGCAGAGACAAAGAGGGACAGAGAGAGGGAAAGGAGAGAGACGGAAAGGAGAGAGATAGAGAGAGAGAGACAACTCCTAGGGGAGGTGGGTGGGTTGTGAAGACTTATTCCTGCTGTTCCCAGAGATCACCTGTTACAGCTAAGTAACTGTGCTATCTCCAGGAACAAGCAGGAATGAGTCTTCACATATGGGGACTCCCTAGCTTTTGATGCCAGGAAGAGCGCCCAGAAGTTGTGTGACCCTGGGACAGGGCTGCACTTCCTCACCTGGATCTCAGACATCCCCTGAGGGATGGTGGGTAGGAGTTGATTAAGTATGGAACAGGTGTTTGAGAACAGCCTGACCAAACAAGGCATCCCGGCGGGAGTCCTTGTCTAAGCAGTAATGGGCTGTGAAGGTATGAACCGAGGCCCAAGTGGCTGCTCGACAGATGTCGTCAATAGACACAAGGTTCAGATGAGCCATTGAGGTTGCCATGGCTCTCACATTGTGAGCTGTGACATGGCCCTCCAGAGAAATGCTCTTGCTCTGATAGGCGAAAGAAATACATTGGGCAATCCAGTTGGAAAGAGTTCTTGGAGACTGGTTGTCCCAAATGAGAAGGATCAAAAGCAACAAAGAGTTGGGAAGACTTTCTATGTTGCTGTGTCCTCTAAGTAAAAAGCCAGAGCTCTTTTACAGTCCAGGGTATGAAGATTCCTCTCTGCAGGTGATGCATGAGGCCCTGGAAAAAAGACAGGTAGGTAGACCTCTTGGTTGAAGTGAAAAGGCGAGACCACCTTAGGCATAAAATGTGAAGCTGCAATAGCACTCAGATGGACTCTTACTGAATTTGTCTTAAGGCCTGCATTAGACAGATGCAGGAGATACTCCAGCAACGATTCCAGAGGTATGGCACGAGGATTAAGACCCTTTTCAGAACACCAGATGGTAAATCTTTTCCATAACTCTTGGGAGGGAGCTTGAGAGAGATGTAGAAGCAGAGGGTACCACACTTGCCGTGGCCAATGTGGAGCTATGAGAATCATGCGGCCTCTGTCTCTCTGAAGCTTGAACAGGGTTTTGGGAATTAGGGGAATGGGTGGAAAGGCATACAGGAAGTCTTGACCCCAGTGAAGGAGGAAAGCATCCCTTGCCTGAGCCCCCTGAGCCAGAGTTCTGGAACAGAACCGGGGAAGTTTGGCATACCACGGACTTGCAAAGAGGTCTATGTCCGGGGTTCCCCAAATTTGAAAACTTTTTGGACACTTGGTCCATATGTAGGGACCACTCGTGTGGAAGCAGAACTCGACTGAGTGTCTGCCCAAGAGTTTTGAACCCCTGGAAGATAGACTGCCAGAAGATGAATGTGATGCTCTCTGGCGAGGGCCCACAGTCGCACAGCTTCGTTGCAAAGCAACAGAGCTAGTTCCTCCCTGCTTGTTTATGTAGAACATGGCCACCTGATTGTCCGTGTGGACAAGGACTGTCTTGTGGCTGAGCAGGGTGTGGAAAACTCGTAGAGCAAGGAAGATTGCTCTGAGTTCCAAGAGATTGATGTGGAGACAAGTCTCCTGTGGGGACCAGATGCCCTGGGTGGAGAAGTCCTGAAGATGAGCTCCCCAGCCCTTTGGAGAAGCATCTGTTGTAAGAGTTGCCTGGGGTAGAGGCTGTTAAAAAGGACACCCCAGCAAGAGATTCTGAGGGGACTTCCACCACTGGAGGGACAAAATGAGGCGACTTGTGTTTGCTATTTTGTCTGATAGGCAGCCTAATGCCTGGGTCCATTGGGTGGATAAAGTCCACTGAGCTGCTCTCATGTGAAGGCGAGCATATGGTACCACATGAACGGTGGAAGCCATGTGGCCTAGCAACTGTAACATCTCTCGAGCAGTGAGTAGGGGTTTCAACTCTGCTTGAGAAGCTAACTGCATCAAGCGAAGGCAACGGGCCTGGGGAAGAAAGGCCCTTGCCTTTGTGGTATCCAGCAGTGCCCCTATGAACTCCAGGGACTGAGTAGGGATCAAACTGGATTTTGGGATGTTTATTACCAGCCCTAAGTATTAAAGGATACGCATTGTGCAGGTTAGAGCAGTCTGGGCCTCTGATTGAGTGGGAGCTAGAATGAGCCAGTCATCCAGGTAGGGGAAGACAAATATTCCCAGGGTGCGCAGAAAAGCAGCAACCACTGCCATGCATTTTGTGAACACCCTTGGTGCAGAGGCCAGGCCAAAGGGGAGCACTCTGTATTGATAGTGCTTCTCCTGGAAAAGGAACCGAAGGAACCTTCTGTGAGTTGGATGGATGAGAACATGAGTGTACGCATCCTTGAGATCTAGAGAACAAAGCCAATCCTGACTCGGAAGGCATGGCAGCAGAGTTCCTAGAAAAACCATCTTGAATTTTTCTTTGACTAGGAATCTGTTCAATTCTCTGAGATCTAAAATGAGTCTGAAGCCCCCTGTTTTCTTTGGGATAAGAAAATATGGGGAGTAGAACCCTGTGCCCTGTTGATGAGGCGCGCGGAGCGATCAGGAGAGCAGCAGCCATCTTCGGAGGGAGTGAGCAGGAGCTCCTCCTCACCTCCATTACCTGCCTATCAAGCTGTAAAGTTTAGCGGCATAAAAACCGCCGCTTCTGAGGCGCGCGGATAGATCGGGAGAGCAGCAGCCATCTTCGGAGGGAGTGAGCAGGAGCTCCTCCTCACGTCCATTACCTGCCTATCAGCTGTAAAGTTTAGCGGCATAAAAACCGCCGCTTCTGAGGAGCGCCCGCGCCTTGCGGACCTGCGCCTGAGGGCCCTTTGGCGTTGGTCTGTGGTGTCTGTTGCTGAGGGTTGCACTGACGACATGGACTGGGTTGACATGCTTATATTTTGTGATGACTTGCTGTTCCATGTTTCTCTCCTTCTATTATCTGTTTGACTGTCTCTCCTCTATTCTGTCCTATCATACGAATGGCGTTCTTTTCCTATTTCCTCGAATGATATTGCATTGTAAACCGCTCTAATGCCTCTGGCCTGAGCGGTATATCAAACCTAAACAAACAAACTTCCTCTACTGCCCCTTGGGCTAGAAGAGTGGCAACCTCCTGCTCTAATAGGCTGAGGAGGGAGGTTGGAGAATTGAACTGGTGCACTCTTGTGAGAGGGGGCAAGCTGGAAAAATGAAGTTTGTACCCCTCTCTTATGATGGAGTGTCCACTGCTCTGCTGTGATTTGCCCCCATCTGGGAGCAAAGTGACATAGCCTTCCTGGAATGGTGGAGGGCTCTGGTCCTTCTAGAGCCAGTAAGGCTAAGTTCTCTAGCAGAAAGTCAAAGGCCCTGAGGGGGCTGAGACTGCTGGGCTGGAGCAGGCCTCGCAGCCTTTGCCTTGGTCTGTTTGGAGGATTGCTGACGTTTGGAAGGGAACTGAGCTGCAGAAGATGCTCTGACTATAAGCAGGATAAGATCTTCCCTTTTTTGAAAAAGGTGTTTTCTTGAACAACCCTTTCTTAGCAGGAGCAGCTGAAGATTTGGATAGTCTATCCAAAGCAGAATTTTCAGCATCCATCTGATTGGTAAGGATTGGCAAGCAAAAGCCAAACAGATTTTCACCTGTACAAGGGATATTTCCCAATTCATCTTGGACCCAGGTCTCCAAATCAGATGCTTGAAGCCAAGCTATCCTACGTGCTCCTATAGCTATAGCCGAGGCTCTGCTTACGCATTCAAAGGAATCGAAAGCTGCACGGTTAGAGAATTTGGAGATATCCTGGGCATGTTTGAGCCCAGAGAAATTCTTGCCTTTTATTGTCAGACATAAAAGGACTTAAAATTTGCAAATAGTCAGTGACTTTTTAAGAACATGCCCATGTAGAGACTATAAGAATTAATTCTCGCAGCAAGCATGGAAGCTTGGAAGACTCTTCTACCAAAAGCATCCAGGGTTCTACATTCACGTCCTGGAGGATTACAGGCATGTCTCTTGGCACTTCTAATCTTTTTCATTGCAGACTAAACCACAATAGAGTGGTGAGGAAGCTGGGTTTTATGAAAACCAGGACAAGGAGGGACACGATACATGGTGTCCAACCTGCGAGAATGAGGAGAGGTGGTTAGAGGTGCTTCCCACATCCTTAACATGAGATCATATAGAATCTCATGAATAGGCAAGGTAGCTGCCTCTTTAGGAGTTTTAGGATATTGTAGAATATCTAACTCCTTAGCTCTAGGCTCTGACACTGGGGCTACTGTAATAGAGAGACCCCGAGCCACCTCTCTGATAAAGTCCTGAAAAGACAAGTCTTCTGGAGGAGACATCCTTCGTTTAGGAGAGGACTCCTCCTGTGGAAGAAGCATCGCTGCATCGACAGACCCTTCAGAATCCTCAGAGTCAGAGGAATCGAAGTATCGTCTGTCGGGATGCTCTTGCAAAGCCCGATACCCGTACCGACCGAGGTCGGTATCAGGAATCATCGGTACTGGGGTATTGGTACCGGAAGGCTTCAGAGGGCAGAGTACCAGCATGGCTGACACCGATGCCGATGTCGATGCCACCGGTACCGGGATAGGTACCGATGGCGATACCGGAGCCGGTACCTGCGGAGTAGTCTGTTGCGGTACCACAGGCGTCGATGCCACAAGGAAAGCTGCCAGACTATGTTCCATGGACAGAATCCTCTGATCCATCGACGCTGCCAATGCCTGGAAGTCGGTACCGGTGGAGGCCACTGGTACCCCAGAGCATGGCACCAGGAGATGTTGAGGCCACGCCATCTAGATCGTCCTGGAACCCCGATGATGCTTTATTAGCCGAAGCCTCCCGCTGGGGTAATTTTGCCAGTGCAGAATCCTCAAGGGCAAGGCCAGAGGCATCTCGATGCTTAGGAGATTTGCCCTTCGAGGACCGGCTGGATTTATGTTTAGTTATCTGAGATCCATGTGAGGAAGAAGCAGCCCTGGAAGACGTAGATGCCACCGAAGCCGCACCAGAGGGAAACAGGGTACTGAGCTTGGCAGCTCGGTTCTGTCGACCTCTCTTAGACATCATGGAACAGGACACACAATCTTTAATGGAATGGTCAGGACCTAAACATTTGAGACACCAGTCATGGGTGTCGGTGACGGATATAGTACTGCCACATTTTGTGCACTTCTTAAAACCTGAGGCAGGTTTTTCCATATTTAAGGAAAAAGGTTTTGGGCCTAAGGCCCAAAACCGAAGTACACCTGAAGGAAAAATAGGTTTTGTTTTGTTTTTTGTAAAAGAAATAAGAACCGGCGGTACCGGTATAGTGTCGAGGAAGGCAGACGCGTACAGAAAATAAAGAAAAAAATAAGGAAATTCTTCTGTGGTGACAGGAACACGACCTGCTGGCTCCGCGGAAAAACAACTGAGGAGAGACAGTTGGAAAGGCGGGAAGGCAGCACGCAGGCGCTGTGGGATGCTCCCAAAAGCTTTGATTGGACGCTGGGGAGCATTTCCGTGCAGGCTCCGTCGGTACTGACGTACCCATATGTGAAGACTCATTCCTGCTTGTTCCTGGAGATATTGCTTATTACTCGAGGATCAGAAGTTGACCTTACAATGACAGTATCTGCTTGCATCACCAAGCACAGTATTCTCAGCAAATATGAAATGAACCAAAAGTCGTATTGCAATCCGTTTGAAAAGCAGAATCACGTCACTAAAAGTGGATTATCAAAAGTAACTTTAGCCATGTCTGAGGGCTTGAAAAAAGTGACCAAAATGAATGTA
Source organism: Ichthyophis bannanicus (assembly GCA_033557465.1). Lineage (NCBI taxonomy): Eukaryota > Metazoa > Chordata > Amphibia > Gymnophiona > Ichthyophiidae > Ichthyophis > Ichthyophis bannanicus. The sequence continues at coordinate 924,145,031 of CM066034.1, forward strand.
AAGCCAGGCCAGAAAAATTGCATCAGGTGCAAAGCAAAAATAGTAATTACACTTACCTGGTAATTGTAGTTCCTTGAGAGACGACAGCTTAGTCCTCAACGTATGGGTTGTGCACCTCCTCCTGCAGCATGAAGACTGGACCAATCAAATTTCAGCACCACTGGAATCAACATACCAGGCATCTCTGGAACTCCAGTGAACTACTGTCAAAGCAAACTCAAAGTAGCAGCTAACCAACAGGCTCTTTTTTTTTTTTTTCATATTTATTTTTTATTTATTTATTTTTTTTAACTGTAGCCAAGGGCACAAAACCAACGGAGACAGAATGTCCCGCACCTGCCGCAGCTAAGCAGAGAGCGAGAGTAAAAGGAAAACATTGGAGTGAAAAGAAAAATCAAAGAGACACTCACCTGGGAATACGGACTTCTGAACCCAAGGCGTGCCGCACTAAAAGAAATCTTATAGGGAGGGAAGGAGGACTAAGCTGTCGTCTCTCAAGGAACTACAATTACCAGGTAAGTGTAATTACTATTTCCTTATCGTTCCTCCAGCTTAGTCCTCAACGTATGGGATGTAACAAAGCAGCCTAACGGGCGGGATTCTTCCAGCCGGCACGCAGAACCGCGGAACCAAAACTGGCATCGCTCGCCGCCAAGACATCAAGCCAATAATGTTTACTGAAAGTGTGCAAAGACGACCACGTGGCCGCCTTACAGATATCCACCGGCGAAACCAAACTACACTCCGCCCAGGACGCTGCCTGCGCCCTAGTAGAATGAGCGCGCAATCCAACAGGCGGCACCCGACCGTTTAACAGATAAGCCGAGCCAATCGCCTCCTTAATCCATCGAGCAATAGAGGCCTTCGCCGCCGCCTCACCTTTGCGAGGACCGCCAAACAGCACAAACAAGCGATCCGATTTACGAAATTTGCTGGTAACTTTCAAATAGCGACGTAAAACCCTCTTGAGGTCCAAACGACTAAGACCGCGATCAGACGCATGTCCCTCCGACGCCGGAAACACCGGGAGGGATACCACCTGATTCAAGTGAAAAGGAGAAGCCACCTTAGGCAAAAAGGAAGGCACTGGCCGCAGAACCACTTTCTGAGCAGAGAAAGACAGGAAAGGCTCCCGGCAAGAAAGAGCCTGGAGCTCGGAAATACGTCGCGCCGAACAAATCGCCACCAAAAACACCGCCTTGAGAGTCAAATCCTTTACCGAACTTCGAGAAAGAGGCTCAAAAGGAGCGGCACTGAGGGACCGCAAGACCAAGTTAAGATCCCACGAAGGTACCGAGATCCTGCAGGCCGGGTGCAGTCTAGAAACGGCCCTCAAGAAACGAACGACATCAGCATGGGCACCTAGCGATACGCCATGAACCTTACCCTCGGTAGCACGAAAGCGCCGCCAACTGCACGCGCAAGGAACTGGCGGCCAAACCTTTAGCAAAACCGTCTTGTAAAAAATCCAGTACCACCGGAAGAGAGGCTGTAGCCGCCCGAACCTGACGTCGAGAACACCAATCCTCAAAAATACGCCAAACCCGTACATAGGCCAGCGAAGTAGATCTTTTGCGCGCTTGTAACAGAGTCGCCACGACAGACTTGGAATAATCTCGTTTTCTTAGCCAAGCCCTTTCAATAGCCAGGCCGTAAGAGAGAATCTCCCCACTTGCGGCATGCGAAGAGGACCCTGACACAACAGATCCGAATCCAGGGGATGCCGCCACGGGGAACCGTCCACTAACCTCATCAGATCGGCATACCAAGGACGTCGAGGCCAATCCGGCACTATCAACAGCACCCGACCCCGGTGAGCCTCGATACGCTGAATCACGCGTCCCAGCAGGGGCCACGGGGGGGGAACACGTAAAGAAGACCCGTGGAGGGCCAAGCCTGCAATAGAGCATCCAGACCTTCGGACATCGGCTCTCTTTGACGACTGTAGAACCGAGCTGCCTTTGCTGAGCAAAACGTGGCCATCAGGTCCATGACCGGCTGGCCCCAACGCTGAACCAGTTGCGTGAACACCCTTGGATGGAGTTCCCCATTCGCCGGGATCCACCTGAACCCTGCTGAGAAAATCTGCCGTCACGTTGTCTTTCCCGGCAATGTGCGCCGCCGAGATGGCCTGCAGCCGGGGCTCTATCCACTCGAACAACATCTGAGCCTCCGCTTCCAAGGCAACGCTTCCGGTACCGCCCTGCCGGTTTATGTAAGCTACGGTTGCCGCATTGTCGGAGAGCACCCGCACTGCCCGAGAGGAGATCCGGGTCTCGAAGTGTCGCAACGCCAGGCGCACAGCTCGAAGCTCCAAGCGGTTTACCGACCAAGCGCTCTCCTCCGGAGCCCATAGACCTTGAGCGAACTGATCTCCGCAGTGTGCGCCCCAGCCCGTCAGGCAAGCATCCGTCAAGAGCGGAACCCAGTCCGGCTGCTCCAAGGGCATCCCTGCCCGGAGGGAGGATGGACGCAGCCACCAGCGCAGATCTCTCCGCACTGCCAGCGGGCAAGGGAGACGCTTGTTCAGGGAATCGGACTGGTTGGACCAGCGACGGAGCAAGGCCCTCTGCAGCGAACGCATGTGAAAGCGAGCCCAAGGTACTACCTCCAGGGAAGCCGCCATCGTCCCCAGCAACTGCAGGTAGTGCCAAGCCGACGGAGCGGGACTCTGTCGAAACCGCTGTACCAGTGACCGAAGTGCGAACACCCTGCGGTCGGGAAGAAAGACCAATCCCCCGCAAGTATCGAACCGCACCCCCAAATATTCGAGATCCTGCGTCGGGACCAAATGGCTCTTTCGCGGGTTGACCACCCAGCCGAGAGACTGCAAGAGCGCCACGACTTTGGAAGTCGCCGCCAAGCTCTCCGCGCGAGACTTCCCGCGAATCAACCAATCGTCCAGATATGGATGGACTAGCACACCTTCCTTGCACAAGGCCGCCGCCACCACCACCATGATTTTGGTGAACACTCTCGGCGCGGTCGCGAGACCGAAGGGCAATGCTTGAAACTGGAAGTGACCCCACGGCAGAGTGAAGCGGAGATACTTTTGCTGGTCCTCTCAAATAGGGATATGGAGATAAGCCTCCGTGAGGTCGAGGGAAGTGAGAAACTCGCCCCTGCGGACGGCGACCATCACGGACCGTAGGGTTTCCATCCAAAAGTGGGGTACCCGCAGACAGCGGTTCACGCCTTTGAGATCCAAAATGGGGCGAAGAGCACCATCCTTCTTTGGCACCACGAAATAGATGGAGTATCTTCCCAGACCATACTCCGCCTGCGGCACGGGAACTACCGCCCCCAGCTGAACAAGACGATCGAGTGTTTGCCGGACCTGAGCGGTCTTGCGATCTCCCCGGCAGGGGGACGCTACAAAGGAATCGAGCACGGGTCGGGCCAAATCCAGGACATACCCGTCCCGTATGATGTCCAAAAACCACTGATCGGAAGTAATCTGGGTCCAAGCGGAGAGAAAGCGTCGAAGGCATCCTCCGATCACTGGCATCCCCACCGGGACCCGCTGCCCTTCATTGGGGCTTGCGGGCGGACGGAGGAGTTGCAGTCGCGAATCCTCTACTGGCTCCCCGAAAGCCTCGAAAGCTCGAAGCCCTCGAGAAATATCTGCCACGCTGGAAGCCCCCAGAACGGGGTGACCAGAACCTACGAAAGTCCTGAAACTGCCCCCGAGCGACCGGAAGCGACCTTCCACGCTTGGGTCTATCCTCCGGCAGGCGACCGCCCTTGGACTCCCCCAAATCCTTGACCAACTTATCCAAATCCTCACCAAAGAGCAGTCTACCTTTAAAGGGCAATTTGCCTAACCGCGACTTGGACGACCCATCGGCCGCCCAATTTTTTAACCAAAGGGCTCTGCATGACGCTACCACGGACGCCATGCTATTGGAGAGAGCTCTGATGAGATCATAATGGACATCCGCCAAATACGCCGAAACAGATTCCAAGCGGTGAAGCTCAGCCAACAATTCGGCCTCTAAGGAAGGCGTCTGTTGAAGCCGCTGAAACCAGCGCAGACAGGCACGGGCAACCCAAGCCCCACAAATGGAGGCCTGCAATGCAATCGCGTCCGCCTCAAACGACTGCTTTAACAGCCCGTCCATTTTCCGGTCCTGCGGCTCTCGCAAGGCCGCACTACCTTCCACCGGAATCGTGGTTTTCTTAGTCACCGCCAACAGTCACAGCCGCATCGACTTTTGGAGATCGGAAACGCTCAAGATCGCTGTCCGACATAGGGTAGAGCCTACGCATGATCTTAACCCCCTTGAGACCGGATTCGGGAGTATCCCACTCCGACTGAATCATCTGGTCAATCACTCTGTGAATGGGGAAAACCACGTTAGTGTGACGCACCGCCTGAATAATGGGGTCTGCACCGTCCGTCTCCTCCACCAGAGCAGTCGGTGCCAAACCAAGAGTCTGAAGCGCCTCCGAAACAAGAGCGGGCAACTCCTCTCGTCGGAACACACGAATAATCTTTGCCTGATCCTCCGGCTCAGGGAGTTCGCCCTCTTCCAAGGCGTCTCCATCCGCTTCCTGGTCGAACTCAGGATCATCACCTTCAGGCCACTCAGCCGCCGACTGGAAGGGTTCATGCAGCCGTTGTCGCTTAGGAGCCTTGACGCCGGACAACGGACTCTCCGCCGACGTGGACGGGGCAAACACCCCCCGGCGCCGAAAGTGGCGCAGCACCCATACTCTGGCGCCTACGGCAGAACGCTTGGTGCATAAGCAAAATAAAATCGGGGGAAAAGTCCTCCAATGGCAAGACACCCCCGAGGTCCGACTGCCCCCCAGATGCTAAAGAAACTGCAGAAGGAATCCCTGAGGGTCCCTCCAGGGGCGACTCCAACTCCCCCGCTGCGGCACCGGCCTGCGCCGCCGCAGCCAAGAAACTCTCCAGGTGCTGCTCCATACTGAGAGACACCAAGGCACAGCGTGGGCAGACGCCAGTCTCAGAAGCTGCGCCTCTCCGATATCCACAAATCACACAAAGGGACCCCGCGGGCATAGGATCCCTCTGTGGCCGCCGAGTGAGCGACGGAAACTGCCCCGCAATGCTCAAAGGAAAGAAATGGCTCACTGACCCAGAAGAACCAGCCGGGAACTGGGCAGCAGCTGGCAACAGGGAGTCTCAGAAGTGATTTAAGAGAAAACTTCCTCCCCCTTGTTATGTATGAGGTATTTGTTGCTTTCCTTATTTCTTTTTTCTTTTTTTTATTTTGGATAGCTCACCCAAGGACTGTGTCCGATAGCTGGGAAACGCAAAAATAGACGTGGAGGAGCCAACAGCCCCGTGAAGGAGAAGGATGAGGAGAGGACAAGCTCAATTTCCCCCCCCCCCCCTAGCCGCGGGACCTCTGCACCCCGAAGGAAAAGGGACCGAAAAAGCAACCAACTGACAAAAATGAAAGAAATTAAAAGAAAGTAAAAGAAATACCCGAAATCAACAAAAGAAATCAAGAAAAGAAAGGGAAACCGCCGCGTGGTAGACACGCTGATAAAAACCGCGAAGCAAAAAATGGCCACGGCAGCAAGGAAAACTTTGGCGTGCTTTTGTCCCTCGCCGTGAAAACAGCCCGAGGGCAGCAAAAACCCTGCCGCCGACCGACAGCACACCCCCTAAACACCGCGACCCGGAGAGCCCCCCGAACAAAACCCAAAATTAACAAGGGACCCCAGAATGGCCGGGCAGAGGCACAGAGACCTGACCAGGACCGGCCCTGACCGCCAGCAGCCGCCAGCACTTACCGGCACTTGAGCAGCACACTCTCCAACCCCCCGGAGAGGAGCTGCTGTACAGCCGCCGCAGGAGCTCTGCCCCGAACAGCCCTGGGGCAGAGATCCTAATTAAAAGCGGGAGACAGGAGAGGAAGTGACGACAGAGAGGAAGTGACGTCATCTCGGAGATGGCTGCCTGATTTTGGAGCTCCCGTTGGGACGCAGTATTAGTGGCGAAAAGTAGCGGTCAGCCTTACCCCCCAAACGGTTTGTTGGGTGCACGGAGGAGTGGAGGTGGCAGGATGTCGGTCACCAAAAAATTGGCCCGTTTCCAATCTTCCTACGCCGCCAAAAACGAGAAACCGGCTCGGGAGGCAGTGGACCACGTGGAGCTTGCCGAAGACATGGAGGCCGAGCTCGAGCGTGCAGAGGACACTTGTACTCGGGGTGACATCTGGGGTTGGATGCGCTCGCTCAAAAAAGACATTGGAGCAATGCGGAGCGAGTTAAAAGATACCCTTGGCATCCTTAAAGAGGATCTCAGAGACGTTGGCAACCGCGTTGAGGCCCTTGAGGAACAGTCGGAACGCCGGGACTGCAAAGCCGCGGAGATGGAAACCCGCATGCAGCAGTGCCTTATGGAACAAGGACTGCTGCGCGATAAAATTGAGGACCTGGAGAACCGTTCCAGGCGGAACAATCTGCGGGTGCGGGGCCTGCCTGAAACGGAGCCCTTTGGCAATGCCATGGCGGTGGTCCAACGGATTTGCCATTTTCTATTGTAGCGGGGAGACGCTGCAGATGCTAAGGAGGTAGCAGTTGAGAGGGCGCATCGGGCCTTGGGTCCGGCTCGACGGGGTCAGCCCCGAGATATTGTGGCTTGCCTGGGCTCATTTGCGGTGAAGGAGCAGGTGATGCGCGTGGCGGCGGCCCGGAGAACATTTCAATGGGAAGGCCAGAAGGTGGAGGTGTTCCACGACCTCTCGTCTGCTACACTACAACGGCGGCGGGAGATGAAACCAGTGACCTCCTACCTGCAAGCTGAAAAGCAGCGCTATCAGTGGTTGTTCCCGTTTGCGCTGATGTTTGATGTTAACGGTCGCAGTTTCCGGGCCCGAACTGTGGAGGAAGCCTGGTCCATTTTGCGCAGAGAAGGGGCCCCTAGGCTACCGGAGTTGAGTGTGATCTCGGATGTGGGCGCCAGTAAGGAGAGAAGATCGGTGTGGGAGAGGGTGCCCGTGCGGGGCCAGCGCCTGAGGCGGAAGTCTGGAGAAGTGGAGGTGGAGGAGCCCTCCGTTGGTCTATCGGGGGGACCCTCTAATGGACAGGGGTGAAAGACTTTCCTTGACTTGGTCATGGGCTTTGGGCTTTGTGGGCCCGGGCTGTGAAGCTTCATGGGCATTGGTGGGTGCGGGGTGGGGGGAGGTGGAAGGGGGTTATTGATGAGTGAAATGTTGGGGTAGGTTTTATACACTTGGAATATTTGCTTTTTGCGGGAGGGGGAGGCAGAGATGTGTAGGGTTTTGGGCTTGGGGGGGGATTGGAGGGATTGTTTGCGGGGGGGATGGGCTGGCCAGGGAGGTGGGAGGGGCAGCGTCTTGGGGGAGAGCCACTTCCTCAATGGTGGTCAGACGTGGGGTCTGTATTCAGGGGGGGGATGGGGGGGAGGGAAGGGATGGGGAGGGGGGATCAACAAGTGTGGAGGGGCTGTTCTGGGCACGAAAGGGGAGGTGAACAAGCACTATGGGGAGGGGGATGATTATTGGGAGCCTCAACGTGCGGGGCCTGAACTCTCCCCATAAGCGTAAATTGCTGTGGAAAGAGCTCAAGTCACGGAAGTGGGAGATAGTATTCCTTCAAGAAACACACTTGCGCAAAGCTGATGAGCGGCTGTTATGCTTGGGGAAGTACCAGGGCTTCTTTGCTGGTGAGGAGGGGGGGAGGAAGAAGGGGGGGGGTCGCCATTCTGGTGGGGCAGGGGGTTCCCCTTACTGTGGCCCAAGTTTATCCAAAAACGGATGGGAGGGCAGTGGTGGTGGTGGGCGACTTGGGGGGGGAGAAGGTGTCCCTGGTTTCAGTATATGGCCCCAATTCTGGGAAGGCGGCCTTCTGGAGGGAGCTTGGTGCCTGGCTGAGCGAGCGGGTCCAGGGGAGGGTGTTGGTGGGAGGGGATTGCAACGTGGCGTTAGATGATCAGAGGGGGAGCCCTGGGGGTGGGGAGGGAGGGGGAAGGGTGCTAAAACAGTGGATGAAAGAGATGGGGGTGGTGGATCTCTGGAAGATGGTGAACCCATCGGTTCGGGACTACACCTTTTTCTCACCTGTGCATGGCTCTTACAGCCGTATTGACTACGTGATGGGTGATAGCTACTGGGGGGATAGATTGGAGGGTGCTAGTATCGGGCCGGTGACCTGGTCAGACCACGCTCCGGTGCAGATCGTGTTGGGGGGACCCGGGGATAGCGGGAGGCGGACGTTTTGGCGGTTAAACGACTATCTACTGCGGGAGGGCGAAGTGGCATTGAAGCTTCGGGAGGTGATTGTGGACTATATGGCCCTCAATGATACTGCAGACGTCACGACTGGTATTCTTTGGGACGGGCTTAAGGCGGTGGTGCGGGGCCACTTGGTTCAGCTAGGGGCTAGGCGGAAAAGACAGAGAGGGGAGGCCGAACAGATACTCCAGGGGCGGTTGGTGGAGTTGGAAAGGGAACATAAGAGGAAAGGGGGGAGGACTTTACAGCGCCAGATGGAAGAAGTCCGTAAACAATTGAATGCCCTCCAGCTGGAACAGATATCTGGTCAGATGGATAGGGTTGGACAACGATATTATGAGTTTGACAATAAATCTGGGCGGCTTTTGGCTAACAAACTTAGGGCCCAGCGGCAGAACCGTACTGTTGCCAAAATTAAGGGTCCCAGAGATAATTTGCTTTACAAGACTGAGGAGATCCGTGAGTGCTTTAAACAATACTACCAGAAGCTCTACGCGGCGGACTCCCCGGTAGGGGGGGAGGAAGTTGCGAGCTACTTAGACAATGAAGGGAAAGGTAGTGCTCGGTTGGGGGAGGGGGAGGGGGAGGGGGATTCGTTGGAGGCGGATATCACCGTGGAGGAGGTGCAGGGGGGGCCATTAAAGCACTGGTTCCCGGGAAGGCTCCGGGCCTGGACGGGTTTACGGGATCTTTCTACAAGGTGATGGGAGCGACGGTGGCCCCTCTGCTAGGGAGAGTGTTTAATGCTGTGTTACATGGGGAGGCTTTACCTCCTTCCATGGCTCAGGCTGCCATTGTGGTAATACCCAAGCCGGGGAGGGATCCGGCGGTGTGTGGGTCTTATCGCCCTATTTCCCTTTTGAACATTGATGTAAAAATTTTGTCTAAAGTGCTCGCTTTGAGATTAGCACCTCACATGCCGGATCTGGTGCACCCAGACCAATCGGGTTTTATCATGGGGAGGCAACCGGCTGATGGAATCCGGAGGGTGATTCAACTTGGATGGCTCGCGCGACAGGTCCAGCAACCAGCTATGTTTCTCTCCATTGACGCCGAGAAGGCGTTCGATAGAGTTAGTTTTGCCTTCTTACAGGAGGTGTTGAAGTACGTGGGCTTGGGTCCCAGGTTTAGGGCCTGGATACAGGCACTCTATGTAGCACCGGTGGCTGCAGTGAATGTCAACGGTGGATTCTCTGAGTTTTTTCCCCTGGGGAGGGGTACCCGCCAGGGCTGCCCGCTTTCCCCGTTGCTGTTCGCTTTGGTAATGGAGCCATTAGCAGCGCGCATTCGCTCTAATGGGGATGTATCGGGAATAGAGGTGGGACTAGAGCAGCATAAAATGGCACTTTTCGCGGACGATGTCCTGTTTGCCCTGACCCGCCCCATAGTGTCGCTTCCAGTGCTAATGGGTGAGCTGCAGAAATACGGCAGCCTTTCCGGATTTCAGGTGAATTGGGAGAAAACAGAGGCAATGTCACTTTCCTTGGACCTGACCGTGGTGGCTAGTTTACAGAGCTCCTTTCCTTTTCGGTGGGCAAAGGTGTCCATACGTTACCTGGGAGTGCAGATCACGGCTAATCCCCTGCGCTTGTACCAGGCCAATTACCCGGGCTTATTCCAGGACCTGCGGAAAGACATGGCCAGGTGGCGGACGATAGAACTTTCTTGGCTGGGTAGGGTGGCGGTTTTAAAAATGAACCTTTTACCGCGCTTGCTATACCTTTTTCAGTCGCTTCCAGTAGGGATCCCGGCGGGGATCCTCCGGGGTTTGCAAAATCAACTCTTTGCATTCGTATGGGGGGGATCCCGGCCGCGGGTGAGTAGACGGGTACTGTATGCATCACGGGAGGTTGGGGGCTTGGGGGTCCCGGACCTGGCTAGGTACTATCATGCAGCCCAACTGAGGCAGGTTTTTGAGTGGCGAGAGGGGGGGGGGCGTAGCGAAGAGGTTTCGTGAAATTGAGCAGCACTGGGCCGAGGAGATTCAGTTACAGCATTTGCCCTGGATTTTTGGCAAGCTGCCCCCCGGTAGATGGCGGGCTAATCCCTTTATGTGGCACTTAACAATGCAATGGCGGAAGGCACGCCGCCGATGGGCGGTTCCTGGCGGGGAGTTTTCTTTGCTGGGTCCAGTGCGGGGGACGGGGGAGTTCGGTCCAGGTAGGGAAAGGGTGTTTCAGCAGTGGGAGCGGAAGGGGTTAGACACCTTTGGGAAGTTTAAGGAGGGAGGGCTGATTCCCTTCTCGGATCTTCGGGTGCAGTACCAATTGAGGGGGGGTGACTTCTTTCCCTACTTCCAGATACGCCACTTCCTGCTCCAGGAACAGATTCGCTCGAGCTGGGAGGGTGACCAGGGCACTGGGGAGACATTGTGGCAGACTTGGGAGGGCTCGCGTGGGCTGATCTCCCGTTTGTATCAGGACTTGGGGGTGGAGCAGTTGGGGAAGTTCCCCCACCAGGCACAGTGGGAGGTGGACCTGGGTAGGGAGTTGGAGAGGTCGGAGTGGCGGACAGTGCATGTAGATATAGGACGCCAAGTGCTCTCGGTTGCTCTACGGGAGACGTCCTATAAGATTTTGTTTCGATGGTATTATACCCCGGAGCGGTTAAGTAGGATGTACCCCGGGTCCTCCGATCAATGCTGGCGGGGGTGTGGGGAGAAGGGTACATTAGTGCATATATGGTGGACCTGTCCCGGGGTGCGGGATTATTGGGCAATGGTGGAGGGCCAGTTGACCATTATTCTTGGTCAACGGGTGGTGGTGGATATGGGGTTGGGCTTGTTGGGGATAAAGGGAATGGTGTGGCCCCGGGGGTTTGCCCATCCCATACGGGCTTGTATCCAAGCCGCTCGAAGTGAGATTGCTCGGGCTTGGAAGCAACCCCGCCTCCCGGGCCTGGATGCATGGTTAAAGAGGCTCCGACGAATTGTATTGATGGAGCAGTTGACAGCATTACGGCGACAGCAACGAGCGAATTTTCAAGATCATTGGCGCTTGCTGCTCTCCTATTTGAAGGGGGGGGGAGCGCCCATTTTGAGCCCCACTCGAGTCCCTCGATGAGTAGTTTTGCTGGGGGAGGGGGGGGGAAGTAGGGGAAGTGGTAGGGGGGGGAGGGGGGGGAGGGGGTGGGGGGAGGGGGGGGCATTAGGGGAAGGCTAAAGGGAGGGGATCTGGTACGGTGGGGGGGTGCTTAGGGGTACTACGGATGAGAGGGAGCCTTTGAGAATCGGTGACCCCAATGTTTATAGAGTGACATTGAGTTGTTGTACATATAAAACGGAAACACCATTTTTCTCATGTATAGAATTTAGTTGGTTATAGTGTGTATGATATACTTGTATACTTGTGGAAAATGTTTAATAAACAGAAATATTTTTTAAAAAAAAGAGGGAGACAGTCAAGAGAACAGAAGCGGCATAGGCTGGGCAGGAGAGAGACCTTCCTCAGGCCCCCCCCCCACGGAGTGCCGAAATGATAAACTTGAAATTTAAAGAGACAGGAACCCTGGAACTAAAGAAATGAAAATAAGTCCTAATAGGACAAAAATTAATGACCCAAAAGGTTAGCTAGGGAAAGAAAAAAAACAACTAACTGATCAACTAGTGAGCCCAGCTAGGCTCACTAACGTCTTCCTGCTGCATGAAGACTGGACACACTGGAGTTCCAGAGATGCCTGGTATGTTGATTCCAGTGGTGCTGAAATTTGATTGGTCCAGTCTTCATGCTGCAGGAGGAGGTGCACAACCCATACGTTGAGGACTAAGCTGGAGGAATGATAAGGAATATGCTTCTATGGTTGAAGCCACAGCATCTTCATCTTCGGATGATTTTGATCCAGATGCCTTGGACACCCTTGATCAAAGCTTGACTGCTTTAGGCACTTCTCCATTAAAAATATACACAGAATTAAATATATTTGTCGCAAAAGATGAAATTGAAAAAAGTAGGAAGTTTCAAGAAGAAAGGTGGAAAGAAAACAGCACAATAGCTGGCACTAGAGAGCATCACCAATTTGTACCAGTTGACTCAAACTTGGTTTGTGTCAGCAGAGTTTCAAATGATACAATAAGTTTAGCCGAAATTTCCAATACTGCTATTTTGTATTTGAAATTATCTGAGTTGTCCCTTGGTTGCTACGTAGCTTGCATCTATGACAACAAATGGTGGATTGGCAATGTTGTTGAAGTTTCAGCTGAGGAAAATGATGCATTGATAACATTTATGCATCCTCAAGGTCCTGCTCATTCGTTTTATTGGCCAGAAAGGCAAGATGTTTGCTGGATTCCAGAGCAGCACCTCATTAGCATACTCCCTGCACCTTCAGTTACATCATCTGGCCGACAGTATCAATTCCCAGAATCCATTTTGCAGGAAGTGGCTTGCAAACATAACAGAATGTAAAAATATTGCTAGCATTAAAATTGAGGTGAGTACTTTGGCTTGGAAACCATATAAGATACACAATTTAGGCTTGGGAACCTAGGATAAGATGCCCAATCATTGGCTTGGGAACCAGCTAGACACCAACTGAAGGCTTTGGAACCTCAAATAAGAAACCAAATTAAAGGCTTGGGAACCTAGATTACGAAACCCACCCGTGGCTGGTATTGCACAGCTATCAGGCGTGACCTCTATGGCGATGGGGTTGCCAGTTCATGTTCCTGAACTGGTAGTGACAATGTCACCATGGACCAACGCAATACAATATTGATAATTTTTCAATATAAAAATGTTAAAACAAGTATGATCCAAAAAATTAACAATAATATGATGAAATATACGCTGTTGCCATGGCAATGTCCGCTGACTTTGGTCCTCTTTTTAGAGCACTGTATGCCAGCGTTAGTCAATCAAATTAGCTTTTTTAGGGAGTTTAAAACATGCTCTAATGGTAGTAGTTTGAAAATGTTTCTAGAAGATACTTGTGTAAAAGGGAGTTAAAAATACCCTCTCTTTAGCCTTTTTGCAAAAATTATCAACTTTATACTTAATTTGCAAATTAATGAAAAGGGCTAGGAGCTTGAAATTATAAACACAAAAACAGTACTACGAGATACTATGCCTCAAAATTTCATGTTCGTTGTTTACTTATTTCAGGAGCTATGCAATGTTAAAATTTTAATTTTTTTAGGCCGCCAATTTCTTTGCCCGACTTTGGTGCAATGTGTCTATTTCTGACACAATCAAAAAAGATTATTATTAGTCTCATTAAAAAGAGTGCAAAAAGATGTGCAGGATAGTTAAGTCATTTCTTATAAACAAATAACATTAGGTCTCAAAGTTGCTGAAATTTTGAATTGTATTGTACATATTCAGGCTATGGGGTCAAACAAACGGCTATATCTCAACAGGTTTAACACCAGAGAACCTAAAACTCTACCAAAGTTCATTTGAGACATGGGGGACTCTAAATATAAAATTTAGTCAAAATCTGTGATGGTCATGCGGGGAGCCCTAGACCACTTGACATGGAATGACCCCTCTGCCCGCCCCCCGAAATTCCCGAAAACCCTGGCCTCGTACTGGAAACCTTCCGTGCTGCCCCTGGCCAAAGGGAGAGGACCGAAACCTACGAAATTCTGAGCTCCCTTGGGCCCTATAGCCATCCGGCCCTGTTTAGGCTTATCCTCAGGCAATCATCCCCCCTTAGACTTCCCAAGATCCTTAACCAACTTATCCAAATCCTCTCCAAACAAAAGCTTGCTCAGACAAGCCTTAGAAGAACTGTCGGCCGACCAGTTTCTCAACCATAGATACCGCCACACCACAACTACGGAAGCCATACTCTTAGCTAGTCCCCTAATGAGGTCATAATGGATATCCATCAGATAAGCGGTCCCCGACTCCAGCTGCGCTCTCTTATCCACCTGCTCTCCCAACTGATCCCCCTGCAGCGTCTGGGACCATCTCAGGCAGCCTCTCGCCACCCATGCTCCTGCTATCGAGGCCTGCATGGAAAGGGCGCTAAAATCAAACACTTGCTTCAATAAAGGTATCTAACTTCCTGTCTTGAACATCTTGCAATGCTGCGGCACCCTCTACCGGAATCGTATCTTTTTAGTCACTGCCGATACTGCCGCATCTACCTTAGGAGAGAGAAAAAGCTCCCTATCTTGGTCGGATAGTGGGTACAGCCTAGCCAAAGCCCTAGAACCCCTTAGAGCAGACTCTGGCAACTCCCACTCCTCCTGAATCATGTTCCTAAATACCCTATCAACGGGAAACACTCGCTGAGACGTCCGCATCGCCTGCAGCAGCGGATCCTCCAAAACGTCTTCCGAAGAAGGCACCGCTGAGGGCATGTTCAATGCTTTGAGAGTCTCAGCAATCAGAGCAGGCAGTTCCTCTCGTCTGAACACTCTGACTACTCTAGTCTGCTGTTATGAGTCAGGCAACTCAGCCTCTTCTAACTCGCCACCCAAGCCCTCCTCTACATCTCTGTCATCCGCTTCTAGATTCCCCCTGGACGGAGACGCTGGGCCCTCAACCCCCAGCCCCCTACTCTAATTGGCAGGGATCGACCCCCCCTCCGATCGCAATGAGGAACCGAACCACTTCTCCCCTCGTGCTGGAGAAGGTGACATAACTCCGGGCTGCAACAAGGCGAAAGCCTGCTGCATAAGTTTGAAGAAATCTGGCGGGACTACAGTAGATCCCCCCCGCCTGGTCCCCGCCTAGCGGATGAGACAGCCCTACTCCAGAAGACAGCCCCGCTACCAGCTCCGAGGGGACTAACGGTGATGGCAGGGCTTCCTCTTCCTCCTGAGAAACTGCCAATTGTTCCCCCATCCCCAAGTCCAGCGCTTTTTCCATGATGGCTGCCTCGTGGGTGCAGCCCCTGCACACACCGAACTCTAACACTGCGCCACGCCTCGTGCCACAAACTAAACAGCGAGGCCTAGCCGGCATACTAACTTGCAATGTAAAACTGAAGTCTTTCAGAGCCTATTTAAAAAAAAAAAAAACCACACTACCCTTCACAGATATCAAATTATACTCTGCTCCGCTATTCTCCAATTAAATTGAGATCTCCGGAGTCCCACAGGTCCTCACACTAACACTCCCTCAGTCTGCCGTGCTAAAATGGCCGTCACGCTTCCCGCGCGAACTCATGTGGCCCTGCCTAAACACCCGACTCCCGAGATCCTTAACGATCGCGGTCTCTAGTTTTCCCCACTCACCTGCTCTATCGCTTACCACCGATTCACTGCTTCGGTGAGGAGGGGAGGGGCGTTAAACTGTGTCGGAGCTCAGCCGAAGAGTGGCTTCGGCTCCAGTGCTGCAGCCACAGCCTGAAAGCTCCTGCTTTCCCTCTGCAGTCCGATGTTGCGGCTCAAGCCTTCTACCTGCTCCTCACCCGTTCAAGCAGGTTTGGGAGCAGGGAGGCACAGTTACCGGATCCGTCCCCCGATGTTCGTTATAGTGCCGGGGAAGGAAATCGGAGGACGGGAGGGGGAGGGGGAGGGGGAAAATAAGAGAAAAAGGAGACAGATGCTGTCAGCAACGGCAAAGGAAACCTCAAGCAGCAGCACCCTTCTGCCCTGCAATAAGAAAAAAGAAAACTGACTCAACCCTTAAACCAACAAATCTAAACAGTAAAATATAAGATACAAGATAAATTTAAGAGTTTCAAAATAGCTCTGCTTATTTGTGCTGACAGCGCCCAGACCCAGGCTCAGAACATTCTCCATCTGCTTGGAGACAAACTACTGGAGGAGAGGGGCAGTCCTTGCCTATTTATGCAGGTGTCAAAGCGATGACGTGTTTCAGTCTCCAAAGCTGCTGGAGGAGATTCTAAGCTCAATGCTTCCGGGACTGGACTAGAGGGACGAAAAGGAAGCATTAATTCTTGTAGATTACAAAAAAACTAGAGCCAACTTTGCAATTTCACTGTCATATTCGTGTTCAGCATATAAAAATTGATAAGTCATGTTACTGAAATAAGTCATTTCTTTTGTAAAAATTTGTTGACCAGTGTTAATGTTGACCTGATAAAAACAAACTGTTCTTGTAAGCTATATAATGAAGGCTCTTCTAAAAATATTTTAAAGCAAGATCAAGTATAATCAATAGAAAAGTGCCCCTTTAACAATTTCATTTTTATTTTCCAGCACTCAACAAAGCACCTCCACTTTAAGTCATGAAAACTCCATCAACATAAAAGGCATACACAGTTCAAGTTCATTTGAAGTGTTGGAGTATTCTGAGGTGGGATTACACTTAGCAAGTCTATTATTCCTTAATTTTTTTCTGCAAGTTCAGTCTTCCCCACCTTACTGTTTTTCTCATTCCCACAAACAATAAAAAGTAGTTCAGTTAAACCTGAAGAAAGTAGTAACAATTTAAAATCTCTTAATGGAGAGAAGCGAAACAGAGTCAACATCCGCAAAACACTTCAGTACCAGGAAGTGTACGCAAGAGAACCCTTAAATGCAAATAATTTCATTGTTAAATTTTCCAGGAAACCACCACCTCAATACCTGAAACTAAAAAGGAAAAAGTGTGTTCTAGGTATTCATTTGCTCTACATTATTCGCATATATTCAGCTTTAATATTAAAATACTAACCTTTCAGATTCTCTTTTCTCCTTTAACAAGCGGTCTAGATTATTCACATAGGTCACAGGACTTGAAGCTGAAAACTATGAAACATGAGACCAGTCAATTCCAACCAAGCATTCATGACAATAAGTAACTTAACTTGCATGCCTTCATTTTTTAAGTTAAATGAATATAGGATGGAAGGGGTAAACTCCAAAGACTACAACAATTAAAAAGGTTTTGACTTTTAAATGTACTAAACTAAGTATATGCTTTGGGTACAGTAAGGTGACATTTTACTCAACGATAAAGTTCTTTCTTCAAGTCCTGTTAGGCCAGTTCCGACAAGTGAATTGTGTTCCCCTACCAGGGGAGGTGGAGACAGAAAATTCCGAAGATCTGACTACCTCATCCTTTACTATATTTATTTTTATTTATTGAACGGTTTTATATACCGCCTTTCAGAAAAATCAAAGCGGTTTACATAGAACAAAACTTGAACATTACATTGAAACTTATTCAAACAATTGAAATTACAGTGAACATTAAATTGTATATAATAAAAATGGTAATTTGAGGGTTACAATGCTGAGTAAATGCTGATTAGGTATATAGATAGTTTAAACATATATAAAGATTTAAATATTTACAAATTTCAAATATCTTATATTAGCAAGGAAAAATGTATTGTAGTTCACTAGAATTTAGTGTAAAGAGTAAATGTGATAATGTGGAGAATTGGGTATTGTAAGAGAGTAAGAAAAAGGAAAAAGTAAGTTGTGAATTAATGAATGAGTATACATGAGTTTAAGTGGGAAATATTTCATCTATTGGGAATGAGTCTCCAAAGTACTCTATAAATAGGTGAGTTTTAAGATCTTTTCGAAATGCTGAAAGACCTATGATATCTCTGAGTTTATCCGGCAGAGCGTTCCATATTAAAGGAGCATTGAAGCTGAATGCCCTATTTGTTGTAGTTTTATTGAGTTTTGAAAAGTTGTTTGGTACAAGTAGTGTGTTCAGGTTCCTTTGTCTCACTGTTCTGGTCCTTGAATGAATTGTCAGTAGATCAGTTAGATATGATGGGGCTATATCTCTTATCAGTTTGAACGTTATAACTATATTTTATCCTACTTTGTATAGGTAACCAGTGAAGTTTGTACAGTATAGGGGTTGTGTGTTCAGTTGGACCTGTATTTATAAGCATTCTTGCAGCAACATGTTATGCTACTTTTAGTTGGTGTAAAGCATGTTTTGGAATACCTTGAAGAATTATGTTACTAAAATCTAAGTGAGGCAGGATCAGGGCTTGAAGGACTGATCTGAAGTCCAGATTTGATAGTAATTGTTTTAGATTTTTAAGATATCTTAATTTATTATATATTGTGTTTGTTGTATTCCTGATGTGTGGTGTTAGACTTAACGTTCTGTCTATGATAATGCCAAGGTATCTTATTTCATCTTTTATGGGGATGCTTATGTTTTCAATTTTTATTTCTGTTGGAGGGGTAAATTTTTGATTTCTAGAAAAGCACAGTTACTTATCTGTAACAGGTGATCTCTGGGTTCAAATCCCACTAGAGGACAGCAACCTTGCGCCGGAAGGACTGGGGTTTCTAGTCCCACAGATGCTCCTTGTGGTCTTGGGCAAGCCACTTAACCCTCCATTGCCCATGTTCCCTGTAAGTATTGGTGCATGTGTCTCATATCCCCGCGTGTTAAATGTATCCCCCAATTGTGTTGTGACCGCTTTGATTGAAGGATAAGGCGGTATATAAAACTGTCTAAATAAATAAATAAACAGCAGGAATAAGTCTTCACATATGGGGTATGTCGGTACAGACGGAGTCTGCGCGGGAACACTTCCCAGCGTCCAATCAAGAGCTTTTGGAAGCATCCCAGCACGCCTGCGTGCTGCCTTCCCGCCTTTCCCAACTGCCTCGCCTCAGTTAAGTTTTAAAGCTGAGACAGAGAAAGAGAAAGGAAAGGAAAGAGATAGAGATACAACTCCTGGGGAGGTGGGTGGGTTGTGAAGACTTATTCCTGCTGTTCCCAGAGATCACCTGTTACGGGTAAGTAACTGTGCTATCTCCAGGAACAAGCAGGAATGAGTCTTCACATATGGGGACTCCCAAGCTGAGATGCCTGGAGTCCCAGCATGTCATAGGTTGGAACATGCTATCTCCCAGAACACCAGGCATCCTGAGGATGGAGGGTGAGAGTTGAAGAAAGAAAAAATGCTGTGGAACAGCCAACCTAGCACAGGACTGCAGAGGAGTCCATGAGTGGATGATGGTCATCAATGATGTTGCAAGGAGATTGCAATAGAGACCTCCCCTAACAGGATTTCCCAGAAGTATGGAGGTTCATGGATCTACTGGGAACCCAGTAGAGGAACCTTGAAGAGGACCTCACTAAGTGGAGGTAATAAACCTGTAGGAAAAAAAGTGGAGGTCAGAATCCTGAAAGGAATAGGTAACCCCAGTAGGAAAAACTGGGGTAGTACAAAAACGGTGGGCCTTCAGAGGAAGGGTTTATGACAAAAACCTAACTCTTTTGGCAGGAGCGTGGCTCACTCTTAGGAGCAAAAAGAGAAAGGCTAACCGATTTGGACAAACAGGCATAGTCCTTGTGGGGAGAAAGGGTATGGGGACCCCTTGTATCCCAAAAAGAGAGGACAAATGCCGGAGGCGTTAAAGCCTGTGATTAACTGGAGATCCACAATGTCTAACTGGGATAAGCTAGGAGAGATATTGGGTATGGAGAGCTTCAGAGGTACCTAAACCGTTAGGTTATGGTATAAAAATTGTTGACTACCACAAGAGTGGGTGTGTGTAGAACCCCAACCCTGCTAGATAGGATAGGTATGGGTAAAATCCCTCTGTCAGAATCATATAGGTATATGAGAATAGAGAGGGAGATAGATAAGTATGTGGATACATATCTATAAGAAAATCTCAACAGATACATATATATAGATATATAGATAGACAGACATAAGAATATATCTATAGTGAGATATGGCAGGGCATAAAATACACACAAAAAATAAATATGGATACGTAAGCTTAAATATGGGTGTCTGCAGTTAGACAGATATGCCTACAGTACAGTGATCACATAGGCTATGTGGAGAGGAAAGATTCATCTAACAAGGAGGTGGAACCTACTTGAGAAGACAGAGAATCTATTCCTCCTGGTCATGATCTGCAAGAATGCTA
Source organism: Ichthyophis bannanicus (assembly GCA_033557465.1). Lineage (NCBI taxonomy): Eukaryota > Metazoa > Chordata > Amphibia > Gymnophiona > Ichthyophiidae > Ichthyophis > Ichthyophis bannanicus. The sequence goes on from CM066034.1 coordinate 924,165,029, forward strand.
GTTAGTGCAAAATAACCAGGACTGTTACGTGAAAAACCAAGGACAATGTCAATGTGCAGCCAGCAAGTCCCGAGTCTTCCAGGACTCTGGCATGGTAAGTAGACAGAAGACGCCTAGAGATGAGATACCATGTTGACCTGCTTAAGGGCAAAGGTATCATGCGTTCTTACCATGAGGATGAGCATATCCCCAATTGGGAATACTATGGACCAAAGCAGGGAACTGGCAACTCCTTGAGTCTTCACGTAAGAGAAGGCCTATGTCCTTTATATCAAAAAAGGAGATAGAAAAGAAGGGGGAACCTTCTAGTCATGGGAGACATGACTGAAAAGCCTTTTCTAACCAGCTAGGATAGCTGTTGGAGAAACCCCCCCCCCCCCCCATGCTCTCTAGCAAGGGCCCATAGTGGAAAGCTTCTCTGTAGATTGCAGAGAGCATGATGCAGGAGAATGAGGGGATAGAACTGGCTGGTAGAGAGCCAGTATCTCAGTCAACTATGCTGCCAAACTCAGGAAATGAAGATGGCAGAATAGAAGACAATCTAGAAAGCTTGTAGTGAGATGATCTCCAAGAGAGATGAAGTACTGACTTGGAGCTACTACTAAGACTAGACCGAATGTTAGTGGAGGACAATCTGGTTGTTTGTGGATAAGAACCAGTGGTCCAAACATTAAAGCTCCTGCATGGGCAGCTGTTAGCAAGACAGTAGAAGAATCTTACTGTACAAAAACAGAAAGAACAGACAGAACAGGAGTAGGAACTCTGGACATGTCTGAAAAGCTGCCCCAAAGCAAGATTGAAACAGAGGAGGTAACTCAGAGAGGAAAACTCCGCACTGGAAAGTGAGAAAACTAGAGAGGCTGAAGAGAAAGCCTCCCAGTAAGTAATTCCGCTCTTACAGAGGAAAAACTTGGTAAGAGGGTGAAGAGAATGGAGCTGAAGACGACTTACAAAGTAGTAAGTCTATAGAAAGGAAAAATACATGCTGGCACAGGAACTATCATCTGATAGTGGTTAGACCTCTTTCCCTAGCAGAAAAAGGAGGAGAAACCTGTGACTTATAGGCATGAACATCCTGACAGCTCATAGAAATATAGAAAAAATGGATATCTTTTGGAAAGAGATCCCTGTGTAGGGGTTAGAATAAAGCAGTGGATTGCCTCTATTGAGAAGAAGCAACTGTAGATTCTAACCCCAAGGGTCACAAGCATCTGATGAATGATCAGAAACCCTGCAGGTGCTGGGTTTGCTGAGCCTGGTGATGAGGTTGGATTCTTTAGACCAGGACGATGCTTTCCCTGTTGGGGGAACATCTGTATGATGGGCAAGTGATGAATAAAACCTTCTCCTGTGGGAAGAAAGTTTGGTAGGACATTTCCTACGTACTGGGACAGAGGAAGGGGTAGAAAAACCCTTAGGAACAGGTAAATCAGTGGACAACTGAGTAACCTGACGTAAAGACTCCTTGTTGAAAAGATTTTCTCCAGTGCAAGGAGTATGTCCCAGCCTTTGTTGTGCCCATTTGTCCAAGTCTGAAGCTTGGAGCCAGGCTCTACGTCGTGCCCCTATAGCTATAGCAGAAGTCCTGCTAACAGACACAAAAGAGTCTAGGGAAGCACGAGAAAGAAAACAAGAGATATTCTGGATATGCTTAAGCAGTGAGGAATAGTCTGTACTCCTGGAATCTGAAAGAAAAGGAGATAAAAGATGTAATTGCTTTGTGACCTCCTCAAGAGAAAGACTCATAAAATATATATGAGAGAATTCTTGCAGAAAGCATAGATGTCTGGAAGGTTTGACGTCCAAAGTCATCTAGTGTTTTAGACTCACGACCTGGCGGATAGGAAGAGTGCTTTTTCTTACTCTTTATCCGCCTCATTCCACTACTAGGGAATGATAAGGAAGTTGAGTCTTTTGAAACCCTGGAGAGGGGGGCACCTGATATAACAGATCAGTTGCCCTGTGAGGTGGGGGTACCCGGAAAGGTGTTTCCCACATTCCTAGAAGGAGATCCTGCAAGGAATGATGCAAAGGAAGCATTATGTTCCTCTTTGCTTTGGTAGAAAGAGAGCTAGTCTTAACAGACTTTTGTTTGGTTACCTGATCCTGGAAGGAAGAAGATATTCTGGCTGGTGACATCGAATCCGATGTGGACTGGGTATCTAGTTGTGTTCGATTCTGAAGACTTCTTTCTAAATTTCTGCAGGAGAGACACTCCTAAGGGCAATGGTCAGGACCTACACATTTTAGACACCAAGTATGAGTGTCTAAAAATATATTTGTACCGCCACACTTTGGGCATTTCCTAAAGATAGTGGCTGGCTTTTCCAAAATGGAAAAGACAGAGGCCTAGTGGCTGAAAAACCATCAGGCACTAAACAGGAAAAAATTTCCTAGAAAGAGAAAATATTTTTCAAGAAATAAAAAACACCAGCGGTACTGGTGGGCGCCAAATGAAGGCAGGCGCGACCACAAAAAATAATAAAAAGGAAGAATTTTCTGCGGTGACAGGGATACGTCCTGTCGGCTCCACGGAAAATGAAAAAATGATGAGAGGGAAGTGAAAGAGTAGTTACTCACCTGTAACAGGTGTTCTCCAAGAGCAGCAGGAATCAGTCCTCACATATGGGTGACGACGGCGCCGACGGAGCCCTCATGCGGAGCATTTCCCCAGCTTTCAAAGAAAGCCTTTTGGAATTGCAGCGCGCTTGCACGGTCCCCTTCCCGCCCAAGGGTGCCATCTTGCTCAGTCTGATGACATAGCTAAAAGACAGCAAAAAAAAAAAAAAAAAAAAAATTAGCAAAAATAAATCATATGACTGCAACTCCAAGGGGAGGAAGGAGGGTTGTGAGGACTGATTCCTGCTGCTCCTGGAGAACACCTGTTACAGGCGAGTAACTACTCTTTCTCCAGGACCAAGCAGGAAGTCAGTCCTCACATATGGGACGCCCTAGCTTAAGGCTACCAGAGACCTCAAGCCGAAAAAATGAGCTCCCTCTAGCTCGTCAGTACTTAAGGAAGGAATCTTCTCTGAGAACGACCCCAACACCAGGGCCAGAGGGTAGGAGTTGCCTAAACCCCAAAGAGATTATGGAGTACTGCCTGTCCGAAAGCACTGTCCCTGCGGGACTCCCTCTCAAGGCAATAATGGGCCGCAAAAGTCTGGCTTGAAGACCAAGTAGCAGCCCGGGAGATGTCTGCCAACGGAACAGAGCGGAGATAAGCCACTGACGCAGCCTTCGCCCTGACACGATGAGCCGTGACTCGACCCTCCAACGAGAGGCCGGCTGCCCCATAAGCCCAGGCGATACAGTCAGCAACCCATATGGACAAAGTATGCTTGGAGACAGGTAACCACAACTTATTGGGGTCAAAAGAAACGAAGAGCTGAACAGCCCTCCGATGCTCCCACATACGGTCAAGGTAGAAGGATAACGCCCTCCTACAGTCCAGGGTATGCAGGACCATCTCAGCCAGGTTGGCATGCGGCCTGGGAAAGGTGGTCAGAAGAACCACCTCCTGATTTGAGGTGAAAAGGGGAGACAACCTTAGGAAGAAACTTCGGGTGAGTCCGTAAGACTACCCTATTCCTGTAGAACCTAGTGTAAAGGGGACCACACACTAGTGCCTGAAGTTCACTTACTCACCTAGCAAAGGTAAGAGCTACCAGAAATAAGGTTTTCCAGGAGAGAAAACCGAGAGGGCAGGTAGCCATAGGTTCAAATGGCGGACAAGTAATCCGCTGTAAGACCACATTCAGATCCCACTCAGGGGCTGGTGGACGTAAAGGAGGCTTAAGCAGGAGGAGGCCTCTGAGAAAACGAGCCACCAAAGGGTGGTTGGAAAGAGGCCTTCCGTCCACTGGCGAGTGGTGCGCTGAGAGAGCACTGAGGTGAACCCTGACAGAGTTGGACTTAAGGCCTAGATTGGAGAGGTAAAGCAAATATTGCAATACTACCACCACCAAGCACGAGAAGGGATTCTCGCTGTGCTGAGCACACAATGCGGAGAATCTACGCCACTTAAGAGCGTAGGATTTCCTGGTGGATTGCCGTCTAGAGGCCAAGACTACGTCTTCCACCTCTCTAGGCAGTAGTAGGGGAGCTAGGACTACCCTTTCAGCAGCCAAGCCATCAGATGAAGGGACTGGAGGTTGGGGTGCAAGAGAGATCCCTGTTCCTGAGACAGGAGATCATGTGGAATCCCCAGAGGAAGAGGAGTGTCCAGCGCCAGTTGGAGCAGAAGTGGGAACCACGGTTGTCTTGGCCACCTGGGGGCTATCAGAATCATGGAGGCCCCGTCCTTGAGGACTTTGAATAGTGTTCTGGACACTAGTGGCGTGGGAGGAAACGCATACAGTAGGCCTGTGGACCACGGGATCAGAAACGCATCTGCTGCTACTCTGAGAGGATGCGGTTGTCTGGAACAGAATCTCGGGAGTTGCTGGTTCAGAGGACTGGTGAAAAGATCCATGGTGGGGAGGCCCCACCTCAGAAATATCTGCTGAACCACCAATGGATTCAACCTCCATTCGTGTGGTTGCAGGATCCTGCTCAGTCTGTCCGCCAGGTAATTTTCTTGACCTGGGAGGTAGACAGCCTTGAGGAGGATTCCGTGATTGACGGCCCAAGAGCACAGCCGTTGTGCCTCCTGACAGAGAAGGAAGGAGCCTGTGCCCCCTTGTTTGTTCACGTAGAACATGGCAACTTGATTGTCCGTCTGGACCAGCACAGACTGGTGAGATGTGAGAAGGCTCTCAGAGCTAGGCGTATCGCCCGTAGCTCCAGGAAGTTTATCTGCTGAGCAACCTCCCAAGGGGTCCAGAGACCCTGAGTACATGCCCCTTGGCAATGTGCTCCCCAACCTAGAAGAGAAGCATCTGTCATCAGCACTTGAGAATGTGGAGGGGATTGAAAAACCACTCTGAGTACCAGATTCGGAAGATGAAGACACCATTGCAGAGAGGAGACGAGCAGGGCGGATATTCTTACTGAGTCTGCAAGGCTCCCTGTGGCCTGATGCCACTGAGTTCGAAGGCTCCACTGAGCAGGCCGCATGTGCAGGCGGGCATTGGGGGTTACATGAACCGTGGAAGCCATATGGCCGAGAAGTCTCAGGAATTGCCTGGCGGAGACCAGGGAATTGCTGTGAAACTGCCTGGCTAGATCCATCAACCTGTGGGCTCTGTCCATGGGCAGAAAAGCCTTCGCCTGAAAAGTGTCCAGCTTTGCTCCTATGAATTCTAAGTTCTGGGACGGGAGCAAAGTGGACTTTGCGAAGTTTATGACAAACCCCAAGTGCTGAAGCAGAGCCACAGTGCTAAGGATGGCTTGACTAGCCTCCTGGGAAGACTTGCCCCTTATGAGCCAGTCGTCCAGATATGGAAACACAAAAACCTGAAGCCTCAGGTAGGCCGCCACCGCCAGGCACTTGGTGAACACCCTGGGGGCGGAGGTCAGGCCAAAGGGTAGTACTCTGTACTGGTAGTGGTTTCCCCCCACAACAAAATCGGAGATATTGTCTGTGGTCTGGATGAATAAGGATGTGAGTATAAGCATCCTTTAGATCTAAGGAGCATAGCCAATCTCCCTGCTGGAGGTAGGGCAGCAGGATTCCAAGGGTAAGCATCTTGAACTTTTCCCTCTCCAGGAACTTGAGGTTGCGTAAGTCTAGGATGGGTCTGAGGCCTCCTGTTCTTTTTGGTACCAGAAAGTACCTGGAATAAAAGCCGTGACCTCTCAGGTGGTGGGGCACCGGTTCCACAGCCTGTTCCTTTAGCAGACTTGCTAACTCCTGAAGGAGTAGGTCCCTGTGCAGAGGGAGTCGTGGAGGCTCCCCTGGAAAATAGGAGGGAGGTACTTGGTGAAAATGGAGAAGATAGCCCTTTTGGACTATATGGAGCACCCAGGTATCTGATGTGACGGCTGACCACCTGTGGGCAAAGTGGGCCAGCCGGCCTTCTGTGCTGATGTGAGCCAGCTGAGGAGAAGAGGCTATGCTTTCTGAGTCAAAAACCCCCACCCTGCTGAGCAGGGGCCGGTGTTGGTGGCTTAGGGGCCTTCTGCCTACGGGGCCCATGACACTGCCCCTTGACCTGCTGACCCTGTTGGGGAGCTGCAGAGGCCTGATGAGGGAACTGTTTATAGGCAGATGACTTCCTCAGGTAAAAGTTTTTTTCCCCCAGCCCTTCTTTTTCTGAGAAGGGGCAGAGGTTTTTCTGGACAGCCTAGTCCGAGTCAGAGTCTCTGTCTCGGGTTCTGCAGCCTTTTCAGCCATGGGCTTGCCAAAGAGGTTTTCACCTCGGCAGGGGACATCTACCAACTTGTCCTGTACCCATAGCTCGAGATCGGATGACTGTAGCCAAGCCTGTTGGCAGGCACCGATGCCGGCCCCGGCTACTCGGGCCGAAGCCTCGAAGCCATCGTAGGCTGCTCGAGAGATAAACTTTGAGCATTCTCGAATACCAGTGGACAAGGCCTGGAACCTCTGCAAAGGTTCCTCGGAGAGACCAGCAGAGAACCCGGCAATCTCCTTTGCCAGGTCTCGGAGATACATGCCCATGTAGAGCTGGTATGTCTGGACACGGCAAGCAAGCATAGAAACCTGGAAGCACTTCTTACCGAGGGCATCCAGGTTCCGGGCCTCCCGGCCGGGAGGCACCAAGGCGTGCATCTTCTGACTTGGAGTAGTGCAGTAATTGTGCCTTTTGGAACCCGGGGCTCTTGCGGACTCGATAGATGGAATCGACCCGCTTGCTTAACACCAGCGTCGAGGCCGGTGTCTCCCACATGCGGAAGAGCAGCCGCTCCAGCATCGGAGGAACCGGTACAGTAAAGGCCTCCTTCGGGGGAGAGTCATACTGGAGGGCCTCGAGCTCTTCAGCTCGAGGCTCCTCCTCGGGATCCGCGGGGAAGGCGAAGGCCTTGGCCATATCCCGCACAAAGTCCAAAAACCGGGTATCCTCCGGTGGGGATAGTCTGAGGTTCGGACTCCGGCGAGTCCGATGGGACACACCGACTCTGATAGGTGTCAGGTGACTCTTCGTCCTCCGTCTCCCAGCCAGACTCCTCGGAGGAGGTATCGAGCGGCTCCGGTCGGGCGGGCACAATGCCATCTGCCCCGACGCCGAGGGTACCGACGTAGACAACCTCGGTCCCGAATGGGAGGCCGAGGCAGACCGTGGCTGAGGATCGACTCGAGCCCACATGGACTCGAGGATTGGCTCGGCCTCCGGGGTCGACTTGGACGTCGATGTCCCGGTGGTCGGGGCAGATGCACCAGTGAGACCGGCGATCAATGCCCACTGCTGTTCCATGAAGGCAGCGAGGCTGCTCTCCAAGGCTGTCAACCTGAGTCCGAGTTCAGGAGACCCAGCAGCCGCCGACTTGGGCCCCGACGGCGTCGGGCCCGACATCGGCTCCCCTGGAGGAGAGTCCACGAGGACTACAGCACTCACGTGTCCAGGAGACTCCATCTCGATACGGGATTGCTTGGCAGGCCTCTCCGACTCCGAAGACCCAGGATGGCTATCGGGGCTATGTGACCTGGCTCTCGAGGAACCAGGAGCGTCCGACGCCGCCCTCGCGGGTTTCTTCTTCCTGCACTGTTCCCGCGAAGGAGACCCCCGCTCAGAGGAACCCCGACGCTGCTCGGGGCCGGAGTCCCAAGACGTCGAGGCCTTTGACGAGGTCCGGGCCCGTCCGGACACGGAGTCAGAGAAGATCCTATCCTTCTAGTGCTGCCGACTCAACGCCTTAGAGGACATTTTGCCACACGGACCACAGATCGGGTCATGATCGGGTCCGAGGCAGCGGAGGCAGCAGTCATGTGTGTCAGTAAGAGACATACGTTTCTTACACCGATCACACTTTTTAAACCCGCTGGCAGCCATCGGGGGAAAAAGGGCACCTGCGAGATCAAAAGACAGGGCTGCCAGTGAAAAAAAAAAAATGGCGCGAACGCTAGTCACGAAGGACAAAAACCGAAAAAGAGAGAGTGGGCTCGATACCGGCGTATCGGGCCCAGGCGGGAAAAGGATCCAGCGTTGAACCGAAGGAGAAGAACAAAAACAGGGAAATCAACTTTTTCCTCGGCGAAAAACGAACTACGTCCGTCGGGTTCCGCGGAAAAAAGAAGACTGAGCAAGATGGCACCCTTGGGTGGGAAGGGGACCGCGCATGCGCGCTGCAATTCCCAAAGGCTTTCTTTGAAAGCTGGGGAAATGCTCCGCACGAGGGCTCCGTCGGCACCGACGTCACCCATATGTGAGGACTGACTTCCTGCTTGGTCCTGGAGAATAGGCGGGAAGGCAGCGTGCATGCGTGTGGGATACTCCCAAAGGCTTTCTTTCTGGACGCTGGGGAGCGTTCCCGCACAGGCTCCGTCAGTACCGATGTACCCATATGTGAAGACTCATTCCTGCTTGTTCCTGGAGATACATAGCTACTCACCTGTAACAGGTGTTCTCCAGGAACAGCAGGAATCAGTCTTCACATATGGGTGACATCGGCACAGACTGAGCCCACACGGTAATCACTCCCTAGCTTTCAAAGAAAGCCTTTGGATGTTCTACCACACATGTGTAGTCAACTTTCCGCCCAAGGGTGCCATCTTACCTCAGTATTATGACAGCTTAATCAAACAGAAAAAAAGAACTCCACAGGGAGGAGGGAGGGCTGTGAGGACTGATTCCTGCTGCCTCCAGAGAACACCTGTTACAGGTGAGTAACTACGCTTTCTCTGGGAACAAGCAGAAAGTAAGTCCTCACATATGTGATTCACCAACTACAGGCTACTGAAAAACCTGTAATAGGATAACTGAACCATCTCACCCCAACTTCTGCTATAGCCCGCTCTACTGTATGGTGTAATATCAGTGCATTTTCTAACATGACAGTTCCCCTGTAGATCTATAACAAGACTTCACATGTAAATATTTTAAAATTTTATGGTTATTGCAAAGTTATGGTTACTTGTTTTGGTCATTGCTCCTTGTAATGTTAATGTGTTTCATGTAAGGTTATGTTTTGTTATCTGTAAACCATGCTGATCCTTGGAAATGCGGTATATAAACTCTTCAGATAAATAAATGGGCAACTGAAAAATCAAACTGCGAATGACAGCAGAGAGTGCTGAGGGGCCACAAGATCTCAGGGACCACCACAGCTTTGACCAGGGAATCAATTCTCCAGTAGCCTGGACACACAGAAGGGCTTGAGGGTAGTACTTGCATTATTCCTCTAGCAGATGAGAGTACTGCCTGGCCGAAGGCACTATCACACCGGGAGTCCTCCTCCAGGCAGTAATGAGCTAAAAAGATATGAACAGAGGACCAGGTGGCAGCCCTGCAGATCTCCAGCACGGAGATAGATTGCAGGTTTGCCAGAGGCTGCCATAGCCAGCACATTATGGGTTGTAACATAGCATTCAAGAGAGAAACCAGCTTGTTCAAAGACAAAGGAGAAGCAGTCTGCCACTCAGGTAGACAGGGTGCACCTAGGGTCAGCAACACCAAGCCAGTTTGGGTCATAGGAGACAGAGCTGTGAGGAGCAGCAATGCTAGCGCCCTCTTGAAATCCAAGGTGTGGAGTGCAGCCTACACCCTGCTCACGTGAGACCAAGGGAAGAAGGTGGGAAGCACCACCTCTTGGTTGAGATGAAAGGCGGTAACCACCTTAGGGAGAAACTTGGGGTGAGTACGGAGGATCACCCTGTTCTTATGACACCTTGTATGGGGGGGGCCCCCATGAGCCAACACCACCTGCAGCTCACTGACGTGGTGTGCCGACATGAGCGCCACAAGGAAGATCACTTTCCAGGAAAGATACTTGAGCTGGCAAGAAGCAAGCGGTTTGAAGGGCAGAGCCATGAGCTTCCTAAGAACCACATTCAGATCTCACACTGCAATCGACACACGAATGGGAGGCCAAGTGAGCAAGCGACCTCTCATGAAGCAGGCCACAAGAGGATGGGCGGACAAAGGCTGCCCATCAATGAAATGATGGTACACTGCCAGTGTAGTTAGGTGTACCCTGAGGGAGATGGACTTCAGGCCAGCATTGGAAAAGTGTAGCAAATACTGCAACACTGCCGACATGGAGCAGGAGAAAGGGTTGAACCCCTTTCTCAGTACAGACCACAGATAACCGACACTACCTGAAGGCGTAGGCTTGCCTGGTGAATCCTTGCGACACACTAGCAAGACATCCTCCACGTCTCTGGGCAAGTGAAACTGTGCAAAGATCACCCTCTCAGCTGCCATGCCATCAGTGTGAGGGCTCTGAGATTGGGTGCAAGAGAGCTCAGTCCTCTTGTGAGATCAAGTCGGGAGCGCAGCCCAGGGTAACCAGATGCGCTTGGGAGAGGCAGAGAAGGAGAAGCATGGCTGCCACAGCCACCTAGAAGGAATGAGCATTACAGTGACCCGGTCAAGCTGAACCTTGAAAAGCGTCTTGGAAATCAGAGGGGTCGGAGGGTATGCATAGAAGAGGCCCTCCATCCACAAGATGAGGAACGCATTAGCTGCCACTCGGGAGGGGGCCAGAGTCCTGGAGCAGAGGCATGACAACTGGGCATTGTTGGGGCTGGCAAAGAGATCCACTTTAGAAGAGCCCCACAACTGAAAGATGTAGCTGGCTACCTGTGGGTCCAGTCACCATTCATGTGGTTGAAGGACCCGGCTGAGGCAGTCCGCTAGTAAATTGTCCTGACCAGAAAGATACACTGCTTGAAGGAGCATACCGCTTTCACTCGCAAAGGTGCAGAGGCAAACAGCTTCCCAGCAGAAGTGGTACAACCCCATACACCTCCTTGCTTGTTCACATAAGAAGCACAACCACTTGGTTGTCTGTATGGACCAGAACAACCTGGTTCTCCAGGTGGTGGTGGAACACTTACAAGGCTTTTGCAACTGCCCAAAGCTAGAGGAAATTGATTTGGTGGAGACTCTCCCCTGGTGCCCAAACACCCTGGGTATAAAGGCCCCCCCCCCCCCCCCAGTGGGCCCTCCAGCACAGTTTGGAGGCATTAGTGGTGATAATTATATGAGATGGTGGGGACTGAAATGGTATCCCCACCAAGGTGCAGAAGTCATTGCTACCAGTTGAGGGATTCTGAGAGAGGAGCGGTCACACAGATCTGGTCCTCCAGGCGGCTCGCTGCCCGAGTGAGTGGACAGAGTCCACTGGGCCTGATGCATTCAGAGGTGAGCATCAGGCGTAATGTGCACCATCGAGGCCATGTGCCCCAAGAGGCAGATTGAGGCTGAATGACCATGGACTAACTGGCAAGAACTGTTAGGCGCCAAATTACTTGGTCAAGTCCCTCAGGTACATGCCCATATACAACTGGTTAGCCTGGATGCAAGTCACGACCATCAAGCCCTGGTAACACTTTTTACCATAACCATCCATGGTGCAGGCTTCCCTGCCAGGAGGCACCAAGGAATACCTCTTTTGGCTTTTGATCCTACGCATGGCCAACTCCACCACCATGAAATTGTGTGGTAGCTGTCTCTTTTGGAACACCAGGCCCTTACGGACTAGATACATGAATTGAGCCGCTTACTCACAATGGGCACCGTAAAAGGTGACTCCCACACTCTGACCAACAAGTGTTCCAAGATATATATGCTGGGGGGGGGGAGGAAGAAACGGGCACCGTTAAGAGCCTCCTTGGGAGGAGCACTTTCCTGCAGGACCTCAAGATCCTCTGCCCAAGGCTCCTCCTCAGACTCGGTGGTGAAGGACAGAGCCTTCACTATATCCCAGACAAAGTCCAGGAAGAAGTCACCCTCGGGTGGGGACCTCCAATGCTTCTAAGGTGTAGACAGGTCTGAGGGGACATCCTGGTGTCACTCAGTGCCTGGGGACTTGTCACTGGTCTCCCATTCCAAGTCAGAATCTGTGGAGACACAGCAGCCCGCATTCTCACACATACCTCCCCACTCAGATCATGTCACTCCCCTCCTTATTTATCTCCATTGGCTCCCCATGGCTTTCAGTATCCAATACAAAATTCTCACTTTTGTCCACAAAGCAATTCATACCGGAGTACTGCAATACCTCTCTAATCTAGTCCATCTCTACACCCCCCAGAGTTCACTCAGGTCCATTTCACTTCAAATCATATTTCCCTCCCCAATCATCCGTTCCAGAGTTTGGGGCCAAGAAAGAAGAAGGAGGAATTTCCTCCCACTGGTCCTCCAAATGAAACCCTCCTTCACCAGTTTCTGCACTGCCTTTGATCTTACTCCCCCCTCCCTGGCCTCCCTCCCGCAGTAATGTTCTGCTCCTCCTTCACCTCGAGGTCCCTTCTGTGTCTTTCTTTGCTTTGTTCTATATCTTTCCTGTCTGACCACTGGTGTTCTGTTTCCTTTCTATGTAGTGCTTAACTTTATATTGTAAACCGCTCATGTGTTGGTGGTATATTAAAAACTGAATAAAGATAAAGAACCCAACGGGCCTCATGTGCATGCCCAGCCGAGGGCCACGGCACTTTGAATCAGAGGCACTTCAGATTCACCAGAGGCAGGTCTTGTCAGACAAATCTGATTGATTTCTTTGACTGGGTGACCAGGGAGTTGGACCGAGGGAGAGCTCTAGATGTGGTGTATTTAGATTTCAGTAAAGCCTTTGACACTGTTCATCACAGGCGACTTATAAACAGAGCACCCTAGGGATGGACCCTAAAGTTACTGCTTGGGTTAGAAATTGGTTGGGTGGGAGGCGACAGAGTACAAGTAAATGGAGCTCACTCTGAGGAGAAGGATGTTACCAGTGGTGTGCCCCAGGGATCTGTCCTTGGTCCGATTCTTTTTAACATCTTTGTTAGTGATATAGCGGAAGGGCTGTCAGGTAAGGTTTGCCTCTTTGCAGATGATACCAAAATCTGCAATAGAGTAGACACCCAGGAAGGTGTAGATAACATGAGGGGGGATCTAGCTAAGCTTGAAGAATGATCTAGAATTTGGCAGCTGGGATTTAATGTTAAAAAATGTAAGGTCATGCATTTGGGCTGCAGCAATCCAAGGGAGCAATACAGTATAGGAGGTGAAGTACTTTTGTCCACTAAAGAAGAGCGGGACCTAGGCATGGCTGTGTCTGATGATCTTAAAGTAGCTAAACAGGTAGAAAAGGCGACGACAAAAGCTAGAAGGATGCTTGGGTTCATACGGAGAGGAATGGCTAGCAGAAAAAAAGGAGGTGATAATGCCTCTGTATAAGTCTTTGGTGCGACCTCATTTGGAGTATGGTGTGCAATTCTGGAGACCGCACCTTCAAAAGGATGTGAACAGGATGGAGTCGGTGCAGAGGGTTGCTACTAAAATGATTAATGGGCTTCATTATAAAGCATATGAGGACAGACTTAAGGATCTTAATATGTACACCTTAGAGGAAAGGCGGGATAGAGGTGATATGATTGAGATGATATGATTGAGATGTTTAAATACCTCCGTGGCATAAATGTTCAGGGAGAGAGCCTCTTTCAATTGAAAGCAAGTTCTGCTACGAGGGGACATGGGATGAGGGTGAAGGGAGATAGATTCAGGAGTGATATGCAGAAATAGCGTAGTTACTCACCTGTAACAGGTGTTCTCCAGGAGCAGCAGGAATCAGTCCTCACATATGGGTGACGTCGGCGCCGACGGAGCCCTCGCGGAGCAATTTTCCCCAGCTTTCAAAGAAAGCCTTTGGGAATTGCAGCGCGCATGCGCGGTCTCCTTCCCGCTCAAGGGTGCCATCTTAGCCAGTCTGATGACATAGCTAAAAGATAGCATAAAAATTTGCAAAAAAACTTAAGCAGATGATTGCAACTCCAAGGGCAGGAGGGAGGGTTGTGAGGACTGATTCCTGCTGCTCCTGGAGAACACCTGTTACAGGTGAGTAACTACGCTTTCTCCAGGACCAAGCAGGAAGTCAGTCCTCACATATGGGACTCCCAAGCTTAAGGCTACCGGAGACCCTAAGCACAAAAATGAGCTCCCTCTAGCTCAGCGGTACAGAAGGAAGGAATCTTCACTGAATTACCCCCCACCGGTAGCCCCCATCCGGGATGGAGGGTAGGAGTTGCTCAAACCTCGAAGAGATTTCGGAGAACTGCCTGTCCGAAAGCACTGTCCCTGCGGGACTCCCTCTCAAGGCAGTAATGGACCGCAAAAGTCTGGCTCGAAGACCAAGTAGCGGCCTGGCAGATGTCTGCCAACGGAACAGAGCGGAGGTAAGCCACTGACGTAGCCTTCGCCCGAACACAGTGCGCCGTGACTCGACTTTCTAACGAGAGTCCGGCTGCCCCATAAGCCCAAGCGATACAGTCAGCAACCCAGATGGACAGAGTACGCTTGGAGACCGGGAGCCCCAATTTATTGGGGTCAAAAGACACAAAAAGCTGAGCAGCTTTACGGTGCTCCCGCGTACGGTCAAGGTAGAAGTTCAATGCCCTTCTACAGTCCAGCGTATGCAGGACCATTTCAGCTCGGCTGGAGTGTGGCCTGGGAAAGAAGGTCGGAAGTACCACCTCCTGATTGATGTGAAAAGGGGAGACCACTTTTGGAAGAAATTTTGGGTGAGTCCGTAGGACTACCCTATTTTTGTAGAACCGAGTGTAAGGGGGATCAGACACGAGGGCCTGCAATTCACTTACGCGTCTAGCGGAAGTGAGGGCTATCAGGAATAATGTTTTCCAAGAAAGAAAACTGAGAGAACAGGTAGCCATAGGTTCAAAAGGCGGACAGGTGATCCGCTGCAAAACCACATTCAGATCCCAGTCAGGTGCTGGCAGGCGCAGAGGTGGTTTAAGTAGAAGGAGACCTCGGAGAAACCTTGCCACGAGAGGGTCGCTGGAAAGAGGTCTGCCGTCCACCGGCACATGATGTGCTGAAAGAGCACTGAGGTGAACTTTGACGGAGTTGGACTTAAGTCCCAGATTAGAGAGGTAGAGCAAGTACTGCAAGATCACCGACACTGAGCAGGAGAAGGGATCCTGAGACTGCTGGGCACACCAAGGGGAAAAACGACGCCATTTAAGGGCGTAGCATTTGCAGGTAGAAGGTCGCCGAGAAAATAGGACGACCTCTTCCACCTCTGCCGGCAGTAGAAGGGGAGCAAGGACTACCCTTTCAGCAGCCAGGCCATCAGATGTAGAGATCTGAGGTTGGGGTGTAGTAGGGACCCCTTATCCTGTGTTAGGAGATCCGGTTGAAACCCCAGAGGGAACGGATCCGCTACCGCTAATTGCAGCAGGAGTGGAAACCACGGCTGTCTGGGCCAGCGAGGAGCGATCAGGATCATGGAAGCTTTGTCTCGGAGAACCTTGAAAAGAGTTCGAGAGACTAACGGTATGGGAGGAAAGGCATACAGAAGGCTTTTCGACCATGGGAGTAGAAAAGAATCTGCCGCTACTCGAAGTGGATGCGGCTGACGAGAGCAGAAGCGAGGAAGTTGCCGGTTGAGAGGACTGGCAAAGAGATCCATCGTGGGGAGGCCCCACTTCAGAAAAAGTTTCTGAACTACGAAGGGATCCAGGCGCCACTCGTGTGGCTGGAGGATCCTGCTGAGTTTGTCCGCCAGGCAATTTTCTTGGCCTGGGAGATAAACTGCCTTGAGAAGAATGCCGTGGCTGACGGCCCAAGAGCAGAGCTTCTGTGCTTCTCGACAGAGAAGGAAGGAGCCCGTGCCTCCCTGTTTGTTCACGTAGAACATGGCAACTTGGTTGTCCGTCTGGACAAGGACGGACTGGTGAGAAGTCAGGTGGGAGAAAGCCTTGAGAGCCAGACGGATTGCTCTGAGCTCCAGGAAGTTGATCTGCTGAGCAGACTCCCACGTGGTCCAGAGACCTTGAGTACATGCCCCTTGGCAATGCGCTCCCCATCCTAGGAGAGAAGCATCGGTCGTCAGCACTTGAGCCGGCTGAGGGGACTGAAAAGGCATTCCGAGCAGCAGGTTCGGCCGATGAAGCCACCACTGTAGAGAAGAGGCCAGCGGGCCGGAGACGCGCACTAAGTCGGCTAGTCCGCCCGTGGCTTGTTGCCACTGCTTGCGAAGGCACCATTGAGCAGGCCGCATATTCAGGCGGGCATTGGGGGTCACGTGGACGGTGGAAGCCATATGGCCGAGTAGTCTCAGGAAGTGCCTGGCTGAGACCAGGGACTGGCTGCGAAAACGGCCGGCTAGGTCCACGAGCCGTTGAGCCCTGTCGAGAGGCAGGAAAGCTCGTGCCTGAAGAGTGTGCAGTCTTGCGCCGATGAACTCGAGATCTTGCGAGGGGAGCAAAGTGGACTTTGCGAAGTTTATGACAAAGCCCAAGTACTGCAGAAGAGTCACAGTGCGGTGTGTGGCATTTGTGACTTCCAGAGAGGACGATGCTCTGATGAGCCATTCGTCTAGGTATGGAAAGACATAGAGGCCGTGAAGCCGGAGATAAGCCGCCACCACCGCGAGACATTTTGTGAAGACTCGCGGTGCGGAGGATAGGCCAAAGGGCAGTACTCTGTACTGGTAATGATTTCCTGCCACCACAAACCTTAGGTATTGGCGGTGGCTTGGGTGGATGAGGATGTGCGTGTAGGCATCCTTTAGATCCAAGGAGCATAGCCAATCTCCCTGCTGGAGGTAAGGCAGAAGGATTCCAAGGGTAAGCATCTTGAACTTCTCCCTGACGAGGAACTTGTTGAGGTTGCGCAAGTCCAGGATGGGTCGGAGGCCTCCCGTTCTTTTTGGTATTAGGAAATACCTGGAATAGAAGCCTTGACCCCTGAGGTGGTGGGGCACCGGTTCCACAGCCTGTTCCTGGAGAAGACTTGCTAACTCCTGAAGGAGTAAGTCCCTGTGCAGAGGGAGTCGTGGAGGTTCTCCCGGGAAATAGGAGGGAGGGACCTGGTGGAAGTGGAGAAGATAGCCTTCTCTTACAACCTGAAGCACCCAGGCATCTGAAGTGATGTTGAACCACCTGTGGGCAAAGTGAACCAGCCGGCCTCCTGTGCTGGGAGGAACCAGCTGAGGGGGAGAGGCTATGCTGATGAAGTCAAAAACCCCCACCCTGCTGAGCAGGGGCTGGTGGTGCAGGCTTGGGGGCTTGCTGCCTACGGGACCCGTTACCCCGTCCCTTGGCCTGCTGACCCTGTTGGGGAGCTGTGGAGGCCTGATATTGAGGGTAGTGTTTATAGGCAGCCGCCTTTCTCGGGTAAAAGGACTTCTTTCCCGAGCCCTTCTTCTTCTGGGAAGGGGCGGAGGTCTTCCTAGAAAGCCTAGTTCTGGTGAGAGTCTCCGTCTCGATCTGTGCAGCCTTTTCAGCCATGGGCTTGCCAAAGAGGTTCTCACCTCGGCAGGGGACATCGACCAACTTGTCCTGCACCCAGGGTTCAAGGTCAGACGATTGAAGCCAAGCCTGTCGGCGGGCACCGATGCCGGCTGCGGCCACTCGTGCCGATGCTTCAAAGCCATCATAGGCTGCTCGAGACATGAATTTGGAGCATTCCCGAATACCAGTTGTCAAGGCTAGGAACCTCCGCAAAGGTTCCTCGGACAGCCCAGCGGAGAATCCGGCTACCTCTTTAGCCAGGTCTCTGAGATACATGCCCATGTAGAGCTGGTAGGTCTGGACCCGACAAGCAAGAATAGAGCCCTGGAAACACTTCTTACCGAGGCCATCCAGGTTGCGGGCCTCCCTGCCAGGAGGCACCGAGGAGTGCATCTTCTGGCTCTTAAGCCTATGCATGGCCGATTCCACCACCATGGAATGGTGCGGTAGCTGTGCTTTTTGGAAGCCAGGACTCTTGTGGACTCGATAGATGGAATCGACCCGCTTGCTTAACACCGGCGACGATGCCGGACTCTCCCACATGCAGAAGAGTAGTCGTTCCAGCATGGGAGGAACCGGTACAGTAAAGTGCTCCCTGGCGGGAGAGTCGTACTGAAGGGCATCGAGTTCTTCGGCTCGAGGCTCCTCCTCGGGATCCGCAGGGAAGGCCAAAGCCTTGGCCATATCCCTGACGAAGTCCGAGAACCGGGCATCCTCCGGAGGGGACTGTTTCCGAGGTTCGGACTCAGGTGAGTCCGAGGGGACACACCGAGTCCGGAACGAATCAGGTGACTCTTCCTCTTCAGACTCCCAGGCCGACTCCGAGGAGGAATCGGTGGGGTCGGTTCGGGCGGGCGGAGGCGTCGGCCACCCCGACGCCGAGGGAGTCGGCGTCGACGACCTCGGTCCCGAACGGGAGGCCGAGGGTGACCTCGACCGAGGATCGACTCGAGCCCTCATGGACTCGAGGATCGGCTCGGTCTCCGGGGTCGACTTAGACGTCGACGTCCTGGCGGTCGGGGCAGAGGCGCCAGCGAGGCTAGCGATCAGTGCCCGCTGCTGGTCCATGAAGGCAGATAGTCTGCTCTCCAAGGCCATCAACCTGAGTCCGACCTCAGGTGACCCAGCAGCCCCCGACTCGGGCCCCGATGGCGTCGGGCCCCTCGGAGGCGAGTCCAGGAGGACTACAGGACTTACCCGAGCAGGCAACTCCGACTCCAGACGAGGTCGCTTCGGGAGATGTTCCTTCTCCAAAGACCCGGGACGGCTATCGGGGCTATGCGACCTGGCCCTCGCGGAACCAGGAGTGTCCACTGACGACGCCCTCGCGGGTTTCACCTTCCGATGATGGTCCCCGGAGGGAGAACCCCTGTCGGTCAGAGCTGGAACCTCTTGACGCCGAGGCCTCCGACGAGGTCCGGGTACGGGTGGGATCAGCGAAGATTCGTTCCCGCTGATGCCGCCGACTCCTTAACGCTTTGGAGGACATTTTGCTGCAGGCCCCACAGATCAGTTCCTCGTGATCCGGGCCAAGGCAGCGGAGGCAATTATGTGTGTCAGTGAGTGACATATTTCTGTCACACTCAACACACCGCTTGAAACCACTGGCAGCCATCGGGGGAAAAAGGGCCCCTGCAAGGTCAAAGGACCGGGCTGCCAGCGAAAAACCGAAAACGAAACTGACAGAAAATCAGAAAAAAGACCGGCGTTGAACCGAAGAAAAAATAGAAATAAATCACGAAAATCAACTTTTTCAGCGGGGACACGACGGGTACGTCTGTAGGGCTCCGCGGAAAAAAGAAGACTGGCTAAGATGGCACCCTTGGGCGGGAAGGAGACCGCGCATGCGCGCTGCAATTCCCAAAGGCTTTCTTTGAAAGCTGGGGAAAATTGCTCCGCGAGGGCTCTGTCGGCGCCGACGTCACCCATATGTGAGGACTGACTTCCTGCTTGGTCCTGGAGAAATTTCTTTACAGAAAGAGTAGTGGATCCATGGAATAGTCTCCCAGTGGAGGTGGTAGAAATGAGGACAGTAACTGAATTCAAAAAAGCATGGGACCAACACAGAGGATCTCTAAAGGTAAAAAGTGGACTGTTGTAGTTGTTATGGAAGGACAGACTAGATAGGCCATGTGGTCTTTTTCTGTCATCATGTTTCTATAGACTTGTGCGCAACATCAGAGGCCTCGTGCAGGACCAAGACCAATGCCAGAGATCAGCCTGAAGGCAATGCACTCTAGCACCAGCTGGATTTCCTCAGGCAACACAGTTGGTGGAGGAACCAGTCGCCAGGCCCCATAACTCGGAGGGACCAGGCACCGGGCCTCACTGCTGGGCCAGGAAGGCAGCAAGGCTGCATGCCAAGGCCACCATCCTGACCTCCAGGCAAGAAGGCTCTGCAGCCACTGACATGGGTACAGAGGGAATCCGCCCCGATGCCAGCTCCATTGAGGGGGGATTCCTCAATGACAATGGTCTCGGAGGACCGGTGTCGATCCCCTGATGACAATGAGTCTCCTCCCACCACGGCAGCTTTGAGGGCCATTCCTGGACATCACCTTCGGTATTGTGCAGAGGGCATGCTGGTGTTAGAGGGTCTTACCCCTGGGTTCTGGCATCGGCCTTTGATGCTGCCATGGGTGAAATTTGACCCTCCCTGATCTGATGCCCTGTGACCTTGAGGCCAAGTGGGAGCAGCTGCCAAGGAGAGTCAGATGCTTGCGTGGCAGCCCCTAAGGGCATTGATTCTGCATGAAGCTGGAGCCGAAGAAGAGAAGAGATCTTGTGGCCAGTCTCCCGCTACCTTTCACGTTTCTGATGGCCCTTGCTCATCATCTGATGACTGAGCGAGCAGGCAGAGGCATTGTGGTTGGCTCAGAGCACCACAAGCAGCATTTGTGCGGACCTTGTGGGACGTGATGTGCCCATAGTGGTCACACTGCTTAAGTTCACTGAGGGCATAGCAGGGAAAGCACAGTTACTTACCTGTAACAGGTGATCTCTGGGAACAGCAGGAATAAGTCTTCACATATGGGTACGTCGGTACCAACGGAGCCTTGCGGGAACACTCCCCAGCGTCCAATCAGAAAGCTTTTGGGAGCATCCCTCAGCGCCTGCGTGCTGCCTTCCCGCCTTTCCAACTGTCTCTCCTCAGTTGAGTTTTATAGCTGAGACAAAGAGAGAGAGAAAGAGGAAAGGAAGATAGAGAGATACAACTCCCAGGGGAGGTGGGTGGGTCGTGAAGACTTATTCCTGCTGTTCCCAGAGATCACCTGTTACAGGTAAGTAACTGTGCTATCTCCAGGAACAAGCAGGAATGAGTCTTCACATATGGGGACTCCCAAGCTAAGATGCCTGGAGTCCTAGCATGGTGGGGATTGGAACATGCTACACCTCATATGGCCAGGCATCCTGAGGATGGAGGGTAGGAGTTGAAAGAGGAGCTGTAGAAAAACCTGCTAACCTAAAATAGGACTACAGTTAAGGAGTCCTTGTATGTATGATAATTATCATGAAAATATTGAAATGAACAATCACAATATGTACCTCACCTACTGGATTGCAGGAAGTAGAGAGGCTGATGGAGTCTACTGGGGATCCAGTAGAGGAATCTTCAAGGTGACCTCACTGAAGTGAAGGTGAAGGTCCAAATCTGGAAGTGACAGGTGACCCAGGTGTCAACTGGTGTAGTACAAAAACGGTAGGTCTGTAGTGGAAAGCTTTATGGAAAAAGCTGGGAACTCTTTTGGCTACAGAGTTACTCACAGTTAGGAGCAAAAGAGGAAGACTGACCGATTTGGACAAACTAGCCCAGTCCTGGAGGGAAGAAGGGTATGGGAAAAAAGCCCGTATTCCCAAGAAGGACAGATGTCTGAAGGGTTGAAACCTCAGATCTACTGAAGATCCACCCTGTCTTTCTTAACTGGTGAGATAGGAAAGATATTGGAGTATGGAGCTTCAGGGATACCTAAACCTAGGGTTAAGGTAAAAGCTGGCAGTACCACAGTAGTGGTTGTGTGCATAATACCCCAGACATACTGTGGGACAGTATGAACATATGCAAGCCCACTGTCTGGAACCTATAGGAAGGTAAAGCACAGTTACTTACCTGTAACAGGTGATCTCTGGGAACAGCAGGAATTAGTCTTCACATATGGGTACGTCGGCACCGATGGAGCCTGCACGGCAACGCTGCCCAGCTTCCAATCAGAAAGCTTTTGGCAGCATCCCTCGCGCCTGCGCGCCGACTTCCCGCCTTCTCCAGAGCCTCTCTTCAGTTGAGTTTCAAAGCTGAGACAAAGGCGAGGAGAGGAAAGGAAGAAGATAAGAGATGCAACTCCTAGGGGAGGTGGGTGGGTCGTGAAGACTTATTCCTGCTGTTCCTAGAGATCACCTGTTACAGGTAAGTAACTGTGCTATCTCCAGGAACAAGCAGGAATGAGTCTTCACATATGGGGACTCCCTAGCTGGAGATGCCAGGGGGAGATCCCATAAAAATGCAGGAGCCTGGACCAGGGGTGCATTTTGTCTCCAGGAATCCCCGGCATCCAAGGTGGGATGGAGGGTAGGAGTTGACAATAAAGGAGCTGTGAGGAAAGAAACAGCATAGCCAAGGACTACAGGGCCCTACAGACTACAGGAGTCCTTGGTATATATGATGAGTAGCATTAAAACACCTTTAATGTACACTTAAAATATGCAGCTCAACTACTGTATTGTAGGAAGTAGAGAGCATGATGGAGTCTACTGGATAAGCAGTGGCGGAATCTTCAAGGTGACCTCCCAGCAGTGAGGATGAAGGTCCAGACCTGGAGGGAGCAGACGATCCAGGTGTCAACTGGGTAGGATTAGACGTCAGGTCTTCAATGGAAGCTTTATGGGAAAAAGCTGAAAACTCCTTTAGGCATAAAGTCATTAACATTGAGGACTAAAGGAAGAAGACTGACGGAGTTGGAGAACTAGCCCAGTCCTGGAGGGAAGAGGGGGACTGGAAAAACCCCTATTCCCAAGGAGAACAGCTGTGTACTCAAAGATAAAGATGTACACTATTTTTCCTAGCTGGCGAGAGGTAGGAAAAATACTGAAGCTTGATGCTTCAAGGACTTAAAGGAAAAATGGAAGATGTTAGCACCACAGTAGTTATAGGTGCATGACAGTTTCTGCATCGTAATATGATATGCGAAGTAGGGCGATAAACTGTCTAAAACCTCTAGAAGGTAAAACATTTAGTATAGACAGTAAGGGTGATAGTGTGTAAGACATATCAACCCTTAAGAAGCCCCCCAACAGACACATATATAGACAGATATATATATGTGGATGGAATATATATGCCCATATGTGTATATTAGGATATGGGTGGAGAAATGTATCAAAATATATATAGATATAGATATGATATACCGAAATATATATACATTTGTGGGGCATGGTTTTGCACCACCAGAGTAATGATATAGGTATGTAGACATATATGGAGATGCTACATACAAGATAAGTTGAAGATACATGTCTACCACCCAGCCCTATAATTGTACATGGGGAATATAAAAGAAAAAGATTCTTCGCTCTACAAGAGGGTGAACCCACTTGGGATATGTATAGAGAATCTATTTCCGTGGATTGAGGGATGCAAGAAGGCAATCCAACAAGATAACCGTGATGTTTGCGTGAGAACAGATGATCATATGAATCTGTAAGGAACAAGGTGGGAGTTCCACAGAACACTGACATGGCAGATGTGCAGAAACGCAGAAGAAGATACCAGAGGGACCTACTAGAGGGACCCAGAGGTAGCATGCGTAAACATCAGCATTGGATTTTCACGCAGAAGAACTTATATTTCATGTTAACACCCCAGGCCTGAGGTTGTGGAGAACCCTCACAGGCATGGGAAGGGATTATAAGCTTTTCCCTACTAATAGAGAAGCTTTAGAGACAAGGTCAATGCTCTATAGCAAGGCCCTCATAGTAGAAAGCTTCTCTGAAGACTGCAGAGAGCATTGTGCAGGAGAGATATGAGATAAACTGACTGAAGTCAGGTGTGTAGCCATATCCTAGGAGATGGATAGAATAATGTGAGAAAGCCTAAAAGAGTAGTAGGATCCAAGATAGCTGACGAGTAGCTTGGAATCACTACTGAGGCTAGACAAAATTTTGAACAAGGGACTGGAACATGTAAAAAGTACCAGTAAGAATCACTAACTCCTGCAGGCACAGCTGCTGACGGAAACAGCAGAGAGATTGTCCTGTGCCCAATAAAGAAAAACAGACAAGAAAGGAGAGGAGATATCCCTTCTCCCTGTCTGAGGAACGAGCTTGCTAGAGAAGCCTTTCAGTATGGTACCCCTCAGTTAGGGAAAAAGCCCGGTTGAGAGGGTAGAGTAAGTAATTGGAGGGTGACGTACCCATAGGGTAAGTCAACTGAAGGAAAAAATGTTCAGTTGGGACAGAACTATCAGGAGATAGTTGCAACTGCTTTTCTAGAGAGTAAGAAGGAGAAGTTTGTAGTCCCTGAACAAAAATTTTTCGACAGCTTAGTACACTGAAAAAGAAAAGCACAGTGAATAAACTTCTAATGGGTAGAAGTGAACTGTAGAGTATAATTCCCAGCCCCTATGATTGCTGGGAATGCTGAGAATGTCCAGAGCTGGAGGACTTCAGACTAGGCCGAGGTGTCCCTTGTTTAGGTACAGCCTAATGATGGGCAAGAGATGAATGAAACTTTCTTTTCTTAGGAAAAGAAGGTTTGGTAGGACATTTCCTACCTTTCGAAGAAGGAGGTGGCTTAGAATGGTCCTTAGTGGAAGGAGAGTCAGCGGAGCATTGAGCAACCTGACGTAAAGCCTCCTTATTGAAGAGACCTTCTCCTGTACAAGGAGAATGAGCCAATATAGTTTGTGCCCATCTGCTCAAGTCTGAAGCTTTGAGCCAGGCTCTGCGACGTGCTGCAATGGCAATAGCAGAGGATCTGCTAACAGACTCAAAAGAGTCTATAGAAGCACGAGAAAGGAACCAAGATATATTCCGGCTATGATTGAGTAGCAAGGAATAATTAGTAGCCTTGGGCTCTGGCATAAAAGGGGTCAAAAGAGACAATCTCTCCGTGACCTCCTGCAGTGTGAGACTCATGTGGAAAATATATGAAAGAATTCTGGAGGCCAGCATAGATGTTTGGAAGGCTTGACGACCAAACACATCGAGTGTTCTTGAAGAACGACCTGGCGGATAAGAAGAATGCTTCTTCTTGCTCTTAACCTTCCTCAGTGCTGATTCCACTACAAGGGAATGATGAGGAAGTTGAGGCTTCTGAAATCCTGGGGAGGGAGGCACCCGGTACCGAACCTCCGTGGCTGTAGAAGGTAGAGGAAGCCGTAAGTGTGATTTCCAGACCCTCAGAAGGAGATCCTGCAGAGCAGGATGTAAAGGAAGCATCATATTTTCCATTTGTGCCGGTGAGCCAGGAATAGCATCACAACCAGGGATAGAGATATTAAGAAAGGTTGCCATATCCAGGAGAAAAGCCTGAAAAGCCTGATCTCCTATGGGAACCGTCCCTGGTAAGGCTAAAGAAAGAGGCTGAACACCAGAGGACGTACCGTGGTGTGAGGAGAGAAACCTACTAGATGGACAAGGATACTGGTATGGTAACTTAGAGGCAGTGAGTACTGCATCAGCAACCCCAGGTATCGGTTCCAAACTAGGCATCGGTGTAAGAACAGGCATCGACATCGATACTGACACAGGGCCAGCAGTTGAAGTTGTCATCGGGAACTGCTGCAATGGTACCGAGATCATGCGAGAGTTATGGCTAGGATCCTCGGAACTGCTTATCTGGAAACGACGGGAGTCGGTTCCGGGACGCGTCGGTACCCAGTCCTCGAGACTAGATATCGATTCAAGACTCTGCATCGAAGAAAGCGAGTCTATCGATGCATGTCTCGAGGGTACAGACGTCGGTGGTAGCATCGGCGATGCCGATACCAGTAAAGCAGCCTGGGTTACATCGATCGGTCCCGAAGGTACCGAGGATGCCCGATGACAACCTCTCGCCGGGAGAACTGTATTCCACACCGGTGCCGATACCGGGGTATCGGAACCGATCGAAGCCGGTACCGTCCCGGAGCATGGCTGAGATATGGAAATGTCCATCGGTATCGTATCGCCTGGTACCAAAAGTGCAGAGGATGCTAGAGGACGATTCCTGGTGAAGAGTGAAACACTCGACACCGAAGCCGATGCCGGGGAATCGGTACCGCTGGAAGTGGATACCCGCACCGTGCACGGCTGGGATCGAGGGAAGTCAATTCGGAGCGTATCGATTGGTCCCGAAGGTACCGAGGATGCCCGATGACGATCCCTGGTGAAGAGTGGAACACTCGACACCGGTGCCGATGCCGGGGGATCGGTACCGCTCGAAGCAGATACCACCCCCGGACATGGCTCAGGTATGTTCTGTGAGGGGTGAGCCCCAGGAACAACCTGAAACCTCTTTAATGCTTTGGAGCCCGCAGACTCCCGCAGGGATAATGCCAATGGATTCTTGAGGGTAAGGCCGGAGCCATCACCATGCTGGGCATGGGACATACCACTCAAGCATTGACGAGTCTTAACAGACTGTTTGTGGGTTACCTGATCCTGTGAAGAGGAGAAACCAGGTTCCCTCAGTGCCGAATAAAAAACGGTATCGAGGGAAACTCTAAAAACTGAAAGTTTCCTCACAAAAGTATCCCCTGACGTGTCAGGGGAAAAAGGGTCAGGACACACACAATTGAGACACCAACTATTGGAGTCTAAAAGGAAACAGGTGTTTCCACATCGAATGCACTTCTTAAGAAAAGGCGGCTCCATGAGGAAGAGGCCTGGTAGGCCCAACAAGTTAAGGCAAAAAACTGAAGAAAACGTTTCTCAGAATTTAGGCAGAACTCCACCAGCGGTACCGGTGGCGGCGGGAAATACAGCCGCGACCACAAGAAAACAAAAACTAAAGTAATTAAAGTAAAAAGAAAAGTTTCTGCGGTGACAGGAGGACGTCCTGCCGGCTCCGCGGAAAAACGAAAACTGAAGAGAGGCTCTGGAGAAGGCGGGAAGTCAGCACGCAGGCGCGAGGGATGCTGCCAAAAGCTTTCTGATTGGAAGCTGGGCAGCGTTCCCGTGCAGGCTCCGTCAGTGCCGACGTACCCATATGTGAAGACTCATTCCTGCTTGTTCCTGGAGATAAACCTTTATAAGCATAGACAGAGAGATAAGTATGTGAACACATCTACCTATAAGGAAGCATCTCGACATATACACATATATATACATATACACATACACATATACACATACACATACACACATATACACATATACACATACACATATACACATACACATACACATATACACATATACACATACATATATATATATATGTCTATAGAGAGATCTGTAGGGCATAACATATGCACATGCAGCTTAGAGACATATGTATCTATAGAGAAGTATATAGAGATATATACATACATGAATATATATGTCTAAAGATAAATGATAATTACACTTACCTGGTAATTGTAGTTCCTTGAGTTACGACAGTTCAGTCCTCTACCTCTGGGTTGCCAATCTCCTCCTGCAGCTAGGAGACTGGTATGTCAGAACAATGACATCACTGGATATAGCCTGCTGCACTCCCACTCGCATCCCAGTGTGAACTATAACAAAGCAGACTCAAAGGAGCAACAAATAAGTAGCTAATCATAAAAACCAATACCTCTGAAGACTATGTACTCCCCCCCCCCCCCCCCCCGACAAGGCTTTCATACGACCTGCCCCATCATCGAGAAGGAAACAAGGCACAAAATGAAATGCAGACTCACCTGTAAATATCTGCCGCCTGCCACTAACTGAGAATCCCCTGACACATCCGGGCGGGAAGGAGGACTGAACTGTCGTAACTCAAGGAACTACAATTACCAGGTAAGCGTAATCATCATTTCCTTATCGTTCCTCCAGTTCAGTCCTCTACCTCTGGGATGTACCAGAGCAGTGATTAATGGGAGGGACCCTTCCAGCCGGCAGATAAAACCGCTGCGCCGAAACGAGCATCCGAGGCAGCTGCCACATCCAGACGATAATGCTTGCTGAACGTGTGCAGTGTGGACCAAGTGGCAGCTCTGCAAATGTCCGCCGGCGGAAGCAAGGCATGCTCCGCCCAAGACGTCGCCTGCGCCCTAGTAGAATGCGCTCTGAGCCCCACAGGCACAATACGCCCTTGAAGCAAGTAAGCGGACACAATCGCTTCCCGAAGCCAACGGGCGATGGAGGCCTTAGCTGCCGCCTCCCCTTTGCGCACGCCGCCGAAGAGAACAAACAAGCGCTCCGACTTCCGGAACGGTTCTGTGACTGCCAGATACCGACGTAATACTCTCTTCACGTCCAGCCGCCGAAGACCGCGATCCGAGGCGTTATCCCCCAAGGCCCCCAGAACGGGCAAACATACGGCCTGGTTCATATGAAAGGGGGACACCACCTTCGGCAAAAAGGACAGAACCAGCCGCAACACCACCTTTTCCTTGGAAAAAGATAAGAAAGGCTCTCGGCACGATAAAGCCTGCAGTTCGGAAACTCTCTGCGCAGAACCAATAGCCACCAGAAACACCGCCTTCAAAGTCAAATCCTTCAACGACGCCCGACGCAGGGGCTCAAAGGGGGACTCGGACAGCGCCGTGAGAACGAGATTCAAGTCCCACGGCGGTACATGCACTCGACGAACTGGGCACAACCGAGAAGTGGCCCGGAGAAAACGACCCACGTCAGGATGGGACCCTAACGGTACGCCATTGACCTTGCCACGATAACAGGAAAGGGCTGCCAGTTGCACCCGCAAGGAACTAGCCGCGAGCCCTTTCTCAAAGCCGTTCTGAAGAAATTCCAATATCCTCGGCACGGAAGCCGAGCCTGGCCGAACCTGGCGAGACATACACCAATCTTCAAAGATACGCCAGACACGCACATAAATAAGGGAAGTGGAATGTTTCAGCGCCTTCAGTAAAGTCGCGACCACCGCCGACGAATAACCTTTCTTCAGGAACTTAGCCTCTCAAGGGCCAAACCGTAAGCGAAAACCGATCCACTTGCGGCATGACCAGAGGCCCCTGAAGTAAGAGATCCGCCCTCGACGGCAATCGCCAAGGATCCCCGTCCAGGAGACGGATGAGATCGGCGTACCAAGGACGCCGCGGCCAATCGGGTGCCACCAACAGCACCCTTCCGGCATGCGCCTCGATCTTCTGGAGCACTCGGCCTATCAGCACCCAGGGTGGAAACACAGAAGCCTGTTCGACGGCCACTGATGGAGCAAAGCGTCGATGCCCTCCGACATGCGCTCCCGACGCCTGCTGAAGAAACGGCCGACTTTGGCCGATTGAAAGGTCGCCATGAGATCCATGAGCGGAGTTCCCCAGCGTCGAACTATCCGCCGGAAAATCTCGGGATGAAGCTCCCACTCCCCGGCATCCACCTGAACTCTGCTGAGGAAGTCCACGGTGACATTGTCCTTGCCGGCAATGTGCGCCGCCGAGAACGCGGTCAAGCAAGGCTCCACCCACGCGAACAACTCGTCGGCCTCCGCCTCCATCGTGGCACTTCCGGTGCCGCCCTGCCGGTTGATGTATGCTACCGTCGCCGAGTTGTCGGACAGAACACGCACCGGCTGACCGTGCACGGACCCTTCGAACGCCTGAAGACCCCGAAACACCGCCCGAAGCTCCAAACGGTTTATGGCCCACGAGGCTTCCAGGGGAGTCCAAAGCCCCTGCGCAAAGTGGACCCCGCAGTGGGCTCCCCAGCCCCTCAGACTGGCATCCGTCAGCAGCGGAATCCATTCCGGCTGTTCCAGTGGCTGACCGGCCGCCAGGGACGATGGGCGCAGCCACCAACGAAGAGAGTGCCGCACCTTGCTCGGGCAAAGAAGACGCTTGTTCAAGGAATCCCGCTGATGCGACCAACGACGGAGCAAAGCCCTCTGAAGAGGACGCATATGAAATCGAGCCCACGGCACGGCTTCCAGGGTCGCTGCCATGGTGCCCAACACCCGTAGATAATCCCACACTGATGGCGCCGACACCGACAGAAAGCGCCGCACAAGGGCCCGCAAGCCCTCGGCCCTCAGGCACGGGAGAAACACGCGGCCCTCCGTGTCGAACCGGACACCCAAGTATTCGAGGTCCTGAGACGGCAGCAGCCGGCTTTTGGTCGGGTTGATCACCCAACCCAGGTCTTGCAAGAACCGAACTACGCGGTCCGTTACCCGGCAGCTTTCCTCTGCGGACTTGGCCCGGATCAACCAATCGTCCAGTTAAGGATGGACCAGGATCCCTTCCTTGCGCAACGCCGCCGCCACCACCACCATAATCTTGGTGAACGTCCGCGGCGCCGTTGCCAAGCCGAACGGCAACGCCTGAAACTGATAATGCCCCCAAGGAAGGGCGAATCGCAAACAACGCTGGTGAGCCTCTCGAATGGGAATGTGCAAATACGCTTTCGAGAGACGTCAAGAACTCGCCTTGCCGCACCGCCACTATGACGGAGCGCAGCGTTTCCATCCGAAAGTGTGGCACCCTTAAGCATCGATTCACGCCTTTCAAGTCGAGAATGGGCCGCAGCTTGCCGTCCTTCTTGGGCACCACGAAATAAATGGAGTAGCGACCCATGCCGTATTCGGCTCTGGGGACCTGCACCACGGCGCTCAACCGCATCAGCCGTTGCAAGGTTTCGCGAACGGCCACCGTTTTCTGGGGACCCCTGCAAGGAGACAGCACAAAGGAATCCCGAACGGGCCGCGCAAACTCCAGGTCGTATCCGAACTGAATGATCTCTAACACCCACTGATCAGAAGTGATGAGGGCCCAGGCGGGGAGAAACTCCCGAAGCCTCCTGCCTATGAGAGGTTCCCCCGCCGAGACCCGCCTCGCTTCATTGGGGCTTCCGCGTTGCGGACCCCGGGTTACCAGAGAAGCCTCTGTTCGCTCCCCGAAACCCACGAAAGCCCTGGCCTCTGGAAGAGAACCTCCCGCGCTGAAAAGCACCGGTACGGCCCGAGCGCAATTTCCAAAAGTCCCGAAACTGACCACGACCGCTTTGGCCGGGCTTGGGCGGCTTCGGCTTGTCCTCCGGCAGGCGACCCGCCTTGGACTCACCGAGATCCTTCACCAACTTATCCAAATCCTCACCAAACAGCAACCCACCCTTAAAGGGAAGCTTGCTGAGGCGGGACTTGGAAGAACCGTCCGCCGCCCAATTGCGAAGCCACAAGGACCGTCGCGCAGCCACCACGGAACCCGTGCTATTGGCTAGCGCCCTAATCAGATCATAGTGGACGTCGGCGAGGAAAGCCGCCCCGGACTCCAAGCGATCCAGCTCCTTTAGCTCCTCCGGAGCAACGTGCGACGATTGGCGAAGTCTTTGCGCCCAGCGCAAACACGCCCGGGCCACCCAAGCTCCGCAAACGGAGGCCTGAAGCGAAACAGAATCCGCTTCAAAAACCTGCTTTAAAAGGCCATCAATCCTACGGTCCTGTGCATCCTTCATAAGAACATAAGAACATAAGAAATGCCATACTGGGTCAGACCAAGGTCCATCAAGCCCAGTATCCTGTTTCCAACAGTGGCCAATCTAGGTCATACGTACCTAGCAGTTTCCCCAAAAGACACAGGTTCTGCAGTGCTTGTACTAGGCCAAGCATTGATATCCTGGGTCCCTTTTTAATAGTGGTTTATGGACCTTTCCTCCAGGAACTTGTCCAAACCTCTTTTAAACCCAGCTATACTAACAGCCCTTACCACATCCTCCGGTAACAGATTCCAGAGTTTGATTACACGTTGAGAGAAGAAATATTTTCTCCTATTTGTCTTAAATAGTTTACCCTGTAGCTTCATTACATGCCCCCTAGTCCTTCTATATTCTGATAGCGTAAACAATTTATCCACGTTTATCCGTTCCACTCCATTCATTAATTTATACACCTCTATCATATCTCCCCTCAGCCGCCTCTTTTCTAGGTTAAAGAGCCCTAACCTTTTTAGCCTCTCTTCATAGGAGTAGCCTTCCATCCCCTTCACCAATTTGGTGGCTCTTCTCTGTACTTTTTCTAATAACTCTATGTCCTTTTTAAGATACGGTGACCAGAATTGCACACAATATTCAAGGTGCGGTCGTACCATGGAGCGATACAGAGGCATTATAATATCCTTTGTTTTATTCTCCATCCCTTTCCTTATGATACCTAGCATTCTATTTGCTTTCTTGGCCGCCGCTGCACACTGGGCGGAGGGTTTTAACATGTTATCCACGATGACTCCTAAATCTTTTTCCTGGGTGGTGGTTTCTAATGTGGAGCCTTGCATCTTGTAACTATAGTGTGGGTTGTTCTTTCCTAGGTGCATAACTTTGCACTTGTCCACATTAAATTTCATCTGCCATTTGGATGCCCAGTCTTCCAATTTATCCAGATCCTCCTGCAGTTTTCCACAATCCTCTTGGGTTTTAACAACTTTAAACAGTTTTGTGTCATCTGCAAATTTGATTACCTCACTAGTTATTCCCTTTTCCAGGTCATTTATGAATATGTCAAAAAGTAGCGGACCCAGTACAGATCCCTGGGGTACTCCACTATTCACCTTTTTCCATTGGGAATATTGGCCATTTAGCCCTACCCTCTGCTTTCTATCTTTTAACCAGTTCCCGATCCACAATAGTACACTGCCTTCTATCCCATGACTTTTTAGCTTCGCCAAAAGTCTCTGATGGGGGACCTTGTCAAAAGCTTTCTGAAAGTCCAGATACACTATATCAACCGACTCACCTTTGTCTACCTGTTTATGCACACCTTCAAAAAAACAGATCAGATTAGTAAGACAAGATCTTCCTTGTCTAAAGCCATGTTGGCTGTCTCCCATTAGGCCATGACTATCTACATGCTGTGTAATTTTGTTCTTTATGATGGCTTCTACCATTTTCCCTGGTACTGACGTCAGGCTCACCGGTCTGTAATTTCCCGGGTCACCCCTGGAACCCTTTTTAAAAATTGGTGTTACGTTGGCGACCCTCCAATCTTCAGGTATTACAGATGATTTTAATGAAAGTTCACAGATTACCAATAACAGGTCTGCAATCTCATATTTCAGTTCTTTCAACACTCTGGGATGTATACCATCCGGTCCAGGTGATTTGCTACTATTCAGTTTATCAAATAGTTGTAATATATCTTCCCGGTGTAGTGATATTTCTCTCAATTCCTCTGCAGTATCACCTTTAAATACCACTTCAGTCTTGGGTAACACCCCTACATCTTCCTCAGTAAAGACCGAAGCAAGGAATTCATTCAGTCTCTCTGCTATAGCCTTGTCTCCTCTTACTGCCCCTTTTACCCCTCTATCATCTAATGGTCCAATTGACTCTCTCACAGGCCTTTTGCTACGAATGTACTTGAAAAAGTCTTTATTTCGTGTTTTTGCTTCCGTAGCAAGTTTCTTCTCAAATTCCCGCTTTGCCTGCCTTATCAATGCTTTGCATTTAACTTGCCAGTGCTTGTGCTGTTTCCAGTTTTCATCATTTGGCTCTTTTTTCCATTTTCTGAAGGTTGCTCTTTTGGCAGCAACAGCCTCTCTGACCTCACCTTTAAACCATGCTGGCAGTTTTTTGGACTTTCTTCCACTTTTCTTAATGCGTGGAATACAGCTGGTCTGGGCTTCGAGGATAGTATTTTTAAATAACACCCAAGCTTGCTGTAAGTCTTTAACCTTTGGAACTGCTCCTTTTAGTTTTTTTCCGAACTATATTCCTCATTCTATCATAGTCACCCTTTTGAAAGTTAAAAGGTAGTACTGTGGATTCCTTTACTATCTGTCCTCCACTGATTAAATCAAACATGATCATACTATGATCACTATTGCCAAGTGGTCCCAACACCCTTATTTCTTGCACCAGATCTGGCGTTCCATTAAGGACTAGGTCCAGTATGGCTTCCCCTCTGGTCGGTTCATGAACCAGCTGCTCCAAGAAGCAGTCATTTATTTCATCTAGAAACTTTATCTCTTTAGCTTGTCCTGCTGTGACACTGTCCCAGTCGATACCGGGGTAATTGAAATCACCCATTATTACTACTCTGTTGTGGCTTTTGTTAGCTTCCTTGATTTCTTTGAGCATTTCATCATTCATTTGTTCATTCTGGCCAGGTGGTCGATAGTATACTCCCACTGCCATCACCTTCCCCTTCATAAATGGAATTTCAATCCATAGAGATTCTACAGCATATTTTGTTCCCTGCAAAACTTTAATCCTTTCTGACTCAATGCCCTCTCTAACATAGAGCGCAACCCCTCCACCAATTTGTTCAGCTCTATCATTACGATATAGTTTGTATCCAGGTATCACAGTGTCCCACTGGTTATCCTCCTTCCACCATGTCTCTGAGAGTGCAATCATATCTAACCTCTCATTTAATGCTATATATTCTAATTCTCCCATCTTATTGTTTAGACTTCTAGCATTGGCATACAAGCATTTTAGAGACTGTATTTTATTAATATTAATCTGGCTATTGGTAGGCATGGGTAATTGGGAATCTTTATGCTCTGTCTGCTCCTTACTCAAGGGCATTTGGGCTACTATACTCCCTTTTGGAACCTCACTGCTTTTGGTAGTATCCTTCAAGGATACCTTTGTCCGAACCGTGCGCTCCTGGGTGACTGTCGGCTTTCCCCTATTTTCTAGTTTAAAAGCTTCTCTCTCTCTTTTTTAAAGGTTAATGCCAGCAGTCTGGTCCCATCCTGATTAAGGTGAAGCCCATCCCTTCGGAAGAGCCCCCCCTTTCCCCAGAATGTTCCCCAGTTCCTAACAAATCCAAAACCCTCATCCTTGCACCATTGTCTCATCCACGCATTGAGACTCCGGAGCTCTGCCTGTCTTTTGGGTCCTGCACGTGGAACAGGAAGCATTTCGGAGAACGCTATCCTGGAAGTTCTGGATTTCAACTTCCTACCTAAAAGCTTAAATTTAGCCTCCAGAACTTCCCTACCACATTTTCCTATGTCATTGGTACCAACATGTACCAAGACAGCAGACTCCCCCCCAGCACTATCTATGATCCTATCTAGGCGGTGCGTGAGATCTGCTACCTTCGCACCAGGCAGGCATGTTACCAGGCGATCCTCACGTCCACCAGCCACCCAGCTATCTACATTCCTAATGATTGAATCACCAACTATAACAGCTGTCCTGACCCTCCCCTCATGGGGACATGGCCCTGGAGAAACGTCCTCGGTGCGAGAGGGTTTTACATCACCTGGAGGACAGGTCCTAGTTACAGGATCACTTCCTGCCACACCAGGGTGATGCTCTCCTGTCACGTGACCTCTCTCCTCCATGGCAACAGGGATGCTGCCAGACTGGAGGTGGGACTTCAGGACTATATCCCTGTAGGTCTCGTCCATGTACTTCTCTGTCTTTCTTATGTCTTCCAGGTCTGCTACTCTAGCCTCTAGAGAACGGACTCGTTTCCCTGAGAGCAAAGAGCTCCCTGCACTTAGTGCATATGTAGGACCTCTCACCAACTGGGAGATAATCATACATGTGACACTCGATGCAAAAGACTGGAGAACTCCCATCTCGTTGCTGGACCTCTGACTGCATCTTAGTTTAAAGCTTGTGTTTAGGTCTTTTAATTCGGTATATAATAAGGATTGGTGTAGATGCTTATACTAATAAAAGTGTATCTAATACCCCTAATACACCCTGTGTACCTGAAGCTAATTAATCACAGGTCTTCTGTGTATGACTGATTTGGATTAAGAGCTGCACCTGAGAGCAGCCCCTTTCCTCTAAGATGTCCAAGTACCTATAAAACTACAAGTTCCCCAGGGGTGGGTGGGTGCTGGGGAGGGAGGGGGGGAGATAAGTCCTATTAAAGAGGGCAGTTACAAGGTACCCTGTCCTGAACCCTCAGCAGGGGGATGGGGGTACCACACAAAGCACAGTTGAGAGAGGCAAGGTAAGTACAGCTGAGAAGGCTGAAACTTGCACACCACTAAGACAAACACTAAATAATTAAACAAACAACAGTTAGACAAACAGTAAATAATTAAATAAACAGCTAGAACTCACAGTAAGATGTCCCAGGAGGCAAAAATCCACTCACTAGCAGAGCTCTGTAAAAGTTCAGCCTTTCTCTGATCAGAGAAAAGCAAGGCCGCACTGCCTTCCAACGGAATCGTGGTCTTTTTCGTAACAGCGGAGACCACCGCGTCTATGCGCGGTGTTCTGAACTTCTCCTTAGAAGCATCCGCCAAGGGATATAAGCGAGAAAGTGTCCGAATGCCCCGCAGACCCGCTTCCGGCTTGTCCCATTCATCTTGAATCATCTTCTCCACCACACGGTGCAGCGGGAAGACCACCTGTGTCTGCCGAACCGCCTGGATAACAGGATCCTCCACGTCCTCCTCCGGCGCTGCTTGCGGCGTGAGATTCAAGATTTGCAATGTTTCCGCAATCAAGGCAGGCAACTCGTCCCTGCGGAACACCCGAATGATCTTAGCCTGGTCCTCGGGCTGAGGAATCTCACCTTCTTCTAGGTCCTGGGACCCCTCATCAGGGTCCCAATCGGGATCGTCTGCCTCCTGCCAGGCCCTGTCCCCAGGCTCGGCCATCTTTGCCCGTTTCGGGACTGGGGGGTCCGCGCCCAACCCCCCCCCCCCCTCCGCCAGCAACGGCGGAGGAGGGGCCACCGGTGACCCCGAACGTGGTCTCTTACCTTGCTGCCGCAAGCAGAACGCTTTATGCATCAGGAGCACAAACTCCGGACTAAAGACCCCGATGCCGGACTCCTGATCTGAGAGAAGTCCCCCAGAGGGACCTGCTACCTCCTCCGACCCCACCTCTGGCGTCAAAATGTGCGCCGGGGCAGGCTCTACCACCACCGGCATGACCTGCGCCTCAGCTACCTCAGGGGTCTCCAGCTGCATCTCCACAGATGAGAGGGCAGCACAACCCCTGCACACACCTGTGTCGGCGACTGTGCCCCTTCGAGTGCCACAGACGAGGCACTGAGGCCTGGTAGCCATCAGCAGAAACTAATAGGTAACTGCTCCCAGGAAGCAAACTGTCCTGCACAGAACAAAACTATCAGAAGCACCCACCAGGCCTTCGAGTATATATGCTGTCTGAAGAAGAGAAAGTGCCAACAGAAGCACTTCCCTCAACCCCCCCCCCCCCCGCGATCGCAAAGGGCCGAGCGAGGGAGCAAAATAACAAAGGAAATGAAAAGAAAATCAAAAGGCACCCGCAACGAAAAATAAACGAAAGCAAAGGGACACAAACGAACTCAAAGAAAATCGCTAACAGAAATGAAAACAGCCGCCACACAGCAAAAATGGCCGCCGCACAGCAAAACAAAAGGGCGCCAA
The DNA here is from genome assembly GCA_033557465.1 of Ichthyophis bannanicus. Taxonomy (NCBI): domain Eukaryota; kingdom Metazoa; phylum Chordata; class Amphibia; order Gymnophiona; family Ichthyophiidae; genus Ichthyophis; species Ichthyophis bannanicus. The sequence continues at coordinate 924,201,767 of CM066034.1, forward strand.
AATCCCGACGCTCCTCAGCGCCGGCTAAACTGAACGGCCTGGCTAATTGAGCTGCCGGATGTCGGCGAAAACACTTACCGCACCGGACAGGACATCTGCACAGAGCGTTGCAGATAGCAGGAACCCCGGGCCCCGACAGAAGTGTATCACCGCAGCGATGCAGCCGCGGGACACAGATACCTCAGAAGTGTGTGCACCGTCTCAGGGAAGGACTCACCCCCGTATAGTCAGGGAGGTGAGGCTTCCGGGCCCAACGGGATAGGGGAGAGGACTCGTACTGGCCTGAGTCAGAACCCCCGAGGAAGAGAAAACCCAGACCTGACTCTGGCAGGGGGTAAGAAAGCCTCCCTTCCTCCTGTAAGAAACAGCCTGAATACAGGCCTGTACTGCTGTGTTTCTTGTTCTTTGTTTTGTTTTGTTTTTTTAAACCACAGCAGCCTAAAACCCAAATCCGACCATTAACTACGCTAAACCCTTATTGCTCCTTATCTATTCCTCCAAAGAGCCTCTCCCTAAGGCTCGTCAATTCCTCCTGCTGCAAGGAGACTGGTTACACTGGGATGCGAGTGGGAGTGCAGCAGGCTATATCCAGTGATGTCATTGTTCTGACATACCAGTCTCCTAGCTGCAGGAGGAGATTGACAACCCAGAGGTAGAGGACTGAACTGGAGGAACGATAAGGAAATGTCTGCAATTAAGCAGATAGAGATATGTCCATAAGAACATTCACATGGGAGATGCGAAGAGGAAAGATTCATCTAACAAGAAAGTGGAACCTACTTGAGAAGATATATAATCTATTCCCCCTGGCTAAGATGGTGCAGGAATGCTATCCAGTGAAATAACCAGGAAGGTTGCGTGAAAAAACAGGGGATAATATCAGTCTGTAAACAGCAAGTCTAGAGTCATGTACAACTCTCGCATGGTAAATGGACAGAAAACGCATAGGATGAGATATCAGGTTGACCACTGGAGGGATACAAAGTGGTATCATGCGTTATGAGTTAAATATGTGCTGTCCATGAAGGAGTAGGGTACCATGAGGACAAGCTGCAAGGAAAAAAGAGCATATTTCTTGCACTGTTCCCTCTAAGCTGTGCGCGCGCACACACCTCGCCGAGCGAGCGCACATACTTTACAACAGAGTGCACAAAACTTACGGCTCTGATTCTGATAGAAAACACAGACATCTTAAAATTTAAAAGTTATGATTGTAATTACTAGAAATTTCCCACTTCATTTAGTAAATAGAAATTACACTTACCTGGTAATTGTCGTTCCTTGAGTTACGACAGTTTAGTCCTCTACTTCTGGGTTGTGCACCTCTTCCTGCAGCTAGGAGACTGGGCATGTCAAAGTCGTGACATCACTGGATATAGCCTGCTGGTATCTCCCATCAGCCTCCAGTGTACTATTGACAAAGCAAACTCAAAGGAACAACAAATAAGTAACTATACCATAACTTTAAATAACTCCCCATTCTTCAACCGGAGGAGCCTTTTAAACCGTATCCGTCTTATATTTTCTTTTCTCTCTTTTTTTTTTTTTTTTTACTTTACATTCATGTCCCCCCTATGCAAACACGTATCCTATACGATCACCTCGTTTAAATAAGAGAAAAGAAAGAACGAACGAACAGAGAGGGATGCTCACTGCGATCTAGAAACTGAAAGGATCTGTCTACTCCTTGAGATTGATGCTTCACTCCGCCTGAAAATAAACTCTGAAGAAATCACACTCCTGGGCGGGAATGAGGACTAAACTGTCGTAACTCAAGGAACGACAATTACCAGGTAAGTGTAATTTCTATTTCCTTATCGTTCCTCCAGTTTAGTCCTCTACTTCTGGGATGTAACAGAGCAGTAATCATTGGGAGGGACCTATCAAGCCAACTCACCACACTGCTGACCCAGAACAGGCTTCCTTTACTGCCAAAACATTTAGGCAGTAGTGGTTACTGAGGAAATGGAGACGACCTGGAAGCTGCTCTACAAATCCCTCCTGGTGGAATGACACGGTGATTCACCCATGAAGCCGCTTGTGCCCTGGTAGCAAGAGTCAGAAAGCACCCCGGAATCATACAACCTCGCCAGCAGAAAGCTGAGGCAACCACCGCCTTAACTCAGTGCGAAATGGCCGCCTTCGCTGCTGCTTCCCCTTTGTGGGGACCTCCAACCAGCACACAAAAACAAAGAAAGGAACATCGCACCCTGCATGTAATGTTTCCTATCGGTGTAAGCTACGAATAAAAACCTCCCCCTTCCAGAAAAACCAAGAACTGGAAGAGAAACCAATAGGCTCAGGAGAAAAATCAGAAAACCACCTTTTGGAAGGACGACAGGACTGCTCGCAAACACCACCCTCTATCCAGAAAGGGTGAAAACGGCTCATTAGATGACAATGCCTGAAACTCCGAAACTTGTCGCACCGAACAATGAGCTATCAAAGCCACTGTCTATAACAGCAAATCCTTTACCGACGCCTGGAGTAAAGAATCAAAGGACTCTTTAGCTAACGCCTCTAAGGCCCAATCGGGATCCCCCGGCAGCACCCGAACTCTCCTTGAGTAGCGCAGTCGGAACCCAACTTAAGGAAACGCTACACATCGATCCGAACACCTAGCGCTATTCCCTTCACAGACTCCTACAGCCGGAAACAGTCGCCCGCTGGATCCTCTAAGGAACTGGCCGCTAGTTCCTTCAGACACTGTCTTGCAGAGAACTCAGACCAAGGATACAGACACCTTCATCGCCCGGATTTGCCACCGTGAACAGCAGCCTTCCAAAAGGCGCTAAGCATGGACCTACGTAGCAGAAGCAGCCTGCCTCCTTGCTCTCAACAAGATGGCGAAGACTGCCGCAGAATAACCCTTCTACTTGGGCCCCGCCCATACAAAGGCCAAACCGTAGGCGGGCACAGATCCACCTGAGACATTCGTCACGGACCTAGCCGCAGCAGAACGTCCGCTACCGACAACTTCTAGGAAAAGCCTGTCGAGTAGATGAATGAGAAAAGCCTAGTACGGCCGTCTCGCCCACCGGGCGCTACCAAGAGCGCCTTTCTCCGAAAGCCCCGATACGCCAACTAGTTGCCCTATGAGAGACCACGGGGAAAGGACAAGACAGACTTAATGGGAGCTTACTGACCCTCGACTGGGACGAACCATCAGCTGCCCCATTCCTCCACCAGAGAGACCTCTGGGTGAACCCCAAGGAAGCCAATAATATTAGCTAGCGCTTGAATCAAGCCATAATGCACATTTGCCCCATAAAGCAAATCAGGCTGTAGTCGATTCAACTCCCTGATCCTTTCCTGTTCCAGGCGAGTAGACTGCCGTAACACTGCGACCAGCGGAAGCATGCGCTCGCCTCCCCAGGCTCCAAAAATGGGAGCTTGTAAGGCCAGAGCAATGCCCCCAACGATCGCTTCAGTGAACCATCTACTTTCCCATCTTGCGATAAAGAAGATTGCTAGGGCTCTGTTCCATACAGTGAGTCCGCACACCCTGGAAGTGCAAGGTGTGCACCCAGCCACGTGGTACCCAGGCGTGCCCCTGCTTAGCCTCAAAATGTCAATCAAGAGCAGGCGAATTCAGGACAGCTGAATACTTTATTTTCCTTCCTTCTTTATTTATTTATTTTTATTATTTATTTTTTTTTTTTTTTTTACAAAGACACCTCTAAACCAAAAATGCCTTCAGCATATGTTGAGACGCTCTTTCCGTGCCAACAATATGAAGTAGAAAGAACTCCCAAACACAGGCATACTAATCCACGGCCATCCTGCTAGAGTAACGCCCCATTCCGTCTGACTGCACAAAGATGGACTTTATATTTTAAGTTCAACTAGCACCTGGTGATATGAAATACAGCTCTCATTCTGCAGTGGCAATTGAGTCAGCAATAAAGAAGCCGAGAAACTGCAGACAAGTTCCCATTATACCACCTGGTAAAGACTCCACTTTTAGACCACTGAAGCAAAAAAAGCAAGCGAGCGTGCCTTGTGCCCTGCCAGCAGCTGATCGAATTGAAGGGATTCAGTGTATGCAGGGCATTGTCCAGAGAACGCAAGGCCCCTCCTCCAGGCTGACTCCACATTCACAGTCTAAACCGGCAGTCACCTTGGCTGATGCCGATCAGCGCAGAACCCATCCTGTAAGCCCAGCATATGACGTATGCCTACTAGAGTGAGCCGCTGCCATTGCTGCTAGAGAACTAGCCTAGCTGTTCTGGCCCCCCATTAAGGCATTCACTGAACACTAGCAGAGACTCTCCGTACTGGAGAACCTCTGATAAATGGAATGGGAGCATAGATAGCTCCAAAGGCCAGAGTTATATTTCGCAATCCCTCTCCGCTGAGCTATCTTTTCCATATGTAAAATTAAACCCCATATAGCCAAAATTAAGACATTGCCAAATTATAAGATTTTACGGTAGATTTGTAAAGTCAAACTAAACGGGAACATTTTCCATTAAGAAACCACACAACTATAAAATTCTTCCCATGACATAATGCTTATGGCAGAGCATTCCACATCTGTGGACTGGCCATGGCGCTCACCCAAGCACCTGTTACAACTGTCCAAGAGAGTTATCACCATAATTCCTTTTGACCTGAATAGGTTTACAGCAGAACATAGCGCTATATCACAGCAGCTAAGCCAAAATATTATCCTACCATATAAATCGACTTTAACGCTGTATAGGACTTTCTATGGATAGCGGAAGGAGATTCTGGTAAATCAACATAGCTATGCCCTTTTTTTTTTTTTTTTTTTAAATTGGACTCCAAAAACCAAGTTTCCGCCAACTCCAATGAAATCAAAGCAGATCCGCTAAAATTACCCAAACTGCTACTATAGCTTTGCAAGAAGCTACCAGCCACCGCTGCACCCAGTGGTCCTTCCCCCCTTATCCTGGGAGATTCTGCATTGCAGGAGGCGTTGCCCACCCCCTGCCAGCCTACTGCATCTGCCAGGGAGCTGAAGAGCAAAATAGAAAGTACCCCTGGAAGCAAACAATGTCCCATCCTTGGGATCCAGGCGCAAAAGGTAAAAATCAAAAGTAAAATCAACAGTGTTAGCTAAAAATGAACAAGGCTCTCTCTCACTAAAGCGAGTTTTTTTTCTTTTTGAAATCCCACCGAAGTCCATGGGACCCAAGCTTTCGAACACAACCCCTGACGCTGTGCATTAACCGCAACCAGAGAAATGAAATGAAACCCTGCTCTAGTAATAGATGAGAATTTCTTGGGAAGGGCCTGCTAAGTGTTGCTATGAAACCCACAAGCACCTCACCAGGCCTCCCTGCAGTCAGAGAAATAGCAGTGGGATACACCGACCACCTTGCAAATGGAGGTCTGAGAGGTTGTTGCCTGTGTGAACCTGATGAGTAATATGATATTGTATGGTACCACTCACCCTCAGGGATGGGGGCACTGAATACTTTATGTGATTCATGAGCAGCGCTGTCATTTGGTGGCCTTTAGGGCAGCAGAGCCCGACCAATGATACAGAAATTAAGAGCTTTAAATCTTGGTCATATAAACTGGATTCTCAGACCTTACATCACATCACCGAGGCTCTGTGGTGATTTCTTTCCTGATCTGCAGATAATGGCTGCCTGCACAGTCATAGAAAGGCACTATTGAGTGTACCAGCTGCCCTCTGGTGGCCATAGACCGTAGCACAGGCACTTCCCGGTTGGCAGTTTAACTGTCAGTCTATTTTTGTACATTCTAAGGTTTGCTAAACCTGTCCCTGTGAATTTTGGGCAACTTTCACTATAGACTACATAAAGGCACACTTCTAGGCTTTCCTTCCTGCAAACTACAAGTTAGGGCTTTGCCCTTGAAACTAAAAGCTGGCAATTTGCCTAATATCCTGGGCCTGAACAGATGCTCCTCAGAGACATGATTAGGAGGGAAAGAACATGTGGTATCAGGGATCAATGCCAAAACTGCTGTCCTGTTTTTAAGTTTATTCTTATTTATTCTATAAAGAGGATTGACAACAGTCCCCCCTTAATGCTGAGGAACCCCCTGGCCTAAAAAAAAAAAAACTACAAACAAAAGAAAGAAACAAACACTAGGCCCAAAAATTTAGCTATTCTGCCTGTTTTCCTCACGCAGGCAACTTTCGCGACACGGTCCAAATACCTAGAGAGGAAATGGCCGCCCCTTCGCCAATGAATTTTGGCGCCAAGAACAGCCGCCGCTGCAAAAATGAGGCTTCAGCAGACCAACAGAGCCCGAAGGCCTTACCTGCAGGGCCAAAAGCCACACAGCCTGCTCCTACCTCCTTGAATTCCTCCGATCCTCAAGCTGCGCTGATGTGCCTGGCAGCCGCAGCGAGGATCGCTCAGCCGGTTCCACAGAGTAAAATTAAAATCCCGCAGCAACGGAGAGGCTCCGTCTCACACAGCTTCAGTGTGGCTGTACGGGTCCCGGAGCTTTCTCCCGTACAGTCCAGGGAGAGAGATCTGCACCGGCAAATGCCTGCAGCAAGTGAAAATCACTGACAAGGAGGGAAGGCGAGAACTGCTACTAATTTAAAGAACCAGGCTCAAATTTAAAATTACTGTAAATAAGGAAATTTGCTCCTAACTAAAGGGAACTAATCCCCGATTGTCAATTAACCAAAGGTAACTGAATTAAAAGTAAAATTAAAAGTAAATGAAAGGTAAAAATCAAACGTAAAATCAGAATTTGTCACACTAAATGCTCCTATCTGTTCCCCCCCCCAAGTGAGCCCAGAAGCTAGGGCTCACTATGTCCTCCTGCTGCAAGGAGACTGGACACATTGGAGGCTGATGGGAGATACCAGCAGGCTATATCCAGTGATGTCACGACTTTGACATGCCCAGTCTCCTAGCTGCAGGAAGAGGTGCACAACCCAGAAGTAGAGGACTAAACTGGAGGAACGATAAGGAATCATCTATTTTCATTTAATTTGATTAAAATCAATGTGGTGTACATACTGTATTCTGACGTGTAGTCAAATTTTAAAGTATATAACTCCGAGTGTCATTATGTGGCGCACAAAAATTTAACCTTCCTTCAAAAGCTGCACACAGCTGATATTTTATGCGCACACAGCCTACAGAAAATTAGAGGGAACATTGATTCCTTGTAGGAATTGGAGAACTCTTTAGACGTTCACGCAGAAAAGGCTTATGTCCTGTATTATAAAAGGAGATAGTAGAGTGTGAAGAACCCTCACAGTCATGGAAAATGACTGAGGAAGCTTTTTCCCAACCATATAGGATAGTCATTAGAGACAAAACCCCATGCTCTCTAGCAAGGGCCCATAGTAGAAAGCTTCTCTGTAAGACTGCAGAGAGCATTATGCAGGAGAATTGGGAAATAAAACTGGCTGTTGGAGAAAACCAACTGCCACGTTAACTATGCTGCCAAATCCAAAGGAATTGGGGATGGCAAGAAAAGAAGATAGTGTGATAAGCCTGAAGTGATAAGGATTATCCAAGACAGATGGAAGCACTATCTTGGAATCACTACTAAGGCCAGACTAGAAGTAGTGGAAGACAAGACTGGAAACTTGTGGAAAAGTACCAGTAGTCCAATCACTGGAACTCCTGCATGGGCAGCTACTGAATAAGACAGCAGAGAATCTGTGTGTAAAACAGAGAGGACAGAAAAAGAGGAGAAATTCCTGTCCCTGTCTGATGAGCTGCCCAGACAAAAGAAGGGAGTTTATTCAAGAGAAAAAACTCCACACTGGAATGAAAGAAATGACTAGAAAGGCTAAAGAAGCCCTGCAGTGGTATGGTACCACCCTTTCAGGGGAAACCCTGGATAAAAGGGTAGAGACAGGAGCTGAAGGGTGACTTACCATATGGTAAGTCTGTGGAAGGAAGATATTCATGTTGGAACAGAAACTATCATGGCATAGCTGTTAAACCTCTCTTCTTGGTAAGAGGAGAAACCTGTGACCCATAGATAGGAATATCCTGACAGCTCATCATACCTAGAAGCAACTGGATATCCTGAGAATAGGAATCCCTATGTAGAGTTTTGAATGAAAAAACAGTGAAAAACCTCTGTTGAAAAGAAGTTAACTGTAGGTTATAAGGAGATTAAGCAGAACCCCATGGTTGCTGTGTTTATTCAGCCTGGCCAGAGTTTGGATTCTTCAGACCAGGACGTGGCTTCCCTTGCTTGGGAAACATCTGAATGATGGGCAGGAGAAGAGTAAAACCTCTTTCTCCTAGGGAAAGAAGGTTTGGTAGGGCATTTCCTGCCTACTGGGAAAGGAGAAGGCTTAGGATCACCTTCAGAAACAGGGAAGTCAGTGGAGCACTGAGCAACCTGATGTAAAGACTCCTTATTGAAGAGATTTTCTCCAGTGCAAGGAGTATTACCCAGTCTTTGTTGCGCCCATTTATTCAAGTCTGAAGCTTGGAGCCAGGCTCTACGACGTGCCCCTATGGCTATAGCAGAGGTTCTGCTAACAGACTCAAAAGAGTCTAGGGAAGCACGAGAAAGAAACCAAGAGATATTTTGGCTATCACTAAGAAGTAAGGAATAGTCTGCAGCCTTGGGTTCTGATAGAAAAGGAGTCAAAAGAGAGAATTTCTTTGAGACCTCCTGAAGGGATAGACTCATATAAAAAAAAAGAAGAGAGAATCCTTGTTGCCAGCATAGATGTTTGGAAGGTTTGACGTCCAAAGGCATCCAGTGTTCTAGATTCACGACCTGGCGGGTAAGAAGAATGCTTCTTCTTGCTTTTTACCTTCCTCATTGCTGATTCCACTACAATGAAATGATGGGGAAGTTGAGTCTTTTGAAACCCTGGAGAGGGGGGCACCTGATATTGAAGATCAGTTGCTCTAGGTGGTGAGGAAACCCTTAAAGGTGTTTCCCACATTCTTAGAAGATCCTGCAAGGAATGATGTAAAGGAAGCATTATATTTTCCTTTTCTCCAGAACAAAGAGCCTTGAGCAGGATCATAGCCAGGGGTAGGAATAGCAAGGGATGTTGCTATGTCCAGGAGAAAATTTTGAAAAGGATCTCCAACAGAAACCATCCCTGGACAGGCTAGATCTGAAGAACTAGCCTGGGCACCGGAGTAGGCACTTGCCCGGTGCAAAAAAGGATCCCTAAGGGATGGATGCTGGTACTGGAGGTCATGACGTGAGACAGTCAGTACTGCATCATCCATGCCAGGTATCGACTCCAAACTAGGTATAGAAAGGAGCGACTCTGGTGAAAGAAGCATGGAAGGAGCTGACCCCGATGCTACTGCAGGTATCGGTACCAGTACCGATACTGGTAGCTGTGCCGGAATCGAAAACGATACCGACATCGAAGCAGTCATCGGAGGCTGCTCAAGTGGTACCGAGGAAACCGAAGGCCTTTGGTAATTACCCTCGGTACCGAGCATCCGGAACCGGTAAGCGTCGGTACCGAGACGTGTCGGTACCCAGTCTTCTAGACTAGAGATCGATTCTAGACTCGGCATCGAAGGAAGCGAGTCTATCGATGCATGTCTAGAGGGTACCGACGTCGGTGGTAGTATCGGCGTAGATGCCAATACTGGAAAGTCAATCTGGGGCGTATCGAACGGTCCCGAAGGTACCGAGAAAGCTAGATGACGATCCCTGGTGAGGAGTGAATCGCTCAACACCAGTGCTGATGCCGGGGTATCGGTACCGCTCAAAGCGGATGCCACCACCGAGCATGGCTCAGGTATGTTCTGTGAGGGGTGAGCCCCAGGAACAACCTGAAACCCCTGATAGGCTTTGGAGGCCGAAGACTCCCGCCGGTGTTTTGAAGCCAATGGACCCTTGAGGGCAAGGCCGGAGCCGTCATGCTGTGCATGAGACTTACCACTCAAGGGTTGGCTAGTCTTAACAGACAGTTTGTGGTTTACCTGATCCTGTGGAGAAGAAGAAACGGTCGGTGCCCTGACACTGGAAGGCAACACGGTATCGAGGGAAACTCGAAATGGAAAATCTCTGCTCACAATATTGTAGCCTAATGGCTCCAGAGGAAAATGGTCAGGACCCAAACAGGTTAGACACCAGTTCTTGGAGTCTAAAAACAAAAAACTGTACCGCCACAGCTTAGGCATTTCTTAGGAAAAGAAGGTGGCGGCTCCATAATGGAGAGGCCTAGAAGGCCCAAAAAGTTTAAGACAGAAACTGAGGGAAAAAAATTCCCCGAATTTAAGAAAAAGAAAAAACACCGGCGGTACCGGTGGAGTCGGGGAGACAGCCGCGACCACAAGAAAACAAGAATTAAAGAAAAAAATTTTCTGCGGTGACAGGAGGACGTCCTGCCGGCTCCGCGGAAAAATGAAAACTGAGGAGAGACAGTTGGAAAGGCGGGAAGGCAGCACGCAGGCGCTGAGGGATGCTCCCAAAAGCTTTCTGATTGGACGCTGGGGAGTGTTCCCGTGCAGGCTCCGTCGGTACCGACGTACCCATATGTGAAGACTCATTCCTGCTTGTTCCTGGAGATAACTAACTCTCCTGGTTAGGGAGAGCACAAGAAAATCCTGCATACCCAGGAACAAGAAAAAAAGAAAAAGGGAACAAGAGAATAAAAAAAACCAGGACGTCAAGGTATCAGCAGTTCCAGAAACCGAGAACATGACGGTACACGACCAGATGAAAAATAAAGTTAAAACAGATATAAAATAGACCAGCTGTATCAGGGTACAGATGAAGACATCCGATGGGCTCCGTGGAAAAAAGACGACTAAGACAGGATGGCACCCTTGGGTGTGACCATGCATACATGGCGTAACTCCCAAAGGTTTTCTTTGAAAGCTGGGGAGTGATTACCACATAGCTCTGTTGGTGCAGACATCATCCATATGTGAGGGCTGACTTCCTGCTTGTTCCCAGAAAAATAGCAGATACAATCCAAGCACAGCGCAGTAGATCAGAGGCGGATCCTGGACCGGCCAAAATGGACTCAAGAAAAGGAAATTATCTGGTAAGTAAAATGCCATCTTCCATATTGTCCTGTTAGGCCAGCCCAGACAAGTGTCATGTACTAAAGCTACACCTCTCTTGATCGGGACCACCAGAAGGTCAAGCCTACAACCAAGACAAAAAAATCTGTCCAACTTTCAGAAGGCATTAACCTTAAGGTGTCTAAGTAACACCCACCAAATGTCCACCAGATGGCCTTATCCCTCCTCTCATTACTCAAATTCACTCCAAATCACTCAAATTTTAATCTAGCAAACAAATAAGAGCTAATATTATAGTAGCTCTTATTTGCTTATCATAAAAACATAAATGCAACACTGGGTCAGACCAAGGTCCATCAAGCCCAGTATCCTGTTTCCAAGTGGCCAATCTAGGTCATACATACCTAGCAGTTTCCCCAAAAGACAAGTCCCACAATGCTTGTACTAGGTCAAGCATTGATATCCTGGGTCCCTTCTTAATAATGGTTTATGGACCTTTCCTCCAGGAACTTGTCCAAACCTTTTTTAAACCCAGCTACACTAACAGCCTTTACTACATCCTTCCCCTAGCATTGTTCCTTCAGGAACGAAAACAAGCAGACACCTGGATGCCTGGATGACATGGAGAACAAGACACTGCTTCAAGAAAAAAAGAAAAAAGTTCCGCAAGTACACGGTCTCTTCTGAAAAAGGACAGATAGGGAACTTAACACGACCACTCACACACAGCTCTGAGATATGTCACCATGCAGGCCGCAGCCAAAAGAGGGCAGGTGCAAGGGACCAAAAAAACAAAAACAAAAAAAACAGCGCGCATAGCCCTCCGCAAAGGCTCAAATGGCTCAGCCAACAAAGCCCGAAGAACCAAACAGAGCCCACAAAGGAACCACCAAGTACACAGGAGGGCATAGGTACTGAACTTCCCCATAGGAAGCAGGCCACATTTGGGTGCAAGGTCAGGAAAAGCGTAGTTACTCACCTGTAATAGGTGTTCTCCAGGGAAAGCAGGAATCAGTTCTCCCTTATGGGTTATGTTGGCACCGATGGAGCCCGAGCGGAGCAATTCCCCAGCTATCAAAGAAAACCTTTGGGATTGCTGCCATGCATGCATGGTCCTCTTCACACCCAAGTCAGATCCCTTAGCTCAAGCCCTCCCCAAGCAGATGGCAAGGGAAGGACAAAACTCAGCAACTCATTGGGGAGGGCGGGAAGGTCCCTAGAGAACACCTGTTATAGGTGAATAACTACGCATTCTCCAGGAACAAGCAGGAAGTCAGTCCTTACTTATGGGACTCCCTAGCTACAGGCTACTTAAACTGTAACCAAAACGCTTCAGTGAGGCCGTAAGGAGAAGCCGAAGCCTGAAGGAGCCCGAGTCCTCGGGGCAAAGCCCTCGGTAGCTGTGAAGAAGGGTCAGAGGGCAGGAGTTTCTTATACCCCAAACAGGGTTACGGAGCACAGCCTGGCCGAAGGCACTGTCCCGGCGGGACACCCTCTCCAGGCAGTAATGGGCAGCGACGGTGCTCGTGGAAGACCAGATCACCACCCGGCAGATGACCATCAGGGGCACAGAGCGCAGTGAGGCAACTGAGGCCATTGGCTCGGACCCTGTGTGCAGTGACTTGACGATCCAGAGAGATGCCCGCCTTTGCATGGGCGAAAGCGATGCAGTCCGCCACCCAAACTGAGTGGGTGCACTTGGTGACTGCTTGCCCTGGTCTATTGGGATCGTAGGCCACGAAAAGCCTCTCAGACTTGCAATGGGTCTGGATACGCTGCAAATAAGAGGCGAGGGCCCGTTTGCAGTCAAGGGTATTGACAGCCGTCAACGCTTGGTCAGTGTGGGGCCTCGGGAAGAAAGTCGGCAGCACTATCTCTTGGTTGAGATGGAAGTTCGAAACGACCTTAGGTAGGAACATAAGGTGGGTACGGACGACCACCCTGTTCTGATAGAACCTGGTGTAAGGGGCGACAGCCATGAGAGCCTGGAGCTCACTAACTCGGCGGGACAAGGTCAGTGCTACCAGAAAGGCCACCTTCCAGGACAGTTACCAGAGCAAACACGTCGCCATTGGCTCGAAGGGTGGATGGGTGAGCTGCGTGAGTACCACATTTAAATCCCATACTGCCGGAGATGGATGGATGGGTGGCTTGGATAGCAGAAGACCCTGCATGAAGCGGGAGACCAATGGCTGCCCTGAGAGGGGATTTCCCCTCGCTAGGGAGATAATTAGCCGAGATGGCACTCAAATGAACTCAGAGTTTGACTTCAGTCCTTCCCTGGAGAGGTGGAGGTGGTACTGGAGAACCCACTGAATAGGACATGAGAAGGGGTCGATCTGGCATTTGAGCACCAGATGGAGAAGCGTTTCCACTTAAAAGGTGTAAGCTCAGCTAGTGGAGTCCTTCCTCGAGGCAAAGAGGACATCCTTGACCTCCTACGGAAGAGCCAGAGAGGCTAGGGAGACTCGTTCAGCTGCCAGGCCGTGAGGGATAGGGAGGTTAGTTTCGGATGCAGCACCCGACCCTCCTCCTGTGTTAGCAGATCCCTGGCAGAGCCCAGGGGAACCGGAGGCTCCGGCTGACAGCTGGAGCAGGAGCGGGAACCAAGGTTCCCGGGGCCACAAGAATCAATGCCCTGTCCCGCTGAGCCTTGAACCCAGTCCTTGCAATGAGGGGTAAAGGCAGGAATGCATAGAGGAGACCGGAGGACCAGTCTAGGATAAATGCATCGGGGCCCTCCCTGCTCTGGTGTGGCACTGGCCCGCAAAAGCGGGGGAGCTGCATGTTCTGGGGACTGGTGAAGGGGTCTATCGCCGGAGTCCCAGAGCAGAGAAACAGCCAGTCTGTTACTCTGGGATTCAGTTGCCATTCGTGGGGACGGAGGATTCTGCTGAGTCTGTCCACCAGGCCATTCTCCTGACCTGGAAAGTATATCGCCCTGAGGAACATCCTCTGTCGGGCAGCGAAAGAACAGATGAGGACCGCTTCCCGGCAGAGGGAGCACAATCCCGTGCCTCCCTCCTTGATGTAGAACATCGCTACATGGTTGTTGGTCTGCACTAGGACCAACTTCCCGCAGAGGTTTTCCTCAAAAACCCTCAGGGCCCACCGAATGGCCCAGAGTTTGAGCTGGTTTATCTGCTGCTGAGACTCCCCGGGTGACCATTGCCCCTGCATGCAGAGTGGTCTGCAATGGCCTCCCCACCCTAACAGGGTGTCTGTCGACAGCACCACATCGTGCTGCAGGGCCTGGAATGGCAATCCCTGCAGGAGGATGTGAGGGTTTTGCCACCAGCTCAGGGACAAGCAGAGGTTGGGAAGGACCTTGACAGGGTCCTTGGTGTCCAAGGGACTGGCTCCGTTGGGCAAAGAGTCACCACTGAGCTGTCCGCATGTGCAGGCGGGCGTGAGGAACCACATGTATGGTCGAGGCCATGTGGCCCAGGAGACGTAGCATGAACCAAGCGGTGACCTAGTGAGTGCTTTGGACGCGAGCTGCCAGAGTTTGGAGGTGGGTGGAGCGATCCACCGGCAAGGCAGCGATAGCCTGAGTATCGAGGCATGCCCCGATGAACTCGAGAGCCTGCACTGGCTTGAGGTGAGACCGGGTAGTTGACCAAGAAACCCAAGCTCTCCAAGAGGAGGACAGTGCATGACATCGCTCACCGAGCCTCCTCAGCCAAGGAGCCCATAACGAGCCAGTCGAGGGAGGGAAAGACTGGTACACCCTGGTGCTGAAGTTAAGTGGTGACCACAACAAGGCACTTTCTGAAGACCCGTGGGGTGAACGCAAGGCCAAAGGGGAGCACCCTGTACTGGAAGTGCTCTCCCTGCATCCTGAAACAGATACTGCCTGTGTTGGGGGTGGATTAAGATGTGGGCATAAGCGTCCTTTAGATCTAAGAAGCATAGCCAGTTGCCATGCTGGAGTAAAACAACTGTATCAGGCCAATTTTTCTGAGTGATATATTGTCAAATATTAAAAGTCACTCAATACACATCATAAAGGTAAACACCATCCAAAGGGGTATCTTCTTGAAAAACTTAGAACATCTCAACCCACAGTGTGTGTATATAACACAAAACGAGAGAAGGTCTCAGACTTAGTGGCACTACATGTCAGGCTAAAATATAGCCAACTCTTGTGCCTATTTGCATCAATGACCTTCTCTCGCAAAAACATACACTGATGGAACATACTCTCAAAGACATAGTAAGCACAATAAAGTAGACAGAAAAAAAACTCATCTTCAATTCTCTCTGCAACAGTATATCCGCTACGTGCTTAACGCAGCTCTGCTCCTGTCAGTGTAACGATGAATCCCAGGCGCCACAATCGCGTTTCACTTATAACATTTCCTCAGGGGATTACCAGACTCAAAATTCTACAAAATATACAAACACACATAAAAACCAACCATGAGTGATGGAAAATGTTAATAGTATATATGGGAGTTTTACATCATATCAAACCAAATCTCCTTACCCAAACAGTAATAACTGCTACTTTCGTGTCCTACAAAATTCGGATCCTCTCAAACAACTCGATCCTCAAAAAACGCCACGCATGCGAGATGTGAGCGAATACCAGTGATTTAAAACCCCTTCTGTTTAAAAAACGTCAGCCTCATGACATCACTACGACTTCACAACTACATAGATGAAGCAAATTCAACATTCAATCGCCAACAACTTTAACCACGCAATCTACAAAACCACCATCAAGTGTTTCCCAAAGCTCAATACTAAGAATAACCACTATATAACGACACAACTACCAAAAGACTAATGTTTCAAAATCCAGCTTATTTAGATACAAGATGCCCACTCTATAGATGCATTCAAACCATCTGGCACCACTAATTTCAAAAGAAAAATCCACTTTTGCTCCTTTATGAGCAACAATTGCTCTTGAGGTGTTTTTGCATAGATCGAGTATGGTTGGGTAGAGCGGGAAAGTCTCAACTGTTCAAAAGAATGACCCATAGTTAAACAATGCTGCACTATTGGAGCCTCTTTGACCTTACATTTAAGTCGGCTTCTATGTTCACCCATTCTTATCTTAAAGGATCAAATTGTTTTCCAATTGTACCGACACCACATCCGCACATGTGGCACGTAGGGGGACTGCCCAAACCATTTTTCCTCAAACTTGCTCATGTACAGGTTTGCTATTGAGGGGGCACAATTGGCCCCCATCGCCACCCCAGAGATCTGGTGGTAAAGTACCTTTTCAAACATGAAATAGTTATGAAAAATGGGCAAATGAGCCAAACGTAATAGAAACCTTATTAATTGCTCAGATAAGTCCCCCCGCTGATGTAAAAACCAATCTACCACTTCATATGCTGCCTTCTGGGGGATACTAGTATAAAGAGATGTCACATCCAAGGTTACTAACAAAATATCACTGGAACTGGCCCACTGTGAACGATTGCTCAGAATGTTAAGAAAATGTGTGGTGTCCTTGACATAAGATGGTATGTCCACTAATAGTGGACGCAAATTAGAGTCCACAAACGTTGAGAGAGGTTCTAACAGTCCCCTACGTACCACATGTGCAGATGTGGTGTCGGTACATTGACGATGTGTTTATGTTGTGGGAGGGTTCAGAAGTGCTTTTGGGGTCCTTTTTTCAATGGGTGAATTGTTGTGATAGCAATATACAGTTCACTTATGCTTATCATAAAGATACTATGACGTATCTAGATATAGCTATCACTAAAGGAGAGACGGAATGGGTAACGTCTATTTTCCAGAAATCCATTGATCGTAATATGTTTTTACACTTTGGAAGTGCACATCTCCCTAGATTGAAGGAAGGTTTGCCTTTTTCTCAATTTCTGAGGTAGCGACGTAACTGTTCTAGTAAACGTGAGTTTAAAATGGTGTCGAGACAGTTGGTTAGTAATTTTAGGGAGAGGGGTTATCCTTCATTGGTCATTAGGAAGGCCTATTTAAGGGCTTTGTACAATGATCGTGGTTTATTGTTAGAACCTAAAATTAGATTGGGGAGTGAGGATGTGGACAGTGTAAATTTAATCACAAAGTATTCCCCTCTGAGTGGGAGGATCCAGCGTATATTAAAGAAATATGGGAACATTTTGACAGTGGTCCCGGGTCTTGAGAATAAGAGGATAAGATGTGTGTGGCAACGTAATAGTATTCTAAAAGAACGTTTGAGTCCAGCAGTACTACGTTCTCCTGTATCTTTGGATTCCCAACTGGGTTTGGAAAGTGGACACAAAAAATGTGGGTTGTGCACAATTTGTGATATTACCATGGAAGTGGACTCTCGAACAGCATGGGGTTAAATATTTTTGGGGAGACAATACAACTTGTGATTCCACTTTCGTAGTGTATATTAAGTGTCCTTGTGATCTGCTGTACGTGGGGAAAACAATTCGATCCTTTAAGATAAGAATGGGTGAACACAGAAGCCGACTTAAATGTAAGGTCAAAGAGGCTCCAATAGTGCAGCATTGTTTAACTATGGGTCATTCTTTTGAACAGTTGAGATGTTTTTGCATAGATCGAGTACGGGTGGGTAAGGCGGGAAAGTCTCAAGAGCAATTGTTGCTCATAAAGGAGCAAAAGTGGATTTTTCTTTTGAAATCAGTAGTGCCAGATGGTTTGAATGCGTCTATAGAGTGGGCATCTTGTATTTAAATATGCTGGATTTTGAAACATTAGTGTTTTGGTAGTTGTGTCGTTATATAGTGGTTATTCTTAGTATTGAGCTTTGGGAAACACTTGATGGTGGTTTTGTAGATTGTGTGGTTAAAGTTGTTGGCGACTGAATGTTGAATTTGTTTCATCTATGTAGTTGTGAAGTCATAGTGACATTATGAGGCTGACGTTTTTTTTAAACAGAAGGGGTTTTAAATCACCGGTATTCGCTCACATCTCACATGCGTGGCATTTTTTGAGGATCGAGTTGTTTGAGAGGATCCAAATCTTGTAGGACATGCAAGTAGCAGTTATTACTGTTTGGGTAAGGAGATTTGCTTTGATATGATGGAAAAGCGTAGTTACTCACCTGTAACAGGTGTTCTCCAGGAGCAGCAGGAATCAGTCCTCACTTATGGGTGACGTCGGCGCCGACGGAGCCCTCGCGGAGCAATTTTCCCCAGCTTTCAAAGAAAGCCTTTGGGAATTGCAGCGCGCATGCGTGGTCCTCTTCCCGCCCAAGGGTGCCATCTTAGCCAGTCAGATGACATAGCTAAAAAAGACAGCATAAAAAATTTGCAAAAGAACATAAGCAGACGATTGCAACTCCAAGGGGAGGAGAGAGGGTAGTGAGGACTGATTCCTGCTGCTCCTGGAGAACACCTGTTACAGGTGAGTAACTACGCTTTCTCCAGGACCAAGCAGGAAGTCAGTCCTCACTTATGGGACTCCCAAGCTCAAGGCTACCGGAGACCCTAAGCACAAAAATGAGCTCCCTCTAGCTCAGCAGCACAGAAGGAAAGAATCTTCGCTGAATTATCACCCACCGGTAGCCCACATCCGGGATGGAGGGTAGGAGTTGCTCAGACCTCAAAGAGATTACGGAGGACTGCCTGTCCGAAAGCACTGTCCCTGCGGGACTCCCTCTCGAGACAGTAATGGACCGCAAAAGTCTGGCTCGAAGACCAAGTAGCGGCCCGGCAGATGTCTGCCAGCGGAACAGAGCGGAGGTAAGCTACTGACGTAGCCTTTGCCCGAACGCAATGAGCCGTGACTCGACTTTCTAAGGAGAGTCCGGCTGCCCCATAAGCCCAAGAGATACAGTCCGCAACCCAGATGGACAGAGTACGCTTGGAGACCGGGAGCCCCAATTTATTGGGGTCAAAAGACACAAAAAGCTGAGCAGCTTTACGGTGCTCCCGCGTACGGTCAAGGTAGAAGTTCAAAGCCCTTCTACAGTCCAGGGTATGGAGGACCGTTTCAGCTCGGCTGGAGTGTGTGGTCTGGGAAAGAAGGTTGGAAGTACCACCTCCTGATTGATGTGAAAAGGGGAGACCACTTTAGGAAGAAATTTTGGGTGAGTCCGTAGGACTACCCTATTTTTGTAGAACCGAGTGTAAGGGGGATCAGACACGAGGGCCTGCAATTCACTTACGCGTCTAGCGGAAGTGAGGGCTATCAAGAACAGTGTTTTCCAAGACAGAAAACGGAGAGAACAGGTAGCCATAGGTTCAAAAGGCGGACAGGTGATCCGCTGCAAAACCACATTCAGGTCCCAGTCAGGCGCTGGCGGGCGCAGAGGTGGTTTAAGTAGAAGGAGACCTCGGAGAAACCACGCTACGAGAGGGTCGCTGGAGAGAGGTCTACCGTCCACCGGCACATGATGTGCCGAAAGAGCACTGAGGTGAACTTTGACGGAGTTGGACTTAAGTCCCAGATTAGAGAGGTGTAGCAAGTACTGCAAGATCACCGACACCGGGCAGGAGAAGGGATCCTGAGACTGTTGGGTACACCAGACTGCAAAGCGACGCCATTTAAGGGCGTAGCATTTGCGGGTAGAAGGCTGTCGCGAAGCCAAGACGACCTCCTCCACCTCTGCCGGCAGGAGAAGGGGAGCAAGGACTACCCTCTCAGCAGCCAGGCCATGAGGTTGAGAGACCTGAGGTTGGGGTGTAGTAGAGACCCCTGATCCTGAGTGAGGAGATCCGGTTGTACCCCCAGAGGGAACGGATCCTCCACCGCTAATTGCAGTAGGAGCGGAAACCACGGCTGTCTGGGCCAGCGAGGGGCCACCAGGATCATGAAGGCTTTGTCTCGGAGAACCTTGAAAAGAGTCCGAGAGACTAGCGGGACGGGAGGGAAAGCGTACAGAAGGCTCCCCGACCATGAAATCAGAAAAGCGTCCGCCGCAACCCGAAGGGGGTGTGGCTGACGAGAGCAGAAGCGAGGAAGCTGCCGGTTGTGAGGACTGGCAAAGAGATCCACCGTGGGGAGGCCCCACTTTAGGAAGAGCTTCTGAACTACCAAGGGATCCAGACGCCACTCGTGCGGCTGGAGGACCCTGCTGAGTTTGTCCGCCAGGCAATTTTCTTGGCCCGGGAGATAAACTGCCTTGAGGAGAATGCCATGACTGACGGCCCAAGAGCAGAGCTTCTGTGCCTCCCGGCAGAGGAGGAAGGAGCCCGTGCCCCCCTGCTTGTTCACGTAGAACATGGCAACTTGATTGTCCGTCTGGACAAGGACGGACTGGTGGGAAGTCAGGTGGGAGAAGGTCTTGAGAGCTAGGCGGATCGCCCTGAGCTCCAGGAAGTTGATCTGCTGAGCAGACTCCCACGTGGTCCAGAGGCCCTGAGTACGTGCCCCTTGGCAATGTGCTCCCCAGCCCAAGAGGGATGCATCCGTGGTCAGCACCCGGGTCAGCTGAGGTGACTGGAAAGGCATTCCAAATATCAGGTTCGGCTGCCGAAGCCACCACCGGAGAGACGAGATCAGCGGCTCGGAGACGCGCACTAGGTCTGCTAGGCCGCCTGTGGCTTGTCGCCACTGCTGGCGGAGACACCATTGAGCAGGCCGCATATTCAGGCGGGCATTGGGGGTCACATGGACAGTGGAAGCCATATGGCCGAGTAGTCTCAGGAAGCGCCTGGCGGAGACCAGGGGCTGGCTGCGAAAACGGTCGGCTAGGTCCATGAGCCGTTGAGCCCTGTCGAGCGGTAGGTAGGCTCGCGCCTGAGGAGTGTGCAGCCTTGCGCCGATGAACTCGAGATCCTGTGAGGGGAGCAAAGTGGACTTTGCGAAGTTTATAACAAAGTCCAAGTGCTGCAGAAGAGTCACCGTGCGGCGCGTGGCGTTGGTGACCTCCAGAGCGGACGCTGCTCTGATGAGCCAGTCGTCGAGGTACGGAAAGACATAGAGGCCGTGAAGCCGGAGATGGGCCGCCACCACCGCGAGACATTTTGTGAAGACTCGCGGTGCGGAGGACAGGCCACAGGGCAGTACTCTGTACTGGTAATGATTTCCTGCCACCACAAACCTTAGGTATTGGCGGTGGCTTGGGTGGATGAGGATGTGCGTGTAGGCATCCTTTAGATCCAAGGAGCATAGCCAATCTCCCTGCTGGAAGTAGGGCAGAAGGATTCCAAGGGTAAGCATTTTGAACTTCTCCCGCACAAGGAACTTGTTGAGGTTGCGCAAGTCCAGGATGGGTCTGAGGCCCCCTGTTCTCTTTGGTATTAGAAAATACCTGGAATAAAAGCCTTGACCTCTCAGGTGGTGTTGGCACCGGTTCCACCGCCTGTTCCTGCAGAAGACCTGCTAACTCCTGAAGGAGTAATTCCCTGTGCAGAGGGGGTCGTGGAGGTTCTCCCGGAAAATAGGAGGGAGGGACCTGGTGGAAGTGGAGAAGATAGCCTTCTCGCATGACTTGAAGCACCCAGGCATCTGCGGTGATGCTGGACCACCTGTGGGCGAAGTGAACCAGCCGGCCTCCGGTGCTGGGAGGAACCAGCGGGGGGGGAGAGGCTATGCTTAGTGAGTCAAAAACCCCCCCCCTGCTGAGCAGGGGCTGGTGGTGCAGGCTTGGGGGCTTGCTGCCTACGGGACCCGTTACCCCGTCCCTTGGCCTGCTGGCCCTGTTGGGGAGCTGCAGGGGCCTGATAATGGGGGTATTGTTTGTAGGCAGCCGCCTTCCTCGGGTAAAAGGACTTTTTTCCCGAGCCCTTCTTTTTCTGGGAAGGGGCGGAGGTCTTCCTAGAAAGCCTGGTCCTGGTGAGAGTCTCAGTCTCAATTTGTGCAGCCTTTTCCACCATGGGCTTGCCAAAGAGGTTTTCGCCTCGGCAGGGGACATCGACCAACTTGTCCTGCACCCAGGGCTCAAGGTCTGACGACTGAATCCAAGCCTGTCGGCGGGCACCGATGCCGGCTGCGGCCACTCGAGCCGATGCTTCAAAGCCATCATAGGCTGCTCGGGACATGAACTTTGAGCATTCCCGAATGCCAGTGGACAAGGCCAGGAACCTCCGCAAGGGTTCCTCGGACAAACCAGCGGAGAATCCGGCTAGCTCTTTAGCTAGATCTCGGAGATACATGCCCATGTATAGCTGGTAAGTCTGGACACGACATGCGAGCATAGAGCCCTGGAAACACTTCTTACCAAGGCCATCCAGGTTACGGGCCTCCCTGCCAGGAGGCACCGAGGAGTGCATCTTCTGGCTCTTAAGACGATGCATGGCCGATTCCACTACCATGGAATGGTGTGGTAGCTGTGCCTTTTGAAAGCCAGGGCTCTTGCGGACTCGATAGATAGAATCGAACCGCTTGCTCAGGACCGGCGAGGAGGCCAGACTCTCCCACATGCGGAAGAGTAGTCGTTCCAGCATAGGAGGAACCGGTACAGTAAAGTGTTCCCTTGCGGGAGAGTCATACTGGAGGGCGTCGAGCTCTTCGGCTCGAGGCTCCTCCTCGGGGTCCGCAGGGAAGGCCAAAGCCTTGGCCATATCCCTAACGAAGTCCGAGAACCGGGCATACTCCGGTGAGTCCGAGGGGACACACCGAGTCCGGAAAGAATCAGGCGACTCTTCCTCTTCAGACTCCCAGACCGACTCCGACGAGGACTCGGTGGGGTCGGCTCGGGCAGGGCGCGGCGCCTGCCGCCCCGACGCCGAGGGAGTCGGCGTCGGCGACCTCGGTCCCGAACGGGAGGCCGAGGGTGACCTCGACCGAGGATCGACTCGAGTTCGCATCGACTCGAGGATCGGCTCGGTCTCCGGGGTCGACTTGGACGTCGACGTCCCGGCGGTCGGGGGCAGCGGCGCCAGCGAGGCCAGCGAGCAGTGCCCGCTGCTGGTCCATGAAGGCAGACAGTCTGCTCTCCAAGGCCGTCAACCTGAGTCCGAGCTCAGGTGACCCAGCAGCCCCCGACTCGGGCCCCGACGGCGTCGGGCCCGACGTCGGCTGTCGCGGAGGCGAGTCCAGAAGGACCACAGGACTTACCCGAGCAGGCATCTCCGACTCCAGGCGAGGTCGCTTCGTGAGGTGTTCCTTCTCCAAGGACCCGGGGCGGCTGTTGGGGCTATGCGACCTGGCCCTCGCGGAACCAGGAGCGTCCACCAACGCCGCCCTCGCGGGTTTCACCTTCCGACGATGGTCCCCGGAGGGAGAACCCCGGCCGGAGGAACTCCGGCGACGGTCCGAGCTGGAGCCTTTGGACGCGGAGGCCTCCGACGAGGTCCGGGTACGGCTGGGGTCAGCGAAGATTCTATCACGCTGATGCCGCCGACTTCTCAACGCTTTTGAGGACATTTTGCCGCAGAGCCCACAGATCAGTTCCTCATGATCCGGGCCCAGGCAGCGGAGGCAAAAGTCGTGTGTGTCAGTTAGTGACATATTTCGGTCACACTGACCACACCGCTTAAAACCACTGGCAGCCATCGGGGGGAAAAAGGGCCCCTGCGAGGTCAAAGGACCGGGCTGCCAGGGAAAAACGAAAACGAAAGCTGACTAAGTCAGAAAAACCGAAAAAAAGGAAGAGGACTCGTGACCGGCGTCGCGAGTCCGGGCGGGGGGAAAAAAGACCGGCGTCGAACCGAAGG
Source organism: Ichthyophis bannanicus (assembly GCA_033557465.1). Lineage (NCBI taxonomy): Eukaryota > Metazoa > Chordata > Amphibia > Gymnophiona > Ichthyophiidae > Ichthyophis > Ichthyophis bannanicus. The sequence continues at coordinate 924,225,249 of CM066034.1, forward strand.
AAAAAGAATAAAATAATGAAGAAATATCGACTTTTTCGCGGGGACAAGACGGGGACGTCTGTAGGGCTCCGCGGAAAAAAGAAGACTGGCTAAGATGGCACCCTTGGGCGGGAAGAGGACCGCGCATGCGCGCTGCAATTCCCAAAGGCTTTCTTTGAAAGCTGGGGAAAATTGCTCCGCGAGGGCTCCGTCGGCGCCGACGTCACCCATAAGTGAGGACTGACTTCCTGCTTGGTCCTGGAGAAATTTTATTAATAGTATATATGAGAGTTTTACATCACTCATGATTGTTTTTGTGTGTTTGTATCTTTTGTAGAATTTTGAGTCTGGTAATCCCCTGAGGAAACGTTATAAGTGAAACGCGATTGTGGCGCCTGGGTAAGGGTTGGAATTCACTGGGATTCATCGTTGCACTGACAGGAGCAGAGCTGGGTTAAGCACGTAGCGGAAATACTGTTTATTTAAGGTCTCTTCTATACCGTGCTATTTAGTATCAATGTGGTTTACATAACAAGGATTTATACAGTGCGGGCATATTATGCACTGTATTTACAGAGAACAAGGTAGCATAAACTTGGACAATTCAAGGGTAACTATTTACAGAGAAAGCACAGTTACTTACCTGTAACAGGTGATCTCTGGGAACAGCAGGAATTAGTCCTCACATATGGGTACGTCGGTACCGACGGAGCCTGCGCGGGAAAGCTCCCCAGCCTTTCAGATGAAAGGCTTTTGGGGCCTCCCACTGCACATGCGCGCTGCCTTCCCGCCTTCCTGACCAGCTCTCCTCAGTTCGAGTTTATAGCTGAGACAATAGAGAGAGGAAAGGAAGATAGAAGATACAACTCCTAGGGGAGGAGGGTGGGTTATGAGGACTAATTCCTGCTGTTCCCAGAGATCACCTGTTACAGGTAAGTAACTGTGCTATCTCCAGGAACAAGCAGGAATAAGTCCTCACATATGGGGACTCCCTAGCTAAGATGCCTGGGAGATCCCCCTCCAAGGGTAAACCATCTTCGTATGGATCTCAGGCATCCATCCAGGGAAGGTGGGCAGGAGTTGTTTAAGTATGGAACAGGTGTTTGAGGACAGCCTGACCAAACAAGGCATCCCGGCGGGAGTCCTTGTCCAAGCAGTAATGGGCTGTGAAGGTATGAACCGAGGCCCAAGTGGCTGCTCGACAAATCTGATCTATGGACACAGAGTGAAGATGAGCCATAGAAGTGGCCATGGCTCGCACATGAGCTGTGACATGGCCTTCCAGAGAAATGTTCTTACTCTGGTAAGCAAAAGAAATACACTGAGCAATCCAATTGGAAAGTGTACGTTTGGTGACTGGAAGTCCCAAATGAGAAGGATCAAAAGCCACGAAAAGTTGGGAAGACTTTCGATGTGGCTGAGTCCTGTTGAGGTAAAAGGCGAGAGCTCTTTTACAGTCAAGAGTATGAAGGTTCTCCTCTGCACTGGATGCATGAGGAGCCGGGAAACAAACAGGTAGATATACCTCTTGATTAAGATGAAAAGGCGAGACCACTTTAGGCATAAAGTGGGGATTCGTCCTAAGGACCACCTTATCATGATGAAATCTGGTATAAGGTGGATTAGCCACCAAAGCCTGCAGTTCACTGATGCGGCGAGCCGAAGTGACTGCAATAAGGAAAAGAACCTTCCAGGAAAGAAATTTCAGGGAGGTAGATACCAACGGTTCAAAAGGTGGCTTCATAAGTTGACCCAGAACTAAATTCAAGTCCCATGCTACCGGAGGAGGTCGGATGGGAGGTTTAGTGAGGGTCAGGCCTCTCATTAATCTTGCAATAAGAGGATGAGAGGAGACAGGTTGTCCATTTATAGGTTTTAAGGATGCTGCAATAGCACTTAAATGGACTCGTACTGAATTCGTCTTGAGGCCTGCACTGGAAAGATGCAGGAGATAGTACAGTAGAGAATTCAAAGGAAGTGCTAGAGGGTCAAGACCCTGTTGCGCACACCAAATGGAAAAACGTTTCCATTTGAAAGCATAGGAACGCCTAGTAGAGGGTTTCCTAGAGGCATGAAGGATATCTTTCACTGGTTGGGAAAGATTAAACTCATGAAGGCTTAAGCCTTCAGTAACCAAGCTCGGAGATGTAGGGACTTGGGGTTTGGATGCCACAAAGTCCCCTGCTCCTGAGACAGAAGGTCTGGTGCAGCTCCCAGGTCCAGGGAGGAGCCCTGGGAGAGCTGTAGAAGGAGAGGGAACCACACTTGGCGTGGCCAGCGTGGAGCAATGAGGATCATGGATCCGTGATCCCTCTGAAGTTTGAACAGAGTCGTGGGAATCAAAGGAATGGGTGGAAAAGCGTACAGGAATTCCTGGCCCCAATGTAGGAGAAAGGCATCGTTGGCCTGAGCTCCCTGACACGGAGTCCTGGAACAGAACCGGGGAAGTTTGGCATTCCACGGACTTGCAAAGAGGTCTATGTCCGGGGTCCCCCATTCCTGAAAGATTCTGCGTATCTGGTCCATATGCAGGGACCATTCGTGTGGGAGCAGAAACTCGGCTGAGTCTGTCTGCCCGAGAGTTTTGAACTCCTGGAAGATATACTGCCAGAAGATGAATTTGATGCTCTCTGGCGAAGGCCCATAATCTGAGAGCTTCGTTGCAAAGCGACAGAGAGCCCGTCCCTCCTTGTTTGTTGACATAGAACATGGCTACCTGATTGTCTGTCTGTACTAGGACAGTCAGGTTGACAAGGAGGGTGTGGAAGACTGTGAGGGCAAGGAAGATTGCTCGCAGTTCCAGAATATTGATGTGAAGGGTGGTCTCCTGAGGAGACCAGGTGCCCTGAGTGGAGAGGTGTTGGAGATGAGCTCCCCACCCTGTCTGGGAGGCATCTGTTGTGAGGGTTGCTTGGGGCAACGAAGGTTGGAAGGGGAGCCCCAACAACAGATTTTTGGAGGATGTCCACCACTGGAGAGACCAAAACAGTCATTTTGAGGTGAGTATTTGGTCTGAGAGCAGTCCTGATGCTTGAGACCACTGGGTGGCCAAGGTCCATTGAGCTGCTCTCATATGAAGGTGAGCGTAGGGCACCACGTGTACCGTGGAGGCCATGTGGCCCAGAAGTTGCAGCATTTCTCTGGCTGACAAGTGACTTCTGGACTGAGCCTGGGAGGCCAAGCTTATTAGCCTTTGGCCTCGAACCAGAGGGAGGTAGGCCCTTGCAGTGGTGGAGTCCAATTGGGCCCCTATGAATTCCAGAGACTGAGTAGGGATGAGTTGGGATTTGGGAATGTTTACCACAAGTCCCAGATATTGAAGAATACGCCTTGTGCGGTCCAGAGAAATCTGGGCTTCTGACTGAGATGGAGCTCGGATGAGCCAGTCGTCCAGATATGGGAAGACAGATTCCCATGCCTCTGAGAAATGCGGCTACGACTGCCATGCATTTTGTGAAGACTCTTGGAGCAGAGGCCAGACCGAAGGGTAGTACTCTGTACTGGAAACGTTTTCCCTGGAACAGAAATCTTAGATATTTTCTGTGGGATGGATGGATGAGTATATGAGTGTACGCATCCTTGAGATCTAGAGAACAAAGCCAATCCTGACTCTGAAGGTATGGAAGGAGAAGGCCCAGAGAGCATTTTGAATTTCTCCTTGAATAGAAACCTGTTCAATTCTCTCAGATCTAGGATAGGTCTGAAGCCCCCTGTCTTCTTTGTTATGAGAAAGTAAGGGGAGTAGAAACCTAACCCCTGTTGTGGAGGAGGAACCTCCTCTATTGCCCCTTGGGCAAGGAGAGAAGAGACTTCCTGACCCAACAGGGTCAGAAGAGATGGGGGAGAACTGAATTGCCTCACCATGGTATGGGGAGGAAGGCTGGAGAAATGAAGTTTGTAGCCCTCCCTGATAATAGAGAGGGTCCATTGCTCTGATGTGATTTGTTCCCATCTGGGAGCAAAATGAGCTAGCCTTCCAGGAATGGTGAGGGGCTCTGGTTGTTCTAGAGCCAGAAACGGCAAGTTCTCTAGAGGCAAGTCAAAACCCCTGAGGGGGTTGAGCCTGCTGGGGTGTAGCAGACACTGCAGGCTTTGACTTTACCTGCTTAGATTGTTGACGCTTAGCCGCAAAGCGAGGCTGAGCAGATTGCTGGCCAGTATTTGTGGGAAATCTGGCCTTCTTATAGTAAGGCCTTTTAAAAGACTTCTTTTTGACAGGGGTAGAAGACGACTTGGAAAGTCTATCTAGAGTGGCATTTTCTGCATCCATTTGAGCAGCTTTAATTTGCCAGTGTTCCCCAAATAAGTTCTCACCGGTACAGGGCAGATTCCTGAGGCCATCTACAACCCAGGGTTCTAGGTCAGAAGCCTGGAGCCAAGCGAGACGTCGGGCTGCAATAGCAATTCCCGAAGCTCTGCCTGCAACCTCAAAGGAATCAAAGGCTGCCCTGTTGGAGAACTTGGAGACCTCTGAAAGTTGTGTCACCATAGAAAAGAAGTCCGCCCTTTGATCATCAGGGATAAAGGGGGCAAAATTCTGTATCTTTAGGGCAAGTTGTCCAAGAAACATGCCCATATAAAGGCTATAAGAATTGATCCTGGCTATAAGCATACTAGCCTGGAACATCTTTCTTCCAAAAGAGTCCAGGGTCTTACATTCTCGCCCTGGAGGGGTAGAAGAATGCCTTTTAGGACTCTATTTTCTTCATGGCAAACTTCACCACAATAGAGTGGTGAGGCAGCTGAGTTTTCTGGAACCCAGGAGAAGGAGGGACCCGATACATGGTGTCCAACCTACGGGAATGGGGAGACAGTGTTAAAGGAGTCTCCCACAAATCCATCAAGTGTTCTTTAAGGATTTCATGGATAGGCAGAGTGACTGCCTCTTTAGGAGCTTTAGAGTATCCTAAAATATCCAATTTTTTTGATCTGGGTTCTTTTTCAGAAGATGTAGCAATAGAAAGTGCTTTAGCTACATCAACAATGAAATCCTGAAAGGATAAATCCTCTGGAGGAGACATCCTCCTCTTTGGAGAAGAGGGCTCCTCAGGAAGAGTAAGCTCAGCAGAGTCAGAGGAATTGAATTCAGTATTCCCTCTGTGCTTCCAATGTACGATACGCATACCGATCGGTATTGACATCGGGCGTATCGGGCATGGGATCGGTACCGGGCGAAAGCCTGAATACGGCATGCGGAACCGATCGACGCTTGGAAGTCGATGGTCTCGGTTCCGGTGTGGATACCGGAACCGGGTTCGGTACCGATGGAATCGGTACCGAGGGCGTCACAGCCTTAATGAATGCCAGAACGGCCTGCTGCATGGTCTGGACAGTATTGCCCATAGACGCCACTACTGCCTGGATGTCGGTACCGGTATGGGCCGGTACCCCAGAGCAGTCCAACAGGTGATCGGTCGAGGCCGTGCCATCGATGTCAACCTGTGACCCCATGATTGCTTTGGAGGCCGGAACCTCCCGCCGGGGTTTTTTGGCCTGGGCAGAATCCTCGAACTCAAAATTGAGAGCCTCTCGATCTTTAGAAAGATTTGCTTTTAGAGGATTTGCCCACAGGAGTTTTGGTTACCTGAGATCCATCCGGAGAGGAAGACCTGGATGACTGTGATGCTTCTGAAGGAAACAGCACATGGAGCTTGTTGGCCCGGTTCTGCAAACCACGTTTAGACATCTGGGTGCAGGATGGGCAGTCCGGTATGGAGTGGTCAGGTCCCAAACATTTGAGACACCATTCATGGGTGTCTGTGACAGAAATGACAGCACTGCACTTGGTACATTTTTTAAAACCAGGGACTGGCTTCTCCATGAGGAGAATTTGTGTAGGCCTTAAGGCCTAACAACAGTTACCAAGCTGTGCTGAAGAAAAATAAAAAAGTCTTTTTTTTTTTTTTTTTTTTTAATAAAGAAAGAAAGAGAGACCGGCGGTACCGGTTTCGGTATGGGGAAGTGAGGTACGCGGTCTAAAGAAAACAACAAATTTCACAATTTCTTCAGCGGTGACAGGAACACGACCTGCTGGCTCCGCGGAAAAAGAGAAACTGAGGAGAGCTGGTCAGGAAGGCAGGAAGGCAGCGCGCATGTGCAGTGGGAGGCCCCAAAAGCCTTTCATCTGAAAGGCTGGGGAGCTTTCCCGCGCAGGCTCCGTCGGTACCAACGTACCCATATGTGAGGACTTATTCCTGCTTGTTCCTGGAGATATACATATTTTTACATGGTGTGGGTATATACAAGTTGCTATTTACACGGTATGCGTCAACCATCAACCATGCTGTTTACAGGTAAGCTTGGTTGATGCTGGCGCCCAGGGGTGTGGGTACCTTGTGTTGTGAGTGTTGGTATGTAGGGACGGGGGGGGGGGGTGTCTGTATGGGCACTGTCATCTGAGTAGTGCTCGAGGAAGAGGTGGTGCTTTAAAGCATTTCTAAATTGGGCCAAGTCGGAGAGAATTGAAGAACGTTTTTTCTGTCTTCTTTATTTATTGTGCTTACTATGTCTTTGAGAGTATGCTTCAGCAGTGTATGTTTTTTGCAAGAGAAAAGGTCATTGATGCAAATAGGCACAAGAGTTGTCTATATTTTAGCCTGACATGTAGTGCCACTAAGTGAGACCTTCTCTCGTTTTGTGTGTTATATACACACACTGTGGGTTGAGAGGTTCTAAGAGTGAGTTTTTCAAGATATCCCGTTGGATGGTGTTTACCTTTATGATGTGCATTGAGTGACTTAATGCTGGAGTAAAGGCAGCAGCACACCAACAGACATCTCCTGAACTTCTCCTATACCAGGAACCTTTTTAACCTGTGGAGGTCGAGGATGGGCTGCAGATCCCCTGTCTTTTTCGGGACGAGGAAGTACTGGGAATAGAAGCTGGTGGGGAGGGACCTTCGACTGCCTGTTGGGCAAGGAGAGAGTGTAATTCCTGCTGCAGCAGAAGCTGGTACGCGGGGAGTCGAGGAGGCTCCACCAGGGAGAAAAGAGGTGGAAGCCTGACGAAGTGAAGGCGATAGCTGTCCTGGACAACTTTGAAGGACCCAAGTGTCCGAGGTGATGGGAGCCCACGATGGGGCAAAGCGGGACAGGTGCACCCCACTGGCTACTGCGTTGCCGGAAGGCAAGGGGCTATGCCAAATGGCATCAAAACCCCTGAGCAGGTTGTGGGGGAGCCAGCATTTGGGCCTTCGGTCCCTTTGGCTTTCGATGCCCCCTGGTCAGACTTTCCCTGCACCGGAATGGTTGGCGTGGGGAAGGGGATAGCCGGATATGGAGGATAGCCCCGATACTGGAGACTCTTTCTAGGGAAGAAAGGCTTCTTGGTTGGCTGCTTCTTCCGAAGCAGAGTAGAAGTTTTGCGTGGGAGAGACTGGTCGTGGTGATGAAATCCATCTCAATTTCCGCAGCCTTCTCCTCCATCAGCTTGCCAAAGAGCTGCTTGCCGAGGCAGGTCACATCCAGAAGCTTCTCCTGCACCCATTGCTCCAAATCAGAGGATTGGAGCCATGTCTGGCAGCAGGCCCCAATGCCCGCAGCCGCCACCCGAGTTGATGTCTCTAAGCCATCATAGGAGGCTCGAGAGAGGTACTTGGAGCAGTCGGTGACAGACTTTAGCAGGGTGCAGAATCTGTCGAGTGGCTCTCCCAAAGCCCGTGGAGAAACCCCCAAGTTCCTTGGCCAAATTGCACAGGAACATAACCAATGTACAGTTGATATGCCTGCATGTGACGAGAGCATGGAACCTTGGTAGGCCTTGCAGCCCAGGACATCAAGGGCTCTCAACTCTCGGCCAGGTGGTACCGACGAGTGCAATTTCAGGCTCTTTTGCTTCCTCATGGCCAATTCCATCACCATCGACGTGTGGGAGCTGGGTCTTTCGGAAGCCTGGTCCACGCTGCACCTTGTACATCATGTCAAGGTACTTGCTAATGATGGGGGTTCAGGCACAGTGAGGGACTCCCTGGGCAGGGACTCGTACTGAAGAATGTCAAGTTCTTCAGCACAAGGGGGTCTTCCTCAGCCTGGGTGACCAGGTTAAGGCCCGTGCCATGTACAAAATGACCACCAGAAAGGAGGTGTCTTTGGGTGGCAAGCACTGCTGGAATGCGGGCGGCGAGGGGTCCGACGGAAAATCCCAGTGGGTACCGGTTTCCAGGGAGGTGTTCCCATCGGACTCCCAGAAGTCGGACAAGGAGTCCGAGCCAGGCAGGTCGCCCTGTCCAATGACCGGTGGCCTGGTGCCAGAGGCCCTGGACGATCTCGCCTCCATGGAATAGGAGGGCGAGTGAGACAGACGTCTAGGACCCTCACGAGGCCTGCGGCTCACAGGGGTTTTCCTGGACGAATTTGCGTGTCCCATGTGAGGGACCCGTGGTTTCAGAGCGAGTCAGCGAAGCAGACCGTGAGCACCTGCTGGGAAGCAATGAACGCAGAAACGCTGTGTTCCAGCGCCAGCATGCAGGACTCCCAAGCGGGCATGGGGCCCTGAGACACCGATACCATGGTCACCAGATCGGGCATTGAGGAGAAGATGGGGTCCTCACCAGGACGACCCTCAGGAGACCAGGTGCCTTCGCCGGAGGCCTCCGCTTCCGTGCGGGCCACCTTTTTGCGCTGCTCCATCTCGAAGGACTCCTGGTCGGAGTACTGCCGGAGAGCGCAGGGCCGCAGGGGGGAACCCACCGGGGAAGAGACATTCGAGGGTGCCACCAGGGACTCAGAGGCGGCCTTTCAGAAAATGTCTGTCTTCAGAGTCATGCTTATGACTGAGCAGGGCCTCAGAGGACATTTTCTTACAGAGCGAACAGAGCTCTGGGTCATGGTCGGCTCCCAGAGACCGCAAACAGTCATGAGTGTCCATAAGAGACATGTTCCTAGAGCATCTATCGCATTTTTTTAGTCCGGTGGCCATGGGGGCAAAAATGGCCCCTGCGAGGTCGACAACCCATGCGGCCAGTGGTTAGATAAGAAAAAAGGGTATGAAGCCCGTAATGAAAAAATGGGGAAGGAGTATCCCCGTTGGCTCTAAAAAAAAAAAAAGTAGAGCAGGGGTAGGATGGGTAGAGGACCAGTGCAACTGGAAAAAAGACAAGCCTATTAAGGCAAAACAAGACTTTTTCTGAGGGATGAGGACTTGCGTCCGAAGGGCTTAGCGGAAAAAGGGAGACTGAGCAAGATGGCACCATTGGGCGGGAAGAGGACCATGCATGCATGGCAGCAATCCCAAAGGCTTTCTTTGAAAGCTGGGGAATTGCTCCGTGCGGGCTCCGTCAGTGCTGATGTCACCCATAAGTGAGGACTAACTTCCTGCTTGTTCCTGGAGAATGCCCCATCACTGGCCCTCTAAAACAAGCCAAGACCACCACCTGAACACTCAGCGAACTGAAGGAAAGGCCTTTGTCAAAGCCACCCTGGGGTCAGAAAGAGCAAGCTGGCATGCCTGCCATAATAGGGCTAATGCAGTACCCATGACACCAATGCTCAAAAAGAAGCCAGAATGCACACTGATGAGAAAGGCAGAGCCTCTTCTCATGGTCAGAAGCATGGAAACCACAGCAGAATAGCCCCTTTACTTGCTATGCGCTGCCAAGCCATACACGAGAGGGGAGCCAGACCGGCCCCTGCCTCAAGAGCCCCTGTGCTGATGAAAGGAGCAGGTGGAGCAGATCTGTATACCTCGGTCTCCTCAGCCAAGTCAATGCACCAGTACCAATGGACCAGAAGGCGCTCCATATGATGAAGTACTTGACCTTGAGAGTCCACAGAGGAAACATGTACAACAGAACATGTGTTTGCCATGGTTGAACTAAGGCAACCCAGCCCTCGAAGCCCCCCTTTTTCGAAAACCGAAGAACCTCTGCACCTTGACAATAGCCCACGTCACAACATTCATCCCAGGCAATCCCACCTGATCAGAATCTTATGGAACACCAACTGACTCAATTCCCATTCTCCAAGATCAGGGGAGAGAACAGATTATCTACATTGCAATATGCTGCACTGAGAGGGCCAGGAGATTTCACTCCACTCAAGGGAGCAGAAGGGTCATTCTCCAGGGAGACCCTAGAACTCTTCTGGTTGACATAGGTTACCACTGTGGCATTGTCTGAGAAGATCTGCACTGTCTTGTCATGGACTATGTACCATAAACACAAGAAAGCCAAATTAATGACCCTCACCTCAACTGCTGGATGCACCAAGCTGCCTCCTGCTTGCTCCAGTGACAGTCTGTCCTCAGTAAGGAGCTCTCCAGCCAAACAGGCTGGCATCCACTGTAAGCAGAAGCCACTGGATATCATCCAGGGGAAGGTCTTTCAGTAAATGAGCAGGCTGCTCCTACCAGTTCGGGCTGGCTATCACCAACAAAGGGGGGGGGGGGGGAGCCAGATGTCCAAGTCGTGTGGAGTAGACCAGCAGGACAGCAGGGATCTTGCAAAAGACACTGGTGCACTCACACTCAGGGGACCATCTTGATTGTCAAAAATATTGATCCTAGGCTTGGATAAAAAGATAACTACCCATGAGATTGATTGAGAATATTTTAATGCAATACAAAAAAGTGAAATGGGGAGACTGATAATGAAATGGAGGAACTAAGATGAGATCATTAAAAGAAAGCGTAGTTACTCACCTGTAACACGTATTCTCCAGGGACAGTAGGAATCAGTCCTCACATATGGGTGACGTCAGCACTGACTGAGTCAATGTGGAGCAATCCCCAGCTTTCAAAGAAACCCTTTGGAAATGCAATCACACATGCGTGGTCCCCTTCCCGCCCAAGGGTGCCATAGCTATACCCCCTTCAAGAAGATAGCATAAAATATACAGCAACTCCAAGGGGAGGAGGGAGGGTTGTGAGGACCGATTCCTGCTATCCCTGGAGAACACCTGTTACAGACGAGTAACTATGCTTTCTCCAGAAACAAGCAGGAAGCCAGTCATATGGGACTCCCTAGCTACAGGCTACTGAGGACCTGTAGAAAAAGGCATGGCATCCCCATGAGCAGTTGCCAGTGAAAGCCGAAGGCAGCCCAAGGACCCTGGGACCATGGATGGCTGTGCTCCTGGTAGCTGGAACAAGAAAGGTCGGAGGGCGGGAGTTGCCCAAACCCCAAACAGATTATAGATTACAGCCTGGCTGAAGGCAGCATCCCGAAGGAACTCCTTCAGGCAGTAATGCACCGCGAAGGTATGAGTGGAAGACCAGGTAGCAGCCTGGCAAATGTCCGCCAGCAGCACTGAGCACAGACTAGCAACAGATGTTGCCATTGCTCGGACACTGAGCTGTGACTCGATGTTCCAGAGGGAACCCGGTCTGAGCTTGGCAAAGGCAATGCAGTCTGCCACCCAGATGGACAAGGTACACTTGCTGACTGCCAGCCCCAAGCAGCTAGGGGGTCAAAGGAAATGAAGAGCTGCTGGGATCTGCGGTGGTCCTGAGTCCACTGCAGGTAAAAGGAGAGAGCCCTCTTACAATCCAGGGTGTGGAGGATCAGACACCTGGTCAGCGTGAGGCTTTGTGAAGAAAGTGGGCAGCACTCTCTCGATTGAGATGAAACAGACAACCTTTAGGAGGAACTTAGGGTGAGTTTGCAGGACCACCTGGTTCTTATAGAACCTTATTTACGGTGCCTCGGCCATCAATGCCTGGAAGTTCACCGACTCTCAGGGGGGGGGGAGGTGCTATCACAACAGGTGCCGCAGAGGGCACAAAGCCATGGGCTCAAAGGACAGCTTAATCAGCTGTGTGAGGACCCCACTGAGGTCCTATTTTGCCGGAAGAGGGCAGGTAGGGGGCTTGAAAAGAAGCAGGCCTCTCATGAAACGAGAGACAAGCAGACGCCCTGAAAGGGCTTTGTGCTCGATGGGGTGGTGGAATTCACTGAGATGGCACTCAGGTGAACCCTGACAAGGTTAGACTTCAGCCCAGACTCAGAGATGGAACAAGTACTGCAAAACCAAACTGGTAAGGCAGGAGAATGGAGCTCCAAGCAGACCCAAGCACCAGACTGAGAAACGATGCCACTTAAAGGCATAAGCCCGTCTGGTCGAGTCCTTTTGAAAGGCCAAAAGAATGTCCTTGATCTCCACGGGGAGGTGGTAGGCGGCCAGGGTGATCTGCTCAGCTGCCAAGCTGTGAGGAAAGGTGACCTCGGATTGGGCTGAAGAAGCAACCCCTCCTGCATAAGCAGCTCCAGTGAGAACCTGAGTGGGACCAGGACTCCGTCGAGAGACGGAGCAGCAGGGGAAACAGAGGCTGCCTGGGCGACCTCAGGGCTGAGGATCACTGAGGCCCTGTCCTGCTGGACCTTGGAGGGTCTGGCTGATGAGGGGCATGGGGGGGAGGCATACAGTAAAACCCTGTGCTCCAGGAGATGAGGAAGGATAGCAACGATATTTGATATCTTTGATCAATTGTACTAGTTTATTCATTTTATTTTTTAGTATGACATCACCATTGACTATGGTATTTTAGGAAGTTTAGAATTGGATTAAGTGAGTATAATTTTGCACACTATGACTTGACACTCTTATTGTTGGTCGTCTGTCTCATATATAAAATTTTTTTTAGATATATAGATAAAATGAAAATTGTATATCTATATATCTATATTAACACCACTTAAGACTTATGAACTAAACCGTAAGCCTTAGACAACTATTACTTGCTCCAAAATTAAGTATAAAATATAAACGCAGGACAGAAAAAGTTCACATAAAAACTGTATAAATCAAAGATATATAAATAAAGAAATATAAATAAAGAAATATATAAAAAAAATATATATTTTTTATATATATCTTTATTTTTATATTTATTTATTTATTTATTTATTTATATATACTACATACACATACATACATATAAAAATATATATAAAAATATATATAAAAATAAAGATATATATAAAAATAAAATATATATTTTTTATATATTTATTTATTTATATTTATTTATATATATTTCTTTGATTTATACAGTTATGTGAACTTTTTCTGTCCTGCGTTTATATTTTATACTTAATTTTGGAGCAAGTAATAGTTGTCTAAGGCTTACGGTTTAGTTCATAAGTCTTAAGTGTTAACATTTATTTTAATATCTATGTTTATGATTCATTATTATGAGTTATTATGTTTATTGTTTTAGCCGCTAACCCCCTGAGGAAGGCATTTCATGCCGAAACGCGTTGGGGTCAACTTCAATAAAAGAACTTTGAATTTATCCTGACGTCCCTTGACTCTTGCTCTTTGTGTATCCTGTCCTTGGTTGCAAGAGTGGTGCTCCTTGTTGTGTTTGGTCTGCCTCACTTCAGAGGCCATGCCTTCTGTTATGATCCAGTTGTCCAGATATGGGTAGACGAAGGTGCCCAGTGGTCACAGGTGGGCTGCAAACATGGCCAGGCACTTGATGACCCACAGAGCAGACACGAGGCCAAAGGGAAGCACCCTGTACTGGTTTCCCTCAACCATGAAGCTATGGTACTTTGTATTTGAGGTGGATGAGGATGTGAGCATAGGCATCCTTTAAGTCCAAGGAGCATAGCCAATCGCCCTGCTGGAGGTAGGGCAGAAAAGTTCCAAGGGGGAGCATCTTGAACTTCTCCCGCACCACGAATTTGTTTGAGGTTCTGCAGATTGAGAATGGGCCAAAAGCCCACCGTCAGCTTAGGGATGAGGAAGTTATCAGGCGTAAAATCCCCATCCTCGAGGTGCGGTGGGACTGGTTCTACCGTGTTGTCAGAGGCAGCCGGTGAGCTCCTGACAGGAAAGTAGAGGACCCTGGTCCAGATGGTGACAAAAGCCCTCCCGAATGACCTGGAGAACCCAGGCATTAGTGGAGATGGACTCCCACATGTGGGAGAAGTGGACCAGGTGCCCCCCAACGGACAGCCACCCTGCCGGAGGGGGAGAGGCTATGCTGGTGGCATCAAAACCCCGAGGCTGGCTGAGCTGGAGCCGGGGGATGGCTCTTGGGGCTCTTCAGCTTGTGAGAGCCATGGCCCTGGCCCTGAATGCGAGCCCTGGCCGTCCTGAATGGGGGTCAATGCTGGAGGATAAGCCAGGTAGCCCCTGGTACAGGAGCCCCTTCCTCTGGAAGTGGGGCTTCTTGCTCTGTTGCTTCTTCCTGGGGAGGGAGGAAGTTTTATGGGAGAGGCGAGTGCGAGTCACACACTACCGTCTCAACTTCCGCGGCCATGCGTTTGCCAAATAGCTGCTCCCCGAGGCAGGGGACATCCAGCAGCTTCTCCTGGACCCACTGTTCCAGGTCCGAGGACTGGAGCCAAGCCTGCTGGCAGGCTCAGATGCCAGCTGCTGCCACCCGGGTGGAAGACTCGGTCGTAATATGCTGCTCGCAAGAGATACTTCGAGCATTCTCCGACAAACTTCGAGAGGGCTTGAAAATGCCGGATATGGTCTCCGTCAAGACCCGCCACAAAGCCTCTGAGCTCTCTAGTGAGGTCACAGAGAAACATCCCAATGTATAAATGGAAAACTTGGATGCAGCACGACAACATGGAGCCCTGATAAGCCTTGTGCCCGAGTGTGTCGAGGGTATGAGACTCTGCCCGGGGGGACTGACGAATGAATCTTTGGGCTCTTTAGCTTCTGCATGGCCGATTCGACCACCATCTATGTGTAGGGAAGCTGGGCTTTCCAAAACCAGACCTTGGACTTTGTATATAGTGTCCAGGTGCTTGCTCACAATCTGAACAGAGGCCGGGGACTCCCACATGCAGAGCAGGAGTCGGTTCAGAATGGGAGAAACCGGCACCGAGAGAGCCTCCCTCGGAGGAGCTTTGTATTGCAGAATATCAAGCTCCTCGGCATGGGGCTCCTCCTCCAACTCAGTGGCAAGCACAAGGGCCTGCACCATATCCCAGACAAACTCCAAGAAGGTGGTGACCGCCGCTTCTGGGTCAGTGAGGAGGGGTCAGAGGGGAGGTCTTGATGAGACTGAGTCTCCAGGGTGGTCTCCCCGTTGGATTCCCAGTCTTAGTAATCTGTGGAGGACTCGAGGTCAGGTGGCTTGAGACGGGTGGGTGACCCATGCCAGGGCTCAAAGACCAAAACTTGCCTGAAGCCAGAGGTGCTTGCCCATGAAGATCTCGCGCCTGAGGAATGGGACAGAGATAGAGACCCTCACCGAGGATCCTCATGAGGCTTTTGGCTCTCGGGGGTCACAACTGTGGCCCAGGGAGTCTGAAGTAGAGGTCCCTGCAGTCTCTAGGCATGTGCCAGCAGGGTCAGGCAGCAGCACCTGCTGGGCAGTGAGGAACGCAGAAAAGCTGAGTTCCAAGGCCAGCATTCGGGCCTCCCACTCGGGAGCGGGGCCCTGCAACACCAACACCAGGGTGACCAGGTTGGGTCTCGAGGAGAGGGGGTCCTCACCAGGATGACCCTCCAAAGACTGGGCGCCTTTGCCGGTGGCTTCCGTATCTATTCGAGACACCTTACTGGGCCGCTCCCTCTCCGACTCTAGAGACTGCCGAGGAGGGCTGAGAGACCGGGCGCTTGACCTTTCACACTTGTCTGGTGCCCCCGAGTCCAAGGCCACCTTCTTCCGCTCACGTTCAAGTGACCGCTGGTCAGAGTGCCGCTGGGCCTAGGGAGGAGCCTTGGGAGACTCCAGGGCTGGTGGGGCCGAAGAGCGGAAGGGTACCAGGGATACCAGGGCTGCCTTACAGAAGAGATTATCTAGCTTCTGCTTACAACTCTGGATAGCCTTGGAGAACATCTTACAGAGGGAGCATAGCTCTGGGTCATGGTCAGCTCCTAGACACCCAAGACAACAGTAATGGGTGTCTAAGACATGTTTTTGAAGCATTTATTTCTTAAAACCGGATGCCATTGGGGCAAAAAGGACCCCTGTGAGGTCAAAGACCTTCAACATGGCCAGCGGTTAAAAAAGGCGCAAAAACATGGAAAGAACAAAAAAAACAAAGAAAAAACCGAGGCCAGGGCAGAAGCAGAGGATCTCGGGAGGCGGAAAGAGGACAGGTGAAGGTCAGTATAGCAAAACCGGTTGGAACAGAGAAAAATCTTTTTCCAGGGACAAAACATGTCTGAAGGGCTCCACGGAAAAAGGGAGACTGAGTAAAATGGCATCCTTGGGCAGGAAGGGCACCATGCATTCATGGTGGCATCCTCAAAGGCTTTCTTTGAAAGCTGGGGAAATGCTCGCAAGGGCTCTGTCGGTGCCGACATCACCCATATGAGAGGACTAACTTCCTGCTTGTTCCTGGAGAAAGTTATGACTCATGTTCCTGTTGATTGTCTCCCTGTTCTGAAATTAGGTTAAAAAGAGAATCATTGCCTAGCTCGCTCGAAAATTGTTTAATTGGAAAATAAGGGGGGTAGCCGAAAATGGCTCTTTAGGAAGCTTTGACTTTGTAATCCGCTTGGTCATTGAAGGTTGCACTACCCTCCACCAGAATTGTATTGTGTTGCATCCACCTGGGGCAACTGCATCCAGCAGAAAGGTCTGAGAAGAATGTAGAGTAGATTCATGACCCCATCCCACTTTCAGTGGGTCTACAAGGGAGTCCCTTACAAGGAAGGGTTGTCTGATCAGTCTGTCAGAGGGGGGTAAACTTGCAGCTCCTGTTCCACCAACGCAACATCCAACAGCCACAGGGCAGAGGAAATTTGATCAACTGGTACCCCAATTTCACTTTCCAAAACAGATGAACGAGAGAATCATCCTGTTTGTCCAACACCAGCAGCTGTCTTCTTGATTCAAAAGTCACAAGCTGATCCCCCAGAATGCAAGGAAGGAATTCCTTGGCACAGGAGAGCTGAACAGATCACCCCAAAGCCATTTTCTTCTAGGGGCATGCTTCTGTGGGGAGTACCCTGCAGGGATCTGCCCACCTGAGGCCGAAGGATCCAAGTTACCATGCTAAAGGACCATGCTTGCAGAAGGAAAGAAGAAAGGGGAAAGAGTTCCTGGGAAGATAGGCCAGAGGCTGTCAATTGTCCAGCTGCCTTGGTTGACCATTGCAGTAGGCAGGCCACTCACTGGGGAACCCTGCTCAGATGGTTGTGGCAGGTCATGGAATCCTGAGCTGGAGCACTGTCTCTCCAGTTGACCCCATGCCACCTGGAGAACTGGAAAGGTAGAAGATAAATCTATCAACTGAAAAGATCATGCCTCCAAGATGCGAGCAGAAGCCTCCACGCCAAGAGGTAGTGGCAGAGTAGAAAGGCAGTGTCTCCTTCCAGAAGACTAACACCTATTTATTTATTTATTTATTTATATTCTCTTATATACCGCACTATTCAGCACGGTTCACATAGAACAAAAATCTCAGTACAGTCAACATGCATGAGTTTACAGATAACAAGGGAGGGAACTTGGATAACAAGGGTAATTATTTACAATCTATTTACAAGGATACTACTACTGCATAGGTACCTGTTACTAGGAGCGGTTACTAAGAATATATTCATTACTTCTAGAGAATCAGCCTTGGCGTGTTATTGAGACACCAAGGAATTGTATTACTGGGTGGAATCACTGAGGTCTATGGGTGTCGTTGACTCTATAAGGTACTTGTTGAAGAGATGGAATTTGAGGGCTTTCCTAAATTGTGTTAAGCTGTTGATAGCCCGGATGCCAGGGGGTAGTGCATTCCAGCACCTTGGGGCACAGAGGATAAAGGCTCTGTTGGCTGTAGACGAAGAGCAGCTTGTTAGGGCCTTTGGGAGCTTTAGGGAGTTGATGGTCGTGGATCTTCTTGCTCTGTTTGGTGTAGTAGTGTGAATAAGGGCAGATAAGGATGCGGCGGAGAGCTTATTGAGAGCTTTGAACGTGAGAAGTAGAGTTTTGAAGATAATTCTGGCCTGGATGGGTAGCCAATGTAATTGAATCAGCAGAGGTGTAACGTGGTCAGTCCTGGCGGCTCCATGAAGTACCCTTGCTGTGGCATTCATTGCCAGCTGTAATGGGTTCAAGGTGGATTGAGGAAGACCTTGAAGAATGACATTGGCATAATCGAAGTGGGGTATGATCAGTGCTTGGTAGATTGTCCTGAAATCTTCTGGCTCCAACATGGAGCGTAGGTGTCTCGGTGAACGGATCTTATAGTATACTGTTCTGACTATTTCCTATGTGGGACTTCATATCCAGGTGTTGATCCAGAGTGACTCCCAGGTAACGTATTGAGGGTTTGGATTGCAATTCAGCTTCCTTTGTTTTGAGATATTGTGGTGGGATGAAGTTGGGGTTCCTCGTGATGAAGAGGACTTCCGTTTTCTTATGTTGTATACAGAGGTTTTGGTAGAGAAGCCAGTCAGATACTGCATTGAAACAGTTTATTAGAGGGGAGAGATCTAAATGGTCAGTGGCGAAGGGGGTGTAAAGTAGAACATCGGCATAAAGCATGCAGTCGACATTAAATGACCGGATGATCTTACAGATTGGTTGCATGTAGATGTTAAACAGAAGGGCAGAAAGTGAGGAACCTTGTGGGACTCCCTGGTCTAGGTGGAAGGGTTCTGAAGTTCTGCCTCCTGAGCAGACATGCTGCCATCTTCCGGATAGGTAGGACCTGCACCATTCAAGCGCTGTTCCACTGATGCCCTTCTCAATTAGTCTCGCTAAAAGGAGTTCGTGATTCACTGAATCAAACGCTGTGGCGATATCCAAAAAGATGAGGGCAAATCCTTGGCGGATGTTATCTATGCCAGTAATTATCTTGCTGAAGAGTGTGGTGAGGAGAGTTTCGACTCCATGGTATTCCCTGAAGCCGTGTTGGCAGGGGTCTAGCGGTGCAACGGTATCATTAGCAAGATCTTGTCTTACTAATCTGTTATGTTTTTTTGAAGGAGTGAATAATCAGGTGGACAAAGGTGAGTCGGTTGATATCGTGTATCTGGACTTTCAGAAAGCCTTTGACAAGGTCCCTCATGAGAGACTTTTGGCAAAACTAAAGAGTCATGGGATAGGAGGCAGTGTACTATTGTGGATCAGGAACTGGTTAAAAGATAGAAAGCAGAGGGTAGGGCTAAATGGCCAATTTTCCCAATGGAGAAAGGTGAATAGTGGTGTACCCCAGGGATCTGTGCTGGGTCCGCTGCTTTTTGACATATTCATAAATGACCTGGAAAGTGGAATAACGAGTGAGGTTATCAAATTTGCAGATGACAAAACTATTTAAAGTTGTCAAAACCCAAGAGGATTGTGGAAAATTGCAAGAGGATCTTGATAAATTGGAAGACTGGGCATCAAAATGGCAGATGAAATTTAATGTGGACAAGTGCAAGGTTATGCACCTAGGGAAGAACAACCCAAACTATGGTTACACGATGCAAGGTTCCACATTAGGAACCACCACCCAGGAAAAAGATTTAGGCGTCATTGTGGATACCATGTTAAAACCCTCGGCCCAGTGTGCAGCGGCGGCCAAGAGAGCAAATAGAATGCTAGGTATCATAAGGAAAGGAATGGAAAATAAAACAAAGGATATTATAATGCCTCTATATCGTTCCATGGTGAGACCGCACCTTGAATATTGTGTGCAATTCTGGTCGCCGTATCTTAAAAAGGATATAGAGTTATTAGAAAAGGTTCAGAGAAGAGCCACCAAAATGGTAAAGGGGATGGAAGGATACTCCTATGAAGAAAGGCTAAAAAGGTTAGGGCTCTTTAACCTGGAAAAGAGACGGCTGAGGGGAGATATGATAGAAGTCTATAAATTAATGAGCGGAGTGGAACGGGTAAACGTAGATCGATTGTTTACCTTATCAGAATATAGAAAGACTAGGGGACATGCAATGAAGCTACAGGGTAAACTATTTAAGACTAATAAAAGAAAATATTTTTTCACTCAACGTGTAATCAAACTCTGGAATTTGTTACCGGAGGATGTAGTAAAGGCTGTTAGTGTAGCTGGGTTTAAAAAAAGGTTTGGACAAGTTCCTGGAGGAAAGGTCCATAAGCCATTATTAAGAAGGGACCCAGGATATCAATGCTTGAACCAATACAAGCATTGTGGAACCTGTGTCCCTTGGGGAAACTGCTAGGTACGTATGACCTCGATTGGCCACTGTTGGAAACAGAATACTGGGCTTGATGGACCTTGATCTGACCCAGTATGGCATATCTTATGTTCTTATGTTAATATGGTCCTGTAACAGTCGTTGGACCTCCTTTTCGATGATCTTAGCGAGTAGAGGTATGCTAGAAATGGGTTTGTAGGAATCTACCCTTAGGGGGTCGAACTTGCAGTTTTTCAACAGGGGTCTAATTGAAGTATGCTTAAGGGCTGAAGGGAATGATCCTGTTGAAAAGGAGAGGTTCATTGTGTTGGCACTTACTGGGCTGAAGTGACTGCGGAGCTCCTTGATCCAGAAGGCAGGGCATGGATCAGACTGGGATGTAGTGATGTTGAGGGCTGTAATGGTGTCTTCAATTCCTTTCTTAGAGGAGATAGAGAAAGCAGAAAGGGCTCCTGGGCCGTCCTGCACAAGGGTGGTGGTTGTTGTAGTGGTTCTGTTGATAAGGCACATCTTAGATTGTAAGTGGGTTGCAAAGTCTTGAGGGTGTATCGCAACTTGAGGCCCAGAGGATGGCTCCTTGGATAGAGACTTAACTAGGTCGAAAAGGTCATGTGGCTTATTGAGAGATCTCATCAAGGTATCCGAGTGGTACCGTTTCATTGACTCGGAGATTGCCTTGCGGTGAGCAGCTAGGTGGATATTGTATGCTGTCAGGTCATCAATAGCATGGGAGCAACGCCAGCGTTTTTCGAGTTTCTGTAACTGGATGAGGGATTCTCTAAGGTCCGCTGTGTACCAAGGAGCATTCTCTCTTTTCCTTGAATGCTTGTTGGTTGGAGGACGCACGGCAATAGCACTGAGACTATTGTTCCAGTGAGAGACTAGGTCCTCAAGGTTCATGGTGGTGGTATTGATGAGCTGTTGAGTTTCCGTGAGGACGAGCTCTCTGTTAAATGACTTAAAAGATCTAATGGTCGGTCTCGCTGTGTTGGCCGATGTCTTGATGCTCTTGGTATGGATTATGTCAAGTAGAAGCTTCCTGAAGCAAATCCTTCTATCCAAATAAGGCACTGTGGTAAATCACATCTATAGTGTGTGCACCAGGAGTGTGGAACTACTGCACGCTGTGGAGATAGCTCTTCTAAGTACACACTCATGGAACACAATGAAGCGTTAGTTTATGATTCATGTTTAAAACGTGCAGATATCACACGTATCAATGAGTGCAGCAACACAGGTTAGATCACAGCCAAGCACTGGTAATGTGTGCACGCAGCACCAGTATAAGGCAGGAACAGTCAGGAAAATCACAACAGTTCCAATCTCTGTTCCAACAATAGTCCCACTAAATGGCAGAAGGCAGGGGCTTCCACAGACAATATTCAAGAGAGGTTTGGTACAGAAATAGGAACTTAAATCTAGTACTCAACCCCGTGGAGTCCAAGCAGCAACAGTGCTGGGCTCAATGCTACTCCCCTGCTGCGAAGACCTGCAGCCACGTACCTCTTGAATATTCATGCCATCTTCAGGTGAGAGTTGGAGGGGGGGGGAAGGGGGCACCAAGGCTGTGTAACTAACAAATCCACTAGCGTCCTAACAATTCTGTCTGTTCAACAGCTCTTAATCTCTCCTCCTCGGCAACCCTGGAAGGCACAGATTTTAAGGGTAACCCAACAGTATCTCCCACATCGAGCTCAAGTGAGGAAGTCACCCCTAAGAGAGGTTACTCATGAGCTAAATCACTAAGTTTTCAAAGAGCTGCTCCAATGTGTCCACACTCTGCTGGAGACATACTAAGGTAGTATGCCCTCTAGCTGATCTAGATATAGTACAGGATGAGGGCATCAGAATTCTGGATTTTTTTGTCTCCACCTCTGCTAGTAGGGGCAACATAACAGACTTACCAATACTGGCCTAGCAGGATAATATGGAAAATACATTAACAGGCTGAAATCTGGGAAATGAATAACTGGTTACCTGCCAAAAAATAAATACCACAGAAGATTTTGTTGGTGCTGCCAACCAAAATGTTTTGCCATAAGTTTAGTCCAGTCCTGATTTTCCTAGTTTACACCAAAGCAATCTTATACCCCTCCCCTGCACAATGCTTTTGGTTAATGTCTGGATTCTATTACAGTTTTATCTTGTCCCATCTCCTGCTAGACTGCCTATGGGTTTAGTCATTTTTGGAGGAAATAATCAAGATTGCAGAGAAGCCGCCCAGTGGTTAGAGCACTGGCATGGTAACCAAGAGACCAGTGTTCGATTCTCACTCCTTGTGGAATTAAGTAGGTCACCTAACCCTCCATTGGCTTGGAAGAAAGGCCCGGCAATCTACTTCTGGGTTTTCTTGGCAGTGTGACCGGGAGACTGCTGGGTCGCCAGGAGTCAGTATTGATTTGAAGGCACACAATGCACTGCACTAAATTAAAGACTGTAGTATCACCTAGCCATAGGTTTATGCCCGAGCCTTATTAGGTTACAGGAGTTGGTCTATATTAAGTGCTCCATTTCCTGATTTCACCGAAAGCACTGTTTAACTGCTTGGATGCCCAGAGGAAGGAAGCAAATTTCTACTGTCCCCCTTTCCTCCTCTTTGCCCTTTAATATTAATGTTCTCCGAAGATGGAGCTTGGACCCCAAGAGAGTGCAGAAAGGCAAGCAGGGCCTGCATTTTTTCTGACTCAACATAATATTTAATAGAAGAATTATCCCAAAAATTGTGTGTTAACTAGGGCTGATTTGAAAAAGCGTAGTTACTCACCTGTAACAGGTGATCTCTGGGAAGAGCAGGAATTGAGTCTTCACATATGGGTATCGTCGGCACCAACTGAGGCCGCGCGGGAATGTTCCCAGGTGTCCTATAGGAAAGCTTTTGGGAGCATCCCACTGCGCCTGCGCTGCTGCCTTCCCACCTTTCCAACTCTGCCTCTTCAGTTGGATTTGTAGCAGAGACAAAGGTGAGAAGGAAAGAGAGAGAGAGATACAACTCCTAGGGGAGGTGGGTGGGTTGTGAAGACTCAATTCCTGCTGTTCCCTGAGATCACGTGTTACAGGTGAGTAACTATGCTATCTCCAGGAACAAGCAGGAATGTAGTCTTCACATATGGGGACTCCCAAGCTTAGAGATGCCAGGGAGATGACCCCAGAAGCTGCGAAACCCATGATGTTGTCATGCTTCCTCCCAAGGATCTCTGGCATCGAAACCCGGGACAGCAGGTAGGAGTTCTTATAAGTCTGAAAGAGATGTTGGAGAACAGTCTGGCCAAATGAGGCATCCCGACGGGAGTCCTTGTCCAAGCAGTAATGGGCTGCAAAGGTGTGGACCGAAGACCAAGTGGCTGCTTTGCAAATGTCATCAATCGACACCGAGCGAAGGTTAGCCATAGAGGCAGCCATTGCTCTCACATCGTGAGCTGTGACATGACCTTCGAGAAAAAGTCCCTTACTCTCATATGTAAAGGATATGCAGTCTGCAATCCACTTAGAGAGCGTTCTCTTGGAAACTGGTAGGCCCAAGTGACTGGAGTCAAAGGCAACAAAAAGCTGGGAAACCTTTCTATGTTGAGTCCTCAAAGAAAAAAGCCAAAGCTCTTTTACAATCCAGAGTATGAAGATTCCATTCTGCACTAGAGGCATGAGGCCTAGGAAAGAAGACAAGGTAGACAGACTGGTTCAAATAAAAAGGCGAAACCACCTTTGGCATAAAGTGAGGATGAGTCCTAAGGACTAAATTATCATGGTGAAACCTTGTATAAGGAGGATCAGCCACTAAAGCTTGTAGTTCACTAATGTGTCTGGCAGAAGTGAGGGCAATAAGGAAGATTACCTTCCAAGAAAGAAAATTAAGAGATGTAGTGGCTAAGGGTTCAAATGGCAGCTTCATAAGCTGCCCAAGGACAAGATTTAAGTTCCATGCCACGGATGGTGCTTAATGCGAGTTCTAGTCAACAGAGTAGTTACTCACCTGTAACAGGTGTTCTCCAGGAGCAGCAGGAATCAGTCCTCACATATGGGTGATGTCGGCACCGACGGAGCCCCCGTGCGGAGCATTTCCCCAGCTTTCAAAGAAAGCCTTTGGGAATTGCAGCGAGCATGCGCGGTCCCCTTCCCGCCCAAGAGTGCTATCTTGCTCAGTCTGATGACATAGCTAAAAGACAGCAAAAAATAGCAAAAAATAAGTCATATGACTGCAACTCCAAGGGGAAGAGGGAGGGTTGTGAGGACCGATTCCTGCTGCTCCTGGAGAACACCTGTTACAGGTGAGTAACTACTCTTTCTCCAGGATCAAGCAGGCAGTCAGTCCTCACATATGGGACTCCCCAGCTTAAGGCTACCGGAGACCCCAAGCCGAAAAAATGAGCTCCCTCTAGAGCGACAGAACGTAAGGAAGGAATCTTCTCTGAGAACGCTCCCGAACGGTAGCCCAACATCAGGGCCAGAGGGAAGGAGCTGCCTAAACCCCAAAGAGATTATGGAGTACTGCCTGTCCGAAAGCACTGTCCCTGCGGGACTCCCTCTCAAGGCAGTAATGGGCCGCAAAAGTCTGGCTTGAAGACCAAGTAGCGGCCCGGCAGATGTCTGCCAACAGAACAGAGCGGAGATGAGCCACTGACGCAGCCTTCGCCCTGACACGATGAGCCGTGACTCGACCCTCCAACGAGAGGCTGGCTGCCCAATAAGCCCAGGTGATACAGTCAGCGACCCATATAGACAAAGTATGCTTGGAGACAGGTAACCACAACTTATTGGGGTCAAAAGAAACGAAGAGCTGAACAGCCCTCTGGTGCTCCCGCGTACGGACAAGGTAGAAGGATAACGCCCTCCTACAGTCCAGGGTATGCAGGACCATCTCAGCCCGGCTGGCATGCGGCCTGGGAAAGAAAGTCGGAAGAACCACCTCCTGATTGAGGTGGAAAGAGGAGACAACCTTAGGGAGAAACTTAGGGTGAGTCCGTAAGACTACCCTATTCCTGTAGAACCTAGTGTAAGGAGGATCAGACACTAGCGCCTGAAGTTCACTTACTCGCCTAGCAAAGGTAAGAGCTATCAGAAACAAAGTTTTCCAGGAGAGAAAACAGAGGACAGGTAGCCATAGGCTCAAATGGCGGACAAGTAATCCGCTGTAAGACCACATTTAAATCCCACTCAGGGGCTGGTGGACGTAGAAGAGGCTTAAGCAGGAGGAGGCCTCTGAGGAAACAAGCCACCAAAGGGTGGATGGAAAGAGGCCTCCCGTCCACCGGCGAGTGGTGTGCTGAGAGAGCACTGAGGTGAACTCTGACAGAATTGGACTTAAGGCCAAGACTGGAGAGGTAAAGCAAATATTGCAATACTACCGCTACCAAGCACGGGAAGGGATTCTCGTTGTGCTGAGCACACCATGCGGAGAATCTACGCCACTTAAGAGCGTAGGATTTCCGGGTGGATTGCCGTCTAGAGGCTAAGACTACGTCTTCCACCTCTCTAGGTAGTAGTAGGGGAGCCAGAACTACCCTTTCAGCAGCCAGGCCATCAGATGAAGGAACTGGAGGTTGGGGTGTAAGAGATCCCTGTTCTTGAGAGAGGAGATCGTGTTGAATCCCCAGAGGAATATGAGTGTCCACTGCCAGTTGCAGCAGAAGTGGGAACCACGGTTGCCTCGGCCACCTGGGGGCTATCAGAATCATGGAGGCCCTGTCCTTTAGTACTTTGAACAGTGTTCTGGACACTAGTGGCGTGGGAGGAAACGCATACAGTAGGCCGTTGGACCATGGGAGCAGAAACGCATCTGCTGCTACTCTGAGAGGATGCGGTTGTCTGGAACAGAATCTTGGGAGTTGCCGGTTCAGAGGACTGGCGAAAAGATCCATGGTGGGGAGGCCCCACCTCAGAAAGATCTGCTGAACCACCAATGGATTCAATCTCCATTCGTGTGGTTGCAGGATCCTGCTCAGTCTGTCCGCCAGGTAATTCTCTTGACCTGGGAGGTAGACTGCCTTGAGAAGGATTCCGCGATTGACAGCCCAGGAGCACAGCCGTTGTGCTTCCTGACAGAGAAGGAAGGAGCCTGTGCCTCCTTGCTTGTTCACGTAAAACATGGCAACTTGATTGTCCGTCTGGACCAGTACAGACTGGTGAGATGTGAGATGGGAGAAGGCCCTCAGAGCTAAGCGTATCGCCTGCAGCTCCAGGAAATTTATCTGCTGTGCAGCCTCCAAGGGGTCCAGAGACCCTGAGTACATGCCCCTTGGCAATGCGCTCCCCAACCTTGAAGAGAAGCATCGGTTGTCAGCACTTGAGAGTGCGGAGGGGTTTGAAAAAACACTCCGAGCACCAGATTTGGAAGATGAAGCCACCATTGCAGAGGAGGCAAGCAGTGTGGATATTCTTACTGAGTCTGCAAGGCTCTCTGTGGCCTGATGCCACTGAGTTCGAAGACTCCACTGAGCAGGCCGCATATGCAAGCGGGCATTGGGGGGTTACATGAACCATGGAAGCCATATGGCCAAGAAGTCTCAGGAATTGCCTGGCGGAGACCAGGGATTTGCTGCAAAACTGCCTGGCTAGATCCATTAATCTGTGGGCTCTGTCCACGGGCAGGAAAGCCTTCGCCTGAAGGGTGTCCAGCCTTGCTCCTATGAACTCCATGTTCTGGGACGGGAGCAAAGTGGACTTTGCGAAGTTTATGACAAACCCCAAGTGCTGAAGCAGAGCCACAGTGCGAAGGGTGGCTTGACTGGCCTCCCGTGAAAACTGGCCCCTTATGAGCCAGTCGTCCAGGTATGGGAACACAAAAAGACCTTGAAGCCTTAGGTAGGCCGCCACCACCGCCAGGCACTTGGTGAACACCCTGGGGGCGGAGGTTAGGCCAAAGGGCAGTACTCTGTACTGATAGTGGTTTCCTCCCACAACAAATCTGAAATATTGTCTGTGGTCTGGATGAATAAGGATGTGAGTATAAGCATCCTTTAGATCTAAGGAGCATAGCCAATCTCCCTGATGGAGGCAGGGCAGCAGGATGCCAAGGGTAAGCATCTTGAACTTTTCCCTCTCCAGGAACTTGTTGAGGTTTCGCAAGTCCAGGATGGGTCTGAGGCCTCCTGTTCTTTTTGGTACCAGAAAGTACCTGGAATAAAAGCCACGACCTCTCAGGTGGTGGGGCACCGGTTCCACAGCCTGTTCCTTTAACAGACTTGCTAACTCCTGTAGGAGTAGGTCCCTGTGCAGAGGGGGTCTTGGAGGCTCCCCTGGAAAAAAGAAGGGAGGTACCTGGTGAAAACGAAGAAGATAGCCCTTTTGGACTATATGGAGCACCCAGGTATCTGATGTGACGGCTGACCACCTGTGTGCAAAGAGGGCAGCGGGCCTCCTGTGCTGATGTGAGCCAGCTGAGGAGAGGCTATGCTTTCTGAGTCAAAAAACCCCGCCCTGCTGTGCAGGAGCCGGTGTTGGTGGCTTGGGGGCCTTCTGCCTACGGGGCCCATGACCCTGCCCCTTGGCCTGCTGACCCTGTTGGGGAGCTGCAGAGGCCTGAAAATGAGGGTATTGTTTATAGGCAGATGTCTTCCTCGGGTAAAAGGTCTTTTTTCCCGAGCCCCCTTTCTTCTGAGAAGGGGCAGAGGTTTTTCTGGACAGCCTAGTTCTGGTCAGAGTCTCGGTCTCGAGTTCAGCAGCCTTTTCAGCCATGGGTTTGCCAAAAGGTTTTCACCTCGGCAGGGGACATCGACCAACTTGTCCTGTACCCATGGCTTGAGGTCGGATGACTGTAGCCAAGCCTGTCAGGCACCGATGCCGGCCCCGGCTACTCGAGCCGAAGCCTCGAAGCCATCGTAGGCTGCTCGAGAGATAAACTTCGAGCACTCTCGAATACCAGTGGACAAGGCCTGGAACCTCTGCAAAGGTTCCTCGGAGAGACCAGCAGAGAACCCGGCAATCTCCTTTGCCAGGTCTCGAAGGTACATGCCCATGTAGAGCTGGTATGTCTGGACACGGCAAGCAAGCATAGAGCCCTGGAAGCACTTCTTACCAAGGGCATCCAGGTTCCAGGCCTCCCGGACGGGAGGCACCAAGGAGTGCCTCTGACTTTTCAGTCGATGCATGGCCGATTCCACAACCATGGAGTGGTGCGGTAATTGTGCCTTTTGGAACCCGGGGCTCTTGCGGACTCGATAGATGTAATCAACCCACTTGCTTAACACCGGCGTCGAGGCCGGGGTCTCCCACATGCGGAAGAGCAGCCGCTCCAGCATTGGAGGAACCAGAACAGTAAAGGCCTCCTTCGGGGGAGAGTCATACTGGAGCTCCTCGGCTCGAGGCTCCTCCTTGGGATCCGCGGGGAATGCCAAGGCCTTGGCCATATCCCGCACGTAGTCTGAGAACCGGGTATCCTCCAGTGGGGATCGTCTCCGAGGTTCGGACTCTGGTGAGTGATGGGAAACACCAAGTCCGAAAGGCGTCGGGTGACTCTTCATCCTCCGTCTCCCAGCCCGACTCCTCAGAGGAGGAATCAAGTGGTTCCGGTCGGGCGGGCACCAATGCCCTCCGCCCCAATGCCGAGGGTACCGGCGTCGACGACCTCGGTCCCAAACGGGAGGCCGAGGGAGACCGTGGCCGAGGATCGACTCGAGCTCGCATGGACTCGAGGATTAGCTCGGCCTCCGGGGTCGACTTGGATGTCAATGTCCCGGTGGACGGGGCAGATGCACCGGTGAGACCGGCGATTAGTGCCCGCTACTGCTCCATGAAGGCAGCCAAGCTGCTCTCCAAGGCCATCAACCTAAGTCCGAGCTCAGGAGACTCAGCAGCCCCCGACTCGGGCCCCGACAGCGTCGGGCCTGACGTCGGCTCCCCTGGAGGAGAGTCCACGAGGACTACAGTACTCACGTGCCCAGGAGACTCCATCTCGAGACGAGGTTGTTTGGCAGGCCTCTCCGACTCCAAAGACCCGGGACGGTGGTTGGGGCTATGCGACCTCGCCCTCGAGGAACCAGGTGCGTCCGCCAACGCCGCCCTCGTGGGTTTTTTCTTCCTGTGCTGCTCCCGCGAAGGAGACCCCTGCTCAGAGGAACCCCGACGCTGCTCGGGGCTGGAGTCCTGAGACATCGAGGCCTCTGACGAGGTGCAGGCCCGTCCGGACACGGAGTCAGAGAAGATTCTGTCCTTTTGGTGCTGCCGACTCCTCAACGCCTTCGAGGACATTTTGCCACAAGGACCACAGATCGGGTCATGATCGGGTCCGAGGCAACGGAGGCAGTAGTCATGTGTGTCGGTAAGAGACATAAGTTTCTTACACCGATCACACTTCTTAAACCCGCTGGCAGCCATCAGGGGAAAAAGGGCCCCTGCGAGGTCGAAAGACAGGGCTGCCAGTGAAAAAGAAAAATGGCGCGAACGCTAGTCACGAAGGACAAAAACCGAAAAGAGAGAGTGGGCTCGATACCGGTGTATCGGGCCCAGGCGGGAAAAGGATCCGGCGTCGAACCGAAGGAGGAAGACAAAAAACAGGGTAATCAACTTTTTCCTCGGCGAAAAACGAACTACGTCCGTCGGGTTCTGTGGAAAAAAGAAGACTGAGCAAGATGGCACCGCGCATGCGTGCTGCAATTCCCAAAGGCTTTCTTTGAAAGCTGGGGAAATGCTCCGCACGGGGCTCTGTCGGCGCCGACGTCACCCATATGTGAAGACTGACTTCCTGCTTGGTCCTGGAGAATAGGCCCCTCAAACCATGCTACAAGCAGTTGAAAGGAAATAGGTTGTCCATACAAGGGCTTGAGGAAAGCCGCAATAGCACTGAGGTGGACCCTTACTGAATTAGTCTTAAGACTAGAGGATGATAGATGGAGGAGATACTCTAGTAAAGCCCCCACTGGAACTGAAAAAGGATTAAGTTCCTTTTTTGAACATCAGATAGAGAACCTTCTCCACTTAAAGGCATAGGCATGCCTTGTGTTTCCTAGAGACCAAAAGGATATCTTTAACCTGTTGAGAGTGGTTGATATCCTGGAACACTAAGCTTTCAGCTGCCATGCCATCAGGTGTAAGGACTGAGGATTCGGGTGCAAAAGCATCCTGTTCTCCTTGGATAGGAGATCTGGAGCACATCCCAAGTCCAGAGGCCTGGCTTGAGAGAGACGTAGAAGCAGTGGATACCACGTCTGTCGTGGCCAACGTGGGGCTATGAGGATCATATGGCCCCTGTCTCTCTGAAGCTTGAACAGAGTCTTGGGGATGAGGGGAATGGGTGGGAAGGCATAGAGAACATCTTCACCCCAGTGGAGGTGGAAAGCACCCATTGCCTGACTGTTCTGAGCCAGAATTCTGGAACAGAATCAGGGAGGTTTGGCATTCTGAGGACTTGCAAACAGGTCTATATCTGGAGTTCCCCAGATCCGAAAGATTTGAGCAATTTGCTGCGGATGAAGAGACTGCTCGTGTGGCAGCAGTATTCGACTGAGCTTGTCTGCCAGAAGATTGTGTGCCTGGAAGATACACCGCTAGTATATGAATCTGAAGGCCTCTTGCAAATGACCAAAGGCATCGAGCTTAGTTACACAATGCCCGAGAACCTGTTCCACCCCGTTTCTTCACACAGAACACGGCTACCTGATTGTCTGTCTAGACATGAACTGTCTTGTAGCTCAGGTGGTCCTGAAATACTCAAAGCATAGAAAATGGCTCTGAGTTCCAGTTTATTTATGTGAACATGAGCCTCCAATTCAGTCCAAAGACCTTGAGTGGAGAGATCGTCCAACCTGACTTGGACGCATCTGTCGTCAAGGTAGCTTGGTGTAGTGGCTGCTGAAAAGGTGACCCTACGAGAAGGTTTTCCAGTGATTGCCACCACTGAAGGGACGAAATGAGGCGTGCAGAGTTCCTGATTTTGTCCCCCAAACGACCTGACACCTGTGTCCACTGAGAGGCTAGGGTCCACTGAGCTGCTCGCATGTGTAGGGCAGCGTAGGGGACCACATGAACAGTGGACGCCATATGCACCAGCAACTGAAGCATTTCTTGACTAGTTAGGAAAGTTTTCATAGCTGCTTGAGAGGCCAGTTGGAGTATCCAAGCACAACGGAGTTGTGGCAGGAAAGCCCTTGACTGTTCTGTATCTAGGAGAGCACCTATGAACTCTAGCGATTGAGATGGGGCGAGCTGGGATATGACGTTTATGACCAGTCCCACGTATTCCAGAATTTGCATTGTGCAGTATAGAGCCAAGCTGGCTTCTGGAGCTGTTGATGCTCAGATTAGCCAATAGTCTAAGTAGGGGAAGACAAATAACCCTAAAGTCCTTAGAAATGCTGCTAATACTGCCATGCATTTTGTGAAGACTCTTGGGGCGGAAGCCAGGCCAAAGGGTAGAACTCTATACTGGTAATGTCTTCCCTGAAAGAGGAATCAAAGAAACCTTCTGTGTTCTGCATAAGGATATGTGTATATGCATCTTTTAGGTCTAGAGAACATAACCAATCCTGACCCTGCATGTAAGGGAGATGTGTTCCGAGAGATCATTTTGAATTTTTCTTGGAAGAGATACTTGTTTAACTCCCTGAGGTCCAGTACGGGCCTGTACCCTCTTGTCTTCTTTGGTATGAGGAAGTAGGGGGAGTAAAAGCCCAGGCCCTGTTGAGAAAGATACCTCCTCTATTGCATCCTGAGCAAGGAGAGAGGTGACCTCTTGACACAAGAGTGGTGAGGGGGGGGGCCAAGAACTGAACTCTTGGAGTGGAGGGAAGGGGCATACAGTGGAAGTGGAATTTATACCCCTCTGTCACTATGGAGAGTCCATTGCTCTGATGTTATTTGCTGCCACCTCTTTGGCAAAATAACAGTCTGCCTGGAATGTTCAGAGGCTCTGGACCTTTTAGAGGTAGGATGACTAGGTTCCCTAGGAAGGAGTCAAAGACCTTGTGGACGCTGCGCTAGATGAGTTGGTTGGGCTCTGGGGGCTTGAGCCTTTTTCTGTTGCTTGGGCTGCTGCTGCCCCTTTTGTGAAGCATGGACTGGGCAGTGGACAGTTTGGGTGCAAGACGGATAGAATTTAGTTTTTGCTGAAAAAAGGGTTTAATGTCTTTCTTTGCTGGGTTGGCAGTGGTACTGGAAAGTCTATTCAAGGTAGTGTTCTTGGACTCAAGCTGAGCAGCTTTATCCTGCCAATCCTTGCCAAAGAGATTTTCTCCCATGCAAAGAATATTTCCCAGCTTGTCTTGCACCCACTGTTCCAAATCAGATGCTTGTTGTTAAGTGCCATCGAGTCGGAGTCGACTCATGACAACCCTCTGGATAGCTATTCTAAATTGTGTTCTGTCTTGAGTCAGGCGGCTCATTGTTGACAGACTGGTACCCGTAGCTGCTGTTATTGTATCGATCCATCTCATTGCTGGCCTTCCTCTTTTGCGTTGACCTATCTTGCCAAGCATGATGTCTTTCTCTAATGCTCTCTTCGCATGATGTGTCCAAAGTATGAAAATCAAAATCTTATCTGAGCTTCTAAAGAAAGATTAGGTTTGATCTCCTCTAGTACAGACTGGTTTGTTCTTCGGGAAGTCCATGGTATACACAGTATTCACCGCCAGCACCATAATTCAAAGGCATCAATTTTCTTCCTGTCTATCTTTTTCACTGTCCAGCTTCCACATGCATATGATCTTATTGAAAATACCATGGCTTGAACAAGTTGAATCTTTGTATGGAGAGAGACATCTCTGCTCTTGAGAATCTTATCTAGGTCTTTCATAGCCATTCTGCCAAGAGCAATGCGTCTGATTTCTTGACTGCTTGTTGCTTCTTTATTGATAGTTGATCCAAGTAGGTTAAAGTTGTTCACAATTTCAATTTCTTCTCCTTCAACGATGAACCTGTTGATTATGCCAGTTGTCATGATCTTTGTCTTCTTTACATTAAGGTGCAGGCCCATTTTGAGACTATGTTCTTTAATTGTGAGAAGCAAATGTTTCAGATCTTCATTTTCAGCCAGTAATGTGGTATCATCAGCATAGCGAAGGTTGTTGAGTCTTCCACCAATCTTCACAACTCTGTTGTCTTCATACAATCCTGCTTCTCTGATTTGTTCTGCATATAAATTAAAACAGGTAGGGGGGAAAGTATGCAGCCTTGTCTTACACCTTTGCTTATTTTAAAGCATTCTGTTTCCCCTTGCTCCATTCGAACTTCTGCTTCTTGATCAATGTACAGATTGTGCAAGAGTACGAACAAGTGTTCTGGTATACCCATGCTTCTTAATGTGGCCCAGAGTTTCTCATGGTTTACAGTCAAAAGCCTTGCTATAGTCGATAAAGCACAAAGATATCCTTTTGGTATTCTTTAGTCTTTAAGGATCCATCTCACATCCGCAATGTCGTCTCTCGTTCCTCACCCTTTCCTGAACCCTGCTTGCACTTCAGGTAGTTCTTGTTCCAGGTATGGTTGTAGTCTCTTTTGAATAATCTTCAGTAGAATCTTGCTGGCATGTGGGATCACAGCGATTGTGCGATAATTTCCAGTCAGTTGGATCACCTTTCTTTAGTATTGGTATAAACAGATCTTTTCAAGTCAGTTGGCCATGATGTCTTCCATATTTCTTGGCAGAGCCTTGTAAGTACGGCAACAGCTGCATCAGATTGCTGAAATACTTCTATGGGAATGCTATCAATGCCTGGTGCTTTGTTCTTTGATAAGGCTTTCAATGTTGCTTTAACTTCTTCTTTCATCATCAATGGCTCCCAATCGTAAGGTACAGGTTGAAACGGCTGTTGGTCCACTTGATCTTTATCATATAAAAACTCTGCATATTCCTTCCACCTTTTCTTGATCTTCTCAGCATCATTCAACATAGAACCTTGAGCATCTTGTAACATTCCAATTCGAGGCTGGAACTTTTTCTTCAACTCTCGTAGCTTTAGGAAAGCCAATCTTGTTCTTCCTCTAATAGTTTCTGCTTTTATTTCCTTGCATGCATCATTGTAGTACTTTTCCTTGTCCTGTCTTGCTGCACGTTGGAAATCTGTTGAGTTCTGTTATTGTTTTTCTTTCTCCTCTGGCTTTAGCTTCTCTGCGTTTCTGGGCAATTTTCAGAGTTTCTTCCATCATCCATTTTGGCCATTTTTGCTTTTTCACCTTTTGTAGAGACTTCTCGCTTTCTTCCAACACAACCTTCTTGATGTCATTCCATAACTCTTCTGGAGCTCTGTCATTTGTATCTAAATCAGCAAATCGATTTTGCAGGTAGTCTTTGAATTCCAGTGGTATATTCTCAAGGTCATATTTTGCTGCATTCATGAGTGGTTTGCTCTTTTTCAACTTTAGCTTGAGTTTGCATACTAGTAGTTGATCTGTACCACAGTCAGCTCCAGGTTTTGTCTTTGTTGATGTTATAGAGCTTTTCCATCGTTGACTTCCACAGATGTAGTCAATTAGATTTTTATACAGTCCATTTGGTTAAGTCCATGCGTACAGTCACCGCTTGTGTTGATGGAAGGTGTTTGAGATGAATAGATCGTTGGTCTTGCAGAATTCTATCAGTCTTTCTCCAGCTTCATTTCTGTTGCCAAGTCCATATTTTCCAACTACTTTGCCTTCTTTGTTGCCAACTTTTGCGTTCCAGTCATACATGACTATCAGGATATCCCGTTTGCATGTTCTGTCAATTTCAGCTTGTACTTGTTCATAGAACTCTTCAATTTCATTCTCTTCTGCAGCTGTTGGGGCATATACTTGAATTATAGTTATGTTGATAGGCATTCCTCGTAGACGAATAGAGATTAAGCATTCGCCGACTGCATTGTACTTCATTACAGTGCTTGCAAGTTTCTTCTTTATTATAAATGCAACACCATTTTTTCTTTGTCTTTCATTTACAGCATAGTAGACCATGTGATCATCTGATGCAAAATGCCCAATGCCAGTCCATTTCAGTTCGCTGACACCCAACAGATCAAGTTGTGCACGTGCCATTTCATTCTTGACCACCTCCAACTTCCCTTGGTTCATGCTTCGTACGTTCCATGTTCCAATGTGTAAGACATCTTTACAGCTTCTGACTCATTTCATGCGCAGCTACATCAGCAGTCAGACGTCCCGAGGGCTTTGATCCAACCACATCATAAATGCTGGCTTTACTCTGAAAAGTCTTCAGCTCTTCCCCAGTAGCTAGTTGAGTGCCTTCTGACCTAGAGGTCTCATCTTCCAGCACTATAACACAATTTGTTTTGTTGTAACTATCCATTGGGTTTTCATGGCAAGATACAGAAGTAGATTGCCGGGGCTTTCTCCATGCAGTTTAAGTTTGGTGTTGTTGCCGTTGTCACAGAAAATGTGATCCTCCGCCGTCAACACTATCCCATTCTGCTGCTGCCCAGATGGTTGTAACCAAGCAATTTGATGTGCACCGATAGAAACAGAAGTTCTGCTAATGCATTCAAAACAATCAAAGGTTGCCCTGTTCATGAACTTTGAAACATTTTGGGCATGCTTAACAAGAATGAAGACAATCGACCCTCTTGTCATCGGGAAGAAGAGGAGGCATGAGTTCCAAATCTTTTGCAACCTCTTGAAGAAACATACCCATATAGAGTATGCATGAACTTATTCTGGCTGATAATAGAGGCCTGAAAACATCGACGACCAAAAGCATCGAGAGTCCTCGCCTCACAGCCCGGAAGATTAGAATTATGTCTTAGCATTTTTGATTCGGTGCATTGCTGCTTCCACCACCATAGAATGGTGTGGTAATTGCATTTTTTGGATCCCGGGACACTATCAAATCTCCGAGAATGTGGAGACACCGTTAAAGGTGTTTCCCACATCCTAAGCATAAGGTCATGCAAAATCCGGTATATGGGAAGGGTTGTGCTCTCTTTTGGGGCTACCAGATACTGAAGAATCTCTAGTTCTTCAGCACTTGGTTCCTTCTCAAGGGTCACGGTGATCGAGAGGCTCTGAGCTATATCTCGTATTAAGTTTCGAAAGGACATATCCTCCGGGGGAGGCATCTGACGTTGTGGTGAAGGAGAAGGATCCTCCGGAAGAATCACTCTGATACTGGCAGAGTCATCAGAATCATCTGAATCGGAGGACTCAAAGTATCTACGGGCCGGGTGCTCTCATACTGTATGTCGCTGGTACCGATTGAAGTTGGCATCGGAATGCCTCGATATGGGACCCTCCATGCCAGACACCAATTCAAGGGCCGGCATGGGTGGCAGCAAGGAGAGTGGCGCACCAGTGGCTACAGCTGCATCTGATACCATTGTCAGTACTGATGGCTGTGGAACAGATTGCAGCGGCTTTAGCGGTACCGAGGCTTCTAACAAAGCCACAAGACTGCGCTCAATGGCTAGGATATGTTGATTCATAGAGCCTGTCTATGTCTGGGTGTCGGTACTGGCAGAGCAGGCCACAAACACAGAACATGGCATCAAGAGTTCTCCAGAGGTGGAAGCCTTGGGAACATCCTGGGACCCCGTTAATGCTTTGGAGGCAAGGACCTCCTGCCGGGGTTGTTTGGCTGGTGTATTCTCTTCGTGGGCGATGCTAATAGCATACCGATGCTTAGGAGATCTACCCTTCGAGGACCAGCTGGTTTTGGAAGACCTGTGTTTCATTATCTGAGATCCATGGGAGGAAGATTAAGCCCTGGACGACGTTGATGCAATGGACATTGCATCTGAGTTAAAGAGGGTGCCGATTATTGCAGTTCTATTCTGCAGTCCCCTCTTAGTCATCTTTCTGCAAAGGAGACACTCCGATGGCAAATAGTCAGGACCCAAACATTTAAGACACCAATCGGTATCGGTAGCAGAAATGGTACTGCTACATTTTGAACATTTTTTGAAACCACTAGTTGGTTTCTCCATTTTAGAGAAAAAGAGGGCCTAGGGCCCAAAATGGCACCGAAGCACCAAGAGGGGACAGACCCTCAGGAAAAAGTTTTTTTTTTTGTTTTTTGTTTTTAAAGATAGAAAATAAAGACACCGGTGGTGCCAGTGTACGTGTTGACAGGAAAGCAGACGCGACCAGAAAAAATAAAATTCTGCAGTGACAGGGTTTGCTGCGTGTCGGCTCCGCGGAAAACGAAAAACTGATAGAGAGCTGGAAAGGCAGGAAGGTAGCAGCGCAGGTGCAGTAGGATGCTCCCAAAAGCTTTCCTATTAACACTAGGGAGCGTTCCCGCATGGGCTCAGTCGGTGCTGACGAGACCAATATGAGAAGACTACATTCCTGCTTGTTCCTGGAGATAGAGTAGTTACTTACCTGCAACAGGTGTTCTCCAGGAGCAGCAGGAATCAGTCCTCACATATGGGTGACTCCCTAGCTCTGGGCTACCAGGAACCCAGGCTGAAGAAGAGAACTCCCTCTAGTCTCAGCATCAAAGAAAGGCTTTTCACTGACAGGACCTCCACCGGTAGCCCAACAGAGGGCAGGAGCTGCCTAAACCTCAAAGAGATTCCGGAGTACTGCCTGGCCAAAAGCACTGTCCCTACGGGACTCCCTTTCCAGACAGTAATGGACCGCAAAAGTCTGGCTTGAAGACCAAGTAGCAGCCCTGCAGATGTCTACCAACGGTACAGAGCGGAGATGAGCCACTGAGGCAGCCATTGCCCTGACACGATGGGCCATGACCCGACCCTGCTAAGGTCAGCCGCCCTGTACAGTCAGTCACCCAGATGGACAAGGTACGCTTGGACACAGCCAACCCCAAATTATTAGGGTCAAAAGATATGAAGAGCTGAGTAGCCCTTCTGTGCCCCTGCGTACGGTCAAGGTAGAAGGATAAGGCCCTTCTACAGTCCAGGGTATGCAGAACTGCTTCAGCCTGGCTTGCATGAGGCCTAGGGAAGAACGTTGGAAGAACCACCTCCTGGTTGAGGTGGAAAGAGGAGAAAACCTTTGGGAGGAACTTGGGATGCATCCTGAAGACTACCCTGTTCTTATAGAATCTGGTGTAAGGCCTGTCACAGACCAGGGCCTGAAGCTCACTCACTTGCCTAGCAAAAGTTACGACTACCAAGAAGAGTGTCTTCCAGGACAGGAAGCATAGAGGGCAAGTAGCCATCGGGTCAAAGGGTGGGCGAGTCAGTTGCTGCAAGACCACATTCAACTCCCAACTCAGGAGCAGGACGACGGATTGGAGGCTTGAGCAAGAGCAAGCCTCTGAGAAACCGGGACACCAAGGGGTGAACCGATAGAGAATGTTCTTCCACCAGTGAGTGGTGAGCTGCTAGAGCTGAGAGGTGGACCCGAACAGAATTGTACTTAAGTCCTTGATTTGACAAGAGCAGTAAGTACTGAAGCACTACTGGGGGCCATAGACTTTTTATGATCAATAAAGTATGTCCTACTGCTGTCTGTTTCAGACTGGGTTTGTATGTAAGCACGTGGATTCGTGCTAATCTGTTGGTACTTCTGAAGCACTACTGGTACAGTACAGGAGAAAGGATTCTCTGTACGTAGCCGACACCACACAGAAAACCTTTTCCATTTGAGAGCATAGGTTTTCCTAGTGGACTGTTTCCTAGAGGTTAAGACAACCTCGTCAACTTCCTGAGGGAGGCCCCAGGGAGCCAAAACTACCCTTGCAGCCTCCATGCCATCAAATTGAGCGCTTTGAGGTTGGGGTGCAGAAGGGAACCCTGATCCTGAGAGAGGTGGTCAGGTTGCAACCCCTGAGGCAGTGGGGGATCCACTGCCAGCTGAAGCAGAAGTGGAAACCAAGGCTGTCTCGGACACCTGGGAGCCACCAGCAGGACCGAGGCCTTGTCCTGAAGAATCTTGAACAGAATTCAGGCCACCAAGGGCGTGGGAGGAAACGCATACAGGAGGCCCTGAGACCAGGCAATCAGAAAAGCACCTGCTGCTACCCGCAGAGGATGCGGTTGCCTGGAGCAGAACTTTGGCAGCTGTTTGTTCAGTGGACTGGCAAACAGATCTATGGATGGAAGTCCCCATTGCAGGAAAATCTTCTGAACCACTAAGGGATGGAGCTGCCACTCGTGGGGGTGTAGAATCCTGCTCAACCTGTCGGCCAGGTAGTTTTCCTGGTCAGGGAGGTACAAAGCCTTGAAAAGCATGTTGTGCTTGAGGGCAAACAAGCAAAGGTCCTGTGCTTCCTGACAAAGGAGCCTGGACCCAGTTCCGCCCTGCTTGTTCACATAAAACATGGCTACCTGGTTGTCTGTTTGAACTAGGACAGAGAGACAGGGCTGGAGAGAAAGTCTTGAGGGCTAACCAAATAACCCCGAGTTCTAGTAGATTGATTTGCTGTGCGGCCTCCCAGGGAGGCCACAGGCCCTGGGTGCACTTGCCTAGACAATGAGCTCCCCAGCCCTGCAAGGAGGCATCCGTGGTCAACACCACTGTGAACCCAGGAATCTGAAAAGGCACACCCCTTGCAGTAGATTGGGTGGATGTAGCCACCAGCTGAGGGAGTTCAGAAATTGTCTGGACACCCTTATCCTGTCTGAGGCTGCCGGTGGCCTGGGACCACCGAGTCCAAAGGCACCACTGTGCAGGCCTCATATGGAGCCTGGCATTGGGGGTCACATGTACTGTCGAAGCCATGTGGCCTAAAAGCCTAAGGCAGAGTCTGGCGGAGACCAGTGACCTGCTGAGAAAGCACAGTTACTTACCTGTAACAGGTGATCTCTGGGAACAGCAGGAATAAGTCTTCACATATGGGTATCGTCGGTACCGACGGAGCCTGCGCGGCAACGCTCCCCAGTGTCCAGTAAGAAAGCTTTTGGGAGCATCCCACAGCGCCTGCGCGCTGCCTTCCCGCCTTTCCTAACCGACTCTCTCCAGTTCGAGTTTTAAAGCTGAGACAAAGAGAGAGAGAGGAAAGGAAAGATAGAGATACAACTCCTAGGGGAGGTGGGTAGGCTGTGAAGACTTATTCCTGCTGTTCCCAGAGATCACCTGTTACAGATAAGTAACTGATATCTCCAGGAACAAGCAGGAATGAGTCTTCACATATGGGGACTCCCTAGCTGCAGATGCCAGGGAGAGACCCCATGGTTGTGCACCCTTGCAGAGGGCTCCACTGCCCCCCCATGGATCTCTGACATCCAACCAGGGTAGGTGGGTAGGAGTTGATTAGGAATGGAACAGGTGTTTGAGGACAGCCTGACCAAACGAGGCATCCCGGCGGGAGTCCTTGTCCAAACAGTAATGGGCTGTGAAGGTATGAACCGAGGCCCAGGTGGCCACTCGACAGATTTCGTCAATGGACACAGAGTTTAGATGAGCCATTGAGGCTGCCATGGCTCTCACATTGTGGGGTGTGACATGGCCCTCCAGAGAAATGTTCTTACTCTGGTAGGCGAAAGAAATACACTGAGCAATCCAGTTGGACAGTGTTCTCTTAGAGACTGGAAGTCCTAAATGAGAAGGATCAAAAGCAACAAAGAGTTGAGATGACTTTCTATGTTGCTGTGTTCTTTGTAAGTAGAAAGCGAGAGCTCTCTTACAATCCAATGTATTGAGATTCCTCTCTGCATTTGATGCATGAGGTCCTGGAAAAAAGACAGGTAAATATACCTCCTGGTTCAGATGAAAAGGCGAGACCACTTTAGGCATAAAGTGTGGATTGGTCCTGAGGACTACCTTATGATGGAATCTTGTATAAGGTGGATTAGCCACCAAAGCTTGCAACTCACTGATGCGGCGTGCTGAGGTGACTGCAATGAGAAAAACAACTTTCCAAGAAAGAAATTTGAAGGAGGTGGTGGCTAAAGGTTCAAAGGGTGGCTTCATAAACTGGCCAAGAACCAGGTTTAGGTCCCATGCCACTGGAGGTGGTCTAATGGGAGGTTTAGTTAAAAGAAGGCCTCTCATGAATCTTGCTGTAAGAGGGTGAGAGAAAATAGGTTGTCCATTGAGAGGCTTGAGGGACGCTGCAATAGCACTCAAATGGACTCTTACTGAATTTGTTTTCAGGCCTGCATGGGATAGATGCAAGATACTCTAGTAAAGAATTCAAAGGTATTGCAAGAGGGTTTAGACCCTTCTCTGAACACCAAAATGGTGAATCTTTTCCATTTGAAAGCATAGGAACGTCTAGTAGAAGGCTTCCTAGAGGCATGAACAACATCTCTGACTTGTTGAGAGAGATGAAAATCTTGAAGGTCTAGGCCCTCAGCAACCAAGCCCTGAGATGGAGCGACTGGGGGTTTGGGTGCCACAATGTTCCCTCTTCCTGGGACAGAAGGTCTGGTGCAGAGCCTAAGTCCAGGGAAGGAGCTTGAGAGAGATGCAGACGTAGAGGGTACCACACTTGGCGTGGCCAATGTGGTGCTATGAGGATCATGGTCCCTCTATCTCTCTGAAGCTTGAACAGTGTTTTGGGAATTAGGGGAATTGGTGGAAAGGCATAAAGGAAGTCTTGACCCAGTGAAGGAGGAAGGCATCCTTGGCCTGAACTTCCTGACACGGAATTCTGGAACAGAACCGGGGAAAGTTTGGCATTCCACAGACTTGCAAAGAGGTCTATGTCCAGGGTTCCCCAAATTCGAAAATTCCTGGCTATCCGGTCCATGTGGAGGGACCACTCGTGTGGGAGTAGAACTCAACTGAGTCTGTCCGCCCAAGAGTTTTGAATACCTGGAAGATATACTGCCAGAAGATGGATGTGATGCACTCTGGCGAAGGCCCACAGTTGCAAAGCTTCGTTGCAAAGTGACAGAGAGCCAGTCCCTCCCTGCTTGTTTACATAGAACATGGCTACTTGATTGTCCGTATGGATGAGGACTGTCCTGTAGCTGAGCAGGGAATGGAACACAGAGCTAAGAATATTGCTCTGAGTTCCAATAGATTGATATGCAGAGAAGTCTCCTGTGGAGACCAGATGCCCTGGGTGGAGAGATCTTGCAGATGAGCTCCCCAACCCTTTGGAGAAGCATCTGTTGTGAGAGTTGCTTGGGGTAGCAGTTGCTGAAAAGGGGACCCCAGCAACAGGTTTTGAGAGGACTTCCACCACTGGAGAGACTAAAATAGACAACTGGAGTTTGCTATTTTGTCTGACAGGCAACCTGATGCCCGAGTCCATTGGGTGGACAAAGTCCATTGAGCTGCCCTCATGTGAAGGCGAGCATATGGAACCACATGCACGGTGGATGCCATGTGGCCTAATAGTTGTAGCATCTCTCGAGCAGTTAATTGGGACTTTAACTGAATCTGGGAGCTAACTGCACCAGACGGAGGCAACGGGCCTGAGGTAGATAGGCCCTTGCAGTTGTGGTATCCAGGAAGGCCCCTATGAATTCCAGAGACTGAGTAGGGGTGAGATTGGATTTTGAGATGTTTATTACTAGTCCCAAAAACTGAAGGATACGCATTATGCAGGTTAGACAAGTCTGGGCCTCTGACTGGGATGGGGCTCGCATGAGCCAGTCATCCAGATATGGGAATACGAATATTCCTAGAGTGCGGAGAAATGCAGCTACTACTGCCATGCATTTCGTGAACAGCCTTGGTGCAGAGGCCAGACCGAAAGGAAGCACCCTGTATTGGTAGTGCTTTCCTTGAAAAAGGAACCGAAGGAACCTTCTATGTGTTGGATGGATGAAGACATGAGTGTACGCATCCTTGAGATCTAGAGAACAAAGCCAGTCCTGACTCTGAAGGTATGGAAGCAGAGCGCCTAGAGAAATCATTTTGAATTTCTCCTTGAATAGAAACTTGTTCAATTCTCTGAGATCTAATATGGGTCTGTAGCCCCCTGTTTTCTTTGGGATAAGAAAATAAGGGGAGTAGAACCCTGTTGCCCTGTTGGGCAAGAAGGGTAGCAATCTCCTGACCTAGAAGGTTGAGGAGAGATGTTGGAGACTTGAACTGTTTCACCATGGTGTGAGGAGGAAGGTTTAATGGAGAGGGTCCATTACTCTGCTGTGATTTGCTCCCATCTGGGAGCAAAATAAGTCAACCTTCCTGGAATGGTGAAGGGCTCTGGGTTTCCCAGAGCTAGAAAGGCTAAGTTCTCTAGTTGCAAGTCAAAGGCCCTGAGGAGGTTGAGGCTGCTGGGCTGTGGTAGGCCTGGCAGCCTTCAACTTGGCCTGTTTAGGTGGTTGCTGACGCTTTGCAGCAAAACGACCTGCAGAAGATGTCTGCTCATGAGCAGGATATCTTCCCTTTTTAGAAAAAGATGTCTTTTTGAACAATCTTTTCTTAACAGGGGCAGAGGTAGACTTTGAAAGTCGATCCAAAGCAGAGTTCTCCGCATCCATCTGAGTGGCCTTTGCTTGCCAATCCCTGCCAAACAGGTTTTCACCTGTACAAGGAAGGTTTCCCAACTCGTCTTGGACCCAGAGTTCCAAATCAGAGGCTTGTAACCAAGCAATTCTGCGTGCACCTATGGCAATAGCCGTGGCTCTGCTTACACACTCAGAGTCAAAGGCTGCACGGTTGGAGAATTTGGAAACATCTTGAGCATGTTTGAGCCAAGTGAGAAATTCCTGCCTTTTATCTTCTGAAATAAAAGGAGCTAAAGTCTGCAGATGATCTGTGACTTTTTAGAAACATCCCCATATAGAGACTATAGGAGTTGATTCTGGCAGCAAGCATATTGGCCTGGAAAATCCTTCGGCCAAAAGCATTTAGAGTCCTACATTCATGTCCTGGAGGGTTAGATGAGTGTCTCTTTGCACTCCTTATTTTCTTCATAGCAGACTCAACCACAATAGAGTGGTGAGGAAGCAGAGTCTTATGAAAACCAGGACAGGGAGGGACACGGTACATGGTGTCTAACCTGCGAGAATGAGGAGAGGTGGTGAGAGGAGTCTCCCACATGCCCAACATGAGATCATAGAGGATCTCATGAATAGATAGGGCAGCTGCTTCCTTAGGAGCCTTAGGATATTGCAAAATATCTAATTGCTTGGCTCTAGGCTCTGACTCAGAGGCCACTGTGATGGAGAGGCCTCTAGCCACTTCCCTAATGAAGTCTTGAAAAGACAAGTCCTCTGGAGGAGACATTCTTCGTTTTGGAGAATCAGACTCCTGAGGAAGAAGCACCGGTGCATCGACAGAAGCCTCCAACTCAGAGTCTTCAGAGGAATCGAAGTATTGCCTGTCTGGATGCTCCTGTAAAGCCTGATACGCGCACCGAGTGGGATTGACATCGGGAGTAAGCGGTACCGGTTCGGTACCGATGGGCATCATAGGACAGGGTACCATTGCAGCCAACACCAAATCCGATGCCGATGCAATCGGTACCGGCACCAGGAACGGTGCTGATGCCGGAGTCGGTACCGGCAACGGGGATTGTTGCGGTGCCAAAGGCGTCGAAGCCTGCATAAACGCCGTAAGGGTGCGCTGCATGGACAGAATTTTCTGATCCATCGACATCAGAGTCTGGATGTCGGTACCAGTGGAGGCCACCCGTACCCCAGAACACGGCAACAGGTGATCGGTCGAGGCCGAGTCATCGATGTCAACCTGTGACCCCATAGATAATGCTTTGGAAGCCGGAACTTCCCACCGGGGTAATTTTGCCTGAGCGGAATCCTCAAGGGCAAGCTCGGA
This sequence comes from Ichthyophis bannanicus, assembly GCA_033557465.1. Taxonomy (NCBI): domain Eukaryota; kingdom Metazoa; phylum Chordata; class Amphibia; order Gymnophiona; family Ichthyophiidae; genus Ichthyophis; species Ichthyophis bannanicus. The sequence continues at coordinate 924,269,729 of CM066034.1, forward strand.
GGCATCTCGATGCTTAGAGGGAGATTTGCCCTCCGAGAAACGGCTAGATTTATGTTTGTTACCTGAGATTCATGGGAGGAAGAAGCAGCCCTGGAAGACGTCGATGCCACCGAGGCTGCATCAGAGGGAAACAGGGTACTGAGCTTGGCTGCTCGGTTCTGCCGACCCCTTTTAGACATCAAGGTGCAGGACACACAATCCGTGATGGAATGGTCAGGACCCAAACATTTCAGACACCAATCATGGGTGTCGGTGACAGAAATAGTACCGCCACATTTTGTGCACTTTTTGAACCCGGAAGCGGGCTTCTCCATGAGGAGAAAATATTTTGGCCTAAGGCCCAAACTAAAAATGCACAGCTGAAAGAATAAAAGGTTTTTTGGCTTTTTTTGAGGAAAGAAAAGAAAAGACTGGCGGTACCGGTCTGACGTCGAAGGCAGACGCGACACAGAAAAATAAAGAAAAAAATAAAGAACTTCTGCGGTGACAGGAACACGACCTGCTGGCTCCGTGGAAAAGAAGAACTGGAGAGAGGTGGTTAGGAAAGGCGGGAAGGCAGTGCGCAGGCGCTGTGGGATGCTCCCAAAAGCTTTTTCTTACTGGACGCTGGGGAGCGTTCCCGCGCAGGCTCCGTCGGTACCGACGATACCCATATGTGAAGACTCATTCCTGCTTGTTCCTGGAGATACTGGCTTGCCAAGTTTCAGTCTTTGGGCTCTGTCCTCTGGCAAGAATGCCTTTGCCAGCTGAGAGTCCAACCTTGCCCCTATGAACTCCAAGTTCTGGGAGGGGAGCAAAGTGGACTTTGCGAGGTTTATGACAAACCCCAAGCTTTGAAGAAGAGCAATAGTTCTGAGGGTGGCTTCTCTGGCCTCCTGGCAGGTCTGACCCCTGATGAGCCAGTCGTCCAGATAGGGGAAGACAAAGATACCCTGATTTCTCAGGTAGGCCGCCACCACTGCCAGGCATTTGGTAAAGACCCTGGGAGCAGAGGTGAGGCCAAAAGGTAGTACTCTGTACCGATAATGGTTTCCTCCCACAATGAACCTGAGGTACTTTCTGTGGTCTGGATGAATAAGGATGTGAGTATAGGCATCCTTTAGATCTAAGGAGCATAGCCAATCTCCCTGCTGGAGGTAGGGCAAAAGGGTTCCAAGAGTAAGCATCGAACTTTTCCTTCTCAAGGAACTTGAGGTTTTGGAGATCTAGAATAGGTCGAAGGCCACCGGTTCTTTTGGGTACCAGGAAATACCTGGAGTAGAACCCTTGACCTTGTAAGTGGGGAGGCACAGGCTCCACTGCCCTGTCCACCAACAGACCTTGTAGCTCCTGAAGGAGAAGATCTGTGTGCAGGGAAGGCTTTGGAGGCTCCCCTGGAAAGTATGGAGGAGGCAGTTGCTGGAAGTGCAGTGCATAGCCCTTGTGGACTATTCTTAACACCCAACTGTCTCCAGTGATGAGTGGCAACCGGTGGGCAAACAGAGCAAGGCAACCTCCTGTGCAGGATTGGGAGAGCAGGGACGGAGAGGCTATGCCTAAGGGAGTCAAAAACCCCCACCCTGCTGAGTGGGAGCAGGGGCCGGAGGCTTGGGGGTCCTCTGCCTACGGGGCCCATTACCCTGCCCCTTCGCTTGCTGACCCTGAGGGGCAGCCTGGGCAGCCTGATATTGTGGGTACTGTTTGTAGGCAGTGCCCTTCCTCGGCTAAAAGGGCTTTTTACCCAAGCCCTTCTTCTTGTGAGAAGGGGCAGAAGTCTTTCTAGACAGCCTTGTCCTCGTGAGGTGCTCGGTCTCGAGCTCTGCGGCCTTCTCGGTCATGGGCTTGCCAAAAAGGTTCTCACCTCGGCAAGGGACATCAACCAACTTGTCCTGAACCCATGGCTCAAGGTCCGATGACTGCAGCCATGCCTGGCGTCGAGCTGCGACACCGGCTGCTGCAACATGGACCGAAGCCTTGAAGCCATTGTAGGCAGCGCGGGACAAACTTGGAGCATTCCCAGATCCGAGGACAAGGACTTGAACCTCTGCAAGGGTTCCCCGGTGAGACCAGCAGAGAACCTGGCCAACTCCTTGGCCAGGTCTCGCAAGTACATGCCCATTTAGAGCACAGTTACTTACCTGCAACAGGTGATCTCTGGGAACAGCAGGAATTAGTCCTCACATATGGGTACGTCGGTACCGACGGAGCCCGCGCGGGAAAACTCCCCAGCTTCCCAGAAGGAAAGCTTTTGGGGCCTCCCACTGCGCATGCGCGCTGCCTTCCCGCCTTCCTGACCAACTCTCCTCAGTTCAAGTTTAAAGCTGAGATAATAGAGAGAGGAAAGGAAAGAGAGAGAGAGTTACAACGCCTAGGGGAGGTGGGTGGGTTGTGAGGACTAATTCCTGCTGTTCCCAGAGATCACCTGTTACAGGTAAGTAACTGTGCTATCTCCAGGAACAAGCAGGAATAAGTCCTCACATATGGGAACTCCCTAGCTAAGATGCCCGGGAGATCCCCTCAAGAGTATGAGACCCTGAAAGGTTCCTCATCTTCCTATGGATCTCAGGCATCCATTCAGGGAAGGTGGGCTGGAGTTGTTCAAGAATGGAACAGGTGTCTGAGGACAGCCTGACCAAACAAGGCATCCCGGCGGGAGTCCTTGTCCAAACAGTAATGGGCTGTAAAGGTATGAACCGAGGCCCAGGTGGCTGCTCGACAGATCTGGTCAATGGAGACAGAGTTTAGATGAGCCATAGAGGTGGCCATGGCCGTCACATTGTGAGCGGTGACATGGCTCTCCAGAGAAAGGTTCTTACTCTGGTAAGCAAAAGAGATACACTGAGCAATCCAATTGGAGAGTGTTCTTTTAGTGACTGGAAGTCCTAAATGAGAAGGATCAAAAGCAACAAAAAGCTGAGAAGACTTTCGATGTTGCTGTGTCCTGTGGAGGTAAAAGGCAAGAGTTCTTTTACAATCTAGAGTATGAAGGGTCCTCTCTGCACTGGATGCATGAGGAGCTGGAAAAAAGACAGGTAAATATACCTCTTGATTAAGATGAAAAGGGGAGACCACTTTAGGCATAAAGTGGGGATTGGTCCTAAGGACCACCTTATCATGATGGAACCTTGTTTAAGGTGGATTAGCCACTAGAGCTTGCAGTTCACTGATACGGTGAGCTGAGGTGACTGCAATAAGAAAAATAACCTTCCAAGAAAGAAATTTCGAGGTGGTAGTGGCTAAGGGTTCAAAGGGTGGCTTCATAAGCTGACCAAGAACCAAGTATAAGTCCCATGCCACCGGAGGAGGTCGAATGGGAGGTTTAGTTAAGGTTAGGCCTCTCATGAATCTTGCAATAAGAGGATGAGAGGAAACAGGTTGTCCATTGATGGGCTTAAGGGATGCTGCAATAGCACTCAAATGGACTCTTACTGAATTTGTTTTGAGTCCTGCATTTGAGAGATGCAGGAGATATTCCAAAAGAGAATTCAAAGGAAGTGCTAGAGGGTTAAGACCCTTTTGAGCACACCAAATGGAAAATCTTTTCCATTTAAAAGCGTAAGAACGCCTAGTGGAAGGTTTCCTAGAGGCATGGAGGATATCCTGCACTTGCTGCGAAAGATTGAAGTGTTGAAGGTCTAGGCCTTCAGTAACCAAGCTCTGAGGTGAAGGGACTTGGGGTTTGGGTGCCACAAAGTCCCCTTCTCCTGAGACAGAAGGTCTGGAGCCGCTCCCAAGTCCAGGGAGGGGGCTTGGGAGAGATGCAGAAGTAGAGGGTACCACACTTGGCGTGGCCAGCGTGGAGCTATGAGGATCATGGACCCTTGATCCCTTTGAAGTTTGAACAGAGTCTTGGGAATCAAAGGAATGGGTGGAAAAGCATATAGGAAGCCCTGACCCCAATGAAAGAGGAAGGCATCCTTGGCCTGAACTCCCTGACACGGAATCCTGGAACAGAACCGGGGAAGTTTGGCATTCCACGGACTTGCAAAGAGGTCTATGTCCGGGGTCCCCCATTTCTGGAAGATTCTGAGTACCTGATCCATGTGTAGGGACCATTCGTGTGGAAGCAGAACTCGACCGAGTCTGTCTGCCCAAGAGTTTTGGATTCCTGGAAGATATACTGCCAGGAGATGGATTTGATGCTCTCTGGCGAAGGCCCATAATCTTAGAGCTTCGTTGCAAAGCGACAGAGAGCCAGTCCCTCCTTGTTTGTTTATGTAAAACATGGCTACTTGATTGTCCGTATGAATAAGGACCGCCATGTTGCTGAGGAGGGTATGAAAAACTCAGAGCTAGAAAGATTGCTCGAAGTTCCAAGTGGTTGATATGAAGGGTGGTCTCCTGTGGAGACCAAGTGCCCTGAGTGGAGAGATCTTGAAGATGAGCTCCCCAACCTGTTTGGGAGGCATCAGTTGTGAGGGTTGCTTGGGGCAACAATGGTTGAAAGGGGGCCCCCAACAACAGATTTTGAGTGGACATCCACCATTGGAGAGACCAAAAGAGACGTTTGTAGTTTGCTATTTGGTCTGAGAGAGCTCCTGATGCTTGAGTCCACTGGGTGGACAAAGTCCATTGAGCTGCACTCATATGTAGGCGCCCCAAATGAAAACCTCAAAAAAAAATCAATGACCATACCAGGTACTTTAAATGCAAAAAGTCATTGATTATAGAACGTTGAGTTCTATGCTTGTAATCACAGTGTCTACTTAATCCATATTATACGTGAAGTACAAAACCTTAAATATCTTATATTTTTTTTTTGTCGGGCATCCCCGGCAAGAGAGAAGGGGGAGAGCCTTTTCTCTCCGCTCCGGGAAGTCCCTTTTTATTAAAAAGGTCACAAAAACCAAAATATTAGGTAGTGAAAAATCACTTCTCAATGATGGCGAGACATGATTCTCCGTGAGGGGAAAGCTGCTTACACAACATGCATGTTTCGGACCTATGGAGGTCCTGTGTCAAGTGAAAAACCCCATCTTGGATCAATCGCCCAAAAAAACGCCGAACCCAACGGCTGCTTTTATATAACCACAGCGGCAACTGATTGGACAGCAAAACAGAAACAGGAGGAGTCAGTCCAAAACAGAATCTGTCAAACATCCATTGATGAAAGTTTAACGGGAAACAGGTAAATGTCAGACGAACCCATAAAGAGGAATAAAAACATGTGTTAAATCTTGTCTGATGATTACAAATTGGTAAGATGTTAAATTACACCAGGCTCCACAGTCACATTCTAAATTTAAACCCCGAGGGGAAACAGACTGCAGGCGATATATCCACCGTTGTTCCCGCTTCTGCAAAAAACTCTCGAGGGCCCCCTCTGGGGGAAAATGGAATTAAATCAATGACATGAAAAAAACATGGTTAAACTGGATACAATGTTCCACAATTGGAGCTGAAAGGGTCCGTGATCTCAAACGGGAGGCATGCTCTCCCAAACGGACCCGGATGGGTCGAATGGTCCGGCCTATATAAGATAAACCACAAGGGCATATCAAAATATAGACCACAAAAGAGGTCTGGCAAGAGGAGCAGCCTCTAAAAACAAACCATTGATTGGTTGCAGGGTAAAGCCACTGTGCCCCTTCCAAAGTAGTGGAACAGTATTTACATTTACCGCAAGCCCAATGACCTTGGCGCAACCCCACACTGGAAGGGTCTAAAGGACCCGGGGAACCAGCTGTATGCACCAAGAAATCTTTCAGATTTTTACCCCTAGTATAGGCTACCCGCAGAGATTTTTGGAAGCAAGGATGTAGCTGTAAAACTTGCCAGTGTTTCTTCAAAAGCTTAGTCACCTGCGCTGAATAGGACATAAACGGTAATATACCAGTAACAGTATCCTCCACGTATGCCTGAGAGGAAGAAACACTCCCAACATCCAGGTTGCCTGAGGTCAACAGCCATTCCCTATGGAAAAAACGAGCCCGTGTGTAAGCCATCCTAACCACCCTTTTGGGGTACCCCCGATCCACTAAACGTGACTTTAGAACAGAGGCTTGCTTTTTAAAGTCCTCCGTAGAGGAACAAATGCGGCGAAGCCGAAGGAATTGGCCAATGGGTAAACCCCGACGTAGTGGAGCCGGGTGGTGGCTGTGATAACGCAACAAACTGTTGTCTCGCCATCATTGAGATAAGTGATTTTTCACTACCTAATATTTTGGTTTTTGTGACCTTTTTAATAAAAAGGGACTTCCCGGAGCGGAGAGAAAAGGCTCTCCCCCTTCTCTCTTGCTGGGGATGCCCGACAAAAAAATACAAAAAAAAATATATAAGATATTTAAGGTTTTGTACTTCACGTATAATATGGATTAAGTAGACGCTGTGATTACAAGCATAGAACTCAACGTTCTATAATCAATGACTTTTTGCATTTAAAGTACCTCATATGTAGGCGAGCATAGGGCACCACATGTACTGTGGAGGCCATGTGGCCTAATAGTTGTAGCATCTCCCTGGCAGTCAAGTGGCTTCTGGACTGAGTCTGGGAGGCTAAGTGCACTAGACGTTGGTAACGGGCCTGAGGAAGATAGGCCCTTGCAGTGGTGGTATCCAACCAGGCCCCTATGAATTCCAGGGACTGAGTAGGGGTGAGTTGAGACTTTGGCAGATTGATCACAAGTCCCAGATACTGCAGAACGCGTCTGGTGCGATCCAGGGAAGTCTGAGCCTCGGACTGAGATGGAGCTCGGATGAGCCAGTCGTCCAGGTATGGGAAAACAAAAATTCCCAGGGCTCGTAGAAATGCAGCTACTATTGCCATGCATTTGGTAAATACCCTTGGAGCAGAGGCTAGACCGAAGGGAAGTACTCTGTACTGGAAATGTTTTCCCTGGAACAGAAACCGTAGGAATTTTCTGTGGGATGGATGGATGAGTATATGTGTGTACGCATCCTTGAGATCTAGAGAACAAAGCCAATCCTGACTCTGTAGGTATGGAAGGAGAGTACCTAGAGAAAGCATCTTGAATTTCTCCTTGCATAGGAATTTGTTCAATTCTTTGAGATCTAGAATAGGTCTGTACCCCCCTGTTTTCTTGGGAATAAGAAAATAAGGGGAGTAAAACCCTGACCCCTGTTGAAGAAGAGGAACCTCTTCTATTGCCCTGTGGGCGAGAAGGGTGGTCACCTCCCGACCTAACAGGTTCAGGAGAGATGGGGGAGAATTGAAACATTACCATGGTATGGGGAGGAAGGCTGGAGAAATGTAGTTTGTAGCCCTCTCTGATGACAGAGAGGGTCCATTGTTCTGATGTGATTTGCTCCCATGTGGGAGCAAAATGAGTTAACCTTCCTGGAATGGTGAGAGGCTCTGGATGTTTTAGAGCCAGAAAGGTTAAGTTCTCTAGAGTTAAGTCAAAAACCCTGAGGTGGATGGGACTGCTGGGCTGTAGCAGCCCCTGCAGGTTTTGCCCTGGCCTGTTTAGGCTGCTGACGCTTAGGAGCAAAGCGAGCTGCAGAAGATTGTTGGCCAGTATTTGTAGCAAATCTGGCCTTCTTATAGAAAGGCTTCTTGAAAGATTTTTTCTTGACAGGGGCAGAGGTAGACTTAGAAAGTCTATCTAAAGCAGCATTTTCTGCATCCATTTGGGTGGCTTTGATTTGCCACTCCTTACCAAACAGATTCTCACCTGTACAGGGCAGATTTCCCAACCCATCCTGGACCCAGGGTTCTAGGTCAGAGGCCTGGAGCCAAGCAATTCTGCGAGCCGCTATGGCAATACCTGAGGCTCTACTAGCACCCTCAAAGGAGTCAAAGGCTGCTCTGTTGGAGAACTTTGAAATATCTTGGGTATGCTTTAGCAAAAGGAGGAACTCCTCCTTTCTATCCTCTGGGATAAAGGGGAGAAAATGGCGTATTTTCAATGCAATCTCCTTCAGAAACATGCCCATATAGAGGCTGTATGAATTGATTCTGGCAATAAGCATACTTGCTTGGAAGAGTTTTCTACCAAAAGCATCCAAAGTCCTACATTCTCTCCCTGGAGGAGTAGAAGTGTGTCTTTTGGTACTCTTTATCCTTTTCATAGCTGACTGCACCACAATAGAGTGGTGAGGGAGCTGAGTTTTTTGAAAACCAGGAGGAGGGAGGGACACGATATATGGTGTCCAAACAACGAGAAGGTGGAGATAGGGTGAGAGGAGTCTCCCATAAGTCCATCATGTGTTCTTGAAGAATTTCATGAATGGGCAAGGTGACTGCCTCTTTGGGAACCTTAGAGTATCCTAAAATATCTTTTTTTGCTCTAGGTTCTTTTTCAGAGGTTACTGAAATAGAGACCTTTAGCTACTTCAATGATGAAGTCTTGAAAGGACAAATCCTCTGGAGGAGACATTCTACTCTTTGGAGAAGAGGGCTCCTCAGGTAGAGTTAGGGATACTTCAGCAGAGTCATCTGATGAATCAGAATCATCAGAAGACTCGAAGTATCGTCTGTTTGCTTCCAGGGATCGATAAGCGTATCGACCCGGTATCGACATCGGGGGTACCCGGAACCGGATCGGTATCGGGGGAAAACCCCGGAACTGGGAACCGGAATCGGTATCCTGGTCTATGTGGATGCCCTGGGTACCGGTATTGGTTGTGGTACCGGAACCGGAGTCGGTACCGCTGGCTGCGGTACCGAGGGCGTCGCAGCTCTAATAAAAGCCATAATGGCCTGCTGCATGGATTGAACTGTATGATCCATAGACGCCACAACTGTCTGGATGTTGGTACCGGAAGATTGAGCCGGTACCCCAGAGCAGTCTCACAGGTGATCGGTCGAGGCCGTGCCATCGATGTCAACCTGTAACCCCATAGGAGGAGCTTTGGAAGCCGGAGCTTCCCGCCGGGGTTGTTTGGCTGGGGCAGGGTCCTCAGGGTCAAGCCCGGGGCATCTCGATACTTGGAGGGAGATTTGCCCTTTGAGGACCTGCCAGAGGAATGTTTGGTTACCTGAGATCCATCAGGAGAGGAAGACCTGGAAGATGTCGATGCTGGAGTATCTGTAGAAAACAGCATGTGAAATTTGGCTGCCCGGTTTTGTAAGCCACGTTTAGACATCAAAGAACAGGATGGGCAATCCGGAATGGAGTGGTCAGGCCCCAAACATTTAAGACACCATTCATGGGTGTCTGACTGATATAGTACCGCTACACTTTTTAAAACCAGAGGCTTGTTTCTCCATGAGGGAGAATTCTGCGAAGGCCTAGAGGCCTCACAGAACAAACACCAAGTGGGGAAAAATTAAGATTTTTTTTTTTTTTTTAAAGAAATAAAGAAAAAAGACCGGCGGTACCGGTCCTGAATCGAGGAAGGCAGACACGCGGCCAAAGAAACAAATTAATATAACTTCTTTAGCGGTGACAGGAACACGACCTGCTGGCTCCGCGGAAAAAGAAGAACTGAGGAGAGTTGGTCAGGAAGGCGGGAAGGCAGCGCGCATGCGCAGTGGGAGGCCCCAAAAGCTTTCCTTCTGGGAAGCTGGGGAGCTTTCCCGCGCGGGCTCCATCGGTACCGACGTACCCATATGTGAGGACTTATTCCTGCTTGTTCCTGGAGATAGCTGCTAAGACTAGACACGGAAAGCAAGCATCGAGCCCTGGAAGCACTTTCTACCAAAACCATCGAGGTTTCGGGCCTCCCTGCCAAGGGGCACAGCAGAGTGTATCTTCTGACTTTTCAGGCGATACATGGCCGATTCCACCACCATGGAATTGTGTGGTAGCTGCGCCTTCTGAAAGCCAGGACCTCTTCCGTAGTCGATAGATCGAATCAACCTGCTTGCTTAAAACCGGCGCCGAGGCTGGTGCCTCCCACATCAGGAAGAGGAGCCGTTCCAGCATCGGAGGAACCGGGACAGTAAAGGCCTCCTACGGAGGAGAGTCGTACTGCAGGGCCTCGAGCTTCTCGGCTCGAGGCTCCTCCTCGGGGTCCGCAGGGATAGCCAACGCAGTAGCCATATCCTGGACGAACTCAGAGAACCAGGTATCCTCCGGAGGGGATATACTCCGGGGTTCAGACTGCAGTGAGTCCGATGGGACGCACCGAGTCTTGAAGGTGTTGGGGGACTCCTCGTCCTCCGTCTCCCATGCGGACTCGTCTGATGAGGAATCGGGGTCCGACCTTGCGGGGCCTGCGAGCACCCACCCCGACGCCGAAGGCACCGGCGTCGACACCCTCGGTCCCGAACAGGAGGTCAAGGGAGACTGCGACAGAGGTCGACCTCGAGCCTTCATGGCCTCTAGTATCTGCTCTGTCTCCGGGGTCAATGTCGATGTCCCGGTGGTCGGGGCAGATGCGCCAGACAGGCTGGCCATCAGTGCCCGCTGCTGTTCCATGAAGGCAGACAGTCTGCTCTCCAAGGCTGTCAACCTGAGACCCAGCTCAGGAGACTCAGCAGCTCCCGACTCGGGCCCTGGCAGCGCCGGGCCCAACGTCGGCTCCCTGGGAGGAGAGTCCACAAGGACTACAGGGCTTACGTGTCCAGCAGACTCCGGCTCCAGTCGAGGGACTTTGGAAGGCTTCTCCTGTTCCACAGGCCCGGGGCGACAGTCGGGGGTCTGAGACCTAGCTCTCGAGGAGCCAGGGACCTCTTCCGACGACACCCTCGCAAGCCACTTCTTCCTCTTGCGTTCCTGGTCGGGGGACCCCCTGTCCGAGGAGCCAGGACGGTGCTTGGGATCCGATTCCCAAGATGTCAAGGCCTCAGACGAGGTCCGGGCCCGGCCGGAGGCCGAGTCAGAAAAAAGCCTTTCCTTTTGGTGCTGACGACTTTGCAGTGCCTTGGAAGACATTTTTCCACATGGTCCACACGTCTTAGGGTCGTGATCAGGACTGAGGCACCGAAGGCAGCAGTCATGTGTGTCGGTGAGAGACATCAGCTTCTTGCACCAATCACACTTCTTAAAACTGCTGGAAGCCATCGGGGGAAAAAAAAAAAAAAAAAAAAAAAAGAGTCCCCGCGAGGTCAAAGGCCCGGCCTTCCAGGGAAAAAGAAGAAAGGGCGCGAACACCAGCCATTAAGGGCAAAAACCGAAAAAAGAAGATCGGGCTCGATACCGGTGTACCAAACCCGGCAGGAGGGGAACCGGCGTTGAACCGGAGAAGAAAAATAGCGAAGAATCGCAAAAAATCAAACAATTTTCCGGGATGACTAGGACTCACGTCCGGTGGGCTTCACGGAAAATGAGAGACTGAGCAAGATGGCACCTTTAGGCGGGAAGGGAACTGCGCATGCGTGCCTGCATTCCCAAAGGCTTTCTTGGAAAGCTGGGGAAATGCTCCGCAAGGGCTCCATCGACATCAATGTCACCCATATGTGAGGACTGACTTCCTGCTTGGTCCTGGAGAACAGCTTTTACTACATCTTCCGGTAACAAATTCCAGAGTTTGATTACACGTTGAGTGAAAAAATATTTTTACCCTGTAGCTTCATTGCATGTCCCTAGTCTTTTTATATTTTGACGACGTAAAATTATAGACCTCTATCATATCTCCCCTCGGCCGTCTCTTTTCCAGGTTGAAGAGCCCTAACCTTTTTAGCCTCTCTTCATAGGGGTAATTCTTCCATCACCTTTACCATTTTGGTGGCTCTTCTCTGTACCTTTTCTAATAACGCTATATCCTTTTTAAGATACGTCAACCAGAATTGCACAGAATATTCAAGGTGAGGTCGCACCATGGAACGATACAGATGTATTATAATATCCTTTGTTTTATTCGCCATTCCTTTCCTTATGATACCTCGCATTCTATTTGCTCTCTTGGCTGCCGCTGCACATTGGGCGGAGTTAACATGTTATCCACAATGACAACTATATCTTTTTTCTGAGTGGTGGTTCCTAATGTGGAACCTTGCATCGTATAACCATAGTTTGAGTTGTTCTTTCCTAGGTGCATAACTTTGCACTTGTCCACATTAAATTTCATCTGCCATTTGGATGCCGAACCTTCCAGTCTATCAAGATCCTCTTGCAATTTTCCACAATCCTCATGGGTTTTAACACCTTTAGTTGTGTGTCATCTGCAAATTTGATAACCTCACTCGTTATTCCCTTTTCTAGGTCATTTATGAATGTCAAAAAGCAATGGACCCAGTCCAATCCCTGGGGTACTCCACTAGTCACCCTTCTTCATTAGGAAAATTGGCCATTTAGCCCTACCCTCTGCTTTCTATCTTTTAACCAATTCCTGATCCACAAATAGTGCACTGCCTACCTCATGACTTTAGTTTTGCCAAAAGTATCTGGCCTTGTCAAAGGCTTTCTGAAAGCCCAGATAGACTATCTCAACCGACTCACCTTTGTTTACCTTTTTATTCACACCTTCAAAAAATGTAAGATAGTAAGACAAGATCTTCCTTGTCTAAAGTCATGTTCGCTGTCTCCCATTAAGCCATGACTATCTACATGTTCAGTAATTTTGTTCTTTATGATGGCTTCTACCATTTTTCATGGTACTGACATCAGGCTCACCGGTCTGTAGTTTCCCAGATCACCCCTGGAACCCCAGATCACCCCCTTTCTAAAATTCAACGTTACATTGGCCATCCTCCAGTCTTCAGGTATTATAGATGATTTCAATGATAGTTCACAGATTACTAATATCAGGTCTGCAATCTCATATTTCAGTTCTTTCAACACCCTTAGATGTATACCATCCAGTCCAGGTGATTTGCTACTCTTCAGTTTATCAAATAGTTGTAATACATCTTATCGGTGTATTGATATTTCTTTCAGTTCTTCCGCAGCATCTCCTTTAAATACCATTTCAGTAATGGGTAACATTCCTACATCTTCCTTAGTAAAAACTGAAGCAAAGAATTCTTTCAGTCTCTCCGTTATGGCCTTGTCCCCTCTTAGTACCCCAACTGACTCACATGTTTTTTGCTACGAATGCACTTCAAAAAATCTTTATAATGCGGTTTTGCTTCCACAGCAAGCTTCTTCTCAAATTCTCTTTGCCTGCCTTATCAATGCCTTGCATTTAATTTGTCAGTGTTTGTGCTGTTTTCAGTTTTCGTCATTGGTTTGGAGCAGCCCAGCGGATGCCTGACTCACTCCAATTAGCTGGAGTGAGTATATTCCACTAAGAGGGAAAGGATCCTAGTGAATGTGGGGGTCCTATAGGCCTTTCATTACTGGGGAATGACTTAAAAATCTTTGCGAGTGTATTAGCAAACAGACTAATGTTGCTACTGACTAAGCTGATCCACCCCAATAAATCAGGTTTTGTCCCTGGTCAACAGGCCTCAGACAGCATTAGGAAAGTACTTAATCTAATGTGGCAGGGAAAAGCGGGATTAGATAAACTAGCTTTGCTAACTATCGGCACTGAAGCAGCGTTTGACAGAGTAAGATGGCCATTTCTATTTAAGACTTTAGAGAATATAGGTATAAATGGAGAATATTTAAAGTGGATCCAGATTTTATATGTCCCCTTTATCCTGTCTAAAGACTGATGGCTCATACACACTGTCCTTTGAATTGCTCAGTGGGGCACAGCAGGGGTGCCCTCTCTCTCCGCTGTTCATTTTGGCAATGGAACTGCTGGCACAAAACAATTAGAGACCACCAATATTAAAGGTACCTGCATAAAAGGCCAGGCAGCAGCTCTCGCTGTTTGCAGACGATGTCCTCTTTTTAGCTGCTGAACCTAAGAACACCCTAAAAACGATAAAAGAGCTGGAGACATATGGAGCGGTTGCGGAGTTCCGCATAAACGCATCCAAATCAAAATTATTGAATTTCTCATTTACAAGCCAAGTGGAAAAGTTGAAGCGAGTGTTCCTGTTTAAATGGGTTCATGAGAGCATCAGATATTTCAGAGTCCAGTTGACCCCCCCATGTGGGAGAACTATTTAAAGCAAACTACCCTCCGATATGGAGAAAAATATCTAATGATAGAGATCAGTGGTTCTTAACTCGTGGGCCGTGAACCAAAGGTGGGCCATGACAGGGAGTATTGTGGGCCGCGCTGAAGTCTCAAAGCAACAAGAAAATAGCAAAAAAAGTAGATAAAATAAAAAAAAATAATCCGCATTTTCCACGCAATGCATAGCGGCAGACTTCATGGATGCAAGCTGCAAAATTGTAGATCGCTTTATTAGCATGTCCACATTGCAGCTGTTAGAACAGTTTCAGTGTATCAGCTGAAAAATCAGGCAGCTGATGCTGCACGCAGGTAACCTTTCCAATCAAAGATGGGGAGGGCGGAGTAAACACAGGCTACTGGTCCGGCAAGCAATCACGTGCTGAATATTTCAAATACTTCACCCTCCAAGACATTGAAGCTTATGACTGGCTTCATAATCCTTTTCAGTGTGCATTCTCTGAATTAACCGGTCGTGCACAAGAAGAATTAGCACAGCTGTCTAGCGATTGCACATTACAAATCAAATTTAACGACCCTGCTGTGGATCTCTTCCTTTTGGTGCACTGTTTCGCTGGAATATTCATTGTCAGCCCTGGCGATTAAAGTTCTTCTACCTTTTTCAGCAACTTATTTCTGCAAGGTTTCATTTTCTGCATTGACTGCCATGAAAACCAAATACCGATCAAGAATGAACATGGAGGATGATCTTCGAGTGTTTTTGTCACAAATTCCAGCCAGAATAGACATGCTATCCAACCGGAAACAGTGTGATCTTACAATAAATGTAAATGAAAAGGAACTTGTGTACCAATCAATATGCAGTTAAACATGTAGAGAAAAATATGACAATACTTTATAAAGTTATATTTATAGTATAAATATAAAGCACTTTATTAGTTTAACTTTAACACGTGGGCCGCAAAAATCTTTGAATCTTAAATGTGGGCCTTGCAACAAAAGGGTCTTAGAACCACTGATATAGATGAGAATGTGGGACTCTCCTGGCTGGGCTGCATAGAGGCGGTCAAAATAACGTTCTCTCCAGGCTTTTATACTTTATGACCCTTCCAATAGAAGTACCTAGGACCATTCCTGAACAAAATACAGAATAGGATAATGAAATTTAGCATGGTAAAAGACCCCGGGTAGCCAGGAACATTTTATGCAGTGGGAAGAAGAAATGAGTACCCCTACTCAGGTCGGTACTATGAAGTGGCCTGGGTCTGTTCGATAATAGAATGGGGGTCCTACAAGGACTATGAACGGGTGGACACAGAGCTTACCTGAAGTGCCACCATACAGAGGTTATATGGGAATTAGGAAATAATCCAACTACGAAGAGCTGCAACAATCCCTTTTATCATTACACTGAAGCTGTGGCAAAAGTGGAAAGAAATTTGGTACAGCTTCAAAGGCTATTCAAAGTTTATTTCCCTGGTGAACACAGATTTCTCCCTGGGAATATGCAGTGCTGCCTTTAACAGAGGGAGGCCTGAGCTACGCAGGCCAATTTAGAAAGTTTGGAGAATGGGTCTCCTTTGAAGATCTGCAGGGGGAATACTTCCTACCCTCAACATATCACTATATGTACACCCAGGTGATGCACTACATCAAACAATTAGTAAGAGTTAGCAAAAGCAAATAATCTGGGGATATAGATACACTTTGCGAGTGGTACAACTAAAGGCAAAAGTAGGTCTTACTTGCTAATTGTCTTTCCTTGAGTTCTCTCCAGGCCAGTCCAGGTAAAGATGGGTAGTCCTGACTTTGGAGGTATGGTAAAAAAGTGTTCGAGGGAGATTTTGAACTTTTCTTGGAACAAATATTTGTTTAATTCTCTGAGGTCTAATATAGGTCTGTGTCCCTCTGTCTTCTTTGGAATAAAAGTAGGGAGAGTAAAACCCTGTCCCCTGTTGGTTAAATGGGTACTTCTTCGATTGCTCCTTGAGCTAGAAGTGATGTGACCTCCTGCTACAAGAGGTCGGTGACAGGCCCCTGAGAATTTAACTGTTTCACTATTGTAGGTGGGGGCTAGTTGAGAAAATGAAGCTTGTACCCCAGTTGTACAATGGACAGAGTCCAATTTTCTGATGTTATTTGTTGCCATCTTTTGGCAAAATAGCAGTCTTCCTGGAATGGTCAAGGGTTCTGGACCTTTTAGGGGCAGAATGACTAAGTTCTCTAGATAGAAGTCAAAGACCCTGAGGGGGCTGGGTCTGTTGAGCCAGTTGAGCCAGTTGAGCTTTTTGAGCTTGCGGCTTTCTTTGCTGTCTGTTCTGTTGTTGCCCCTTCTGGGGAACATGAAGCGGACAGCGAGTTTGATGGGTGTAAGATTGGTAAGGCTTCTTTCTTACTAAAAAGGGTTTTTTTGAATATTTTCTTTTTTGTTGGGTTGGCTGTAGACTGACAATCTGTTTAAAGTAATATTGTCAGATACAAGCTGATTAGCCTTGTCCTGCCAGTCCTTGCCAAAGATTTTCTCCTGTGCAAGGAATGCTTCCCAGCTTTTCTTATACCCACTGTTCTAAGTCTGATGCTTGAAGCCAAGCAATACGACGTGCTCCTATGGATATAGCAGAGGTTCTGCTAATACATTCAAAGTAATCAAAGGTAGCACGGTTCATGAATTTTGAGACATTCTGGGCATGCTTGACCAGAATAAGGTAGTCTGCTCTTTTTTCCTCTGAAACACAAGGACTAAGGGAGCTCTAAGTCTTTTGTGACTTCTTCCAGGAACATTCCCATACAAATAATGTAGGAACTGATCCTGGTTCCTAGCATGGAGGATTGAAAGCATCGACGGCCAAAGGCATCGAGAGTCCTGGATTCACGGCCTGGAGGATTAGAAGAATGTGTTTTAGCACTCTTGATCCTTCGCATGGCCGATTCTACTACCATTGAATGGTGTGGTAACAGTTTTTTGAAAACCAGGACAACTTTGGCACTCGGTACATAGTGTCAAGGCGTTGCAAATGTGAAGATATTGTTAAAGGAGTTTCCCCACATTCTCAATATTAGATCATGTAAGATCTTGTGAATGGGAAGCATAGCTGCTTCCTTGAGAGCCAAAGGGTATTGTAGAATTCTTCATTCTTCTTCCCTAGGTTCCTTTTCTGGAATCACAGTGATTGCAAGACCCTTTGCTAAATCACGTATAAAATCCTGGAAGGACATATCCTCTGGAGGAGACATTCTGCGTTGAGAAGGAACTGAATCTTCTAATAGATTCACTCTGGTACCTATAGAATCGTCAGAGTCATCGGAATCGGAAGACTCAAGCAACAGGTGCTCCTGCAACACATGGTATCGGTACTGCTCAAAGTTGGTACTGAAATGTCTCTGTTCCTGATCCCCGATACTGGAGATCGGCATGGGGGGGAAGCAATCCCATCGAAGCAGGTACTGTCGGTACCGGTACCGATGTCAGTACAGATACCTGTTGAACTGTCTGTTGCGGTCTTAGCAGTACAGAAGCAGCTAAGAGGGCCGCTAGACTGTGTTCGATAGCAAGGATTCTGTGATCCATTGCTCCTGCTGATGCCTGGGTAGTGGTACTGGTGGAAGCGGCTATGACCCCAGAACATGGCACCAGTAGTTCTGCAGAAGTGGAGGCCTCTGGAACATCCTGGAACCCCGTTAATGCTTTGGAGCCTGAAGATTCCCGCTGGGGCTGTTTTGCCAGTGAAGTATCGAGGGAAACGCCAGTGGCATCTCGATACTTTGGAGATTTAACCTTCAAGGACCGGCTAGTCTTAGAAGACTTCAATTTGGTTACCTGAGATCCATGGGAGGAAGATGAAGCCCTGGAAGACGTTGATGCAACCGACATCGTGTTGGCAGCAAAAAGGGTACCGATTTTGCAGCTCTATTCTGCAGGCCCCTTTTGGTCATCCTTGTGCAGGAGAGACACTCCGTTGGACAATGTTCAGGACCCAAACATTTTAGATACCAATCATAGGTGTCTGTGACAGAAATGGTACCGCCACATTTTGAGCATTTTTTGAAATCACTAACTGGTTTCTCCAAGCCTGAAGAAAAATGGGCCTAGTGCCCAAAATGGTGCCTAGCACCAGAAGCAGGGAAAGATCTCTGAAGAAATATTTTTTTTACTTTTTTTTTTAGGAAAGAGAATTGGCAGTACCGGTAGGCGTCGAATGAAGGCAGACACGACCACAAAAAACAAGAAATAAAGGTAAATTTTCTGCGGTGACAGGGTACCCATGTCCTGTCTGCTCCACGGAAAACGAAGAACTGAAGGGAGAGAGAGGTACAGAGGCGGGAAGGAAGCACGCATGCGCTGTGGGATGCTCCCAAAGGCTTTCCTATCAGACACTGGGGAGCGTTCCCGCACAGGCTTCGTCGGTACTGACGATACCCATATGTGAAGACTACATTCCTGCTTGTTCCTGGAGATAACATGTTAGCATACCAAGGGCTACCAACAATGTTAAGTGAAAAATGCAAGTGAACTGAGACTTGCCATTATTTACTGTTGCCAGTATATACCTTCATTTTACTGTATTTACTGTTACCATCACTTACTGCTGCCAATATTTTCCTCTCATTCACTGCATCCATTGTAGCCTATATTTACTGTTGCCAGTATCTACTCTCATTTACTGTATTTACTGTTGCCTGTATTTACTGTCGCCAGTATCAACTCTCATTTACTATATTTACTGTTGCCAGTATCTACTCTTATTACAGTTGCCAGTGCACGACGGTTGCCTTATGTACTATCGCCTGCATTCACAGTACTATTGCAATTAATCTTTCCTGAGTGCAAACACTGCATCACACTGTACTGTAGCCAACATTTCCACAATTATCTTTCTCATTACCAACACCCAAGAGAATGTACAAAGTTCTGCTCCTATTTATGACCTTCCTTACCCTTGGTCTCCCTTACTCATCAAATGCTCTCAACCATGATACATATCACATACCAATCCTACGCTCATACGGAAGGAGATGGTCCGAATTCCCCCACCACTCTACAGCAAAAAATAACTTTACATCCCACTCCCATCTACTCAACATTCCTCTCCAAACCATCAAAAGGATACAAGAAGAGAAGCAACATCACCAACGCCTGCTAAAATGTGCACTGATAAATGCCAGATCAGTACGATCTAAATGGCCCGCAGCCATCGACCTGATACCCCAATATGATCTTGACATCTTGATGATTACTGAGACTTGGCTATCCGACTGTGACAACGTACTACTGAATCAGATGCTGCCACCAGGTTTTGTGATATACACATCTCACAGATCCAGTCAAAAAGGAGGCGGAACCCTCATCCTGGCCAAAGCTGATTTACACTTCAAGATGTGCAACTCCTCTAGCTCAACGTACCTTGACTCCCTCACTATAACTAATGAGTTCTGCACAATCCACCTTTTCTATCGTGCACCCTCCCCCTCACCAGATGATCTTCCAACTATAATTGAGCAGGCATGTTCCGCATCCACCTCACGCTCACCAAGTTGGCTAATCGGTGACTTTAATCTCCCATCTCTTCAAGACAGCCACTCAGCAGCATTCCTTGACGCCCTGGAGGACCTAGGTTACAAACAGCATGTCGATTCACCCACCCACACTAAGGGTGGTAAACTAGACCTCATTTTCGCACCTCTCTCCAACGACTCAATACCCCTAACTCTCGCATTATCGGTAATACCAGTACCCTGGTCGGACCACAGTCTTCTCAGTTTCAATATATCCATTAATGCAGTCCACAAAAGCCGAAAGTCCCCTAACACATCTGGATCCCACTCAACCCGCTTTAGACCACTTAACCAGAGCATAGTCCTAGAGAATCTCAGACCTCTCATGGCCAACACAACCATGGACTTAGATGATCTCATATCCAAATGGGATGAAAACCTGAGAGCTGCCTCCTGCCCATCACTCACCGAAAAGAAAATTCGAAAACGTGAGCATACTCCATGGTTCTCCACAGACCTTCGTTCATCCCTCCACCATTTACGCAAACTTGAGCGACAGTGGCGACGAACTCACTCCCCCGAGGCGCTGGTAGCATACAGCTCATACCTATCTACCCACCGAGCAAAGATAGCACAGAGCAGGAAAACTTACCACTCAGGATTAATAAAACGCTCCATCAACAAACCACATGCTTTGTTCAGCATAGTAAAGTCCATAACAGGTGAACCGGTATCAGCTCAACCTCCCATGCCGCAGCCGCAGGACTACGCAAACTACCTGCAGTCAAAGATGATAAAAACCAACACAGACATAAATGTCAATAACGCCCCCACTTCACTTAAGACATCCCATGCTATGCCACTTCACAACTTCTCCACTGTATCAAATAGCGAGGTTGTGAACATTATTGCCTCAATCAACCCCAGTACAGCTCCTAATGACCCGTGTCCAGCCAGCTGGATCAAGGACATGCGACATGACCTCAGTCAAATATTGAGCAAATACTGAACCAGTCTTTCTCATCAGGTTCATTCCCACAGAGCCTAAAACACACTTCCATCAAGCCCCTACTGAAGAATAATAGACTGGATCCATCCAAGGTTGATTCCTTCAGACCTATCTCGAGCATCCCTCAGCTTGCAAAAATCATTGAGAAGGCCGCCCAACAACAAATCCAACATCATATTGACACTGAAGCACCACTAGATCCATCGCAACATGGCTTCAGGGAAGCACATGGAGTTGACACAGTCCTTACAACACTATTCAATGTTCTAGTGACAGGAATAAACAACATACAACAGGGTTTCGTCCTCATCTTCCTGGACATCTCCGCTGCTTTCGACTCTGTGAGTCATGATATACTCCTACAACGCTTGAAAGATAAGGGGATTCAAAGCACAGCACTCGAGTGGTGTAAATCCTACCTATCTAACAGGTGGCAACAAGTAAAAACAGGCCACGCATCCTCAGAACCATTCCTGCAATCACAGGGTGTACCTCAAGGATCGTCCTTATCGGCACTAATGTTTAATATTTACATGCAGCCGATATGTGAATTGATCAGATCCTTTAATGTACAATGTCTCGCTTACGCAGACGACATCCTCCTATATATGCCGTTCACAATTGAACATCCAGTATTCTCCCCAATAATTAAATGTTTTGAGGCTGTAGCTGAATGGTTGCTATCACAAAACCTTCGGATAAACCACAGCAAAACCGACGTTCTTTTTGTCACAAGGAACCGTAATTTCATACCGCCTCCATCACTACGCGTCAACAACATAGAGTTGAAATCAAAAGCTACCATCCGTTACCTCGGCATCACATTGGATCAGCACTTGGATATGACAACTCATATCAAGAACATCACAAAAAACGTATATTATAAGATCAAATCGCTACATCACCTCCGCTCCCTACTAGAACCCACAGACTTCCGAACAACCTTCCAAGCATTAGTCCTCCCACACCTGGATTTTGCCATCATCCTACATGGCCTCCCTCAATCAACGTTAAACCCGCTCCGCCTAGCCATGAATACAGCCGCCAGAGTCCTCTCCGGCTCATCAAGATCTGACCATATAACACCCATCATGAAAGAACTGCATTGGTTACCATTACATGCCAGAATCCAGTATAAGTCTTTAGTCCTTACTTTCAAGGCACTAAATAACTGCCCCCCTACGCCAATCAGCAAGCTCATCCATGGCACCCTGGAAAACAGAAAAAGGAGAACCACATCAATGAACACCTTAATTGTCCCGAAGATAATAACGAAGTGTACTAAGGCCACCTCCAACAGGGCCTTCTCCTTATTTGCTCCTCTAAACTGGAATGCACTACCTCACGAAATCCGTGCTATCAAAAACCTAATCCTATTCAGAAAAACATTGAAATACCACCTGTTTACAAAATGCTACCCAGAAGTCAACCTAGTCACTAACAAAACTACCACCTCAATACAACCTGAAAAGGGCTAGCAGGTCAACCTTTCTCTCTAGTCTTATTAGTAAACCACATTGTAACATCCAATCGAGTTTGATATTACTGTATATACCATTAAGTTATTCTGTACATAGTTCCCCCGGTTGTCCTATTATTGAATTTCCCTGTTCAATGTAAAACTCAATGTTACATGTATGCATTGTAGTATGTTCTTGTTCTATTGTACACCGCACTGATTATAATAGCGCGGTATAAAAGAATTGTTAAATAAATAAATAAAATAAATAAATAAATAAACTACCACACTGATAGCAACATCAACCTACACACAAGATGATCGTTAATTTAATATTTTAACTGCTAGTGGCAGAAGAGAAAAAGCCCAGAATTGCCACCATTAGGAGGGAAGGATGGAACAGATACTAGGCAGATGAATGTGGATACTAGGCAGATGAATGTGGAAGTGAGAGGGTGCAGGGCAAGAGTTAAAAGGGAAGACAAGATGACAGATGCTGGACAATGGATGAGGCCAGGGGGAAAGGGTAAATGGACAGTAAAGGTAGATATTACAAGGGGGAGGAGAGACTATATATAGAGAGGGATGCTATGCTAGTTACTGCAAATAAGCACCAGTGTGAAAAAGTGAAAAAACCCTTAAGGTTTGTTTAGGGCAGGCAATGGCCCTGCCTGCAAATAAAAAAAAATAATTTTAAAAAAATGGTGCTGTAGCTAACAAAAGCCACTTACAATTGAGAAGGAAACCTCAATGCACATGAAAAAAATGTCATGACAAAAATCCCAAATAGAAAAGCAATTACAGTACTTTACATTGGATATAACTTGCAACAACAATTGCTATTATGATCTGAGGATAGCTAAATTAGTGAACTATAAAACAATTCACTTACAAGTACCTTTGGTGAAGTGCAACTATGTTGCAATGCAATCTCCAAAGCTCTCTCTGGTGTTCCTGCAGATGACCTAGATATATGCATAATTTCTTGCAGAGGTGGCAATTTCTCTTCATCACCGTCTGAATTATAATCAAAGTTCTCTCCTTCACTTTCAATGCTGTCTTGCAGTCCTCTACTTAGTCTATTACTAAAATCTTTGTTCCTTAAATTGGAAACTGGTGAAGAGTTCCAACTGTCAGATGAAAGTTCCTCCTCTGAAGATAGTAATGTCACTTCTCTATCCCTTGTCGCAGGCAGTAAGGTCTCTGTCATATCATATAGATTAGAACTATACCCATTATTTTCCATATTTGGTTGCTTGTAAGATTCGGAAGACTGCAGATTATTCTTCACTTTATGTGGAACAGACTCAGATGTTTTTGTGCTGAAGATATGAGAGAAAGTAGCGATCTGATCATTAGAAGTTGAGTCCATATACTTCAATTCTTTGGAAGATTTTGAGGCAGTGTTAGATAATGTATGGGCAAAACCATTAACAGTCCTTTTCAGATAAGCAGCAGGTGGTGCTTCTGAATCATTCTTAGTGAAAGGATACAGCTTATCCCCTTGTAACAGATTCTCTTTGGAAGCTGCAAAAGAACGGTGGTCTTCTTGTAAAGAACGCAAAGAAGGACGGCTGGAACATGAGTTATTGCCTCCATCTTGTGAGTGACTGTCAAGATGGCTCTCTGAGAAGTAAAACTTGTCAGCTGCTTCAGCTTGCTGCAGAGCATCGCTACTGAAACATTTCTGCACATGGCTTCCAAGCTTAGATTTATTTTTCAAAATGTCAGGAGATCTTATGAAGTAAGCTTCAGAGCTGTGTGCATCAGATTTCCTTACACTCTGGCAGCTTCTGCTCACAAAGTCCCTTTTTCTTTTTCTAGGGAAAGATGGATATAGGTGCTCTCCAGAACCAAGGCAAGTTTTGGTGCTAAGGGAGGCTGTTGGAGAGGATCTCCCTTTGTGTTTTGTAAGAAGTTCATCATCTAAGGACTTAGATCCAGATGATTCTGGAGAAGAGACCTCAAGGATCAAAGCTTGTTTGGATGGAGAAGACCAATCTGTGGAAAAATTCAAAAGAAAGAAACCAAGACATGACCAAACTCAGAAAGGAGAATCAAACTACCAAAACCTTTCTGTATCACATACAGCTAACTTGCTTTGTTTAGTTATACTGATGAGCAGCTACACATATTTTACACCCGGGAGAATTCTGCACAACAAAAAAAAACAAAAAAATTAAAATTGTGCAAAAACTTAGAAAAAATTCTGCATAGCATTTTAAAATTCTGCATGCTTTTAACATTTTTTGTACAGAATTCTTCCTCTAGACTTGAAATTCCCCTTGCCTTTTTCCAGTTTGCTCCCCAAGCCTTCCTTGTCCTCCCTGTTCTACCTCTAACTTCTAGCAAGATCCCTACTGTTGTCTGTCCTTAAGGTCTACCCTCATGCATACACACCCCACTTAACCTCCTCTCCCTTCCCATGCACCAAACCTCATCTCTCCCTTAACTCTTTCTTCCCACATACCTCAATCCTCACACCTCCCCCCCCCCCCGGTATACACATCTCCAGCAGCCCTTTTCCTTCCCCCCAGCCAACCCCGACTCACCAGCAGCCCATCTCCTACCTTCCCCCCGATTCACCAGCCCTTCTCTTCTGCCCCATCACAGCAGCTTTTTAACACGGCCGTGAGAGCATTTTTTTGCTTCCGCAGCTGTGCTAGATTCAGACACTGGCACTGCAAGCTTTCAAAAGATAAGCAGAAGTGCTTCCTCTCATGCACAGCCTCTCTTGTGCACAGGAGTCATTGCAGTATCCCCAGTTTAAAGCTGTCCATTTCGCTAATGTATGCTTTTCTATAAGGATACCATGTCAAAAGGGGAGAAAAAACAGAAGATTTAAGGGACCCAATCCTCTAAGCAGTACAGAGTTTTCTCACCCTGATGCAACTGAGGTTTAGGCTGGAAGGTAGGCAAAATGAACTGTCGATAGGGAAGTGGGTGACGGTTTAGCGTTTCGTTCATGCCTTTTCCGTAGATGAAGGCAAGTTACATTCAGGTATAGCAGGTACTTCCCAGTCCACAGAACACTACTAAATCTGGTTGCCTTGTATTAGGAGCACTCAAAAAAAAAAAGTCTGCCTCATTCTAAAATATTTGGAATATATCTTGGCTGGTTTTACTCTGGCAATTTATCCTGAAGCTGCTTGCTTTAAATTTTACCTAAAGCCGGGATTCGGTGTGGCTGTGTGGGAGGAACTCGGGGTCTGCTATTGAGATCCGGAGACTGCTACCACTGGGGGCCGGCTGCTGGACGCGCTCCCTTCCCTCCGCCATCGGGCAGGCAGCGCTGGGACAACTCTTCCAGGGAGGACCCTGCCGGGTATAACAGAGCTCCGCAGCTATTCAACGGATTCGGTGTGGCTGTGTGGGAGGAACTCGGGTCTGCTATTGAGATCCGGAGACTGCTACCACTGGGGGCCGGCTGCTGGACGCGTTCCCTTCCCTCCGCCATCGGGCAGGCAGCGCTGGGACAACTTTAGCAAGGACCTTTCCTTTCTTCCTCTATATATTGCAGAGCTCTCTGTGACCGCGGAGCGTGTCTGCGGGGTGTGCTCCGAAGGGGCGTGTCCAAAGGGGCGAGACACGCCTCTTTGGCACCCCTTCGGCGACAGTTCGGCATTGAGAGTTCAGTGTGTTGTGATTTTGTTTATGTCCTGTATACTACGGGGAAACAAAGCTAAGGCAGGGGGGAAATCAACTGATGCCGCAGCGGATAAGACGCCTAGTGGTCCTATGGACAAACACCATGTCCCGCTTCCGGTTGCGCAGTCCTCCCCTGAAGGAGCCTCCCTCAGTTCTGCAGGGCGGTCTCCTCCTCCTCCTCTGCCTCCTGTCGGGATTTCCTTTGTCTCTGTGGTGTCTCCTGACAAGGTGAGTCCAAGTACTATAAAAGTTTTTACCTAAACCGGTTCAGTTAGTCGGGGTTGGAGGTTCTTCCGGACTTCCTAACCTTTCCCCTGACTCTGAGGTAACTTTGAAAGATCTTTGGGGAGCCCTCAAATCTATAGATGACAAAATGACCTCCACTTTAAGTTCCATATGTGTTTTTTCGAATGAAACAGTTGCTTCTTTAAAGCAGCTTGATGATAAAGTATCTTCTGTGGACGCAGTGTGTACTAAGTTAGAATCCCAGGTCAGCCCGTTGCATTCTGCACATGTGGCTGGTATAAAGGATTCTTTGATTTTACATAGTAAAATGGAGGCATTAGAAAATTCTTTTCGTCTTTATAATTTACGTTTCTTAAACTTTCCACAAACTTCTCTTAGCTCCCAGAATTCTTCTGGATAAGTATTTGAGAGAAGTTTTATATTTGACTGATTCTATTGAGTTCTCACAAATGTATTATTTCCTCTGCGGTTAAAAAAGTTGCCCCAGATGAAGGAGACTTAGACATAATTGAACCTTCTATCTCAAATTTGACAGCCTTTTTAGAGGATTCCACAGATACAATCGGTACTCGGGCTACTCTTCTAGTGACCTTGAAAAAACTTTGGATGCTAAACAGATTAAGGCTTTTTTAAAATATAAAGCGTCCAAGTTTTGTGGCCATCGGATAAATATTTTTCCGGATGTTGCGCGTAGCACCCAGCTCCGGCGTCGGCTTTTTTTTTAGCTCTTAAGCCACAGGTCCTTCAGCTGGGTGCTACTTTTTTCCTAAGATTTCCCTGCAAATGTGTTGTGAATTATGATGGCGCTTCATATATTTTTACTGATGTATCCCATTTGGAAAAATTTATTGCAGACAGAAGTACAGGGTGAGGATTATAGGGGAGTATAACCGTAGGTTTTTGTTATCCTCCTGATATGTGGGCTAGATAGCCTTATTTTCATATGTATTGTGGTTCTATTGTAAATCCACAGCCGAATCCCAATTATGTGGTCTATATCAGTTCTGTTCCCTTATATTTTTGGATTTGGAAGATAATTTCCTTTCTGATTGTCTTTGTTAGTTGGTGTAAAATTGATTAAAATCTAATTTAAAAAAAAAAAAAAAAAGAAGAATAAATTTTACCTAAAGCCTATACAGATTCACCCTTTGTGAGGCATTGTGCAGGAGATATTTGTATGCACATGTTTTTTTTGACCTTCTCTTGGAGTTACTTTAATGAGTAACTACAAAGTAAGCCTCTTAGCTAGCTTTTTTTTGTTTTAGATTGTTATTAGCACATCTCATTCTCTTTAAACAAAATCCACAAAGCATTGGCAATAGAATTCCATTAACCATAGTCGTAACAGTCACAGTAACCACGCCTCCTTCTTTAACATATACACCAATTTACAGCCACCTGCTTCCACATACCTCCATCCCACTACTCCCCCCCCCCCCCACCCCCTGAACTGTTCTACCCCAGTTAATTACCACTCCCTACAGGGCGCTTACATATTTATTTATTTTACCCCTCCTCCCCCAACTCTGTTAACCTTCCAACCACTTCAGCAGCCCTCCCTCCCGCCATGCCTCATGCCAGTGCCGAACTGCCTGATATTTCAGCATCTGGCCGTGACAGTATGCCCCCACCAGGCACATACTCCTCACAAACACCATGTGCGTTATGACCTCCCAGATATGGGGGCACTTCTATATCCTTCCACCTCTTCAACAATATCACCCGTGTCACCACTACCCACTACCTCAAAAAAGCATTTAGCTGTTCGTTCCCTCCATCCCCCATTTGCCTTTCTGCAGTGGCTGAGATTCGCACCTGTGTGATCTCCTTATACACTGTAGCTACCTCCCTCCACAATCCTTTGCTCCTTGGGGCATCCACAAATCATATGTAGCAAGTCACCCCTTCCCCCTCCAACACTCATCTGACTTTTTCCCATATATAGCCTGTATCTTGACCAGGGTCCACACCATTCTCAGATGCATTTTTAAGCAGTTCAAGAGAAGCCCCTCCCCCTCCTAGATCTCTCTTGCTCAAATATTTCCCCGTTTCCCCTTATACCAGGGTCCAACCAACGTTTCCCACCTCTCCTGCCACCTTGATTTACCCCCATTTCCCATTTAACAACCCATAGACTCTATAGCAACCCTTTTAGTGTATGCCGCTTTTCCATTAACTCCTCAAAGGGTGTGCCACGGGCCTGTAGTCCCTTTCTCACCTCTCCCTGCTGCAGATAAAGCATAGTTACTCACCTGTAACAGGTGATCTCTGGGAACAGCAGGAATTTAGTCCTCACATATGGGCATCGTTGGTACCGACGGAGCCTGCGCAGGAACGCTCCCAGCGTCCAATTAGAAAGCTTTTGGGAGCATCCCACAGCGCCTGCGTGCTGCCTTCCCGCCTTTCTCAACTGCCTCTCTCCAGCTGAGTTTTAAAGCTGAGACAAAGAGAGAGAGAGGGAAAGGAAAGAGATAGAGAGAGACAACTCCTAGGGGAGGTGGGTGGGTTGTGAGGACCAAATTCCTGCTGTTCCTGGAGATCACTTGTTACAGGTGAATAACTGTTATCTCCAGGACCAAGCAGGAATGTAGTCATCACATATGGGGACTCCCTAGCTTTAGGTGCCAGGGAGAGACCAAGAAGTTGCGTGTCCCTGAACAGGGCTCCACTTCCCCCCATGGATCTCTGGCATCCTACCAGGGACGGTGGGTAGGAGTTGATTAGGTATGGAACAGGTGTTGGAGAACAGCCTGACCAAACAAGGCATCCCAGCGGGAGTCCCTGTCAAAGCAGTAATGGGCTGTGAAGGTATGAACCGGAGGCCCAAGTGGCTGCTCGACAGATGTCGTCGATAGACAGAGTGAAGATGAGCCATTGAGGCTGCCATGGCTCTCACATTGTGAGCTGTGACATGGCCCTCCAGAGAAAGGTTTACTCTGATAAGCGAAGGAAATACACTGAGCAATCCAGTTAGACAGTGTTCTCTTGGAGACTGGAAGTCCCAAATGAGAAGAATCAAAAGCAACAAAGAGTTGAGAAGACTTTCTATGTTGTTGTGTTTTGTAAGTAAAAGGCTAAAGCTCTTTTACAGTCCAAAGTATGAAGATCCTCTCTGCATTGGATGCATGAGGCCTTGGAAAAAAACACAGGTAAGTAGACCGCTTGGTTTAGATGTATAAGGTGGATCAGCTACTAGCGCTTGCAACTCACTAATGCGGCATGCTGATGTGATTGCAATGAGAAAGATAACCTTCCAAGAAAGGAATTTCAAGGAGGTGGTAGCTAAAGGTTCAAAAGGTGGCTTCATGAGCTGCCCAAGAACCAGGTTTAAGTCCCATGCCACCGGTGGTGGCCTAATGGGAGGCTTAGTTAGAAGGCCTCTCATAAATCTTGCTATAAGAGGATGAGAGGAAATAGGCTGTCCATTTAGAGGCTTAAAGGAAGCTGCAATAGCACTCAAATGGACTAACTGAATTAGTCTTAAGACCTGCATTGGATAAATGGAGATACTCCAGCAATGATTCCAGAGGTATCGCAAGGGGGTAAGACCCTTTTGCGAACACCATATGGTAAACCTTTTCCACCTAAAAGCATAAGAGCGTCTTGTGAGAAGGTTTCCTGGAAGCAAACAGTATCTTACTTGCTGAGGGAGATTAAGATCATGGAGATCTAGGCCTTCAGCAAACAAGCCCTGAGACGCAGAGACTGGGGATTTGGATGCCATAACATTCCATCCTCCTGAGATAGGAGATCTGGAGCAGACCCTAACTCCAGGGAGGGAGCTTGAGAGAGATGTAGAAGCAGAGGGTACCACACTTAGCGTGGCCAATGTGGAGCTATGAGAATCATATGCCATCTGTCCCTCTGAAGCTTGAACAGGGTTTTGGGAATTAGGGGAATGGGTGGAAAGGCATACAGGAAGTCTTGACCCCAATAAAGGAGGAAAGCATCCCTGGCCTGAGCCCCCCTGAGACGGAATTCTGGAACAGAACCGGGGAAGTTTGGCATTCCACAGACTTGCAAAGAGGTCTATGTCCGGGGTTCCCCAAAGTTGAAAAACCCTGGCCACCTGGTCTGCATGCAGAGACCACTCGTGTGGAAGCAGAACTCGACTGAGTCTTTCTGCCCAAGAGTTTTGAATGCCTGGAAGGTACACTGCCAGAAGATGAATCTGATGCTCTCTGGCAAGGGCAAAATAGTCACAAAGCTTCGTTGCAGAGACAGAGAGCCTGTTCCCTCCTGCTTGTTCACACAGAACACGGCTACTTGATTGTCTATATGAATGAGGACTGTCTTATAGCTGAGCAGGGTGTGGAACACTCGCAGAGAAAGGAAGATTGCTCTGAGCTCCAAGAGATTGATATGTAGATGACTCTCCTGTGGAGACCAGGTGCCCTGGGTGGAGAGGTCTTGCAGATGAGCTCCCCAACCCTTCGGAGAAGCATCTGTTGTAAGAGTTCCTTGGGGTAAGGGTTGTTGAAAAGGGGACCCCAGCAACAGGTTTTGAGTGGACTTCCACCACTGGAGGGACAAAATGAGGCGACTTGTGTTTGCTATTTTGTCTGACAGGCATCCTGATGCCTGGGTCCATTGAGTGGATAAAGTCCATTGGGCTGCCCTCATATGGAGGCGAGCATAGGGAACCACATGCACAGTAGATGCCATGTGGCCTAGCAGTTGTAACATTTCTCGAGCAGTGAGATGAGGCTTTAGCACTGCTTGAGAAGCTAACTGCACCATGCGAAGGCAACGGGCTTGGGGGAGATAGGCCCTTGCTTTTCTAGTATCCAGCAAAGCTCCTATGAACTCTAAAGACTGAGTGGGAGTTAGACTGGATTTTGGGATGTTTATTACCAGCCCTAAATACTGAAGGATACGCATTGTGCAGGATAGAGAAGTCCTGGCCTCTGACTCTGTTGGGGCTCGAATGAGCCAGTCGTCTAAGTAGGGGAAGATGAATATCCCTAGAGTGTGGAGAAATGCTGCTACTACAGCCATGCATTTCGTGAACACCCTTGGTGCTGAGGCCAGGCCAAAAGGAAGCACCCTGTATTGGTAGTGCTTTCCTTGAAAAAGGAACCGAAGGAACCTTCTGTGGGTTGGATGGATGAGGACATAGGTGTACCCATCCTTGAGATCTAGAGAACAAAGCCAATCCCGACTCTGAAGGTATGGCAGCAGAAATGAGAGAAATCTTGAATTTCTCCTTGACAAGGAATTTGTTCAATTCTCTGAGGTCTAAGATAGGTCTGTAACCAGCTGTTTTCTTTGGGATAAGGAAAAAAGGGGAGTAGAACCCTGTACCCTGTTGATGAATGGGTACTTCTTCTATTGCCCCTTGGGCGAGAAGGATAGTGACCTCCTGACCTAACAGGTTGATAAGAGGTCGGAGAATTGAACTGCTTTACTATTGTGTGAGTGGGCATGCTTGAAAAATGAAGCTTGTACCCCTCCTTTATGATGGAGTGTCCAATGCTCTGTTATCTGCACCCATCTGGGGGCAAAATGACAACCTTCCTGGAATGGTGGAAGGCTCTGGTCCCCCCAAGAGCCAGGAAGGCTAAGTTCTGTAGTTGAAAGTCAAAGGTCTTGTGGAGGCTGAGACTGCTGACCGTCTGAGGCTTAGCAGTCTGCTTTCTTCTGTTTGGGTGGTTGCTGACCTTTCCTGGCAAGCTGACCTGCAGAACGTCCCTGCTGAACATAAGCAGGATAACATTTTCTTTTTAGAAAAGAATGGTTTTTTGAACAATTTCTTTCTAGCAGGATCAGCTGTGGACTTGGATAACCTATCCAAGGTGGAGTTGTCAGCATCCATCTCATTGGCCTTTTCTTGCCAATCTCTACTAAAAAGGTTCTCACCAGTACAAGGGATATTTCGCAATTTGTCTTGTACCCAGAGCTCTAGATCAGATGCCTGGAGCCAAGCAATTCTACATGCACCTATGGCAATAGCCGAGGTTCTGCTTATGCACAAAGCAGTCAAAGGCTGCAGAGTTAGCAAATTTAGAAACATCTTGGGCATATTTGACCAAAGTGAGAAAATCCTGTCTTCTATCCTCAGGAAGAATAGGACTTAAAGCTTCTAAATCATCTGTGACCTCCTTCAGGAACATTCCCATGTAGAGACTATAGGCACTGATCCTAGCAGAAAGCATGGAAGCTTGGAAGATCCGACGTCCAAAGCATCCAGGGTTCTGCACTCATGTCCTAGAGGATTAGAGGCATGCCTCTTTGCAGTCTTAATCCTTCTCATAGCGGATTCCACTACAATAGAGTGGTGAGGAAGCTGAGTCTTTTGGACACCAGGACAAGGAGGGGCTCGATACATAGTATCCAGTCTGCGAGAATGAGGAGAAGTGGTAAGAGGTGTCTCCCACATCTTTTAACATGAGATCATATAAAATCTCATGAATGGGCAAGGTAGCTGCTTCCTTAGGAGTTTTTGGATATTGTAGAATTTCCAACTCCTTGGCCCTTGGCTCTGTTTCAGGGGCCATAGTAATGGACAGACCCCAAGCCACCTCTCTGATAAAATCCTGGAAGGAAATATCCTCTGGAGGAGACATCCTGCACTTAGGGGAGGAGAGCTCCTCTGGGAGAAGCATTCCTGCATCGACAGAACTGTCAGAATCCTCAGATTCTTCTGAGGACTCAAAGTATCGTCTGTCTGGATGCTCTTGAAGAGCCCGATACCCGTACCAACCGAAGTGGGTACCGGGAGTAACTGGTACCAGGGTATCGGTACTGGAGAGCATCGGATGACTGGGTACCAGCAAAGCAGACACCCATGCCGATGCTATCGGTACCGGTACTGGCCAAATTGTCTGTTGCGGTTCCGAGGGTGTCGATACCGTAAGGAGAGCCACCAGACTGCGTTCAATAGCCAGAACTCTCTGGTCTATCGACGCTGCCAATGCCTGGATGTCGGTACCGGAGGAGACTGCCGGTACCCCAGAGCATGGCACCAGTAATTCTGCTGAGGTCGAAGCCTTGAGAACATCCTGGAGCCCCGATAATGCTTTGGAAGCCGAAGCCTCCCGCCGGGGCAATTTTGCCGGTTCAGAATCCTCAAGGGCAACGCCAGAGGCATCTCGATGCTTAGAAGGAGATCTACCCTTTGAGGACCGGCTGGACCTATGTTTAGTTACCTGAGACCCACGGGAGGAAGAGGAAGCCCTGGAAGACGTCGATGCCACCAAAGCTGCATCAGAGGGAAACAGGGTACTGAGCTTGGCAGCTCGGTTCTGCCGACCTCTTTTAGACATCATGGCGCAGGATATACAATCCGTGATGGAGTGGTCAGGACCTAAACATTTTAGAGACCATTCATGGGTGTTGGTAACAGAAATGGTACCGCCACACTTGGTGCACTTTTTGAAACCTGAGGCAGGTTTCTCCATTGTAAGAAAATGTTTTTGGGCCTAAGGCCCAAAAAAGCATGTGCACCTGAAGAAACTAAGAAAAAAAGGTTGAATTTTTATTTTTTTTTTAAAAAGACAGAAATAAGAAGAAAAAAACCCGGCAGTACCAGTAAAGCAGAGGAAGGCAGACGAGACCACAAAAAAATAAATAAAAAAAGAATTCTTCTGCAGTGACAGGAACGACCTGCTGGCTCCGTGGAAAACGAAGAACTGGAGAGAGGCAGTTAGGAAAGGCGGGAAGGTGCTGTGGGATGCTCCCAAAAGCTTTCTAATTGGACGCTGGGAATTTTCCCGTGCAGGCTCTGTCGGTACCGACGATACCCATATGTGATGACTACATTCCTACTTGTTCCTGGAGATTACCATAATTGCATATACCCATAGCAATCACCCTCCTTCAAACCCTATGCTTCTTTAATCTCAGCAAACTTTAATTTTCCCCCCAGGTGCCACCAATTGCCCCATCCTACACAATCCCTTACTAGCCCAGTCCCTAAAGACTCCTCCCTCCCAAGGAGGCACGCCCCCAATCGCTGGATATAGGTCGACACCGGCTTGCCTCTTAAGAGGTACTTCCTCCACGTCTGCCAAATTCACATGGTTAACGCTCTCATGGGATTTCCCCCCTTTCCAGTCGCACCTCCCCACCTCATTGCCTCCAGACTACCCTCCTTCATTTGGTCCATATATACCCACTGAGGTGTTTCACCTCTCTCTCACCATGCGAATAATGCCCTTAATTGTGCTGCCTCATAATAATGTGCTACACATGGCACTCCAGGCCCTCCTTCCTCTTTAACCCTATACATAGTTTTCCTCGCCACCCTAGGGACTTTCCCTTCCCATATGAAAGTCATAATTATCCCCTGTAGTTTGCTTATTAGGTCTTTCAAGACACTACATGGCAGCGCAGTAACACAAAGGAGACATGGCAAAACATTCATCTTGATAGTAGCTATTCAACCTAACCACGACAGGTGCAATCCCCCCCTCCCCCCCCCCGAAAGATCCTTCCTCAAATTCTCTAACAGAGGCTTATCGTTCCATTCCTGTTAAGTGCCATCGAGTCAGTCGACTCATGTTGACCCTCTGGATAGCTATCCTAAATTGTGTTCGGTCTTCAGTCAGGCAGCTCGTTGTTGACAGACTGGTACCCGTAGCTGCTGTTATTGTATTGATCCATCTTATTGCTGGCCTTCCTCTTTTGCATTTACCTTTTATCTTGCCAAGCATGATGTCTTTCTCTAATGATCTCTCTTCGCATGATGTGTCCAAGTATGGAAGTCAAAGTCTTGTCATCTGAGCTTCTAAAGAAAGCTTAGGTTTGATCTTCTCTAGTACCGACTAGTTTGTTCTTCAGGCAGTCCATGGTATACACAGCATTCGCCGCCAGCACCATATTTCAAAGGCATCAATTTTATTCCTGTCTCTTTTTCACTGTCCAGCTTTCACAACCATATGATGTTACTGAAAATACCATGGCATGAACAAGTCAAATCTTTGTATGGAGAGAGACATCTCTGCTCTTGAGAATCTTATCTAGGTCTTTCATAGCCATTCTGCCAAGAGCAATGCGTCTGATTTCTTGTCTATTTGTTGCTTCTTTATTGATAGTTGATCCAAGTAGGTTAAAGTATTTCACAATCTCAATTACTTCTCCTTCAACGATGAACCTGTTGATTATGCCAGTTGTCACGATCTGTGTCTTTACATTAAGGTGCAGGCCCATTTTGAGACTATGTTCTTTGATTGTGAGAAACAAATGTTTCAGATCATCTTCACTTTCAGCCAGTAATGTGGTATCAGCATAGCGAAGACTGTTGATGAGTCTTCCACCAATCTTCACACCTCTGCTGTCTTCATACAATCCTGCTTCTCTGATTTGTTCTGCATATAAATTAAACAGATAGGGGGAAAGTATGCAGCCTTGTCTTATACCTTTGCATTCTGTTTCTCCTTGTTCCGTTTGAACTGTTGCTTCTTGATCAATGTACAGATTGTGCAAGAGTACGATCAGGTGATCTGGTATACCCATGCTTCTTAATGTGGCCCAGAGTTTCTCATGGTTTACACAGTCAAAAGCCTTGCTATCGTCGATAAATCACAAATAGATATCCTTTTGGTATTCTTTCATCCGCAATGTCGTCTCTCGTTCCTCGCCCTTTCCTGAACCCTGCTTGCACTTCAGGTAGTTCTTGTTCCAGGTATAGTTGTAGTCTCTCTTGAATAATCTTCAGTAAAATCTTGCTGGCATGTGGGATCAGAGCGATTGTGCGATAATTTCCACAGTCAGTTGGATCACCTTTCTTTAGTATTGGTATAAACACAGATCTTTTCCAGTCAGTTGGCCATATTGTCTTCCATATTTCTTGGCAGAGCCTTCTAAGTACAGTAACAGCTGCATCAGATTACTGTAATATCCCTATGGGAATGCTATCAATGCCTGGTGCTTTGTTCTTTGATAATCAAAACATAAAAACCTCAACCAAATATAGGTGACCCGTAATACAATAATTTTCTTTTGTCGGAGCTGACCGTGGGGAGGTCGAAAGGGAAAAACGACCCCCACCCAGCGGGTAGCTACTTTTTATTATTTTTAAGGTTCTTCACCCAAAACCATAATCGAAATAACTTTAAAAATACAAAACTTATCTCAGTCCAAAAACAACGCTGCTTCCAGAAGTCCACTCGCACGACGCGCGCGTTTCGGGTATCCTTATTTCAATCTTAATTGGGTCGAACGACAGGCTTTGACTGATTTGCGATCTGATCCTTCGCTAGTGATCCGGCGGGCGGATAAAGGAGGTGCGCTAGTGTTGCAAGATCTGTCTGCCTATCAGCAGACTTTACGTGCCCATTTGGATGACAGTACTGTTTATAAGAATCTACCTGAAGATCCAACTATATCTCTGTCCTTAGAAATAAAATCACTGTTAGGCTCTGCTCTGAATAATGGCTGGATAACGCATCGTGAATATGCTTTTTTGAATTGTCTGCATCCGAAATGTCCGATTTTGTACATGCTTCCGAAAGTACATAAATCCCTTGTGGCCCCCCCAGGGCGGCCTATTGTATCATGCCGGGATTCCGTCCTAGAGCCACTTTCGATTTTTTGTGACACTTTCTTAAAGCTAGAAGTCTGTCAGGTGAAATCGTATATAAAGGATTCTACCCATTTTTTGCAAGCTATATCTATGTTGGTTATTCCACCGGGGGCCTTTCTGGTTACCCTTGACGTGGTTTCTTTATATACTAATATTAATCAAGTTGAAGTTTTGGATCTCTTGCAACAAAAATTTACATATGCACCTGAACGTTTGCCACGTCTCTTTTTGAATCAATTGGTAGAATTAGTTCTCACTCGTAATTATTTTCTGTCAGAGGGGGTTTTCTACCAACAACTATCTGGTATTGCTATGGGGGCGACTTTGGCTCCCTCTGTAGCTACATTGTATCTAGCGGCTATGGAAGAGACTCTGATTGAAAAATCTGACCTATACCAATATGTCTTATTTTGGAGACGTTTCCTGGATGACGTTTTTTTCGTGTGGACATCAGATGGAGAGTCTTTACACGCCTTTATACTTTGGTTAAATGGGTTAAAACCTAATATCCGTTTCACAGAACATATAGCACTGGATACAATTGATTTCCTGGATCTACAGATCTCTATATTGGATGGAATGCTATCCACCTCTCTCTACAGAAAATCTGTGCAAAGGAACAGTCTCTTGCATTATCGGAGTTTCCACCCGGGCCCTCTACGTCGGGGTCTTCCCTATGGTCAGTTTTTGCGTTTACGGCGTTTATGCCATTCTTTGGAGGCATTTAAACTGCACGCAAGTGAATTGCGCAATCGGCTGATATCTAGGGGTTACCCGGAATCTGTAGTATCTCGAGCCTATAAAAGAGCTAAATACACTCAGAGAGTGGCTTATAGATCCGGCATATACGTCTTCGAATTCTTCTGACATGTCAAAAATTACTGGAATTCTTCCTTATACTGATCGGAGCAAGGATGTCCTTCATATTATAAAATCTCATTGGCCGATTTTACAACTCCATGAATGTTTTCAGCAGCCATTGCAAATTGCTTTTTCCCGGGGTCCTAACCTGAGTGATTATTTAGTGAAGACTTCCATGGTGGAGGACCGTCCCACTTTTCCAGATCCTGTATGTGGCCATGTGGCCTGTGAAAACTGTGTTTATTGTGCTTCTACTCTAACAGGTCTGGAATGGACTTATCCGAAAACACAACGAGTATACCGACGACGTTGGGATACGACTTGTGAATCTACATATGTGGTATACCTTATCAAATGCCCGTGCTCACTTCTCTATGTTGGCCGCACTGTTCGTTCTATGAAACGTCGTCTAATGGAGCATGCTTCCCGGCTACGTCGACGGATTACATCAGCCCCGATTGTTTCCCATTGTCTGGAGCACTCATGATTTTGCACAACTCACCTGGTCAATCATTGATCATGTTCCCTTAGATCCTCGTCGGGGAAATAGAGAATATCATCTTCAACGCTTAGAGCAACGATGGATCTTTCGTTTAGGTTCAGTTGAACCTGATGGTCTTAATCGGGACATAGACTGGACAAGTCTGTTGTAGACATGGACGTTGTTGATAATGTCTGCTGACAATTTTTTTAATTGTAAATTAACATGGAAACAGTTCTTCCAATCCGGTCAGGGTTTCCCGACATGTGGGGCCTCCCTGTTTCTTGATTGGCTGGTTCTTCCTTTAAGAGCAGGTTGTCCGCCATTGAAAATTTCGACCTGTGCTGCATAGAAACAGCGTTTTTGGACGGTTGCTGCAAAAATCTATACTTTGTTATTGCACTTGATACAGGGTGAGGATACCCGAAACGCGCGCGTCGTGCGAGTGGACTTCTGGAAGCAGCGTTGTTTTTGGACTGAGATAAGTTTTGTATTTTTAAAGTTATTTCGATTATGGTTTTGGGTGAAGAACCTTAAAAATAATAAAAAGTAGCTACCCGCTGGGTGGGGGTCGTTTTTCCCTTTCGACCTCCCCACGGTCAGCTCCGACAAAAGAAAATTATTGTATTACGGGTCACCTATATTTGGTTGAGGTTTTTATGTTTTGATTATTGATTTACCTTGACCTTAAGGTTTATTTTTTTGTGTTGTTCTTTGATAAGGCTTTCAATGCTGCTTCAACTTCTTTCATCACCAATGGTTCCCGATCATCAGGTACAGGTTGAAACGGCTGTTGGTCCACTTTTTTTTTTTATATGATAAAGATCTCTGTATATTCCTTCCATCTTTTCTTGATCTCAGCATCATTCAACATAGAACCCTGAGCATCTTGTAACATTCCAATTCGAGGCTGGAACTTTAACTCTCGTAGCTTTAGGAAAGCCGATCTTGTTCTTCCTCTAATAGTTTCTGCTTTTATTTCCTTGCATGCGTCATTGTAGTACTTTTCCTTGTCCTGTCTTGCTGCACGTTGGAAATGTGTTGAGGTCTGATTGTCTGACTTTCTCCTCTGGCTTTAGCTTCCCTGCGTTTCTGGGCAATTTTCAGAGTTTCTTCCGTCATCCATTTTGGACTTTTTCTTTCACCTTTTGTAGAGACTTCTCGCTTTCTTCCAACACAACCTTCATGATGTCATTTCATAACTTTTCTGGAGCTCTGTCATTTGTATCTAAAGCAGCAAATCGATTTTGCAGGCAGTGTTTAAATTCCAGTGGTATATTCTCAAGGTCATATTTTGCTGCATTCATGAGTGGTTTGCTCTTTTTCAACTTTAGCTTGAGTTTGCATACTAGTCGATCTGTACCACAGTCAACTCCAGGTTTTGTCTTTGTTGATGTTATAGAGCTTTTCCATCATTGACTTCCACAGATGTAGTCAATTAGATTTTTATACAATCCACTGGGTGAAGTCCATGTGTACAGTCGCCACTTGTGTTGCTGGAAGAAGGTGTTTAAGATGAATAGATCGTTGGTCTTGCAGAATTCTATCAGTCTTTCTCCAGCTTCATTTCTGTTGCCAAGTCCATATTTTCCAACAACTTTGTCTTCTTTGTTACCAACCTTTGCGTTCCAGTCACCCATGACTCTCAGGATATCCTGTTTGCAAGTTCTGTCAATTTCAGCTTGTACTTGTTTATAGAACTCTTCAATTTCATTCTCTTCTGCAGCTGTTGGGGCATATACTTTAATTATAGTTGTGTTGATAGGCATTCCTCGTAGATGAATAGAGATTAAGCGTTCGCTGACTGCATTGTATTTCATTACAGTTCTTGCATATTTCTTCTTTATTATAAATGCAACACCATTTCTTCTTTGTCTTTCATTTCCAGCATAGTTGACCATGTGATCATCTGATGCAAAGTGCCTGATGCCAGTCCATTTCAGTTCGCTGACACCCAACAGATCAAGTTGTACACGTTCCATTTCATTCTTGACCACCTCCAACTTCCCTTGGTTCATACTTCGTACATTCCATGTTCCAATGTGTAAGACATCTTTACAGCTTCTGACTCATTTCATGCGCAGCTACATCAGCAGTCAGACGTCCCGAGGGCTTTGATCCAACCACATCATAAATGCTGGCTTTACTCTGAAAAGTCTTCAGCTCTTCCCCAGTAGTTAGTTGAGTGCCTCCCGACCTGGGGGTCTCATCTTCCAGCACTACAGCACAATTTGTTTTGTTTTAACTATCCATTGGGTTTTCATGGCAAAATACAGAAGTAGATTGCTGGGCCTTTCTTCCGCGCAGTTTAAGTTTAGTGTTGTTGCCGTTGTCACAGAAATGTGATCCTCAGCTGTCAACACTATCCCATTCTGCTGCTGCCCAGATGGATGGTTTGTCTTGGTCTGGCACCTCAGCTGAGACCTGTCCATCTTGGGAGACCCTGCCAGTAGTTAAACTACCGATAGTTTAGCTCTCAGCATCACTGATGCACACAAGCCCTCACAGCACGACAAGCTGCAAACCACTCCTGTATGTTCTCCAAAGTGGAGTGGAGTGGCCTAGTGGTTGGGGCAAGGTACTTCAGGCCGGAAGGTCGGGGGTTTATATCCCACTAGAGGACAGCAACCTTGGGCCGGAAGGACTGGGGTTTCTAGTCCCACAGGTGCTCCTTGTGGTCTTGGGCAAGCCACTTAACCCTCCATAGCCCATGTTCCCTGTAAAATAGTTATCTCCAAATTATAATGCCCTGTTCAATGTAATTTCAGTTTGTTCAATGTAAACCGCACTGATGCAGAATAGCACGGTATATAAGAGAATGTAATAATAATAATAATAATAAAAGTGTTACTTAACTGTATTCCCAAATACCTAAAGGTCAACTTCACCCACTTAAATGCAAACCCTTCTCACAGCTTCACCTGTATGTCTTTTGAAAAGGTTAAAACCTAATATTTCCATCTTACTGATGTTCAGTTTATAACCCACTACCCCACTATATCTCCTGATCGCCATCATTAAATTTGGTAAGCTAATTCGTGGTTGACTTAAAGTAAAAATCACATCATCCACGAACAGTGCTATCTTCATTTGTTGCCCCCTACCCCAATCCCCCCTAATATCGATCTGCCTTTGCACATACTCCACTAAAGGCTCAATCCCAGAGCAAAGAGCAAGGGTGATAGGAAGGGGGACACGGCAGGGGTGTCTAATACAAAACTCAGAATAACCCCCATTTACTTTTATCCTCGCCGTCGGCCTCACATATAGAGCTCATTTCCAACTTACAAATGGCTCTCCTAATCCCTTTTTGCACAATACCTGGATCATAAACTGCCACTGTACTCTGTAAAACACCTTCTTGGCATAGACAGCCACAAATACTGCTTCTTGCCCCCTCTCTCTGCAGACTCCAAATTATATTTAGTATTTTCCTTATGTTGTCCCCCCCTTGCCTTCCTCTTGTAAATCCGGTTTGGTCATTGTGCACTAGCTTCTGAGTCACCTTCTGTAACCGAGTGGCCAACACCTTTGCTAATATCTTCGCATTAAGTGGATCAGGGAGATCGGCCTATAGGTAGCAGTATCTTTCCCTGGCTTCGGCACTATTGTGATACCTGCTTCCTCCATAGTTCTTGGCAATGCCTCCCCATGCAAACTCTTATTAAATACCTTCGTCAATATACCTCAAATCTGTTCATGCAGCAATCTATAGAACTTTACTTTGAACCCATCTAACCCTGGCGCCTTTCCAATTTTTAGGGTTTTAATGGCAACCTCCACTTCCCCCTCTGATCTCCCGTCCCAGCTCTTCCTCTTCAACCTCTGTTACCTTCGGTAACTGACACTCATTTAGAAAGAACTCTCCATCCCCTTCCCCCTTTACCTCACTGGTATATAACTTCTCATAATGCTCCTTAACAGCTTATGCAGCAGCTTCCCTTCATGATTACATTATCCCCCCCCCCCCCCACCCAGGACCGCTGCTGCTTAGCCTTCATCCTACTAGCCAACACTTTCCCCATTCGATTCCCCCCTTCAAAATGAACCTGTCTCAACATAGCCAGTTCATGTGCTATTTCCGCTGCTAAACTGTGCTCCCCCCCCCCCCCCCCCGTAGCTTCACCAATTCTGCTATCGCCAGTGGGTTATGAACACTCTGGTGGTTCATTTCCAGTATCTCTATCCTCCGCAACAGCTGCCTCACCTCCTGTCCCTTTTTCTTTTTCTCCTGTGCTGCTATGCTTATCAGATGTCCACTTACTACCATCTTCAGATCATCCCATACCATCCCCACAGCTACCTCCCCATTCAAATTATAATCCAGGTATTCTTGCACCACTCCCCTTATGCGCTCCACATACTTTGGCTCCTCCAACAAGGCATCATTCAGGCGCCAAAACCGAACCCCTTCACCCTTATCACCCATCTCAAAGCTAACATTTACCGGTGCATGATCCGACCATGTTATGCTCTCCTGGTCTGCCTCCCTAACCCGGGCTGGCCATGTCCATTGGCCCAGATCATGTCCAACCTACTGTATGTGCGGCGCACAGGAGAGTAGACCGTATACCTCCGCACCCCTGGGTGCCTACATCTCCACACATCCACCAGTCCAAGGCGTGCCTTTTCTTTTCCCCCTCCCCCTTGTGTTCCCCCACTTATCTAACCTTGGATTGATTGTCAAATTGA
This sequence comes from Ichthyophis bannanicus, assembly GCA_033557465.1. Lineage (NCBI taxonomy): Eukaryota > Metazoa > Chordata > Amphibia > Gymnophiona > Ichthyophiidae > Ichthyophis > Ichthyophis bannanicus. The sequence continues at coordinate 924,311,940 of CM066034.1, forward strand.
AATCCTCCCCCAAAACTACTGGTGTCACTCCCCAACCCTCTAACCTCAGCTGTCAGTCATGTAGAACTCCTCCCTCCTCGTATTGGGACTGTACACACTCCAATATCCACACATCCTCTCCTTTAATCTTCAGCCTCACCGCCACCCACCTGTTTATCTCTACGCTCCTCCACCACTACATCCTGATATGTCCCACTAACTAGTATTCCTACTCCTTTCTGTGGTTGCAACCTTTGTCCTGCCAATACCACCCTAGGATACTGCCTTGAGCGCACCAGTCTCTCCTGTCCCACCCGCAAATCTGTATCCTGTATGCACAAGTATGTCCGTTTTAATTCTTACCCCCTTCCTCTCCAGACAGCGCCTCTTTCACCATGTTTGTAACTCTTTTGCATTCACTGTGGCTACCACCAGTTGCTGCTTCCCCAACTTTTTCCTACCTCCTATCCCCCTCCACCCCTGATCCTGCCCCTTCCCCCTCCCCCTCTCCTCTCCCTCCCCCCCCCCAACCTTCCCCACCTGGCCTCTGGGACCAGAGGCTATACATGGAGTAGTGCTACACCCACCAATCCCCAATTGTTCCCCCTTCCTCTCCCCCACAGCTATTCCCCTTCCCTCCACCCTAACCCCTTTATTTGATGCTCCTCTCCCCCCCCCAACACCACAGTACTCATGTTCCACAAAACAGTCCCACACCCCTCCCTCCCCCTCTCCCCTCCCCATGCTCATACCAAACCCCTGCTAATAACCTCCATAGGAGTTCTTATTCCCACCATCAGAACACTCCTCCTTTAACCCACACCTCCCTCTTAATCCCATTAATTTAAATGGCCTTGGCACACTGAGGAGGGCCCCAACCCCATCTCTTACCATATCTCTCCACATATTTGCACAGTCATCTTTTTGCACCTTTGCGCTGCAACTTCCTGTTGTCATGCTCCTTCTGACTGTTGTCCCCGCCTGCACTCCACCTGATTCTTCTGCTGGCCTTCCTGTGCTCTCCTCTCACACACTCCTGCCAAGCCTCCGCCTCCTGTGACTCCAAGCCAGCCTCCTTCAAAGCTGCCAATGCTGTAGCCACTGTCTGTACTCGCCAAGTTCTCTCCTCTGGTGAAAGCTAATCCATAAGGGTGCAATCAATGGTAGAGCACCCCCTCACCCCTTAGAGCTTTAGTTACTGGGCCTAGCTCTCTCCTTTGCAGAGTTCCCAATGATAAGTCCACATATAGCCACTGGATACCCCTGCCACTGAAAAGTGTTCAGGCCCCTCTTTTTTGGCTACTATGTGTTCATTTTATAATATTTTAGGCAGATGATAATGTCTAGAGGTCTATTAGCCCTGACCAGGCCCAGTGCGCAATGCGCCCGATCAATCTCAATAGGCTTAGCAAAGTCCTCCTCTCCCCCCTGATGCAGGGCCTCCAAGCAAATTGACACTGCTACCTTTTCACAGTCCTTGAACTCTGCCTCTTCTGGAATCCCTCTTACACGCAGGTTATTTCTTCGCGACCTATTCTCTAAGTCCTCCAATTTTAATTGCACCTACTCTTTCCAGTCTCCCTCCTTACTTGCCTTCTGTTCCAGCATCTCCAGCCGATTCTCATGGTCTCCCATCCTGTATGTCAGCTACACAATCTCCTCCTTCATGCCGGCCAGCATCTCCCCTAGCTCATTCTTTGCAGTTTGTACCTCAGCCGTAAGCTCCTCAAACCACTCCCGGAGCTCCGCCCGTGACACCATGCCACTGAATCCATCTCCTCTCTTGGTCTCTGGTCTTCCGCATGCTCTGCCTGCCTTTTCCACATACTCGATCTGTGGGAGGGGTCTGCCAGCGCCATCCTTTTTTCGCCGGCTCCAAGATTCGGCCCCACATACGTAAAATTGCGTATGTCTGCCATTTTTTTCTGTATTGCCATGCTTCGCCGCCTCTCCACTCCTTCTCCTTCAATTTGGGAAGCAATAATCCACCTCTCAGGGGAGTTTTAATATGATCGCTGTTGGGATGGCCCTGGAGCTCACTGCTCAAGCAGCCATCATGTTGGGGGACGTCACTTCCTCCTAGCTAGCTTTTGTTAGGCATCGTAACTGGGCTTGTTTGAATCTTAGCTTATTGGTGTTTCATATTCGTGTCTATATTTGTATCTGTTTTGCATTTGATTCTGCTGTTTGTCTTCACTTTTCACCATGGTTTTGTGCTGAATCTAATCTGCCTATACCCCTCATTTCACTAAAGGTCAAAAGCTTCGCTCTTGTTTCTACCACTAAACTTGGGTGTTTCCCTTTTTCACATGCTGACTTTTCCCCTTTCATTCCAAAAACTTCAAATCCCTCATCCTTATCACCCATTCCTAACTTCATCTCTCCTGCAATTCTGTCTATCCTATCGTCTGCTTTTGAGTTCTAACATTTTCTCTCATTGCCATCTCCACTGTCTGCAAGCCGCACCTTTGTACATCATGCCTTTTCTTCTTTCCCCTGTACTCTCCTACTCTTCTCATCTGGAAATATCAATCCCAATCCTAGGTCCTCTAGATATTTCTCATTCCATCCTGGCACTGGGCAACAACTGAGTGATCAACTACATCCTGTTTGTTGAAGAAAACAAAAGAACAAATGTGTGAGAATTTACTTAATTTGGTTATTCCGAATTCTAGGCACCCAGACGACATTGGGTTTCAGAAAAAGTCCTGAAAACAATTATTCAGTTCCAGTAGGGAGACTTTGGCCAATCCTGGCTTTTAACTCGCATCCCACAGCCATGTTAAATTTGCAATCCTTGATTTTGCCCATTGAAATTAGGGCTTCAGGTCCCATAATGCATCAGGATGAGCTTCTCAGAAATCCAAGACAGACTTACGAACCCTTTTACTAAAGCCCGTTAACTAGTTAACATAAGTTTAACACAAGACAACTGACGGCCAGGAAATCTATTGCAAGAACAAACTTGCCATTGCGCCGCTTGAAATCTAAACAAGGCCAAAACAGCTTCTTATTTTTCCCCCAAACTCTCCTCTCTCCCCTTCCTCCTCTCAGTCTCTGTGAATAACTACTCCTCCCCGTCTCCTCAGCTCACAACCCTGGGGTAGTCCGACTCCTCTCCTTCTCCACAGACATCCAATTGATAGCTAAAACCTGCCGTTTCTCTCCTACATCAACAAAATTGGCCCATTCCTTTCTGAACTCACTAAGACACTTAACTCCTTAGTCACCTCCCATCTAGATTATCGTAACTTACTCCTTGCTGGTCTCCCTCTGAATCGTCTCATCTTCAATCTGTTCAACACTCTACTGCGCGACTAAACCTCCACCAGCCTCTTCTCAAGTTACTTCATTAACTCCCTATCAGTTTCCACATCCAGTTGAAACTTCTCCTGCTGACCTATAAGTACTTTCACTCTGCAGCTCCTCAATACCTTTCTTCTCTTCTCTCACTACACCCCTCCTCGGGAACTCCACTCTTCTGGCAAATCACTTCTATCCGTGCCCTTCTCTTCTATTGCTAACTCCAGACTTCACTCCTTTCACCTTGCTGCTCCTTATGCATGGAACAAACTGAGTCTGTACATCAGGAGCATTCAATTCTCTAACTCTTTTCAAATCAACTGAAAATTTACCTCTTCGCTGCTGCTTTCACATCCCGACTCACCTGATCTCCTTTGCATTTCCTTACCATTCCCCCTAGACATATCCCATGTCTACAGCTACTGTGTTGTCTGTCTTGACTAGGCTGTAAACTCTGATGAGCAGGGACTGTCTCTTACATGTGTTTGTGCCATGCTGTGTACGTCTTGCAGTGCTATACAAGTGTTCAGTAGTAATAGTAGGAAAAGAATGGACAGAACGTGGGTGTGGCAAGAACACTACTGGTAACAGCAGGGCAATTTCTGTATGCTCAGCAGCAATGCGACTTTTAGTGCAAGTTCACTTAACTTTAAGGGTGTCGTTAAATGAACTAGCCTTATTGGTGTGCATACGAGGAACATACTGGTCACACTCCCAGCAGCCGACATGGAGGCTTTGCACTTTGTGAGGGTAAAACATCAAGAGCAAAACCTTAGCAGGCTTTAGTAAATGGAGCCCCTTTAATCTCCTTTCTGGAGCTGGGTAACTTGGGGGCTCAGATTATTTCAGTGAAATTTCAAACTTAAAGGCACTTTTCTATTTAAAGCACGTTTTATCAGCTCAGAACATAGGGTCTAAAAAGACTAAAGCCATTTTTAAAACTGCACATTTTATTTTGATGTTCTGTGAAGCCTCTTAACAAGGATGGAACTGTTAGATGAATCTGGCAGAAGCCACCAGTCTGAGGCCGTTTCCTTTATGCAGAGACAAAGACTACAAATGTTTCTATGGGGCAAGAGGTAAAAAAAAAAAAAAAAAAAAAAAACACACAGCCAAACAAAACCATGTTCACAAAATTCAAATTAGACAAACAGAAAAAAAAGGACTCACAAAAAAGCACGAGGACTGAAAGTTAAAGCAAAAAAAAAAGAAATTGAAAAACATTTTGAAAAAACAGAACAAAGTGGTGATGTTGTGTGCCACTGAATCACTGCAGACTCCTGGTAAAAAAAAAAAAACCCTGTGGCCTTGGACACGTCACTTAACCCTCCATAGCCTCGGAAGAAAGGCCAGGCAATCTACTTCCGGTCACACTGCCAAGAAAACCCAGGAGCTGCTGCATCACCAGGAGTCAGCACAGACTCAAAGGTACTCAAAGGTGTTTTTACGAAAAGTTTTAGTAGGTACTTAGATTTAGAGTAGTTACTCACCTGTAACAGGTGTTCTCCAGGAGCAGCAGGAATCAGTCCTCACATATGGGGTAACGTCGGTGTCTGAGCCCCCATGCGGAGCATTTCCCCAGCTTTCAAAGAAAGCTTTTGGGAATGCAGGCACACATGCGTGGTGCCCTTCCCGCCCAAAGGTGCCATCTTGCTCAGTCAAATGACATAGCCAAGACAGCACAAAAAAAGAAAATGAACTATATACAACTGCAACTCCAAGGGGAGTAAGGAGGGTTGTGAGGACTGATTCCAGCTGCTCCTGGAGAACACCTGTTACAGGTGAGTAACTACTCTTTCTCCAGGACCAAGCAGGAAGTCAGTCCTCACATATGGGTGACTCCCTAGCTCTGGGCTACCAGGAACCCAGGCTGAAAAACAGAGCTCCCTCTAGAGCCTCAGCAACAGTGAGAATCTTCTCTGAGACCACACATGAACGGTAGCCCAACACCAGGGCCGGAGGGTAGGAGTTGCCTAAACCTCAAAGACATTATGGAGTACCGCTTGCCCGAAAGCACTGTCCCTACGGGACTCCCTCTCAAGGCAGTAGTGGTCCGTAAAAGTCTGGCTTGAAGACCAAGTAGTGGCCTGGCAGATGTCTGCCAACGGAACAGAGCGGAAGTGAGCTACTGATGCGGCCTTCGCCCTGACCCGGTGGGCCATGACTTGACCCTCCAGGGAGAGGCCAGCTGACCTGTATGCCCAGGCGATACAGTCTGCCATCCAGATGGACAACGTACACTTAGTGACAGGCAACCCCAATTTATTAGGGTCAAAGGAGTGGCCTAGTGGTTGGGGCAAGGTACTACAGGCCGGAAGGTCAGTGGTTCAAATCCCACTAGAGGACAGCAACCTTGGACCGGAAGGACTGGGGTTTCTAGTCCCACAGGTGCTCCTTGTGGTCTTGGGCAAGCCACTTAACCCTCCATTGCCCATGTTCCCTGTAAGTATTAGTGTATGCGTCTCATATCCCCTCGTGTTAAATGTATCCCCCAACCGCTTTGACCCGGTGAAAATCGGGATATAAATGCAGCTAAATAAAATAAATAAAAGGAAACTAAGAGCTGAGAAGCCCTTCTAAGCCCCTGCGTACATTCAAGGTAAAAGGACAGTGCCCTTCTACAGTCCAGGGTATGCAAGACAGTCTTTGCCCTACTGGCGTGCGGCCTAGGAAAGAACGTTGGAAGTACCACCACTTGGTTGAGGTGGAAGGAGGACACCACCTTTGGAAGGAACTTAGGATGAGTCCGCAAGACAACCCTGTTCCTATAGAACCTGGTATATGGCCTATCCGAGACCAGGGCCTGAAGCTCACTCACCCGCCTAGCCAAGGTGAGTGCCACAAGGAACAATACCTTCCAGGAAAGGAAACAAATGGCAGATTGCCATCGGCTCAAAAGGTGGGCGAGTCAGTTGCTGCAAGACCACATTGAGATCCCACTCAGGGGCAGGTGGACGAATAGGAGGCTTAAGCAGAAGCAGGCCTCTTAGAAAACGGGACACCAGAGGGTGGCCTGAGAGAGATTGTCCATCCACCTGCAAGTGGGGAGCTGAGAGGGCACTGAGGTGAACCCGGACAGAGTTGGACTGAAGTCCCAGGTTGGAAAGGTTGAGCAGGTATTGAAGCACCACCTGGACAGAGCAGGAGAAAGGGTCTTCTTGCTGTTGAGAACACCAAGTAGAGAACCTAAACCACTTTAGAGCATAGGCCTTCCTAATGGAATGCTTCCTGGAGGCCAACACCACCTCTTCAACTTCCTTTGGGAGGAGCAAGGACTAGCCTTTCAGCAGCCAGGCCATCAAATTGAGGGATTTGAGGTTGGGATGCAAGAGGGACCCCTGGTCCTGAGTCAGAAGGTTGGGTTGCAACCCCAGAGGAAGTGGAGTATCCACTGCCAACTGCAGAAGAGGGAACCACGGCTGCCTGGGGGCTATCAGGATCACCGTGGCTCGGTCCTGCTGGATTTTGAATAGAGTCCAGGGCGACCAGAGGTGTGGGAGGAAAGGCATACAGCAGGCCCTCTGAGCAAGGGATCAGGAATGCATCTGGTGCTGTTCAAGGGATGCAGTTGCCTGGAACAGAACCTGGGTAGTTGCCGGTTCAGCAGACTGGCAGAAAGATCCATGGTCGGAAGACCTCACTTCAGAAAGATCTTTTGAACCACCAGAGGATCCAACTGCCACTCGTGAGGCTGCAGGAGTCTGCTGAGTCTGTCCGTCAGGTAGTTTTCCTGGCCTGGGAGGTAGACTGCCCTGAGGGTCATGCCCTGGGTGACAGCCCAGGAGCAGAGCTTGTGCTTCCAGGCACAGAAGTCTGGATCCCGTGCCTCCCTGCTTGTTGACGTAGAACATAGCCACCTGGTTGTCTGTCTGAACTAGGACAGACTGGTGAGACAGGATCTGAGAGAAAGTCTGTAAGGCCAGTCAAATGGCCCTCAATTACAACAGGTGATCTGCTGGGCTGCCTCCCACGGAGACCAGAGGCCTTGGGTGCAGGCCCCCTGGCAGTGTGCCCCCCAGCCCTGCAGGGAAGCATTGGTTGTCAGTATCTGAGTGTGTGGGGAGGCCTGAAAAGGAACACCCCTGACCAGATTTGGGAGATGCCTCCACCAGCGTAAGGAGTCCACCAAGAGTTTGGACACCTTTATTCTGTCTGACAATTTCCCTGTGGCCTGCAGCCACTGCGCCCCGAGGTGCCACTGAGCCGGCCTCATGTGTAGCCAGGCATGTGGGGTGACATGCACTGTGGAAGCCATGAGACCTAAGAGCCGGAGGAAGTGTCTGGCCGAGACCAGAAAGTTTGCCCGAAACTGGCCGGCCAACTTTATCAGCCTGTGAGCTCTGTCCACAGGCAAATAGGCCTTTGCATGGATGGTATCCAACCTTGCCCCTATGAATTCCACGTCCTGTGAGGGGACCAAAGTGGACTTTGGGAAGTTTATAATGAACCCCAGGTGCTGAAGCAGGGATATGGTTCTGCAGGTGGCCTGCCTGGCCTCTTGTGGAGCCTGGTCTCTGATTAGCCAGTCATCCATGTAATGGAACACAAAGATCCCCTGGTTCCTGAGGTAGGCCGCAACCACCGCCAGGCATTTTGTAAAAACCCTGGGGAAGGAGGTGAGGCCAAAAGGAAGCACTCTGTACTGGAAGTGCTTTCCTCCCACCACAAATCTGAGGAATTGTCTGTGACTTGCATGGATGAGGATGTGAGTATAAGCATCCTTCAAGTCTAAGGAGCATAGCCAATCTCCCTGCTGGAGGTAGGGCAGTAAGATCCCAAGGGTAAGCATCTTGAACTTTTCCCTCTCCAGAAACTTGTTCAGATTTCTCAGGTTGAGGATGGGTCTGAGGCCTCCTGTTCTTTTTGGTACCAGGAAGTACCTGGAGTAGAAGCCTTGCCCTTCCAGGTGGTGAGGCACCGGTTCCACCGCCTGGTCCCTTAGTAGACCTTCCAACTCCTGAAGGAGTAAGTTTCTGTGAAGAGGGGGTCTTGGAGGCTCCCCTGGAAAGTAGGAGGGGGTATCTGGGTGAAGTGGAGCAGATAGCCCCTTTCGATTATACTTAACACCCAAGTATCCCCTGTGATGGCTGGCCACCTGTCTGCATACAGAGTCAACCGACCGACCTCCTGTGCCCTGGAGAGGAGAAGGAGGGGCTATGCTGGCATAGTCAAAAAACCCCTCCCTGCTGAGCAGGAGCCGGAGTAGGAGGCTTGGGGGCCTTCTGCCTACGGGGCCCATGACCCTGCCCCTTGGCCTGCTGGCCCTGTTGGGGAGTTGCAGAGGCCTGGTAGTGAGGGTAGGTTTTGTAGGCAGTGGTCTTCCTTGGGTAAAAGGTCTTTTTCCCCCGAGCCCTTCTTTTGAGAAGGGGCAGGGGTTTTCCTGGACAGCCTTGTCCGGGTAAGAGTCTCGGTCTCAAGTTCTGCTGCCTTTTCGGCCATGGGCTTGCCAAAGAGGTTGTCACCTCAGCAAGGGACATTGACCAACTTGTCCTGTACCCACGGCTCAAGGTCTGAGGACTGTAGCCAGGCCTGACGGTGTGCACCGATGCCAGCCCCTGCCACCTGGGCCGAAGCCTCAAATCCATCGCAGGCTGCTCGAGAAATAAACTTCTAGCACTCTCGAATACCAGAAGACAAGGTCTCAGACAGACCAGCAGAGAACCCGGCAATCTCCTTTGCCAGGTATCGAAGGTACATGCCCATGTACAGCTGGTAGGTCTGGACGCGGCAAGCAAGCATAGAGCCCTGGAAGCACTTTCTACCGAGGGCATCCAGGTTCTGGGCTTCCCTGCCGGGAGGCACCGAGGAGTGCATCTTCTGACTCTTCAGGCGATGCATGGCTGATTCCACAACCATGGAATGGTGCGGTAGCTGTGCCTTCTGAAACCCAGGGCTCTTGCAGACTCGATAGATGGAATTGACCCGCTTGCTTAGAACCGGCATAGAGGCTGGCGTCTCCCACATGCGGAAGAACAACCACTCCAGCATCGGAGGAACCGGGACAGTAAAGGCCTTCTTGGGAGGAGAGTCATACTGCAGAGCCTCGAGCTTCTCGGCTCAAGGCTCCTCCTCGGGGTCCGCAGGGAATGCCAGTGCCTTGGCCATGTCCCTCATGAAATCCAAGATCCTAGTATCTTCCGGAGGGGACCTTGTCCGAGGCTCAGACCCCGGTGAGTCCGAAGGGACGCACCAAGTCCAGAAGGTGTCCGGGGACTCCTCTTCCTCAGTCTCCCACGCCGATTCCTCCGAGGAGGAATCGAGTGGCTCTGAGTGGGCGGGCACCGACGCCATCTGCCCCAACACCAAGGGAACCGGCGTCGACGACCTCGGTCCTGAACGGGAGGCCGAGGGTGACCACGGCCAAGGATAGACTCGAGTTCGCATGGTCTCGAGGATCGGTTCGGCCTCCGGGGTCGACTTGGATGTCGATGTCCTGGTGGTCAGGGCAGATGCGCCGGTGAGACCGGCAATCAGCACCCGGTGCTGCTCCATGAAGGCAGACAATCTGCTCTCCAAGGCCGTCAACCTGAGTCCGAGCTCAGGAGACCCAGCAGCCTCAGACTTGGGCCCAGATGGCATCGGGCCCGACGTCAGCTCCCCCGTAGAGTCCACAAGGACTACAGTACTCACGTGACTCGAGACCTCTGACTACACGAGGATGCTTTGCAGGCCTCTCCGACTCCGAAGACCCGGGACGGCGATCAGGGCTATGCGACCTGGCCCTCGAGGAGCCAAGAGCGTCCACCGATGCCGCCCTCGTGGGTTTCTTCTTCCTTCGGTGCTCCCTCGAGGGGGACTCCCTTTCAGAGGAGCCCCGACGATGCTTGGGGTCAGACTCCCGAGACGTCGAGGCCTCTGATGAAGTCCAGACCCATCCAGAGGCAGACTCGGAGAAGATCCTCTCACGCTGGTGCTGACTCTGCAATGCCTTGGAAGACATTTTGCCACAGGGACTACAGACTGTAGAATCATGGTCTGGACCCAGGCACCAGAGGCAGCAGTCGTGTGTGTCGGTGAGAGACATCAGTTTCTTGCACCGATCACACTTCTTAAAGCCACTGGCAGCCATCGGGGGAAAAAAGGCCCCTGCAAGATCAAAAAATTGGGCTGCCAGGGAAGAAAAAAAAAAGGCGCGAATGCAGTCTCTAAGGACAAAAACCAAAAAAAAAAAAAAAAGATCCCGGCTCGGCACTGGTGTACAGAGTCCAGGCGGGAAAGGAACCAACGTCGAACCGAAGAAAAAACTCGACCCAACGCAGAAAAATCAACTTTTTTCATGGGTGACAAGGACAGGCGTCCGTAGGGCTCCGCGGAAAAAAGACTGAGCACGATGGCACCTTTCAGCGGGAAGGGGACCGCGCATGCGTGCCTGCATTCCCAAAGGCTTTCTTTGAAAGCTAGGGAAATGCTCCGCATGGGGGCTCCATCGACGCCGACGTCACCCCATATGTGAGGACTGACTTCCTGCTTGGTCCTGGAGAATGCAAATATATTTTTCTACCCCTACCCTTTATCATTATATAAGAATGGAAGCATTCACAGTGACCAACCACCTCTTGCAGAGTTTGATACCATGCACCAGAAACATGATCCTTAGAGCTAACTCTTACATAAAACCTAAGTTACATGTTATCAAGTAAAATAAAAAATGGTGCTCCAAACTATTTCAAACAGCAGCTTTAATTTTTAGAGTATCTCAAAAGCAATAAAAAAAAAATCACACTTTTTATGCCAACAAATATTTCTAAACATTTGTTTTTACCTGTAGTAGCTTCCGCATGAAGACCCAGTTGATGTGTCAAATGAGATCCATTTTCCTAGAAAGGGAATGTAAGGAATTAATGGTGACATTTTATTTTATGTGTCAGATAATGTCCTTTCGAGTTGTGCTAGACTAGTCCAGACAAGTGGGTTGTATTCCCCTACCAGCAGATTGGTGGAGACAAAACCAATGAAAAGTCCAGGACACTCCCATGCCTCTATCTACCTTCAGCCTCCAGAGGTCCCTTCTGCATATGCTTTGCGACAGATACTGAACATGGTAAGTTTCATACAACCTCAGGCATAAAACAGAAGACAGTCAGTTGACGATGAACCTGCAGAGCCAAGAACAGTATATAAATCAAAGTAGACCCAAGGGTACTGCTGCAGGAAAAAAATAAATAAATAAAAGGAGCAAACTGTTCCAGCAGCAGCCCTGGACTGTTCTAAAACGACTCAAGGAACAAACTATCCGGTAAGTAAAATGTCACCTTATATATTTGTCCTGCTAAACTAGTCCAGACAAGTGGAACATACCAAACCTATGCCTCCCACTGTTTGGGAAGACAGTAGCTCACAAAATCTTAAAGCCAAAGTTTGCGTCTGTCCAAGCGTGGACATCCAGGCTTGACCAAAGTGGAAAGTGATGCTCACAATGCTGCTTGACAAATGTCTGCAGGTCTGTTCCTCCCACAAGGATGCTTGCGCTCTGGTAGAACGGCCATGCAAACCCTACTGAAGCGGTTGGTTCTGCAACAGATACACTGAGGTAATGGCTTCCTTAATCCAGCACCCCAATGTAGACTTAACCGTCACATCACAAAAAGATGGTCCCAACTTATGAAAAGAATTCATAACCTCCATTTACTGGAGAAACATCCTCTGGACATCCACAAGGAGAATTTCCTTATCCTTCTCCCAACACTGCTCCTTACAGAAGGAGAGTAGGCAAAACACTTGGTTCATATGAAAGGGAGAAATTGCTTTAGGCAAGAAGGCAGGCAGGCACAGGCTGAATGGAAACAGCCTCCTCTGAAAAAGACAAATAAGGATCTCAGCAAGACAGAGCATGCAGCTTGGAATCTGCCTTGAACAAAATTGCGCCCAAAACGACCATCTTGAGCATCAAATCCTTCAGAATAGTGTACTTCTGCAACATCAGGGCCCTAAGAACCAGTCACAGATCCCAGGAAGGGACCACGGATCGGGGGGGGGAGGGGGGGACAGGACAGATGCTGAAACCCTAAGAAACCACAGGACTTCTAGGTGTAAGGCTAGTGACCCATCTGCCAGCCACTGGAACTCCAAAACACGCCAAAACTGCCACATGTACCTAAAGAGAACTAAGAGAAAGCATAGTTACTCACCTGTAACAGGTGATCTCTGAGAACAGCAGGAATTTAGTTTTCACATATGGGTATCGTCGGTACCGACGGAGCCTCTGCGGGAATGCTCCCCAGCGTCCAATAGGAAAGCTTTTGGGAGCATCCCACAGCGCCTGCGTGCTGCCTTCCCGCCTTTCCCAACTGTCCCTCACCAGTTGAGTTTAAAACTTAGACAAAAGAGGGAAAAAGAAAGAGATACAACTCCTAGGGGAGGTGGGTGTGTTGTGAAGACTAAATTCCTGCTGTTCCCGGAGATCACCAGTTACAGGTGAGTAACTATGCTATCTCCAGGAACAAGCACGAATGTAGTCTTCACATATGGGGACTCCCTAGCTGCAGATGCCAGGGAGATGGCCCCAGAAAGTTGTGTGCCATTGTGAAAGGGCTCCACTTCCCCCCATGGATTTCTGGCATCCTACCAGGGATGGTGGGGAGTTGATTAAGTGTGGAACAGGTGTTGAACAGCCTGAACAAACAAGGCATCCCGGTGGGAGTCCTTGTCTAAGGAATAATGGGCTGTGAAGGTATGAACCGAAGCCCAAGTAGCTGCTCGACAGATGTCGTCGATAGATACAGAGTGAAGATGAGCCTTTGAGGCTGCCATGGCTCTCACATTGTGAGCTGTGACATGGCCTTCAAGAGGAAGGTTCTTAGTCTCATAGGCAAAAGATATACACTGTGCAATCCAATTGGACAATGTTCTTTTGGAGACTGGAAGTCTCAAATGACTAGGATCAAAAACAGAGTTGAGAGGACTTTCTATGTTGCTGAGTACGTTGCAAGTACATAAGAACATAAGATATGCCATACTGGGTCAGACCAAAGTCCATCAAGCCAGTATCCTGTTTCCAACAGTGGCCAATCTAGGTCATACGTACCTAGCAGTTTCCCCAAAAGACACAGGTTCCACAATGCTTGTACTGGGTCAAGCATTGATATCCTGGGTCCCTTCTTAATAATGGTTTATGGACTTTTCCTCCAGGAACTTGTCCAAACCTTTTTTAAACCCAGCTACACTAACAGACTTTACTACATCCTCCGGTAATAAATTCCAGAGTTTGATTACACGTTGAGTGAAAAAATATTTTCTTTTTTTTATTATTATTATTATTACAGGCTCTTATATACCGCTCTATTCAGCATCAGCGCGGTTCACAATATAACAGACCAGAACAATAAACTGTTTGGTTTTACAGAGAACAAGGTCAGAGAACTTGGATAAAACATGTTTACCCTGTAGCTTCATTGCATGTCCCCTAGTCTGTCTATATTCTGATAACGTAAACAATCGATCTACGTTTACCCGTTCCACTCCATTAATTTATAGACTTCTATCATATCTCCCCTCAGCCGTCTCTTTTCCAGGTTAAAGAGCCCTAACCTTTTTAGCCTTTCCTCATAGGAGTATCCTTCCATCCCCTTTACCATTTTGGTGGCTCTTCTCTGGACCTTTTCTAATAACGCTATATCCTTTTTAAGATACGGCGACCAGAATTGCACACAATATTCAAGGTGCCGTCTCACCATGGAACGATATAGAGGCATTATAATATCTTTTGTTTTATTTTCCATTCCTTTCCTTATACCTAGAATTCTATTTGCTCTCTTGGCTGCCGCTTCACACTGGGCCGAGGGTTTTAACATGTTATCCACAATGACGCCTAAATCTTTTTCCTGTGTGGTGGTTCCTAAAGTGAAACCTTGCATCGTGTAAAGTAAAGTAAAAGGCCAAAGTTCTTTTAAAATCCAAAGTATGAAGATTCCTTTCTGCGTTTGAGGCATGAGGCCTTGGGAAGAATACAGGAAGGTAAACCGCTTGGTTTAAATGAAAAGGCGACACCACCTTTGGCATAAAGTGTGGATGAGTCCTTAAGGACTACCTTGTCATGATGGAACCTTGTATAAGGAGGATCAGCCACCAACGCCTGCAATTCACTGATGTGGCGTGCTGATGTGATTGCAATAAGAAAGATGACCTTCCAAGAAAGGAATTTCAAAGAGGTAGTGGCTAATGGTTCAAAGGGCGGTTTCATGAGCTACCCAAGAACCAGATTTAAGTCCCATGCCACCGGAGGCGGCTTAATGGGCGGCTTAGTTAAAACAAGGCCTCTCAAATCTCGCTATGAGAGGAAAGAGATTGTCCATTTAGAGGCTTGAAAGAAGCTGCAATAGCACTCAAATGGACTCTTCCTGAACTGGTCTTAAGCCCTGCATTTGATAAATGAAGATACTCCAGTAATGATTCCAGCGGTATCGCAAGACAGTTAAGACCCTTCTGCAAGCACCATATGGTAAATTTCCACTTAAATGCATAAGAGCATCTTGTGGAAGGCTTCCTGGAAGCATAAAGGATATCCTTTACCTGCTGGAAAAGGTTAAGACTGTGAAGTTCTAGGCTTTCAGCAACCAGGCCCTGAGATGCAGAGACTGGGGATTGGGATGCCACAGCATCCCATCCTCTTGAGAAAGGAGATCTGGAGCAGATCCTAACTCCAGAGACAGAGCTTGAGAAAGATGAAGGAGCAGAGGTTACCACATTTGATGTGGCCAATGTGGAGCTATGAGAATCATATGACCTCTGTCTCTCTGAAGCTTGAACCGGGTTTTGGGAATTAGGGGAATGGGTGGAAAGGCATACAAGAAGTCCTGACCCCAATGAAGGAGGAAGGCATCCCTGGCCTGACAGCCCTGAGACGGAATTCTGGAACAGAACCGGGGAACTTTGGCATTCAGCGGACTTGCAAAGAGGTCTATCTCCGGAGTTCCCCAAATTTGAAAAGGTCTGGCCACCTGGTCCGCATGGAGAGACCACTGGTGTGGAAGCAGAACTCAACTGAGTCTGTCTGCCCAAGAGTTTTGAATGCCTGGAAGATACACCTCAAGGAGATGAATCTGATGCTCTCTGGCGAGGGCCCATAGTTGCAGAACTTCGTTGCAGAGCGACAGAGAGCCTGTTCCGCCCTGCTTGTTCACATAGAACATGGCTACTTGATTGTCTGTTTGAACTAGGACTGTCTTGTAGCTGAGCTGGGTGTGAAATACTTGAAGAGCAAGGAAGATTGCTCCGAGCTCCAGGAGGTTGATATGAAGATAGGCCTCCTGTGGAGTCCAGGTACCCTGGGTAGAGAGGCCTTGCAGATGGGCTCTGCAACCCACCTGTGAAGCATCTGTTGAGTGGCTTGGGGTGGGGGTTGCTGAAAAAGAGACCCCACCAGAAGATTTTGGGGGGACTGCCACCATTGGAGGGACAGAATAAGGCGATCTGAGTTTGCTATTTTCTCTGACAGACAACCTGACGCCTGAGTCATCATGAACCGACCAGAGGGGAAGCCATATTAGACCTAATCCTTAGTGGAACACCAGATCTAGCGCAAGAGATAAGGTTGTTGGGGCCACTTGGCAATAGTGATCATAGCATGATCGCCTTTGATTTAATTAGTGGAGGAGGGATAGTAAGGAAATCTACATTACTACCTTTTAACTTTCGAAAGGGAGACTATGATAAAATGAGGAAAACAGTCAAGAAAAAACTAAAAGGAGCAGTTGCAAAGGTTAAAGACGTACATCAGGCTTGGCTGTTGTTGAAAAATACTATCTTGGAAGCCCAGACCAGCTGTATTCCACGCTTTAAGAAAAGTGGAAAGAAGTCCAAAAAACTGCCAGCATGGTTTAAAGTTGAGGTCAGAGAGGCTGTTGCCAAAAAAGCATCTTTCAGGAAATGGAAAAAAGAGCCAAACGACGAAACCTGGAAACAGCACAAGCACTGGCAAGTCAAATGCAAGGCATTGATAAGGCAGGCAAAGGGAGAATTTGAGAAGAAGCTTGCTGCAGAAGCAAAAACGCGAAGACCTTTTCAAGTACATTCGTAGCAAAATACCTGTGAGAGAGTCAGTTGGTCCATTAGATGATAAAGGGGTTAAAGGAGCACTAAGAGGCGACAAGGCGATAGCGGAGAGACTGAACGAATTCTTTGCTTCAGTCTTTACTGAGGAAGATGTAGGGATGTTACCCATGACTGAAGTGGTATTTAAAGGTGCAGAAGAATTGAAGGAAATATCGATACATCGAGAAGATGTATTACAACTATTAGATAAGCTGAAGAGTAGCAAATCACCTGGGCCGGATGGTATACATCCAAGGGTATTGAAAGAACTGAAATATGAGATTGCAGACCTGCTATTAGTAATCTGTGAACTATCATTAAAATCATCTCTAATACCTGAAGATTGGAGGCTCGCCAATGTAACACCAATTTTTAAAAAGGGTTCCAGAGGTGATCCGGGAAACTACAGACCGGTGAGCCTGACGTCAATACCGGGAAAAATGATAGAAACCATCATAAAGAATAAAATTACTCAGCATGTAGATAGTCATGAACTAATGAGAGACAGCCAACATGGCTTTAGACAAGGAAGATCTTGTCTTATTAATCTGTTATGTTTTTTTGAAGGAGTGAATAATCAGGTGGACAAAGGTGAGTTGGTTGATATTGTGTATCTGGACTTTCAGAAAGCCTTTGACAAGGTCCCTCATGAGAGACTTTTGGCAAAACTAAAGAGTCATGGGATAGGAGGCAGTGTACTATTGTGGATCAGGAACTTACCTGACAGCAATTGATCCTAGATATACCCTCCAGGAATTGACCCAATTTAGTTAGAAAAGACCTACATGCATTATCTGACTTTTATCTATCCTTCCAATGTAAATAGATTATGTATATAGTTGACCCTGTTTTCCATGTTTATACTCCTGTTCGATGTAAACCTGACAGCTTGTTGTTATGGTCGTTAAGTTATAATGTAAACCGCACTGATGCTAAATAGCGCGGTATATAAGAAACTGTAATAAATAAAATAAATAAATAAATAAGATAGAAAGCAGAGGGTAGGGCTAAATGGCCAATTTTCCCAATGGAGAAAGGTGAATAGTGGTGTACCCCAGGGATCTGTGCTGGGTCCGCTGCTTTTTGACATATTCATAAATGACCTGGAAAGTGGAATAACGAGTGAGGTTATCAAATTTGCAGATGACACAAAACTATTTAAAGTTGTCAAAACCCAAGAGGATTGTGGAAAATTGCAAGAGGATCTTGATAAATTGGAAGACTGGGCATCAAAATGGCAGATGAAATTTAATGTGGACAAGTGCAAGGTTATGCACCTAGGGAAGAACAACCCAAACTATGGTTACACGATGCAAGGTTCCACATTAGGAACCACCACCCAGGAAAAAGATTTAGGTGTCATTGTGGATACCATGTTAAAACCCTCGGCCCAGTGTGCAGCGGCGGCCAAGAGAGCAAATAGAATGCTAGGTATGATAAGGAAAGGAATGGAAAATAACACAAAGGATATTATAATGCCTCTATATCGTTCCATGGTGAGACTGCACCTTGAATATTGTGTGCAATTCTGGTCGCCGTATCTTAAAAAGGATATAGAGTTATTAGAAAAGGTTCAGAGAAGAGCCACCAAAATGGTAAAGGGGATGGAAGGATACTCCTATGAAGAAAGGCTAAAAAGGTTAGGGCTCTTTAACCTGGAAAAGAGACGGCTGAGGGGAGATATGATAGAAGTCTATAAATTAATGAGCGGAGTGGAACGGGTAAACGTAGATCGATTGTTTACCTTATCAGAATATAGAAAGACTAGGGGACATGCAATGAAGCTACAGGGTAAACTATTTAAGACTAATAAGAGAAAATATTTTTTCACTCAACGTGTAATCAAACTCTGGAATTTGTTACCGGAGGATGCAGTAAAGGCTGTTAGTGTAGCTGGGTTTAAAAAAGGTTTGGACAAGTTCCTGGAGGAAAGGTCCATAAGCCATTATTAAGAAGGGATCCAGGATATCAATGCTTGAACCAATACAAGCATTGTGGAACCTGTGTCCCTTGGGGAAACTGCTAGGTACATATGACCTAGATTGGCCACTGTTGGAAACAGAATACTGGGCTTGATGGACCTTGGTCTGACCCAGTATGGCATCTCTTATGTTCTTATGTAGTCCACTGAGTGGATAAAGTCCACTGGGCTGCCCTCATATGGAGGCAAGCAAAAGGAACCACATGCACGGTGGATGCCATGTGGCCTAGCAACTAACATTTCCCGAGCAGTGAGGTGAGGTTTTAGCACTGCTTAGGAAGCTAACTGCACAATGCGAAGGCAGCGGGGCTGTGGAAGGAAAGCATTTGTCTGTCTGGTATCCAGCAGAGCTACTATAAACTCCAGGAACCGAGTGGGAGCCAGATTGGAATTTGGGAAGTTTATGACAAGTCCCAAATACTGAAGGATGCGCATTGTGCGAGCGAGCGCAACCCTGGCCTCTGGCTCTGAAGGAGCTAGAATGAAATAGAGGGGACCTTTCAGAAGCACAGATTCTATTCCTCCTAGAGTTATCACAATTGGTCATTGCTTATAATTTTTACCAGTTTGAAGACATTCTTTACCAGCAAAAATCAGGAATAGCGATGGGGGCATCTTGTGCCCCCTCAATAGCAAATTTATTTATGGGTGATTTTGAAGATCGCTGGTTGAAAGTTTCGCCCTTTTATCATCGGATCAAGATGTGGACCAGATTTATCGATATCCTTTTACTGTGGAAAGGGACAACAGCAATGGCCCAGGACTTTATAACTTGGCTAAACAGTTGCAATACAGCGATACAGTTCACTTACACAATAGACCCCAAAGTTGTGGTTTTTTTAGATCTGGAGGTGAAACGAGGTCCTACGGAGTGGATAACCACAGTATATAAAAAAACCTATAGCTCGGAACACGTTCCTACATTATACCAGCGGTCATCCGGTTCGGCTCAAAAATAGTCTTCCATTCTCCCAATTTCTAAGATTCCGCCGAAACTGTTCAGAACTGTCCGAATTTAAAAAGAAATCCAAACAGTTAAGGGACTTTACAGCCAGGGGATACCCAGATTCTATATCATGGAAAGCCTATAAACGAGCCTTATGTAATGATTGTACATGGTTACTGAATTCCCAGCAGGGCATAACATCTAAAGAGAAGGAAGACAGTGTGAACTTAAAATTTTTTCCTCTTAGCTATAAGATTCAAAAAATAGTCTCGAAACATATACATTTAGTACATATGGATCCAGGCCTGACAGAGAAAATTGTCAAATGTGTTTGGCAACGTAATAGTAACCTGAAGGAACAGCTAAGTCCGACGAGTTTTCGTTCAGCCCCCGCACAAGAGGGAGCCGTACTAAGACTAGGACACACTTCATGTGGGGAATGCACAATTTGCTGTATTACGGAGGAGACCACAGATTTTCAGTATCTGGGCAAAACATACATTCTTAAACAATCAACATCTTGTGCTAGCACCTCGGTAGTATATGCCATCAGGTGTCCCTGCAATCAACTTTATATAGGCAAAACTAGTCGCTCCTTCAGAGTTCGTATGCAAGAACATAGGAGTCGTTTACGCTGCAAAAACCAGACTGCACCTATAGTCCAACATTGCATAGATTTCGGCCACGAGTTTGAGCAGCTAAGCTGTTTCTGCATAGACTGAATTCATGTACCAATGCGAGGCAAAACTCTAGACGAAACACTGCTTTTTTATGAACGCTGGATTTTTACAGTGAACACGGTAATGCCTTTAGGTTTAAACTCCTCGGTGGAGTGGCAAGTCTGTAGATAGAGCGATGAATTCCTTAGCAATGAATCAGCTGTGAGTATAAAAGGAGGCGGGGCAACAAGACCGCATGCGCAGCGTTTTTTGATCAAAGAGAAGACACGAAGAGACGTGGGCAGCAGCAAGTAAAGAGTAAGCAGTAACACTGAATAAACTATGCCTGGTAGATGATTTTTAGAAGTTAAGAATAGTGTTTAATTTAAGCCATAATCAATGTGCAATAGGGAAAGAGAAGGAAGATTGGTGCCATTGTTCTATTTTTCTCTCGCTCGTAGATCCTCCTGATGAAACTCCGAAGAGGAGAGAAACGCTCAACGAGGTGCCCTCGGAGGCGTAGAGAACAGTCATAAATACTAGAGGAAAATTAAGAAACTTCACAAAGAATTGAAGAAAAGCAGAGAACAAAGATAAGCTTGTTTTACAGCTTTTGGGATTGCCAATAACATTTTGATACGCACAGGTGGAATACTGGTGATATTCAATCAAAAAAAAGGTTTTATTACCCAGTAGTCCTTGATGCAACATAAGCGCTACTTGTTTCTCTTTTGAGAGGAGGTTAATTGCGCTTTACAGGTCTGAGACTACACATGGGGATTTGAAAAATATTGCTAGTAACCATTATTATTGACATAAGTTAGAGTGGAGTAATTTTCATTAGTATAATAGCCTCTCTTACAATAGATAGAGTCCAATTTTCTGCTGTTATCTGACCCCATCTGGGGGCAAAATGACATAACCTTCCTGGGATGGTGGAAGGTTCTGGGCTGTTCAGGGCCAGGAAGGCAAAGTTCTCTAGATAGGAGTCAAAACCCCTGTGGAGGTCGAGTCTGCTGAGCCGGCTGAGGCTAAGCTGCTTTTGGCTTCCTTTGCCTAGGTTGTTGCTGCTGTCCCTTTTGGGCATACTGACCTAAACGATGTCCCTGCTGGGCATAGGAGGGATAAAAAATAACTCTTCTTGCTGAAGAATGTTTTCTTAGAGGATCTTTTCCTCAAAGGATCAGCTGTAGATTTAGACAATCTATCCAAAGTGATATTGTCAGCCTCTATTAGCTTTTTCCTGCCAATTCTTGCCAAAGAGATTCTCTCCTGTGCAAGGAATATTCCCCAGTTTGTCCTGTACCCAAATTTCCAAGTCAGATGCCTGGAGCCAGCAATCTTACATGCACCTATGGCAATGGCAGAGGTTCTGCTTATGCATTCAAAGCAGTCAAAGGCTGCACGATTCACAAACTTGGAAACATCCTGAGCATGTTTGACAAGGGCGAGATAATCCTGCCTTTTATCATCAGGAAGGAGAGGGCTCATAAGCTCTAAATCTCCCATGACCTCTTTAAGGAACATTCCCATATACAAAAGATATAGGAACTGATCCTAGCAGAAAGCATGGAAGACTGTAAGGATCGACATCCGAAGGCGTCAAGAGTCCTACACTCATGTCCTGGAGGATTAGATGCATGCCTTTTTGCACTCTGTCTCATGGCTGATTCCACCACCATAGAATGGTGTGGTAATTGAGTCTTCTGAAACCCAGGACAAGGAGGAACTCGATACATGGTGTTGAGTCTTCGAGAGTGAGATGTGGTTAGAGGTGTTTCCCACATCCTTAACATAAGATCATGCAAGATCTCATGAATAGGTAAAGGTAGCTGCCTCCTTGGGAGCTTTAGGGTATTGTAGGATTTCTAATTCCTTTGCCCTAGGCTCTTTTTTCAGGAGCCACTGTGATGGAAAGTCCTCGGGCCACATCTCAGATAAAATCCTGAAAGGATATATCCTCTGGTGGAGACATCCTACGCTGAGAAGAAGAATCCTCAGGAAGAAATACTCTGGTATCGGCAGAGTCTTCAGACTGAGGATTTGAAGCATCTTCGATCTGGGTGATCGTGCAAGGCATGGTACCAGTACCAATCGAAGTCGGTATCTGGGTGGTCCTGTACCGACTTGTCGATGCCGGATAGACGCATGACTCGGTCCCACTAGAATACCTGTTGATGTCGATGCCGGTACTGGTTGAATTGTCTGAAGCGGTTTCAGGGGCATCGAGGCTGTGAGAAGAGCCGCCAGACTGCGTTCAATAGCCAAGAATCTCTAGTCTATCGACGCTGCCAATGCTTGGGTATCGGTGCCGGATGAAGCGGCCGGGACCCCAGAGCATGGCACCAGCAGTTCTGCCGAGGTTGAAGCCTTGAGAACATCCTGGAGCCCCTTTAGTGCTCTGGAAGACGAAGCCTCCCGCCGGGACAATTTTGCGGTAAACATCCCTCAAGGGCACGCCAGAGGCATCTCAATGTTTAGAAGGAGATCTACCCTTTGAGGACCGGCTAGATTTACGTTTAGTTACCTGAGATCCATGGCAGGAAGACGAAGCCCTGGAAGACATCGATGCCACGGAGGCTGCATCGGAGGGAAAAAGGGTGCTAAGTTTAGCAGCTCGGTTTTGCCGGCCCCTTTTTGACATCATCCCACAGGCAACACACTCCGAAATAGGGTGGTCAGGACCTAAACATTTGAGGCAGCACTCATGGGTGTCAGTGATGGAGATGGTACCGCCACACTTCGAACACTTTAAAACCCGAAGCAGGTTTTTCCATTCTGAAGGTTAAGTTGGGCCTAGTGCCCAAAATGGCACGTGGCACCTGAGGAGAAAATTACAGGAAAAGACTCCAGAAAAAGGTTTTTGTTTTTAGCAAAAAAGAAAGAACCAGTGGTACAGGTGTAGTGTCGAGGGAAGGCAGATGCGACCACAAAAAGGGGGGGAATCTTTTCTGTGGTGACAGGATGTGTGACCTGTCGGCTCCGCGGAAAACAAAAAACTGAAGAGGGACAGTTGGGAAAGGCGGGAAGGCAGCACGCAGGCGCTGTGGGATGCTCCCAAAAGCTTTCCTATTGGACGCTGGGGAGCGTTCCTGCGCAGGCTCTATCAGTATCAATGATACCCATATGTGAAGACTATATTCCTGCTTGTTCCTGGAGATGGCCCTTTGCCAGACCTTCCTGTAGAAAGGCCAGCAGAGACAGCACCTCAGGAACCAGCTGCCATGCACCATACCATCATTCAAAGAGGCATCAGACCTGCATGTATGCCAGGTTGGTAGACCTCTTCTGGGCTCCGAGCAGGAGTTGAAACCATTGCCGGAGAGTAGCCCTTACGCATAAGCTGTCTCCTTTGAAGAGCCAAACCATAAGCAAGAAGGAAGATGGAACGTCCAGGACTATCAGCCCCTGATGCAAGAGGCCTCGAGACAGAAAAGCAAAGAGTTGGAGCTTGCAGGAGTCACATCACCGAATTACACACCCCACCAGGAGCCACAGAGGAAAACATACAGCAGGCACCAACTTGGCCAAGGCTAAGCCAGGGTGGCATTGCCTCAGATCCCAGCTCTGTGCAGCAACTGAATAAGTGGCACACTTTGGCATTAAAAGCAGGTCACCATCAGATCCATCTTGGGGAGGCCCCAAAGGTACAGAATCAACCAAAAGGACTCCTGACTCAATTCTCTCTCTTGGATCCAGAGAGTGCCGATTGAAGTCCTCTTCCACATTGTTCACCCCAGAAATGTGCTAAGCTGAGACAGCTAGGAGGTTCCTTTGGTCCAGGCAAACAGGAGAGCCATCTCCAGGGCTACCATGGCACTCCTTGTGCCGCCCTGCTGATTGGCATAAGCAACCACTGTGGTGTCTGAAAAACACTCAAACTGCCTGGCCCTTGACCAGGGGCTGGAAATGCAGAAGAGTCAACTCAAAGGCCCTCGCCTCAAGGCAGTTGTTGGAACACTGCCTCCCCGTGGTTACTAATGGCTCTGGGCCGTTCAGTCTTGGCAATGGGCTCCCAGCCAGAGAGACTGGCATGAGTAATCATCCAGTGGCAAGCCCTGCCTCAGAAGACCAGGTTGCTGCCACCACTGCAGGCTGGCCAATCATCAGGAACAGAAGCCTGAGCTCAAACTCCTGAGAACTCTGGGACCACAGAGTCAGCAAGGACCATTGGAATGGCTGCATATGAACAGGAGCTGAAGATAATCCTGGACTCTGGAAGCCTGCTGCAAACAGAACAGCGCCAGGCAATCCAACCACCTTTTAACTGTCTCCTCAGACAGGAAGACTGCCCATTCGAGTATGGAAATGTGCTCCCAGAATTCTAGGGACTGGCTCTTTCTCTGATCATCCAGTCAAGGCTTTCCAAGGACAGCACCACTCAGGTTGCTACCCAAGATGCCTCTGAAAGAGGAGGGGCTCGGACTAGCCAGTCATCCAGATATGGGTGCACATAAATCCCTTGGTGCTGTAGCATTACAGCCACCACCACGGCCTTGGAGAACATCCTTGGGGCAGTGGAGAGTCCAAATAGGAGGGTGACGAACTCAAAGTGTGAGCCAAACACTGCAAATGCAAATACCTTGCTGATCCTTCTAGATCAAGATATGAAAATACGCCTCGGTCAAATCCAGAGATGTCAGGAACTCTCCTTGGCACACTGCTTGAGACAGATCGTAAGTTTCCATCCAGAATGGGCCAGAATGATTTGTCTTGACAGCACCAGGAAATAGATGCAATACCTGCCCTTGCCCCGATCATATGGGGGAACAGGCACCACTGTCTTCAGGAGTAACAACTTGACCAAGGTGATCCACACAGCAGCTCTTTTGTTCACAGAACCACAAGGGGAGATGAAAGTATCTAGGATTGGTTCTTTACATTCCAGGACACAAACATATCAAATGGTGTCTAGCACACCACAATCCTTGGTGAACCAGACCCATTCCTAAAGAGGCAGCAAACCCTGCCCCCAACCAGAGGAACCAGGGAATGGGCCCCCAAAACCTTCACTGCAAAGCCCAGGAGGGTCCTCCCCAGAAGAGGGACCAAGGCCTTGGTCCCACATGCGCCACAAAAGGGTTGAAAATGAGCCAGGTAGCTTTCCAAGCCAGTAACTACAGGAGTCCTAAGACCTTAAGGGTTGGTAACCCTGAAATTCTGGGCTACAGATCAGATCTCCGGCCTGCTCAGATGCTAAGCCTGAACCAAAGTTGACCAAACAAGATGGTTTCCTGCTACAAGAATCTTTTGCTGTGTTTCCAATCCGAGACTTGACCTTCAAGCAACTGCTTGTATGTGTGCATACTGAAGACCATTGTTCCTGGCTAATTCACTGTGTGCCTTGTGCTTGCTACCTTGCCTGTCTGCAAGACAGATACACACTACATGTGTGCAAGGCTGTTTTAAGGACAGAGAAGACTTTTACAGACACCTCCGGTAATGTGTTCTCACGCAGCTCACCTCCAAAAAGGCTGGAGCCTATGTTATCTAGCCTAGCTGCCTCGTTGGACCCCATGCTGCTCCCAAGACCTCTCAGACCCCAGCCACCAGAGTTCTGGCAAGAGCTAAGGTACCGTCTTCTCTCTCCCTCCAGGAGGGGCAACGGTTAGCTAGAAACTAATTCCTATAATTCCTTGGAGTGCAGTGCAAATCAGTGACCGCTGGTTGCTAATCAGTGACTTATCACTTTGTCTAACAATAATCTTGTACTGCTATAACTTGCTACCTCATATTTCTAATCATATATCTATAGCTATGTGTCTATTTTTCTACCTTGCTTCCCATAACATTTATATACACACATACATATATATACACACAGACTAACGTTTTCGTGGCTCATTGCCAGTACACTCAGAACTTTGGGCTGGGTATTAGTAGCTAATTTCCCCTGGACATAACAGAGCGTAATTTATTTTTTGTTTCCTACTAATAAGCCCGACAGACCTCTAGAAGTATGACCAGTGTGTCCGCAAGGAAAGGGCAGAAGATAACTGAAAAGGGGCTCCTGCCTGCTTCACAGGCCCCCAGTATGGTAGTAATATTTTGATGTGCTCAGGTCCTTCACCAGCTTCTCCAAAATCTGCCCCATTCCCTTCAAAGGCCAGTTGGGTCAACCAGGCTTTGGAAGATATAGCCACTGCCCAATGTCTGAGCCAAATCCAACACTGTCTCCATCAACTGGGCACTATCCCTGGCCACTAGACTTACCAGGTCATAAATGACACCTGAAGGAAGGCCGTAGCAGATTCCAAAAAAAGGAGGTTAGTATCTGGCAGAAGAGACTGAATCCACTGGAGGAGGACTCGAGACATCAGATCTGCATGTAATGCCAACTGAACAGCTACCTACATGGCAAACTGGTTCAACCATGAATCCACCTTGCAGTCCAGGAGTATCCTTTAAGGCTGATCTGCCTTCCACAGGAATGGTGGTCCATCTGGTAAACACCATGATCTATGCATACACCTTGGAAATATCAAGCCACACCACACTCCTTTCTCCAGGGGAGCATACATCTTCCTATACACCCCTAGCCCCTTAAGCAGGGAGTTGGGGGAAATCCCACTTCGAACAGATCATGTCCTTGATCACTGATGGGAACGAGAAGACAGTAGCAGATTTTTACACCCCTTGGACGCCTGCTCTGTACTTAGAGCATCCACTAAGGTCAAGGTGGATGAGACTGGCAATCAATGCTGCCAGTTCCTCCTTCCAGAACAGGCAGATCATACCAGCCTCTTCACAATCCTCCGAAGGAGTACCTCTTTGTCCACATCAGAGCCCAGAACCGAGACATCTGAATCCAAGTCAGTCCAAATCTCAGACATATCCCAGTTGATCCCCATCTCTAGGGGGCACCCTTCTCCAGGGATACCTAGCCATAGGCAATCAAACAGGGCTTCTACTCGCAGCATATCCCTCACGAACCTGTGCTCGCGGCAAACTCAGAGGCTGCAGGAACTGAATTTCCATGTCAATCACAAAAAGGAACAGAATTTTGGGGCAGTTAATCTGGACTCCGGAAGTTCTCCTCACGGAAATGACCCCCCCAAAACAGAAGGGAGCATAGCTGCCGTCGATCCCCTATAGGACAGGGAGCGGCCCACAACACAACTGCCGGAATCTCCAGCCAACTGGTTATCCTTACCCATAGTATCATCCACTAGCTTCTACCCTGAGGCAGGCAAGGCTGGACCAACTGCATCCCCCTGCTTGGGAGGTGGGGGGGGGGGGGGAGACAGGTTCTCAAGGGACGATTCAGAAGCTGCCACGCAAGACGAGCAGAGTCCAGAAGGAGTACCTCACTTGCCACACGTTTCCTGAAAGACAGAATTAAGGCAAGTGCAATAGTAGTACGCACTAAGGCTGCGGTAGCCATAAGCCATTAACAGCACTTTTACATCAACATACAAAACCAGCACTTGGATAGGAACATGTGTTGGAGCTGCTCAGGCAGAACATGCGCTAGGACCTTGCGACCGCTAGGTGCACAATAGTAAAAAGCACTAGCAGCACATGCAAAAAACTGTGGGAAACTCCCACACTGCACCAACAGTTGCCAGGTCCACCCTGAATTATGCCCCAGACAAAATTGGGAGCCCCCAACAAGGACAATGACTTGGTCAAGCCTTGCTACTCACGCCCCCTCCCCCAAGCCCCAGTTAGAACACTCATGCCAGGCTCAGCTCTTCTCCCCTTTAATGGTTTCTCGTGCTTTCCAGACATTGTTTTAAGGTGGCTGGCGGACAGATTCCTCGGAGAGCCTTCTGCAATCTTCAGGACAGAGCGGAGCGGAGCGGGGCGAGAAGGGGCATGGAGGTCAGGCGAAGCTGCTCTACTCTAATTCTTTCAAATCCTTCAATTTTTTGGCTGCTCAAACGCTTATCATAACAGCATGGAATTGAACCAGTTTTCCCTCCTATGGCTACCGAGAAGACCACTAGTGGAGCTTCCTACATCGGGCTCAAGTGAAAGAGTGTCACCCTCAAAGTGGTCATTCACAAGCGTTTAAATCTCTTTTCCTTTTAATTATTCAGATTTTCTTCACAGTGAAGAAAATCCATCCACCATCTGTTGGAGACAAAAAATGCTGAACAGATCTCTGATGGCTGAGGCAAATAGAGGCATAGATGTGATGTCATTGAAACCTGGGCTTTTCATTGATTCTTTGTCTCCAATTTGCTGGTAGGGGAAAAAACCACCCACTTGTCTGGACTGGTCTAGCAGGACTATATGGAAATTAAATTTGAAACAAAATTTTGTACATATGAACATTGTCATACCAAGCCACAAATGCACCCTGTGAGAGTTGCAAACCTGGCGCCACCCCATCCCCCATGCCCTGCAGCTCCCCATCTTACCTTACCTCTTATTGTCCAGCAAGCTCCCCTCCTGCACTGCCTGCTCACCCTACCCCTTGCCCCACCACTGCTTCTCCTGTTCTCTTGGTGGTGACGATGGACCGCCTCCAATTTAAAACAAAAACATATGTCTTTCCAACTCTGCATGTGCAAGGCTGGTCTGATCCCTCCTTCCTCTGACAAAATGTCCCGCCTTTTTTTTTTTTTTTTTTTTTTTTAAATTGGAGGTGGTCATCTATTGCCACCACAAGAACAGGAAATGCAGTAGCAGGGCAAGGGCAGGCAGCACAGGAAAAGCCACAAATGTGCCCCTATCTTTGCACACCCTGTGTGGCTGCAACACTCACACAGGCCTACATATGGTGCTGCATATGAATGATTGAGGGAAAAGAAAGCATAGTTACTCACCTATAACAGGTGATCTCTGGGAACAGCAGGAATTTAGTCTTCACATATGGGTGACGATACCGAATGAGCCTGCATGGGAACACTCCCTAGCGTCCAATAGGAAAGCATTTGGGAGCACTCAACTGAAGAGAGCGAGCTGGGAAGGCAGTAGGCAGGCACAGTGGAGTTTGTAGCTGAGAGAAAGGAGAGTAACTGAAGAAAACCCTACAAATCTTAGGGGGGAAGGACAGGTTGTGAAGACTAAATTTCTGCTGTTCCTGGAGATCACCTGTTACACATGAGTAACTACACCATCTCCAGGAACAAGCAGGATTGTAGTCTTCGCATATTGGACTCCCTAGCTTCCAGATGCCAGATGAAATGACCTCAGAACTGGTGGAGGTTCGCCTCTGAGTAGGTCTCTAGAGGTCATGGATCCTTCATGGGATGTCTGGTATCGCCAAAGTCCGGGACAGAGGGTAGGAGTTGCCCCCAAGTCTGAAAGAGGTGCTGGAGAACAGCTTGACCAAACATGTCATCCCGGTGGGAGCACTTGTCCAGACAATAATGGGCAGCAAAAGTATGAACAGAAGACCAAGTTGCCGCCTTGCAAATTTCGTCAATAGCTACAGAACGTAGGTTTGCCATTGAAGGAGCCATAGCACGAACATTATGAGCAGTGAAATGCCCTTCCAGGGAGAGTCCTGCTTTGTCATAAGCAAATGAAATGCAGTCCGCAATCCATCTGGAGAGTGTACATTTTGATACCAGGAGACTTAGGTGACTAGGGTCAAAGGAAATGAACTGCAAGGCTTTATGGTGATAGAGTTCTCTGGAGATAAAAAGCCAACACTTGCTTGCAGTCAAGAGTATGCAATATTGCTTCTGCTCTAGACATGTGGTCTAGGAAAGAATACAGGAAAGTAAACAGACTGATTCAAATGAAAAGGAGACACTACCTTTGACATGACATGCGAGCGAGTCCTAAGAACAACCTTGTCATGGTGGAACCTAGCATATGGTAGGTCAACCACCAAAGCCCGACATTCACTAATGTGTCTAGCTGAAGTGAGGGCAACAAAGAAGATAATCTTCCATGAAAGAAACATTAGTGGGGTTGTAGCCAATGGTTCAAAGAGCAGCTTGGTCAGCAGGAGCCCCCTCAAAGCGCACTACTAGTGGTTGTGAGACGAACTGTCCATCCAATAGATGAGAGGCTGCAATGGCACTCAGGTTAACTCTCACCAAGTTGGTCTTGAGACCTTTGGAAGACAGGTGGAGGAGATACAGGAGGTGCCTCCACGGGAGCAGAGAAGGGATTCAGATCCTTCTGGGTACACCAGACAGAAATTTATGCCACTTGACAGCATAGGAACATCTGGTGGAGGGCTTCCTGAAAATAACCTCTTGAGTGAGGTTAAAATCTTGTAATGGCTATGCTCTCAGCAGCCAAGCTGTGAGATGGAGAAACACTGGATTGGGACGGAGCAGTGTCCTGTCTTCCTGGGAGAGGAGATCAGGCGCAGATCCCAATCGTAGAGACTGAGTGAGTCAGATGTAGCAGCAGGAGGAACCACAGTTGGCATGGACAGTAAGGAACTATGACAATCATGACATCCTCTTGTCAGCCTGTAGAACAGGCCACCACTTGAACCCCAAGGGATCCAGGTCAACCTCAGACCAGATGGAACTGCTAAAAGGCTCCAACATCCACTAAAAGCACAATGACTCACCAAGTCACAGAGAGGCACTAAGTGGCTTAAAACATACCAGCATGTGTCCACCAGGCCCAGGCCCTAAGGAAAGCAGCCCATAACTGACTAGGAATAGAAAAACCACATTGCTTGGCCCAAGTGTCCAAGAAACAGTGCCAAATACAATCTGGGGCACCTAGGAAGATGAGAGCAAATGGGCTACTACCTGTGCATAAGACTGCTCACCCAAGGTCAGCAATAGGAGGCCATACAGCATCCTTCCCCTAGGACTTTCCAGAGAGCCATCCGTGAAATCCCCCTACGCCTGAAACCATTCTGCATCTGCACTACTGGAGTGGTGGACAAATGGGGTACTGAAAGGCCAAGTCCTTGCACTATAAAGTAGTCTGGCGAAGTAAAAATATAGTCCTTCCACACAGACTACATGAAATTGACACAGACTGATCACTGGAGCATATGCTAATGAAGCTTGTGATGTATACAGCAACATGGGCAATCAGATGCTCTTCCACCAAAAACAGTGGTAGTATGGCTGCAAGAACTGCTCCAGACCCATGAGCTCTGTTGCAGTAGAAGACATGTGCAATCAGGGCTATGTTCAAGAACACTGAACCTACTGCTTCCCTTAAAGGAGGTGCAAGCTGCCACAGGGTCAATGTGACCACTGTGGCATCCTGGGCCCTGTGAGGAGGCAGTTCCTGGACCAACTGTACCAGGTCTTATCTCCAGTCCTTTTGTCTAAAAGCAGGCTGACCAGTCTCTTCTGCTGATTCCCACAACCTACCCAGTCAGGAAGTGGAATTGCATGGTAAACATTTTCCATTTAAATGCATAAGAGCATCTTGTGGAAGGCTTCCTGGAAGCATAAAGGATATCCTTTACCTGCTGGGAAAGGTTAAGACCGTGAAGTTCTAGGCTTTCAGCAACCAGGCCCTGAGATGCAGAGACTGGGGATTGGGATGCCACAGCATCCCGTCCTTTTGAGAAAGGAGATCTGGAGCAGATCTTAACTCCAGAGGCAGAGCTTGAGAGAGTTGTAGGAGCAGAGGGTACCACATTTGCTGTGGCCAACGTGGAGCTATGAGAATCATATGACCTCTGTCTCTCTGAAGCTTGAACAGGGTTTTGGGAATTAGGGGAATGGGTGGAAAAGCATACAGGAAGCCTTGACCCCAGTAAAGGAGAAAAGCATCCCTGGCCTGAGCCCCCTGAGCCGGGGTTCTGGAACAGAACTGGGGAAGTTTGGCATTCCACGAACTTGCAAAGAGGTCTATGTCAGGGGTTCCCCAAATTTGAAATATCTTGGCTGCCTAGTCTGCATGCAGAGACCACTCGTGTGGAAGCAGAACTCAACTGAGTTTGTCTGCCCAAGAGTTTTGTATGCCTGGAAGGTACACCGCCAGGAGATGAATCTGATGCTCTCTGGTGAAGGCCCACAGTCGCAAAGCTTCGTCGCAAAGCGACAGAGCCTGTTCCCCCCCCCTGCCTGTTCATGTAGAACATGGCTACTTGATTGTACGTATGGATAAGAACACAGTCTTGTAGCTGAGCAGGGTGTGGAACACAAAGAGCAAGGAAGATTGCTCTGAGCTCCAAGAGACTGATATGTAGATGAGTCTCCTGTGGAGACCAGGTGCCTTGGGTGGAAAGGTCTTGTAGATGAGCTCCCCAACCCATCTGAGAAGCATCTGTTGAGAGTTGCCTGGGGTAAGGGTTGTTGAAAAGGGGACCCCAGCAACAGGTTTTGAGTGGACTTCCACCACTGGAGGGATAAAATAAGGAGACTTGTGTTTGCTATTTTGTCCGACGGGCATCCTGATGCCTGGGTCCATTGAGTGGATAAAGTCCACTGAGCTGCCCTCATATGAAGGCGAGCATAGGGAACCACATGCACAGTAGATGCTATGTGGCCTAATAGTTGTAGCATTTCTCGGGCAGTGAGATGAGGTTTTAAACACTGCTTGAGAAGCTAACTGCACCATGTGAAGGCAACGGGCCTGGGGGAGATAGGCCCTTGCCTTTCTGGTATCCAGCAACAATCCTATGAACTCTAAAGACTGAGTGGGAGTTAGACTGGATTTTGGGATGTTTATTACCAGACCCAAATACTGAAGGATACGCATCGTGCAGGATAGAGAAGTCCTGGCCTCTGACTCTGTTGGGGCTCGAATGAGCCAGTCGTCTAAGTAGGGGAAGACAAATATCCCTAGAGTGCGAAGAAATGCTGCTACCACAGCCATGCATTTCATGAACAACCTTGGTGCTGAGGCCAGGCCAAATGGAAGCACCCTGTATTGGTAGTGCTTTTCTTGAAAAAGGAACCGAATGGAACCTTCTGTGAGTTGGATGGATGAAAACATGTGTGTACGCATCCTTGAGATCTAGAGAACAAAGCCAATCCTGACTCTGAAGGTATGGCAGCAGAGTTCCAAGAGAAATCATCTTGAATTTCTCTTTGACAAGGAATTTGTTCAATTCCGAGGTCCAGAAGAGGTTTGTATCCCCCTGTTTTCTTTGGGATAAGGAAATAGGCAGAGTAAAACCCTGTACCCTGCTGATGGATGGGTACTTCTTCTATTGCCCCTTGGGCAAGAAGCATAGTGACCTCCTGATCTAACAGGTTGATGAGAGAGGTCGGAAAATTGAACTCTTATCATTGTGGAAGGGGGCATGCTTGAAAAATGAAGCTTGTACCCCTCTTATGATGGAGGGTGTCCAATGCTCTGCTGTTATCTGCCCCCATCTGGGGGCAAAGTGACACAACCTTCCTGGAACGGAGGAAGGCTCAGTCCAACGACAGCCAGGAAGGCTAAGTTCTCTAGCTGAAAGTCAAAGGCCTTGTGGACGTTGAGACTGCTGGGACAACTGATGCTTAGCAGTCTTTGCTTTTCTTTGTTTGGGTGGTTGCTGACCTTTCCTGACAAGCTGACCTGCAGAACGTCCCTGCTGAGAATAAGCAGGATAATATTTTCTTTTTAGAAAAGAATGGTTTCTTGAAAGATTTCTTCCTAGCAGGATCAGCTGTGGACTTGGATAATCTATCCAAGGTGGAGTTGTCAGCATCCAACTCAATGGCTTTTCCCTGCCAATCTTTACCAAACAGGTTCTCACCAGTACAAGGGATATTTCCCAGTTTGTCTTGTACCCAGAGCTCCAGATCAGATGCCTGGAGGCAAGCAATTCTACGTGCACCTATGGCAATGGCAGAGGTTCTGCTTATGCACTCAAAACAGTCAAATTTAGAAACATCTTGGGCATGTTTGACAATGTGAGAAAATCCTGCCTACTATCTTCAGGAAGAAGAGGACTCAAAGCCTCTAAGTCACCTGTGACTTCCTTTAGGAACATTCCCATGTATAGACTTATAGGAACTGATCCTGGCAGAAAGCATGGAAGCTTGGAAGACACGACATCCAAAAGCATCCAAGGTTCTGCACTCACATCCTGAAGGATTAGAGGCATGTCTCTTTGCACTCTTGATCCTTCTCATAGCTGACTCCACTACAATAGAGTGGTGAGGAAGCTGAGTTTTTTGGAAACCAGGACAAGGAGGGACGATACAGAGTATCCAGTCTACAAGAATGAGGCGAGGTGGTAAGAGGTGCCTCCCACATTCTTAACATGAGATCATGAAAGATCTCATGGATGGGCAGGGTAGCTGCCTCCTTAGGAGCTTTGGGACATTGTAAAATTTCCAACTCCTTTGCCCTAGGCTCTGTTTCAGGGGCCACAGTAAAGAGTAGTTACTCACCTGTAACAGGTGTTCTCCAAGAGCAGCAGGAATCAGTCCTCACATATGGGTGTCATCGGCACCGATGAAGCCCCAGCAGAGCATTTCCCCAGCTTTCTATGAAAGCCTTTGGGAATGCAGGCACGCATGCACGGTTCCCTTCCCGCCTAAAGGTGCCATCTTACCTCAGTCAAATGACAGTTTATTTTTTCATTTTTGTGTGCTGTTCTTAGCTATGTACAACTGCAACTCCCAGGGGAGGGAGGGTTGTGAGGACTGATTCCTGCTGCTCCTGGAGAACACCTGTTACAGGTGAGTAACTACTTTCTCCAGGACAAAGCAGGAAGTCAGTCCTCACATATGGGTGACTCCCAAGCTCTGGGCTACTGAGGAACCCAGGCTGAACAAGAGAACTCCCTCTAGTCTCAGCAGCAAAGAAAGGCTTTTCAAGGACACAACCTCCACCGGTAGCCCAACAGAGGGCAGGAGTTGCCTAAACCTCAGAGATTCCGGAGTACTGCTTGGCCAAAAGCACTGTCCCTACGGGACTCCCTCTCCAGGCAGTAATGGGCCGCAAAAGTCTAGCTTGAAGACCAAGTTGCAGCCCTGCAGATGTCTACCAAGGGCACAGAGCGGAGATGAGCCACTGAAGCAGCCATTGCCCTGACACGATGGGCCGTGACCCTACCCTGCAAAGGAAGGTCAGCCGCCTTGTAAGCCCAGGTGATACAGTCAGCTACCCAGATGGACAAGGTACGCTTGGACACAGCCAGCCCCAACTTATTGGGGTCAAAGGATACAAAGAGCCGAGTAGCCCTTCTATGCCCCTGCGTACAGTCAAGGTAGAAGGTAGAAGGATAAGGCCCCTCCTACAGTCCAGGGTATGCAGGACTGCTTCAGCCTGGCTTGCATGAGGCCTAGGGAAGAATGTTGGAAGGACCACCTCCTGGTTGAGGTGGAAAGAGGAGACAACCTTAGGGAGGAACTTGGGATGAGTCCTAAGGACTACCCTGTTCCTATAAATCCTGGTGTAAGGCCTATCACAGACCAGGGCCTGAAGCTCACTTACTCGCCTAGCCGAGGTAAGGGCTATCAGGAAGAGTGTCTTCCAGGATAGGAAGCGTAGTGGACAAGCAGCCATCGGCTCAAAAGGTGGGTGAGTCAGTTGCTGCAAGACCACATTCAGCTCCCAGTCAGGGGCAGGAGGACGGATGGGAGGCTTGAGCAAAAGCAAGCCCCTGAGAAAGCAGGACACCAAGGGGTGACCAGTCAAAGAATGTCCCTCCACCAGAGAGTGGTGAGCTGCTAGAGCTAAGAGGTGGACCCGAACAGAATTGGACTTAAGTCCCTGATTTGATAAGTGCAGGAGGTACTGAAGCACAACTGGTACTGTAGAAGAGAAAGGGTCCTCTGTACGTAGCTGACACCACACAGAAAACCTTTTCCATTTGAGAGCATAGGTTTTCCTAGTGGACTGTTTCCTAGAGGCTAGGACAACCTCCTCAACTTCTTGAGGAAGGCCCCAAGGAGCCGAAACTACCCTTGCAGCCTCCAGGTCATCAAATTGAGAGCTTTGAGATTGGGGTGCAGAAGGGAACCCTGCTCCTGTGAGAGAAGGTTGGGTTGCAACCCCAGAGGTAGTGGCGGATCCCCCGCCAGTTGAAGCAGAAGAGGAAACCAAGGCTGTCTCGGCCACCTGGGAGCTACCAGCAGGACCAAGGCCTTGTCCTGAAGAACTTTGAAGAGAGTTTGGGCCACCAAGGGCGTGGGAGGAAACGCATAGAGGAGGCCCTGAGACCAGGATATCAGAAAAGCATCCGCTGCTATCCGCAGAGGATGCGGTTGCCTGGAGCAGAACTTTGGTAGTTGCTTGTTCATTGGGCTGGCAAAGAGATCTATCAAAGGGAGACCCCTTTTTAGGAAGATCTTCTGAACCACTGAATGATGCAGCTGCCACTAGTGGGGCTGCAGTATTCTGCTTAACCTGTCTGCCAGGTAGCTGTCCTGGCCTGGAAAGTACACTGCCCTGAGGAGCATGTTGTGCCTGAGGTCAAATGAACAAAGGTCCTGAGTCTCCCGACAAAGGATCCGGGACCCAGTCCCACCCTGTTTGTTCACATAAAACATGGCTACTTGGTTGTCTGCCTGAATCAGGACAGATTGGTGAGCCAGGGTAGGAGTGAAAGCTTTGAGTGCTAACCGAATAGCTCTGAGTTCAAGGAGATTGATCTGCTGTGCAGCTTCAAGGAGACCACAGGCCCTGGGTGCACTTGCCCAATGAGCTCCCCAGCCCTACAGGGAGGCATCTGTGGTCAGCACTACTGTGTACCCTGGAATCTGAAAAGGCACCCCTTTCAGTAGATTGGGTGGGTGCAGCCACCAGTTGAGGGAGTGTAGAAATTGTCTGGACACCCTTATCCTGTCTCTGAGGTTGCCTGTGGCCTGTGACCACTGAGACCGAAGGCACCACTGTGCAGGCCTCATATGGAGCCTGGCATTGGGGGTCACATGTACCGTCGAAGCCATGTGGCCCAGAAGATGCAGGCAGAGTCTGGCGGAGACCAGTGACCTGCTGAGAAACTGATTTGCCAAGGCCATCAACCTTTGGGCCCTGTCTGCTGGCAAGAAAGCCTGCCAGCAGAGTCCAGCCTTGCTCCTATGAACTCCAAGTTCTGGGAGGGGGAGCAAAGTGGACTTTGCGAAGTTTGACAAACCCCAGCCTTTGGAGAAGAGTAATAGTGCTGAAGGTGGCCAGTTGGCCTCCTGGCATGTTTGACCCCTGATGAGCCAGTCGTCCAGATAGGGGAAGACAAAGATTCCCTGATTTTTCAGGTAGGCCGCCACCACTGCTAGGCACTTTGTGAAGACTCTGGGGGCAGAGGTGAGGCCGAAAGGCAGCACTCTGTATTGATAATGGTTTCCTCCCACAATGAACCTGAGGTACTGTCTGTGGTCTGGATGAATGAGGATGTGAGTATAGGCATCCTTTAGATCTAAAGAGCATAGCCAATCTTCCTGCTGGAGGTAGGGCAGAAGTGTCCCAAGAGTAAGCATCTTGAACTTCTTTCACGAGGAACTTGAGGTTCCTGAGGTCCAGAATGGGTTGAAGGCCACCAGTTCTTTTGGGCACCAGGAAATATCTGGAGTAGAAACCGTGACCTTGTAAGTGGGGAGGCACAGGCTCCACCGCCCTGTCCACCAACAGACCTTGAAGCTCTTGCAGAAGAAGGTCTGTGTGCAGCGGAGGCCTTGGAGGTTCTCCTGGAAAATATGGTGGAGGCAGTTGGTGAAAATGCAGGGCATAACCCTTGTGGACTATGTCCAACAACCAACTGTCCCCGGTGATAAGGGGCCACTGGTGGGCAAAGAGGGCGAGGCGACCTCCTGTGCAGGGTTGGGAGAGCAGTGGAGGAGAGGCTACGCTCAAGGAGTCAAAAACCCCCACCCTGCGGAGTGGTAGCAGGGGCCTGTGGCTTGGGGGTCCCCTGCCTACGTGGCCCATTACCCCACCCCTTGGCTTGCTGACCCTAGGGGGCAGTTTGGGCAGCCTGATATTGCAGGTACTGTTTGTAGGCAGTGCCCTTCCTCGGGTAAAAGGGCTTTTTACCAGAGCCCTTTTTATGAGAAGGGGCAGAGGTCTTCCTAGACAGCTTTGTCCGTATGAGGTGCTCAGTTTCGAGCTGAGCGGCCTTCTCGGTCATGGGCTTGCCAAAAAGGTTTTCACCTCGGCAAGGGACATCGACCAACCTG
The DNA here is from genome assembly GCA_033557465.1 of Ichthyophis bannanicus. Lineage (NCBI taxonomy): Eukaryota > Metazoa > Chordata > Amphibia > Gymnophiona > Ichthyophiidae > Ichthyophis > Ichthyophis bannanicus. The sequence goes on from CM066034.1 coordinate 924,349,785, forward strand.
TCCTGAACCCATGGCTCGAGGTCCGATGACTGAAGCCATGCCTGGCGTCGAGCCGCGATGCCGGCTGCCGCAACTCGAGCCAAAGCCTCGAAGTCATCGTAGGCGGCGCGGGACATGAACTTCGAGCAGTCCCGAATCCCCGAGGACAAGGACTTAAATCTCTGCAAGGGTTCCCCGGAGAGACCAGCAGAGAACCCGGCCAACTCCTTGGCCAGATCCCGTAAGTACATGCCCATGTACAGCTGGTAGGACTGAACACGGCAAGCATCGAGCCCTGGAAGCACTTTCTACCGATGCCATCGAGGTTTCGGGCTTCCCTGCCAGGGGGCATCGCGGAGAGCATCTTCTGGCTCTTGAGTCGATGCATGGCCGATTCCACAACCACAGAATGGTGTGGTAGCTGTGCCTTCTGAAAACCAGGGCTCTTTTGGAGTCGATAGATCGAGTCGACTCGCTTTCTAAGAACCGGCGCCAAGGCCGGTGCCTCCCACATACGGAAGAGGAGCTGTTCCAGCATCAGAGGAACCGGAACAGTAAAGGCCTCCTTCGGAAGAGAGTCATACTATAGGGCCTCGAGCTCCTCAGCTCAAGGCTCCTCATCAGGGTCCGCCGGAATAGCCAAGGCAGTGGCCATATCCCGGACGAACTCCAAGAACAGAGTATCCTCTGGGGGGGACCTACTCCGGGGCTCAGACTGTGGTGAGCCCGACGGGACGCACCGTGTCTTGAAGGTAATCAGGAGACTCCTCGTCCTCCGTCTCCCAAGCTGACTCGCCCGAGGAAGAGTCAGGGTCCGACCCCGTGGGGCCCTGGAGCACCCACCCCGGTGTCGATGCCCCGGTCCCGAACGGGAGGTCGAGGGAGACCGCGACCGAGGTCGACTCCGAGCCACAATGGACTCGAGTATCGGCTCGGTCTCCGGGGTCGACTTCGAAGTCGATGTCCCGGTGGTTGGGGCAGATGCGCCAGACAGACTGGCCATCAGTGCCCGCTGCTGCTCCATGAAGGCAGACAGTCTGCTCTCCAAGGCTGTCATCCTGAGACTCAGCTCGGGAGACGCAGCAGCCACCGACTCGGGCCCCGGCGGCGCCGGGCCCGATGTCGGCTCCCTGGGAGGAGAGTCCGAGGACTACGGGGCTTACGTGTCCAGCAGACTCCGGCTCCACGCAAGGTACTTTTGCAGGCTTCTCATGTTCCACGGGCCCGGGGTGACGGTCGGGGGTCTTAGACCTGGCCTTCGAGGAGCCAGGGACCTCCTCTGACGACACCCTCATGAGCCGTTTCTTCCTCTTGCGTTCCCGGTCGGGGGACCCCCTGTCCGAGGAGCTTCGACGGCGCTCGGGATCGGAATCCAGAGATGTCGAGGCCTCAGACGAGGTCCGGTCACGGCCGGAGGCTGAGTCCGAGAAAAGCCTTTTTTGCTGCTGTCGACTTCGGAGTGCCTTGGAAGACATCTTCCCACATGGCCCGCACAACTTAGGGTCGTGGTCAGGGCCGAGGCACCGAAGGCAGCAGTCGTGTGTGTCGGTGAGAGACATTTCTTACACCGATCACCCTTTTTAAAACCACTGGAAGCCATCAGGGGGAAAAAAAAAAAAAAAAAAAGTCCCCGCGAGGTCAAAGGACCGGCCTTCCAGGGAAAAATGGAAAAAAAGGGCAAACGCCAGCCACGAAGGGCAAAAACAGAAAAAGAAGAATCGGGCTCGATACCGGTGTACCGAACCCGGTGGGAGGGGAACCGGCGTTGAACCGGGAGAAAAAAAAAAAAAAAGAGAGATAATAGACGAAAAAAATCTAATTTTAATCGGGAAAACAGGACACACGTCCAGTGGGCTTCACGGAAAAAAAGAGACTGAGGTAAGATGGCACCTTTAGGCGGGAAGGGAACCGCGCATGCGTGCCTGCATTCCCAAAGGCTTTCATGGAAAGCTGGGGAAATGCTCCGCTGGGGCTTCATCGGCACCGATGACACCCATATGTGAGGACCGACTTCTTGCTTGGTCCTGGAGAATGGATAGACCCCGAGCCACCTCCCTGATAAAATCCTGAAAGGACATATCCTCTGAAGGAGACATCTTGCGCTTAAGGGAGGAGGGCTCCTCTGGGAGAAGCATTCCTGCATCGACAGAACTATCAGAATCCTCAGATTCTTTTGAGGACTCGAAGTACCGCCTGTCCGGATGCTCTTGAACAGCCCAATACCCGTACCGACCCAAGTCGGTACTGGGAGTAATCGGTACCGGAAGGCATCAGATGACTGGGTGCCGGCAATGCGGACACCGATGTCGATGGTACCGGTAACGGTATCAGTACCGGTACCGGAGTCAGTACCGGTACCGGTTGAAAAGTCTGACGTGGTTCTGAGGGCGTCGATGCCGCCGATGCCGCAAGCAGAGCCGCCAGACTGCGTTCAATAGCCAGGACTCTCTGGTCTATTGACGCTGCCAATTTATTTATTTATTTGGTAAACATTTATAAGCCGCCACTTCCAGCGATCAGCAGCGGACCATGGTGTAAATACAGGGAGTAACTTATTTAATCAAAGATACAGTATGATTTGAGGGAAGGGTACACCAGAATCAAAGAATTTCAAATATACATTACATTTTGATCATCCAGGTGTGAGTAACAAAAATGAGCTACAATCACATAGAATTACAAATATACATTACATTTTGATCATGCAGGTTTGGGCAACAAAGTGAGCTAATAAACATTTGTTTGATCAGATTTTAAATATACATTACAGGTTTTTCAAGTACATAGAATACATTTGTATATGCAATCCTACTAACATTGACATCGGGTCTATTTTGTCTCCTAAGCTTCAGGGGTTAGGCAACTTGGGTAGTGAGAGGGTGATGAAAAAACTGTCTAGGTGATATCGTAATGTTCTTGGAAAAGGTGGGTTTTAAGCTTCTTTCTGAAGTCCTGAATATTGTTGATCAGTCGTAACTCATACGGAAGCTTGTTCCAGAGTATGGGTGCAATGTACGAGTATGCCCGGTTGCTCGTTCCCTCTTTAACATCTCTTATACTACTGGGAACGCAGAGTATTCAGGTTAGTAGTCCTTCGGCATCTGTTAGGGGGCTGTGTGGTTATGAGGTTGTCGAGGAATGATGGGGCTATCCTGTGAATGATTTTGAAAGTAGTTACCAGTATTTTGTATACTGCGCGTGCTGAGATTGGGAGCCAGTGAAGCTCAATCAGTACTGGTGTAATGTGATCCCTTAGTTTTTTATTCAAGATGATCCTGGCTGATACATTTTGTGCCAATTGTAAGATGTTTATGGGTTTTTTTGGAAGGCCTTGCAAGATGGCATTACAGTAGTCAAAGTGAGGAATGATGAGCGCTTGAGCCACTGTTCTGAAGTCAGTTTGTTTGATTATGTTGAGTAGGGGTTGAAGGACTCTCAGTTTATGAAATATTGCTCTGTTGGTCAACCGGAGATTTGTCCATTTTTAGGTTAGCATCAATGAGAACTCAGATATTTGATCTCATTTTTGGATTGATAGGTGTTGTTAAGGGTGATTGAAGCAGGTGGTTTGAAGTCTTGTTTATTTGATACGAACATCACATCAGTTTTTTTGTGGTTTATCGACATGTTATCTTGGAGCCATTTTTGCATTTCGCCCAGGCATTCTACTATTTGATTGAGATTAGGATTATCTATATCAAGTTGAGCGTACAACATGATATCATCTGCGTATAAGTGGTATCTGATGTTATGTTTTTGGAAAATCGTACAGACTGGCTGGATGTAAACATTGAATAGTAGGGAGGAAATAGCTGAGCCCTGAGGTATTCCTTGGGTTTGCGGGAAAAGGCTTTGCCTGCTCATTATTGAAGCATACCTGTTGCAGTCTATTTGTGAGGTATGACTCGAACCATTTTAACAGTGTTCCTGCTATACCTATGGACACAAGTCTTTGCAAGAGTGTTTGATGATGGACTGTGTCGAATGCAGCTGATATATCAATGAATACAAGTAGGAACATCTTATTTTTGTTTTCCAGACCCTTGATGAGGTTGTCAATTAGCGCCATGAGTAGGATCTCAACTCCATGGTATGGTCTGAAGCCATATTGATGGTGGTCAAGGATTTTGTTTTCATCTAGGTGGTCTTGCAATTGTAGTTGGGTTACCTTCTCAATAATCTTAGCAAGGAAGGATATGCTTGATATAGGCCTGTGTGAGGTTGGATCTTCTATGTTGAGCACTTTATTCTTTAAAATAGGCCTTCTTAGGGATCTTTTAAGTTGGGCGGGCATAATACCCTGCTGAAGAGATTGGTTTACTATGTGCGTTATCAGCTGGGCAATTTCCTGTTTAGTAGATTTGATCCATTCTGCTGGGCAGGGATCTAGCAGTGAAGTTGTTGAATTTAGGTTAGTGATGGTGTTTATGATCATCCTTTCGTCGATTATCTGGAAGGTAGACCATCTTTCTTTCTGTTTACAGCTTGAGTTCATGCTGTCCAGCTGCTTGGGGCATGTAGTGATTACATTCTGTGATTGGATAGACAGGTTTTGAGGATTTAGTTTGTTAGCATAGTGATTCGCCAGATCTTGGGCCTTTATATTTCCATTACAGTTGACTTCCGGCAGGGGCTTCGTGAGAGATTTGACTAGCTCAAACAGCTCTCTGGGTCTGTTAATAGCCTTGTTGAGTACTTTGGTGTGGTGAGCTTTCTTGGCAAGGTTGATCTCATGTTTATATTTGGCTAGGAGCTCCAGGTATTCAGACTTGTGCAGATCAGACTTAGTTCATCTCCATTTTCTTTCCAGTTTTCGTAAGTCCTGTTTCATTTTGTGCAATGGTGAGGTGTACCAGGGCTCTGTTCTAGCTTTTGTCTTCCTGGTTGATGACTTCCATGTTGGCTCTGAGCTGGCCTCTATTGTAGAGTTCCATTGTTTGATTAGATCTTCGACATCATAGTTGTCAAGGGTTATGTGTTCGTTGAGCGATGTTATCAGGGTTTCCTTGTTGAATTGTTGGAACTTTCTTCGTTGTTGATTAGTTGGACCAGATAGCAGCTCGTTCGTTGAAGGGCCTGGGTAAAGAGTGATCTGGATTTGATAGTGATCGGACCAGGGAACTTGGGTTATGTGGGTCTTGGGTTGCGTCAAGTCAGGTTGTAATGGCATCTTAGGGAGAAATACCAAGTCAAGGGTGTTTCCTTTATAGTGGGTTTCTTCTTGTATTAATTGATTATATCCGAGCTGGTCCATGGCTTCGAGGAAAGAGGTTGCCTGGACATAGGGAGTTGAGTTCAGATTGAAGTCGCCTAGGATTATCTGGTATTTCTTGACTGGAGTGGTAGAAATGGCTTTGAGAATGTCTGCGAGGGTGTCATCGTGTGGTGTTGGAGGTCTATATAGCAGGCATATCGACATGTTATTCCCTATTCGGAGGATGTCGATTCCCTGTATAGTCGTATTTGAAGCTCTTGTAAGCCCTAGCGAGGTATTCGCAAGGATGAGTACTCCTCCTCCCTTTTTGTGTGTGCGTGGGCAGCTGAATATCTCATATCCTGGCTTGTTTAGTTGGTTTACTATAGCTGTGTCAGTGTTGGAGAGCCAAGTTTCAGTGATGCACAGTAGGTCAGGTCTGTCATCAGCAATGATGTTGTGTATGATGTGGGTCTTGTTCCTTATGGACCTTGCATTTATTAGAATACATGAGATTTGTGGTTGTGAAGGGGAGCTGGGTTGCCGTGCAGAGCTATGTTTTCTTTTATTCTTCATCCTGTTTAGTTTTTTTGTTTTGCTGTATGGAGTGTTGGATGTTTTTGAACTGATCAGGGGTGGGGCATTTTTAAGGGTTTTTTTGTGGGGGTTGTTGTACAGACCATGGTATATGGGTGCCATCATGGTGAGTGGGACATAATAACCCACTGGGTACCAAATGGAAGGTGTGACAGAGTAGGATTTGGTTGCAGAGAGCTTTATGTAATATCAGAACAAAAATTAGGAGGTAGTATAAAATAAGGATATACTTTGTGAGAGACATTGTATTCATGAGACTGGTCAGAGCTGTATCTTCTTAACTAAATGTACAGTCACTACAAATATTTCTTGCCTAGGAGAACTACTTGGCTACTTTTGGAAGAATCCACTACAATATACTGTTACAGATGCAATAAACTGTTACAATAAACTGTTACTGATGCAGAATGTAAGATTTGTAGGGATTCAAGTACATTAAACTGTTTACAGAGGAAAAAACAGAGTTGCTTGACTTCAAAAATAAAGTTATTTAGTCACTTACTGCAGTATCAGGTAGTTAGGGTTGTTCTTACTTACGTGCTTGTGTGCTCCGAAAAGCCTGCACAAGCTGAGAGTAGTTCTGATTCTTTCCGACTGTTGCAGAGGGGCGTGGATGTCTGTACTGGAGAAGATTGCCGGTACCCTAGAGCATGGCACCAGTAGCTCTGCCGAGATTGAGGCCTCGAGAACGTCTGGAGCCCCGATAGTGCTTTGGAAGCCGAAGCCTCCTGCTGGGGCAATTTTGCTAGTGCAGAATCCTCAATGGCAATGCCAGAGGCATCTCGATGCTTAGGAGATCTACCCTTTGAGGACCGGCTAGACTTGTGTTTAGTTACCTGAGATCCACGGGAGGAAGACAAAGCCCTGGAAGACGTCAATGCCACTGAAGCTGCATCAGAGGGAAACAGGGTACTGAGCTTGGAAGCGTGGTTCTGTCGACCTCTTGGACATCAGGCCACAGGCCATACATTCCGAAATGTAATAGTCAGGACCTAAGCATTTCAGACATCACTCATGGGTGTCAGTGACAGAGATGGTACCGCCACACTTGGTGCACTTTTTAAAACCCGAAGAGGGTTTTTCCATTGTGGAAAAAAAATCTTGGGCCTAAAACCCAAAATGGTGCGTGCACCTGGAAAAAATATGGGGGAAAAAAAAAAGTACTAAGAAATTTTTTTTTTAAGAAAGAAAATCCGGCAGTACCGGTAAAGCAACGAGGAAGGCAGATGCGACCACAAAAAAGGAAAATTTTCTGCGGTGACAGGAACACAACCTGCTGGCTCCGCAGAAAACAAAGAACTGGAGAGAGGTAGTTGGGAAAGGCAGGAAGGCAGCACACAGGCGCTGTGGGATGCTCCCAAAAGCTTTCTAATTGGATGCTGGGGAGCATTTCCGGGCAGGCTCCGTCGGTACCGATGATACCCATATGTGATGACTACATTCCTGCTTGTTCCTGGAGATATATTTCATGCTTTAAGAAAAGTGGAAGGAAGGCCAAAAAACTGACAGCATGGTTTAAAGGCAAGATCAGAGAAACTGTTGTAGCCAAAAAAGCATCTTTCAGGAAATGGAAAAAAGGAACCAAATGACAAAAACGAGAAACACATGCACTGGCAAATTAAATGCAAGGTATTGATAGGCAGGCAAAAAGAATGCGGAAATAAGCTTGCCATGGAAGCAAAAATGCATAATAAAACCTGTGAGAGAGTCAGTTGGACCATTAGATAAGAGGGGTAAAAAAGGCACTAAGAGGAAAAGATCATAGCAGAGAGATTGGATGAATTCTATTTCAGTCTTCCTTATTGTCCCTCCAGTCCAGTCCTGCACCTCAGGGTAGTGCACCTCTTCCAGCAGCTTGGAAACAGAGCATGTCACAATCTTGATGACCTCAGGATACTTAGGCAGCTGGAACCACCCACCAGCAACCAGTAAGCTCAGTCTCCAAGCAGCTGAGTGGGTGATCCCTGAGTCAGGATTCACTGAAGGGACAACTAGGAAGAATTTTATCTTTATTTCCTTTATCTTCCTTAATTTGCTCTGTTGGTTGTTAGCCTCCTCCCTTCCCTTCACACTGAAGTCTTTGACCAGTAATGACTATGAAGTGGGAATACCTTTTGAGGCTTGTTGAACGCCTGCAGAATTGGAATCTCCAGGGTCCCCTCCTCAGCTGTCCCTGCTGTGGGCATGTTAAGCGTCCCTGGAGATTTCTCCTCCAAGTTTGTGTTTATTGCTGCATAAAGCATTCTGCCTCAATCAACAGGCTGCGGGCAAAGGGCGCAACGCTGGGAAAAGAAAGGCTCCAGGAGCCACGCCAAGTGTGGACTTGGATCCAGTACAGACCCCACTAAGAGGCACCTCAGGGGTTCCTTTTCCTCAAGAGGGAGCTGGAGCCTGGTTTGGATCTTGAGGAACTTGAGGGAGGGATCCCTTAGGAAGACAAGTCGTGGGTTATTAGGGTCTTCCAGAAGGAGGAGCTAGTGATACTCCTAGTGCAGTCCCTCAAGATGCTTAACATGCCCACGGCAGGGACACCTGAGGGGACCCTGGAGATTCCAATTCTGCAGGTGTTCCACAAGCCTCAAAAAGGTATTCCCACTTCAAATAGTCATTAAATAGATGATTTTGGAAGAATGGGAGTTCCCGGAGACCAGGTTCAGAGGGTTGCGTATCATGGCCCGGTTGTATCCATTTGCAGAGGGGGGAGAAGGTCAACGCTGCAGTGTCGGCAGTAAATAAGATGATCATGATTCCTGTAGAAGGGAGTGCGGTGCTCAAGGACATCTAAGATAGGAAATTGAATACCCTACTGAAGCATCAAGCTTTTGCTTGCAGGGCGCTGGTGGCACACGCATGCTTGTGTTGAGCACAGAGCATCCCCTGATAATGCAGAGGAAGCCCAGGATCAAAGGGCAGCCTACCTGGCCGATGCCTTCTATGACCCGATCAGGTCTCTAACAGTATGACCTTGATGGTGGCCTGATGCATCATTAAAATGAAATCAGGGCAAAAATCGCCTAGAGCAATGGACGGTTCCGCTAACAAGACCCCAGCTGATCCTGTCGCGACCTCCCCTGCGGAGTCTTGTCCAGACGACTGCAGTGGCTCAGCTACCGCCCCAGACGGCGCCACTTGCACCTCCGGAACCTCTTTACTTTCCAACTGCTGCTCCACCGAAGACAGTGTTGCACAGCCGTGGCACATGCCTGAATCAGCCACCGTGCCCCTACGGGTGCCACAGACAAGGCACTGAGGACGTGCCGCCATGAGGTAGGTAAACACACTGAATAAGTGAGTTACCCCCTGAGGCTTTTTTTTTTTTTTATTAGGTTTTTCAAATCAATACATGATCCAACAAGAATAAAGGTCAATCTAAGCAACAAAAACGAAAACATGGAAAACCATGCATAAAAGAAAAATTACAAGAAACAAACTAGCGATAAAGTCCACATTAAGAGAGAGCAAGTCATATTACATAGGCAATGGAACATTATAAAGCAAACAAGACCCCAAGGGGCCACTAAAAGAAGGTGCATTTTATTTATCGGAGCTGTCTCCAGCAAATCCCTGTCTATCATGCAGAAATATTTCCAGATGTGACACGTCAATGAAACTGAAGATGTTACCAGCCATACCTATTACACATTTGCATGGAAATCTTAGGAAAAAAGTTGCCCCCAGAGCAATAACTCGGGGCTTCAAAGCTAAAAACTGTCGCCTGCGCAACTGGGTGGCTCGTGCCACATCTGGAAAAACTACAACTGTTTGTACACAAAATTTAGCATCTTTAACTTTGAAATAAGCCTTAAGAATAAGCTGTTTAAAAGACACGGTAGTAAAGGTGACTAAGAGTGGAACGCAAGGCAATCGTATCAGAAGAATCCTCTATGAATGCGGTAAGATTAGCAATTGTGGGAATAAGCTCATCTATCCCCCCTTCAGCAGCGCTCTCCTTCTGGGACATAGAAGGCACATAGTAAATTTGAGAAATTCCTATTGGATCAGATACAGCCAATATTTCTTTAAAATATTTTTCCAAAAGAATAGTAGGAGAAAGCAATGGGGATTGGGGAAAATTCAAAAAACGTAAATTACATCGACGAATAGAGTTTTCCATAGCTTCCACCTTAGCATGAAGGGCAAGGGAATCCTTAATAGCGGAAACATTTACAGATTGCAAGGTAGGAATTTGGGACTCTAATTTAGTAACGGCTGTATCTAAAACGGTCATCTTATTATCCAGTTGCTGCATAGCAATTGCAACCTCCTGGGTAAAAGTTGCCAGGGAATTCAATTTAACAGATACCTTCTGGTCAATAATTTTAACGGCCTTCAAAACATCCTTAAGGGTAACATCCGTCTCAAGAGATAGATCTGGTGTCTCCAATGAGGCAGTCTGATCTATTCCAGGGACTGGGATAGGTATTAAAGTAGGTGATCTAACTAAACCACAATCCTCAAAGGAAACCCGAGGGACTAGTGGAACTGCAGAGCCAGGACAGGGAGGCGGAGATCTCCCCCCGGGGCTTAATGAAGCTCCATCGGGAGAAGATTGCACCAAAGGCAGAGGAACCACGTGTTTATCAAGGGGACCGACCGGTTTAACATTCCCGGAATCGGTCCCCTTAGATTTGGCATTAACCCTAGCCTTCCGTTTGCCCATGCTGAAAAAGGACAAAACCACACAAAAAGAAAAAAACATACAACCTACGGCACAGCAAGCATTCACATGGGAAGGGAAATCCAACACACAGGCTCTATACCCCGGCTACCCGTAGGAAACGGCATCTCAGTAGCGTCTAAGGGGCGTCTAAGGGGCTAAACAAGCCCCTTTAGACACGCCCCTTCAGACTAAGCCCCACAGTTGCGTTCCGCTGTCGCGGAGAGACAGGAAATAAATTAACCCACAGGACCTCCAGCGGCAGGCTGTCCCGGGCGTGCCTGCCCGATTTCCTCGGCGTCGCTTCCCAGGCGGTACCACAGCTCCGTTGCAAGCCCGGAGCGGCTCAGCTCACCTCCACAACCTTTAAACTGCTCTCCCCCCCCTGAGGCTTTTAAGATTATTCCTATTAAAACTTTGTTTAGATTTATTTATTTATATTAGTATTTTTTTTTAAACACCCCTTAAAATCCAGAATGCCCAGAAAGCTCCCGACTGTGTAGCCCTGTTGACACTGAAGACACTAGTAGGGACCCCTCCCCCCCTTAGCAACTACAACACGAAGGGAAAAACAAAAAATGAAACTGAAACGACAACGAGGGAATAATAAACGAAAGAAAGAAAGAAATCCCCCAACTGCTTAAAACAGGCTACTTCTGCACAGCCCGAGGGATTCAGCGCGTTAGGCAGCCACGAGGTAACACAAAATGGCCGCCAGCAGTCCGGGAGGAGGAAAGAGCGCCAAAGTGCCCTGAAGCCTGACAAAGCCTCCCCCCTCGAGCACAGCCTGTAACCGGTTGGATGCTTACCGGCCAGGCCTGTCACAATCGTCCGATACGCGCCTGATCACCGGAGCAAGCAGCGGCACGCTGATAAGAGACTGCTCTGTTGTGCGCTGCTGCCAAGCCGGTGTCCCGAAACCACGGCTATGCAGTCATCGCGGCTTGGGAAAATGATCGCCGCCAGAGAAGGGCTCTCCCCCGTAGAGTCCGGGGGGAGAGATCCCCCAGCCACCGGCAGAATAACCAACAGGACTTATGCCCAGCACCTCTGCTTACTACAAAATTGTCTAACTTCTTTTCCCTTTCTTGGGTTTTATTTATTTATTTTTAACAGGGAAGAAGCAAGAACACGAAACGCCTAGTTTTACTGTAATTCACCCTTTTTTATTTTTTTTAAAGAACAGTACCCAAATTGAACAAATCAAAAGTTTCCCAACTACACTATACTATAAGCTCCTTATCTGTTCCTCTAATGAGCCCCTGACAAGGCTCACGTCCTCCTTGCTGCATGGAGACTGGTCACACTGGATCTAAGGAGAGAGAGCAGCAGGAAATGTACAATGATGTCATGATTCTGACGTACCAGTCTTCAAAGCTGCAGGAGGAGGTTGACAACCCAGAGGTAGAGGACTGAACTGGAGGAACGATAAGGAACCGCAATTGAACACAGAGACAACAACAAACCACCCCACCACCATAAACAGAGACTGGAGCACTTTCGAAGAAATCACGAATGAGGAAATATCATCCACCATCTCCAGCCTGAATACCACCACCTCTCCGCTAGACCCCTGCCCTACAGAGTGGATAAAGAAAACCAAAGAAGACCTGAGCACACCATTAGCCCGCATTGTTAATGAATCCCTCAGCCAAGGACGTATGCCAGACCTCCTCAAAACTTCAGTCATCCGTCCAACCCTAAAAAAACAACCTGGATCCCCTCGACCCCACCTCCTACAGACCTATAGCAAGCCTCCCGTTCACCGCCAAAATCATTGAGAAGGTAGTCCAGCAACAGCTCCAAGAACATTTAGATAACATACTGGACCCACAACAACATGGCTTCCGTCCACTCCACGGAGTCGAGACCCTCATGACATCAGTAATGAACACCCTCATCATAGGAACTCAAGCCAAAACACTCTGGTTATGCCATGATCTTCCTAGACATATCAGCAGCCTTCGACACCATCTCCCACGACATCCTCATACACCGACTACAAGAAATTGGCATCAAAGATACTGTACTTCAATGGTTCCACTCCTACCTAACCAATAGACAACAACTGATCCGCACAAACATATCAACCTCACTCCCCTTCCAGCAACACCAAAGAGTACCCCAGGGATCCACACTATCTGCCATGCTCTTCAACATCTACCTGCAACCACTCTGCACAATCATACACGCCCACAACATCAACTATCACATCTATGCAGATGACAATGCTCTATGCCCCAATCACAACCTCTAACCCAACAAATAAACACCTATCAGAATGCTTCACGGAAGTATCCAGCTGGCTGCAAAAGAACAACCTATCCATCAACAAAGAAAACAGAAGCCCTCATAGTAACAAAGGACCTAGACTTCACTCCGTCTCACCTCAACATTGGAACCACACAAATACAACCGCACATAAAGTATCTAGGCATCATCATAGACCAAGCACTCACACTCAAGCAACAAATCAAGAAAACCACCGGAACAATATTCCACAAAGCCAAAACAGTACAACGCCTCAGACCTCTCCTGGAACCACAGGACTTCAGAACAGTGATGCAAGTCATGACACTCCCCCACCTGGACTACTGCAATATAATCTACCACGGACTACCAGCCACCCCCACCAACCCACTCCAAACTGCTTTAAATACCACAGCAAGGATTATCCAGAAAGCAAAAAACACAAGACCACATCACCCCAGTCCTGAGGGAGCTACACATACTCCCCCTCAAAACAAGAATCAAATACAAAGCCGCCCTACTTACTCATAAAGCTCTCTACCAAACTCAGACTTCCCAGCTCCGCACACTACTGCACCGCAAAGCCCACAACAGAACAACCAGACAAACCACCAACAACTCCCTCACCATCCCCCATAAATGAACCAAAAGCAATCAACGGACCTGCAACAGATCCTTCGAACTATATGCACCAACCCTCTGGAACTCTACCAAGTCACATCAGAAGCAATGGAGATCCCTCATCATTCAGGAAACAACTAACCGTCCTATTCCAGGAATACCTTGGACCAGAAACAAGCAACGCCACTGACGACCCCCCAACCCCCCCCTACCTCACCCCCCTGAACATATGCTCTAAGAGACTGTAACAATGTTTGTCTATGTCCCAATTATTTGTTAAAATCATTAATGTTGGCCACCTGGTGATGGCCCCCAACCCCAGAAGTTGATTATCGTCCACCCCCCCCCCCCCCCTCAATGTTGCACTGCTCTGACCCAGGGAAAAGCAGGATATAAATACAGTTAAATAATGCATCGAAGGTGTTAGTTGAGGACCAGGTTGCGGCTTGACAGATGTCTGTCAGGGGCATGGAGCACATTTGTGCCACCGACACTGCCCTTGCACAGACAGTGTGTGCCATGACTTGGCAGTCCAGCGTTAGCCCAGCCTGAGCCTGGGCGAATGTGATACAATCCGCCACCCAGAGGAAAAAGGGTCTGCTTGGTGACTGCGAGCCCCAAACGGGCAGGGTCACAGGAGAGAAAGAGCAGCTAGGACCCGAGGTGAGCCTATGTATGCTGCAGGTAGAAGGAAAGATCCCTCCTACAGTCAAGGGTGTGGAGGACAGCTGATGCCTGTTTGGTGATTGAGGTGAAAGTCTGAGACCACCGTCGAAAGAAACTTGGGGTGTGTTTGAAGAACCACCTGGTTCCTGTAGAATCTGGTGTAGGGAGAGTTGGCCATCAGGGCCTGGAGCTCACTGACCCTCCCAGGCAGAGGTGAGGGCTACCAGAAAGTCCACCTTCCAAGAAAGGTGCCGAAATGAGCAAGACGTCATCGGTTCAAAAGGTGGCTGTGTCAGTTGTGTGAGGACAACATTGAGATCCCACTCTGCCGGAAGCACTCAGATAGGTCTGGAAAGGATCAACCCGTGCATGAAGCAGGAAACCAGTGGCTGGCCTGAGAGGGATCTGCCCTCGACTGAGTGGTGGTTGGCTGAGATCATGCTCAGGTGGACCTTGACTAAGTTGGACTTCAGGCCCACCTGCGAGAGGTGAAGCAGGTGCTGCAGTACCAGGTGGGTGGGGCAAGAAAATGGTTCGACATATCTGGAGCACTACATTGAGAACAGACACCATTTAAAGGCATAGGCCCTCCTAGTTAAGGGCATGCATAAGGCCAGCAATATATGTCCTCAATCTCCACCAGGAGACGAAGAGGGGCTAGCATGACCCGCTCAGCCACCAAGCCGAGAGAGATAGAGGCCTCAGGTTTGGATGAAGCAATCCTCTTGTGTCAGCAAGCCCAACGTGCTGCCAAGGGGAAATGGAGGCTCTGACAAGAGGTGAAGCATCAGCAGAAACCAGGGTTGCAGAGGCAAATGTGGGGCCATGAAGATCACCAAGGCCCCATCCCGCTGAATCTTGAGAAGGGCCTGTGCTATGAGCGGGGTGGGAGAAAACGCATACAGGAGGCAGTGCGTGCACGGCAGCAGGAAGGCAGAGGCTTCCCTACCTGGATGTGTAACTCAGCTGCAGAACTGTGGGAGCTGCAAACTTGTGGGGCTGGCGAACATGTCCAGGACTGGAGTCCCCCAGTGCCGTAACAGCCACCGCGCTGTCTGCAGGCAGCGATGCCACTTGTGTGGCTGGAGGATTCGACTCAATCTGTCCGCCGGAACATTGCCCTGACCTGGGAGATAAGTAGCTCGCAGGGCTATGCCTTGGATCACAAAGGACCATAAGGCTACCGCCTCCAGGCAGAGGCTGTAGGAGCCGGTGCCCCCTGCTTGTTCATATAGAACATTGACACCCGGTTGTCTGTCTGGACAAGCACCGTCCGATGGTGAATGTGGTGCCTGAACACCTGAAAGGCAAGAAGGACCACTGAGTTCAAGGAAGTTTATCAGTAGCCAAGACTCCTTGAGAGACCATGTCCCTTGTGTGCAGAGCTCGCCGCAGTGTGCTCCCCAGCCCGCTAGAATGACACCCGTGGTCAAGACCATGTTGTGCTGTGGAGCCTGGAACAGCATGCCTCGGAGCAGGTTCCGGGTGTCCTGCCACCAATTGAGGAACTGACAGCTGGGGAGTGACCAAGATGGCATCCTGGAGATGACCAGACGCCTGAGCCCACTGAGTGCGAAGGCACCACTATGCCGCTCGCATGTGCAGACGAGCATCGGGAACGATGTGGACTGTCGAGGCCATATAGCTGAGAAGACGGAGCATCGAACAAGCTGAAACTGCGTCGCAGCACTGAACCACAGAGGCCAGAGCAATGAGATGGTCTGCCCTGTCCTGGGGAAGGAAGGCCATTGTTTGCTGAGTGTCAAGGCATGTGCCGATGAACTCCAAGGATTTGACAGAGTGAGGTGAGACTGAGTAATTCACCACAAAGCAGAGGTGCTTGAGGAGATGAACTGTGCGTGCCAATGCCCAATGTGCTTCGTCAGCCGTCTCCCCTGTAACAAGCCAGTTTTCTAGATAAGGGTAGAAAAAGGTGCCCTGTAACCGAAGGTGGGCTGTGGCCACCGCGAGGCACTGTCCTGACAGTAAACACTTGGAGCAGATATGAGGCCAAAGAGAAACACCCTGTATTGGTAGTGGTTCCCTTGTATGCTGAAGGGTAAGTATTTTCTGTGCTTCAGGTGGACCAGGATGTGAGCGTACACATCCCGAAGGTCCAAGGAGCATAGCCAGGTCGTCCTGCCAGAGAAAAGGCATCAAGGTGCCAAGGGAGAGCATTTTGAACCTCTCCCGCACCAGGTAGTTGCTGGAGGATTCTTAAGAGGATGGGCCGGAAGATGCTCGCCTGCTTTGGCACAAGCAAGTAGCGGGAATAGAAGCAGCGACCCCTGAGGTGCAATGGGACTACTTCCACGGCCCGTTCAAGGAGGCTGGCAAGCTGTTGTGCCAAGAAGACCTGGTGTATGGGGAGCAGAGGGGGCTCCACAGGGCAGAAGGGAGGAGGAAGCCGGTCCAGAAGGAAGCAGCAGCCCTCTTGGATGACCTGGAGAACCCAGGTGTCAGGGAGCAATGTGGACTAGCCACCCTCCCACCGGTAGCCAAGTCAGAGGGCAAGCGGCTATGCAGCTGGCATTAAAAACCCAGGGCAGACTGGGCCGGCACCGTGGTCTGCCTTTTGGGGCCCTTTGGCTTACACGGGTCTTGGTGGCCACTCTTGCTCTGCCTGCCTTGAGGCGGAGCCGGCGCCAGAGGGCAAGGTGAGTAGCCTTGATAAGGGAGACCCTTCCTCTGAAAGGAAGGCTTTTTGCCCTGCTACTACTTCCACGGGAGGGAAGAGGTCGTCCAGGAGAGACGGGTGCGGGTTACATACTCCGTCTCAATCTCCGCTGCTCTGTCCTCTATTGGTTTGCCGAACTGCTTGCCCAGGCACAATTCATACAGCAGCTTTTCCTGGACCCATTGTTCGAGGTCCAAGGACTGGAGCTAGGCCCCAATACCTACAGCTGCTACCCGAGCAGAGGATTTGAAGCTGTCGTATGCAGCACGGGACAAGTACTTCGAACAGTCCCCCACTGATTTCAGGAGGGACTGAAAGAGGTGGAGGTAATCGCTGTCGAGACTCGCCTGAAAGTCCCGAGTTCCTTCATGAGGTCACGAAAAAAAGATATACCTTTGCTCAAAGTAGTGCCAGGGCCACAAAGTGATCATGGGGGGGACCCCAGAGGTGGAGGGTCAGGAAGCTGCTGGTGAAACCAGGGCCATCTTGTGGAAAATATCATCCAATTTCTGCTTACGGCTCTGGATGGCCGTGGAGAACATCTTTTTACAGAGTGATTATGGTTCGCTCCCAGACTTGACAGTCATGGGTGTCTGAGGGACATCTTTTTGGAGCATCTGTCACTTTTTGAAACCGGAGGCCATGGGGGCAAAAAGGATGCCCCGCAAGGTTAAAAATCTTCGGTGCAGCCAGCGGTTGAAAAGGGCAATGAACACACACTGGATACGAACTCGCAAAGAAAAGTAGAAAAAAAAAAAAGGGAAAATAAAGTCCCGAGGTCCGCTGCCAAAGCAGGGACAACTGGGACGACAGGAAGAGAACCGGGAAACCGGAACAGAAGAAATATTAAGGAAAAAAACTTTGGAGGTACAGGGACATGTGTCTGAAGAGCTTCACGGAAAAAGGGAGACTGATCAAGATGGCACCCTTGGGTGGGAAGGGACCATGCATGTGTAGTGGCATTCCTAAAGGTTTTCTTTGAAAGCTGGGGAAATGCTCCGCGCAGGCTCAGTCAGTGCCAACGTCACCCATATGTGAGGACTGACTTCCTGTTTGTTCCTGGAGAAAGCAGTTACTTACCTGTAACAGGTGATCTCTGGGAACAGCAGGAATAAGTCTTTACATATGGGTACGTCGGTACCGACGGAGTCTGCGTGGGAACGCTTCCCAGCGTCCAATCAAGAGCTTTTGGAAGCATCCCAGCACGCCTGCGTGCTGCCTTCCCGCCTTTCCCAACTGCCTCTCCTCAGTTAAGTTTTAAGCTGAGACAAAGAGAGAGAGAGGAAAGGAAAGAGAAATACAACTCCTGGGGAGGTGGGTGGGTTGTGAAGACTTATTCCTGCTGTTCCCAGAGATCACCTGTTACAGGTAAGTAACTGTGCTATCTCCAGGAACAAACAGGAAGTCAGTCCTCACATATGGGTGACGTTGGCACTGAATAGAAGATCCTGCACAGTGCAGCGTGGAATGCTTAAGGGATGGTTGCTGGTACTGGGTATCAGGAGCAGCAACCGTCCTTACCACATTATCCATGCCAGGTATAGACTCCAAACTCGGTATAGAATGGAGCGATCCTGTTGAAAAAAGCATGGTAGGAGTTGGCCACAATGCTACTGTGGATACCGGTACCAATGTCAAAGTCGAGCCCGACAAAGACAGACATCGGAGTAGTCATTGATGACAGTTCAATCGGTACCGAGGTGACCGAAACCATCCGGCCACTATCCTCGGTACCGAAACACCGGTATCGATCAATGTTGGTACCAAAAGCCAATGGTACCGAGTCTTCTAGACTATAGATCGATTCCAAACTCGGCATCGAGGGCAGAGTGGACGGCACAGACTATAAAGATAATGAGGACATCGGTACCGATTTCGGTACCGTGTCTGACACTGGTGAAGGAAGGTCAACCAGTGGCAACTCAATCGGCCTCAGACCGAGAGTTGTGGATCCGAATTATCGGAACCGAGCCTTCGGTACCGCCCGGAGCCGGTACCAAGGCGAGTCGGTACCCAGTCCTCCAGACTGGAGATCGATTCCAGACTCCGCATCGAAGGAAGCGAGGCTATCTATGCAGGTCTGGAGGGTACCGACAGCGGTGCTAGTATCGGTGCTGGTACCGATAATGGAAAGTCAGTCTGGAAGGCACCGAGGACTCCAGATGATGATCCCTGGTGAGGAGTGTTCCATCCAACACCAGTGCCGATGCCAGGGTACCGGTACCACTCGAAGCGGATGCCACCACCGGACACGGCTGAGGTATGTTCTGTGAGGGGTGAACCCCAGGAACAACCTGCAACCTCTTATCTGCTTTGGAGACCGAAGACTCCCGCCGGGGTTTTGGAGCCAGTGGATCCTCGAGGGCAAGGCCGGAGCAAGGAGTCCTACCACTCGAGGATTGGCTAGTCTTAAACTATTTGTGGGTTAACTGATCCTGTGTGGAGGAAGAAGGGGACGGTGCCCCGAAGTTGGAGGGCAACCATGTATCGAGGGAACCTCGATATTGAAGACCTCTTCTCACCAAACTGTTGTCAGGACCCAAGCAGGTTAGACACCGACTGAGGGTCTAAAAATGTTGTACCGCCACAGTGTGAACATTTCTTGGAGAAAGTGCCTGGCGGTTCCATGAAGGAAAAAGAAGAGGCCTAAAAAGGCCTAAGAGACCGTGGGACACTATGAAGAAAAAATATCCCGTGGAAAAGGAAAAACTTTTCAAGAAAAGGAACACCCCGGCGGTACCGGTGGCGTCGGGAAGACAGCCACGACCACAAGAAAAATAAAAAATAAAAACAAGAATTTTCTGCGGTGACAGGAGGACTTCCTGCCGGCTCCGAGGAAAAACGAAAAATGAGGAGAGGCAGTTGGGAAAGGCAGGAAGGCAGCACGCAGGTGTGCTGGGATGCTTCCAAAAGCTCTTGATTGGACGCTGAGAAGCGTTCCCGCGCAGACTCCGTCGGTACCGACGTACCCATATGTGAAGACTCATTCCTGCTTGTTCCTGGAGATAGAATATTACCCAGCTTATCTTGAATCCACTGTTCAAGACCAGAGGCTTGGAACCAAGCAATTCTACGTGCACCAATGCAAATAGCTGAAGTCCTACTGATGCATTCAAAACAGCCAAAGGTTGCCCCGTCAAATTTTGAAACATTTTGGGCATGCTTCTCCAGAGCGAGATAAATCAGCTCTCTTATCAAGGAAGAGAGGAGCCATCAGCTCCAAATCCCTAGTCACCTCTCTCAAAACATATCCATGTAGAGTATGAAGGAGCTAATTCTGGCTGATAACAGAGACCTGAAAGCATAGACAACCAAAAGCATCGAGGGTTCAAGATTCCCTGCCCGGAGGGTTCGAGGAATATGTTTTGGCACTTTTAACTTGATGCATCGCTGATTCCACCACCATGGAATGGTGTGGTAATTGTGTCTTCTGGAAGCTGGGGTAGTCTAGTACCCGGTACATAGTATCGAGCCTTCGAGTATGTGGAGAGATGGTCAAGGATGTCTCCCATATTTGAAGCATAAGGTCATGACATAGTCGAATAGGAAGAGTGGCAGCTTCCTTGGTGCTGCAGGGTATTGAAGGATTTCAAGCTCCTCAACCCTAGGCTCCTTCTCTGAAGTTACAGTGATAGAGAGGCCCCGAGCAACATCGTGGCTAAAATCTTGAAGACATGCCCTCCGGAGAGGACATGCGATGTTGCGGGGTTGGACATGGATGATGAATCAGCCGGTACAAGGGAAATGAGAATTCTACCGGAGGATCCAACGAATCAGAGTCCGAAGACTCAAAATATTGAAGGGCTGGATGCTTGTACTCTGTCCGTACTTGATACCATTTGAAACCAGCATGAGAAAGTTTTGGTACCGGAACTTCAGTGCCAGAGATGGACTCGAGGGCCGGTATAGGTGGTAGCATGGTAAGCAGCAAAAATGTCGATGCCAGTACCTTCGGCACCAATGGCGGTACTGATGGCTGGGGAATCGACTGTAGAGGTTTTACTGGTATGGAAGCCACTTGCAAAGCTGCTAAGCTCTGCTCAATAGCCAGGATACATTGATCCATGGAGCATGCCGATGCCTGGGTATCGGGGTACCTGAATTGCAGGCCATGATCCCTGAGCATGGCACCAAGAGCTCTCCAGAGGTTGAGGCCTCAGGAGCATCCCGAGACCTCACTAATGCTTTGGAGGCAAGGACCTCCCACCAGGATTGTTTGGCCAGTATATCTCCCTCCAGGGCAATGCCTAAGGCATCTTGATGCTTAGGAGATCTACCCTTGGAGGGCCGGCTAGTCTTCAAAGACCTGAGTTTCGATACCCGAGATCCTTGGGAGGAAGATGGAAGCTCTCGATGACGATGCTACGGACATTGCATTGGTGTCAAAGAGGGTGCTGAGTTTCGCAACTCTGTTCTGCAGGCCTCTCTTTATCATCATCCTACAGAGGAGACAGTTGGTTGATGATCCGGTCCAAAACATTTTAGACACCAGTCATGGGTTTCTGGCTGAAATTGTACTGCCACACTTGGAACATTTTAAAACCACCAGCTGGTTTGTCTGTTTTGGAAAAACCAAGGCCTAAGCCTAAAATAGCATCAATGGGACCTGAGGGAAAGGACCCCTCAAAAAAAAAAAAAAGTTTTTTTTATTTTTTACAGAAAGAAGGAAAGGTAGCACTGACAGGGTCAATACCAATGTCGACGGGAAAGCAGACGCAACCACAAAAATAAGAAAAATCTAAATGTTTGCGGTGACAGGAATTGCTTCTTGTCGGCTCCACAGAAAACAAAGAACTGAGGGAGAGCTGGAAAGGTGGGAAGGCAGCTACACAGGCGCAGTGGGATGCTCCCAAAAGCTTTCCTATTGGATGCTGGAGTGTGTTCCCACGCGGGCTCCGTCAGTACCGATGTCACTCATATGTGAAGACTACATTCCTGCTTGTTCCTGGAGATATGCCCAGCCACACTCCTGGTGACCAGCGAGCTTGGGCCACCCAGCCCTTGCAATATGCTCCTCAACTGTGAAGACTGGTGTTCGTTGTGAAAGTGAACCAGTGTGGTGACTCCAGAAGCATTCTGATCTCTAGCTGCTTCACAGTAGCTGTCCTCAGAGTACATTGCGGGCTGCTCCGACTGAGTAAGGATCAGCCCAACAGAAGGTGTTGCAAAGACCAGCACCCGGAGCAATGGGTGTATGCGGGCCCGCGCCCACTGCCCCACTATTGTAACCGCCATTGTCCTCCACAGCTGAAGATAATGTCCTGTAGAAGGAGACTGCCTCCTGGTCCTCTGTTCCGGGGGAAACCCCTGCCATTGCGTACCGCAGGATACCCGAAGGTACTTCAGGTACTGCGAAGGGGAGCCGACTCTGCCACATTGATGACCCAGCCGAGACACTGCAGCCCTCTACAACTGGTGTTATAGCTTGCTTGCTTCTCTCCCAGGACTTTGCCAGAAAGCATCCATCCTTGAGGAAAGGATGAACCAGTGACCTTGGAGAAGGCAAGTGGGCCAAAGGCCAGCCGAAAATGAATGCTTGGGACAAACTGTTCCTCGAGTTCGCCAAATGCAGGAACTGATGCTGTTCCAGATGGATCGGAATGTGTAAGAAACCTCCATGAGAAGGTAGGTAGGAAACTGCCATTCCTGAACAGGTGTCCGGAGGGGCCCCTGTGGTACTGAGGCACCTGTAAACATTTGTTTACACGTTTGAGGAACAAAAGAAGCTGAAAGCTACTTTTTACCTTCAGAACCTAAGAGGCAGTGGCGGGGTGGTAGCCATGCCCCGCTCCAAGGAAGCACCGTCAGGCTTGTTCCTGAGAGGGACCCATCTCTCTGGTATGCAGCAACCTGCGCCATGCAAATTAGTGAAGCCATTGACTGACCCCGTGTTGGCACTGGAGAGCATACCTGTTTCTGCTTGTCCTCTAGCAGGCGCTCCCCCCTGGACTCCAAGTTTGTCAAGAACTTCCTCCATGCTACTCCCAACAGAAGCTTGCCCATAGCTTACTCTCCACGTCTTAGAGGAGACCTCTGCCGACCAATTATGCAACCGGAAGTAGCGGAGGCCACTACCCCCGAGGCCATAGTCCATGAAAGCCCTTGGAAGAGATTTCAGAAGGCCTCTGCTTGGTAAGCAGCACCAGATGCTCACCTATCCACTGCTGCCACCTCCGGCCCGAGGCTGCTCTGCCAGCTCTAGAAATTCTCTGCCCAACTAGGGCAGGCTCTGGCCATAACAGCTCCACCAACGGAGGCTTGTAAAGAAAGGGCAATGCTAAACAATGCCTGCTTCCACAAAGGAGCTAACTGTTCGTCCTCAACATCCCTAAGGGCCAAACTCCCCCCCCCCCCATGGGAAAAGTAGGCTTTTTGGTTAGCACCATCTGCGCAGCATCCACTTTGGGGGAACAAGGGAGCTCACTCTCCAGTTTCAGCAGAGGGTAAATATGCACCATGGCTCTTGTGCCCCTCAGACCGGCCCCTGGTAAGTCCCACATATTCTGATCATCTCTAACTCACTCGACTGCAGTGGAAATCTGACTTTCTAGCAGCCTGCCACAGCGGATCCTGCCTTGTGTCCCTTCTAGGCTCCTCCGGTAGGCATACCAAGAGCTTTAAGTGCTTGACTATTATGGCTGCCATTCTTTGCAGCAAATGGCTCATAAGATAAGAGATCATCCAAGACCTGTTCTCATTTTGCCTTCCACTTCATCCTGCTCTCCTGCATCCCCCTAATCTTTGGAATGTAGGGAGCCCCCTACTCAAATCGTACCCGAGATGCAGAGGGCCCAGAAGAGGTGCCGTCCACTGCCCCATGCTCCCAACACCAGTGCCATGGGCATTGCTCCTTTCTGGAGTTGGGTTGCTGTCATTACCATTGTAGGACCAGCCTGTGCCCTCTGTGGCTTGCACTGCACCCTAAAAGGCCCCAGAGGGCCCCCACACGACTGGAATCAGCTCTGCAGTCCTGCATGTTTTCCTCTGCTGCACAGGCATCTGTCCCACCCCTCGACCTATTCTTGAGGGGAGGAGAGGCTCAGTGGTTGGGACAGGTTTCCTCAGGCTGGAGGGCCAGGGGTTCAATTCCCACATAGGGACAAGTAACCTCAGGCCAGAGAGACTGGGGTCTCTAGTCCCATGGCTACTCCTTGTGGCCTTGGGCAAGCCACTTTATTTATTTATTTACATTCTCTCATATACCGCGCTATTCTGCATCAGTGCGGTTTACATTGAACAAACTGAAATTACACTGAACAGGGCATTATAACTTGGAGATAACTATTTTACAGGGAACATGGGCTATGGAGGGTTAAGTGGCTTGCCCAAGACCACAAGGAGCACCTGTGGGACTAGGAACCCCAGTCCTTCCGGCCCAAGGTTGCTGTCCTCTAGTGGGATTTGAACCCCCGACTTAACCCTCTTAACCCCATTTAACCCTCCATTGCCTCAGGTACACTTAGATTTTATTCCCTCGTCCCTGAAGGGCTCAAAGTGCCTGTTAGCATATATCTGTAAACCGCTTTGACCTGGTGAAAAAGCGGTATATAAGCACAGCTAAATAGAAACAGTGACCTAGAGCACCCCACAGGTGGCACCTTTGGTCCTTGCCTGTATGGCAGTGTTTGGGGAAGGGTAATCAGAGCCCGTGCTATCTCCTCCTTTGCCCTGCCTGGCCCTGGAAGTCCTGTTCCAAAGATGTGGCCTCCAGCGAGCAGTCCTGGCAAATGCCAGTGTCAGAGACTGCCCCATGCTGGGTCCCGCATACCAAGGACCACAGTCTGGCCAGCATTCCGGGAGGGACCGTGACCACCCCCAAACAGGAATCTCAGCAGACCGCTAAGGAGCCTAAACTGACTGAACTGGCAGGAAATAAAGAAAGAAAATAAACCAAAATTAAAGTAAGGGAGAAACAAATGCCCTTAAAAACAACTGAAGTGTCATTATTTCTATTTTACCCTAACAAAATACCAACAATTAAAATAAATATAATAGTAAGAAAGAATATGCAAACAGCTGCAGAGGAAGACTGCCACCCGGGGAGGAGAGCAGCCCCGAAAAACAAAGGCACATTAAAAAACTACTAGACCTGCTGGTCCAAGATTGGGAGCAACAGACAGCAAGGTCTCTACTTTTCTTTCCTACACATCTGCTAACTGCGGAGATCCAAAATAAAACTTCTGCAACTCTTGCAACTCCCCCACGTTCACTGCCTGCTGCCTTCTCTTAAATTAACAGAGTACCTCAAAAAAACAAAAACAAGACCTGCGATCAGCACAGTTACTTACCTGTAACAGGTGGATCTCTGGGAATAGCAGGAATAAGTCTTCACATATGGGTACATCGGTACCGACGGAGTACACGCGGAAACGCTTCCCAGCGTCCAATCAAAGCTTTTGGAAGCATCCCAACACGCCTGCGTGCTGCCTTCCCAACTGCCTCTCCTCAGTTAAGTTTTAAAGCTGAGACAAAGAAAGCAAGAAAGGGAAAGATAGATAGAGAAATGCAACTCCTAGGGGAGGTGGGTGGGTTGTGAAGACTTATTCCTGCTGTTCCCAGAGATCACCTGTTACAGGTAAGTAACTGTGCTATCTCCAGGAACAAGCAGGAATGAGTCTTCACATATGGGGACTCCCAAGCTCAGAGGCCCGGAGGGAGTCCTAGCATGTTGCAAGTCTAGAACGAGCCATGCTATTCCTCAGGACCTAAGGCATCCTGGGGATGGAGGGTTGGAGTTGAATACAGAAAAGAGCTGTGGAACAGCTGGCTAGAACAGGGCTTCAAGAGGGGAAGACCCTGTATCAAGGGCATTTAGTAATAAAATATTGTAATCTGGGCCTCCCTTGTTGGCATTGCACAAGTGCACTGAGCTACATATGGATCTTATAGAAGAGCCAGTGAATGTGCTCAAGGGGTACCTCACTGAGAAGTAGAGGTAATAAAATAGAACAAAAAACAAGTGGAGGTCAGAACTCTTTAGGGTGAGAAAAATAGCCCCAGGGGAAAACTGGGGTAGTATGAGAGGTAGAGCTTCAGCGGAGACGCAGAAGGTACTATTAAGGAAAGTTTAAGCTGCTTTGGTCCAAAACAGTACAAGTTTAGGGCCAAGAGAAAAATTTAGTCTGACCCAACTGGACTGTGGTTGGAATCAGTTCATGTAGGGAAGAAAGGGTATGGAAACCCTTGTATCTGATAAAAAGGTAAGGACAGACTCAGGAGCGCTAAGCTTTAGAGCAATGGAAGCTCTGCAATGTCTTTCCTAAACAGGGTCAATTAGGAAAGAAAGGTACATGGAGAGCTTCAGGAGTACCTAACCTGAAAAGGTTAATTACCAAAGGAGTGGTTCTAGGTGTAGTCCCCTAGGTATGCTGGTACAGCATTGATAGGGTCAGTGCCCATCTGTCAGGATCATAAAGGAATGTCAGGATATCTGATCCTGACAGACAGATTAGACGGATACAGATCTATCTAAAAATATATCTCATTATATGTATTAATATATATATGTAGATTTAAATATATATATACATATAGGGTATATATGCATATATCTATAAAGAGATAGATATAAATCAGATGAATACCTAGATGAATAGGCAGGCATATATTTATTTATTTATTTAAAATTTCTTATATACCACGCTATTTGTCATCAGTGCGGTTTACATTGAAACAATATAACACTGGTCAGATATATCAGACCTATTTTACAAACAGGAATATTAACATTTATTTTATTTTTATTTAGACAGTTTTTGTATACCGCCTTATCCTTCAATCAAAGCGGTCACAACACAATTGGGGGATACATTTAACACATGGGGATATGAGACACATACACTAATAGTTAGAGGGAACATGGGCAATGGAGGGTTAAGTGGCTTGCCCAAGACCACAAGGAGCAACTGTGGGACTAGAAACCCCAGTCCTTCCAGCCCAAGGTTGCTGTCCTCTAGTGGGATTTGAACCCCCGACCTTCCAGTCTGAAGTACCTTGCCCCAACCACTAGGCTACTCCTCCACTCTGGAAGTAAACAGGGAAATCATATACATTTCTAGCAAAATACATGTAGGTAATATATATAATCTGTGCAGTTAGTTAGGGTAGGTATGAGGTTGAGAGGGTGGAGGAGAAGGGGTGTTTAGGTGTATAAAGTGTGTGATGAAAAGGTGGTGTTTAAGGGCTTTTTTGAACTGTTTAATGTCCTTAATTGCTCTGTTGGGAAGGAGTTTGTTCCAACACCTAGGAGCATAGTTCGAAAATGACCTATTGATGGATGACTGGTTAACTTTTATGGAAACCTTTGGTATAAGTAGGGTGTCAACAGCTGGAGATCTCCTGGATCTGTTTGTTGTGTGCGTGATGAGATCAGAGATGGATTCTGGAGAAATATTATTGAAGGCCCTAAAGGTAGTAAGGATGGCCTTATATCGGATTCTGCAGCTTATTGGGAGCCAATGAAGCTTCTCTAGAATGGGGAAGATGTGCTCACACTGATGATCCGCAGAGAACACGGGCTGCTGCATTCATGGCTATTTGTAGAGGGTTGATTGTTATCTTTGGCAGGCCATGGAGTATTATGTTAGCATAATCAAAGTGCGGCGTGACCAGAGCTTGGAAGATGGTGTGGAAGTCAGACGCCATCATAGGTCTCAGGTGACGAAGGGTTTTAATCTTGAAGTAAACCGCCTTTACGGTGCGTTTTATATGTTCCTTGAAGTCTAACCTTTGATCAAGTATTACTCCCAGATATCGTATATTGAATTTAACTGGGAGTTCGGCATCTCTAACTTTTAGAGATGGAGGGGAGAAACATTTATTCCTTGTGATTATTAGAACTTCAGTCTTTTTGAAGTTAATATGGAGGTTATGAGAGAGTAGCCAATCAGTTATTGCATTAAAACAGTTGATTAACACTGAATAGTTTGGGCATGATACAGATATCGGTGAGAATAGCAGCACATCATCCGCATACATAAGGCAGAATATACCAAAAGAGCGTGTGATGTCACAGATTGGCTGCATATAGATATTGAATAGCAGCGCAGACAAGGAGGAGCCTTGTGGTACACCTTGTTTCTGCTGAAAGGGATTAGAAGTGGCATTACCAATACAGACTTGTTGCCATCTGCCTTCCAGGTATGATTTGCACCAGTCCCAAGCACGGTTGTGGATTCCCTTCTCATGAAGTCGCTTCAGTAGTTGCGTGTGATCAACGGAATCGAACGCAGCTGCTATATCAAGAAATATTAGAGCAAAGCCATTTTTCAGATTGTCAATGCCGTTGATTAGTGTGTTGGTTAATGTCGTTAGGAGAGTTTCCACACCATGACCTTCCCTGAATCCATGTTGACATGGATCTAAAGGAGAAAATGAGTCTATATGCTGTGTAATTTGTTTGAGAGTTAATTTCTCAAGAATTTTAGACATGTCTCCAGGTATATGGATGAGAGATGTCCAGAGAACCCCATCCCCCCTTATAGGGAGAGAGAAAGATTTATTTATTTAACAAACATTTATATACCGCATCTTCCTGAGATCAGTTGTGGTTCACAACAAACAATTAACAAAGCAGCGTTTGTTTTACATGTAACATCTTATAACCAAGAATATTATAAGTAAACAGCAAATGTTAAGATTGAACAGAACAAAACAGTGAAAACTATATACATTGTATACAGATACACATTATCTAGGGCTTTAGCATTGTGGATAGTAGTTTCAGCTGGGTGGCATTGTCTGTTTAGATCATTGGATCACCTCAGATAAATACTGGTTAGCCATTATCTAAATCAAATGAAGGATGATCTGTATTGTTGTAATGTATTGTAAATAGGTAGGTTTTCAATTTTTTACGAAACTCAATGATCTCAGTTATCATTCTTAGGTCATCTGGGAGGGAGTTCCAGATTGTTGGAGCTGCGTGTGAGAAAGCTCTGTTTGTCAATTTGTTTGCTTTTATGAAGTCTTTGGGAGTTTTTAGTTTATTTAATTGTCCTTTCCGTTGAGTAGATTTTGCATGTTCTTTACTGATTAAGTTACTTAGCCTGACTGGGGCCATATCATTTAGAGATTTAAATGAAGCTATTAAAGTTTTATATACTATCCTGCTTTGTATTGGGAGCCAGTGAAGGGATGCAAATATTGGAGTTATATGTTGATGTGAATGTACTTTCATTATTATCCTAGCTGCAACATTTAGCGCAAGTTGAATTCTTTTAATGTTTTGTTTTGTTGTACCTAATAAAATTAGATTAGCGAAGTCAAAATGTGGGGTTATGGTAGCTTGCTATTTATCTAATAGCAAGAAGGTTGATACCTGCTTGAATAGATAAAATAGAAAAAATCCTCTTCTCCTGGTTATGACTGGCATAGTCAGAGGAAAGGTGTCCCTGACAAGAAGGCGGCTTAATTCTTTGCAGAATTTGAGCTCTTGAGTAACCAGGATGGCCTATGTGAAAATGGCAGAGGATAACGGCAGTCTGCAGACAGGAAGTCCAGATATCTCCAGAATTGTAGTATGGAGAGTGGGTAGAGGAGGCCTCTGGAGGAAGATACCCTAATGATCCACCTATGAGGGCAAGATGGGTATTACGTATCCTCTAGCTGCCAGTGAAGAATTTATCTCTCTCTGACGGGAGACCCCAGGAGATAGGGGCCAAGCCAGGGAATTGGCCCTTCTTTAGGCTTTCACGTATTGAAAGGCCTGAGGCTTATGCCTCAAAAGATTTTTAAGATAAGATGGAAAGGGTAGAGACTACCTGCCAGGCATGAAACATGACTGGGGAAACCCCTTTTAACCATCTGGGGTTATCTGCTAGGCAAGATACTAATGCTCTTTAGCAAGGGCCCATAGTGCAAAGCTACTCTAATAGAGTTGCAGAGAGCATGCTGCAGGTTGGTCAGAAGAAAAACTAGCTGTGGAAAGCCAGCAGGTAACCAGCTATTCTGCCAAGGGCAAGGGGCGAAGAATAGAAGTTAACCAACCAAACTGATTTCCCAAACAAGGTTGATACCCTGTTTGGGACTTATTTTTTATTTATTTATTTATTTATTTTTATTTAATGGTATTTATATACCGCCTTATCCTTCAATCAAAGCGGTCACAACACAAGTGGAGGATACATTTTTTTTTTTTTAACACGTGGGGATTTGAAACACATACACTAATACTTACAGGGAACATGGGCAATGGAGGGTTAAGTGGCTTGCCCAAGACCACAAGGAGCATCTGCGGGACTAGAAACCCCAGTCCTTCCGGCCCAAGGTTGCTGTCCTCTAGTGGGATTTGAACCCCCGACCTTCCGGCCTGAAGTACCTTGTCCCAACCACTAGGCTACTCCTCCCTCATTAGCACTGAGGCTAGGAGTGCTAGTAGAGGGGAAACCCTGGTTGTGTAGTGAACAAAACCAGTGGTTTAACCACTAGGAATTGCTGCATTTGCAGCAACTACCAGGGCAACATGGAGAATTTTTCCCTTTTTTTTTTTTTTTTTGGATAAAACAGACATGGTAGGACTTCCTAGTGTCTGAGGAGCTGCCCTAAGGTAACAAGGGGGAGGACAACTCCAGAAGGGAGAATCCCCCGGTAGAACAGGTAGAGGACCATAAGGGCTTACCCATGTAAAAAAGTCACTCTTACAAACTAAATGTTGTAGTAAGAGGGAGGTAAGACAGAGTTGCAAGAGACCAATTATGGAGGAAGTCCGACAGGTGAGATGATACATGCCAATACAGGGAAAACAACTGTCTATTGATAGTTGTTACCTCTCTTTCCTCCAAGAGAAAGAGGAAATCTGTTAAGTATGGGCATGATCATCACAAAGACTCAGAGAAAAAATGTCTCATGAAGAGATATCTAGGTAGGTTAGGATAAATTAGTGCAGATACTGCAAGTGAAAAGAAGCAGACTGCTACCCTAACCAGCAACCAAGAGGGACAATGATTTATTTGAAACCCTGCGACTGCTGGGTTTGTTGACCCTGTTGAGTTTGTAGATTCTTCAGACCAGGGCGATGTTTCCCCTGTTTGGGAACATCTGTATGATGGGCAGATGGACAAAACCTTCTCCCCCTAGGGGAAGAAAGTTTGGTAGGACATTTCCTACCTACTGGGAAAGGCGGTGGCGTAGAATAGCCTCTGGAAACAGGAAAGTCAGTGGATAACTGAGTAACCTGGAGTAAAGACTCCTTGTTGAGATTTTCTCCAGTGCAAGGAGTATTTCCCATTCTTTCTTGTGCTCATTTGTCCAAGTCTGAAGCTTGGAGCCAGGCTCTACGTCGTGCCCCTATAGCTATAGCAGAAGTCCTGCTAACAGACTCAAAGGAGTCTAGGGAAGCATGAGTAAGAAACCTAGAGATATTATGAGCATGACTAACCAGTAAGGAATAGTCTGCTTGTTTGGGCTCTTGAAGAAAAGGAGTCAAAAGATGTAATTTTCTTGTGACCTCCTCAAGAGATAGACCCGTATACAAAATATATGAGAAAATTCTTGCTGAAAGCATGGATGTCTGGAAGGTTTGACATCCAAAGGCATCTAGTGTCTTAGACTCACGACCTGGCGAACAAGAAGAGTGCTTTTTATTACTCTTCACTCGCCTCAATGCTGATTCCACTACAATGGAATGATGAGGAAGTTGAGTCCTTTGAAACCCTGGAGAGGGGGGCACCTGATATAGATCAGTTGCTCTGGAAAGTGGGGGTACCTTTAAAGGAGCATCCCACATTCGTAGAAGGAGATCCTGCAAAGAATGATGCAAAGGAAGCATTATATTCTCCTTTGCTTTGCTAGGAACAGAGTGGTATTCTGTATTCCCTTGTGTAGGATCTTGTCCAGGAATAGGAATGGCAAGTGATTTTGCCATATCCAGGAGGAAAGTCTGGAAAGAAGGATCCCCAGAGGGAACTTCCCTTGGATGGCTAGATCTGATGATGAACTAGCGTTGGCACCGAGGGATCTATTCCAGTATATAGGAATAGAAGATCCTGAATGGTGCAGTATAGGATCCTTAGATGGTGGTCGCTGGTACTGCAGGTCAGAACCAGCGACAGTAGGTAACAGATCGTCCATGCTAGGGATAGAATCCAGACTCGGCATCGAGGGAAGCGAGCTTGACGAGAGAAGCATGGAAGGTACTGATCGTAATGGTACTGTGGATATCGGTACCTATCTCGGTACCGTATCTGATACCGGTGGAAGACGACCCGCCGGTGGCAATTAACGGTATCAGAGGAACAGAGTTGCGGATCAGAAGTATCGGAACCGAGCCTTCGGTACCGACAGGAGTCGGTACCAAGGCGAGTCGGTACCCAGTCCTCCAGACTGGAGATCAATTCCAAACTCGGCATCGAAGGAAGCGAGTCTATCGATGCACGTCTGGAGGGTACTGACGTGGTTATTAGTATCGGTGCCGATACCGATACTGTAAAGTCGGTCTGAAGCGTATCCACCGGGCCTGTAGGTACCGAGGACGCCGGACGCCAGACGATCCTTGGTGAGGAATGTTTCATCCAACACCAGTGCCGATGCCAGGGTATCGGTACCGCTCGAAGTGGATGCCACCACCAGACATGGCTCAAGTATGTTCTGTGAGGGGTGAACCTCAGAAACAACCTGAAACCCCACAGCCTTTTGAGGCCGAAGACGCCCACTGGGGTTTTGAAGCCAGTGGATTCTCGAGGGCAAGGCCGAAGGCATCTCTATGCTGTGCATGAGAACTGCCGCTCGAGGACTGGCTAGTCTTAGACTGTTTTTGGGTTACCTGATCCTGTGTAGAACAAGATATGGTCGGTGCCCTGAAGTTGGAGGGGGACAGAGTGTCGAGGGGAACTCGATGTTGAAAACTTCACCATACTGGTGCCCGAGGGCTCCGGAGGAAAATGGTCAGGACCCAAGCAGGTTAGACACCAATTGTGAGTGTCTAAAAATAAAGTTGCACCGCCAGAGTTTGTACATTTCCTGGGGAAAGTGGCTGGTGGTTCCATGAGGAAAAATGGAGAGGCCTAGAAGGCCTGAGAACCGTGAGACACTAAAAAAGAAAAATATATTCCTTAAGGGAAAATATTTTACAAGAAAAGAAAAAAAAAGAAACACCGGCAGTACCGGTGGCGTCGGGGGAAGGCAGCCGCGACCACAAGAAAACTAAAAAATAAAAGAAGAATTTTCTGCGGTGACAGGAGAACATCCTGCCGGCTCCACGGAAAAATGAAAACTAAGGAGAGGCAGTTGGGAAGGCAGCACGCAGGTGTGTTGGGATGATTCCAAAAGCTTTGATTGGACGCTGGGAAGCGTTCCCGCGCGGACTCCATCGGTACCGACGTACCCATATGTGAAGACTCATTCCTGCTTGTTCCTGGAGATAGCGTCTTCCAGCCCAGAGGCTGCCTCCTTATTTGTTCTCCCTCGCGCTCAGCAAGCTCCTCACCGGCTTCGACGCCAAGGGAGGTGAGCCTGGGAAACTGCTTCAGTGTAGCTGCTCTGTCTACTCTCTCATGCTCAGCCCTCCTTACTGGCTTCGGCGCTGAGGAAGGTGTGCCCAGGAAGCTGCATCTGTGCAGTAGGCTGTAGCTGCGGTGGCTCCTCACCTGCGTATGGGTTCGGGAGCCTGCAGTATCACCAGGAATCTGAAGCCCCTTCCAAACCTACTTCCCCAAAGATCTGGGGGGGAGGGGGGGAATGGATTTCCTCCTTCAGTTCACTGGCTCTGTTCTATCTCATCTCCTTATTACACCTGACTAACAAAGGAACAACCCTGTAATTCAGGCAGGGAAAAAAGCAAATCAAAACCAAACTGAAACCTCTGACCTATGCGTCTTCATTGTCCTTTCTGCGAGTCCAGCCCCCTGGTTCACTATCTCCTCGAGCTGCTTGGAGACTGAGCACACTGGGGCTGGTAGGTGGAGCCAGCTGCCTAAGTACAGAGGTCATCAAAAGATGACATGCTCAGTCTCCAAGCTGCTGGAAGAGGTACACTACCCAGAGGTCGGGACTGGACTGGAGGGACAATAAGAAAAGAGCATTCCCAAACAGTTGGGAATGAATGTTCATAGTGCCCAGTCTTGTTCTCCATCGAGCTGAAAGTCCAAAATGAGCAGGGTAAACTGCTGTATCAAGAAAATAAGTATACTGTTATAGTATGAGATGCCATAACAGGACAGGCAAAATATATCACAACTATGTTCTTTAGAAACCAACAGATTCTGCACAAGTTAAACAAACCAATACTTTGGTACTACCTTTAAACAACTTAGAAGCCCACTTGTACAGGCCTTGACAAAATTGTGTCAATTTAGGTGCTTGTGACCACCTTCAATTCCATCCCCCCCTGCCCCCCATGTCTCTCATGATGGTCTCATATTCTCAAGTATCAGACCAGTGCCAGAGTTCCTACACCACATGACAACTTTGGATAACAAGAATTATAGCTTACGATAGGAGTGTGCGTGAAAGGTGTGCACCTGTTTGTAAGTGGGATGTGTGGTAGGAGCCTGTGGGGGGGAGGGGGTGTTGCAAAGCTGAGGTAACTATGTAGTGTAGAGTTGGGGGTGCCTGTGTGTGTATTCGGGGGGGGGGGGGGAGGGGATGCACCTTTCGGCAAATACACATTATGCCCTTTTGTCCCATAAGAACATAAGATATGCCATACTGGGTCAGACCAAGGTCCATCAAGTCCAGTATACGGTTTCCAACAGAGGCCAATCTCGGTCATACGTACCTAGCAGTTTCCCCATGTATTCATTCCTTTAACCCCCAACACCTTGCACTCTTTCCTCCCGCTAGCATTCACACCCTCCTATCCCTCTATTCTCCCCATCCTTTTATTTTTCCTGAAAACTAATGCCCCTTTAACTTTTTGCTGCTCCCACCCCCCTTTTGTTGCTTTTTATTGCAAGCTCATGATTTGGCTGTCCTCTTCTGCCCACAGGAGATGGAATCCCCACGGGCAACCTGCTGCCTTCTGGATTGCTGTTCTCCAGGCAGAAGAGCAGATCTCTATGGGGATCCAATCTCCCATGGGCATAACAGGAGGAGAGAGGTTGTGATCGCAGCTGTCTTGTGCTCTGCAATTGCTTTTTTTTTTTTTTTAAATTAAAGAGGGGGGGGGCAAAGGCAAGAAAATCCCAGGCACCAGTGGCAACCTGGCATCTGGGATTTGTCCTGTCCTGTCCTGCCCTGCATTTTCACATGGAAATAACTGAAGGCGGCAAAATTACAAGGCAGCACATATTTGGAAAACGGTAAGCAATAAATTTAAAGTTCCAATCCAGGGAACTTTCTGTAAAAAGTTACCTGATTTAAAACATTTGTTCCAGAAGCTGCCTCCACTGGACTGTAGGACAACTGCGTGGATTGCTCAATACTATGTATTAAATCCCTTTCCCTGCGGCAGGTTTCCATAGAAGTCTGAACTTTATAATCAGAGCTGTAGGATTTCCAAGAAGAGCATATGGCTGTTAGGTGTTGGGACGTGTTTTTCTTTTTGCAATTACTTCTGCCATTGTATTTTAATATGCGAGTTTCTGGAGCAATTAAAGTGCTAGAATCTAATCTGTTCTCGTCAAACAGTCTAGAGTTAGGCTTTTGTTTCTTGCTATATTCAAAAGAAACTGATGAATCTATTTTTTCAGAAGATGTGTCATCTTTCCTTAGCTTGCTTTCAGAAGACAGAGACAACTTTTGTACTACCACCTTTGGAGAAATAAGACTGCCCTGGCATTTATGGCAGTTACTCTCAAAGTTGTTTGAACTAGATTGTTTTTCCTTCTTAGCTTTCAGAAATGTTTCCATGCTTGGACTTCTACGTGGTGAAAGCACAGGTATCCTCTTCCTTCGAAGTTTAGTTGCAGATGGTTTAATACTTTTTGTAAGCTGATTAGCACTGGAAGTTGCCAATCCAACCAACTCATGACCGGCATGTCTTTTCTGCAGGGAGCCCAACACAATGCTGTCTTTAAAAAACACACACAGAACACACAGGAATTAGTCTTAGAGAAGATTCAAAAATTGGCAATTTGAAAAATAATTTCAACCCCTTTTGTTCCAATCATTTAAACCTACTGCAAACATGTCTTGAGTGCCGGCACATGCAATATTTAATTCTGTACCACTATTTACTTAAATTTAATTAAATTATGTGCAGAAGGCATTGTGGGCAATATGTTATAATCTGTTCAGTGTGTGACAGCAGCCAAAGAAGTGTTAGGAATTATTAGGAAAGGAAAAAAGGGGGGGGAGGATACATTTTACAAAGCTGCTAAATTTCTTTTCCTTGCATCCTGCGAGACTAGTCCACACAAGTGGGTTATATTTCCCAATCAGCAGGTACAGGAACACCACAGCAACTTTCACTGATGTCATATCCACTGATGCACCACTAGTATATAGCTCAAACCGATCTAGCACACAATACAACACACACTCAACTAAATTTCACCCTCACTGCATGTATAACACACACACTTTACCTGATTGTTTGCTGTGATAGCGCCTTGATTATCAAGATAAGGCGGTTTAGAAATACTGTTAAATAAAATAAATAAATAGTACAGCACTGAAACTAGTAAAACACTTCCAAAGCAGAAAGCAAGACTGAAAAGCTCAAATGTATTAAAATCAATTACAATAGCTTTGTATAGACTTTTGGCTATCATACTTAACAGGCTTTTTTATACCATTTTATCATTTCAGTTAAAGCTATTTACATTGTAACTTAAACTTGGTAATATACATTAAACAGGGACATTGATAAAATGGATTTTTCTGAGGCAATGGAGGGTTAAGTGACTTGCCAAAGGCCACAAGGAGTGATAGTGGGAATTAAACTCTGGTCGTTGTTTCCAAGCCAGTGCTCTAATCATTATGCTATTCCTTCACTCCTGTACTTGACTATCAGGCATTGATGAAAAAAAACCAGTTAAAGGCAACAAGGCTCCCAAAGCTGTAAGAATAAGCTTCCGGGGCAGGTCCTGGACTGGTCTAGACAAATTCAAGGAACAAAAGTTAGCAAGTATGGAAAATGGTGAAATTAGAGCTTTATCTACTAATTTTCTTTCGTGGAGTCCCTCCATTCCAGGTCAGACAAAAAGAGTTGTGTCCTTGCACCAGCAGCTGAAAGACTGATTATACAAATTTCCAGCGATGTCACCCGTAAACACCGAGGACCTTCCTCTTTGCCTCAGTATATTATTGTCAAAGCAAGAATAGCACTACCAACACCAACTGTAAGGACAAGCAGTACTAAACGCTTATTGCCTCCATGCTCTGGAATAATATCAATCTAGGCAGAGAACCATTTCCTACGTTCCCTACCCACCACCCCGCCTAGTTTCTCAAGGACAACCTGCAACCCCCCTTTGGAGCAAAGGGCCATAACCCCTATGGCTGCAGCCATTTAGCTGCTAGCAGAGCATAAAGTACTTGCACTGCCCGAAAATCGAAGATGGTTATTGTCAAGGTCTCATGAACGACAGCCTTCCAACTGAGATGCCATACAGTGGTGTGCAAAAGTCTGGAAACACTTGTAAATTTGACGTTTTCTCAAATTTGTGACCTTATATCTTAATTTTTTTCCTCCCAGTGGCTTTTTCTGTGTATCTCATGATAAGTGATAGATTTGGCTATTAGGGACAACCTTAAGTATTGGTTTGGCCCTTATTTTCTGAGTTTGCTCTGCATAGTTGTCCTGTTGATAGATTTTCTGTGAAAATTGCATAATGTACATCACTGGCCAACGATATATTATAAGTATGCTTTAAAATATGGACGCAAGCCAGGTTTCCTTCAAATTAATGTATGTGGCCTTGAAAAAGGCCATTTTTATGTGTCAGTGATGGCTCAGTATTTGATGGGCCACCCTTTGTTCTTGATCACCTGACTGCACCTTGTCAGCATTGAATGAACCAGTCTGACAAGGTGATTGTTGGTGACAACGCGGTTCCAAGCTGCAATGAGTGACTCAATCAGCTCATGCTTTGATGTCGGATGCCTCTTGGATATTTCCAAGGCCACCTTGTGCCACAGGTTCGATTGGATTCTGATCTGGAGACTGGACAGGCCAGTCCATTGACTTGATGTTCCGCTGCTTCTAGCTGATCACTTGTCTGGAGCGATGGCAGGGTATATTGTCATCTTGGAACAGGAACTGGCCAGGAAACAGCTGGTGTTCTGATGGTACCATGCACTTTTGCAGTATGGTGATGTACTTGGCCCCGTTGACCATTCCATTGATGTGAAGACGTCCAACGCCACTGGCAGTCATGCAGCCCCAGATCATGACCTTCAAAAAATGCTTCACAGTGAGGTTGAGACAAGCTTGAATTCCTCTCCAGGAAATCTCCTCACATAGGTGTGGGCCTGGTTACCAAACAGGCAGAAGGTGCTTTCATCGCTGAATAGCACCTTTTCCCACATTTCAGTCGACCAGGTTGAGTGCTTTCTCACCCACACTATCTGGTTGTGCCTTTGTATGTCAGTTATCAGTGGCTTATTCCATACTTTGCAGCCCCAGAGACCAAACTGCAGGCACCGGCGACGAACTGTTGATAAGCTGACACTGACCTCACTCTTGTCTGACCACTCTCGAAGTAGCTGAGGAGAGGTCAACTTGCGATTAGTCACTGAAATGCGTGGTAGTGCGTGGTCCTGGTGTGATGTTGATGCACGTGGATGACCTGAACAAGGCTTGTCCACCACTGAACCCGTTTCTTCTTCTGTACAATCTTAACAGCAGCTCTCTGACTGCAGCCAACTTTCCTGGCTATCTGATGGCTTGAAAATCCTTCCTCGCTCATAAAGGACACACAAACACGCTCCAAAGTCAGGGTCTGAGTCATCTTCATGGTCGATCCAGAAAGCGAGAATGAGGAGAGGTGGTAAGAGGTGTCTCCCACATCCTTAACATGAGATCATATAAAATCTCATGAATGGGCAAGGTAGCTGCCTCTTTAGGAGTTTTGGGATATTGTAAAATTTCCAACTCCTTGGCTCTGTTTCAGGGGCTACAGTAATGGACAGACCGAGCCACCTCCCCGATAAAATCCTGGAAGGAAATATCTTCTGGAGGAGACATCCTCCGCTTAGGGGAGGAAGGCTCCTCTGGGAGAAGTACTCCGGCATTGACAGAACTGTCAGAATCCTCAGATTCTTCTGAGGACTCAAAGTACCGTCTGTCCAGATGCTCTTGAAGAGCCCGATACCCGTACCGACCAAAGTTGATACAGGGAGTAATCGGTACCGGGGTATCGGTACCAAAGGGCATCGGATGACTGGGTACCGGCAAAGCAGACACTGATGCTATTGGTACCGATGCCGGGGCTGGTGCCGGTGCAATTGTCTGTCGCAGTTCCGAGGGCATCGATGCCACAAGGAGAGCTGCCAGACTGTGCTCAATAGCCAGGACTCTGGTCTATCGACGCTGCTGATGCCTGGATGTTGGTACTGGAGAAGACTGCCGGTACCCCAGAGCATGGCACCAGTAGTTCTGCCGAGGTCGAGGCCTCGAGAACATCCTGGAGCCCCGATAATGCTTTGGAAGCCGAAGCCTCCCGCTGGGGTAAATTTTGCCCATGCAGAATTCT
This sequence comes from Ichthyophis bannanicus, assembly GCA_033557465.1. Classification (NCBI taxonomy): domain Eukaryota; kingdom Metazoa; phylum Chordata; class Amphibia; order Gymnophiona; family Ichthyophiidae; genus Ichthyophis; species Ichthyophis bannanicus. The sequence goes on from CM066034.1 coordinate 924,389,000, forward strand.
CAAGGGCAATGCCAGAGGCATCTCAATGCTTAGAAGGAGATCTACCCTTTGAGGACCGGCTGGACTTATGTTTAGTTACCTGAGATCCACAGGAGGAAGAGGAAGCCCTGGAAGACATCAATGCCACCGAAGCTGCATTAGAGGGAAACAGGGTACCGAGTTTAGCAGCTCGGTTCTGCCGACCTCTTTTAGGCATCATGGTGCAGGACATACAATCCGTGATGGAGTGTTCAGGACCTAAACATTTTAGACACCATTCATGGGTGTCGGTGACGGAAATGGTACTGCCACACTTGGTGCACTTTTTGAAACCTGAGGCAGGTTTCTCCATTGTAAGAAAAGGTTTTGGCGCATGCACCTGAAGAAAAATAGGAAAAAAACGTAGTATATGTAATTTTTTTTTTTTTTTTAAAGAACAGAAAATAAGAAAAAAACCGGCGGTACCGGCAAAGCGTTGAGGAAGGCAGACGCGACCACAAAAAAAGAACTAAAGAAGAATTCTTCTGTGGTGATAGGAACAACTACCTGCTGGCTCCGCGGAAAACAAAGAACTGGAGAGAGGCAGTTCGGAAAGGCGGGAAGGCAGCACGCAGGCGCTGTGGGATGCTCCCAAAAGGTTTCTAATTGGACGCTGGGAAGCGTTCCCGCGCAGGCTCCGTCAGTACCGACGATACCCATGTGATGACTACATTCCTGCCTGTTCCTGGAGATCCATGTTTGCCCAAAGGATCCTATCAAAATTAATGTAATGAGTAATGTTATCTATACCTGTTCATGATTGTGGAACTACCGTGCATTACAGGAGTGGTTTTTCCAAAATATATCATTCATTCTCCCTTTTATGTAACAATGATATCATTTAGTGTTCATGGGCTTCATAAGCTCTATGGACTGATTTAAACAAATAACCTTAACCCTTTAGGTATGCAGTTTCCTTTTTAAAGAGAATTTTTATGGCAATGTCCGGCGTCTATTTTTAATGACAATGTTCCAATCTCCTTAGGGCCATAATTGGATTACATTTTTAATAAATTTAAGTTCTGATGCAATAACAAATGGTAGTAATAACTAATGGTATAGGTAATTTGCTTTTTATATTTTATGCCTTTATTTATTTATTACAGTTTCTTTTATACCGCGCTATTCGACATCAGTGCGGTTTACAACATAAAACCACACGTCCAATTGATCTGTGCTTACAATGAACAGGTAAAATGAACTTGGATATACATTAAACAGGTTTCTTGAACAGTGAAACAGTGAACATGAGAACTATGTACAAAGCAACTAAATGCAGCTATATGTAGAGTTACGTGAAACTAGGTAAATTTTTCTTGGTGAGAGGAGGTGCGAAGTGAGATTACAGTTCTGCAGATTAAGAATGGTTTAATGCATGGGTTTAAGGTGTTGGCCTGGAGTGTGGTGGTGGATTGGTATGGAGGGGTATCCGAAACATCGTAGTGCTGCAGAAATAGGTGATGCTTCAGTGCCTTCCTGAACTGGGAGAGATCACTGATGGTTCTGATGCCTGATGGTAGGGCATTCCAACATGATGGTGCAAAGTAGGAGAAGGCTCTGGATCTAGTGACTTGAGAGCACTTCGTGATTGCCTTCGGTAATATGAGAGTTGGAGGCGGTCGATCTCCTTGTTCGATTAGGGGGTGTAATTGATATCAGGTCAGTGATAGCAGATGCAGATTAGTTATTGATCGCTTTATGAGTCAGTTAGGATCTTGAAAGAGATCCTAGATTGTATAGGCAGACAATGTAACTGTTTCAGTAATGGAGTGATGTGGGTTCTCTTAGAGGCTCCATGAAGGATTCTTGCAGCTGAGTTCATAGCCAGTTGTAAGGGGTTAATCGTGCTCTTTGGTAGGCCATGTAGTATCACATTAGCATAGTCAAGGTGAGGCATTATTAGGGCCTGAAAGACTGATCGGAAGTCATCTGGCTCTAGCAGCTGACACAGATAACGAAGGGTCCGGATTTTATGATAAATAGATTTCGCTACGTTGCTGATATTATCGTTTCTAACATTATGTTTAATCATTATTTATTAAATGTCAACTTTTATACTTTGTATCATTTTTAGTGGTCTTTGTATACTACAAGACACTCAAGGTATTGTTGTAAACATGTGATATCTTCCGCTGTGTTCTCCTCATCCCCGTTTTCTATTTAATTTCTTTTATCTGTACCTCTGAGTATAAGAATTAACACTTTATGGAATTTATCTACCTGTGTAATTTTAGTTGTGTCACTATGTTTTTTGCTTTTTTATTTCTTTTATCTGTACTTTCGAGTATAGTAAGTAATATTTTATGGTTTGGGATTTATCAATCTGTGCATTGTACTTGTATCTTTAACATTTTATTATTTTCTTCTGACTAACTGCATCTACAATATTTGTTCCACATTATGACTATTAAGAGTAGTTACTCACCTGTAACAGGTGTTCTCCAGGAGCAGCAGGAATCAGTCCTCACATATGGGTGTCATCGGCGCCGATGAAGCCCCAGCGGAGCATTTCCCTAGCTTTCTATGAAAGCCTTTGGGAATGCAGGCACGCATGCGTGGTTCCCTTCCTGCCTAAAGGTGCCATCATACCTCAGTGAAATGACATAGCTAAGAACAGCAAACAAAAATTTAAAAATAAACTATGTACAACTGCAACTCCCAGGGGAGGAGGGAGGGTTGTGAGGACTGATTCCTGCTGCTCCTGGAGAACACCTGTTACAGGTGAGTAACTACTCTTTCTCCAGGACCAAGCAGGAAGTCAGTCCTCATATGGGTGACTCCCAAGCTCTGGGCTACCGAGGAACCCAGCCTGAACAAGAGAACTCCCTCTAGTCTCAGCAGCAAAGAAAGGCTTTCCAAGAACACAACCTCCACCGGTAGCACAACAGAGGGCAGGAGTTGCCTAAACCTCAGAGATTCCGGAGTACTGCTTGGCCAAAAGCACTGTCCCTACAGGTCTCCCTCTCCAGGCAGTAATGGGCCGCAAAGGTCTGGCTTGAAGACCAAGTTGCAGCCCTGCAGATGTCTACCAAGGGCACAGAGCGGAGATGAGCCACTGAGGCAGCCATTGCCCTGACCCTACCCTGCAAAGGAAGGTCAGCTGCCTTGTAAGCCCAGGTGATACAGTCAGCTAACCAGATGGACAAGGTACGCTTGGACACAGCCAAACCCAACTTATTGGGGTCAAAGGATAAGAGCAGCTGAGTAGCCCTTCTATGCTCTTGCGTACGGTCAATGTAGAAGGATAAGGCCCTCCTACAGTCCAGGGTATGCAGGACTGCTTCAGCCTGGCTTGCATGAGGCCTAGGGAAGAATGTTGGAAGAACCACCTCCTGATTGAGGTGGAAAGAGGAGACAACCTTTGGGAGGAACTTTGGAGGAGTCCTGACTACCCTGTTCCTATAAATCCTGGTGTAAGGCCTATCACAGACCAGGGCCTGAAGCTCACTTACTCGCCTAGCCGAGGTAAGGGCTATCAGGAAAAGTGTCTTCCAGGAGAGGAAGCATAGTGGACAAGTAGCCTTCGGCTCAAAAGGTGGGCGAGTCAGTTGCTGCAAGACCACATTCAGCTCCCACTCAGGGGCAGGACGACGGATGGGAGGCTTGAGCAAAAGCAAGCACCTGAGAAAGCGGGACACCAAGGGGTGACCAGACAGAGAATGTCCCTCCACCAGAGTGGTGAGCTGCTAGAGCTGAGAGGTGGACCGGAACAGAATTGGACTTAAGTCCCTGATTTGATAAGTGCAGTAGGTACTGAAGCACTACTGGCACAGTACAAGAGAAAGGGTCCTCTGTACGTAGCTGACACCACACAGAAAACCTTTTCCATTTGAGAGCATAGGTTTTTCTAGTGGACTGTTTCCTAGAGGCTAGGACAACCTCCTCAACTTCCTGAGGTAGGCCCCAGGGAGCCAAAACTACCCTTGCAGCCTCCAGGCCATCAAATTGAGAGCTTTGAGATTGGGGTGCAGAAGGGAACCCTGCTCCTGTGAGAGAAGGTCGGGTTGCACCCCCAGAGGTAGTGGAGGATCCACCGCCAGTTGAAGCAGAAGAGGAAACCAAGGCTGTCTCGGCCATTTGGGAACCACCAGCAGGACCGAGGCCTTGTCCTGAAGAATCTTGAAGAGAGTTCGGGCCAACAAGGGCATGGGAGGAAACGCATACAGGAGGCCCCTGAGACCAGGATATCAGAAAAGCATCCGCTGCTATCCGTAGAGGATGCGGTTGCCTGGAGCAGAACTTTGGCAGTTGCTTGTTCATTGGGCTGGCAAAGAGATCTATCAAAGGGAGACCCCATTTTAGGAAGATCTTCTGAACTACTGAAGGATGCAGCTGCCACTCGTGGGGCTGCAGTATTCTGCTTAACCTGTCTGCCAGGTAGTTGTCCTGGCCTGGAAGGTACACAGCCTTGAGGAGCATGTTGTGCTTGAGGGCAAACGAACAAAGGTCCTGAGCCTCCCGACAAAGGATCCTGGACCCAGTTCCGCCCTGTTTGTTCACATAAAAAACATGGCTACTTGGTTGTCTGTCTGAATCAGGACAGATTGGTGAGCCAGGGTAGGAGAGAAAGCTTTGAGTGCTAATCGAATAGCTTTGAGTTCGAGGAGATTGATCTGCTGTGCAGCTTCCCAAGGAGACCACAGGCCCTGGGTGCACTTGCCCAGACAATGAGCTCCCCAGCCTTGCAGGGAGGCGTCTGTGGTCATCACTTCCATGTACCCTGGAATCTGAAAAGGCACCCCTTTCAGTAGATTGGGTAGGTGCAGAAATGGTCTGGACACCCTTATCCTGTCTCTGAGGCTGCCTGTGGCCTGTGACCACTGAGACCGAAGGCACCACTGTGCAGGCCTCATATGGAGCCTGGCATTGAGGGTCACATGTACTGTCGAAGCCATGTGGCCCAGAAGCCTCAGGCAGAGTCTGGCGGAGATCAGTGACCTGCTGAGAAACTGATTTGCCAAGGCCATCAACCTTTGGGCCCTGTCTGCTGGCAAGAAAGCCTTTGCCAGAAGAGAGTCCAGCCTTGCTCCTATGAACTACAACTTCAGGGAGGGGAGCAAAGTGGACTTTGCGAAGTTTATAACGAACCCCAGCCTTTGGAGAAGAGCAATAGTGCTGAGGGTGACCTGGTTGGCAGCCTGGCACGTCTGACCCCTGATGAGACAGTCTTCCAGACAGAAGACAAAAATGCCCTGGTTTTTTCTCAGGTAGGCCGCTACCACTGCTAGGCACTTTGTGAAAACTCTGGGGGTGGAGATGAGGCCGAAAGGCAGCACTCTGTATTGATAATGGTTTCCTCCCACAATGAACCTGAGGTACTTTCTGTGGTCTGGATGAATGAGGATGTGAGTGTAGGCATCCTTTAGATCTAAAGAGCATAGCCTATCTCCCTGCTGGAGGTAGGGCAGAAGTGTTCCAAGAGTAAGCATCTTGAACTTCTTTCACTAGGAACTTGAGGTTCCTGAGGTCCAGAATGGGACGAAGGCCACCGGTTCTTTTGGGCACCAGGAAATATCTGGAGTAGAAACCGTGACCTTGTAAGTGGGGAGGCACAGGCTCCACTGCCCTGTCCACCAACAGACCTTGAAGCTCTTACAGAAGGTCTGTGTGCAGGGGAGGCCTTGGAGGCTCCCCTGGAAAATATGGTGGAGGCAGTTGGTGAAAATGCAGGGCATAACCCTTGTGGACTATGTCCAACACCCAACTGTCCCCGGTGATAAGGGGCCACTGGTGGGCAAAGAGGGCGAGGCGACCTCCTGTGCAGGGTTGGGAGAGCAGTGGAGGAGAGGCTACGCTCAAGGAGTCAAAAACCCCCACCCTGCTGAGTGGAAGCAGGGGCCGGTGGCTTGGGGGTCCTCTGCGTATGGGGCCCATTACCCTGCCCCTTGGCTTGCTGACCCTGGGGGGCAGCTTGGGCAGCCTGATATTGTGGGTACTGTTTGTAGGCAGTGCCCTTCCTCGGGTAAAAGGACTTTTTACCCGAGCCCTTCGACAGCCTTGTCCGGGTGAGATGCTCCGTTTCGAGCTGAGCAGCCTTCTCTGTCATGGGCTTGCCAAAAAGGTTCTCACCTCGGCAAGGGACATCGACCAACTTGTCCTGAACCCATGGCTCGAGGTCCGATGACTGCAGCCATGCCTGGCGTCCAGTCGCGATGCCAGCTGCCGCAACTCAGGCCGAAGCCTCGAAGCCATCGTAGGCGGCGTGGGACATGAACTTTGAGTACTCCCGAATCCGAGGACAAGGTCTTGAATCTCTGCAAGGGTTCCCCGGAGAGTCCAGCAGAGAACCCGGCCAACTCCTTGGCCAGGTCCCGTAAGTACATGCCCATGTACAGCTGGGAAGACTGGACACGGCAAGCAAGCATCGAGCCCTGGAAGCACTTTCTACTGACGCCATCGAGGTTCCGGGCCTCCCTGACGGGGGGCACCACAGAGTGCATCTTCTGACTCTTCAGACGATGCATGGCCGATTCCACAACCATGGAATGGTGTGGTAGCTGTGCCTTCTGAAAGCCAGGGCTCTTCCTGAGTCGATAGATCGAGTCGACTTGCTTGCTTAAAACCAGCGCCGAGGCCAGTGCCTCCCACATCCGGAGGAGGAGCCGTTCCAGCATCGGAGGAACCGGGACAGTAAAGGCCTCCTTCGGAGGAGAGTCATACTGTAGGGCCTTGAGCTCTTCAGCTCCTCCTCGGGGTCCGCTGGGATAGCCAAGGCAGCGGCCATATCCCGGACGAACTCCGAGAACCGAGTATCCTCCGGAAGGGATCTATTCCGGGGCTCAGACTGCGGTGAGTCCAACGGGACACACCGAGTCTTGAAGGTGTCAGGAGACTCCTCGTCCTCCGTCTCCCAAGCTGATTCGTCCGAGGAAGAGTCAGGGTCCGACCCCACAGGGCCCTGGAGCACCCGCCCCGACGCCGAAGGCACCGGTGTCGACACCCTCGGTCCCGAACGGGAGGTCGAGGGAGACCGTGACCGAGGTCGACTCTGAGCCATGATGGACTCTAGCATTGGCTCGGTCTCCGGGGTCGACTTCGAAGTCGATGTCCCGGTGGTCGGGGCAGATGCACCAGACAGGCTGGCCATCAGTGCCCGCTGCTGCTCCATGAAGGCAGACAGACAATCTGCTCTCCAAGGCTGTCATCCTGAGACTCAGCTCGGGAGACGCAGCAGCCACCGACTCGCGCCCCGGCGGTGCCGGGCCTGACGTCGGCTCCCTGGGAGGAGAGTCCGAGGACTACGGGGCTTACGTGTCCAGCAGACTCCAGCTCCACGCAAGGAACTTTAGCAGGCTTCTCGAGTTCCACGGGCCCGGGGCAACTGTCGGGGGTTTTAGACCTGGCCCTTGAGGAACCAGGGACCTCTTCCGATGCCCTCGCGAGCCGCTTCTTCCTCTTGCGTTCCCGGTCAGGGGACCCCCTGTCTGAGGAGCTTCGACGGCGCTCGGGATCAGAATCCCGAGATGTCGAGGCCTCAGACGAGGTCTGGGCCCGGCTGGAGGCTGAGTCCGAGAAAAGCCTTTTTGCTGCTGGCGACTTCGGAGTGCCTTGGAAGACATCTTTCCACATGGCCCGCACGACTTAGGGTCGGGGCCGAGGCACCGAAGGCAGCAGTCGGGTGTGTCGGTGAGAGACATTAATTTTACACCGATCACACTTCTTAAAACCGCTGGAAGCCATCGGGGAAAAAAAAAAAAAAAAAAAAAAAAAGAGTCCCCGCGAGGTCAAAGGACCGGCCTTCCAGGGAAAAATGGAAAAAAGGGCGTGAACGCCAGCCACGAAGGGTAAAAACCGAAAAAGAAGAAATCGGGCTCGATACCGGTGTACCGAACCTGGCGGGAGGGGAACCGGCATCAAACCGGTAGAAAAAAAAACAGCGAAAATCGCCAAAAAAATCTAATTTTAACCAGGAAAACAGGACACACATCCGGTGGGCTTCATGGAAAAAAAGAGACTGAGGTAAGATGGCACCTTTAGGTGGGAAGGGAACCGCGCATGCGTGCCTGCATTCCCAAAGGTTTTCATAGAAAGCTGGGGAAATGCTCCGCTGGGGCTTCATCGGCACCGATGACACCCATATGTGAGGACTGACTTCCTGCTTGGTCCTGGAGAATATGTGGTTTCTTTATGATTTAATACATTATATACGTATAGGAGCACATTCATTTTTTTACTATTTTTAAGTTTTATGATTATCAAATTTATTATAAAATCATAAGAACATACAAATTACAACACATTGGTTTTTAAATGTTTTATGGTTATTTTTATATTTAATATTTATTGTCATTCTCTTTTGAGGTTTGCTCCCTCTAAAGACCCCCTGAAGGCGGCTTTTGAACTGAAACGTGTAGGGGCTAATAAAAGGGGTTTAACCTGAATTGAACATTCTCCAGTCTCTTTTGTACCTGCTTGTTTGGTCTTCTTCGATAGTGTGCAGGTACCTACTGCTCTTTGGTTGGCTGAGGAAAGATGGAGCCATCATTCCATCATTCCATCATCCTCAGAATTACCTTGCGGTAGCTGAACAGCACTTAAGACTTTGAGACAATCCTCGTAGAAGGCAGCTAAGTTCACAAAGGAATGTATTAACACAAGGGCAAAGCAGGGCCGATGACGCCTCTAGTTGCTTGTGAGAAGCGCGCTCAGGGGCTCTGGGTCCCCAGAGGGTACATTTGGCCCATAAAATGTCCCCAACAAGGGTCTGAAAAGCAGCCAGCCATCTGAATACAGACCAATGGCTGTTTCAGGAGCTGCAGCACAAGCTGGCCCCCAAGCAGTGCCCTGGGTCCCCAAAAGGCCCCCAGGGGTCCTTGGGCACACAGCCAGCGCCATCCCTGCCATGCTTTGATTGGTGGGCTACATGGGCTCAGCACAAAATGGGTGCAGAGCTCACCAGCAGCACAGAAAAAAAAAAAAAAAAGAAAGGAGCAGCAGGGGTCACAGGCACAGCAAAGGACCCCAGCCAAAAGGTGTTCTGGGTATCAGAGTCCTACCAAGTGCAAAGAACTGCAGCCACTATGAAAACCTGCTAGGGGCTGCAGCTGAATCAGGCTGAGGAAAAAAATGCAGTGGCCAAAGGAGAAGAAAAAAAAAAATAAACAGGAGTCCTGAAAAGGGAATCCTGAGCTATATCAGGCCAGAGGGGGAAACCCTAGTAGAAAGGCCCCAGACGAAGGTCTTTTTTTTTCTTTAATTGAAGCTGCTTTAAAAAGACAGCCGCAGGAAATCTGTGTTGGACCTGCAATAGTGCGGTGAGAACTTTTGTGCACATGGTCTATGAAAGCCTTAACATTCAGCCTTTGAGAGCAGGTTTGGCTGAGAATTCAAAAATCCTCCAGTTTACAAGGCCTTTAACCTGGCGCATAGTTTTACGATCCTTTGCGGATCTTCCCTTACTGCCAAGTAGTAGTTATTTTTTGCTGGACTTTATGATGGCTATAGCACTAAAATTGGTTACGGCCTACGGGAACAGTCAAACAACTTTGGACTGGCATCTTTGGTGGAACCATCTGTGCCTTTATTGTTGCTATGAACACGTAGCAAGAGCTGCCTCATGTTTAGCCGCGACCAATGTGTCACAATGGAAGCTTGTGGACGAATTTACCAGAACCACACAATGAGAGTGACAGAATGGACCCGTTTCACAACTGACTCAGATATAGCTATTCAGAAAACCATGAGAGGCCTATGTTAGTTAAAACTGCAACATTGCATAATACATATCTTGGACAAGAGCAACGGACTAATCTGTGTTTCTTGACCCAATTTAGGGAGCTGAGAGAGGGAGTGGGAGTTTTCTTATCTTGCTTGCTGTTGGGGCTTATCGTAGATGTAAAAGTTGAAAAGCTAAATAAAAATGACAGCTGAAAGCCAATTGCTCTCCCATTGATATCAATGGGCAAAACAGGAACTTAGAAAAGAAATTCAAAAAGTTAAAAAAAAAAAAGGTGAAATTCTGATAAGTAAAGCAAGAGGGAAGAAGGCTGGGCCCAACTTACTGACCTCCCCCTCCCCCCTCAGGGCCCCACAGGCTCTTTCTGCTCTTCTTTCGGCCTACCAGTGCTAGTTACCCAAAGGAAACAGCATAGATACAAGGCATGGATATACCCATGCTTCAAGCTGTTGAGCCTTTCAGAACCCAATCCAAGGCTGTGTTCCACAGTGTGGGCAAGGAGAGTCATGTCTGTCTTCATTGCTGTACCAAGTCCACACACACCTTGCCACTTGCTGGAGGTAGACAATACTGGCTTCTCTCAGTGCTGTACCAGAGGATATACCAGGTGATGATATCACTGAAAATTGCTCAAGTCTGCCTCTACCTGTTGGCAGGGAGACAAAACCCACTAGTCTGGACTGGTCTAGCAGGATAAGGAAGGTAAAGTTTGTGAATTACTATAAATGAAATGCACGCCAAATGTTACATCCAAAGTGAATCAGAATTGCATACCTGGTTTCTGAGCTGGTTTGAAGAAGTTTGTAATCACCTGATTCCTAAGAGGGGAAGGGGGAAGAAAAGAATGACTAAATAAGAATCAGGCCTTTAATGAAAAGGTAAAGCTGCCCCCACCCTGCCATACTCAGAATACAAAAAAAAAAAGTCTTCAATGAAACGGGCCCTGATTACCATTATACACAAACACTTTAGACCTAACCAAATCATAAGATTAAGTAATTGCAATGCAGAAATGTAAGCCAATGTACATTTATTATAAAACCGGTAAAATTAGGTCTTACCTGCCAAATGGCTTTCATTAAGTACCTCTAGTCTAGTCATGTGGGTTATCACTTCTCACCAGTAGCTGGGAGACTGAGCATGCCAGGTTTTGATGACATCACCCTACATAGGCAGCTGGCACCTCCTACCAGCCACAATAATCTATTACAAAGACTCCAAAGAACAACAATTAAGAAACCATAACTATCTTTTCCCCAACAAACTCCCCCCCCAACACTACTATTATCTGAACACCCCTCTTCTCTTATCAGTACTTGTGTACCTTTTTTTTTTTTTTTGCATTGCAAACCTAGCAGTTCACGGTACCCTCGCAGGAGTCCCACCTAACCAGATAGTCAACCACTCACCCCCAACTCAGATTAATTATGGTTTAAGGTATTCTTCAGAACAGTGATCACCATCACGTACCCAGTGCTGTACCAAGCCATAATTGTGCCCCGTTTGACTAGTACGATTCCCCCCCCCCCACCACCCCCTCCATGTCCAGCCAGCTACCTACCTTTACCCTACCACTTTTTGTCTCATCGGTGGCAGTGGCAGTGGCAGCAGCAGAGCAGAGCAGACGTTTTTTAATCTGAAAAGGACATGCGAGTCTTTCGACTTAGTGCTTGCACACAGACCTGATTCCCTTCCTTCTGACAGGTTCAAGTCAGGAGAAAGGGACTAGACCAGCCATTCAAGCGCAGGTCTTTGCAACTCCACACTTGAATGGCTGGTCTGATACCCCTCTCCTCTGATGCGCCCTACATCAGAGAGGGGAAGGAGGGACCATACCTGCATGCAAGCAGCCTGAGTGGTTTTTTTTGTTTGTTTTTTTTTTAATTTTGAGGTCAGATCTGCTCTGTTGCTGCTGGTGCGGCCACCAACAAGAAAAACTGGCAGTGGCAGGGCAAGGGCAGGCAGTGTGGAAGGGAACAGAGGCAGGCAACCTGAAATGTGTCCCTAATATTTTGCAACCTGTGCGATTCCACTACTCGCACAGGCTAGGTATGGCGTTGTACATACCAAAAAAGTTGCTCCTAACCCAGAAAATATCTTATAAAACATACACAACACAAATTTTGCACAATGGCAAAGACCTCAGAAGTTTTCACACCCCACAAGTAGCACCCAAAAGCACTATAGGGAGTAAAGACATTCACATCACCGGCCTTAATGCCACCACACAACCACCCTTAAAAATCACTCACAACGTTCAAAAACACCCAACAACTATGGGAAAGCTCTTCTAAACATTAACTGTCTAACAAGCATACAAATCCATACATACAAACATATACATACATACAACAGCAACAAAGCACACTCACAACGTCTTCATACAAGACTCAAAAGAGCCTCGGTATGCAGGAAAGAGCTGGGGTTACCCGAGGCCAGAATGCAGAACCTGAAAAGAGATAGAAATCAACTATAAAAGCAGTGTAACGCTACGACATACAAATGATTCCAATCACTTAACTAAAGGATGGTAACATAGCATCGGGACCGCAGCAACCCCACATCAGCGTCTGATCCCACAGGATCACAGAGACCTCCACCAAAACGTCAATGCACATAGGATCCCAAGGACCTCCACGAAGTATAGCAGGAAACAGCAAACTCATGAACGTTGCGGATAACAATAACTCCCTACAGAAGCTCCCGTTACGCCAGTTAGGCTTCGTCAGGGGAAGCAAAATGACTACAATCACTTTCCCACTAGCAAGAACGGCGTCTGACGCACTAAATATAAGGGACCAACAGCCAATCAAATGAAAGACTGACATCACCCTACATCATTCACACACACACCAATCACCACATTGCAACCATTCACACAACACTTCCCACACAAACTAACCACAATAGTGAACAGGTTGGAGAAACACAGCACACTGCGCACTGTACTATATACATAAAACCGCAGAGTCATCAAAAAAATAAGGACCAATCAATCTTGTCATTTAAACCTGAAGGATGTAAAGTGTTCAGACGAAAAATCCACTTCGGTTCTTTCTGTAATAACTTCTTCCGATCACCACGTCGGACATTTAAAGGGACATGCTCCAATACTGTGCAGCGAAGATCCATAAACTGGTGTGAAAAATCCACACAATGCTGTATCAAAGGAGTATCTGTGCGCAATTTATGTAAACTATACTTATGTTCGGCCAACCGGGTCTGCAAAGGCCGCGTGGTTTTACCCACATATAATTTAGGGCAAGCACACCACAAAACAAACCACGAAGGCAGAATTGCAAGTTGTAGAAAAAGATATAAAGCGCACTAAATGTTGATATTCTGGACAAATAGAGACACTCTGATCGTGGGTATCCTTCAGATGTCTTGTGGAATGCATATCGGAGGGCGAAATGTAATCGGGAATGGCTATTGCAGCCTAACAGTCAGGAGCCCGAAAATTTATCATCTATCATTCCATGTGTCTTACCATATTCTAGTCTTTCTTCACGGATAGCGGCAGTCATGCGAAAACATTGGACTATGATTACTAAACATTCAAAATTGGCTGATTTGTCATTACGAATGTCCTTCAGTCGTGGTCAGAATTTGGGGGACCGCCTTTGTTCGGCTGTGATACGCCGCACCACTATCGCATCAGGGACGGGTCATGTGGCCTGTCAGCTTTGTTCTTACTGTGCAGTTATGAGTGTAGGGAGTTGTTATCCACGACGTTCATGAGTTTGCTGTTTCCTAGTATACCTCGTGGAGGTCCTTGTGATCCTATGTGCATTGACGTTTTGGTGGACGTCTCTGTGATCCTGTGGGATCCGACGCTGATGTGGGGTTGCTGCGGTCCCGATGTTATGTTACCATCCTTTAGTTAAGTGATTGGAATCATTTGTATGTCATAGTGTTACACCACTTTTATAGTTGATTTCTATCTCTTTTCAGGTTCTGCATTCTGGCCTCGGGTAACCCCGGCTCTTTCCTGCATACCGAGGCTCTTTTGAGTCTTGTATGAAGACGTTGTGAGTGTGCTTTGTTGCTGTTGTATGTATGTATATGTTTGTATGTATGGATTTGTATGCTTGTTAGACGGTTAATGTTGTTTAGAAGAGCTTTCCCATAGTTACTGGGTGTTTTTGAACGTTGTGAGTGATTAAGGGTGGTTGTGTGGTGGCATTAAGACCGGTGATGTGAACGTCTTTACTCCCTATAGTGCTTTTGGGCGCTACTTGTGGGGTGTGAAAACCTCTGAGGTCTTTGCCATTGAATTGTGCAAAATTTGTGTTGTGTATGTTTTATAAGATATTTTCTGGGTTAGGAGCAACTTTTTTGGTTTTCATTACTTTTGCCCCTATACAGCTTATTTAGTAGTTGTACATACCAAAACATGTCAGCAGACTATAGGGAAGGTCCTGGACTGGAGGGACTTGAAAGCCAAGTAAGCAGGTAAGACCTAAAATTTCACCTTCTTTGTCCCCTCCAGTCCAATTCAGACATGTGGGATGTACTACAGCAGTACTAACCTCGGAAGGGACCCACGAGCCCGGCCTGAAGCACCGCCAAACCGAACCGCGCATCTATCGCCATCTGCACATCTAGGCAATGTCTCACAAAAGATATATAAAGACCACTAAGTAGCTGTCAACAAATCTGCAGGAGGACCCGAACGGTGAGAGAAACCTTTTGTAGGAATTTTGCTATATATGCCCAACAGTACTTCTGTTATGACTGTTTTGAAATGACATTGATCAATGTTAGCATTGCATTCTTGTTTTGCTACGCCTCTGATGTTCGCATTTCAGCATAGTCGCAATATAGTAGATTGGGTAGTGAAAACACTATGACTCTCCACCTCCTATTATAAAAGATCTTGCGATTTTTGTTCAACCGCCCTGGAAGGAGACCAGCGGGAACATCCTACCACAAAATGAGTTATTCAAAGTGGGTTTCACACTGATTATATTTCTTTTTTTAATTTAATATTTATAACTATATACAAACATATCAAGAATACATCTTGAAACAGAAATTGAGACAGGTAGCGAAATATAACAAAGAACTAATCTAAGTCCCTTCCATATAATACATGAAATCAAAACCATACCAAACCCACTCTAGCCCGCAATAATGAGAGGATACTTAGAAGAAATAAATATACTACCAATAATCCAAAAAAGAGAGTGTGTTTAAACAGTCGATACTTTAAAGAGCTCAAACCGAAACAGACAGGATCGGCCCCACCCCTCAGAATGACAGGCATTAATGAAATCTAGAATTGGGAGGGCTCATAGAATATATAAGACTGACTGATACTTCTGGCATTTGCAAGGAGAAAAATAAAAAACAAACACCCTCCCAATAGCTGAATCCCAGGACGTAACAGGAGAAAAGTCCGGTCGCCTCTTCTGGATCTCCCTGGATAGGTCTGGAAACATGCGAACAGTCAAACCTTTAAATAACATATTGTGTTTCCTAAACAACTTCATAAGCTATTTTTTATCTGATAATGCCAAAGTAAATCAATAAAGTAGACAGAATTATCCCAGGAAGAGCGGGTAGTACAAACATATCAGTTACATTTAAATCAACATTAGTCACTCCACTAATCACTCCCAGCCCCTCAGCTTTTTTCTCTGATGGGAGATAGTACATTTTAGCAATACGGGGATGGGATTCAGGAGGAATACCAAGAACTTCAATCAAATAAGAGCAAAACATATCCCTAGCAGAAAAAAGTAATTAGATCTTACCTGCTAATTAGTGTTCCTGAAGGAACGACAGTCGAGTCCCTTTACTTCTGGGTTACGCAACCCTTCCAGCAGCTTGGAGGCTGAGCCCAACCTTTTTGGGGATGGAGCGGT
Source organism: Ichthyophis bannanicus (assembly GCA_033557465.1). Taxonomy (NCBI): domain Eukaryota; kingdom Metazoa; phylum Chordata; class Amphibia; order Gymnophiona; family Ichthyophiidae; genus Ichthyophis; species Ichthyophis bannanicus. Next base: position 924,404,564 of record CM066034.1, read on the forward strand.
ATAAATACCACTGGAACCACCCACAGACCCCAGTAATCGAATGAAAAAGCAGACTTAACGAACTTCCATTAATAACCTACATAACATAACACCGCAAAGGAATATTTAACCAACTTTTTTTTTTGTAAGGAATAGGAGTAGGAAAGGAGGAAGGGCAACGGGAGGAGGTGGTTTGCATGAGTCCGACCGAGCCGCCTTTCACCTGCACTCCTTCACCCAGAACTGGCCCCACGCGCGGTCCGCAGCTCTGCCCCTGACTAATAGGCCTTAACGGCCGACGGAAACCGGGTGGGATCAGGGACTGGACTGTCGTTCCTTCAGAAACACTAATTAGCAGGTAAGATCTAATTACTTTTTCCTTATCGTCACTCCAGTCCAGTCCCTTTACTTCTGGGATGTAACAGAGCAGTTCAATCCTGGGTGGGATCCAGCATACCGGACTGAAGAACCGCCAGACCAAACCGAGCGTCCGCTGAACTCTGTATGTCCAGCCTGTAGTGCTTGGTGAAGGTATGCAGAGAGGACCAAGTCGCTGCCCTACAAATATCCAGAGGAGGAACTAGACTGAATTCTGCCCAAGAGGTAGCCTGTGCCCGAGTTGAGTGCGCACGCAGTCCCACTGGAACCTGCTTCCCTTTCAGGATATAGGCAGAAGCAATCGCTTCTCTGATCCACCTGGAGATGGAGGCCTTGGCCGCCGCCTCCCCTTTGTGCGGGCCTCCGAACTGAATGTATAGTCTGTCGGATTTCCGGAAAGGTGCTGTGCGGGAGAGGTAACGCTTCAAGGCCCTCTGGACGTCTAGGAGGCGAAGCTTGTTATCCCTACCTTCTTGCCCCTCGGCCGAAAAGGCCGGGAGAGTAACTGTCTGGTTCACATGAAAGGGGGAGATAACCTTGGGCAAGGAAGGAAGGAACCGTGCGCAGGACCACCTTGTCCTTGAGAAAGGACAGAAAGGGGGGTTGAGAAGACAGCGCTTGTAATTCAGAGACCCGCCTGGCCAAACAGATAGCGACCAGAAAAACTGTCTTCAGGGTTAAGTCCTTTAGGGAGGCCCTCTTTACTGGCTCAAAGGGTTCCCCGATCAAGGCATTTAGCACTAGGTTGAGATCCCAAGGGGGGATGACCGACCTCCGTTGAGGACGCAGTCGTCTAACCGCTCTTAGGAAGCTGGACACATCCGCGTGGGCCCCTAGGGGCTTACCGCGAACCTTACCTCTATAGCAAGCGATGGCAGCCAGCTGGACTCGTAAGGAACTGTGTGCTAGACCCTTGTCAAATCCTGCTTGCAAGAATTCCAGAACCTCTGGCACCGAGGCCGAGAGGGGTTTCCTTCGGTGTTCCGCACACCACGCTTCGAAGATGCGGCAAACTCTTACATAGGAAAGACAGGTCGAGCGCTTCTTAGCATTCAACAGCATCGTGATTACCGCTCCTGAATAACCTCGCTTCAGGAGCCGCGCCCTTTCAATAGCCAGGCCGTAAGCGAGAATCGATCCACGTGAGGCATCCGAACAGGGCCTTGCCTCAGCAGGTCCCTTTTGCAGGGAAGCCGCCAAGGCTGGTCAGCGATCAACCTCATCAGATCCGCATACCAGGGGCGGTGAGGCCAATCCGGAGCTATGAGAATTATCAATCCCTGGTGAGCCTCCACCCGCTGGAGAACCTTTCCGATAAGAGCCCAAGGAGGGAACACATAGAGCAGGCCCTCCGAAGGCCACTTCTGGGACAGGGCATCCAGGCCTTCGGACATTCTTTCCCTCTGCCGACTGAAGAATCGGTCCACCTTGGCGGACGAGAACCGCGCCATGAGATCCATGACTGGGAGCCCCCAACGGGCCACTATTTGGCCGAAGGTCTCCTGCTCCAGTTCCCACTCTCCGTGGTCTATCTTGTACCTGCTGAGGTAATTGGCCGTGACGTTGTCCGTGCCGGCCATGTGCTGAGCTGAAAGCGCTTCCAACCGAACCTCCGCCCACTGGAATAGAGCGTCTGCCTCCTTCTCCAAGGCGGGACTGCTGGTGCCGCCCTGGTGGTTGATGTAAGCCACCGCAGTGACATTGTCGGAGAGAACGCGAATTGCTCTTTTTTGCACTAAGGCCTCGAGAGCCTTGAGCGCTAGGACGACGGCCCGCAATTCCAGTCTGTTGATGGGCCATTGAGACTCCAACGGTGTCTAGCGACCCTGGACAAACTGGTCCTCGCAGTGAGCTCCCCCAGCCTGCCATCCGTCGTCAACAGTAACCACTGATGAGGCTCGAGGGGCATCCCGCGATCCAGATTCCTTGGGCACCGCCACCAGCGGAGGGCCTGTTTGGTCCGCGGAGCACAGGGTAACTGCATTGACAAAGGATGATGCTGGGGGGACCACTGACGCAATAGAGCCCGCTGCAAAGGCCGCATGTGAGCCCTGGCCCATGGCACTACCTCTTTCGCCGCCGCCATTGTTCCCAGTACCTGAAGATCATGCCACGCTGAGGGGTTTCGTCTGCCCAGAAACTGCGTGACTAGAAGCCTTAGGTCCCTTGACCTTGTTCGGGAAAGGAACACTCTGCTGGTGTCGAACCTTGCTCCGAGATACTCGAGTTCCTGGGAGGGAGTCATCCTGCTCTTTGCTCGATTGATGACCCACCCCAACTCCTCCAGAACCTGAACCACTCTGGCCGTTGCCGAGCGACTTTCCTCTTGCGACTTTGCCCGGATCAGCCAATCGTCCAGGTAAGGGTGCACTAGTATTCCCTCTTTCCGTAGGGAAGCCGCTACTACCACCATCACCTTGGTGAAAGTCCTTGGAGCCGTAGCTAGGCCGAAGGGCAGGGCCTGGAATTGAAAGTGGCCTCTTGGCACTGCGAATCTCAGGAACTGTTGATGGGACTTCCTGACCGGTATATGCAAGTAGGCTTCTGTCAAATCGAGGGACGTTAGGAACTCTCCGCCCCTTACGGCTGCTATGACTGATCGCAGGGTTTCCATTCGGAAGTGTGGTACTCAGACAGCGATTGACCTGCTTTAGATCCAGGATCGGACGAAAGGACCCTTCCTTCTTTGGTACCACGAAGTAAATCGAGTACCGACCAGAGCCACACTGGTCTGGTGGTACTGGGACCACGGCCCCGAGCGCTATTAGTCGGGCGAGAGTTGCCTCTATCGCCGCCCTCTTTGTAGGCGAACCGCAGGGAGACTGAACAAAGGCTGGAAGTATTTGTTTTGCAAATTCGAGAGCATAGACCTCTCTGATCACCTCTAGGACCCATTGATCGGACGTGACCCAGGACCAGGCGGGAAGAAACTGCCTTAAACGTCCGCCCACCGGCAGCCCGTCCCCCTGGACCCCCGTCATCTCATTGTTGTTTTCTAGGTTCCGAGGAGGAGGAAGAGGCACCAAAACCTCGACCTGCTCCTCGAAACCCTCTAAAACATCGCCCCTTAGAGGGAAAACGGCCCCTGGGAAAAGGGTTTGACCTGGCTGAGCAAAACCTCCAGGGGTCCCTAGGTTGGTTACGCACTGGGGGTAGGGAGCGCCCTTGCTTCGATCTGTCTTCCGGAAGCCTGCCTCCCTTAGACTTGCCAAGGTCCTTTACCAGTTTCTTTAAACCCTCTCCAAATAACAGCTTCCCCTTAAAGGGAAGTCGACTCAGGCGTGCCTTCGAGGAGGCATCGGCTGCCCAATTCCGTAGCCACAAATAACGCCTGGCTGCCACCACCGAGGCCATGTTCTTGGCTAGGCTTCTGATGAGGTCATACTGACTATCCGCCAAGTAGGCTGCTCCGGATTCCAACCTAGCAGAGTTGGCCTGTGCCTCGTCTGCAGAGCCCTCCGCTGACTGAAGCTGTTGTGAACACCTTAAACAGGCCCGTGCCACCCAAGCTCCTGAAACGGAGGCCTGCAAGGGTAGCGCGCTTACATCAAAGGCTTGCTTCAGGAGCATATCCAATTTTCTGTCTTGAGAATCTCTCAGGGCCGTGCTGCCCTCGACTGGGATAGTAGTCTTCTTAGTAACTGCTGATACCGCTGCATCCACCCTGGGAGACCTCAGCAGCTCTTTGTCTGCCTCAGGAAGAGGATATAGGCGAGTCATGGACCGGACCCCCCTTAAACTTGACTCTGGTTGATCCCATTCTTCCTGGATCATCTGACGCACCACCCTGTGGACAGGAAAAAAACTTTGTGATCTCCTAATGGCCTGGATTAATGGATCCTCCAACGCCACCTCCTCTGCTGGCGTGTCTGAGGCTACATTGAGAACCTTCAGGGGCTCATTAATTAATGCCGGGAGCTCGTCCCGACGAAAGACTAATTATACGGGATTGATCTTCTGCGATCTCCCCTTCTTCAAGCTCCTCCTCTTCCTCGTCCAAGTCCTTGTCAGAGTTCTCCTCCTCCGGGGTACCCTGTGAGAGGGACGTGAGGGGCTCCTCACAAATCAGACGGGGGCACTTAGGCGGAATGCCGGATTCAGGATTGCTTGCTCTCATGGGTCTGGGTGACTTGTCTTCCGCCGACGGCCCAGCATCTCCTGTCCCTAAGCCCTGCTTACGCAAGCAATAGGCCTTGTGAAGTAAGAGGATGAAGTCAGGGGAGAAAAAAATCCCCGGCCCCCCCTTCTCCTGCAGGGAAGGGGGAAAGGGGCAGAGGAGGAGTGGGTAAATCCGAGGACGTAGGAGGAGGGAACTGTGACCCCCCCTCCCCTTCTAGGGGGTCTCCGGACCCCTGAGAAGACTGTGCCATGGCCAAGTTAATTTCTTGTTCCACGGAAGCAGCCACTGCAGCACAACCCCTGCAGATTCCTGCCTCCAAGGAAGTACCCCTGTGGGTGCCACAGGATGGACACTGAGACTTGCCCGTCATGTCCTTGATAAAGGTTACTGAAGCCCTTCCTACTCCGAGGCTTCAAAGTTCAGATACAGAGGATGACCGCCTTTTTATTAACTGTGTGAGTGTGTGCTCTCTCCTCTAGCAGTTTAACGAACAGTTCCCCAGAAAAAGAAAACAAAAAAGGATTAAACTAAAATCAAATCAAAATTAAAACTAAAATTAAATGAATATTAAAGAGAGAGCAGAGGGATTAAATAAACTCCAATCCCTTTTCAAACCCCAGTACTTGCGGTTTATGGCTTCTTCTGTTGAGATTGTCTGGGCCCGACTCAGCGATCACTGCCCGTTGGCTCTACATGTGGTAGGCCTCACCACGTGGAGACCTAAACGGGGGACCATGAGTCTGCCCTCCGGCCCGTTCTTCACGCCGTGTGCAGCACAGAGCTGGGAACCGCGCTTCACTCCGAATTAAAAACCGCCATTTTAAACAGCTCCCCAGCAGGAATCGGGGGCTCCGGAGCTCGCCTCCGCGTCCTTCTGCTCCGGGACGGGACCAGCGGTAAGAATTGCACTGCGGCGTTGCCTCAAGCGTTCAGCCACCAGGAGGGCTTCGGCACGAGGCAGGGCAGGTCTGTGGGGAAACTGTGCAGGAGTCGGCTGGATCAGCAGCAGAGGAGATCTGAGAGGTCCTCCTCGCTGCTGCATACAGAAACCACCTCCGATACCCGGCCCGGCTAGGGGGGGGGGGGGGGGGGGTGGGAGGAAGGAGAGAGAGCAGGCAGGAGAAATTAAAGGTACAGGACCTGAAAAAAAAAAACGAAAGAAAGCAAAAGGTAAATAAGGTAATAAGGAAACTAAAAAGGAAATTTAAATAAAAAGGAAGACTCCAGTAAGCCCTAGGCTTACGGAACCCTCCAGCTGCTTGGAGGCTGAGAATACTGGGGTCTGTGGGTGGTTCCAGTGGTATTTATACCGCTCCATCCCCAAAAAGGTTGGGCTCAGCCTCCAAGCTGCTGGAAGGGTTGCGTAGCCCAGAAGTAAAGGGACTGGACTGGAGTGACGATAAGGAACCAGTGCTACTCTGGGGAAGTTAACTACACGAATGTTCACTGCTCGAGTTGTATTCTCCAGCATCTCTAACTTAAACCGCATAGGAATTATACTCTTAAAACATTCAATATCATTCTCAAGTCAAAATTTTAGTTTGAAAAGTAGAGACTTCCATTTGAAGCGAAGAAAGTTTTACAATGTTCCCTGAATAGTATCTGTATTAGTAGAAACCTGGGACTCCAAGCTGTTCATCCGCGGGGCCAACTCCTCCCGAAGCTGCATGATAGCAGCCCAAATAGCCTCCAAATGTTATCACCTCTGGGGCTCCCAATGACACTGCAGGAACAGTCTCCACAGGAAAAGTCTCCAATGACGTGCCAGGCAATGGGGTGGGAACCGACTGGCTAGGCACTAAGCCAACACCTCCTTCAGCCATTCCTGCCAAATCCTTGACCCTCAATCATGGAAGTAAGGGGGCCACAGAACCCTGGTCTTGTTCAGAGACCAAGCTCTGCCTTCTGGCGGAGTCTGACAACGCCCACTTCCTGGCTCCCCAAATCGCTGATGTCTTGAGGGACCTTCGAGGCCTGGACTGAGCCCGGGGAGTATAAATCACCACCCGAAGCAGACAGCGAGGATACCACCTCCGACTGCTGCACAGCCGAGCCTCTCCCCTTCTGCAGACAACTGTCGCGGCACAGGTAAAAAAAAAAAAAAAAAGTGTCCCCAAAGGACCTGGAATAGTTAGCGGTAAAGGCACAGAAGCCTGAGGTGCCGCTAAAGGCTGTTTGGTACCTCTAGTCTTATGCTTCTTCCCCATGAAAAAAACTCTGTGCCGCTCAACACACCACTACGATCGCCATCTTGGATCCTCCCTACACCGATTGTATTTCAACCTTTGCAGTATATATTTTGACTTGCCCTTATAATAAAATCTATGTGGGCTGGACGACGAGATCCATTCGTAAGTGTCTGCAGGAACATTGTTTGCGGATTAATACTAAAGGTTATCAGTGCCAGTTGCTCTTCATTGTGCTGAACATTCATTTCAGGATTTACAGTGGCAGATAGTGGATCAGGTGTTAGAGAAAGTTCGGGGGGGGGGGAGATTGTATATTTCGTCTACAATATCATGAACAAATAGAAATTACACTTACCTGGTAATTGTTGTTCGAGTGACGACGATTTAGTCCTCCACCTCTGGGTTGTGTACCTCCTCCTGCAGCTTGGAGACTGGGCATGTCAAAGTCGTGACATCACTGGATATAGCCTGCTGGCATCTCCCATCAGCCCACAGTGTACTATTGACAAAGCAAACTCAAAAGGAACAAATAAGTAGCTATACCATAACTTTAAATAAACTATCCATTCCTCAACCTGAGGAACCTTTTTAATCTTAGTCTTTTTTTTTTCTTTTTTTACTTTACGTTCACGTCTCCCCTACCACCCACTCAAGAGAGAAGGAAGAAACAGATATTCACTGCGATCCAGAATCTGAAAGGATCTGTCCACTCCTTGAAATTGATGCTCCACTCTGCCTAAAAATAAACTCTGAAGAAAATCACTCCCCTGGGCAGGAATGAGGACTAAACTGTCGTCACTCAAGGGACGACAATTACCAGATAAGTGTAATTTGTTTCCTTATCATTCCTCCAGTTTAATCCACCACCTCTGGGATGTAACAGAGTAGTAATTACTGGGAGGGACCCTTCCAGCCGGCATGGAATATCGCCGATCCGAAAAAGTCATCATTTGCCACTAAGACTTCCAGACAGTAGTGCTTTCTGAAAGAACAGTGGACCAAAAGGCTGCTCTACAAACGTCCCCTGGCGGAACTAAACTGTACTCTGCTCGAGAAATTGCTTGCGCTCTGGTAACATGCGTTCATAACCCTGTTAACGCCAACTGGCCTCACAGCAGATCTGCTGCACCAATTGCCTCCTTAATCCATCTAGAAATGGATGCCTTCGCTGCCGCTGCCCCATTGCGAGGAACTTTGAACAACATGAACAGACGGTCCAAAGTGCGGTAAGTCTCTGAAATATACAAGTACTGCCGCAGCACCCACTTTATGGCTAAACAGTGCCACCCCCGGCCAGATGCGGTTCCCCCATCCGACCGAGTTAAAGCAGAGACACCACCTTAGGTAAAATGGATGGCACTGGCTGCAGCACCCCCCCTTTTCCCGAGAAAAGGAGAAGGATGGTTCTACAGGAGACAGCACCTGCCATCCCGAAATCCGGCTCACCGACCAGCTGGTTATCAATATTACCATCTTCAAAGACAAAGTCCTAAGCGACGCCTTGTGTAAGGGCTCAAAAGGTTCCTTAGTCAAAGCCGCCGAAAGCAATTTGAGACCCTGCGGGAGACCTACGATTCCACGCAAGGACCACAACTAGGTCACCGCTCTCAAAAAACGTGACACTTCTGCATGGATCCCGAAAGCCAGACCTTACACCTTGCCTCATTAGCAAGACAATGCTGTCAACTTAACTCTCAAGGCACTAGCCGCCAGGCTCTTAAGAAATCCTTCTGGTAGAAAACTCAAAACTACAGAAACTAACGCAGCCACAGCCAGCACTTGCTCCCGCGAGCACCAATCCTCAATCATGAGCCATAAGCGACCACACATCTCGTCCTTCCAATGGCCAGACCATAAGCGAGAATCGAACCACCCCAGGCCGCCGAAGCAAACCTGGTAGTAACCAAGTTGCCGACGCAGGCAATCTCCACGGCTCCCCTGTATGAGCTCAGCATACCACAGCCGTCTGGCCCGTCCAGAGCCACCCATAACACTCTCCTCCGATGAGCCTTGCTACGCTGAACCACTCAACCTTTGAGCGCCCCTGACGGGAACACAGAGAAGACCCGACGCCGTTCAACACCGCCCCAGCATGTCGCTCCTCTGACATTCGCTCTCGCCGTCTGCTGAAGAAAAAAGATTAACTTTGCTGACCAAAGGGTCACCATGAAATACATGACCTGCGGCCCCCGGCGTGCAAACTACTTGCAACTCCCCTTCTCCAACATCCACTTGAACCCTGCTGAGAAAAGTTGCCATCAGCGATATCCTGTCCTGCCAGTAGCGCTGCTGAAATGCTGGCCGTTGCATTTCTACCCAAGCGAACCATGCCTCTGCTTCTTCCTCCATGGCCACCCTTCCTGCATCACCCTGTCGAAAGATGTAGGCTACCTTCGAGGAGTTGTTTGACCGCAGTCGCACCACCCGACCTGTCACCGCCGCTTCGAATGTGTGCAGCGCCAGAACCACTGCTCTCAGCTCCAGCCAGCTGACCGAGCAGTTGCTCTCTTAAAACAGAGCAAACACCTTGCGCCAAAAGCTCTCCACAATGTGCCCCCAATCCTATGAGGCTCTCGTCCGTCAGTGATGGGAGCCATTCCGGCCATTCCAGAGGCATCCCTGTCTTCAATAATACCAGAAGTAGCCACCACCGCAGAGAACACCTGACCCCGAGAGAACAGGGAAGTCGTTTATTCAGCGAGACATCCTGAGACGACCAGAAGTGAAGTAGCGCTCACCGCCACGGCTGCATATGAGAACAGGCCCATGGCACCGATTGCAGTGTTACCGTCAACTTTCCCCACACTTGCCGGAAACTCCACCGCGAGGGCACCAAACCAGCTCTGCACCTGCGTACCAGATGTCGAAGGGCTGGAACTCCAAACCGGCAGAACACCGCCCCTGTCCGCATGTCGAATCGCATCTCTATATATCCGAGCTCCTGGAAAGACACCAAGTTACTTTTGGCCAAACTGACCACCCAACTGAGACTCCCAAGAACTTCACTACCACGTCTGCCATGCTGACGCTATCAAGCTTTGGATTTTGCTCGAATGAACCAAATGTCGAAATAGGGACGTACCCGAAATCCTTCCTTTCATAACGCTACCGCTACCACCCCCAAGAACTTTGTAAGAGTGCACGGTGCCTTCGCCAGCCCAAATGGCAACGCTGGGAAAGAGTAGTTACTCACCTGTAACAGATGTTCTCCAGGAGCAGCAGGAATCAGTCCTCACTTATGGGTGACATCAACATCGATGGAGCCCCCATGCGGAGCAATTCCCCAGCTTTCTAAGAAAGCCTTTGGGAATACTGCGCGCATCCATGGTCCCATTCCTGCCTAAAGGTGCCATCTTGCTCAGTCCAGTGACAGTTTATTTTTACATTTTTGTGTGCTGTTTTTTAGCTATGTACAACTGCAACTCCCAGGGGAGGAGGGAGGGTTGTGAGGACTGATTCCTGCTGCTCCTGGAGAACACCTGTTACAGGTGAGTAACTACTCTTTCTCCAGGACCAAGCAGGAAGTCAGTCCTCACTTATGGAACTCCCCAGCTTCAGGCTACCGGGGACCTAGAGCTGAAAAATGAGCTCCCTCTAGCCTCAGCATCAGAGAAAGGATTTCACTGAAACATACCTCTACCGGTAGCCCAACCAGAGGGCTGGAGGGTAAGAGTTGCCTAAACCTCAGAGAGATTCCGCAGCACTGCCTGACCGAAAGCACTGTCCCTACGGGACTCCCTCTCCAGGCAGTAATGGGCCGCAAAAGTCTGGCTTGAGGACCAAGTTGCAGCCCTGCAGATGTCTGCCAAAGGTACAGAGCGGAGATGAACTACTGAGGCAGCCATTGCCCTGACACGGTGGGACATGACCCGACCCTGCAAAGGAAGGTCAGCTGCCCTGTAAGTCCAGGTGATACAGTCAGCCACCCAGATGGACAAGGTACGCTTGGAAACAGGTAACCAAGTTATTAGGGTCAAAAGATACGAAGAGCTGAGTAGCCCTCCTATGACCCTGCGTACGTTCGAGGTAGAAGGATAAGGCCCTCCTACAGTCCAGGATATGCAGGACTGTCTCAGCCCTGCTGGCATGGGGTCTAGGGAAAAACATTGGAAGAATCACCTCCTGGTTGAGATGGAAAGAGGAGACAACCTTTGGGAGGAACTTAGGATGAGTCCTAAGGACTACCCTGTTCCTATAGAAACGAGTGTATGGCCTGTCACAGACCAGGGCTTGAAGTTCACTCACTCGCCTGGCCGAAGTCAGGGCCACTAGGAATAGAGTCTTCCAAGAAAGGAAGCGGAGAGGACATGTAGCCATCGGCTCAAAAGGTGGGCGAGTCAATTGCTGCAAGACCACATTCAATTCCCACTCAGGGGCTGGTGGACGGAGAGGAGGCTTGAGCAATAGTAAGCCTCTGAGAAATCTGGACACCAAGGAGTGAACTGACAAAGAGTGTCCCTCCACCAGTGAGTGGTGAGCTGCCAGAGCAGAGAGGTGGACCCGAACAGAATTGGACTTAAGGCCCTGATTGGACAAGTGCAGTAGGTACTGGAGCACTACTGGCACAGTGCAGGTGAAAGGATCTTCCTGGAGCTGTTGACACCACAAGGAGAACCTCCTCCACTTCAGGGCATATGTTTTTCTGGTGGATTGCTTTCTAGAGGCCAAGACCACCTCTTCCACTTCCTAAGGCAGGCCCCAGGGAGCTAAGACTACCCTTGCAGCCTCCAGGCCATCAAATTGAGATATTTGAGATTGGGGTGCAGAAGGGAACCCTGATCCTGAGAGAGAAGATCGGGTTGGAACCCCAGAGGCAGTGGTGTTTCCACTGCTAGTTGGAGCAGAAGCAGGAACCAGGACTGCCTCGGCCAACTGGGAGCTACCAGGAGGACTGAGGCCTTGTCCCTTAGAATCTTGAACAAGGTTCGGAACACCAGAGACGTGGGAGGAAATGCATACAGTAGGCCCTGGGACCAAGAAATCAGGAAGGCATCCGCTGCTAACCTCAGGGGATGCAGTTGCCTGGAACAGAACCTGGGTAGCTGCCGGTTCAGGGAACTGGCAAAGAGATCTATGTATCGAAGTCCCCATTTCAGGAAAATCTTTTGAACCACTAACGGGTGCAGCTGCCACTCGTGGGGCTGCAAGATTCTGCTTAACCTGTCTGCCAGGGAGTTCTCCTGGCCAGGGAGATAAACAGCTCAGAAACATTTTGTGCCTGAGCGCAAAGGAACAAAGGGGCTTGGACCCAGTGCCTCCCTGTTTGTTCACATAGAACATGGCCACTTGACTGACTCAGTCTGTTCTAGTTCAGACTGACAAAGTGTGAGAAAAAGCCTTGAGGGCTAACCGAATAGCCCGAAGTTCTAGAAAGTTGATCTGTTGCGTGGCTTCCCATGGAGACCATAGGCCCTGAGTGCAGCTCTCCTGCAAGGAGGCATCTGTCGTCAACACCACTGTGGGGACAGGCACCTGAAAAGGCACCCCCTGAAGCAAGTTGGGGTGTAGCCACCACTGGAGAGAAGTCAGGAATGGTTTTGACACCCTGACTGTCTGCTAGGCTCCCTGTGGCGTGCTTCCACTGAGTTCTGAGGCATCACTGTGCAGGTTTCATGTGGAGGTGGGCATTGGGGGTCACATGTACAGTCAATGCCATATGTCCTAGGAGCTGCATTCAGAGCCTGGCAGAAACCTTTGGCATGCTGAGAAACCAGGATGCCAACTCCATTAGTCTTTGAGCTCTGTCCTCTGGCAAGCAAGCCCTTGCTTGCAGAGAGTCCAGTCTCGCTCCTATGAACTCTAAGTTCTGGGAGGGGAGCAAAGTGGACTTTGCAAAGTTTATGACAAAGCCTAGGTCTTGAAGGAGTGATACAGTTCGGAAGGTGGCCTGCCTGGCCTCCTGGTAAGTCTGACCCCCTGATGAGCCAGTTGTCCAGATAGGGGAAGACAAACACCTTGAGTTCTCAAGTAGCCCGCCACCACAGCAAGGCACTTTGTAAAGACTCTTGGGGCGGAGGTTAGGCCAAAAGGCAGTACTCTGTACTGGTAATGGTTTCCTCCCACCATGAACCTGAGGTACTTTGTGGTCTGGATGAATGAGGATGTGGGTGTACGCATCCTTTAAATCTATGGAGCATAGCCAATCTCCCTGCTGGAGGTAGGGCAGATGTGTTCCAAGAGTAAGCATCTTGAACTTTTTTCTCCAAGAACTTGTTGAGGTTCCTGAGATCTAGAAGAGGCCTTAGGCCCCCCGGTTCTCTTTGGCACTAGAAAGTACCTGGAGTAGAAACCGTGCCCCTGTAGGCGAGGAGGTACAGGCTCCACCGCCTTGTCCAGAAGCAGACCTTGAAGTTCTTGAAGTAGGAGGTCTGTGTGCAGGACAGGCCTCAGAAGCTCTCCGGGGAAGTAGGCAGGGGGTAACTGCTGGAAATGAAGCATATAGCCCTTGCGGACTATGCTTAATACCCAAACATCCCCTGTAATGGGTGGCCACCTGTGGGCAAACAGGGTTAGACGACCTCCTGTGCAGGAATGGGGTAGCAGAGATGGAAAGGCTATGCTGTGGGAGTCAAAAAACCCCTCCCTGCTGGGTAGGAGCAGGAGCCGGAGGCTTGGGGGTCTTCTGCCTACAGGGCCCATGTCCCTGCCCCTTGGCCTGCTGTCCCTGCTGGGGAGCTGGGGAGGCCTGGTACTGAGGGAAAGGTTTGTAGGCAGCTGCCTTTCTCGGATAAAAGGGCTTTTTACCCGAGCCCTTCTTTTTGTGAGAAGGGGCAGAAGTCTTTCTGGACAGCCTTGTCCTGGTCAGGTGCTGGGTTTCGAGCTCAGCCGCCTTCTTGGCCATGGGTTTGCCAAAAAGGTTTTCACCTTGGCAAGGGACATCGACCAACTTGTCCTGCACCCAGGGCTCGAGGTCCGATAACTGCAGCCATGCCTGGCATCGGGCTCCAATGCCAGCTGCCGCCACACAAGCCGAAGCCTCTAAGCCATCGTAGGCCGCTGGGGACATGAACTTTGAGCAGTCCTGTATTCCTGAGGACAAAGTCTGGAACCTCTGCAAAGGTTCCCCGGAGAGGCCAGCAGAGAACCCAGCAATCTCTTTCGCCAGGTCTCGTAAGTACATGCCCATGTAAAGCTGGTAGGACTGGACACGGCAAGCAAGCATCGAGCCCTGGAAGCACTTTCTGCCGAAAGCATCCAGGTTCTGGGCCTCCCTGCTGTGAGGCACCGCACAGTGCATCTGACTCTTCAGACGATGCAGGGCCAATTCCACCACCATGGAATGGTGCGGCAGCTGCGCCTTCTGGAATCCAGGGCTCTTGAGTCGTTGATAGATGGAATCGACCTGCTTGCTCAAGACCGGCGCCAAGGCCAGTGCCTCCCACATCCGGAAGAGGAGCTGTTCCAGCATCGGAGGAACCGGCACAGTAAAGGCCTCCTTCGGAGGAGAGTCATACTGAAGGGCCTCGAGCTCCTCCGCTCGAGGCTCCTCCTCGGGGTCCGTGGGAATCGTCAATGCCTTGGCCATGTCCCGAACGAACGCCGAGAACCGGGTGTCCTCTGGGGGGGGGGGACCTACTCCGGGGCTCAGACTGTGGTGAGTCCGAAAGGTATCGGGGGACTCCTCGTCCTGTCTCCCACGCAGACTCATCCAAAGAGTCGTCGAGGGGCTCCGACCACGCGGGTCGAGGTGGCATCTGCCCTGACGCCGAAGGCACCGGCGTCGACGCCCTTGGTTCCGAGCGTGAGGTCGAGGGTGACCACGACCGAGGACGACTTCGAGCCTTCATGGTCTCGAGTATCGGCTCGGTTTCCAGGGTCGACTTCAATGTCGATGTCCCGGTGGTCGGGGCAGATGCACCAACGAGGCTGGCCATCAGTACCCGCTGCTGATCCATGAAGGCAGACAGTCTGCACTCCAAGGCTGTCAGCCTGAGTCCAAGCTCAGGAGACTCAGCAGCCACCGACTCGGGCCCCGGCAGCACCGGGCCCGACGTCGGCTCCCTCAGAGGAGAGTCCACGAGGACTACAGGACTTGTATCCGATGGTCTCCGGCTCCACATGAGGCATCTTGGATGACTTTGCCTGTTCCAAGGGCCCGGGACGGCGGTCGGGGGTCTTAGACCTGGCCCTCGAGGAACCAGGGACCTCTTCTGACGCCGCCCTCACGAGTCGTTTCTTCCTCTTGCGTTCCCGATCGGGGGACCCCGTGTCCAAGGAACCCCAGCGATGCTCGGGATCAGACTCCCGAGACGTCGAGGCCTCAGACGAGGTCTGGGCCCGGCCGGAGGCAGATTCTGAGAAAATCCTCTCTTTCTGGTGCTGACGGCTTCAAAGTGCCTTGGTGGACATTTTGCCACACAGGCCACAGATTTTTGGATCATGATCTGGGCCGAGGCACCGAAGGCAGCAGTCATGTGTGTCGGTGAGAGACATTAGTTTCTTTCACCGATCACACTTCTTGAAACCACTAGAAGCCATCGGGGAAAAAAGGGCCCCCGCGAGGTCAAAGGACCGGCTATCCAGGGAAAACAGAAAAAAAAGGCGCTAACGCCAGCCACGAAGGGCAAAAATTTATTTAACTGTATTTATTATCCTGCTTTTCACCGGGTCAAAGCGGTGTAACATAGAAAGGGGGGGATAATCAGATATAGGGGTAGGGCCATCACCAGGTGGACAACATTGATGATTTCGACAAATGATGGACATAGACATGGACAAAGTAAGTAGTAATTAGGCCTTACCTGCTAATTAGTGTTCCTGAAGGAATGACAGTCCAGTCCCTTTACTTCTGGGTTGCGCAACCCTTCCAGCAGCTTAGAGGCTGAGCCCATCCTTTGAGGATGGTGTGGTATAAATACCACTGGCACCACCCACAGATCCCAGTAATCTAATGAAAAAGCAGACTTAACGAAAAATCAATTAATAGCCTATATAAAATTAACACCACAAAAAACACAACCAACTCTCCCACTTTTTTTTTTTTTTTTAAACTGTAGAAGGTAAGGAGGAAAAAGGGTAGAGGGAAGGAGGTGGTTTACCTGAGCCTGACAGAGCCTTCCTTCACCCCGGCCCGCAGGACCTGCACCAAGGGGCCCTTCCATTTTGTTTTGGCCCTGAATTCAGTCCGCTGATCCTCACATATCCACTAGGACATTACGCCAATTGAAGAAACCGGGTGGGATCAGGGACTGGACTGTCGTTCCTTCAGGAACACTAATTAGCAGGTAAGGCCTAATTACTTCTTCCTTATCGTCACTCCAGTCCAGTCCCTTTACTTCTGGGATGTAACAGAGCAGTTCAAGCTTGGGTGGGATCCGCTATCCCGGACCGAAGTACCACGTCCCCAAACCGAGAGTCAGCTGATCTCTGAACGTCCAGTCTGTAGTGTCTAGTAAAGGTATGCAGCGAGGACCACATAGCCGCCCTGCAAATGTCCAGCGGCGGAACTAAGCTATATTCCGCCCAAGAGGTAGCCTGTGCCCGAGTTGAATGAGCGCGCAGCCCCCCTGGAACCTGCTTCCCCTTGAGGATATAGGCGGAAGCAATAGCTTCCCTGATCCACCTGGAGATGGAAGCCTTGGCCGCCGCCTCCCTCTTGTGTGGCCCTCCAAACTGAATGGACATTCGGACTTTCGAAAAAGCGCTGTGTGGGAGAGGTAATGCTTCAAAGCTCTCTGAACGTCCAGAAGGCGCAGCTTCCTGTCCTTCCCCTCTTGCCCCTCCGCTGAAAACGACGGAAGCTTAACTGTCTGTTTCACATGGAAGGGGGAGATGAGCTTGGGCAAGAAAGAGGGTACTGTCCGCAAGACCACCTTATCCTTGAAGAATGAAAGGGGGGCTGGGAGGACAGCGCTTGAAGTTCGGAGACACGTCTGGCCGAGCAAATAGCGACCAGAAAAACTGTCTTCAGTGTCAAATCCTTCCTTTGCCGGCTCGAAAGGTTCCCTGGTCAAGGCCTTTAATACCAGGTTAAGATCCCAAGGAGGAATGACCAATCTTTGCTGGGGATGTAGACGCCTAACCGCTCTTAGGAACCTGGTCACATCCGCGTGGGCCCCAAAGGACTTTCCGCGGACCTTACCTCTATAGCAAGAGATGGCTGCCAACTGGACTCATAAGGAACTGGGCGCTAGGCCTTTGTCAAAACCCGCTTGCAAAAACTCCAGGACCTCCGGAATAGAGGCCGAAAGAGGTTTCCTCTGGTGCTCCGCACACCATGCTTCGAAGATGCGCCAAACTCTTACATAGGAAAGACAGGTCGAGCGCTTTCTAGCGCTCAAAGTCGAGATTACCGATCCCTAATAACCCCGCTTCCGGAGCCGTGCCCTTTCAATAGCCAGGCTGTAAGCGAGAATCGATCCACGTGAGGCATCCGAACCGGGCCCTGACTCAGCAGATCCCTTCTGCAGGGAAGCCGCCAAGGCCAGTCGGCAATCAACCTCACTAGGTCCGCATACCAGGGACGGCGAGGCCAATCCGGAGCTATTGTTTATTACACTTGATATACCGCTCAGGCCAAAGCAGAGCGGTTTACAATATTACATAAATGATACTGAAAATATGAAAAGAACGCCATTGATAAGATAGGACAGAGTAAGAGATACAGCGATAGTCAAAGAAATAGAAGAGACAAGAGGAAAGGCTCATTATAACATCCAGAAAGGTAGAATATCATACCACCACAGCTCAGTCCTTCCAGACAGACTTGACCAGAAGACCTCCTGCTCCAGCTCCCACTCCCCGTGGTTTATCTTGAACCTGCTGAGGTAATCGGCCGTAATGTTGTCCGTGCCGGCCACGTGCTGGGCTGAAAGAGCTTCCAACCAGACCTTGGCCCACTGGAACAGGCCATCCGCTTCCTTCTCCAAGGCGGAACTGCTTGTGCCACCCTGGTGGTTGATGTAAGCCACTGCGGTGACATTGTCGGAGAGGACGCGAATTGCTCTTCATAAAACTAAGGACTCCAGTGCCCTGAGTGCTAGGGCTACGGCCCGTAATTCCAGTCTATTGATGGACCATCGGGACTCCCACGACGTCCAGCGACCCTGGACGAACTGGTCCTTGCAATGAGCTCCTCATCCTGTTAGGCTGGCATCCGTCGTCAGCAGTAACCACTGCGGGGGTTCGAGAGGCATCTTGCAATCCAGATTCCTTGGGCACCGCCACCACTGGAGGGCCTTCTTGGTTTGGAGGAGTGCATGGCAGCTGCATGGACAAAGGGTGATGCTGATGGGACCAACGACGCAACAGGGCCCGCTGCAGGGGCTGCATGTGAGCCCTGGCCCACGGTACTACCTCTATTGCTGCAGCCATGGTTCCCAGCAATTGAAGGTAATGCCACGCCGTAGGGTTTCGCCTGCTCAGAAATAGCGAGACTAGGAACCTTAGGTCCCTTGACCTCGTCTTGGACAGAAACACCCTTCCTCTGCTGGTGTCGAACCTCACTCCGAGATACTCGAGCTCCTGGGAGGGCATCAACCTGCTCTTTGCCCGATTGATGACCCACCCTAACTCTTCCAGGACTTCTACCACTCTGGCAGTGGCCGAGCGACTTTCCTATGACTTTGCCCGTATCAGCCAATCATCCAGATAGGGATGTACCAGTATTCCCTCTCTTCGCAGGGCCGCAGCCACCACCACCATCACCTTGGTGAAAGTCCAAGGAGCCGTAGCTAGACCGAAGGGCAGAGCCTGGAATTGAAAATGACCTCTTGGCACTGCGAATCTCAGGAACTGTTGATGGGACTTTCGAACCGGGATATGCAAATAGGCTTCTGTCAAATCCAAGGAAGTCAGGAACTCCCCGCTCCTTATGGCCACGATGACCGACCTTAGGGTTTCCATCCGGAAATGAGGCACTTTGAGACAGCAATTGACTTGCTTTAGATCCAGGATCGAGCGATAGGAAACTTCTTTCTTTGGTACCACAAAATAAATCGAGTATCGACCGGAACTGCATTGGTCTGATGGAACAGGGACCACAGCTACGAGCGCTATGAGCCGTGAAAGAGTGGCCTCTATCGCCGCCCTCTTTACCGGAGAACCGCAGGGAGACTGAATAAAGGCTGGAAGTATTTGCTTTGCAAATTCGAGAGCATAACCCTCTCGGATCACCTCCAGGACCCATTGATCGGATGTGACCTGGGACCAGGCGGGAAGAAACTGCCTTAAACGGCCCCCAACCAGCAGGTCGCCCCCCTGGACCCCCGGTTTGTCATTGAGGTTTTCTAGGTCCTTAGCCTCTCTCTGCCCCCCGAAACCTTCTGAAGCTTTGACCCCTCGATGGGAAACGGCCCCTAGGAAAAGTGTTCGATCTGGATGGACGAATCCTCCGGGGATCCCTTGGCTGATTCCACACCGGAGCTAGAGAACGAACTTGTTTTGGTCTGTCCTCCGGGAGTCTGCCTCCCTTAGATTCGCCAAGGTCTTTTACCAACTTATCTAGGTCTTCGCCAAACAGTAGCTTCCCCTTAAAGGGAAGACGACTCAGGCGCGCCTTTGAGGAGGCATCTGCTGCCCAATTACATAGCCATAAATATCGCCTAGCTGCTACCACAGAGGCCATGTTCTTAGCTAGGCTCCTGATGAGGTCGTACTGGCTATCCGCCAGGTAGGCAGCCCCAGACTCCAACCTAGCTGTAATAGATTGAGGTGGTCCCAGCAACTTCAACTAGCGGAGGGTACCTCAGGGGACACCCAAACAGGCCCGAGCCACCCAAGCCCCCGAAACCGAGGCCTGTAAGGCAAGAGCACTAACATCAAAGGCTTGCTTCAGCAGCGTGTCCAATTTTCTATCCTGAGAGTCCCTCAAAGCCGCGCTACCCTCGACCGAGATAGTCTTCATTGTCATTGCAGATACCGCTGCATCCACCCTGGGCAACCTCAGCAGTTCTTTATCCGGTTCTGGCAACAGGTATAGCTGTGACATAGAACGCACTCCCCTCAAACTTGATTCTGGTTGATCCCATTCCTCCTGGATCATCTGACGCATCACCCTGTGAACAGGAAAGACCTTTTGAGACCTCCTCACGGCTTGGATTAAAGGATCTTCCAACGCTTCCTCCTCTGCTGGAGCGTCCGAAGTCACATTGAGTACCTTGAGGGACTCATCAGCACCGGGAGCTCCTCTCGCCGAAAAACTCACACTATGCGGGATTGATCCTCCTCTGGAATCTCTCCCTCTTCAAGCTCCTCCCCATCCTCACCTAAATCCTTGTCCGAGACCTCCTCTTCCGGAGTATCATGCGAGGAGGACGTGAGAGGCTCCTCGCTCGCCAGCCTTGCACGCTTGAGAGGGACACCTGAGTCCTGGGAGCTTGTCTTCCATGGTCTGGTCCCCCCACTTTCCTTCTCTGCGCTCAACTCACCTGCTTCAAGCCCCTGCTTGTGCAAATAGGCCTTGTGCAGCAAAAGGACAAATTTGGGAGAGAAGGGGTCCCAGGCACCCTCCTCCTCAACTGCAGTGGAGGGTAGGGAAAGAGAAGAGACAGGCAAAACCGAGGTAGAAGGTGGGGGGGGGGGGGAATGGGAGACCCTTACCCCCTCCAAAGGGTCCCCTGACCCCTGAGTAGTTTGGGACATGGACAATTGAATACCTTGTTCCGCCGAAGCAGCCTCTGCAGCACAACCCCTGCAGATTCCTGATTCGGAGTCAGTACCCCTACGAGTGCCACAGGACGGGCACCGTGGTTTGCCAGTCATGTCCACTTCAAAGGCAAGTTTGAAAGTACTGCCTGAATAATCAATATCCAACTTTACAATAATATACGTTCAAAAGTTGCACCCAATCCAAACGGGAAGAAAGAGTGGCCTCTAACTAGTAAACACAATTGTGCCCTCACCACCCCCCAAACTGTTAACTAACCCGGCAAAGGAAATAAATGTTAAAAAATTTAAAAATAAATTAAATTAAAGGCAAGAATCCAATTAGGATGAAAATCAGTTACTAAATTGCTCCCCAGTACTTGCGTTTTTGTTGCTCCTACACAGCGTGATGCTCCGCGGAAGTCAGAAGCACTCCAGAGGCTCGCACGTGGTAGGCCGCAGCCATGTGGAGTCCTAACCGGCGGTCGGCGGCTCTGCTCTTGCCGCCAAACAATTTACACTGCTGTAACCAGATCAGCGGTGGAATCTGGCTCCGGCGCAGATTTTAAACCGCCAAGGCTCCCGGTGCTGATACACGAAGCCGGAGGATGTGGGGAAGCCACGCGTTGCTGCCTCAAGCGCTCAGCCACCGAGGACTTCGGCGCGAAGCAGGACAGGCCTATGAGCAGGTCCGCGGGGAGCCAGCCGACCTGGAAGGAGAGAGGAGACTTCGCGATCCTCCTCGTTGCTGTCAGTAAAACCTCCTCCTCTGGGCTGGGAGCTTGGCAACGGACAGAGGGGGGGGTGGGGGGGGATAAAGAAAATTTAAAGGTGCAGTAAAGCTAATGGGGATACCAAGAAATACCCAAACCAAAAACGGTGACTAAAGAAAGTAAAAGCTAAATAAATAAAATTAAACAGGGAAAATTAAACAGAAGACTCCAATAAGCTCTTAGCTTACGGAACCCTCCAGCTGCTTGGAGGCTGAGAATACTGGGATCTGTGGGTGGTGCCAGTGGTATTTATACCACACCATCCTCAAAAAGGATGGGCTCAGCCTCCAAGCTGCTGGAAGGGTTGCGCAACCCAGAAGTAAAGGGGGACTGGACTGGAGTGACGATAAGGAACACAGTTTTTGATCATGTGTTCATGATAGTTGGGTTAGGGGATTGTGGTGGAATCAGTGGTGGGAGTTTCTGTTTTGAGATATTCTTGGAATAGGATGGTTTTTAGTTGTTTTTTAGATGAGATCGCCGTTGTTCCTGATGTGATTTGGTAGAGAATTCCAGAGAGACAGAGCATAACGTTCAAAGGCTCTGTTGCAGGTCCGTTGAGTGCATTTGGTTCTTTTGTGGGGGATGGTGAGGGCGTTGCTGGAGGTTTGTCTGGTTGTTTTGCTATGGGCAGGATGGGGCAGCAGGGTGGTCTGTGTTTGGTGGATGGCTTTGTGAGTGAGAAGAATGGACTTGTAATTAATTCTTGCTTCGAGGGGAAGTATGTGTAGGTCTCTCAGAATTGGGGTGATGTGGTCTCGTTTTTTTGCTTTCTGAATAATCCTTGCTATGGTGTTCAATGCAGTTGGTCTGTGCGGCGGGTAGTGTCGCGAGCACTACCCTGGCGGTAAGTAGCAGTCAGGGCAGGTTGGACACAACTATATAGGGAGGAGATTGGCCAGTAATCCAGAGGCCCAATTGGCTTTTGGTCCTGTTAGTTTCCTGGATCCTAATCTCCAAAGAATCAACTGCACAAGTGGTGGGAAAATAAAGGCTTTTATTTCCCTCTCTCGCAAGGGTTCAAATGATTGGGCAATAACAATGCAAATGTCCTTACTTCAGGTAAGAAAAAGTAAAACAAAAAGTTTAAAGCAAAACTGTTACTTTCACAGTAGCGCTGGTATTCACACAACAGGAATGTTCTAGGCAGTAACACATACAGCTTACAAGCTTGGCAAAGATTCTAGACTTCCCGTGGTACAGTACATACAGTCCATTTCTGTATCTGAAACCTCATTTGCCAGTTCCACTTGCATTGGCTCATAGGCGGAAGCCTCTGACTCTGAGTCCCTGGGTTCAGGTAGGTTATAGTCAGGCTTCTTATATAGCTCTTCTAGCACAGCCCAATGTTCTGGGTAACTCATAGGGCGTCGGCTCTTTGCTGTTTTATATTAAGGAAATTCCTCGCTCCTTGGTTTTATGGCAGCTTTATAAAAACATTTATTATTCAAACCTCTCTTATCAGGTAAACTTTTCCTATAGCTTGTATCATAAAAAGCTTTACCTTGGGAATTTGGCTTCTCTGTTTCCAGTAAAGGTTGAGGCCTGCACCAGTTTCTCCGTTGGCTTGCCTGTACAGCACGGCTTAGGTCTTCAGGCTGTGACCCTGTTGGTTTTGGACAACAGCTGCAGCAATGCCTTTGCCACTCTGGGCAAACAGCTTTTACTCCTCTGTGAGCTGAGACCTTCCCAGGTTCCTCCTTAGCTCCCTGGCAATCACCTTTCCCTCTGGGTGATCTTCTGGCAGTGGAATATTCAGGTTTGCATTCTAACCTTTTCCTCTGTCTTGCCTTCCTTCCTGCTGCACGCTGTCCTGCTGCATTCACTCTTGCTGCCTCCTCTCCAGCTGCCTGCACCGCTGCCTTTCCCGCTGCTCTGCTTCCAGTCTTCCACACCCTCCTTAAGAAGTCCTTCTGTGCTCAAGGATTGGAAGCTGGCGGGCATTACCTCATGACCAGTGGGGCGTGGTTCCTCAGTCACTCTGGAGTCCCTCTTGCTCCCTCTATCTGGTTCCTCCAGATATTGCAGCTTGTATGTACCTTTTTCTCTATTTAAAGCATTTTCCTTTCTCTCAACCAGGTCTGCTGGGTGACAGTAGCTCATGGTAAATTACGTTGCAGTAGTCCAGATGTGGGAGTGTCATAGCTTGCATTACTGTCCTGAAGTTCGAGGAGAGGTCTGAGACGTACTGTTTTAGCTTTGTGGAATATGGTTCTGGTGGTTTTGGTGATTTGTTGCTTGAGCATAAGAGCTTGGTCTATGATAATGCCTAGATATCTTATTTGTGGCTGTATTTAAATTTGTGTGGTTCCCATGTTGAGGTGTGTAGGTGGCATGAAGTCTGGGTCCTTTGTTACTATGAGAGCTTTGGTTTTCTTTATGTTAATGGATAGGTTGTTTTCCTGTAGCCAGTTGGATACTTCGGTGAAGCATGCTGATAGATGTTTATTTGTTGGGTTAGAGGTTGTAATTGGAGCATAGAGCATTATGTTATCAGCATATATGTGGAAGTTGATGTTGTGGGTACGTATGACTGAGCAGAGTGGTTGCAGGTAGATGTTGAAGAGCATGGCAGATAGTGTGGATCCTTGGGGCACTCGGTGTTGCCGGAAGGGGGGCGAGGTTGATACGCTTGTGCGGATCAATTGTTGTCTACTGGTTAGGTAGGACTGAAACCACTGAAGTACAGTATCTTTGATGCCAACTGTTTGTAGTCTGCGTATGAGGATGTTGTGGGAGATGGTGTAGAAGGCTGCTGATATCTCTAGGAAGATCATAGCATATCTGGAGTGTTTTGCTTGAGTTCCTATGATGAGGGTGTTCATCAGTGTTGTCATGAGAGTCTCGACTCCATGTAGTGGATGGAAGCCATGTTGTTGCTGGTCCAGTATGTTGTTGATGTCTAGATGTTCTTGAAGCTGCTGTTGAACTACCTTCTCGATTATCTTGGCGGTGAACGGGAGGCTCGCTATAGGTCTGTAGGAGGTGGGGTCTAGGGGATCCAGGTTGTGCTTTTTTAGGGTTGGTCGAATGATTGTGGTTTTGAGGATATCTGGCATACGTCCTTGGTTGAGGGATTCATTGACAATGTGGGTTTTTATTTATTTAAATATTTAACAATTCTTTTATACCGCGCTATTATAATCAGTGCGGTGTACATAGAACAAGAACATACTACAATGCATACAAGTAACATTGAGTTTTACATTGAACAGGGAACTTCAACAATAGGACAACCGGGGGAACTATGTACAGATTAACTTAATGGTATATACAGTAATATCAAACTCGATTGGATGTTACAATGTGGTTCACTAATAAGACTAGAGAGAAAGGTTGACCAACTAGCCCTTTTCAGGTTGTATTGAGGTGGTAGTTTTGTTAGTGACTAGATTGACTTCTGGGTAGCATTTTGTGAACAGGTGGTATTTCAATGCTTTTCTGAATAGGATTAGGTTTTGATAGCACGGATTTCGTGAGGTAGTGCATTCCAGTTTAGAGGAGCAAATAAGGAGAAGGCCCTGTTGGAGGTGGCCTTAGTGCACTTCGTTATTATCTTTGGGACAATTAAGGTGTTCATTGATGTGGTTCTCCTTTTTCTGTTTTCCAGGGTGCCATGGATGAGCTTGCTGATTGGCGTAGGGGGGTAGTTATTTAGTGCCTTGAAAGTAAGGACTAAAGACTTATACTGGATTCTGGCATGTAATGGTAACCAATGCAGTTCTTTCATGATGGGTGTTATATGGTCAGACCTTGATGAGCCGGAGAGGACTCTGGCGGCTGTATTCATGGCTAGGCGGAGCGGGTTTAAAGTTGATTGAGGGAGGCCATGTAGGATGATGTTGGCAAAATCCAGGTGTGGGAGGACTAATGCTTGGAAGGTTGTTCGGAAGTCTGTGGGATCTAGTAGGGAGCGGAGGTGACGTAGCGATTTGATCTTATAATATACGTTTTTTGTGATGTTCTTGACATGAGTTGTCATATCCAAGTGCTGATCCAATGTGATGCCGAGGTAACGGATGGTAGCTTTTGATTTCAACTCTATGTTGTTGACGAGTAGTGATGGAGGCGGTACGAACTTACGGTTCCTTGTGACAAAAAGAACGTCAGTTTTGCTGTGGTTAATCCGAAGGTTTTGTGATAGCAACCATTCGGCTACAGCTTCAAAACATTTGATTATTGGGGAGAATACTGGATGTTCAATTGTGAACGGCATATATAGGAGGATGTCATCTGCGTAAGCGAGACATTGTACATTAAAGGATCTGATCAAGTCACATATCGGCTGCATGTAGATATTAAACATTAGTGCCGATAAGGACGATCCTTGAGGTACACCCTGTGATTGCAGGAATGGTTCTGAGGATGCGTGGCCTGTTTTTACTTGTTGCCACCTGTTAGATAGGTAGGATTTACACCACTCGAGTGCTGTGCTTTGAATCCCCTTATCTTTCAAGCGTTGTAGGAGTATATCATGACTCAGAGTCGAAAGCAGCGGAGATGTCCAGGAAGATGAGGACGAAACCCTGTTGTATGTTGTTTATTCCTGTTACTAGAACATTGAATAGGGTTGTAAGGACTGTGTCAACTCCATGTGCTTCCCTGAAGCCATGTTGCGATGGATCTAGTGGTGCTTCAGTGTCAATATGATGTTGGATTTGTTGTTGGGCGGCCTTCTCAATGATTTTTGCAAGCTGTGGGATGCTCGAGATAGGTCTGAAGGAATCAACCTTGGATGGGTCCAGTCTATTATTCTTCAGTAGGGGCTTGATGGAAGTGTGTTTTAGGCTCTGCGGGAATGAACCTGTTGAGAAAGACTGGTTCAGTATTTTGCTCAATATTTGACTGAGGTCATGTCGCATGTCCTTGATCCAGCTGGCTGGACACGGGTCATTAGGAGCTGTACTGGGGTTGATTGAGGCAATAATGTTCATAACCTCGCTATTTGATACAGTGGAGAAGTTGTGAAGTGGCATAGCATGGGATGTCTTAGGTGAAGTGGGGGCGTTATTGACATTTATGTCTGTGTTGGTTTTAATCATCTTTGACTGCAGGTAGTTTGCGTAGTCCTGCGGCTGCAGCATAGGGGGTTGAGCTGAGACCGGTTCACCTGTTATGGACTTTACTATGCTGAACAATGCATGTGGTTTGTTGATGGAGCGTTTTATTAATCCTGAGTGGTAAGTTTTCCTGCTCTGTGATATCTTTGCTCGGTGGGTAGTTAGGTATGAGCTGTATGCTACCAGCGCCTCGGGGGAGTGAGTTCGTCGCCACTGTCGCTCGAGTTTGCGTAAATGGTGGAGGGATGAACGAAGGTCTGTGGAGAACCATGGAGTATGTTCACGTTTTCGAATTTTCTTTTCGGTGAGTGATGGGCAGGAGGCAGCTCTCAGGTTTTCATCCCATTTGGATATGAGATCATCTAAGTCCATGGTTGTGTTGGCCATGAGAGGTCTGAGATTCTCTAGGACTATGCTCTGGTTGAGTGGTCTAAAGCGGGTTGAGTGGGATCCAGATGTGTTAGGGGACTTTCGGCTTTTGTGGAATGCACTAATGGGTATATTGAAACTGAGAAGACTGTGGTCCGACCAGGGTACTGGTATTACCGATAATGCGAGAGTTAGGGGTATTGAGTCGTTGGAGAGAGGTGCGAAAATGAGGTCTAGTTTACCACCCTTAGTGTGGGTGGGTGAATCGACATGCTGTTTGTAACCTAGGTCCTCCAGGGCGTCAAGGAATGCTGCTGAGTGGCTGTCTTGAAGAGATGGGAGATTAAAGTCACCGATTAGCCAACTTGGTGAGCGTGAGGTGGATGTGGAGCATGCCTGCTCAATTATAGTTGGAAGATCATCTGGTGAGGGGGAGGGTGCCTGATAGAAAAGGTGGATTGTGCAGAACTCATTAGTTATAGTGAGGGAGTCAAGGTACGTTGAGCTAGAGGAGTTGCACATCTTGAAGTGTAAATCAGCTTTGGCCAGGATGAGGGTTCCGCCTCCTTTTTGACTGGATCTGTGAGATGTGTATATCACAAAACCTGGTGGCAGCATCTGATTCAGTAGTACATTGTCACAGTCGGATAGCCATGTCTCTGTAATCATCAAGATGTCGAGATTATATTGGGGTATCAGGTCGATGGCTGCGGGCCATTTAGATCGTACTGATCTGGCATTTATCAGTGCACATTTTAGCAGGCGTTGGTGATGTTGCTTCTCTTCTTGTATCCTTTTGATGGTTTGGAGAGGAATGTTGAGTAGATGGGAGTGGGATGTAAAATTATTTTTTGCTGTAGTGTGGTGGGGGAATTCGGACCATCTCCTTCCGTATGTGCGTAGGATTGGTATGTGATATGTATCATGGTTGAGAGCATTTGATGAGTAAGGGAGACCAAGGGTAAGGAAGGTCATAAATAAGAGCAGAACTTTGTACATTCTCTTTGGTTAATGGTGTGCTCAGGTCTTCTTTGGATTTCTTTATCCATTCAGTAGGGCAGGGGTCTAGCAGAGAGGTGGTGGTGTTTAGGCGGGAGATGGTGGATGATATTTCTTCTGTGGTCGCTTCGAACGTACTCCAGTCTCTGTTCATGGTGGGGTGGTGATTTGTTGTGGTTGTCGTGGTGTTCAAATGTGGATTCTGTGGTTGTTGAAGCTGTTTGTATTGTCGGGCTAGTAATTCTGGTGGGATATTTGGTAGTTGGTCAGAGTTGTTAGGTGCTCTTGTCAGTTTGACAATCTGGAAGAGTTCTCGTGGTTTATTTATTGATGTGTTTATGATCTTTGAATGGTAGGCCTTTTTCGCTTTGTCAGTTTCCGTGTGGTATGCATCAAGTTCGTATATGTATTTTGTTTTGTCATCTTCATTTTTGGTTTTTCTCCATTTACTTTCTGCTCTTCTGAGTTTGGTTTTTAGTTTCCAGAGGTTGGGAGTGAACCATCAGGCTTTTGAGGAGGTGGGTCTGGTGTTAGCCTTGTTTGTTGTTGCGCTGGACGCAGAGGAGATTGTGGTGTTCCAGTTGTAAATTAGGTCATCGATGTTAACCGGAAATAGAAAAAACAGGCTCGATACCGGTGTACTGAACCCGGCAGGAAGGGGAACCAGCGTCGAACCGGAGAAAAAGATGAAGTAATCGCTGAAAAACACATCAACTTTTCCGAGTGACACAGACGTCTGATGGGCTCCACGGAAAAAGACAGACTGAGCAAGGTGGCACCTTTAGGCAGGAAGGGGACCGTGCATGCGTGCAGTATTCCCAAAGGCTTTCTTAGAAAGCTGGGGAATTGCTCCACATGGGGGCTCCATCGACATTACCCATAAGTGAGGACTGACTTCCTGCTTGGTCCTGGAGAACTAGTAATATCCCCAAGGAAGACCGACACGCAACCCTTTGGTGGGCTGCTGTGAACGGGATGTGTAAATCTGTTTCAGCCAGATCGTGCGACATCAAGTACTCCCCCTTTCGCAGTACCCCCATAAGGGGACCGTAACGTTTCCATCCTGAAAGGAGACCCGTGGAGACAACTGTGCACTCCTCCTAGATCCAAGAGATGTCGACGAGTGCTGTCCTGGCACCATAAAACAAATGGAGGAGCTACTCCTGCTGTATTCATGAATTGGCACTGGTGTGGCCTCAGATTTGTAACAGTTGAGGTGCGATGGACCGCTAAGGTTTTCCTCTGTCCTTTGCAGGGAGATGCCACCAATGGCACTCGAACTGACTTTGCGAATTCCAGTGCCTAACCATCGGAAATTATCTCTAATACCCACTGACCTGTCATTATGTGGGTCCAGGCAGGCAGAACTCTGAAGTAGCCCACCTCTCTGTATTGCGGTTTGAGTTGTTGCTACCCAATCAACCAGCTAGAGATAAAAGCGGCGCCCCCGAGCACTGTTGAAGATCCCTGTTCACATGGTCAGACAGCTACCAACATGGGAGGTTACCACTGACTGCGAGGAGACCAGGGAGCTCTAGCTGAACTAAGAGTACCTTGTTAAGGCAAGATTATTCCATTATGTTTCCATTCAATACCACTAGCAGTCTTGGACATGAACCTAAAAGGCATCCCTTTGGTAATTCCCATTTCTGACTTAGGGCAAATGGGAAGCTTGACCCCGAGACCTCTGAGCACCAAAACAATTGTCAGTACTGATTGTCCTGTGTTTGAGCAGTACCCAGCATATAGGAACATACAGCATCACAAACCAAGACAATTTACCAATGGCCCTCAGAATCATGAGGTAATGTATAGAAGAAAAACCCAAAGTACTATACTTGGCGCTTTTTTTTTTTTTTTTTTTTTGCTGCTTTACCGAAAGAATAATGTCGGATGGGACTAAACTTAACTCCTTTGCTGCCAGTCTTCAGAACATGTTCCATTTCAGAAACAGAACATACCCTATAAATCCAGACCCCCTGACAGGGATAATGTAATGTAACATTGCAAAGAATTCCACCGAAATAACCTCAGCTAACAATGAATGACAAATGCCATAAGGTCTCCAGGAACTCTTCAGTACTGGAGGTTGGCAGTGCAGTGAATAGCCAATGAGAAGGGAATAGCTAGAGACAGGTACATACCTGGCCTTCTAACCACAACATAAAGCCAAATAAATTTGTAAACATTTAAGCAAGGCAGATATGCTGAAGTTTAAAATATATACCTTGGAAGGCCAAACGTCAAAGAGACTTTTGATAACGACACTAGAAGCAGATAAACGATACACGAGATAAGGGTTTTAATTCTTGGGCATATACTCTTGAGTAGCAGGATATGACCATTGCTTGTTTAGCGCTAAGCCCCCTTTTTCTGCCTTGCAGAGATTAGTTTGAGGATTGCTGTCTATACTTGGTCACAGAAGGGCACTATTGACTGTACCAGCTGCCTTCTGGTGGCCAAAGACAGTAGTACAGGCCTTTCTTGGTTTACAGTTTGACTCTTAATACTACTGCCATCTTAAATCTTTGGGAGCCGATTAGATTTACCTTCCAGAAACTCATCTACCTTATGAGACGTGTGTCAAGTCTCAGAATGAGTGATTGCAGCACCATGTTTTTCCCCCCAGAGGTTAAGAAAAAAAAACAAAAGGGTAAACATCTTTTCCTTCCAGGAAGGTTTACTAGTACAAATCTTGCAACAGCAATTAGACCACGAGGGCAGGAGGCCTTAATGGCCTAATCCAATTACTACTCCCTGATTCTGACAGGACCTGTTAGCTGCCAGAACATGGACAACAGGCACAAAACCACACCAGATGAAGTCAACCCCCAAACGCCGAACAAGGGATTAGAGAAGGAAGAGAGATTAAATATTTTGTTTAGCCCAGCGGCGTCTGTCCAAGCACGGGCCACCGTGTCCTCTGCCACGAGGTATCAGCCATGCCAAAATGGCACCCATCTCAGGCAGGCCTGTTTGGTGCCAAATCAAACTGCCGCTGCAACAGCCCCAAGCCCCTCTCGGGCTCGAGGTCCTCCTCTGCGGCATCTGGACTCAGTCAACCACCGCTGTTGCTCTGGGGTGAACAGCTTCCAAGCCATGCTGCTGCCCTGTGCCGCCAAGAGCAGCAGCCGCGGCGAACACTGCCCTGCTGGCTGAAGAGACCCTAAGAGGCTGAGGCTCCCGCTGTGTCAAATCTGCCGCCAGGCACGGGTCACAGAGCTCTCCCCCTGTACAGTCCTGGGGGAGAGATCACCGGGCACAGAGTGAGCGCAAGCAAAGAGCGGAGATGCTAGCCAACAGAATGTAAATTTAAAGGGACAGAGCTGCACTTTCAAGTAATTCAAATTAGAATTATAAAATTAAATTAAATTGTGTTAAATTAAATTAAAATTAAACAGGGACATTGATAGCTTGGATTTTTTCTGAAGGAATGGAGAGCTAAGGAACTTGCCAAAGGCCACAAGGAGTGCCAGTGGGAAATGAACCCTGGATTCCGGCCTTCCAAGCCAGTGCTCTAACCATTAGGCTACACCTTCCAAATAAATTAAAATTTAACTTAAAGAAAACATTAGGAAGTTAAATTAAAACTAAATCCTAACTGCTCCTAATCTGTTTCCCAAGTGACCCCAGCACCTAGGCTCACTACGTCCTGCTGCATGGAGACTGGACACACTGGGGGCTGATGGGAGATACCAGCAGGCTATATCCAGTGATGTCACGACTTTGACATGCCCAGTCTCCAAGCTGCAGGAGGAGGTACACAACCCAGAGGTGGAGGACTAAACTGGAGGAACGATAAGGAATTGTGGATTTACTTGTTTCAATCTGTAGCGCCAGCAGGTTTGAACTTGTCACAGGATTGGTGGAGTTTGATTTAGGAGATTTTTTGATTGGACAGTGGTGGCAGCCAATGCCCTGGAGAAGGTGGAGGTCACATGACCCTTTCGTTGTCATATAAGAAGAGGATAAGGTTTTGATGTCTCAGATACGTAACAGGTTTGAAGAAGGGCTAGGAGTTTCAATGGCCTGAAATACAGCATTGTGTCACATCGAGTTACACCATGTGCTGCTGTTTGGAGGAGTATTTTTGGAAGATTTACCTATACCAATTGGATGGGAAACAACTTAATTGACTCATACACTGGGGTGCTGTATTGAGGCGCCATTAACTAAAGAAAGTTTCTACAAGCCAGCGTTGCGTTTAGACGGAGCATGTTATGAAATACAGTCTTGTGTGATTCTCTTCAGCAACAGTCCATTGAAAAAGTTAACTTTTCAGCTAAGTACCATTAATCTCCTCTGTTGTACTGCATATATGGATTTTTCCTAGGGGGACATATTTCCTATTATCCCTTGGTTTGAGATGAGGGTTAACTCCCTTTTAAATAGAATAAAAGGAGTATAGTGCTACAAGGAGGTGGTTTTTCATGGCACAAGCTCTGACAAAACTTTAATTATTGGGTATCTTAGGGCACTTGCTTTATCATTTTTGATAGTAAGTTTGTGGATAAATAATTTGTTTTTTGGATAACAAATCTTTAACGGCAGTACCATACTAAATTTCCACCCACAATGCCGCTTGCGCTCTGGTGGAATGCGCCCTCATCCCTTGAGGCAACTATGCCACAGCAGGTGTACAGAGGGAAAAGCCTCTTGTACCCACCAGGCAATTGAAGCCTTGGAAGCAGCCTCACCCTTCCACGGCCCACCAAATAGGGCAAAACAAAGTGATCTGATATCTGAAACTATTCTGTCATCCTCTGCGTCGCAGCACTCTGCGCATATCTAGTAAGTGCAGCTGACATTCCTCTGCCATAATACCGGCACTTGACACACCAGAAGGGTAAAGCATAGTTACTCACCTGTAACAGTGATCTCTGAAGAGCAGGAATCAGTTTTCACATATGGGTGAATGTCACCAACTGAGCCTACTTGGGAACGCTCCCCAGCATCCAATAGGAAAACCCTTGGGAGAACGCCACTGTGCCTGCCTTCCTAACTCCTCTCCTCAGTTGAATTTGTTGCTGAGAGGAAGAAAAATAAACACCCTACAACTCCTAAAGGAGAAGGGTGGGTTGTGAAGATTGATTCCTGCTATTCCTGGAGATCACCTGTTACAGGTGAGTAACTATGCTATCTCCAGGAACAAGCAGGAATGCAGTCTTCACATTGGACTCACAAGCTCACAGGTACCAGACTGGAATGAAGGGGAGGGTAGTGTGAACCAAGGTTCCCTCTAATTTTCTGTAGGCTGTGTGCGCATAAAATATCAGCTGTGCAGCTTTTGAAGGAAGGTTAAATTTTTGTGCGCCACATATCGACACTCTGAGTTATATACTTTAAAATTTGACTACAGGTCAGAATACAGTATGTACACTAGAAAATACAGTATGATTGCACTAGAAAATATTGTAGAACTTGTGAAAACCATAAATACACAACTTTTCAATTTTAAGAACGTCTGTGTTGTTTTCTATCAGAATCAGAACCGTAATTTTTGTGCGCTCTGTTGTAAAGTATGTGCGCTCACTTGGCGAGGTGTGCGCGCGCGCACACGCGCACAGCTTAGAGGGAACAGTGGTGTGAACCCTGAGGGAAGAAACCTATAGCTGAAGAGTCTAGAAGAAATATGGGCCATTGGACTATTCCAGTAGGTGATAATCCCCCAATGATAGTCTGGTATCTTGTAGAAGTCCGGGACGGAAGGTAGGAGTTGAGCTCCCAAAGAGGTGCTGGAGTTCAGCTTGGCCAAAGACAGCATCCCGACAGGAGTCTGTCCAGACAGTGGTGTGCAGCAAAAGTATGAATGGAGCACCAGGTAGCTACTCAGCAGATGTCTTCAATGGCTATTGAACAGATTGGCTACGGAAGTTGCCATAACTCGCACATTATGAGCTATGACATGACCCTCCAAGGAGAGTCCTGCTTGTGCACAAGCAAAATAAATGCAATCTGCTATCCATTTAGAGTACGTTTAATCACCAGCAGACCCACATGACTAGGATCAAAGGAAATGAATAATTGAGAGGATCTTCTGTGATCTTCATTTCCATCCAAGTAGCAAGCCAGCGCTCACTTGCGGTCTAAAGTGTGTAGCGCTGCTTCAGCCCAAGACGCATGTGGTCTAGGGAAGAAAATCAGGAGAATTACAGACTGGTTTAGATGGAAAGGAGAAACCATCTTTGGGAGGAAGTGTGTATGGAATGCAGAACCATCTTGTCATGGTGGAACAGGGGTGATCCGGGAAACTACAGACCAGTGAGCTGATGTCAGTACCAGGAAAAATGGTAGAAACCATTATAAAGAAAAAAAATTACTCATGTAGATAGTCATGGCTTAATGGGAGACAGCCAACATGGCTTTAGACAAGGAAGATCTTGTCTTACTAATCTGTTATGCTTTTTTGAAGGTGTGAACAAACAGGTAGACAAAGGTGAGTCTGTTGATATAGTGTATCTGGACTTTCAGAAACTCTTTGACAAGGTCCCTCAGAGACTTTTGGCAAAACTAAAAAAAGTCATGGGATAGGAGGTAGTGTATTATTGTGGATCAGGAACTGGTTAAAAGATAGAAAGCAGAGAGTAGGGCTAAATGGCCAATTTTCCCCAATGGAAAAAGGTGAATAGTGGAGTACCCCAGGGATCTGTGCTGGGTCGCCTGCTTTGACATTCATAAAATGACCTGGAAAAGGGAATAATGAGCAAGGTTATCAAATTTGCAAATGACAAAACTATTTAAAGTTGTTAAAACCCAAGAGGATTGTGAAAAACTGCAAGAGGATCTTGATAAAATTGAAAGACTGGGCATCCAAATGGCAGATGAAATTTAATGTGGACAAATGCAGTTACGCACCTAGGAAAGAACAACCCAAACTATGGTTATACGATGCAAGGTTCCACATTGGGAACCACTAATCGTGGATAACATGTTGAAACCCTCCACCCTGTATGCACCGGTGGCAAAGAGCAAATAAAATGCTAGGTATCATAAGGAAAGGAATGGAAAATAAAACAAATATTATAATGCCTCTGTATTGTTCCATGGTATGACCGCACCTTGAATAGTGTGTGCAATTCTGGTCGCTGTATCTTAAAAAGGATATAACATTAGAAAAAGGTTCAGAGAAGAGCCGCCAAAATGGTAAAGGGGATGGAAGGATACTCCTATGAAGAGAGGCTAAAGCTGGGGCTCTTCAACCTGGAAGAGACACGGCTGAGGGGAGATATGATAGAGGTTTATAAATTAATGAACGGCGTGGAACTGGTAAACATAGATCAATTGTTTACGTCGTCAGAATATAAAAAGACTAGGGGATATGCAATGAAGCTACAGGGTAACCTATTTAAGACTGATTACATGTTGAGTGAAAAAATATTTTCTCTTATTAAACTCTGGAATTTGTTACTGGAGAATATAGTAAAAGCTGCTAGCATAGCTGGGTTTAAAAAAGGTTTGGACAAGTTCCTGGAGGAAAGGTCCATAAACCATTATTAAAAGGGACCCAGGATATCACTGCTTGACCCAATACAAGCATTGGGAACTTGTTTTTTGGGGACATTGCTAGGTACTTATGACCTAGATTGGCCACTGTTGGAAACAGGATACTGGGAATGATGGACCTTTGTCTGACCCAGTATGGCATATCTTATGTTCTTAGAGTATAGGGGTGATCCACCACTAGAGCTTGCAGCAAACTGAAGTGAGGGCAATAAGAAAGATGACTTTCCAAGATAGGAACTTCAGTGATGTGGTGACTAAAGGTTTGAAAGGTGGCTTCAGAAGTTTCACCAGAATCACATTTAGATCCCATGCCATTGGAGGCGGCTTAATGGGTGGCTTGGACAGCAGATCA
This sequence comes from Ichthyophis bannanicus, assembly GCA_033557465.1. Classification (NCBI taxonomy): domain Eukaryota; kingdom Metazoa; phylum Chordata; class Amphibia; order Gymnophiona; family Ichthyophiidae; genus Ichthyophis; species Ichthyophis bannanicus. The sequence goes on from CM066034.1 coordinate 924,439,870, forward strand.
TCCCACACGAAGTGTGCTATTAAGGGATGTGTGGAGATAGGCTGTCCATCTACTGGTCTGTAAGAGGCCACAATGGCACTAAAGTGAAGTTTCACCAAATTAATCTTCAGACCTGTCAAAAATAAGTGGAGGAGATATTGTAGAAGTAACTTCACCAGGCAAAAAAAGGGGTTATGGCCTTTGGGGAGCAGACTGCAAACCTATGCCATTTGAAGGAATAAGAGCACCTGGTGGAATCCTCACAGGATGCAAGGACATCCTTGTCCACCTGTGGTAGGTCAAGGTTGGCAAGTACTGGCCCTTCAGCAGCCAAGCTGTCAGGTGTAGCGAGTGAAAATTGGGATGGAGGAGTGTCCTGTGGTTCTGAGAGAGGTGGTCAAGTGGCAAAGTCTGTGCAAGGCGAAGAAGCAGAGGAAATCACAGTTGACGGGGACAGAAGGGGGCTATGAGAATCAGAGCCCCTGTCGGCCTGTAACTTGAACAGCATCTTAGGTATCAAGGGGATGGAAGGGTATGCGTAGAGCAGCACCGGTCCCCAATGGAGAAGGAAGGCATCCTGGTCTTGTCGCTGCAGTGATGGAACAGAAGTGTGGAAAGAGTAATTAGACCTTACCTGCTAATTAGCGTTCCTGGAGGAACTCCAGTCCAGTCCTGCATTTCTGGGTAGTGCACTACTTCCAGCAGCTTGGAGACTGAGAATGTCATCTTTTTGATGACCCTGGTGTACTTATACAGCTGGCACCAACCACCAGCTCCAGTAGCATACTGACAAAGACTCAGGAACAACAAATAAGTAGCCAAACCTATCCAAACTAACATTAATACCTATGCTCCCCCTCCTGGAAGGGATCCCCCAACCCCCCCCCCCCCCCCCGAACGAGGAGGCATCCTATCTGTGATCCGTCTGGCCTATGATGCCGAACATATAGCAAGAGGTAGACAGCTCACTTGCTCCGCCCCTACCATCGTCACACCACAAGGCATCCACAATGTCTCCAGCCCCTGCCACCTTTTAAGAACCTATCCTCTGGACCGGGGTTGTGTACCAGTATCTCATACAGCATCACTCGGGGGGGGGGGGATCCAGGACTGGACTGAAGTTCCTCCAGGAACGCTAAGTAGCAGGTAAGGTCTAATGACTCTTCTTTCCTTATCATCCTTCCGGTCCAGTCCTGCACTTCTGGGATGTAAAGAGCAGTGCGATCAATGGGAGGGACCCACGATACCAGCCCGAAGGACCGCTCTACCGAAACAGGCATCTCCCACCGCTTGAACATCCAGGCAATAATGCTTAGGAAAGGTATGCAGGGAGGACCAAGCTGCCACCCTACATATCTCCACCGGCAGAACTAGACTATATTCTGCCCATGAGGCAGCCTGGGTTTGCGTGGAATGTGCCTGCAACCCCACTGGCACCAACTTGCCCTTCAAAACATATGCTGAATCAATCTGGAGATGGAGGCCTTGGCTGCTGCATCTCCTTTCCACGTTCCCCCCCCCCCCCCCTGAAAATAAACTCTGAAGAAATTATCTCCAGGGTGGGAATGAGGACTAAAACGGTCATCACTCAAGGAATGACAATTACCAGGTAAGTGTAATTTCTATTTCCTTATCGTTCCTCCAGTTTAGTCCTCCACCTCTGGGATGTATCAGAGCAGTAATTATTGGGAGGGACCTTTCCACCCGGATCGCTACTCCAAGCCGAAAGAGGCATCGCTCGCCACCAGAACATTCAGGTGGCGAAAGCTACTGCAAGTACAAAAAGAAAGACGACCAGGTGACCGGTCCACAAAATGCCACTATCGTAACCAAACTGTATTCTGCTCAGGTTATCGTTTCTGCTCCCCTAAAGTGAACTTGTAGGTCCACTGGCACCGGACAGCCTAGCGCCATATAGGCTCACACCCTCGCCTCTTCCATTCCTCTGGCGATGGTTGCCTGGTGCCACCGCTTCCCCTTTGCAGAAAACCCCAACTAGGAAAATTAGACAGTTGCAACTGCGAAGATTCTTAAACTCTTAAATAGTGCCGCAGCACCCTCTCTACGTGCAAGTGGCACAAACCACAGTCCAAGACGCTCCCCTGCGCCAAACCTAGAGCTAAAAGAGCAACCGTTTCCCCCTAAAACCACATTGAGATTCCACGGCAGAACTAATATGCTACGCAACAGCCGTAGCCTGGAGACTGCTTTAAAATACGCAACTCATCTGCGTGAGAACCCAGGAGCAGCCCCTGAACTTTGCCGCTATCTGAACATTTAAATAACTGGCTGCCAGCCCGCACCTGGAAATAAATTAATTTTAAGTATTTATGCTAGAGTTACCCTATGCACTACAGAATCACCAACCTACTCTAGACCATTGAAATGGCTTGATCCCAGCAAATTAGCAACTTTGCTTGCTAAGCCCTCTTGGACTTCCGCTCTTAACAGAAGCAAGGACAAACCTAGAAGATAACGTTTCAAATATGAAAATCAAAATGACTTCAACTTACCCTGGATGGCTGAAGTTAGTTTGCAGCTATGAGCTTAGCTAAGCCAAATCGCTTGTAAGCTTATCTGTTGTCTATGCTTTTGCACCCTTTGCTTTCCCTCAACTTTACACCCCCAGCCAAATATCTGGATGTGGGGAAGTAGGACATAGCTCTTAACACCACACATGCACTTGAAAACGTAGTGCTTCACTGTAACCGTGACACAACCCATTTAATCCAATCCTAACCAAGGGATCACCCAGATTCAAAATTCAAGGTGCCATTATCTGTGAACCAGAGGAAGGGAAACCTATTATATATTTAATTATAAAAATTCATTGCTGCCGATCTACCCCCAAATGAAATGCAGACCGCAACCACCGCTCCATACAAAAGAGGACCCTACCTAAAGACTATCTGTGGGCACACTTCCAGCTGACGCCACCACCTTGTCCGCTTCTGCAATGGGCGCCACAATAAGTGCCTGCCATTGAGATTGCACCAAAGCGAACAGAGCCTCTGAGCCCTCTTACCTGACCGTCCTATCTGAACCTTCCTGCTGTCCTAGGCAAAGCCTTAATTCGGAATCGCCAGGCAGAGTGCACCCTGCCCGATCCTTCGGTTCAGAACCGAATGCTTGGCATGCCTGCACAACAGCTCTGGAGCCCCTTCCATTCCCCGGTCTCTACTGGGCCCCTGCTGAGGAAAGTCGCCGTCCTCTTGTCCTTTCCCACAACATGGGTCGCTGAAATCGCTGGAAGTCAAGGCGCTAAGCAGGCAAACAGACCCTCTGCCTTGGTCTCCAGGACTCCATTTTCAGTTCCGCACTGCCGGTTGCTGTAAGTTATCGCCACGGAGTTGTTGGATAGCACTCGCACCATCCGACCTGTCACCGTAGCTTCGAATGCCTGCAAACACCAATCGGTTCCGTGCGCAGGCCCAGTTGGTTGATAGACCACTGGATCTCCGGCATACTCCAAGAGCCTTGCGCGAAAAGACCTGCACCCCGTAGGTGAATTCAACAAGGGTTTGGCCACACTCCTGGAGTAAAGGCCCCTAAACTGTATTAAAGAGAAACTGGAACGATTACTAGTATATCTCAAAGCAGTTAGTTCAACTATCTTCCCACAATTCAAGATGGCCTACAAGGCACGTAAGCCAAGCAAGTGCCACATCTGTTGCACAGGTAACGGAAGTCTTTGAATAGGAACCTGAACTCACTGCCTGCTCCGACCCCAGTATTGTGGAGCCTATTTGTCGTATTGGACAACTGCTAGGTAATTGAGACCTGGATTGACTACTATTGGAAAAAAGGACACTGAGCTCGAGAGAGCTTGCCTGCACCAGTAGGGGTTTTTTTTTTTTTTTTTGCCTTCTGATGGATGGATCCCCCACAAGGTCTCTCCCTTGGATGTAACAGGCTGCGTCTAGCCCTAGGCCCCTGTGACCAACTCACACAGGCAGAGTCTGTTAAACAGAAGCAGTAAGGCACCGAGATGCCTTGCAGAGAGGGGAGGGCTAGTGGAGGCAGGGTGACAGAGGGCCCAGGGTTTGAATCCCACTTGAGAATAGCACCCCCTGGTCCCTAAGAACTGGGGTTTACTGGCCCCCCCAATTGGACCCTCTGTCCTTGAATAAACTACTGAACCCTCTTTGCCTCAGACAGCAAAACTCAAATTGTGAAGCCTTCAGGCCCAAGGATATAAATACAATATCGGAACATGCGCAACCTTGACTTGTACACAGGACTGGGAACACCTGACTTTTAAAAACTCTGGCAATGGATTGACAGTAGGGCCGGTGCTGGTCTGTGGTCTCATTTTCCCCGTTCCCCCAGTCCTTCTGCCAGCTTTGAGAAAAGCCGGGAAGAGATTGACCATAGGGCCTGGGGCTCGCGTCCTGGACACCTAAGACGTAAAGGGGCTAAGACTTGGGGCAAAGCCAAAAGGTAAGAAGCCAGTGCCTGCGACACTGCATTCGCACAGGCCGTGTCATTCCATACTGGATTCCATGACAGCACCTCCAACCCCGAGCAACATCGGGATGACCTCCCACATTATCATATCTGTATCCCCCATTGCTGGCAAATTAACCTAGCCTAAGGATCGATGTTCCCTCTAATTTTCTGTAGGCTGTGTGCGCATAAAATATCAGCTGTGCAGCTTTTGAAGGAAGGTTAAATTTTTGTGCGCCACATAATGACACTCGGCGTTATATACTTTAAAATTTGACTACACGTCAGAATACAGTATGTACACCACATTGATTTTAATCAAATTAAATGAAAACAGACGATTACTAAATGAAGCAGAAAATTTCTAGTAATTACAATCACAACTTTTAAATTTTAAGACGTCTGTGCTATTTTCTATCAGAATCAGAACCGTAATTTTTGTGCGCTCTGTTGTAAAGTATGTGCGCTCACTCGGCGGAGGTGTGTGCGCGCGCACACGCGCACAGCTTAGAGGGAACAGTGCTAAGGATATAGCCTGAGCAAAGGCAATCAGCTGCACTCTATAGTGAGTGCACACAAAAATCATGCCTAAGCCCATCCGAGCACATACCAAATGCACATCTACATACCCGGGTGAGAGTTCCTAACACCCAAAAACCAGGGCAGGGAGCATACTTGAACATAGGTGAAAGTTATAGGGCAGAAAAAGTAATGACTTCAGCCAAGCAACTTTGCAGTACACTGGAGTGCTAAGCCCCAGGCAGCGCTACGCAGGACTTCTCCTTACCCTCCACGGGCCATGTAACAAACTGGTACAGATGGGCTATTGGCCCTGCTAAGTGCTATAAATTCTGACCTGATTTCACTGGTTGTAGACAGATGAGAAGATCCTGCACCTGCTAGCACCCAAGAGAACCCCTTAACTTCCGACCAAGCGAAGAGGCAGCCTCTGTACCTGGAATGTGTATGTTGAGGGCGCTAGGAACCACATAGGTACCCCTCCCCCAGCAACCCTGTAAGCAGAGAGCTAGGTGTGGGATACCCAGACATCCTTGCAACCAGAGGTCTTAGACGATGCTGCCTGCGCAAAGCGGAAGATGAACGAACTTCGTGCCTTACCAACCAGCACAGAGAGGGAGCAGTGAATATATGCAATTGGTGAGCAGCGCTGCCAGCTTGTGGCCAATAGGGTACTTCAACGTGAGTGTTGTCATTTAAGCTGATTCACAGTATTTTACATTTATTGGTGTACCCAGAAACCCTGAGAACCCAGTAGGCGGCCGAGAGGCCATGCTCCGCTGACTGACTGTGACCAGACTGAGGAAAGCTATATACCCGGTCACAGAAGGGCACCATTGAGTGAACTTGCCGCCCTCAGGTGACCAGTGGCCATATTACAGGTCTGTGTTAAGGTTTGGCTTTCATTAAAAAAAAAAAAAAATTTCATAAAGCTGCTCCCGTGAAACCACGGGTTTTCAGGCTATACACATTTTACAATATAGACTAGCTTTGCAGAAAGCAAATTATATATAATCTTAAATGCTCTCTTTTATTTTTATTATTTCCTAACAAACCAGCAAAGTGAGGCAATAAACTGATCACCACTTCTCGTTTTCTGCCTTTTTTTTTTCACTCAGAAGTACACTGTTAAATTATAACTTTGAAAACATGTCATACAAAAACCAAACCTTAGTATGCCCCCTCCTCAGCCTGAACATTCAGCTGATTGCTGGTGCTGCCACGAGGCCGCAGAATGTGGGAATGGCTCCGATCCCGTGTGGCCCTGTTTCGTGCTCAATGGCTTCTGCCGCTCAAGCTGCACATACGGGGCATCGCTTCGCAGGCCCAGCAGCCATCTTGCTGATTCGTACCCCACAGCTTCCACAAATGGAGACGGAATCGCAGCACAAGCACTACGCTGCTCGATCTCTGTGCGAGCAGCATGCACCGGAAGGGCCGGGCATGGCGATCTTGCAGCTCATTCCGCTGCCCCGAGCAACCTGGGGCAGTGCAAGTGCCGCTCATCTCGTCCTCTGTCGGACTCCCCTCCGTATCATCAGGGAGGGGAGAGCCGACCTGCATAAAGCAAAAGACGCCTTGAGGAAACAGCAACTGCCCGAAGCTGGAGGCCGCTAAGGCCACACCCCCCAACAGTCACAGAACTAGGCAGGAAATGCTTAGTTTAAACAGTCCGCTCTCAACTAAGCTAAGGTAATTAAAACTAAAACTAAAATAGGAATTACACTTACCTGGTAATTGTGGTTCCTTGAGTGACTCCAGTTTAGTCCTCAACCTCTGGGTAGTGATCCTCCTCCTGCAGCTTGGAGGCTGGGCATGTCAAACTCATGACATCACTGGACATAGCCTGCTGGTCTCTCCCATCAGCCCCCAGTGAACTATTGACAAAGCAGACTCAAAGGAGCAAAAAAATCAGTATTTTTTTTTTTAATTATATTCAAGGGCACTCAGAACAACCTATCTACTACTCCCCTTCCAGAAGGAAAGAGACTGCTTCCTGCATGCTCTCCTTTCCGTCGAATGCCTAGCCCTAAACAATCTGGAGCAATATAGCAATATATAACGATATAACAATATAGCACAAAACAAATGGAAGCATCAAAATGACTGAACACCAGTGAAGGCCTAGATCCACTTTTAACCTTGCACATCCCCCCAACAGAAAAACCACTGCTAAGACCCCATCCCTGGGCGGGAATGAGGACTAAACTGGAGTCACTCAAGGAACCACAATTACCAGGTAAGTAATTCCTATTTCCTTATCGTTCCTCCAGTTTAGTCTTCAACCTCTGGGATGTATCAGAGCAGTAATCATTGGGAGGGACCTTTCCAGCCGGATCTCAACACCGCCTCCTTGAAAACGGCATCCTTAGCTGCCAGAACATCTAGGCGGTAGTGCTTACTGAAAGTATGGAGAGACAACCAAGAGGCCTCCCTACAGATGTCCACCGGCGGAACCAAACTGTGCTCCGAACAAGAAGACGCTTGCACTCTGGTAGAGTGAGCTCGTAAGCTCCCTGGGACTATACGGTCCTGTAGAAGATAAGCTGACGCACTCGCCGCTCCAATCCATCTAGAAATGGACTCCTTTGCCGCCGCTTCCCTTTGCGGGGCCCTCTGAACACCCCAAAGAGAGACGACCCGCCTTGCGAAAGTTTCTGAAATCTTTAAACACTGCTGCAGCGCTCTTGACGTCCAAACAGCACAAGCTAGGTTGAATACGCTCCCCTCCACCGCACCTAGCACTGGAAGAGAGACCATTTTAGTTTGGTGAACATAGAAAACACTTTTGGCAACGACGGAACCAGCCGCCAGGCCACCTTCTGTCTGGAGACAGACAAAAAAATGATTCCTGACAGGTCAACACCTGCAACTCTGAAAATTGCCTCGCCGAACAGATGACCAAACATACCGTCTTCAAGGCAAAACCCTTAACCTATGCCTGTTGCAAGGGCCCAATAGCACACTAGCCAATGCTCATAAAACCAACTTGAGCTTCCCTGGTGGAATTAATATCCTACGACAGGGCTACAGTCTGGTAACTGCTTGAGAAAGCGTACCACATCGACCTGTGCATGAGAGCCACTCCCTGTCCTTTGCCCCTATAGCAAGACAGAGCTGCTAAGTGAACTCTCCAGGACCTGCCTTTACCAAACTCATCCTGCAGAAAACTTAACAAGGGAAATGACACTGTTGTCGCACGAGCATGTCTCCACGAGCACCTGTCCTCAAAGATGCACGATATATGCACATATGCAAGGAACGCAGACTTTTTTTTTTTGGCAGCAAGGTGGCAAAGACTGCTGCAGAGCAACTTTTTTTCCTTAAGCTTGCCCTTTCAATGGCCACCCCGTAAGCAAAAACTGATGCACCCGACACATTCGAAGGGAACTCCGTAGCAACAGAATCTCCAATGTCGGAAACCTCCATGGATTCCCATCGAGCAACTGTATGAGGCAAGCATACCAAGAGCGCCTCGGCCAGTTCAAGGCCCCCAACCACACGTTTCCCCGAAGCACTTCGATACGCAGAACCACTCGACCTAATGAGTGCCCCCGGTGGAAAGACAGAAGACAGGACGGCTGCTGTTGAAACAGTGCACCGATACCTTCCGACCTCCTCTCACGTCTGCTGAAGAAGCGACCCATTTACACAGAGTGAAACGCCACCATGAGGTCCATTACTGGCTGTCCCCATACGCGACCGATCTGTGCAAACACCTCCAGATTGCCACTCCCATTCTCTGGCATCTACTCGGACCCAGCTGAGGAAATCCACCATCACAATGTCCTTAACCACAACATGTGCCACCGAAAACGCTGGCAGCCAAAGCTCTATCCACACACAGACCCTCTGCCGCAGCCTCTATGGCCACACTTCCAGTTCTGCCCTGCCGATTGATGTAGGCCACCGCCGGAGTTGGACAGTACTCGCACTGCTCGACCTGTCACTAACTTTGAACATCTGCAACGCCTGGCGTATCGCTCGCCTTTCCAGTCGGTTGGTTGATTGACCACTGGGTCTCCTGTGTACTCCAAGGGCCTTGCGCGAAACGATCTCCGAACGTAGCGGAGTTTAACAAAGGTTTTGGCCAAGCTCACGGAGGAAAGGTCAATAACCTTTTATTAGAGAGAAGCTGGAAAATTATATATATTTATTTTTTTTATACCAACTTTCACCAATTCAAGATGTCCTACAAGGCACACAACCCAAGAGAGTGTCACATCTGTTGTACATGCAATGCACCTTAAAATATGAGCATACATGAATCCACTGGTTGCCTCGATGCAAGCACTGAGTAGCCTATTTGTCTTTTTGGAAACCAGCCAGGTTCTTAAGACCAGGATTGGCTACCCTAGCAAACAGGATACTAGACCTGAAAGAGCTTGGCCTGATCCAGTATGGCATTTCTTGTATCCTTATGAACGGAACCTCCCCAAGGCCTCTGCCTTGGAAGTAACAGGCTGCGCCTGGCCCTATGGCCCTGTGGCTAGCTCAAACGGAGCAGTGCGGCCTAGTGGTTGAGAGAAGTTGCCAGAGGACCAAGGGTTTGAATTCCAATCGAGACCATCAACCTTGGGCCATAAAAACTGGGATTTCTGGTCCCACAGGTGATCCTTCTGGCCTTTAAGCGACTTCACCCTATGCCTCAGGTAACAAAACAAAGTGTGAGCCCTTCAGGGACAAGGGAAATAGAAATACCATAATCAAATGTATGCCACCCTGACCTGTAGGCAATCAATATACCCAAATAACTGACTGGGAATATGTGACCATAGCAAACACTGGCAGTGGAGAGAGAGCTGGTGCTGGTTCCTGGTCTTCCTTTCTCGCTCTCCCAGTCCTTCTGCCAGCATAGAGAAAAGGCTGAGAATAAATTGTCCAGTGGGCCGGGGGACCTTGTGTCCTGGACATCAGAGAGAAAGAGGGGCTAGGATCTGGGAGCAAAGCCCAAAGAGAAAGGGAAACTGGTGACTGTGACACTGTAGCTCCTCCAGACGGCTCACTCCACAGCAGATCCCACGACTGCATCTCCAACCCCATGTAACACCATGAGGACCTCACACACTATTACAAATAGACATCCCCCCCATTACTGGAGAAAGTACCTTAGTCTGATAATACAGTCTGAGCAAAGAAATGCAGTCTCGCTCTGCAAAGAGTGCACCCAAAAATCATGCCTAAGCAATTGTGAGCACATACAAAATGCACATCTACATATACGGGTGACCCAGCACCTGTCACCCAAACAGTGCAGTGAGCACACTTGAACATAGGCTGAATGCATGGAGCATACACAGAGTATTGACTTCCTCTATGAAACCTTCCAGTGCCCTGGAGCGCTAAGCCCCAGACTGTGCTACCTCGATGTCCTTCTCTTCATCCTCAGCACGGGCCCTTTAACAAGATGGCACAGACGGGTCAGTGCCCCTGCTAAGTGCTTAAAGCCCTACTCTGACAGCACAGGCTCTAGAAATAGATGAGAATTTCCTGGGAAGGGCATGCTAAGTGGAGCTATGAAACACAGGCATCCCCCTACCCCCCCCCCCCCCAGCGTTCCTGCAGTCAGAGAAATAGCAGTGGGATACACCAACAACCTTGCAAGTGGGGGTCTTAGAGGTTGCTGCCTGTGTGAACCTGATTTAGAATATGATTTTGTATTTTACCACACCCCACCAGGTAAGGGGGCACTGAATACTATATATCCGGTGGCCTTTAGGGCAGAGCCCAACAAACGATACAGAAGTTAAGAGCTTTAAATCTTGGTCATATAATCTTGATTTGCAGACCACTACAATTGCTTGTTTAGTCACTAACCCCTGAGTGCCCATGAAGTGGCCCTGTGGTTATTTCTTCCCTGACTTGCACAGAATGATCAATCTGATGGCTGTATACACATGGTCACAGAAAGGCACTATTGTGTACCAGCTGCCCTCTGGTGGCCATAGACCATAGCACAGGCACTTCTTGGTTGACAGTTTAACTGTTATTTAGTTATTTATATATAGATATAGATCTCTATCTCTCTATCTCTCTCTATATATTTTTTTTTAATATCCTAAGGTTTCCTAAACCTGTCCCTGTGAAACCACAGGTGTTTGAGCCACTTTCACTATAGAATACACAAAAGCACACTTCCAGCCTGTCCCTCCTTCCAACTACAAGTTAGGGCTCTGCTCTTGAAGAACTTAAAAGCTGACAATTTGCCTAATATCCCGGGACTTAACAGATGCTCCTCAGAGACATGATTAGGAGGGAGAGAATGTGTGGCATCAGAGATCAATGCCAAAACTGCTGTCCTATAAAACTAAGAATAAACTTAAAAATAAAGAGGACTGACAACAGCCCCCTTAAGGCTGAGGAATCCACCGAGCCTCAAAAAACCTACTAACAAAAGAAACATTAGACCTAAAAATCTAGCTATTCTGCCTGTCTTCCTCACACAGGCAGCTCACTGCAACTCTTGCCATGCGGTCCAAATACCTAGAGAGAAAATGGCTGCCCCTTTGCCAACGAATTTTGGCGCCAAGAACAGCCGCTGCAAAAAGGAGGCCTCAGCAGACCGACAGAGCCCAAATGCCTTACCTGCCGGGCCGAAAGCCATGCAGCCTGCTCCTACCGCCTTGAATTCATCCAATCCTCAAACCGCGCTGATGCGCCTGGCAGCCGCAGTGAAGACCACTCAGCCGGTTCCACAGAGTAAAATTAAAATCCTGCAGCAACGGAAAGGCTCCGTCTCACAGCTTCAGTGTGGCTGTACGGGTCCTGGAGCTCTCTCCCATACTGTCAAGGGAGAGAGATCCGCACCGGCGAATGCCTGCAGCAAGTGAAAATAACTGACAAGGAGGGAAGGCGAGAGCTGCTACTAATTTAAAGAGCCAGGTTCAAATTTAAAATTACTGTAAATAAGGAAATTTGCTCCTAACAACCAAAGGGAACTAATCCCTGATTGCCAATTAACCAAAGGTAACTGAATTAAAAGTAAAAATTAAAGGTAAAAATCAGAAGTAAAATCAGAATAGAATTTGTCACACTAAATTCTTATCTGTTCCAAGTGAGCCCAGAAGCTAGGCTCATTATGTCCTCCTGCTGCCTGGAGACTGGACACACTGGGGGCTGATGGGAGATACCAGCAGGCTATATCCAGTGATGTCATGACTTTGACATGCCCAGTCTCCAAGCTGCAGGAGGAGGTACACAATCCAGAGGTGGAGGACTAAACTGGAGGAACGATAAAGCAAGCTTTTTTTTTTCCCCTTTACACCATGGCGTTTGAGAGGCCTGGACTTGTTAACAGCCCGCTAAAGGGGACCATGGGTAGGAGGAGCACTACTGTGGTGGGAAAGGACTGAAGCTGTTGGGCTGCACATAGCAATGGTGCACTTTCCTGCACTGCTAAAAGAAACCCTGTGTGCCACATGGCTTCCCACCATGCAGCAGCTAATTCCCCGACTAAGACCCTAGGGCCCTCTGCTGCACTCTACTGATCTGCCTGCCCTTCGGACCCTGGATTGCCTTTACCTGCTGCCACGGAGATCGATGAGGGTGTCTGTGTCCTGACCAGCCTCTCCAACACTTCTGGCCACCTCGCGCTCAGCCCCAACCTCTGGCTTCAGCAAAGAGGCAGGACCGGAAAGCTGTCTGCAGTCTCCCCGCTTGTGTAGAGCAGTCTTCTCACCTGCTTACGGGTTCAGGAGCCACTAATGAGCCAGTCAGTATTCTGCCACTGTAGGTCCCTCCTTAGCACCAGCAGGGGGGGGGGGGGGAGGAAGGGGGTTCCTCCTATAATGCTCTCCTGAACTTTCTTCAGATTTTTTTTTTGAACCAATAACCTGACCTAACCTAAGAACAAGGAAAGTAAAAACAAGCCCAAACTACTCTTTAGTTGCTCCTTCAGTGAATCCACCACCCTTGCTCACCACCACTTCCAGCAGCTTGGAGACTGAGCATACTGGGGCTGGTGAGGGGTTCCAGCTGTATAAGTACACTAGGGTCATCAAAAAGACGACATGCTCAGTCTCCAAGCTGCTGGAAGAGGTGCACTACTCAGAAGTGTGGAACTGGACTGAAGGGACAATAAGGAAACTGTTTTTTGTGGCGTGGCAAACATATCTATGAGTGGGGTTCCCCACATTTGGAAGACCTGAGCAGTCATCTCCCCATACAAAGTCCATTTGTATGGACAAGGATACGGCTTAGTCAATCCACAAGACATTGAGTTTGCCTGGTAGGTACACTGCTCTGAGGTGAATGCAGTGAGAGATGACAAAGGACAATATGCAAATGCCTTCCTTACAGAGGGGATGGGACCCTATTCCCTCCTTGTTCACATAGAACATGGCAACTTGGGTATCAGTCCTGACTAGAACAGGTTGCCCCAAAAGTTGGGGTTGAAAAACCCAAAGAGCATTTGTCAATGCCTGTAGTTCTAGCAGGTTGATCTGCAGGGCAGTTTCCTGTGGTGTCCAAAGTCCCTGTGTGGTCAGGTTGTTCAGATGCACCCCCCCCCCCCCCCAATCCAGCTTGGAAGCATCCATCAGCAGGGTACATCAAGGTGGAGGCATCTGAAAAGGTGACCTGACGAGCAGTTCTGTAGGGACCACCACCATTGAAGGGACTTGATCAGTTGAGGGGTGATGTGGATCTGGTCTCTGAGACATCGCTTTGCTTTTGTTTGAGAAAACAGAGTTCACTGTGCTTGTCACGTGTCAGAGCATAGGGGACAACATGGACCGTGGAGGCCATGTGTCCCTAATAGTCAGCTCTGCTCTCGTATCCCTTTCACCAGCTCGATGAGGTGGGCACAGCAATCCTGTGAAGGAAAGCTCAGGCCTGTTGAGTGTTTAAAAGTGCTCTAATGAACTCAAGTCATTGGGTTGGAGCAAAGTGAGACTGGGACGTTTATGACAAATCCCAGGTGTTAGAGCACCGTGATGGTGCAATGAAGGGAGAGTTCTCTTGAGGGGAGTCTCCACTGATCAGCCAGCCGTTCATCTAAGTAAGGGAAAAAACAAACAAATACCCCCAAGATGCGTAGGTAGGCAGTAATTACTGCCATACATTTGGTAAAGACCCTTGGGGCAGAGGCTAGACCGAAGGGGAGAATCCAGTATTGATGTCTTTGAAACATGAAGTGAAGATACTGTCTGTGCAAGGGATGTACCAGTAAATGCGTGTACGCCTCTTTTAGGTCTACAGAAAATAGACCATCATGTAGAAGAATTCCTAGGGAAGCCATTTTGAATTTCTCAGACCATGAACTTGTTTAGGTCTCAGAGATCCAAGATGAGCCTGAACTCTCCTGTTTTCTTTGGAATGAGAAAACATGGAAGCCCATCCTTTGAGGAGGAGGAACTCTTTCTATGGCACCCTGAGACAACAGGGTGGTCACCTCTTTTGAGAGGGTGCTGTGAGGGGCTGTGTGGTATAATCCCCCGAGAAGCTGGTGTGGGATAAGTTCTTGAAGCGAAGCCAATAATCCCTTTGGACAATCTGGAGTGTCCACTGCTCTGATGTTATGAGGTGCTACATGTGGGCATAGTGACAGTCTGCCTGCAATGTGGAGGGGCTGGGGGCTCTCCGGGGGCAGATTAGTAATGCTCTCTAGGAAGCAGTCAAAAACCAGGTCCAGGTTGTGCCTGTGCAGCTGGATGAAGCTTAGGAGTCTTGGGCTTCTTGGGTTGGTGAGGGCCTTGCTGCCTATGCTGAGGTTGACAGGCAGCAGAAGGCGAGTAAGAAGGACAATATCTCCTTTTTAGAAAAGAAAGATTTCTTGGGAAGAGCCTTCCTCTCGGATGGGTCAACTATCTTCCTGGAAAGGCATTTTAGGGTGAATTCAGCTGTTTCAATCTCCTCTTCTTTTTCCCTCCAATGCTTGCCGAAAAGGTTCTCTAAATACATGGGATATTGGCTAGTTTATCATGAACCTATTGCTTGACATCTGCGGGCCCCAATGCAGACTGCTGAAGCTCCGCTTGTTGATCCGAAAAGCATAAAGATGCCCAGTAAGAAACTTAGAAGTAGTTTGGCTTTGCTCAATGTGTGTGGAATGCACTCTGCTTATCCTTAAGCAGCAAAGGGGAGGGGGAGGGGGGGGAGTGAAAGTTTCCAGATCCCTGGTGACTTCCTTCAGAAACATGCCCACATACAGCATGTAAGAGTTCATTCTTGAGACCAACATGCATGCTTGGAAGCATCGACACCCAAGGCATACAATGTCTGAGTCTCTGCAAGTGGCATGGATGAATGCTTTGAGCTCTTTATTCTGTTCTGTGTTCACAGATGAAGGGCCAGGAGCAACACCTCAGAAAACACCCACAAATAGGAAAAGAAGCAATAGGGATCTCAAATGCTTTTCAGAAGACTGAGGACCTAGCTAAACTGAAAGTAGACAAAGTGATGGGACCATACATCTGAGAATACGGAAGGAACTTGGGGGCATTCTAACAAATCCACTGACTGACCTTTTGAATGCCTCTTTGGATATGGGAGTGGTGCCTGAGGACTGTAGAAAGGCACATGTGTTCCTCACACAAAAGCGGAAGTAAGGATGAGGTTGAAAAATACAGGCTGGTTAGTCTAACCTCTGTGGTGAGTAAATTATTGGAAAGAATAGTGAGATTTCTGGAGTCCAGTGGATTGCAAGATCCAGAGCAGCATGGGTTTACCAGAGGCAGAGCTGGTCAGACCAATATGATTGATTTCTGACTGGGTAACCAGGAAGATGGACCAAGGAAGAGCCCTAGATGTGGTATGCTTAGATTTCAGTAAAGCCTATGAAAGTTCCGCACAGGCAACTTATAAACTGAGCAGCCTAGGGATGGACCATAAAGTTACTGATTGGGTTAGAAATTGGTCGAGTGGGAGGTGCGAAAGGATACAGGTAAATGGAGCTCACTGCAAGGAGGAGATTACTAGTACTGTGCTGCAGGGATGTGTCCTTAGTCCAATTTTTTTAAACATCTTTGTTAGTGATATTGCGGAAGAACTGTTAGGTAAGGTTTGCCTCTCTGCAGATGATACCAAAATCTGCAATAGAGTAGAAACCCAGGAAAGAGGAGATAACATGAGGGGGGATCTAGTTAAGCTTGAAGAATGGTTGGGAATCTGGCAGCTGAGGCTTAATGCTAAAAAAAATCCAGGGACATACATTTGGGCTGCAAAAATCCAAGGGAGCAGTACAGTGTAGGGGGAGAAGTACTTCCGACAACAAAAGAAGAGGGGGACCTAGGCGTGTTTGTGTCTGACAATCTTAAAGTAGTTAAACAGGTAGAAAAGGTGAAGGTAAAAGACAGAATGGTTGGGTGCATAGGACAAGGTGGCCGAGTGGTTAAGGTGATGTATTGCTAATCCATTGTGCTCTGTATGCATAGGTTTGAATCACATTCTTGTCTGGTTGGTGCCTGTTTTTAAATGGAGTAGCCACCTAGTGGTTAGAGCAAGAGCTTAGCACCCTCATGGGACAAACACAGGATGTCTAAAGGAAGAGGGGACTGTTGTAATGGTTGATATGGAAGGACAGACTAGATAAGCCATGTGGTCTGTCGTCATGTTTCTATGTTTCTATGAATGGCCAGCAGAAAATTTAAAAAGTGGCAATAGTGCCTCTGTATAAGTCTTTGGTGCAACCTCATTTGGAGTAGTGTGTGCAATTCTGGGAGACCACATCTTCAAAAGGATACAGAACAGGTTGAAGTCTGTGCAGAGAGTGGCTAGTGCATCTGCTTTCGATAATTAGCTACAAGATGGTTTATGGTTTAGGCACTTGATATACTGCCCTTTACTTGCACATCAGAGCGGTTTACATGTATACTAAGAGGTACTTTTATTCCCTTGTCCTCGAAGGGATCCCAATCTAAGTGTACCTGAGGCAATGGAGGATTAAATGGCTTGCCCAAGGCCACAAGGAGTGGCCATGGGACTAGAGACCCCAGTCCCTCCAACCTGAGGTCACTTGTCCCCATGCAGGAATTTACCCCTGACACTCCGGCCTGAGGTAACCTGTCCCAACCACTGAGCCACTCCTCTCTCCCATTACCGTCTAGTCCAATTTGTTGAACATGGTAATGTATTAAAATGGTTTGAGTCATATCTTATGGACCGTATCCAAGTTAGGATAGGTCAGCAAACATCTAATTCTTACAAACAAGGCATACCCCAGGGCTCTTCCCTTTCTGATTTACTCTTTAATATTAATCTACAACCCATATGTTCCATCCTCAAGAAATTTCAATTATGCTACCACATCTACACAGACAATATTATGATTTATATTCCCGTAGACATTAATCCAGACTATCAATTAGATGCATGCCTGACTGAAACAAAATGGCTTAACTTACACAACTTGAAGAAAAAAACCTCAGTTTTATTATAATTTATTCATCTCAAAGAACCAAAAACTTTCATATCTCCCCCAAAAATCACGTTACAACAGATTGCCTTAACAGTAAGGCAGGAAGTGAGATGCCTTGGGGTGACCCTTGATCAGACCCTCAGTATGCTCACCCATATAAAGATTACCACCAAATCAGTAATATAAATTCAGATTCCAACACCTTAGATCACTACTATCCAACATTGATTTTTGTTCAGTTTTATAAGCCATGATCCTCCCAAATTTTGATTTCTCCAATAGTATCTTACAAGGCCTCCCCAAACAGATGCTGAAACCCTTGCAGTTAGCCGAAAATGTTGCTGCCCGTCTCATAAATAAGACAAATAGGGCAGAAAATATCACACCTATACTATGAGCTACATTGGCTTCCTATTATAAGCCAAATAAACTATAAAGTACTAATGACCACTTAACACACGGAAGAACAGTTCACCAACATATCTAACACCTTCATAAATATCTCTCCTGTTGAACGAATGAGAAGAGTATGTACTCAAACTATTACAGTCCCCGCCCAATACAGATACACAAACTGATCCATGAGCAATAGAGCATTTTCACACTTCACCCCAATCTAATGGAATGCCCTCCCAGATAAACTACGAGCTATTAATGACCTCCAACTGTTCCGTAAAGAAATTAAGACATTCTTATTCACTGAACATTGGAGATA
This sequence comes from Ichthyophis bannanicus, assembly GCA_033557465.1. Lineage (NCBI taxonomy): Eukaryota > Metazoa > Chordata > Amphibia > Gymnophiona > Ichthyophiidae > Ichthyophis > Ichthyophis bannanicus. The sequence goes on from CM066034.1 coordinate 924,457,884, forward strand.
ATCACAACTGTGGCCAGCTCTACCCAACAGTTTGTTTTGCACTTCCTAGCCTCAACCCCTAACCCTTCCTGGAACTATAGCATCCTATATTTAATTACAGACGCATAAAAAACAGCCTTCTCTTCTCCCACCTAATACATTTACTATAGGTATGTAATTAATGTAAATAGCTTTATGTAAATATGTTATATGATTTGGATCCACTTATGTTTTAAAAAGTTTAATATACCTGTTCTGTTCCTTGTAAACTGCCCTTGATTGTTGGAAGGGGCGGTATAAAAACCCACTTAAATAAAATGGTTAGCGGTCTTCTTTATAAAGCATATGAGAACAAAGATCTTAATATGTATATTTTAAAGGAAAGGTGGGATAGAGGAGATGATAGAAACATTTAAAATATCTCCGTGGCATAAATGCACAGGAGAGCTTCTTTTGATTGAAAGCAAGCTCTATGAGGGGACATAAGATGAGGGTGAAAGGGATTAGACTGAGGAGTAATATGTAGAAATATTTCTTTACGGAAAGAGTGGCAGATGCGTGGAATAGTTTCCCAGTGGAGGTGGTAGAGAGGACGACAGTATCTGAATTTGAAAAAAGAGGAACTATTGTAGTAGTTGATATGGAAGGGCAGACTAGACAAACATGAACAGAAAAAGATCACATGGCCTATTCAGCACATCACCAATTCCACCACCAGTGGTGGGGGAGCAGAGGTTTTTGGAATCCTGGGCACTCTGGTACTCTATTTATGGTATTGCGTCTCTTGCTGACAGGTAGAACCGTGAGCACGGCCTCCCACATGCGGAGCATAAGATCCTGCAGGATACAATGCACTGGTAATGTAGCTGCCTTCTTGGTTTGGGAGGGTATTGGAGTATCTCCAATTCCTCTGCCCTCGGTTCTGTTTCCTGAGGCTACTGTGATGGCAAGCCCTACTGCCATGTCACATATGAAATCCTGAAAGGACATATCTACTGATGGGAAACTACACCATTCCTGAGACAGCAAAGGGTCTGAAGGGATGTCTGGAAGTTCTCAGGAATCAAATGCGGCCCCCCCCCCCCCCCCCCCGATTCTGAACAGGAATCAGAGTCCTGTAAGAAAGCAAAGTATCGGTGGGTCTTGTGTTTGACCTTGATGCTTCATGGACATTGAAGGCTGATGCCACACTGATGCTCAAGAGGTATCAGAACCAAGGGCCATAGAGGTTTAAGTCTATTGGATAGAGAGGGTATTGACTGGTTCCAATGAAGTATCTCAGGGGTTCTAACAATGCCAGTTTGAGGGCCGACATTCAGCCCAATACACCTGGCTGTAGACTCCGTGCCACAACCTGCACTCCTGAAACTCTCAATGTTATTGGTACTGAGGCTGCCAGGAGTGCTACCAAACTCCTCTTGAGAGCCAGCATGCACTGGTCTAGGGTGATGGCTGATGTCTGGGTAGAGTCATTTACAGGGCTCTGAGCCACCATCCCAGAACATAGAACCAGTAGCTCTCTGGAGGTCACTGCCTAGGGAGCATCTCAGAGCCCCACCTGTGCTTTGGAGAACAGATTCTCCCACCAGGGCTATTTGACTGACCAGTCTGCATCAGAAGCACCTCTAGGGGAGTCGCAATGCTTATGTTGGGACTCCTCTAGCCTTGATACCGAGGATTTGGGAGAAGCCAGAGACTGACTGACTTTTGCATTTGGACTTTGAAAAGACCCGAGACCCATGAGGGGAAGTTGATGCCCTTGATGAAATGAAAGCCACTGAAACAGAATCAAAAGAAAACAATGATCCATATTGTCTGGCTCTGTTCTTGAGGCCATCATTTGCTGGCACAAAGGACAAGAACTGAGTTGATATTCAGGGCCCATTTTAGACACCAGCCATGTTTCAGTGACTGATATAGTACCGGCACACTTGGTAAATCTTTTTTTAAGCCACTACTTGGCTTTTTCTTGCCTTTAAAAAGTTGTATGAGGTTGAAGATAAGGCTATGGAGGCCTACTTTGGCGGTGAAAACCATGATGGAAAAAAAAAAAGAGAACATTTTTAAAGAGAGAGATTTAAAATCAGGACCAGTGTTGGATTCGATGGGAAGGCAGAAGCACGAAGTCACACAAAAAGAGAAGTTTTTCGGCAGAACAATGTATCCTGTTGGCTCCATGGAAAACAAAGAACCGAGAAGAGAAGTTGGGAAGGCAGGCATAGTGGAGTGCTCCCAAAGGCTTTTCTATTGGACCCTGGGGAGCGTTCCCACACAGGCTCTGTTGGGGACGTTCACCTATATGTGAAGGCTACATTCCTGCCTGTTGCTGGAGATCCAACTGAATGAGGTGGAATGCCAAAACCACAATGGGCAGAAAAGAGGGCATCAGATGTACCACCACCTTCTCTTTGGACACAGATAGAAACTGCTCACAGCACAACACCTGCAGCTCTGAAATCTACATCGAGCAGAGCAAATGGCCACCAAGAACAGTCTTCGCCGTCAAATCTTTCAAGGTGGAAGCACCCACCGGTTCAAAGGGTGCCTCAGTCAGTCAGTCAATGCCAACACCAGGTTCAGGTCCCAACAATGAAATAAACAAACAATCTTGCGGGCAGCCGAACCTGCTTCTCTGACCAAAGGAAATGCACAACAATGGGATAAGCTGCCAGAGACACACCCTGGACACACCCATGGTAACAAGTTAAAGCTGCTAATTGCACCTGCAGAGAACTACATGCCAAGCCCGTCTCCAATCCTGCTTGTAGAAAGACTAGAATCTCTGGCAATGACGCAGACAACTGTTGACACCTGTACAAACACCAATCCTCACACTCTCCACACTCTGACATATGATAAAGTGGACCACAAACGAGACTTTAAACAAGGTTGAAATAACGAGCAGAATCCTCGCTTTTTCAACTGAGCCCTCAAGTGCCAGGTTGTAAGCAAGAATCCATCTACCTGAGACATCAGAATGGGACCCTGCAAGAGAAGGTTGGCTCCTGCCAGCAGCCGCCATGGATTGTCCACCTTCAGCCATACCAGGTCTGCATGCCATGGCCTCCAAGGCCAATCCAGAGCCACCAGAACAAGTCCCTGCTAAGCCTCAATCCTCTGCACTAGTCAACCTATGGAGCTCCCATAGCAGAATGCATAGAAGGGGTAGTCAGCCATCTCTGCACCAGAGCAGCAAGACCTTCCAACATACACTCACTCTGCATGCTGAAGGTTGCCATCAGATCCATCAGCTGCCCCCCCACCAGCTGATCAACTGCACAAACACCATCGTGCTGAGGATCCACTAACCAGGGTCCAGGCAAGTTAGACTGAGATGGTCGGCTGCCACATTGTGTCTGCCAGCTACATGGGTGGCCAAAATTGCTTACAAGTTCACCTCTACCCAAACCAACAGTGGAGCCACTTCATCCTCTAGCTGCATGCTTCCTGTGCCGCCCTGACGATTAATGTAAGCCACCGTGGTGGCATTAACCAGAGAACACCCTAACTGCCTTCCCGTTGTAGGGAGTCAGACCCAAGCCGGGATAATGCTCCTGTAGCTAGGCCTGTGAAGCAAGCTTGGCTACAGCCCTGCTTGGGACCCTTGACTATTGTTAAGACAAAAGAAAAAAATCAGGGGAAAAAGAATGAGCTACTGACATAGCATGAGAAAATTCTGGGAGTAGAGTGATATGGAATGTTGCTGATTTAGGGGCTTGTTTACAAAGCTGCAGTAGCGTTTCCTTTGATTTCAATGGGGCCGCGGCTCCGATAACGATCATAAACTGCTACCGCGGCTTTGTAAAAAAGCCCCTTAGTGTGCTTCTACTAAGAAAACCAGATAACACAAATGAAACAAAAGAGATATGATGGGGAACCAGGAAGTAAGATTTAGTTAGGGACTAGCCTCAGGAAGTTGAGAGGTGTTTCCATGCCAACTTGAACCTTGGGAAATGTAAAAATGTGCCAATATTGTATAGAAAAAAAAATCCCTCACTAAAACCAGCGGCATGAAAAGAAATAACCTTTGTAGTAACACCAGCCTTCCAGAAAAACTGTATAAAAACAAATGGACCAGGACAGAGGAGAAAATGAGGAGTTTATTCAGCCATGCCCTGGAGGTGACAGTGCTGAATTACCCCATTAACCTCTCTCCTGTCTGTTCTGTATACAGTAGCTACCTTATGCCTGTAAGTAACAGTGTTAGAGAATTTGTGTGTAAAGAATTTATACTGAGAAAAGGATATCTTGTAATAAAGATTTCCTGAATACTGCCGAGAAATTGGTCTCTGTGTACTTCCTCCGTGTAAGGTTAGATAATGGGCCCAGTAGCCCCTTACACCGTGAAGGAATGATTGAAATACTTAAGGCCAAGTAAATGGCTCTCTTCTCAAACCAATTGATGAGCTACATGATCTCCTCTGGCGACCAACAGCCCTGTGCCACCTAGGCCTCGTAGTGCGCTCAACATCCTACGAGGTTGGCATTTGTGGTTAGCAGAATTCTTACAGATGCCTCCAAGGGCATCCCTGCAAGCAGCTTGTCCAAGCACAGCCACCACTGTAGTGATACCCAGACAGATGAGACAAGGAAGATGCCTCAAGAGCAAGTGCCACTGCGGCAACCATCTCTGCAGAACAGTCCTCTCTGCAACAGCCACATGTAGGCCTTCACCCAGGAAAATCATCATCGAAGACGTCATTAGCCCTAACAAATGAAGGCAGATGGAGATGTCATCCAAAGTACCAGACCTGACTCTGCAGCGCTTTATCTTTTCCTTGGGTAGGGCCACCAATCCCCTGTCCGTTTAGAACAGAGCCCCTAAGTCCTGGGACAGCCATAGGGTGCTTTCGGCAAAATTGACCATCCGGCCGAGTTGCAGCAGGCAGGCAGACAGGCAATCACCGTCTGTGGCCTGCACACTCTTCCAGGTACTTACCCCATACCAGGGGTCTCAAATTCCAGTCCTGGAGGGCTGCAAACCAGTCAGGTTTTCAGGGTATCCCTAATGAATATGCATGAAATTTGTGTGCACTGCCCCCCACTGTATGCAAATATCTCATGCATATTCATTAAGGATACCCTGAAAACCTGACTGGTTTGCAGCCCTCCAGGACCGGAGTTTGAGACCTCTGGCCCATACCCACCAATCATCCAAGTAAGGATGTACCAAGATACCTTCTTGACGCAATGTAGTGCCACCACAACCACCATGACTTTGGTGAAGGACCATGGTGTGGTAGCTAGCCCAAAGGGCAACACCATGAACTGGACGTGACCCATCAGCACTGCAAACAGGGAATGCAGATGCTCGGGCCGAATTGGTATGTGCAGATACGCCTCCATCAGATCTAGAGCCCTCCCTTATGGCCACTATGACTGACCAAATTGTCTTTGTGAAACAGAGGCACTCAGGCAGCAATTCACGCTTTTGAGATCCATGATGGGTCGAAACGTTCCTTCCTTTTTGGGGAAGGGGCAGTATAGAAATGCAAATAAAAATAAACTGCTGCAGCTGCCACAGGCTGTCCCACACTGCCGTCACCTTCTGGGGCACTCTGCAGACAACCTGACAAATGCATCTGCGAGAGGTTGAGCAAACTCAAACACGTAACCATCTCTGATTAGTTCTCAGAAAAACAGCAACACATGCAGGCAGAAATCCCAAGTCCAGACCTGAACTCCCTGGAGTTCCCCACACGCGGCACTAACTAAGGTGAAAAAAAGCCTGGCAAAGACCCTGCACACACTACCAGACCGGGCCTGTCGGTCCTGGCTGTTACAGGAGACTCTAGTCCAATACCGGGACCAGGGACCACTGTTCCCTCTAAGCTGTGCGCGCGCACACACCTTGCCAAGCGAGCGCATATTGTTTACAGCACAGCACACAAAATTTACGGTTCTGATTCTGATAGAAAACACAGACGTCTTAAAATTTAAAAGTTGTGATTGTAATTACTAGAAATTTTCTGCTTCATTTAGTAATCGTCTATTTTCATTTAAAAATGTGGTGTACATACTGTATTCTGACATGTAGTCAAATTTTAAAGTATATAACTCCAAGTGTCGTTATGTGGCGCACAAAAATTTAACCTTCCTTCAAAAGCTGCACAGCTGATATTTTATGTGCACACAGCTTACAGAAAATTAGAGGGAACATTGCAGGCTATATCCAGTGATGTCATGAGTTTTTGACATGCCCAGTCTCCAAGCTGCAGGAGGAGGTTCACTACCCAGAGGTTGAGAACTAAACTGGAGGAATAAGGAACAATCCATTTGTCCCATGTGAACCAACTATTCTTGTACTTTTGGATATACGTTTTGGGTTACTGTCCTGCTGTCCTTCAACCCAGACCTAGCTTTCTGACACTAGGTAGCACATTTCACTTCAAAATACCTTGGAAGACTGACTTCATGATTCCCTTAATACGTTCCAGGCCTCCAGTCCCTGAGGCAGCAAAACAGCCCCACAACATTATGGAACCTCCACCATATTTGACTGTAAGAAGGGTGATTTTTTTTCCTTATCAGCTTCAATTCTTTGCCTGTAAATGTATCATTGGACTGCATTGCCAAAGAGCTCAAGTATGATTTTATCTGTCCACAGAACATTTTCCTAGGATTGTGGTTTCTCAAGGCAAAAATCAGGGGTGCCTTTTTGTGTCTTTTGAGCAATAGGGTCCTCCTTGGCCTTTGCCCATGAAGTCCTTTGTTTAGCGTGCGGCTTATGGTACAGGTTGAAACCACCAGTCTACATTGCACCAAGTCAGCTTTAAGTTCTTTGGATGTTGTATGTGGTGTTTTTCCAACAATTTGCAGTAGCTTTCAAAAACTTCTTGGATTAATTTTCCTCCTCCTACCATGTCCTGGGAGGTTCTTGACCTTTCCATGAGCAAACTGCAGACACAGAAATCCCAAGGTCTTTGGAGATGGCCTTGTACTCCCCCTTTGAAGATTGATGTTTGGTGATGATGGCTTTTCTGATGGTCTCAGACAAATGTCTTCACCACTGAAAATCAAAGAGGGAGTGAATGTGCCCATTTTAAACAGAGTCATCATTCATTGGTTGATTCAAGTCATGTGAGTACTGACAATTGATCACAGGTGTCTAATTTTTAGAACAATGGTAATGTGGCTCTTCTGTTCAAACTGTTTATAAGGGTGCCAATAACCATGTCCTGGCAATTTCCTTCAATTGGTCTTGCTTTGTTTTATTTGATTCTTGTTTATCAAATGTGTGCATATATGGTCCAAAGCCATTTCACTAGCCCCCATGACACCAGGAAGGCCCAACAGACATTGTTTCAAATGGGAAGTCCAGAAATCAATCATTTTAAAATAATGGAGTCAAGGTAACACTACTTACAAAAACTAGCAATTCCCCCATCAGGGAGCTCTTTCTTCAGAGAGGATATCCCACTTGTCTGGATTGGTTTAGCAGGATTCAAGGAAAGAAAATTGTCAGATATGTAAAGTTGTCTGTTAGAAAGTGAAAGCTATTATATGAAGTTTCAAAAATCTAAATGGATTACTCTACCAGTAACTCCGTTGCCTGACTTTTTCAATGTTTCTTTAAAGTTGGGCATTGTGCCCTTCTGGCTTCTGGGACATGTGATCCCAACCTTATCCTTGCTTCTACTTTTGTGTGGAGAGAACTACAAGCCAGTTAATCTGACCTCTGGCTAGGAAAGTTAAGGAAACACTGCTAAAACAGAATGACTGTGAGGTTTATGGAATCCAGTGGATTGCAGGATCCAAAACAGCATAGTTTACTAGAGGCTGGGTGGCCAGAGTTGGATCAAGAGAGAACCCTAGATGCACTGTACTTAGATTTCAGTAAAGATTTGGCCATTGTTCTACACAGGCGACCTATAAATAAAATGAGTGCCCTAGGGATGGATCCTAAAGTGACCAACTGGGTTAGAAATTGGTTGAGTGGAAGGCAACAAAAGCATACAAATAAATGGAGCTCACTCTTGAGGAGAAGGATGTTACTGGGCTGTCAGAATCTATTGTTCAGCCCTACTCATTGTTTTCTCCCAGAAGGTGCCACCCTAGGCGACTGCATAGTTTGCTTAATGGCTCAGGCAGCCCTGATTCAAGGCATGCCATCAATGAAATCCCTTAGATGCGACCCTTACAGCTCAACAGGACCTCCAGCAAAACCTTGACATTTCAGGGTCAAACCCTGGTGTCCAGGTTAGACTACAGGAAGGACCATCACCACTGCTCCCTCTAAGCTGTGCGCGCGCACACACACCTTGCCGAGCAAGCGCACATACTTTACAACAGAGCGCACAAAAATTATAGCTCTGATTCTGATAGAAAACAGACGTCTTAAAATTTAAAAGTTATGATTGTAATTACTAGAAATTTCCCGCTTCATTTAGTAATTGTCTATTTTCATTTAATTTGATTAAAATCAATGTGATGTACATACTGTATTCTGAAGTGTAGTCAAATTTTAAAGTACATAACTCCGAGTGTCGTTATGTGGCGCACAAAAATTTAACCTTCCTTCAAAAGCTGCACACAGCTGATATTTTATGCACACACAGCCTACAGAAAATTAGAGGGAACATTGACCATCACCTAAGCTAATGAAGTAGAGGTGCTTTGTGCCCAAAGCAGGGTGTCCACCACTACTACAGATTACTCTTCTTGCAGCACCTATGTCTCTAGAAAGTCAGGCCATAAAGCAAGACAGGTCTAGGGGATCCTCCAGTATCAGAAGCCCCTGCCACAGTAGGCTCTTCTGAGATAGCGAAGGGGGGGGAGGAGCATGTCAATCTGTTCAAGAGACCCCCATACCATAGCCTGCAAGGCCAGTCCAGGGCCACTACCAGGCCAAGAAGGGCTTGAAATCTGGGCAGACAGTTCATCAGGGGCCAGAAAGACATACAGCATCCATCCAAGGCCACTATTAAAGAAGGGCATGCAAGCCTGAAATCCAAAAAAACCTTCCCAAAGCCGAGAAAGTTCCCTACAGTGGGAATTCTCCCAAATGACCATCAAGTTGAGACTGGAAAAACCCAGCATTATGAAGTCACATGTACCAAAGGCTAAGCTCCCATTCACCCAGAATCAAGTAGTGCAGACTCAGAAGATTGCACTGTTTGCAGCATTAACAAGGTGCAAGCCAATCAGATGCACTTCCATCCACACCATAAGAGGAAAGTCCAAGAAAAAACAATAGACTATTGTAAGAGTCTAAAAGGTGACAAGGCCAGAGCCTGAACCACTATGCAAAGATTATCAGATGATAAACTGTTTAAGCCTGCGAATCAAATTAAAGTTTATAAAAGGCAGCCTTGATAACTTTGTATATGAGCTTGCATGTTCAATGGGTATCAAAGCTCAACCCTTATGTCACGAGCCTAGAAACCCATAGCTAACAGAATCCGTGGCTCTCATGATGATAGATACTGGGATAGAGTACCCAGGACTAGAGCAGAAGATGACATTTTACTTACCGGATAATGTCCTTTCCTTGAGTCCTGCTAGACCAGTCCAGCAGAGAGGGTTATGTTCCTCTATCAGCAGGCTGATGGTGACAGCGAACCAATGAAAAACCCAGGTTTCCATATCACGCCCATGCCTCTATACACCTCAGCCAGAGGTCTCTTCATTATTCGTCACAAAGCATATGGGAGAACATGGCAGGCCTCACACAACCTCAACATGGGCAATAAGCAAACAGTAAAGAACTATATACAGGAAAGTGTAAAGAGAAGGCTGTTCATAGAAGATGAGCCTGCAGAGCCATATATAGAAATCATAGTGGACCCAAGGGTAGTGACTCAGAAGAACAGAGCAAGAACACTGCCAGGGGCAGGCCCTGGACTGGTCTAGCAGGACTCAAGGACAGGACATTATCTGGTAAATATCATCCTGCTAGACCAGTCCAGACAAGTGGGATGTACCAAAGCTATGCCTCCAAGGGCAGGAAGAACAGCAGTTCACAAAACCTTAGAGCCAAAGGCAGTGTCCATCCACGTGGAAAAGTTTGACAAGTAAAAAACGATGCTCACCTTGCTGCCTGACAAAAGTCTGCAGGGGCTACCAAGCTCCATTCCACCCATGAGGATGCTTGTACTTGGATAGAATAGGTATGCAAACTCTTTGAAACCAGATCTGCCAAGGCAATGGCCTCCTCAACCCAGCACCCCCATGCAGACTGAGCCGCTGCATCACCTTGCGCACACCAGCAAACAGCACAATAAAGATGGTCAGATTTGCAAAAGGAATTCATAACCTCCAAAGAACAGAGAAGCACCCTTCGGCTATCCACAAGGCAAAGATCCTTACCATTCCCCCTGACACTGCTCCTTAGAACTGCCTGATTCACATGAAATGGAACAAAATTTAGGAAAGGCAGGCAGGTACAGGCCAAATGAAAAACAGCCTCCTTGGGAAGAGACAAGGTAAGGATCTCGGCAAGACAGAGCATGCAGCTTGGAAAACTACTTGTGGAACAAATACAACCAAGAAGACTGTCTTGAGCGTCAAGTCTTGCAGAGTAGCATGCTTCAATGGCTCCCATATCAGGGAACCTCTAACACCAGACAAAAGACCCCAGGAAGAGACCACAGACAATAAGGGAGGATGCAGATTTCAAAACCTCCTTGAAGGCGGTGTGGAATATCCAAGTGTATGGCTAGAGACTTCCCAGACAATGGAAATCTGAAACAGGCCAAAGATGCCACCTGAACTTCAGGAAGCTAAGAAAAAAAAAAAACACACCACGACCTTCTCTAGACTGTCCTGCAGAAATGGCCACACAGAAAATCTTGGTCACCCCAGGACCCAGCTAGCATGTGCCGCACCAGCACTCAAGCTACCACACCTGCACTTATGCCAGGTTGGTAGACCTCCTCCAGGATCTGAGCAGAGTGGAACACCACCACTGGAGAGTAGTCCATACGCGCTAACCGTTTCCTTACGGAAGTCAAGCCATAGAGAGAAGGGAGTCAGGTCCTCCAGGACAAGCGGCCCCTGACACAATAAGTCCCAGGACAGAGGCAGGTGGAGAGGTGATGCTTGCAGGAGCCACATCAGATCTGTGCAACACTCTCCTCGGCCAACACTGTACCGCCAGAATAATTTTCAGATGGAGCTCCATATGCTGAACCGCATGCTCCACCAGGGGCAACTAAAGAAGCGACACACTTTGCAATGGAGCAGGTTATCAAATCCCTCTCAGGGTGACTTCAACAGCGCAGAAACAACAAAACCCTTCTTGACTGAACTCCTGCTCTCTTGGGACCAAAGAGTGCCGGTTGAGAAAATCTGTTTCCACAGTATCCACCACAGCAATATGTAGAGCTGATAAACTAGGAAGCTCATCGCTGCTTAGGCAAACAGGAGAACCACCTCCAGGGCTAACCCAACACTTCTAATGTCCATTGACAAAAGCCACCACTGTGGAGTTGTTCGGAACATGTGAATCACCCGGTCCTCGACAGGGGGCCAGAAACACAGAACTAACCAGATAGCCCTCACTTCAGGGCAGCTGATGGACTACACACCTCCATGTGGTTCCAACAATCCCAGGCAGATCAGCCTTAGCTATGGGAACTCCCATCTTGAGAGACTAACATTTGTTGCCAGAAGGATCCATGAGCAATCATCCAGCAGCATGCCCTTCCTCAGGGGGCTGGGCTACTGTCATCACTGCAGGCTGGCCTTTGCCATCGGGAGCAGGAGCCTGAGCTCCAACTGCTGATGAAGATCAACCCAGACTCTGGGAGCCTGCTGCAAACAGAATAGTGCTAGGCAATCCAACAGCCTTGACCTTCTCCACTGGCAGAAAGACTCCACACATTTGAATATTAAAAATGTGCTCCCAGGGACTCCAGGGATCACGAATACAACTGACTCTTCCACAAATGATCTGAGTTGTGCCCTTTTCGAAGCTCATCAGAAAGGGCCACCACTTGGGGAGCTACCTGAGACGCCTCTGAAGGAGCATAGGCTCAAATGAGCCAGTAGGCCAGATATGGGTGCACATAAATCCTTTGATGCCTAAGCACCGCAGACACCACCACTATGACCTTGCAGAACATCCTTTGGGCAGTGGAGAGTCCAAATGGAGGGGTGGCAAACTGAAGACGAGAGCCGAGCATGGAAAACCAGATACTTGCTGATCCCCCAGAAAAGGATATGAAAATATACCTCTGCCAAAACCAGAGATGCCGAGAACCTCCCTCTGTGCACCACTTGATCCTGGATTGCAAAGTTTCCATCCAGAAATCCATGATGCACAAAGCGCTCGTTGACACACAAGGTCCAGAATGGGCCAGAATGTTCCTTGTGTGTCAGCCACCACGAAACAGATGGAATACCTGCCCCAATCATCTGGGGGAAAAGCCACCACTGCCTTCAGGAGCTGCAACTTGTCCAAGGTGATCTGTATAACTGCTCTGTTTTTTTGCAAACTCACAAGGAGACGAGCAGCCGGGAGTAGGTGGTTGTTCTTCTGTCAAGTCCATATCAACTCATGGCGTGGAGTAGCCGCCTAATGGTTAGAGCACTGGCTTGGGAACCAAAAGACAAGGGTTTGATTCCCACTAGCACTCCTTGTGGCCTTGGGCAAGTCACTTAACCCTCCATTGCTCAGAAAAATCCAAGTTATCAATGTCCCTGTTTAATGTGCAAGTTTAAGTTACAATGTAAACCGCTTTGATAGAAATAAAGCGGTATAAAAGGAGAAATTTCACTTACCGTTAATTTCCTTTCCTGGAATACTGCTAGACCAGTCCAGACAAACGGGTTATGCACCCCTGCCAGCAGATCTTGGAGACAGAATTCTACCAGAGCTCTGATAGGCTGGAGCCTGGTGATATAATCCTACCCCTAGGGGTCTCCCTCAGTTACGTCCACAAGCTAAGGCAACATGAACTGTAACATCACCCCAGAGGGTCCCAAGTGAACTATATACATGGGAGCCGAAGAACTCCTTAGAGCTGAAAACAGTATCCACCTACGAACCCATGGACTGCCCAGGGCGAGGCATACCGGCAAAGAGAAGAACCACGGTCGGCGGCTGCACCGCACCAGCGGCACTCCAACCAACAGCAGGGCGGGTCCTGGACTGGTCTAGCAGTATTCCAGGAAAGGAAATTAACGGTAAGTGAAATTTCTCCTTCCAGTTCATACTGCTAGACCAGTCCAGACAAACGGGCAGTACCCAAGCTACCTGCTTTCAAGGGGGGACAAGGCTGCTGACAGCTCAGCAACTCCAAAACTGACTTCCTGACAGGCATGAACATCCAACCTATAATGACCGACAAAGGTGGACAGCGACGACCAAGTCGCCGCCCGGTGAATATCGAGAGGAACTACATGAGACCTCCCGGCCTACAAAGTTGCTTGCGCCCGAGAGGAGTGAGCACGGAGTCCCAGTGGAGCTTGTTCTCCTTGAAGAAGGTACGCCGCCTCAATGGCCTCCGTAACCCATCTAGAAATGGTAGATTCGGAGGCTGCGGATCCCCGACGAGAACCCGCGAACAAGACAAAAGAGGAACAGTCATATGGAAGGGTCTGGCGACCCCCAGATACCGAAAAAGAACCTTCTTAAGGTCCACCGCCCGCAACGGAGACCGACCACTGTCACACTGCGTCTTTGGAAAAGACGGAAAGGAAAGAGGCTGGTCAACAGCGAACGGCGTCAGCACTTTGGGCAACAAAGGAAGGGACAGTTCTCAGAGAAACGCCTTCAGAGGAAAACGAGAGATAGGGATCTCGACACAGAGCCTGGAGCTCAGAAACACGGCATGCCGAAGTTATGGCCACCAAGAAGACTGCCTTTAGAGTCCAATCTAGAAGAGAATAGGCCCTCAGAGGCTCAAAGGGAGGAGCAACGAGGGCACAGAGGACAAGCACGAGAGCCCACGTCGGGGAGGCCGGAAGGCCCAACTCCGCGGAGAAACCGAGACACGTCCAAATACGAAGCTATCGATCACCCCGGTATAGGACCCCGAAAACAAAGTTAAAGCGACCATTTGTACTCGCAAGGAATTGAATGCTAATCCCTTATCCACTCCGGCCTGTAAAAAGGACAGGATATCCGGAATACCGCAACGCCAGGGTGTGAGGTTATTTCGCAAACACTAACCATCAAGAGACGCCAAACCCGAGCGTAAGTCAGCGTCATGGAAGACCGCTGCGCCGTGAGAAGCGCCACGACCACGCTAGGCGAAGAGCCGTAGCGAGCAAACTGGCAGCGGTTAATAGCCAGGCCGAAAGCGAGTAAGGAGCCGGGTCTTCGATCTCCACCGGTCCGTGAATCAGAAGGCCGAGAAACGCCTCGAGGCGGAGCAGCCACGCCCCAGACAGACGGAAGAGATCCGCATACCATGGTCCGCGAGCCCAATTCGGAGCCAGCAGGAATACAGGGCCACGACGGTCTCGGAGCCGCCGGAGAACTATGCATATCACGGATCAGGGAGGGAAAACACACAGGAGAAGATGTGTGCAATGTGCTGCGCCGATAGCCTGAAGATGTTCCTCCGCCCACGGGAGGAGCAAACGCCTCTCCTGTGAGACATCCGGACATTGCGTGCCGCCTAGGCGGCTTAGGTAAGCAACCGTCATGGCGTCGGACAGGAACCGAACCGCACGCCGCCGCAGAAGAGGCTGAAACTGAAGGGCGAAGCGCACTTTCCGCGTCTCGAGACAATTGATAGACCCTTCGGCTGCGCGAGGTGACCAACTCCCCTGCGCCGAGGCCAAGCCGCAAGGCGCTCCCCAACCGGAGAGGTCGGCGACTGGTGTCACCAAGATCCAGCACAGAGACTCCAGAGGGACCCCCCATAGAAGATTGTGTGCCTGAAGCCACCAGCGGAGGCTGCGGTGCACCGGCAGAAGCAAAGGTAACCGGATTAGATAACTGTCCGACACCGGTGACCGAGATAGAAGCGCCGTCGGCAAGCAGCACATGTATGCTTCCGCCCACGGAACGAGGGCTATATTTGCTGCCAAGGACCCCAAGAGTTGAAGGTAGCCCCCAAGGCCGAGGTGCCGCTTGATCCAAGCAGCGGCAGAGCTGAAGAGAGATCTTCTGAAAACGTTCCTGAGGTAGAAACACCCGCCCCCGACGAGTGTCGCACCCAGCCCCTAGAAAATCCAGGACCTGAAGCATCCCAAAATAGACAGAGTAACGGCCCAGTCCTCCTTCCAACGGTGGACCGGGACAAATGGCATCTAAACGCTGGAGCCTGGAAATGAAGCAACATCCACTGCCCATTGCCGCAGGCTGAGCCATCTCCGAGCTACCGACACCGGTGCTAGGAAGCGAGCTGAGCCGCAAGAGATCACAGAATGCCTCTGCCCGGAATGCAGCGATGGATTCAAAATGAACCAACTCGGGAACACCTGGAAGCTGCTGAATCCAGCGAAGGGAGGCCCGAGCTGCTAGACCTCTGCACACCCCTGCAAGAAGGAAATAGCGGGCGAAGGAAAACCCGTCTTCAGCAGCCTCCCAACTCTTTAGGTTTTGCTAGTCGCGGAGTGCCACTCCGCTCTCAACCGGAAGTGTGGTATGCCTGATGACCCTGGTCAGAATGCATCAACTGCTGGGTATGTCAGCCAACGGTCCAAGTGAAAGGGAGACCAAGGGTATAACTGACCAATACCGCGTGCCGTACGAATGCCCTGGAAAATGGGATCCGGCTGCAACCGGATTTGAGAATCCGGAGGATCAGGCGTGTCGGCCAGGGGGAGCGACTCCATCACCTGTGAGATTAGAGCCGGCAACTCCTCTTTCCGAAAAAGGCTGAGAACCGTCAGCGAAGAAAACAGATGGAGAATATTCCCCATCTCCGTACTCCAACAAGTCAGGGCTGACCTCCGAAGATTTAAAGTCTTCTTGAATATCCATAGTACCCCGCAAGGCACATGCAACGCTCCAAGGAGGACGTACTGCTCTAAGGTCTGAGGACTTATGGGACCACTTGCGAGACCACGCCATATGCTTGCCTGCTACTGGGCAGGTGTAGGAGATATTCCAAAAGACTCCAAAAGTCACAGGCGTCATGCCAGATGGAAGAGTGTGAGGAAGGCACTGTCAGTCAAGGCTGCTGTGGCCTCCAGCGGCTGTGGAAGCGACATGGGAGCTGACTGAATCGTTTCCTGCAGGAAGATCCTGCAGCAGGGGCTCTGAGGAGGGAGGAGATAAGGTGCTGATGAACCCATCTAGCAGCGCAGTGGGAATGGGGAAAGAGTCTCCGGGATGCAGCATGCAGGTGGAACACAAGCAATCTCTTAATTCCCCATTCGGCTGATTACTTATTACATATAATACAGCCAGAGAAACAAGCATTGTAGAGACTTAAACCACCTTTCCTCTTTTTTTCCCTTTTTTTTTTTTTTTTTTGCATTTAAAACAAAAATCAAGGTAGGTTCAGGGAAACCGAAGACTCTTCAAAGAAAAGGATTTTGAAACTCTGTGCCTCCACAGCATGTTTAAATGTGTGAAACTGCTGTCTAGAGCTGTTCCCTCCAAAAAGAAACACTGAAGAGAAAAACAAAATGGCCGCTGGCACAGAAAAACTGTCAGGTATTCACTGAGCTGAGAAGGGAACTGTCAGTCATTCACTGTGCTGGTACAGAGAAACTTTCAAAGTCAGGGTAAGGCCATTACAGTGACTGAAAGTAGGGAAATTAGAGTTTGATTCCTCCGCAGCCACTCAGACCTCCATGGTAGGGGCTGAAAGGTGTTTCTGGGGAGGGATGTAGAAGCTCAAACCCAGCCGTACGGAAGATGACAGTGAGTATGTTTAATTAGGTAGAGCCCAAAACAGTCAGGATCCAAAACACTGACTTAAAATTCCAATCAAATGGTATATTGAAAAAGACAGGTACAATATTCCAGTAAGACGTACAAAGTAACCCGGCTGCAGTATGTGGATTAAAAATTTTAAAGTAGGAACGTCAAAACTCAGAGGCAGCCGGTCCGGGAGCAGTAGCTGAGGCAAGTGAGAAGAAAAACAGGCTACAGTTTCCTTTCAGGAATTGATACCTCAACTTCTCGGGGATGTCCGTGGCAAAGTCTCAGCTCAGCATAAAGCCAATGGAGAGCTCCACTGAAGCCAGGCTCAGGAGATCCCAAGTTTATCTGGGGAATCAATACGCTGGGGGAAGAGCACAGTTGATTTCTGAGGTCCCTGTGTGTCTTCTGACAGCTTATGCAGCGTAGACCTGAATAAGGCATAGGGAGAACTAAAAAAAAAAAAATAACTCTGCCCCGGAGGAGCAGACATTTAACAATATTCCCCATACTATGCAATGCCTCAGCCAGCCTTCTTTGTTGGGCACAGTGGGGGATGGAACCCATGAGCCCTGCACCAGTGGTCAGTGTCTTAGCATTGTACTGTGGCTCTGAATTGCATCCGGTTCTCTAATCATGCCTTCCGTACTTTTTATTCATTATGTTAATACATAGGCAGAGAAAAAGGAACCCCCACACAACTCACAGCTAGCCAGTGTTGTGGAAAAATTTAAACAGCAATTTTATTTTTTTGGTGCTAGAAGCCAGCAAAGAGAGAAGGAATCTGGCTTCCCGCCAAAAACCAGGGCTCATTAGCTATTCAAAATGGCCGCCGGCAAAAATAAACTTCAAAAAGAGTGAATTAAAACCCCCAAAAGCTAAGGAATTAACTTAAAAAGTCAAATAAGGTGGGGGGGTTGCAGGCATGAGAGAAATGCCTAAAATCGCTGAAAAAAAATCAAGAAAAATAAATCCAGTCACTACAGAGTTGCAGACAGCAGTGGGAGAAAGACAGGTTTTGTACTCACAGTACCGAAAGTGCAGAGAATCCACGGACCGCTGCTGAGAGCACTACCAGCTGCCTCACCACTAAAATCAGCCCCAGGGACTGGATTTTAGGAGGCTTACCATCCAGCTAAATAGTCTTCTTG
The DNA here is from genome assembly GCA_033557465.1 of Ichthyophis bannanicus. Lineage (NCBI taxonomy): Eukaryota > Metazoa > Chordata > Amphibia > Gymnophiona > Ichthyophiidae > Ichthyophis > Ichthyophis bannanicus. Next base: position 924,475,782 of record CM066034.1, read on the forward strand.
ACTAGTGCTGGGAAGTCTGCACATCAGCGAGCTCTACTGTGACCCGCAGGACACAGGAGCTCAGCTGGAATTCATCCTGGTGCCCAGATAAGTACACTGGCAACTACAGGGTATAATCTCTCCCAAAGAAATCACAAAGAAATAAAGCATCTTAAATTTTTTTGAAGGAGCAAAAAAAAAAAAAAAAGCATCCAGATCTGCTGGAGACAGAGAAAAACTGAGGGAGACCCCTAGGGGTAGGATTATATCACCAGGCTCCAGCCTATCAGAGCTCTGGTAGAATTCTCTGTCTCCAAGATCTGCTGGCAGGGGTGCATAACCCGTTTGTCTGGACTGGTCTAGCAGTATGAACTGGAAAGAGCCGTTAAAATAAATGGTGATCTTCTGGATAGTTGTCCTAAACTGTGTTCAGTCTTCAGTCAGGCAGCTCATTGTTGATAGTGTAGCACTCATAGCTGCTGTTATTGTATCGATCCATCTCATTGCTGGCCTTCCTCTTTATGTTGACCTTCATTCAAGAGAGGCAACATGCTTAGCAAGTTTGATCTCTCTTCACATGATATGTCCAAAGTATGAAAGTCAAAGTCTTGTCATCTGAGATCCCAAAGAAAGCTTAGGTTTGATCTTCTCCTCTAGTAGACTGGTTTGTTCTTCAGGTAGTCCATGTTATACACAGTATTCTGAGCCAGCACCATAATTCAAAGGCATTGACTTTCTTCCTGTCTTTCACTGTCCAACTTTTGCATCCATACGATATTGAAAATGCCCTGGCTTGAATAAGTTGAATCTCTGTATGAAGAGACATCTCTGCTCTTCAGAATCTTGTCTAGGTCCTTCATAGCCATTCTGCCAAGAGCAAAGCATCTGATTTCTTGACTGCTCGTCATTTCTTTATTGATAGTTGATCCAAGTAGGTTAAAGTTGTCAACTATTTCAATTTCTTTTCCATCAACAATGAAATTATTTTGCCAGTTGCCGGGATCTTTGTCTTCGTTGTATTAAGTTGCAGGCCCATTTTAAGGCTATGTTCCTTGATCTTGAGAAGCAAAATGTTTCAGATACCACATTACCGGCTGAAAGTAAAGAGTATCAGCATAGCAAGGTTGTTGAGTCTCCCACCAATTTTCACACCTCTGTCGTTGAAACTTGCTTCTTGATCAATATTTATTTATTTATTTAACAGTTCTTCTATACCGCTCTATTTTAGATCAGAGCGGTTTACATTTAACATCAACTATACAACACAAGGAACTTTGAGTTGTATTTACAATAAACAGGGAGATCAACTTGGAAGTAACTGGGGGAAACTATGTACAATTCTTAACTCTAATATAATATAATTATATATAAAGGTTAATATAAAGGTTGTGCAAGAGAACTATCGGGTGTTCTGGTACACCCGTACTTAATGTGGCCCAGAATGTCTCATGGTTTACATAGTCAAAAGCCTTGCAGTAGTCGATAAAACAGATATCCTTTTGTCTTCAAGAATCCATCTCACATCCGCAAAGTCTCTCGTTCTTCACCCTTTCCTGAAGCCTGCTTGCACTTCAGACAGTTCTCATTCCAGGTATGGTTGTAGTCTCTGCTAAATAATCTCTAGTATAATCTTGCTGGCATGTGGGATCAGTGATTGAGTGTGGAAATTTCACACAGTTGGATCACCTTTTAGTATTGGTATAAACACAGATTGTTTCCAGTCAGTTGGCCATGATGCCACAGCCGTACTGAACAGAACTGGTACCCAGCAATCCTCAGTGACCAGGGGCCCTTCTTGAAAAATGAGGCAAAGCCTGCCCCCAACCAGAGGGACCAGAGAAAGAGCCCCCAAAACCTTTGATTTGCTGCCCAAGACGGTTCTCCTATGTATGGGACAGGGTCCCTAGACACAAACACCACAAAGGGACTGAGAGTGAGCCCCAAGTCTGTAAGGAAAGGCTCTCCAAGCCAGAATTGATGGGATTCCCGACACCACCAGGAGTTCAACCAGCACTCCGCAAGAAGTGGGCAGAGACCAAGGGAAAGGAGCCCCTGGGATCTGTCCTCCAGAAAACAAATATTTTGTTTTGCCCAGGTCCTTTACCTGCTTCTCCAAATCGGATTCAACTGAAGCATCCAAAGGCCAGATGGGTAGCCAGAGTCTGCTACCCCGTGTCAAAGCCAAGCCAACACCCTGTCACAGTCAACAGGCTACCATCCCTGGTTGCCAGATGTACCAGGTTTCACATGGCATCAGAAAGGAAGGGCTTAGACTCCAAAAGAGGGGTAGAATCATCCTGAGACAGAAGTCACTGGAGTAGGGCACGAAAAATCAGGTCTGCACATACTGACAAATGAATAAGAGCCACCGCATCAAACTGGTTCTTCAACACAAATCCACCTTTTGGTCCAGAGTATCCTTTTAGGCCAATCTGCCTTCCACAGGAATGGTGATCCAACTAGGAACTGCCATGACCTGCACATCCATCTTGAAAATATCAAGCCACACAATGCACTCCACCTCTGGGAGAGCATGCATCTTCTTATATAACCTTAGCCCTTTAGGCGAGGAGTTGGGGGAATCCTACTCTGACTGGAATGAGCACCTCTGAGAACAGGAAGACCTTAATGGATTTCCACACCCCTTGCACAAGTGGATGGCCTTCTGGTTCCTGTTCTTTGCCTGGAGCATCTGCCACACTCAAGGTGTTAAGACCCTGTGATCTCCCAGAACAGGTGGACAAAAATTGGCCTCCTCACAATCCTCTGAAGGCGAGAGTACTTCAAACACCTCAATCCACGCCATGGTCCAGATCTCAGACAGATCCCAGCTGATCTCCATTTCCAGGGGAGAGGGATGCCCTTTGCCAGGGACTCAGCCATCAAACAAGACTTCCACTCTCAGCCTGCCCCTCACAAAAAAAGACTATGCTCAGGAGAAATTAGAGGCCACAGGATCTGAATTTCCACACCAGAATGACCAGGCCTGCTGTAAAAGGAAAAAGAAAGAATCCTGGGGAAGACAATCCGGGCTCCAGAAGCTCATCTCATGGAAATGACCCCCCCCCCCCTACACTAGTTGGCACAGTCACTGTCAGAGGTCAGAAAGAGGCCCACAACAGTTGCCAGAACCTCTGTTCAGTTGAATATCCTTATCTGTACCACTATCCACCACATTCTATCCTGAGGTACACAAGATCAAATTAACAGTATCCCCTGACTGCAAGAGGGGAGAAAGGCCTCCAAGGATGACTCAAAAGCAGCCATGTAAGAAGGACAGAGTCCAGAAGCTGGAGGTGAAAGCTCCTTGCTTGCAACAGGCCAAGCAACGTTTCCTGGAAGACAGAGTTAAGGTAAGTAACACAACAGCAGGGGCAAAGGCTGCAGTAGCCCAAATGGAGTGTATTAATTGTGCTTTTATTGCAATGCACATTACAGGCACTAGGGTAGGAATGAGTGCTGAAACTGCTCAGGTGGAACATGCGCAAGGAACACATGACCACCAGGTGCACAATAGTAAAAACACTACTAGCACATGCAGAGAACAGTAGGAAACCTCCACGTGGTGCCAATGGTCACCAGCAGTCCACCCTGGATCGTGTCACACAGACTGAAATCAGGAGCTTACAAGAACAATGACAATGTCAAGCCTTGGTACTCAGCCCAGGCAGAGGATCAATGACAGATTCAGCGCTATTCCCCTAAAACTGTTTCTCTGGCTTGGCGGCACTGTGCTTAAGGTGGCTGGCAGGCAGATTTCCGACTTCTCTAATCTTCAGGAGAGAGCGCGGGGGGGGGGGGGGGACAGAAAAAGGAGGGAGGGGGTACCAAGGTTGTATGAGGCTGCTGAATTCTTCCATCCTTAAGAACATAAAAGATATGCCATACTGGGTCAGACCAAGGTCCATCAAGCTCAGTATCCTGTTTCCAGAAGTGGCCAATCTAGGTCATAAGTATCTAGCAGTTTCCCCAAGAGACAGGTTCCAGAATGCTTGTAGTGGGTCAAGCAGTGACATCCCAGGTCCCTTTTTAATAATGGTTTATAGACCTTTCCTCCAGGAACTTGTCCAAACCTTTTCTAAACCCAGCTACACTAACAGCTTTTACTACATCCTCCAGTAAAATTCCAGAGTTTGATCACATGTTGAGGGAAAAATATTCTATTAGTCTTAAATAGGTTACCCTGTAGCTTCATTGCATGTCCCCTAGTCTTTTTATATTCTGATGTAAACAACTGATCTACGTTTACCCGTTCCATTCCATTCATTAATTTATAGACCTCTATCATGTCTCCCCTCAGCCGTCTCTTTTCCAGGTTGAAGAGCCCTAACCTTTTTGTCCTCTTCATAGGAGTATCCTTCCATCCCCTTTCCCATTTTGGTGGCTCTTCTCTGTACCCTTTCTGCTGACCAGACCTGATGTCCAGGGAGGTATGCTGTACAGAGAGTTTGCTGAGACTCATCAAGCCCACCAACTATTACCCAATGTTGCTAATCCATGTCGGAACAAATGATACTGCCAGGTATCCCTCTGGGCGTATCAAAAGTGACTTCATGGCTCTGGGACAGAGGGTGAAGCAGTTAGGTGCACAGGTGGTGTTCTCTTCAATCCTCCCTGTTGAGGGTAAAGGCCAAGGCAGAGAGGCTCGCATCCTGGAGATGAATGCATGGATGGTGTCAGAGAGGGTTTTGGTTTCCTAGACCATGGGATGCTGTTCCAAGGGTTGCAGAGCAGAGATGGCATCCATCTGTCCAAGAAAGGTCAACGTGTCTTCAGTAGTAGACTGGCTAATTTACTGACGAGGGCTTTAATCTAGAATCGTTGGGGATGGGTAAAGAAAGCCCCCAGGTAAGCAATACTCATTTCCATAAAAGATTTTAATGTAATGGGGGTAACATATGGAAAGCAGTGCGTATAAATGCCCACAGCATGGGAAATAAGATCCCTGATGTTGAAGCTTTGGCGAGAGTGGCAGACTTGGATTTAGTGGCAGTTACAGAAACATGGTTCACAGAAAAGCATGACTGGGATGTAACTATACCTGGCTATACTTTATTCAGAAAGAACAGGGGAGGACGAAGGGGAGGACGAAGGGGAGGAGTGGCACTATATGTAAAAAATACTATTAAAGCTTTAGAATTACAGAGCTTAAAAAAAAGGGAGAGAGAGAGGAGGAGGCATTGTGGGTTAAACTAGAATGAGGGAAAGAGAAATCTATTTGCATTGGCATGATATACAGACCTCCCTCACAAGAGGAAGAGGGGGACAGAGTTAATTGAAGACATATGCAGCACTGCTAGGAAACGGGAAGTGCTACTGATAGGAGATTTCAATATGCCAGATGTTGATTGGCACATTCCTGCTGCAGTATCATCTAGAAGTAAAGAGATCCTGGATTCTCTACAGGGAGAACCATTCAAGCAATTGGTAACAGACCCCACACTTGAAGGGGCCATACTGGACTTGGTGCTTACCAATGGTGAAAGTGTTTGATGTTATAGTGGGAGATCATTTTGCATCCAGTGATCACTAGATGGTGTGGTTCAGTATTAGGACTAGGGCTGTTAGAATCCATTCTAAGGTGAGGGTCTTAGACTTTAGGAAGACTAACTTTGCCAGGATGGGCCAATACCTCAGGGAGTCGTTAGCGGGATGGGAACAACTGAGGGACGTAGAAAAACAGTGGGCAAAACTGAAAGGGGATATTTTAAGGGCAACGAACCTTTTTGTTAAAATGGTAAATAAAGGTAAAAGGAAAAAGGAGACTGCTATGGCTTACGAAAGAAGTAGCTGAAAAAGTGAAGAAAAAAAAAAAAAAAAAAAAGAGGGAAGCCTTCACGAAATACAAAAGATCAGAGGGAGACAGGCATCTTTATTTGGGAAAAAAAAAAACCACACAAACACACCTTAGAAGCTAGCAAAGTAGTCAGGAAAGCAAAGATTCAAAAAGAGGAAGAAATAGTCAATGCAATATAATGGGGGGGGGGGGAGATAAGATTTTTCAGATACGTTTGAGAGAAGAGGAAGGGCAAGAGTGGTATTGTCAGACTCAAGGGTGAAGGGGAGGAATATGTAGAAGCTGATGAGGATAAAAGCGGAATTGCTTAACAAATTTCTGTTCTGTGTTCACAGATGAAGAACCAGGAACAGGACCTCAGAAAACACCCAAACAGGAACAGAAGCAAGGGGCATCTTGAACAATTTTCAGAAGACTGTTCGTGAGAAGCTAGCTAAACCTAAAGACAAAAAGTGATGGGACCGGATGGGATACACCCTAGAATACTGAGGGAACTTGGGGACATTCTAGCAGCTCCACTGACTGACATTTTCAATGATTCTGAGTCGGGAGTGGTGCAAAAGGACTGAAGAGAGGCTATGTGGTCCCTTTACACAAAAGCAGAAGTAAGGATGTGGTTGAAAACTACAGGCCGGTTAAATTTAACTTTTGGCGGTGAGTAAATTATTGGAAACGCTTCTGAAAGAGAAAATAGTGAGGTTTATGGAGTCCAGCAGAATATGGGATCAGAGGCAGCATGGATTCACCAGAGGCAGGTCTTGTCAGACAAATCTGATTGATTTCTTTGACTGGGTGAACAGGGTGTTGGACTGAGGGAGAGCCCTAGATGTGGTGTATTTAGATTTCAGTAAAGCCTTTGACACTGTTCCTCACAGGCGACTTAAACAAACTGAGCACCCTAGGGATGGACCCTAAAGTTACTGTTTGGGTTAGAAATTGGTTGGGTGGGAGGCAACAAAGAGTACAGGTAAATGGAACTCACTGAGAAGGATGTTACCAGTGGTGTGCCCCAGGGATCTGTCCTTGGTCAGATTCTTTTTAACATCTTTGATAGTGATATAACGGAAGGGCTGTCGGGTAGGTTTGCCTCTTTGCAGATGATACCAAAATCTGCAATAGAATAGACACCCAGGAAGGTGTAGATAACATGAGGGATCTAGCTAAGCTTGAAGAATGGCCTAGAATTTGGCAGCTGGGATTTAATGTTAAAAAATGTAAGGTCATGCATTTGGGCTGCAGCAATCCAAGGGAGCAATATAGTATAGGGGGTGAAGTACTTTTGTACACTAAAGAAGAGCAGGACCTAGGCGTGGTTGTGTCTGATGATCTTAAAGTAGCTAAACAGGTAGAAAAGGTGACAGGAAAAGCTAAAAGGATGCTTGGGTGCATACGGAGAGGAATGGCTAGCAGAAAAAAAGGAGGTGATAGTGCCTCTGTATAAGGTCTTTGGTGCGACCTCATTTGGAGTATAGTGTGCAATTCTGGAGACTGCACCTTCAAAAGGATGTGAACAGAATGGAATCGGTGCAGAGGGTGGCTACTAAAATGGTTAGTGGTCTTCATTATAAAGCATATGAGGACAGACTTAAGGATCTTAATATGTACGCCTTAGAGGAAAGGCGGGATAGAGGTGGTATGATTGAGATGTTTAAATACCTCCGTGGCATAAATGTTCAGGGGGAGATCATCTTTCAATTGAAAGCAAGTTCTGCTACAAGGGGACATTGGATGAGGGTGACGGGGGATAGATTCAGGAGTGATATGTGGAAATATTTATTTACGGAAAGAGTGGTGGATCTGTGGAATATAGTCTCCCAGTGGAGGTGGTAGAGATGAAGACAGTAACTGAATTCAAAAAAGCATGGGACAAAACAGAGGATCTCTAAAGGAAAAAAGGGGACTGTTGTAGTTGATATGGAAGGACAGACTATATAGGCCATGTGATCTGTCATCATATTTCTATGTTTCTAATAACGCTACATCCTTTAAGATACGGCAAACAGAATTGCACACAATAGTCAAGGTGCGGTCGCACCATGGAACGATACAGAGACATAATATCCTTTGTTTTATTTCCCATTCCTTTCCTTATGATACCTAGCATTCTATTTGCTCTCTTGGCTGCGCTGCACACTGGGCAGAGGGTTTTAACATGTTATCCATGATGACGCCTAAATCTTTTTCCTGGGTGGTGGTTCCCAACGTGGAACCCTGCATCACGTAACCATAGTTCTGTTCTTTCCTAGGTGCATAACTTTGCACTTGTCCACATTAAATTTAATCTGCCATTTGGATACCCAGTCTTCCAATTTATCAAGATCCTCTTGCAATTTTCCACAATCCTCTTGGGTTTTAATAACTTCTGGATGCTGAACACTCCTATCCAGGTAAATGTTTGGAGCTGAACCAATTTTCTTTCCTCCTATGCTACTGAAAAAAGTAGTCTAGTGGAGCCTCCCACATTGTGCTCAAGTGAAGAGTCACCCTCAAAGTGTTTTGTCACAAGCATTTGTAGCAATCTTTTCCTCTCAATTTGCACCTTTTCTTCAGAGTAGAGAAAATCCATCCACCATCTCCAGGAAACAAAGAAATAAAGAGACCTGTGGTGGCTGAGGCCAAAAGTGGCATAGGAGTGATGTAACTGAAAACCTGGGCTTTTCATTGGTGGAAACAAAGAACCAATCTGCTGGTAGGGGAACACAACCCACTTGTTTGGACTGGTCTAGCAGGATGATATGAAAGGAGAAATTAGACCTTACCTGCTAATTGTCTTTCCTTGAGTTCTCTCCGGGCCAGTCCAGGAACTATAGGGTAGATAACCTCCTTCAACAGCTGAGGACTGAATTATCAAAGTCTTGCTGACAGCCTATCCAGCTCTCCCTGGTGTCAGAGACTCAGTCCTATTGTCAAAGCAGCCTATACTTAGCTATCTACTAATCAAACATGAACTAAAAAAAAATTAAAAAAAAAAAATTAAATAAAAAAAATAAAAAAGCCACCACACAAACCTTGAACCATATCCTGGCTATCTCCTCTCACTTTCATGTCCCCGAACGGCCCCTATTCCTCCCTCCCTGATCCTGAGAGGGAGCCCCAAAAACCAGCCGCTCTGAACCCTAGCCAACCCCAGACTGAACCATGGCCAGCATTCTGATTGCTACCTTTAGCCTATGGGGACCTAAGTACCACCTACTTCCTAATTAACAGCCAAACCACTAGCTATTGTTGACCAAACTCACAGACTAACTGGGTGGGCCCTGGACTGGCCCTGAGAGAACTCAAGGAAAGACAATTAGCAGGTAAGGTCTAATTTCTCCTTCCTCGTCGCCTCTCCAAGCCAGTCCAGGAACCACAGGGAAATACCAAAGCAGTTCCTAAACACGGGAGGGCCCTGCGAGTCCCGCAACTAAGGCCGAGGCCCCGACATTCACATCCCCCCTTGCCTGAACATCTAAGCAATAGTGTTTTGTAAAGGTGTGAAGAGATGACCAAGTCGCTGCTCGACAGATATCCACGGGCAGAACCAACTCGAACTCGGCCCAAGAAGCTGCCTGACCTTGAATAGAATGAGCTCCGAGACCTTCGGGAGGTGATTTCCCCTTTGCTTCATACGCTGCCCCAACAGCTAGCTTCACCCATGGGCAATTGAGCCTTAGAAGCCACCTCTCCCTTACGTGCTCCTCCAAAAACCACAAACACAGTCTGTCTGACCTCTGAAACGGCCCAGTTTTCCTGAGATACGCAGCACTCCCCAGATCCAACTTCTGAAGTGAACGATCTAAGTTCTCCCCTTCTAGACCCTGAAAGGTCAGAAGCGAAACTGATTTAAATGAAATGAGGATACTACTTTCAGCAGAAAAAAAGACGGCACCAGCCACAACATCACCTTCTCTTCTGAAAACTGAATGTAGAGTGCCCTACATGAGAGCGCCTGAAGATCCGAGACCCTCCTTGCTGAACACAAGGCCACCAGGAAGGTAGTCTTCCAAGACAGTTCTCCGAGACTTACAGCCTCCTTTTGAGCTAGCGGCAAGGGTATCAAGGCATCCAAGACCAAATTCAAATCCCAAGCCAGAAATACTGGCCTCACCAGCAGCCTGATATTCCTTGCTGCCCTAAGGAAGCATTGCACATCTGGATGCGCAGACAAAATGCTTCCCAGGACTCTCCCTCTACAGCAAGCCAGGGCAGCCAGGTGAACCTTGAGTGTGCTGAGAGCTAGACCCTTCTCTAGCACCCCCTGTAAGAACACCAAGGTAAAGACACGGAAAACAGCTTAACGTTACGTTCCTTACACCAACCTTCAAAAATGTGCCAAACTCTGACATGGGCTAGGGAAGTCAACCTCCTCTTGGACTTCAACATGGTGGATACCACTGATGACGAGTACCCTTGATGTTGCAGCCGCTCCCTTTCAAGAGCCAAGCCGTAAGCAAGAGTTGATCCACCTGCAGCATTATAACCGGTCCCTGACTCAAACTGATTTGACTGGGAAGCCTCCAAGGACAATCCACTAGCAGCCGCATTAAATCCGCATACCAAGGCCTCCTGGGCCAATCCAGAGCAATGAGAATCACCTTCCCATCGTGCCCTGCAATCCTCATTAATGAGCCATCCGATTAATGGCCATGGAGGAAACACATACAACAGCTTGCCCATCGGCCAGGGCTGCACTAACCCGTCAAGCCCCTCCAACATGTGTTCCCTGTACCTGCTGTAGAACCACAATGCTTTGTTATTGCCGACAGTGGCCATCAGATCCATGACTGGCTGTCCCCACCGAATTGTTATGTTGTGAAAAACCACCATGTTTAGTTCCCACTCTTGGATCCAGGACATTCTGAGATAGTTGGCCTGCACTTTGTCCTTTCCTGCTTCATGCGCTGCTGAAAGAGCCAGATGGCTCTCCGCCCACTGCATCAACTGCTGGCTCTCCTCCAACAAGGCCGCACTGCCCGTGCTTCCCCTGTCTGTTGATATAGGAGACCGTTACTGCGTTGTCAGAGAAAACACGCACCACTTTCCCTCTTACCTGACTGCTGAAGTCCTGAAGCGCCAAACTCACCGCTCTCATCTCCAAGCGATTGATGGACCAACTGCTCTCCTCTGTGGAGCAGACCCCCTGCGTCACATGAAACATACAATGAGCCCCCCAGCCCAAGACACTCACGTCTGTGGTGAGCAACACCCACCCCGGCTGCTCCAGCTCGAAGATGCCTGGTATCTAACCACCACTGCAGACTGTTGCTCATGACCTCCAGGCATACCAGTCTCTGGGACAGAGGCTGATGCTGTGGAGACCATCTGGACAGCAATGCCTGCTGCAGCAGCCGCATATGAGCTCTGGCCCACAGAACCAGGTTCAAAGGCAGCTGCCATGGACCCCAGCAGATGCAAGTATCTCCATGCCGTTGGCGCCTGCAGGCATAAGAATGCCCAAACCTGAGCCCAAATCTTTTGCACTCTGTCCTCGGGTAGGAACACTGACCCTCTCTCTGTATCCAACAGCACCCCGAGATGTGTCAGACGCTTTACCGGTTGCAACTAACTCTTGGCCCAGTTTATCACTCAACCGAGCTGTTCCAGGAACTGGACTACATGCCCGGTCGTTGCAACCAACTCCAGAGATCCTGCCTGAATCAACCAATTGTCCAGGTAGGGATGTACCTGAATTCCTTCCTTCCGCAACGCTGCCACAACCACTACCATCACCTTTGTGAAAGTGCACGGAGCCGTAGCCAGACCAAACTGCAACACCTGGAACTGAAAGTGACCCATGGGAACGGCGAATTGCAAAATCCTTTGATGATCCGGTCTGATCAGGATATACAGATATGCCTCCGTCAAATCTATGGACAAAAGCACCTCTCCCGGCTTTACCGCCCGGATCACATATCTCAGGGTTTCCATCCGGAAATGCGGCACTCTCAAAGAGCGGTTCACATGTTTCAGATCTAGAATTAGACAAAAAGACCCATCCTTCTTGGGGACCATGAAATAAATCAAGTATTGACCTAATCCGTACTGGTCTTGGTGAACCGGTACCACTGCTTGGAGCTGGAGCAAGCGTTGGAGCGTGGCATCTATGGCTCTCCTCTTCACTAGAGCCCCGCATGGTGACACCAGAAACACATCCGCCAGCGATTGAGCAAACTCCAGCACATAACTCATGGATAATCTCCAGCACCCACTGGTCTGTAATTATGTTGGTCCAGACGAAGTGAAACTCCTGCAAACATCGTCCTACTGGAATCTCCACTTGGACCAGCCGCCCTTCATTGTGGCTTCTTTGAGGAATGCTGGGAGCTGAAATACCCCCTGCCAAACCCCCTAGCTCCTCGAAAGGACTGCCGTCTGGCTACAAAGCGGCCTCTCTGATAAGGGGCAAACCTGGGCCCCTGGAACCTGCGAAAGTCTCTACTTTACCCTCTCATCTGAGCTGCAGGTCTCACACCCTTCGGGCGGTCTTCTGGAAGCTGGCCTTCTTTGGAATCTCCCAAATCCTTCACAATCTTTTCTAGGGCTTCCCCAAAGAGCAGCTTGCCCTTATAGGGAAGCTTACTGAAGCGAGCCTTAGACGTGTCTGCTGCCCAATTCCTCAGCCAGAGGAACCTTCTGGTGGCAATAACTGACACCATAGACTTTGCCGATATCTTCACTAGATCATAGAAGGGATCTGCCAAATACGCCGCTGCCAACTCCAGTTTTGCCCCTTCCGAGGAAGGCCCTTCCTCTGTCTGGGACCGACTCTCCTTGGAGCCAACGAATAGAGGCCCTTGACACATATGCCCCACAAATGGAGGCTTGGAGAGACAAGGCACTTCAATCAAATGCCTGCTTGAGAAGAGCCTCAAGTTTGCGATCCTGAAGATCTTTCAGGGCTTTACCTCCTTCCACCGGAATTGTTTTCTTCGTCACCACTGAAACCAACACATCTACCTTAGGCATCCGCAGCAAATCCTTTTCCTCCTGCGGCACAGGGTAAAGGCGCCCAATGGCGCAGCTACCCTTCAAGTAGCTTCCGGACACTCCCATTCCAATTCTATCATCTGTTTAATCACTCTATGAACTGGGAAATACCGCTGCTCCGCCTTAAATCCCTGGAGCAAGGGATCTTCCAGTGGCTCCTCATGTACCACCAGAAGGACAATATTTAGAGCCGCTAGAGACTGGGCAATAAGAGCCCCTAGCTCTTCCTTGCAAAACACCCTGAACATATTGGGGTCTTCTCCAGGCACAATCTCGCCTTCCTCTACCTCTCCTGCCCAGGGATCCAAACCCGCCTCCGAGAGAATTTCCCCCTCTTCTGCTACCTGAGGCGCTGAGAGCTGCCGCCCGAAGCTATCAAAGCCCGCCTCTGGACCCATACTCTGAGAGGAGCCCTCTCCAGGGTCCGCCACTCTGACCTCCCCCTTGGGTGAACTTAACAAGCTGGGGGAAGAAGGCTTGCTTAGAGACTGCTCCAACTTTAAACAATAGGCCTTATACAAAGAGGATAAAATCTGGCAAAAACAAGGACTGTAAGCCTTCCTGAAACGCAAGCAACTGCCCCTGGGCCCGAACTGTATCCGGAGAAGGCTTTTTAGCATTTGCTTTTTTCTTCACAGCTTTGCCCTGTAACGTGGGAGAAATGGCTGCCGTTCCCGCCTTCTCTGGTGTGCCCCGAGGACTCTGAGCCACGTCCGACACCGAATTTCCTTCCATTCCGCCCCCGAAGAGCCTCTCTAAACTACTTGTCCTAAAACAAATGCAGCAGAGTCCCGGCCCCAACAAACCGCGACTCCCCCCCACACTGTGCACATGGCTGCATGCACCCAAAGAATCAACACCCTGCAAAAGCTCTGACGGCCCAAAACTGTAGCGCCACACTAAGCTCCGTCCCTTTCGCCAGAGCCACGTGGATTGCTAAAATTAAATAGAAATTACACTTACCTGGTAATTGCCGTTCCTTGAGTGAGGACAGTTTAGTCCTCCACCTCTGGGTTGTGTACCTCCTCCCGCAGCTTGGAGACTGGGCATGTCAAAATCATGACATCACTGGATATAGCCTGCTGGTATCTCCCATCAGCCCCCAGTACACTATTGACAAAGCAAACTCAAAAGGAATAAATAAGTAGTTATACCCTAACGGTAAATGAACTATCCATTCCTCCATCTGAGGAACTTCAAATAAAAGATTTAAAAAAATAAAAAAAAAAGAAAAAAGAAGATTAACCTTAACTTTACGTTCATGTCTTTATTATATCACGTTTCCTGTGCCACCCCCTCACTGAAATAAGAGGGAAGTAAGAAACAGACCAGAGAGGAATACTCACTGTGATCCAGAGTCTGAAAGGATCTTTCCACTCCTTGAAATCGATGCTCTACTCCGTCTGAACAAACTCTGAAGAAATCACCTCCCGGGCAGGAATGAGGACTAAACTGTCGTCACTCAAGGAACGACAATTACCAGATAAGTGTAATTTCTATTTCCTTATCGTTCCTCCAGTTTAGTCCTCCACCTCTGGGATGTAACAGAGCAGTAATCATTGGGAGGGACCTTTCCAGCCAGCATGCACTACTGCCAATCTGAAAAGGGCATCATTTGCCGTTAAGACCTCAAAACTGTAGTGCTTACAGAAAGCATGAACAGCAGCCCAGGTGGCCGCTCCAAACGTCCCCTGCCGGAACTAAACTGTGCTCTGCCCGAGAAATTGCTTGTGCACTGGTAGAATGCACTCCTAGCCCCATTGACACCAATCAGCCCCCCCAGCAGAACTGCTGAACCAATCGCCTCTCTAATCCATCTGGAAATGGACGCCTTCGCAGCCACTTCACATTTGTGAAGGACTCCGAACAACAGGAACAGACTGTCCAAAGTGCGGTAAGTGCCTGAAACATTTAAGTACTGTCTAAACGGCTCAAACCCCTGGCACATGCGGTTCCCCCCAGCGAACCTAACACCGGAAGAAACCCAGTCTGACCAAGGAGAAACAGGGACACTATCTTAGATAAAAAGGATAGCACTGGCCGCCACACCACCTTTTCCTGAGCAAAGAACCAGAACGGCTTTCTACCCTAGACCGAAGCCTGACGCAAGGGCTCGAAGATTCACTAGTGACCCCCCCCTCCCCCCAGCTGCAACTGAACTCCTGTGAAGAAGTCACCAACCTGCAGATGGGACGCAGCCTGCAACATCTAGCACCACAGGAACTGAAACCGCTGAAGTCTGGACCTGCTAACAAACCTACCAAACCTTGAATACATGCCATACCCGCTCCTACAATAGGGAATGTTACAGCTTTCTGCCTTGACGTAGGTTCATCACCCTCAATCCAGAATAGGCTTACTTTCCTAACCCTGTCCTTTCGATTGCTAGGCCGTAAGAGAGAATCTAACCACCTGCGATACATCAATAGAACCCCAGGTCAACAGATTTGCTGCCGTAGATCACCGCCGAGGCTCTCCATGTATTTGCCGGACCAGGTCGGCTCCCCACGGACACCTAGGCCAAGTGTACGTCACCCACCGTACTCCCTCAATACGGCTCAACACGCTGCCTCACTTGCCCTATGAGCACCACGGAAGGGTAAAAGCATCGAGGTGGTGGTCGATGCCCGACATCCTCTCTTGCCTACTATTGTAACGAAAGTATTCGCTTTGGTCAAAAGAAAGATCGTCCTGGAGTCCAGGATCGGAGGACCCCTCTGCTGACTATGTGTACGAACACTTCCCGGATGAAGCTACCACCCTCTGGCATTCCTCCAGACTCCACTCGAAAAGATCTCGCATCACATTGCGTGTTCCTGCAAGATGTGCCGTCAAAACACCTGCAGACGAGACTCCCTTTATGCAAATGGAACTCTTGATTCCTCAACCATGACCGCCCTGCTTGTGTCCTCATGCCGATTTAGGAAAACCGCTGCTACGTAACTATCAGACAGTCCTGACCTGCCGCATCCTTTACTCAGGGATTGAATGTTTGCAACGCCAGAGCTAACCCACTCAGCTCCCAACGTCTGCTTGACCCAAGGTCTCCCCTCACTTTCCAACTTCCTGTGCGAACAGAACCCTGTATTGACCCACACAGCCTGCGTGCTTCATCCCCATCAACATCAGGACCCACTGCGGATGTTCCAGTGGTGTGCCTGATCTCCCAGAGCCATTCCCACCGTCAAGGAATCCCCTGACCTGCACGAGACATGGAAGAGGTTTGTTTAGAGGACCGTCCTGGTTCAACCATCGCTATAGAAACCCATGTAAGGGGCGCCTGGGTGCTCTGGCTCACGGAACCACTTCCCGTCTGCCGCCATTGCTCCGAGTAGCCGAGAACAGCTTCCCGCTGATAGCACCCGCTCCGCTTAGAACCTGCAAACCAACTGCTGGAGAACCGCATCTCCCCGCTCTGGCAGCAACACTGTTCTCCTTGAAAGTCAAACCGAACTATTAAGCCCCCTAGGCCTTGAGCACTCAGTGCGTCTGAAGAAATGTCACTGTTCCGGGCGTAATCCGTACCCCTTCAACTCTGGACTTAGGCCGAAACACCCGATTGCTGAGGCAAGGAAAACTAAGATACCTGATTTCCGCCGAGTCGACGCAACGTCTAACACAAACTTGGTGAAGTTGCGTGGAATCGCTACTTAACTGAAGGGCTAGTCTGACCCTGAAATGTACCCTCAGGAAGGGTTGCAATGTGCTGCCCTATCGAAATGTGTAAGTTTGCTTCTGTAAGTTAGAATAACGAGACAAAGCTGCCTTGCATAACCGTGCCCCCTGCTAACCGCCAAGCTCAACTCAAGTTAGATGCATGAATACAGCCACGTACTCTTGAGAACCAGCAAGAACAGATCTTTCCATGCTTTCAAGGCATGACACTAGTAGGATGGCGCACGGCTCTGACAATTCCTACGGATCCAGCCCAACCGCTCCTAAGTGCAAGATGAGCTGAAGTTCGTCAACTTGCCACCACATGAAGTATGGCTACAAGCGAGCACAGCTTCCCTTACAAGCAACCTTACCGCCTTAAAATATATACCTACTCTAGGCTAAGAGACAGTAGGCCATCATATCCGACAACTCACTGACCATAGACAGATGGAAGAATGTCATTTGCTCGCTATACACTAGCTTTCAAATTACATCCATGTGCAGTAGGGAAATCCTTCCTGCTTTCCACCGAACTACAGATGTCAAAATTAAATGCAGCATCCTATTAATCATGCATTTAAAAAAAAAAAAAAAAAAAAAAAACCACCCTTCATTTCTGTCTCCGGTTTTATATGGGACTGCAGCTCACCGAATTGTAGACGAACATAGCATTGCTATAAGAGAGAACTGCCTCCCTTACAATCAACATTAATGTCTTAAGAAATATATACTCCGGTCCACCGAGGAGGGAGGGCCCTATCAGGCTCCTCACTGACAATAGGCAGATGGGAGGATCTCCTTACCCTTCTATGCACTGTCTGTCAAACTGCATACATTCCTTGTATGCAATGAAGCTACAGGGTAAACTATTTAAGACTAACAAAAGAAAATATTTTTTCACTCAATGTGTAATCAAACCCTGGAATTTGTTACCGGAGGATGTAGTAAAGGCCGTTAGTGTAGCTGGGTTTAAAAAAAGGTTTGGACAAGTTCCATAAACCATTATTAAGAAGGGACCCAGGATATCATTGCTTGACCCATTACAAGCATTGTGGGAGAATAGAGGGATAGGAGGGTGTGAATGCTAGCAGGAGGAAAGAGTGCAAGGTGTTGGAGGTTAAAGGAATGAATACACGGGGAAATTGCTAGGTACATATGACCTGGATTGGCCACTGTTGGAGACAGGATGCTGGGCTTGATGGACCTTGGTCTGACCCAGTGTGACATATCTTATGTTCTTATGCCAACCCTGCCTGTTCTCCTCAGCACTGCCACGCTACAAGTTTTGTGCCTCATTCTTATTTATCAACTATGCCAACTGCAAGGTACCCAGCAATCTAAAGAGCCTCTCAGAACAGCCCTTCCTCACCTGTCTGCATCAAATCCTCATGAATTGATCACCTTGCCACTTAAAGACATGGACGGACCGTGTCCTTATCCAAACCATGAAGCACTTCTCCAATTAGGTTACGTTTTATACTCGACTACTAGAAAAACCATTAACCAGTCGGGCCACCTGACCAGGTCCACAGCGTATTTGAAGAACCATTTCCCACCAGACCTCATGACGGCCTTGTGTGCTGGACTAGTTCTGAGCTGTAATACCCCCAGGATAGTTAAGCATTAGATGGCAGTTGCCCTTTGATACCATACTAAAGCAGACACTGCGGTCTGACCATCATGGTGGGCAGTACTGGTAACCCCCGAGGAACTCTTTTCACCTTCACCTGGTAAGTACCAGGATCTCCATTCCTGTAGACCTGCATAGACCCAGGTACCGGCTGTATAGCAAATAAAATAAAATCAACTACAGTGCAACTGGCCCGAATGGCAGAAGGCTCCCTCCTGCTTCATCCTAACGGCGTTTGTCTCACCCCAGCATGCAAAGCCCCTCGGGACAGTTACCTGCTAGTCTGAAAAAGAAAACACTTCTAAATGTCGCTGGTTGCCCTACTTCAGAGGTCCCTGGGTCCTCGATGGCGAGATCCCAAAGACACCAGCCTTGTAAGGGAATTTCCCTATCTCCCTTGATACAGCCGAAGGACCCCGCATTCCGCTTTGCCTGTTCGTCAGTAAAACAGGGGAATGACAATGAACCCCTGGAGTCAAAGCGGACCGAGGACTTGGGGCACAGAACATACAGGCCAAGTGCAGAGCTTTATCTCCTTTTACTGTCATCATTTCCACTATACCCCTCTTTATATGAAGCAATAATTGATGACAAGCAGCCTCTTAATGCTGAAATGTCATCATACAGGGGACCAAGATCCAAAAGTATCACTTGATTAGAGCTGTGTGTTTTCAGGCTAATATAATTAACAATTTAACCCCTGCAGACTCATCTGCACCAGTTTTCCACATTCTGGCTTGTAAGCATGCCACGGGCGCACCTGTGCTTGTCCTAAATACCTTATCTTAGGACATGCCTATGTAACCGCTAATGTGTAGTGCATTCCCCCCCCCCCCCCAGTATAGTCACGTGCAGCCTACGGCTCCCAAACCTAGACTAACAAGGTTGGACTAGTTAATAAAGAAAAACACTAGCCAATGACACTAAAGACCCAAGAAATAAATATACTGATTCTGAAATCTCAGAACCATGACCCCGGGGAAAAGAACCAAAAACCAAAACCCCAAAACGAGCTAAAAACCTGTCAGCCCTTGAGATCTGCAGTGCACCACATGACCACCATGCTGCTAAAATGGCCACCGCTGAGAGAAGCAAAAGGGCACCAAAAATGCCGAGATCGGGCTCGCGCACCTGCAGCCTTCCTAACCAACAGTACTGCCAAAGTGCTTCCCAACACAGTGCCTGCCAGGATAGGCGGTGCTCTCTTGCTGCCCCGGAGCTCCAGTCCACGCAGCCATGCTCAGCTAAACAGCGAGCGATCAGCCGCGGACAAGCTCCCGCCGTCCATCAGACTGAGCCTGCCGGATCGCGGCTGCCCGAAGCGCCGGATACACAGTGCTGATCCTCCAATGCAGAGCTCTCCCCCATACTCACAAGGGAGAGAGATCTAAGCCAGGTAAGTACTTTATCAGAAATAGCCAGACCTATGAAACAAGACCCGGCACCAGCAAGAGAAAGCATGCTCACTCAGCTTCCTTTGTTTTTTTTGTTTTTTTGTTTTTAAAAGCTACAGACCCCCCCAAAAGAAGAAAACATTAAAGGAGTCCCCAAAACAAACCAAAACTACCACTACTCTACACTAAAGCTCCTTATGTGTTCCTCCAGTGAGCCCAGCACCTAGGCTCACTACATCCTCCTGCTGCATGGAGACTGAACACACTGGGGGCTGATGGGAGATACCAGCAGGCTATATCCAGTGATGTCACGATTGACATGCCCAGCCTCCAAGCTGTGGGAGGAGGTACACAACCCAGAGGTGGAGGACTAAACTGGAGGAATAAGGAACATCCTACCTGAGCGGAGCGTGGTGATCTGCCTGATCCCCTTTACCTCCGCTGCTAGCGGTGAAGGAGACCGGGCACTGCAAGCAGAGGACTGGATTCTGGGGCTCCCAGATCCTACCTCCAATCCCAGCGCAACAGACTCCCTTCAACGAGGCAGGCTCTGCATCTAGTGCCAGCTTACCCCAATTGGTGTTTGCTGAAGTCTGGCACTTTTCCCCCTTTTTATGTGAAAGATTCCCCTGGACTTACAGCCCTGCTAGGCCAACCAGACAAAAAACACTTTTCCTCTTTAAAACTAACTAATTGCTGAATTCCTCTTCTCCCAGGGAGCCTGTCAGCCATACGTCCTATTCAGCTGCTGAGGACTGAGACTGAGTCTCTGACACCAGGGGGAGCTGGATAGGCTGTCAGCAAGACTGATAATTCAGTCCTCAGCTGCTGAAGGACATTGACAACCCTATGGTTCCTGGACTGGCCCAGAGAGACAAAGAGGAAAAAGAAATTAGATCTTACCTGCTAATTGTCTTTCCTTGAGTATTCTTCGGGCCAGTCCAGGAACCTAGGGTAGTTAACCTCCTTCAGCAGCTGAGGACTGAACTCTACAAAGACTTGCTTCTAGCCTACCCAGCTCCCCCTGGTGCTAGAGAGCCAGTCACCTATGTCAAAGCAGCTCTATAACAAGAATGAAACAGCAACTAGGTAAAACCATAAACAAGCAGGAACTGCACTAACTTCCTTTAAATCTTCAGTTATTCAATTAATCTATCATCCTGTCTGAAATTGTATTTTTTTTTTTTAACTGTTCTACCCAGACCTGGAAGGGGCCCCCCCCCCCCCTAGCCAGAGGCACGAGGAAAGAGCTCGCCCAAATTCGCGGCCTAACCACGACCCGAACTGCACCTTGCACCGACTGCCCCAACCGAGCAGAGCGCTTAACACCCAAAACGACAGAAACAACGGCAAAGATCACTACTTTCTGGGTGGGTCCTGGACTGGCCCGGAGAATACTCAAGGAAAGACAATTAGCAGGTAAGATCTAATTTCTTCTTCCTTTTCGTCTCTCCGGGCCAGTCCAGGAACAGTAGGGCAGTACCAAAGTAGTACCTACTCTCGGGAGGGTCCAAGTAATCCTGCCAACATGGCTGACGCACCCACTTTTGTGTCTCCCGCCGCCTGAACATCCAATCGATAATGTTTCGTGAACATATGTAAGGATGACCAGGTCGCCGCCGACAAATATCCACAGGCAGAATCAACGCTAGCTCCGCCCAAGACGTCGCCTGCCCCCGCATAGAGTGAGCTCTAAGACCCTCCGGTGGCAGTTTGCCTCTGGCCACATAAGAAGCTGCGATGGCTTGCTTAACCCATCGTGCAATGGAAGCTTTGGACTCTGCTTCGCCCTTACGCGGACCACCAAACAGCACAAACAGCCTATCCGACTTCCGAAAGGATTTCATCCACTGCAGATATCTGTGCAGTACTCTGCCGAGATCCAAACTCCGCAGCAAAGCTCTAGCCTCCGCAGCTGGCTCGGTGCAAAAGGTAGGGAGCGAAATCGCCTGATTGACATGGAAAGCCGATACCACTTTTGGCAAAAACGAGGGCACCGGTTGCAAATCCACCTTCTCCTCCGAAAACTGAATGTAAGGCTCCCGACAAGAGAGCGCTTGAAGGTCAGCAATTCTCCTTGCCAAAACACAATGCTACTAAGAAGGCGGTTTTCCAAGAGCTCCCTTAGAGAGACTCGCCTCCCAGGCTCAAAAGGACTCAGCCAACACCTCCAGAACTAAATTAAGATCCCAGGCCGGCACCACTGGCGGCCTGGTATTCCTAACCGCACGCAGGAAACACACGACATCCGAATGAAGGGACAAACTCTTGCCCCGAACCTTGCCCCTGTAACAAGCTATAGCCGCCAACTGGACCTTAAGAGTGCTAACCGCCAACCCCTTGTCCATGCCGCACTGCAAGAACGCTAACACATCCGAAACTGCCGCTGACAAGGGCTGCACCTTCCTAGCTGC
Source organism: Ichthyophis bannanicus (assembly GCA_033557465.1). Lineage (NCBI taxonomy): Eukaryota > Metazoa > Chordata > Amphibia > Gymnophiona > Ichthyophiidae > Ichthyophis > Ichthyophis bannanicus. Next base: position 924,497,622 of record CM066034.1, read on the forward strand.
ACACAAGCACTCAAACACTCGCCAGATACGGGAATAAACCAGACGTGGACCTCCGTTTCGCCTGAAGCATTGTGGAGACCACCACCTCAGAATACCCCTGACGGTCCCTCTCAAGAGCCAAGCCGTAAGCAAGAAGCGGTCCACCTGCGGCATGAGCACTGGTCCCTGATGAAGATTGACTCGATCGGGAAGCCGCCAAGGCCTGTCCAACAGCCGCACGAGATCTGCATACCAAGCTCGTCTGGGCCAATCCGGCACTATGAGAATCACTGTCCCTTAGTGATGCGTTATCCTGCGAAGAACTCGGCCTATCATGGGCCATGGAGAAAACACATATAGAAGACCTTTGGACGGCCACGGTTGCACCAGACCGTCCAACCCCTCCGACATGCGCTCTCTGCCTCTGCTGAAAAATCAAGATGCCTTGGCATTGTTGTACGTTGCCATGAGGTCCATCACCAGCTGACCCCAACATTGTACAATCTCATGATACACGGCGAGGTTCAACTCCCACTCGCCTGGATCCAACACATGACGGCTGAGAAAAAAAATCGGCTTGAACATTGTCCTTTCCTGCGACATGGGCCGCTGACAAGGCTACGAGATGGGCTTCCGCCCAAGTCATCAACTGTTGGCTGTCTTGCAACAAGATTGCACTGCCCGTGCCTCCTTGCTGATTGATATAAGACACCGTCACCGCATTGTTGGAGAAAACTCGCACCACCTTGCCCTCCAGAAGCGGCTGGAACTCCTGTAACGCTAGGCATACCGCTCTCATCAAGCTGATTGATGGAGCACGCGGACATCTCCCTGGCCCAGCAACCCTGCGCTACGTGAGACATGCAATGTGCTCCCAGCCAGAGAGACTGGCATCCGTGGTAAGCAAGATCCACTCCCGCATCTCCAGCGGCATCCCCGCCCGAAGATGTGAGGGATTGAGCTACCATTGAAGACTGTCGCTGACCTCCGACGGACACACCAACCGTCGACCTAGCGGATGCTCCTGGGGAGACCAACGGGATAGTAAGGACCGTTGGAGCGGCTGCATGTGGGCCCTGGCCCATGGTACCAAGTCTAAGGCTGCTGCCATGGAACCCAGCAGCTGCAAGTATCTCCAGGCCGTTGGAGCCCTGATACGTAAAAAGGCTGACACTTGACTTAAGATCTTCTGCACCCTTGCTTCTGGCAGAAACACTGCTCCCACCGCCATGTCGAACAGTGCTCCCAAGTAGACTAAACGCTGCACTGGTTCCAAGTGACTTTTGGCCCGATTCACCACCCAACCTAGGCTCTCTAGAAACTCTACCACCCGAGAGGTGGCCTTCACCGACTCTGCAACCGAGCGAGCCCGAATTAGCCAATCGTCCAAATAGGGGTGTACCAGAATGCCCTCTCGACGTAGGGCCGCTGCCGCCGCCACCACCACCACTTTCGTGAAGGTGCGAGGTGCCGTCGCCAGCCCGAACGGCAACGCCCGGAACTGGAAGTACCCCATGGGAACCGCAAACTGCAAGAATTTTTGATGCTCGGGTCTGATGGTGATGTGCAAATATGCTTCCGTTAAATCTATAGATGTCAACACCTCCCCTGGCCTGACGGACCTGATTACCGACTGCAGAGTTTCCATCCGAAAATGAGGCACCCGCAAACAGCGATTCACATGCTTGAGATCCAGAATTGGCTGAAAAGAGCCTTCCTTTTTGGGAACTATGAAATAAATCGAGTATCGACCTAACCCGCACTGATCCAACGGAACCGGGACGACTGCTTGCAGTTGCAGCAGCTGCTGTAGCGTGGCATTTATTGCGTTTGATTTTAGTGACGAACCGCCTGGAGACTGCACGAAGGCTCCAGCCAGAGGCTGTGCGAATTCCAAGGCATAACCCTTTTAAAATGATCTCCATCACCCAGCGATCCGTTATCATGGTCCAAACGGAGAGAAACTGCTGCAAACACCCTCCTATGGGAATCTCCGCTTGGACCAGCCTCGCTTCATTGTGGCTTCTTAGAGGAGTTTGACTGCGGACTCCCATATCCCCTCCCGAAACCTCTAGCTCCTCGAAAGGACTGACCCCTAGTCATAAACCTGCCTCTCTGGTAAGGAGCAAAACAACTGCCTCTGAACCTTCAAAAGTCCCTGCCTTGCCCTCTTTGCGAAGACCCCGGCTTTGGACCCTTCAGCCGGTCCTCCGGCAACTGGCCACCTTTAGAATCTCCTAAATCCTTCACAAATTTTTTCCAACGCCCCCCCAAAGAGCAGCTTGCTAAGCCGAGCCTTAGAGGCGGCGTCCGCCGCCCAGTTACGCAGCCAGAGAAATCTGTGAGCGGCTATCAAAGAGGCCATGGACTTAGCTGACATTCTCACTAAATCGTAAAAGGTGTCCGCGAGATAAGCCGACGCGGACACTAACTTCGCCCCTTCCGGAGCCGCCGATATCTCAGACTCTGGAGAGGCCTCTGCCTGAAGCCTCCTTAAGAGCCGTTCCCCCTTCTACCGGGATAGTGGTCTTCTTTGTTACCGCCGAAACCAAGGCATCCACCTTTGGCTTCCTCAGCAATTCCCTTTCCTCCTGAGGGATTGGATACAAACGGCCTAACGCTCAACCTCCTCTCAAGGAGGCTTCTGGGCACTCCCATTCCGACTCCACCATCTGCTTAATGACTCTGGACCGGGAAACACCTCTGCTCCGCCCGAATCCCTTACAGAAGTGGATCCTCCAGGGGTTCCGCTGGCACTGATGGCAAAGTCAGATGCAGCGCTGCAAGCGCATGAGAAATTAGAGCTCCTAGCTCTTCTTTCCTAAAAGCTCTGAACACATTAGGATCTTCTCCTGCTCCCCGCTCCCCCTCTTCCAACCCTTCAGGCCAGAGGTCTACCTCCTGCTCTGAAGGAAGCTCTCCCTCCTCCAGTTCCGGGGATTCTGTATCTTGTGGGGTACCCATATCAGACTCCCCCACCAAGAGACCCTGCTTGGAGGACCCCTCTCCAGGGTCCAGGTCAGTAGTGCCTTTCCAAACCCCCTCAGTGAAATTAATCACAGACTGCTTGTTCTGCCCTTGCTGCAGCTTCAAACAATACGCTCTATGAAGTGCCAGAATAAAATCTGGTGAAAATAAAGACTGCACCTTTTCCGGAGGTTCTAAAATTGGAGCAGAGTCAATCCCCACCGGAGGAACCGGCTTTTTTGACTTACTTTTCCTTTTTACTGGCCTTTCAGGAAGCACGGGAGAAACGGATGCGCCATCCAAAATGGCCACCCCTCCTGCCTTTTGAGGGGAGCTTGAGCTTTAACGCCGACTCTGGAGCCGCCGCCTTGTCCTCCATCGCCCTAACCAAACGTTGCCACCAACTTCCCCGCCGGACACAGAAACGGCAGAAATCGAGCTCCGACAAGCCCCAACGGCTCCCGCAGTGCACGCACAACGCCAGACTCGGTAGCATGCACTGTCACTTAACTACGCAACCCTCGACTCCGACGGCTGCGGCCTCCCAAAAAAAAAAAAAACAGCACAAGAAGCAAGCAGCAACAGCTTACCTCCCTTGCCTTGCGCTATGTCGTGCCTCACCCAACAATCCGCTGCTAGCGGTAGGGCAAGCTGGAGCACTGGGGCTCGAGGAACTAGACTCTGGGGCTCCCAGACCAGATCTCGGCTCCCTTGCATGGATCTTGCCAGCAAGGCAGGCTCTGCCTCTGCTGCGGCTGTTAGGTTAAGTGGCAGCTGGCCCGTGTCTGCTCCGTTTAATTATGCAGTTTTTCCAACTAGACTTTTTCCCAATATAAGAACTTCCCTTGCTTTAACCCTGCTAGGGTCAGAAAGGGAATTCCCTGCTAGTGCAGATCCTGATCGCTTCTAAGAGCCAGTCAGGAACACATCCTTCTCACTGCTGAGGACTAAAAGACTGGCTCTCTAGCACCAGGGGGAGCTGGGTAGGCTAGCAGCAAGTCTTCAAAGAGTTCAGGCCTCAGCTGCTGAAGAAAGACTAGGGGACATGTAATGAAGCTACAGGGTAAACTAAGACAAATAAGAGAAAATATTTTTTCACTCAAAGTGTAATCAAACTCTGGAATCTGTTACCGGAGGATGTAGTAAGGGCTGTTAGTATAGCTGGGTTTAAAAAAGGTTTGGACAAGTTCCTGGAGGAAAGGTCCATAAACCACTATTAAAAAGGGACCCAGGATATCAATGCTTGACCCAGTACAAGCATTGTGGAACCTGTGTCTTTTGGGGATATTGCTAGGTACGTATGACCTAGATTGGCCACTGTTGGAAACAGGATACTGGGCTTGATGGACCTCGGTCTGACCCAGTATGGCATGTCTTAGGTTGACCACCCTACTGTTCCTGGACTGGACTGGCCCGGAGAGACGAAAAGGAAGTTGAGTTTGCTCAGCTACAGCTTGGAGAAATTTTTTTTTTTAGATATGAACTACTTTATTAAAGAGCAGCAAGAGAGCCAAATAATGTCCAATGAAGTCAGAGAGACTAGAAAACAGTCATGTAGAAACAGCAGCAAAAAGGGAAGAGGGGGTCCTCCTACTCTCCAGCCCAGAAAATGCTAGGAACCCACTGGTCAATCAAATCTAAAAACCAAAAAAATGGTGGCCAAACAATTCAAGCCATTCACATAGAAAGACCCCCACAGTCAAATAGCAGGTAGCAAAGCTGTTACATGAATGTCAGAGATCAGAGTGAAGGGAAACTCTCTTAACATGTCTCTTTTTGATATTTGTTGAGTGAATATTCCCTTCACTTTGACAGTCTCTCCAACATTTATGTAACAAAAGCTTAGGAACCCATAAGTAGCAACACTGGACATATACTGCAAGTATATGGAGTACCCATGCTCCAAGCAATGTTTAGTCTACAGGTCGGGGCCAGGAGAGACAGGGCTACACTACTGCAGTGCTTCTCAACCTTTATTTTGTGGCACACATTTTTAGTTTATTTAAAATTCTCATGGCACACCAAACAATTTTGCATGATCTGCACTCTGTCGCTCACCTTAGCAGGAGAGCAGTAGTTTTTTCCTATGTGGTCTCATTCTGCTGGCTTCAAATCTAAGGTGTGTATATATGCAAGGTCATGCACTCAGACAGACTAAAACTAGCACACAGGCAAGAGATGGGTTAAGGCTACCAAATTCCTGGTGGATGAATTGGGGGATCCTCCTTCTCTTTAATGCTAGAACTAAGCAAGCAGCTCTGTTTGAAGGCAGGATGGGGGAGCCTAGTGGATTGCCTCCATGGAAATCTGTAATAACCTATTCTTGCCTATACAGTATTTGAAAACATTCTTTAAATTCTGCTACAGCAAAATGCTTATAACCTTGAGGCTTTTGTATTGGACCCAGAAGTATGTCCTGCATACAAGAGAATTAATTAGGCACAAGAAATGAAATCCCAGCCAACAATTTATGTCCAACATGTAAAATTCTACGTAAACAGATTTTTGCTACATTCCAGGGTATACAGTTTTCTCTGAGAGCTGAATTAGATCACTTCATACATATTCTAATCACTAAAATGTGAAAAAAAGCTTTTTTCTACTTCTGAAAGTTACTGAACAGTCTTCTCCAATGACACCCTCTACTCCCTATCTGCTCTACGTTCCTCTTCCTCTCTAGTTATCTGCATGCTGGAGCAGGAAGCAGAGGGCTATTTCTCTGGGGCACTGTCCAATATAAATGGAACACCACCCTCATGAACCCAAGCTCCTACCTGTCGCTACTAAAGCACACCAAGCACTTTCTCAAGGCACACCAGGGTGCCACAGCATAGTGGTTGAGAAGCACTGCACTAGAGAATATATTAAGTGATGCCATCACAAAGTCGTTAAATTCGCCTCTACCTGCTGGCAAGGGAGCATAAACCCACAGGTGTGGGCTAGTCTAGAATTATAAGGAAACTTTTTGAGGCAATTTATACAAGTTTCACCAGACATCAAAACTACGCAAAATGAATCGAGGAACGGAAATAGCAACATGTGAAATTCCAAAATCTTCACCCAACTTGTGCACACAGCATATAAACGCGAAGATACGGGCAAACGTTCTCTCAGACACTAGCTCTGTCGATTACTCAGACATTTCTCCTGCCAAGATAACTCTTCAACCCCTTCAAAGCCGCCGACCGAAGTGGTAGAAAGCGCTGCATGTAGGCTGCTTTTATATATATATATATATTTAGGTACCCGACCCTGGAGCCCTCTCCTCTATCCCCACCACCGTACCTCTGCGAGGGAAAAATAGTCGGAGCGCACTGAGAGCTCGCAAAACGTAGAGTCATCTGTGCTACCTTACTACGCGCCCTCAGCCCGGCTCTTTGTAAAATGGCGCCGGAACCTCAGGGCGTAGTGACGTCACCGGCTGGCAAGGGCGGACAGTCGAGCCAGAATACGACAGCGCACAGAGCCGCCGATCCCCCCATCCTCCAGCATTGGATCCTTTTACTTTCACGAAAACACTCGGAAATCACCAAATTGAGCCTACTTTTTTTGAGCAGCACTCGGAAACAGGTGGTGAGGGTGACCAACATGAAGGCATAAACAAAAGAGGCGGCACAGTTTTCATGTCAAATAAAATTTAAATTGTCTGCTTGTTATCCTACCTCTAAGTGTAATAAAGTATAGAATTCCCGCGAACAGTACACATATGGTTAAAAAGTCATGGGATAGGAAGCAGTGTACTAATGTGAATCAGGAACTGGTTAAAAGATAGAAAGCAGAGGGTAGGGCTAAATAGCCAATTTTCCCAATGTGAAGTACCCCAGCAATCTGTGCTGGGTCCACTGCTTTTTAACATATTCCTAAATGACCTGGAAATGGAACTAAAGAGTAAGGTGATCAAGAATGCAGATAACACAAAAGTATTCAACATTATTAAAACACAAGATTGTGAAAAAATTGCAAGAGGACCTTGATAAATTGGAAGAGTGGACGTCCACTTGGAAGATGGAATTTAATGTGGACAAGTGCAAAATTATGCACCTAGGAAAGAACAACCCAAACTATGTTTACATGATACAAGGTTTCACATTAGGAACCACCACCCTATGAGGAGAGACTTAAAAAGGTTAGGGCTTTTCAACATCGAAAAGAGACTGCTGAGGGGATATATGATAGATGTCTATAAATTAATGAATGGAGTGGAATGGGTAAACATAGATCAATTCTTTACACCATCAAAAGTAGAAAGATTAGGGGACATGCAATGAAGCTCTAGTAGACCCGTTTAAGACTAATAAGAGAAAATATTTTTTCACTGAACGCATAATCATGGAATTCATTACCAAAGGATGTAGTAAAAGCTGTTAGTGTAGCAGAGTTTTAAAAAAAGGTTTTAACAAGTTCCTGGAGGAAAGGTCCATAAACCATTAGTAAAGAGCACCCAGGTAATCCACTGCTTACCCCAATACAAGCACTGTGGAACCTGTGTGTCTTTTTGGGAAACTGTTGGCCACTATGGGAAACACTGGCCACTATTGGAAACAGGATACTAGGCTTGATGGATCTTGGTCTGACCCATTATGGTATTTCTTATGTTAAGAACATAAGATATGCCATACTGGGTCAGACCAAGGTCCATCAAGCCCAGTATTCTGTTTCCAACAGTGGCCAATCTAGGTCATACGTACCTAGCAGTTTCCCCAAGGGACACAGGTTCCACAATGCTTGTATTGGTTCAAGCATTGACATCCTGGGTCCCTTCTTAATAATGGTTTATGGACCTTTCCTCCAGGAACTTGTCCAAACCTTTTTTAAACCCAGCTACACTAACAGCCTTTACTACATCCTCCGGTAACAAATTCCAGAGTTTGATTACACGTTGAGTGAAAAAATATTTTCTTTTATTAGTCTTAAATAGTTTACCCTGTAGCTTCATTGCATGTCCCCAAGTCTTTCTATATTCTGATAAGGTAAACAATCGATCTATGTTTACCCGTTCCACTCCGTTCATCAATCTATAGACCTCCATCATATCTCCCCTCAGCCGTCTCCTCTCCAGGTTAAAGAGCCCCAACCTTCTTAGCCTTTCTTCATAGGAGTATCCTTCCATCCCCTTTACCATTTTGGTGGCTCTTCTCTGAACCTTTTCTAAAATCGCTATATCCTTTTTAAGATACGGCGACCAGAATTGCACACAATATTCAAGGTGCGGTCTCACCATGGAACGATATAGAGGTATTATAATCTCTTGTTTTATTTTCCATTCCTTTCCTTATCATACCTAGCATTCTATTTGCTCTCTTGGCCACTGCTGCACACTGGGCCAAGGGTTTTAACATCGCATCCACAATGACGCCTAAATCTTTTTCCTGGGTGGTGGTTCCTAATGTGGAACCTTGCATCGTGTAACCATAGTTTGTGTTGTTCTTCCCTAGGTGCATAACCTTGCACTTGTCCACATTAAATTTCATCTGCCATTTTGATGCCCAGTTTTCCAATTTATTAAGATCCTCTAGCAATTTTCCACAATCCTCTTGTGTTTTAACAACTTTAAATAGTTTTGTGTCATCTGCAAATTTGATAACCTCACTCATTATTCCACTTTCCAGGTCATTTATGAATATCTCAAAAAGCAGCGGACCCAGCACAGATCCCTGGGGTACACCACTATTCACCTTTCTCCATTGGGAAAATTGGCCATTTAGCCCTACCCTCTGCTTTCTATCTTTTAACCAGTTCCTGATCCACAATAGTACACTGCCTCCTATCCCATGACTCTTTAGTTTTGCCAAAAGTCTCTGATGAGGGACCTTGTCAAAGACTTTCTGAAAGTCGAGATACACAATATCAACAGACTCACCTTTGTCCACCTGATTATTCACTCCTTCAAAAAAACATAACAGATTAGTAAGACAAGATCTTCCATGTCTAAAGCCATGTTGGCTGTCTCCCATTAGGTCATGACTATCTACATGCTGAGTAATTTTATTCTTTATGATGGTTTCTACCATTTTTCCCGGTACCGATGTCAGGTTCACTGGTCTGTAGTTTCCCGGATCACCCCTGGAACCCTTTTTAAAAATTGGTGTTACATTGGCGATCCTCCAATCTTCAGGTATTAGAGATGATTTTAATGATAGTTCACAGATTACTAATAGCAGGTCTGCAATCTCGTATTTCAGTTCTTTCAACACTCTTGGATGTATACCATCCGGCCCAGGTGATTTGCTACTCTTCAGTTTATCTAATAGTTGTAATACATCTTCCCGATGTATCGATATTTCCTTCAATTCTTCCTCCCCTTTATATACCACTTCAGTCATGGGTAACATCCCTACATCTTCCTCAGTAAAGACTGAAGCAAAGAATTCATTCAATCTCTCCGCTATCGCCTTGTCGCCTCTTAGTGCTCCTTTAACCCCTTTATCATCTAATGGACCAACTGACTCTCACAGGTTTTTTGCTATGAATGTACTTGAAAAGGTCTTTACTTCGCGTTTTTGCTTCCGCAGCAAGCTTCTTCTCAAATTCTCCCTTTGCCTGCCTTATCAATGCCTTGCATTTGACTTGCCAGTGCTTGTGCTGTTTCCAGGTTTCGTCATTTGGCTCTTTTTTCCATTTCCTGAAAGATGCTTTTTTGGCAACAGCCTCTCTGACCTCACCTTTAAACCATGCTGGCAGTTTTTTGGACTTTCTTCCACTTTTCTTAAAGCATGGAATACAGCTGGTCTGGGCTTCCAAGATAGTATTTTTCAACAACAGCCAAGCCTGATGTACGTCTTTAACCTTTGCAACTGCTCCTTTTAGTTTTTTCTTAACTGTTTTCCTCATTTTATCATAGTTTCCCTTTCGAAAGTTAAAAGGTAGTACTGTGGATTTCCTTACTATCCCTCCTCCACTAATTAAATCAAAGGCGATCATGCTATGATCACTATTGCCAAGTGGCCCCAACAACCTTATCTCTTGCACTAGATCTGGTGTTCCACTAAGGACTAGGTCTAATATGGCTTCCCCTCTGGTCGGTTCATGAAACAGTTGCTCCAAGAAGCAGTCATTTATTTCATCTAGGAACTTTATCTCCCTAGCATGTCCTGACGTGACACTGACCCAGTCGATACCGGGGTAATTGAAATCACCCATTATTATTACTGCACTGTAACTTTTGTTAGCTTCCTTGATTTCTTTGAGCATTTCATCATCCATTTGGTCATTCTGTCTTGAAGGACTAGAAAAAGGGACTGTTACTTCTGAAGAGAGATCTGCAACTGTTGAGTATATACTTCTGGTAATCTTCTAAAATGAATTCTTTGTATTAATCTGTGAACCCACTATTTTTTGTTAAATCAGTCAGGGCCTAGTAGCAGCAGTTTAAGTTTAAAAATATAAAACACAGAGGAGAACTTTCTGGTTACATTTCATACCCAGCAGAGAGCTTGTAGTTTAAATTTAATAGTCACTCAGGGCTTGGCATCAGCAAAGTACTTTTAGCTTAAATTTAAAAACACAGAAGAGAGCTTTCTGGTTAAATTTAGAACGCAGCAGAGAGCTTGTAGTTTAAATTTCATAAGAAGTTAGAGCCTAGCAGCAGCTAAGAGCTATAATTTAAATCAAATCAGAATTTAGCTTACCTCAGCAGCAGAAGACAGGGTACTGTGTAGCAGCCCTCTTTTAATAAGTGTTACAAATGTTACAAATCATAATACCGACATTTTCCAAGCACCCAGGACCCAAATAAACTCCAATATCTGCGCATACTATTTAGTGGATTGTCACCATGTTTTGGATTTCCTTCAGACAAGTATGGAAAACACAAAAAATTATTAATTGGTCATATTGTGGTGTTTTTGAAATAGAAGTATTCCCACCCTTTGCCATTAGTCCATTTAATCTATGCCCTACCGAAAGTATGCAGACCACTGTTCCAGGGCAGACCCAAGGGTTTCTGCTGCCCTAGGCAGAAACCCTGGTCTCGCTGAATCCCAAACCCCCCCCCCCCCAACACTGCCACTGATTCTGTCTTGGGAGGGGGAGGCAGGCAACAGTAGCAGCAGTATTTCCAAATGCTGCTTTTTGCCTCCACTTTCTTGCCCATGGCAGGCCATGTCCTTCAGCACACATGGCCTGCTGCTTCTGACCCCCCTCCGAAAGTTGCATCAGAAGGGGATCAGAAGCAGCAGGCCATGTATGCTGAAGGACATGACCTGCTGTGGGCAAGAAAGCGGCAGCAAAAAAGCAGCTGCTTTTGGAAATGCTGCCTGCCTCCTCCAACAGAATTAGCAGCAACTGGAAGAGCCAGTCATGTCAAAACGGAAGCAGCGGCAGCTGGGGGAGCCAGTCATGTGCGATACTGCCGCCACCCACTCGGGGTGGCCGCCTAGCTCTACTGCTGCTACTACTACTGAGCATTTGTATAGAGCTACAAGATGTAAGCAGTGCTGCACAGATGTGTAAGAGACAGTCCCTGCTTGTCAGAGCTTACAACCTAGTCAAGACAGACAACACAGTAACTATAGACAGGGATACATCTAGGGGGAATGGTAAAGGTGAATTTTCAGCCTGATTTGAAAACGGCCAGAGAAGGCACCTGGCATACAGACTCAGGTAGTTTGCTCCAGGCATAAGGAGCAACAAGGTGAAAGGAACGAAGTCTGGAGTTAGTAATAGAAGAGAAGGGCACATATAAAAGTAATCTGCCAGAAAAGCAGAGTTTCCGGGGAGGGGTATAGGGAGGTATAAGAGGAAAAGAAGTGAGGAGCTGCAGAGCGAGTGCACTTATAGGTTAGCAGAAGTTTGAACTAGATGTGGAAACGGATAGGGAGCCAATGAAGTGACTTGAGAAGAGGGGGTAATATGAGCATGACGAGGTTGGTGGAAGATTAGCCACACAGCAGAGTGTTAAACAGATTGAAGTGGAGAGAGATGATTCAGAGGGAAACCAGCAAGAAGTAGGTTACAATAGTCAAGATAGGAGGTGATTAAAGTGTGAATAAGTGTCTTAGTAGTGTGTTCAGAAAGGAATGGGCAGATTTTGTTGATGTTATAGAGCAAGAAACAGCAGGTCTTAGCTATCAGATAGATGGCTGGGTGTGAAGGAGAAAGAAAAGTCAAAGACAACCCTGAGGAGACAGGGAGTAGAGAGTTAGCCACAAAGACTGAGAAAAGAGGTCTTAGGGGGAAAAATAAGTAGTTCAGTTTTGGCCATGTTCAATTTCAAGCAGCAGTGAGACATCCAAGCAGCAATGTCAGAAAGGCAGGCAGAGATATGGGTCTGGATTGCTGGAGAGATTTCAGGTATAGAGAGGTATATCTGGGCGTCATCAGCATAAAGATGGTACTGAAAGCCATAGGAAGAGATGAGTGCACCAAGGGACTGGATATATAGAGAGAAAAGGAGTGGACCTAAGACAGATCCTTGAGGTACATCAGAGTGGGAGAGCTGCAGAAGAGGATCCACCAGAACAAACAGTGAAAGAGCGATGGGAGCAATAAGAGAACCAGGATAATACAGAACCCTTAAAACCAAGCGAGGACAAGGTATCAAGGAGAAGATTGTGGTCAATAGTGTCAAATGCAGCAGAGAGGTCAAGAAAGATGAGGACAGATTAAAGGCCCTTGAGTTTTGCCAGGAACAAGTCATTAGACTGCAAAGGACGAAAGCCAGTTAAAGGATCTAGGAGGGCTTGAGAGAAGAGAAAGTCAAGGTAACGGCAGTGAACCGCACATTCAAGTAGTTCAGAAACAAAGGGGAGGAGGGAGATGGGTCGACAGAAGGACAGGAAGAATCAAGTGACGATTTCTTGAGAGGTGTAAACTACAGCATGCTTGAAGGCTGCAGGAACAGTTTCAGTGGAAAGCGATAGGTTGAGAATATGAGAGATGGAAGGGACAACAGTAGAGGAGGTGGGGCTTAGGAGACGGGTGGGAATAGGATCAAAGGAGCAGGTAGTGAGTTTTGAGAAGGAAAGGCGGCGAGTGGTTTCCTCCTCAGAGATCATAGAACAGGAAGAAAGGGTAGCGGAGGTACAGGGGGAAAGTTGGGAGTAAAGAGGGAAAGTAGCAGACTTTGTGGGGAATTGGAGGATGATCTTGTGGACTGTGTCATGGAAATAATCAGCTAGGGTTTGGGAAGAAAGGGAGGGAGGTGGAGGCACCTTGAAGAGACAGTTGAGAGTAGTAAAGAGACAGTGAGGGTCAGTGGCAAGACAGATCAGATGGACATAATAGTTTTGTTTGGCAAGTGCTATGGCTGACTGGAAAGAGACAAGCATGAATTTGAAGTGTAGAAAGTCCGCAAGGGAGTAGGATTTGAGCCAAGCAAGCTCAGCTGAATGGGCACAGGAAAGTAGATAGCAGGTAATGGAAGAAAGCCAGGACTGGGGTATAGTAAGCCTCACAGGATGTGGCATGGGTGTAATGAGAGCATCCAGAGCAGTGGAGAATACAGCGTTTATAGGAAGCTACAGCCTCATTAAAAGATTCAGATGACATACTGGAGGAAAGAAGTGATGACAGTGGAGGAGAGCGCCAACGAGTCCAAATCAGGAAGATTCCTAAAGAGTTTGGAGGAGAAAGGGCGAGGTTGAGGTGGTCGGTGATGAAGAGTGAAGCTTAGCAGGTGACGGTCAGATAAGGGAAAAACTGTGGTACAAACATTTGAGGGTAATCAATTAGAGATGAATACAAGGTCAAGGCAGTGGCCATGCTGGCAAGTGGAGGCAGTACAGCAAAGCTGGAAGTAAGGGAAAGGAACTTTAAAGCATAATGATCAGAGGGATTGACATGAATGTTAAAATCTCAGAGAATAAGAGTGGGGGAAGAATCATCCAGAAAGAAGGAAAGCCACAAGTCAAAGTCAGTGAGAAAGGTAGAGGTGGACTTGTCAGGAGGTCGATAAATAACAGTTACCTGGAAAGGTAGAGAAGTGAAAAGGCGGATGAGTGGATTTCAAAGGTCAAAAGAGGGAAAGGAGTGAGACTGAGGCAGCAGGAGGGGTTGGAATTGGCAGGAAGAAGAAAGTAAAAGCCCAACACCAGCACCATGGCAGGTGGGAAAAGGCATGTGGGAGAACTGATAACCTCCATGACAGAGAGCAGTAACTGATGCCGTGTCTTCTGGGAGGAGCAAGGTCTCAGATCAAGAAGGTGGAGAGCATTAGAGATAAAGAGATCATGAGTAAATGCATATTCATTTGAGATGGAGTGTGCGTTCCACAAGACACATGAGAAAGGGAGAGAGGAAGGGGAAAGGAGAGGGATATGAATAAGATTAGAGGTGTTGCGTGAAGATCTCTTCTCAGAGTGTGACAAAAAAAGTCTAGGGGGGCCAGGACTGGGGTTGATATCTCCAGATGAGAGAAGGAGAAGGAGTAGAAGAGTGTGGGGCAGAGAGGAGACAGTACGGCAGAAACGAGGGTGAGGTTGGTTTAGAGAGAGGAGATGGCTGAATGAGAGGGAGAGAGTGGTGAAGCTCAAGAGCTGATGACAGGGTAGAGGACAGGATGGAGGGGGAAGTGAGGTTGGTAAAGGGGAGATAAGGAGGGGAGGAGTGAAGGTGTTGGTAGGAGGGGAGACAATTAGGGAGTATGAAGAATAGGGAGACAAAGTGATGAGGAGCCATAGAAGAGAGATGGACAGGAGAACAGAGGCCAGAAGAAACAAGGATAAGTGGGAGAGAGACCACAGGGGATCAGGTACAATGAATAAGTGAGGTAATGAGCAGATGACAGCTATAAGAGATTGAGTGCCAGGGATTGGGTGGGTAGAGAGGAGGGGGGCTTGGGATAAAAAGTTGTGACGATATGTAGGAGACAGGTAGGAATGGGGAAAACAGAACAAGCTTACAGATAAACAAACAGCACACCAACAATGAAAATAAATATTTCAATGGACACATAGGACTCACAAGTTGGCAGGTAAGAATGCCCAAGCTAGTAGGCAAAGCAGAAGGGAGAGAGGCAAACAGAACTAAACACACAAGGAAGACAGGAAAAGGGGCTATACAATACTCAGGAGGGGGGAGGGGTTAGGTAAATTAGAGCAGAGACAGAAAAAGTTTTAAACTCTGCAGCAATGGAGAGAGTTAGGATAGATATTGAATTAAATGTTAACTTGGCCTCCAGACAGACCATAGTAGAAGGAAAGTTGGTTAGTTATGGAGAGGAGCAAGAGAGCTAAGATAAGCTGAACAATAGTGTAAAAAGGTACAAATGAGGTAAAAGCACACCTCATTTGTACCTCATTTCATCTAGTGGATGGGCTGACCCTGCACTGCTCTTACACCTTTCATACAGGCCGATGGAGAAAACTAGCGCAGTCTAAGCACTGAAAATGACACATTTAAGCACGCTTTAAGCACATTTAAGCTAATGTCAAAGGCTTTCTGAAAATCCAGATACACTATCAACCGATTAACCTTTGTCTACCTGTTTATTCACACCTTCAAAAAAACATAACAGAATAGTAAGACAAGACCTTCCTTTAAGCCATGATTATCTACATCTTCAGTAATATTGTTGTTTATAATGGTTTCTACCATTGTTCCTGGTATTAACGTCAGGCTCACCAGTCTGTAGTTTTCTGGCTCACCTCTGGAACCCTTTTTAAAAATTGGGGTTACCTGAAGATTGGAGGATAGTCAATGTATTATAGATGATTTTAATGATAGTTCACAGATTACTAATAGTAGGTCTGCAATCTCATATTTCAGTTCTTTCAACATCCTTGGATGCATACCATCTGGTCTAGGTGATTTCCTACTTTTCAGTTTATCAAATAGTTGTAATACATCTTTCTGGTGTATCAATATTTATTTTCAATTCTTCTGTAGCATCAGCTTTAAATACCATTTCCTTATCGTCACTCCAGTCCAGTCCCTTTACTTCTGGGTTGCGTAACCCTTCCAGCAGCTTGGAGGCTGAGCCCATCCTTTGAGGATGGTGTGGTATAAATACCACTGGCACCACCCACAGATCCCAGTATTCTCAGCCTCCAAGCAGCTGCAGGGTTCCAGTAAGCCCAGAGCTTACTGGAGTCTTCATTTATTTTTTATTTTTATTTTTATCCCTTTTAGTTACTCTAGTTTTCTTTAATTTAAAAGTTCATTTGATTTCATTTGTTTTCCTTTGAATTTTTCTATTTGTTGAACTCTGCGCCTTTAAAAATTTCTTCCAAACTCTCCCCCCCCCCCTCCTCCCTTCGCTCTCTCCATCTCGGTGTTCGAGCTCCCAACCCAGAGGAGGAGGTTTGCCGACAGCAGTGAGGAGGACCGGAGAAGTCTCCTCTCGCTTGCACAGCCAGCCGGCTCCCCAAGGCCCTTCCCGTGTGCCTACCCTGCCTCGCGCCAAAGCCCTCCGGGTGGCTGAGCGCTTGAGGTGGTGCCACAACTTCCCCAGGGCCTTACCTGCCTCGCGCTGCAGCTCCCGGAGCAGCGGGGTGTTGGTGACAGCCTCGGAGCCCAGAATTCGGCAGTTTCAGGCACCGGGCACACACAATCGGCAGCGTGAGCAGAGGCGCCGACTGCCGATTAAGGCTCCGCGTGGCTGAGGCCTACCACTTGGAAGCCAGCTTATCCTCTTTTTTTTTTTTTTTTTTTTTTTTTTTTTTTTAAATATCCCAGGCAGTCAACCAAGGACCGTGATCATAAGCAGAAATGAGGATTTGCCCCCTGAACCAGGCAGCAAAAAATAGCAGAGTTTGTGTTACAACTGCCCCCAAAAGAACCTGCTATAAAAAAACGCCGAAGGAAAACCGCGAGGGAATTAATAAAGTACAGTAAACTAAAGTAAACCCCCAGAATTAATCTGTACCGAAATGACAGTGGGCACTGCAGCATGCAGCTGCCTGCCTGCAGAAACAGACATGCTGCTAAAATGCCCGCCGCTGCCTGAGCAAGGCAGAAAAAGGCGCCAAAACGTCGAGGCCTGCATGGCGCAGCTGCGCCGATCCCTCTGCAACAGAAAGCACCTCTGGTCCCCCCCTACTCACAGGCTGAGGTAAAGAGACTGCTCCCGGCACCGCAGCTCTGCAAGCCACGCGGCTCTGCTCCGCTTGCAAGCGGGGAGCCGACGGGCAGACTGCCGCTCCAAAGACTGAAGCATGGCAGAAATAGTAATTAGATCTTACCTGCTAATTAGTGTTCCTGAAGGAACGACAGTCCAGTCCCTGATCCCACCCGGTTCCGGCGAACATTAAGGCCTCTTGTTCATTGAAGAGCATCGGACCGAGTGTAGGGCCGGGTCGGCAGGAAGGAGTGTAGGAGAAAGCCAGCTCGGGTAGACGCAGCTATCTCCTCCGCCCGTTGCCATTCCTCCTCTCCTTCCCCTATACCTTCCAAAAAAAAAAAAGTGTTTTGCTTAATAGTTCTTTGAGGTATTATGTTATGTTATGTAGGTTTTTGATGGAAGTTCGTTATGTCTGCTTTATCATTCGAATACTAGAGTTGGTGGGTGGTCCCAGTGGTATTTATACCGCTCCATCCCCAAAAAGGTTGGGCTCAGCCTCCAAGCTGCTGGAAGGGTTGCGTAACCCTGAAGTAAGGGACTGGACTGGGGTGACGATAAGGAAGAATCGTGGCAGATCCGTGCTGCCAGAATTCAATCTGACTCTTCACGCTGCTGAGCTCTCCCCTGGGCTGATCAGGGGGGAGAGATCGCTTCCAGCAGAGAAGTGAACAACAGACAAATAAAAGCAGAGGGAAGCAGACCAGACACAAAAGGCAGCACTCTTTTCATAAGGCTTTTAAAAAAAAAAAAAAAAAAGAGAAAGGGACAAAATACAAAAATATCCATTGGAGTCAAACAAACCAAAAACCTAATCTAACTGTTCCTTATCCGCTCTCAAGTGAGCCCCGCACTTAGGCTCACTACGTCCTCCTGCTGCATGGAGACTGGACACACTGGGGAGGATAAGAGAGCAGCAGACTATATCCAGTGATGTCACTTTTTGTGGCATGCCAGTCTCCAAGCTTCAGGAGGAGGTGCACAACCCAGAGGTGGAGGACTAAACTGGAGGACCGATAAGGAAACGCAGATTGTTTATGCCATCAAAATATAGAAAGACTAGGGGACAGGCAATGAAGCTACTGTGTAACCTATTTAAGACTAATAAGAGAATTTTTTTTTTCACTGAACACATAATCAAACTTTGGAATTTGTTACCAGGGGATGTAGCAAAAGCTGTTAGTGAAGCTAGGTTTAAAAAAGGTTTGGACAAGTTCCTGGAGGAAAGGTCCATAAACCATTAAGTAATCCACTGCTTGCCCCCAAAAAAGGGAAGAGTGGCCTAGTGGTTGGGACAAGTTACCACAGGCCAGAAAATCAGGGGTTCAAATTCCACTAGAGGACAGCAACCTTAGGCCAGAAGGACTGAGGTTTCTAGTCCCACAGGTGCTCCCTGTGGTCTTGGGCAAGCCGCTTAACCCTCCATTGCCCATGTTCCCTGTAAGTATTAGTGTGTGTGTCTCATATCCCCTCATGTTAAATGTATCCCCTGACTGTGTTGTGACCACTTTGATTGAAGGATAAAGGTGGTATACAAAACTGTCTAAATAAATACAAGAATTGTAGATCCCGTGTCTTTTGGGGAAACTGCTAGGTACCTGTGACCTAGATTGGCTACTCTTGGAAACAGTATACTGGGCTTGATGGACCTTGGTCTGACCCAGTATGGCATATATTATGACCAAGTGATGAGGATCCAAAAGCAGCCTTGAATAGGTGGGTTTTCAGCCTGGATTTGAAAAGGACCAGAGATGAAGCCTGACATACAGATTCTGGTAGTTTGTTCCAGGCATAAGGAGCAGCAAGGTGAAAGGATCAAAATTTGGAGTTAACGGTAAAAGAGAAGGGCACAAATAGAACTACAGTAGGATTAAGATATAAGAAAACTGGACAACTGCCTAGAGCCCAAATATTTAGGTAGAGCTCTCTCGATATCTCCTATATCCAGATTTATGTCCTAAGTAGCTGCAAGAAACAAGGGGGGGGAGGTGATCAGAGTCCTCACTACCAATGGAAATCTATCCATTCCCACCTCTCATCTGGTCCAGGCCCATATTTAAGCATAGGCAACATATGCAACTTCCCAGGGCACCCAATTCTGAAGGCACAAATTATATAGGACACAGAGGAGCCTGCTTTTACTTACTTTAGGGTCACATGCATGGGCAGTTTCAAAGGAATGCCACTGTGGCACTACGACCTTCTGCTCCTCTCCCAGTGCGCCAATCTTTTTGGCATCTGACACCTCCCTGCTGTCTGATCTTGCTTTTGGGCACCCAAAATCTTAAATCCAGCCCTGCTCGTCAGCAAGTTGATCAGTTGCACTTTCTAACTGCTGTGTTCTTCTCTGCCAATTTTCCTCTACCAGCAGAACCATGCAGACCTGTTTGTGGGAGGCTTCAAATGTATTTATATCAAAGGGGATAGGTGAGGGGGGGGGGGGTTGCAATCTAGTCTTTTTTTGAATTCTCTTTTAGCAAGTGTTTAATCTATTATTCAGGAGTATGGGGCACTATCAAAGGCTCTCTTGTAATCGATCCCTGCTACACTGATATTTCTGCTTTTCTTAATACTAGCCATAATGGCTTTATTTAGCAATAGCTAGTCTTTGGTTCCATATGCTCTTCTTTCTACCCTTCTGTTCTACTGTCTTGATATTATTGGAATCAATGTGATCATTATAATGGGGTCTATATCCCATCAAGTTGGATTCAGAGGGAAGAGAGAAAAGTCCAGAAAGAAGAGCCCAAGAAAAACTTCAAAACGTAAAATTAAAAGCCCAAAGAGAAAAGCCCAGGGAGGCAACCTCAAACATAACACACCTGAAGGAAAATCCAAGGGAGGAGCCCTCAAGCAAGCAATTGGTCCCTCCCAGTAGGAAAGTAGGATAACTTGGTTGCCCTGGCAACCAGAAGGGGTGGAACCTTGAGGAGGAGTCTACAGCCCTATAAAAAGAGAGAAGCCACAAGCAGAGCTTAGTCTTGCTAAAAGACTTACAGAATAGAGTAGAATCTAGTCTGGAGGAAGATACACTGCGGGTAAGACTTATTTCTACTTAGAAATCCTTCTAAAAAGAAAGGCATTGTTTTTAGTCAAGTCTCAGCATGAAATATCAACTTGTTCTAAGTTTCCTTGATTTTAGGTCTTTCTATGCTTTTATTATGTATGTTCATTATGATCTAGTAGCAGTATAAGGGAGGTGTAACAGCAGAAACCTATATTTATACTTTGCTTCTACTGGTGCTTGTTTCTGTGAATGTGTGTACTCTTGCTTCTGGATCTGCCTTATTTATTGTATTTGCATTCTACCCATACAACTCAAAGCCAGAAGCACTGGTTAAAATAGTTATATGCATCAAACTATTTTCAATAACTTGCCTCTAAATGTATAAACTAAGCTCCTGTAGGCATAGAGTGAATATACTGCTTTCCAAAACAATCCCTGGGAAGAGTATCAAAGGTTGTCTTATACCAAGCTGAAAAAGCTCTGGCAGGAGTATTTAACATCCACGGTCCTTCTAAATAGTTTGCTGCAAAATGATGCAATTGCCTTAGAGCAGCTTGGCTCTTAATATATTGGTGGGGGGGTTTTCTGTTCTAGACTAATCATTTGTTACTTGCATGTTAACAATATACTTGCATGTATTAAACCTAAAAAGCTATTTAAATCAAATAAGGCTATCATGTTTGTGCCTTTTGAATCAAAATAGTGTTAATATACCCTACAAAACAGTCTTAGGAGGGGAAAATGGTTTTTCTTTAACATAAGATATGCCATACTGGGTCAGACCAAGGTCCAAGCCCAGTATCCTGTTTCCAACCGTGGCCAATCTAGGTCATAAATACCTAGCAGTCTCCCCAAAAGACACAGGTTCCACAATGCTTGTATTGGGTCAAGCAGTGATATCCTGGGTCCCTCTTAGACTAATTTATGGCCCTTTCCTCCAGGAACTTGTCCAAACTTTGTTTTTTAAACCCAGCTACACTAACAGCTTTTACTACATCCTCCAGTAACAAATTCCAGAGTTTAATTACACATTGAGTGAAAAAAAGTTTCTCTTATTAGTCTTAAATAAGTTACCCTGTAGCTTCATTGCATGTCCCCTAGGTCTTTTTATATTCTGATGTAAACAAATCAATCTACATTTACCCGTTCCATTCAATTCATTAATTTATAGACCTCTATCATGTCTCCCCTCAGCCGTCTTCCAGGTTGAAGAGCCCTAACCTTTTTAGCCTCTCTTCATAGGCGTATCCTTCCATCTCCTTACCATTTTGGTGGCTCTTCTCTGTACCTTTTCTAATAATGCTATATCCTTTTTTAAGATACAGCGACCAGAATTGCCCACAATATTCAAGGTGAGGTTGAGCCATAGAACGATAGAGGCATTACAATATCCTTTGGTTTCCATTCCTTTCCTTATGATACCTAGCATTCTATTTGCTCTTTGCCACTGCTGCACACTGGGCGGAGGGTTTTAACATGTTATCCACAATGATGCCTAAATCTTTCCTGGGTGGTGGTTCCCAATATGGAACCTTGCATTGTGTAACAAAACATCTTGTCCCTGTACTTAACCACCAACCAGTAATAACCTAGCTACTTTATAAGACATAAAATACTCTTTACTATATAAGCTTACTGCAATGCTTTATTCTTGTATTATGTGACTTGCAAATGCTAGTATTTGCTTTCAATACTAACTAGACTATACTACATAATGACATTTACTTGTGCAAATCATATATACAATGGTGGTTTGGTGTTATCTTAGACCTCTTTGCTATTTGATCAACACTTGGACTGCCTTTGTCCCTTTCTAGTTTGCTCTTTTTGGTTTCTTGTCTATTATGCTCTTTAGTATTTTATTGTAATGTTGTGTGTTCTATTCTTACAAACTTTATCATAAGCCACTCATGATTTTCTCTTTGATACTGCAGTATCTCAAATGTATTTTTTTTTTACATATAACGTCTTGTTTGCAACTTATACTCCTGCACACTCCTGGTGTTTCTGTATCTTAAATTATCAAATATACTGCATTTTGTCAAACACAGCATTTTGGAAAATTCAGACTTGACACAATGTTGAAGTCTAGTTTGCTCCTGCTCAATCTGCACACAGACGCTTAATTTATGGGTAGTGGTAGGATTTGGCTGGTTCAGCCAGATTTATACAAACCAGTTCCTGCCATGGCCTGTTTGCCAAACCAGATCAAACACAGCACTGAAACACTGGCACTGCAGTGGCAGGAATCCCCCGCCCCCTCATTGCTTGACAGCATCAGGGGATCATGGTATCAGAAGCACCTGATACCATCAAAACATTATGTGGGGGACTGGGCCACAGGGCAAAGACCAGGTTACTACACTTCAATGGAGGGCATAGTGCAAGCACAGCCACTTCAATACCTCCACACAAGGTGCAACAACCTAGCTGTCACATGGCGGGCTGAGAACCAGTTGCTAGTCTGTTCCCATGCCACCACTGCTTATGGGCCTTAAGACAATGTTTGGAAATGGAGCTAATTTGGGCTTGCTGTAATAAAGATACTTATGCAGTCCATACTTTGGTTCTACCAATTCCCTTTTCAATATGTTGTCTCAATCATCGTCTCCTCCTGATAGTGACCCTCTGGATAGTTGTCCTAAACTATTCAGCCTTCAGTCAGGCAGCTCATTGTTAGTGCTATCCATAGCTGCTGCTGTGTATCTCTCCCTCTCATTGCTGGCCTTTTTGTGTTGACCCTTCAACCTTGCCAAGCATGATGTGTCCAAAGTATGTAGCAACATATAAACCATGCTGGCTAGTAATCACTAAAAGTTGTACCTGCTATTCCATGCAGGTTACCCCCCCCTTACGTGAAAACATTTGTTCCATACCCATACTACAGAGATCCTGTCTGAATTTTGAGAGCTATGGTCAGTTATCCCCAGTCACCTTTTGCAGAGACACTTTTGCTTTCTTAGAACACAACTTGTGATGTCATACCATGTTTCTCTGGTCCCCTCATTTGTATCCAAAGCAGCAAATCTATTTTGCAGGCAGACCTTAAATTCTGGTAGTATATTTACAATCATTTCACCATTCATGAGCAACTTTAGCTTGAGTCTACATACTAGTAGCTGCTGGTTTGTCTACTTCACACAATAGATTGTACACAAGAAGAAATTAGACCTTACCTGCTAATTGTCTTTCCTTGAGTTCTCTCCAGGCCCGCCCACGAACAATAGGGTAGTCAGCCCCCTCCAGCAGCTGAGGACTGAATTAGTCTTGCTGACCCCTTAGCTAGCTCCCTCTAGAGCCTCTGACTCGGTCTTCTATTGACAAAGCAGTGTACACCAAATAAACTAAACTTGAACAAGCTCAAAACACAAGCATACACTCGCATTTAAATGAGCCCTGTGCCCCTGCCTCTGTTTGTTCTCTTTTTTTTTTAATATATGAAGACTCCAAGCACCCTCAGAACAGCCCTTACCCTTCCCCATGCCCTAGGAAGGGAGACCAGGTGAGTAGTGCCGCCTTGATCTGGCTTCCAGCCTGCAAACATACTTTGCCTCAGGCTCAAGGTAGACTTCTTAACCTCCAAAAACAGCAACACCTTCTCCAGCCTGTCATCCCCACTAGCAGTCCTGCTGAACTGCACAAATGGGCAGTGTGGGCCCTGGATTGGCCTGGAGAGAACTCAAGGAAAAACTAGCACTAAGGTCCAATTTCTCCTTCCTCGTCTCTCCAGGCCAGTCCAGGAACCATAGGGATGTACCAGAGCAGTACCTAAAACCGGGTGGGACCCGCAAGCCTGGCTAAGATAGCCAAGGTACCAACATTTGCATCCCCCCTGCCTGCACATCTAGCTGATAATGCCTCAAAAATGTGGAGGGATGACCAAGTTGCTGCCCAGCAGATGTCCACCAGTGAAATCAGAGTGCTCCGCCCAGGAAGTCACTTGTCCCAGAGTAGAGTGAGCTCTCAGACCTACAGGGGGAGACCTCCCAGGCACAGCATACACTGCCCCAATAGCCTACTTCACCCACCAGGCAATCGAGGCTTTGGAGGCCACTTCCCCTTTACAGGGTCTGCCAAATATAACAACCGGTCCGTCTTACAACAAGGCTCCATCCTTAAGTTATCTTCACAGCACCCTTCCGAGATCCAGCTGCCAAAGCCTACAATCTGTTCCTTCCCCTCCAAGATTTGGAAAGGTCAGAAGCGAAAATCGGCTGATTCAAATGAAAACATACCACCTTCTCCGCAGAAAACTGGATAAAGGGCTCCCGACACGAGCACCTGTAAATCAGAAATCCACCTGGCAGAACACACCACCAGAAAACATCTTCCAGGAAAGATCCCTCAAACTTGCCACCACCGCAGGCTCAATGGGTGGCCCCCACTAGTGCCTCTAGAAAAAAGTTCAGATCCCAGAGAGGCACTACCGGCCAAAAGGGAAGCCACACAATACTAACCACCCAAAAAAACAAAACTAAATTACATCGCAATGTGTTGCCAACAAGCATCCCTGCACGCATCCCCTATAACAGGTCAGAGCCACCACCTGCACCTTCAGAGAACTCAGAGCTAGCCCTTTGTTCAGGCCACCCTGAAGAAAAAGCAATAAGTCTGGCAGCATATAGACAAATGGCTTAGCGCCCCTTTCCTCACACCAACCTTCAAATATGCACCAAATACAGATATAAGGACATGGAATGCTTCTTGGAGCTCAACATGGTAGTGATGACTGCTGCTGAGTAACCATGGCATCGGACACTCCCTCAAGAGCCAAGCCGTAAGTGAGAACCAATCCACCTATGGCATCAAGACTGGACCCTGGTTCAACAAATTGAGTCGATTGGGCAGCTTCCACAGCTGATTCACCAGATCTGCATACCATGGTCTCCACAGCCAATCCAGTGCTATGAGAATCACCTGCCTGTTACCACCTATCATCTGCAGGAGTCAACTTATCGGCCATGGTGGAAACATACAGCAGACCTTCCACCAGCCAAGGCTGTGCCAGGGCATAGAGCCCCTCCAACATGTGTTCTCTGCGCCTGCTGACAAACCATGCAGTTTTGGCATTGGAAAAAAGAGTGGCCATAAGATCCATGATCAGCTGTCCCCACCAAACCGTAATGTCGTGAAACAGCCACATTCAGCTTCCACTCTCCTGGATCCAAGGCATGCCAACTGAGGTAGTTGGTCTGGACATTGTCCTTTCCTGCTACATGCACCACTGACAAGGATAGCAGATGTCTGCCCACTGCAGTAGCAGCTGACTTCTCCACCAAGGTAGTACAGCCCATGCCTCCTTGCCAGTTGATATAGGACAGTTACTGCATTGTCTGAACACAAACCGCTTTTCCCACTACTAGTCCTTCAAACCTCTGCAGCACCAGCCTCACCACCCTCATCTCTAGGCAACTGATTGGTGGAGGAAGCCATGTGGTCAATCAGCAGCCCTGGATCACCTGAGACAAACAATGCACCCCCCAGCCAGAGACTTGCATCTGTGGTGACCCAAATCCAGTTGGGCTGCTTGGAGGTGACCTGAATCTAGCCACCATTCTAAACTGGACCTTATCCCTTCCAGACATACTAGCTTCTGAGACAATGGGTGCTTTTGAGGTGACCACAAGAGCAGTACCTGCTGAAGCAGACGCATATGGGTCCTGACCACTGTTCCCTCTAAGCTGTGCGCGTGTGCGCGCGCACACACCTCGCCGAGCGAGCTCACATACTTTACAACAGAGCGCACAAAAATTACGGTTCTGATTCTGATAGAAAACAATACAGACGTCTTAAAATTTAAGTTGCTGTGCATTTACGGTTTTCACAAGTTCTACAATATTTTCTAATGCAATCAGAGTGGTGTACATACTGTATTCTGACGTGTAGTCAAATTTTAAAGTATATAACTCAGTGTTGTGGCGCACAAAAATTTAACCTTCCTTCAAAAGCTGCACAGCTGATATTTTATGTGCACATAGCCTACAGAAAATTAGAGGGAACATTGGTCCTGACCCACAGCACTAGGTCCAAGGCAGCCATCAAACCTAGCAGTTGCATGTATCGCCACACTGTTGGAGCTTTAATGCACAAAAACCTCTGAACCTGACCAAGAATCCTTTGCACTCTGACCTTGGGAAGCAATACCAAACCAGCCTCTGTATCGAACAAGGCTCTGAGATACACCAATCACTGCACTGGGCACAGCTGGCTCTTGGCCTGGTTGACCACCCAACTGAGCTGCTTCAGGAACCCACTTGCTTGGTAGCTGTGACCGACTCCTCCCTCAGACCCTGCTTGAATAAGCCTATCGTCCAGATAGGGATGTACCAGAATTCCTTCCTGCCTTAACACCTTTGTGAATGTGCACTGCACTGGCCAGTCCAAACAGCAGTGCCCTGAGCTGAAGATACCCCATAGGGACAACAAAGCACAGGAACCTTTGTTCTAGCCTGATGGGAATATGCAGATAAGCCTCTGGTCTATGGAAGAAAGTACCTCGCCTGGTTGTACCACCAGAATCACTAATAGCGTTTCCATCCAGAAATGCAGTACCCTTAAGCTCCAGCTCATGTGCTTGAGATTGAGAATGGGCCAGAAGGAACCCTCCTTTTTGGGGACCACAAAATGGAGTATCAACCTAACCTGCACTGGTCTCAGGGCACTGGAACTACTGCTTGAAGGTGCAGTAAGCACTGAAGCATCATGCACTGCCTCCCTCTTCACCGGTGCCTTGCATGGAGATGCAACGAAAGCTTCTGCCAGTGGTTTGAAGGACTCCAGCACAACCCTCACAGATCTCCAAAACCCACTGGTCTGTAATTGTGGCCCAGGTGAAGTAGAACTGCTGTAAATGTTCCCCTATTGGTAACTCCGGCTGGGCCTTCCTGACTTCATTGTGGCTTTTTGGATGGGGTCTGTTGGGAAGTGAAATAGCCCTGGCCAAACCCCTGAGCCCATCAAAAGGACTGCCCTTTGGCCACAAAGCAACATCTCTAGTATGGACCATACCGAAGTGACCAAAACCTGCAGAGATCTCTCGTTTGCCCTCTCTGCAGCTCTCCTGGCCTCAGACCCTTTGGTCAGTCCTCCAGAAGCTGGCCTCCCTTAGAATCACCCAAATATATTACAATCCTCTCCAATGCCTCCCCAAAGAGCAGCTTGCCCTTATAGGGGGAGCTTACTAAGGTTAGCCTTAGACGTGTCTGCTGCCCAGTTCGTCAGCCAGAGGAATAATTTGGCTGCAACCAGGGATGCCATAGTCTTTGGATATCCTCACCAAATGATAAAAGGCATCAGCTAAGTATGCAGCTGATTCCAATTTAGCCCCCCTCTGAGGGAGCACACTCCAAATCAGGGGAACCCTCCCCTTGGAGCCAATGAATAGAGGCCATGGAGACATAGGCCCCACAAATGGAGGCCTGCAGAGCTAGAGCACTCGCATCAAATGCCTGAGTATAGATTCTAACTTCTGATCTTGAAGATCTTTAAGGGCAGCGTCCCCTTCCACCGGAATAGTCTTTTTGGTCACAGCTGAGACCAACACATCCACCTTGGGCATCTGCAGTAGGTTCTTCTCCTCTTGCAGAACTGTGTACAGGTGGCCCTTAGAGCAGCTACCTCTCAGGGTAGCCTCCAGACACTCACATTCCAATTCTATCATCTGCTTGATTACTCTATGAACCAAAAAGCACTTCTGCTCTGCTTTAAATCCCTGGAGCAGAGGGTCCTCAAGCAGTTCTTCCTGAACCACCAGCTGTACTATATTCAGAGCAGCTAGGAAATGAGCAATGAGAGCCCTCAGCTCCTCTCTGTGAAACTCTGAAGATATTAGGATCCTCCCCTGGAGCAATCTCACCTTCTCCCAACTTCACGGCCCATGGGTCCAGCCCTGAATCAGAGGTTCTAAGAACATAAAAACATAAGATATGCCATACTGGGTCAGACCAAGGTCCATCAAGTCCAGTATTCTGTTTCCAACAGTGGCCAATCAAGGTCATATGTACCTAGCAGTTTCCCCAAGGGACACAGGTTCCACAATGCTTGTATTGGTTCAAGCATTGATATCCTGGGTCCCTTCTTAATGGTTTACGGACCTTTCCTCCAGGAACTTGTCCAAACCTTTTTTAAACCCAACTACACTAACAGCCTTTACTACATCCTCCGGTAACAAATTCCAGAGTTTGATTACACGTTGAGTGAAAAAATATTTTCTTTTATTAGTCTTATAGTTTACCCTGTAGTTTCATTGCATGTCCCCTAGTCTTTCTATATTCTGATAAGGTAAACAATCAATCTACGTTTACCTGTTCCACTGTTCATTAATTTATAGACTTCTATCATATCTCCCCCTCAGCCGTCTCTTTTCCAGGTTAGAGCCCCAACCTTTTTAGCCTTCTCACTGTACTCTGCTGCCCAGAGCCCCAGGGCTTGCTGTACTAACCAATCCATGCCAGGTTCCATTCCAAAGTCCCTCTGGGAAGGTCCTTCCCTGGGGTGTTCTTCCAAACCCATCTCAGCTACCAGAGAAGCTGACAACTTGGAAGGAGGACCCAGATCCTGTGCCTGGTTCCTCTTTAAACAATATGCCCTGTGTAGAGACAGTATAAAATCTGCTAAAAACAGTGGCTAAGCCCTCCTGTAACCCTAACAGCTGAGGCACTTGCCCTGCAGGAACAGGCTTCTTTGCCTTAGATTTGCCCTTCCCTAGCTTTTTCTGAAGCAAGGGAGAAACTGCTACCCCCTACAAAATGGCCACCATTCCCACCTTCTCCAGAGGCCTAACTACCACGTTTTTATTTCAGATTTATACTGCCTTATCTGCCAATCAAGGCAGTTTAGTCAATGAAACAAATTACAACATTTAACTGTCAATTATAAAACTATTTACAACAGTTGATCTGATAGGACTAGGATGCAGTGATAACTTAGGTTTCCATAGCACAAGCTGGAGGGGATATGTGTATTAGTTGTATTGTGCTGGACGAGTGACAGGCTGTGTAGTATACGAAGTGGTGTTAAAGTACTTTCTGAGCTGTGATAAGTTCTGGGTGAGAATGGCCATAGTGCTCATTAAACAGTAATGTCTCTAATCTTCTTCTGAATTCAGTGGGGTCTTATTTCCTTTAGAGCTGGAGGTAAGGCATTCCAAAGTGTTGGGGCATAATGAGAACTGGCACTGACTTCTCGAAGCCAGTGAAATGTACTCAAGCCTGCTGCCCCAGAAAAAAATCATGTGGCAGAGAACTGGCCCCAATTAACCCCCAGCTGCTCACACACATTGCCATGACCGGCAGCATGCACCTCCTCCCTGAGAAATACTGATACCCTGAAGGCCACAACCACCGGAGCAGACAAATCCCACCAAAGAAACTGTCCCTCGAATCAGTCCTGGAGCAGTTTACCTAAGATACACGCAGCTAGATCAGATCATACCTCCCCTCCCACCTCTAGCAGAAACTGAATTACAGCTTTGGAGGAACTGAGTGTCCTGGGGCTCCCAGGCACATCTTCCTCTGGGCAGTGTTAGTGACTCAGCTCAGACAAGACAGGCTCTACCTCTGCTGCCCCTTCCAATTTACCAGGAAAGAGACTCCAGCAGACTTCTGTCCCCTAACCACTGGACTTGCTGCCCTGTTAAAGCAACCCAGGTCCTTTTTTTTTTCCTTTTCTTTCTTTTTTTTAAATCTCTCTCCTGACCAGGGAGCCTGTCCTAAACAGTCCTTCCCAGCTGCTGAGGACTGAGTCAAAGGCTCTAGAGCAGTGGTTCTCAAACTTTTTTTGTACCATGACCCCTTTTACCATTGGTCAACTTGTGATGACCCCAATGATAAAATCAAATGTGCCTCTCTTCCTTTACCGTTAACACTGTCACTAATCATTTGAATAAATTATAGGCCTTTGCATTATATTTATAAAATTTACTTATTTAAACCACTAATCCCAACAACATTTGATTTCAAAATTAGGATTTTGTAGTCAAATCACTAATATGAAATAAAATTTTCTTCTACCTTTGTCTGACCAATTTATTCTCTGATCATGCTGGTCCCGATCTGAGGCTTCTGCTTTCCTGTCTTCTCTTAGCTCTTTCTGTGGTCTATGGTCCATCTGCCATTTATCTCCTTTTTCTTCACTTCTTTCCATCAGCTTATTTCCAGTCCCAGTAACCCTCCCCAGTATCAGCCCCTTTCCAGTCCTCATTCCTAGTACCTTCCAATGTCAACTTGCATTCCCATGACTGCCACTGGTGTCCATTCCCTTCCATTCCCTTCCAGTCCCCCTCCTTCCCTGCTGACCAGTCCCTTCTAGTACAAATACCATGGCAGCCCCTATCGGTTCCATTCTCCCATCCCCTCATATCAGGCCATTTGTAGCCTTAGCCCCCAGCTTTTTCTTCCAGGGCCAGTAGCTCTATCCTCCCCTCCCCACAATCAGCCCATCCCCAATCTAAGCCCCCCCCAATCAGCTCATTTCCAATGCTAGCCTCCCATCAGCCCATTACCAGTCCTAGCCTCCCCTAATCAGCCAACTACCAGTCCTACCCCCCATCAACCTATTACCAGTCCTAACCTCAATGCTAGCCCCCCATCAGTCCATTCCCAGTCCCACATCCCTTGATCAGTCCATTCCCAGTCTTCCCTAATCAACCCACTACCAGTGCTAGCTCCCCCATCAACCCACACTGTCTCCCCTCTGTCCAGCATTTATCCTGTCCAGTATGTCCCCCTGTCTCTCCCCTTTGTCCATGTCAGCTCCTGTCAGTCAGCCCCTCCCCCCCCATGTCTGCCTCCTTCTGCAGCCGCAGCTCTGTCTCTTATGGAACCACGGCTGGGCCTGTGAAGCCAGTGCAGAGCCTTTCTGTCTCTAACAGGCTCTGTACAGCATTGTCCTTCTCCAAAGGAAGTGGTAAACATCCTTCGGAGGCAAGACCATGCTGCACAGAGCCCATCAAGACAGGAAGGCTCCAATGGTTTTACAGGCATAGCTGCAGTTCCCTAAAGCAGGGCGCCACGGCTGCATTAGAAGGGAGGCAATGAGTTTGCCACTGCCGAGAAGCAGACTCGGCTGCGGCAGCAGCAGCAACTTGTATGCTTACATTTTTTTTTAACTTGGCAGAGAGGCAACCCCCCCTCCCCAGCTAAATCCTGTGGCAACCCACAGGTTGAGAATCACTGCTCTAGAGGGAGCTAGATAAGGTGTCAGCAGGACTCGGTGTAATTCAGTCCTCAGCTGCTGACTACCCTATGGTTCCTGAACTAGCCTGGAGAGACTAAGGAATAGAATTGATATCTGGAAGTCTGGATTGTCACAGCTTGTGTTGATGGAAGGTGGTGGTAGAATTCTGCAGGACTATAAAGTCTAGTTATATCAATCTTTCTCTAGTTTAGCTTGTTGCCAGCCCTTATTGTCCAACCACTTTGCCTTTGTTCCCAACTTTTGCATTTCAGTGGCCCTCAGCTATCAATCTTATCTATTTCAGCTTGTACTTGTTCATAGAGCTGATCAACTTCTCTTGCAGCTGTAAGTCCATATAGCTGAATTGGGTGATGGGGCATTCTTAGACTAATGTAATGCAATCTGAATGCTTAATTGCTATTAGTCTTGCAAGTTCTTAATACAATCTAACAGGCAGATACAGAAAGCTAGCATGGACTTTACAAGCCCATAATGCCATGTTTAAGCACATTTTAACAAGCATTTATATGCAGGAAATAGATACCAGCAGAAAAACTAGCAACCCCATTAACACCAAGTATAGCATAGTTACTCACCTGTAAGGTGTTCTCTGGGGACAACAGGAATCAGTCCTCACATGGGTGACATCAGCACTGGAGCCTTCACGGAAGCATCCCCCAGCTTTCAAAGAGCCTTTGGGAGATGCCACCATGCATGTGTGGTCCCCTTCCCACCCAAGGGTGCCATATTGCTCAGTCAGATGACATAGCTAAAAGATGGCAAAAAGACAGCAGCAACTCCAAGGGGAGGAGGGAGGGTTGAGGATTGATTCCTGCTATCCCAGAGAACACCTGTTACAGGTGAGTAACTACACTTTCTCCGGGAACAAGCAGGAAGTCAGTCCTCGCATATGGGACTCCCCAGCTACAGGCTACCAAAACCCAAAGCAAAATAGGGTCCCACAAGGGCTAGCAGCAGCAATTTGGTCCATATACACAAATCCCAGTAGGACCCCTGTGTCTGAAACAGCACTTCAGTAGCCTGAACACAAGGGTCAGAGGGTAGGAGTTGCCTAGACCCTGAAAAGGTTAGAGCACAACCTGGCCAAAGGCACTGTCCCATCAGGACTCTCTCCAGGCAGTAATGAGCTGCAAAAGTATGGACTGAAGACCAGGTGGCAGCTTGGCAGATGTCCACCAACAGGAAAGAGCACAAGTTCACCACCAAAGCTGCTGTGGCCCAGACAGTGTGCCATGACACAGCCTTCTAGCAGAAGCTTCACCTGCTCATAAGTAAAGGTGCTAGTCTGCACCCAGGTGGACCGCATACACTTGGTCACCACCTCCCCCAGCCTACTGGGGTCATAGATAAAGTTGAGAAGCTCTGCAGTGTCCCTGGGTGTGCTGAATGTAAAAAGATAAGGCCCTCTTACAGTCCAACAAGTGAAGGACTGTCTCCGCTAGAGTGGAGTGAGGTCTTGGGAAGAAGGTAGGAAGCACCACCTCCTGATTAAGGTGGAAGGGACACTACCTTCAGCAGAAACTTGGAGTGTGCGAAGCACCACTCTGATCTTGTAGAACCTGGTGTATGGTGCCTCTGCTACAAGAGCCTAAAGTTCACTAACTCTGCGAGCAGATGCGAGTACAACCAGGAACACCACCTTCCAAGAGGTAGTGAAGGTGGCAGGTCGCCAAAGGCTCAGCTGTCCTAGCACCACATTAAGGTCCCATCCAGGCACCAGAAGGCAAACCAGGGGTTTTGACAGGATCAAGCCTCAAAGGAAGAGGGTTACCAGGGAATGGTCCGAGGGGTTTACCATCCACCAGGTGGTGGTGATGTGCTGCTAGGGCACTAAGGTGCACTCAGACAGAGTTAGACTTGAGCCTGGCTTGGGAGAGGTGGAGGAGGTACTACAACACCAATGCCACCAGGAAGGAGAGAGGATCCACCCCCTTTTCAGCACACCAAACAGAACCAGTGCCACTTCAAGGTGTACACCTTCCTAGTAGAGGCCTTGTGGGGGGGGGGGGGGCGCACTAGCAGAATGTCCTAGACTTCCACCGGAAGGAAGAGGTGGCAAGTTACCCTCAGCAGCCATGCTGCTAGCAAGAGGGAGCACCAATTGGGGTCCAGGAGAGCTGCCTCCTGAGAGGAGTCCCAGGGCAGGGCCTAAGGGGCTGGGCACCTCTGCCATCAACTATAGAAGCAGCAGGAACCACAGCTGCCTAGGCCTCCTGGGAGTTATCAGGATGAGAGGCCCTGTCACAGAGGGTCCTGAACAATGTCCTGGTGATTAGCGGCCTTGGAGGGAAGACATTCATGAGGGCCCTCCAACCATGAGACTAGACAGGCATCCGCTGACACCCTGGATGGGTGGGCTTGCCAGAAGTGGGGCAACGAAGTTACCCAGACTGGCAAACAAGTCCATCACTAGTTCCCCAGAGACAGAAAAGCCAACTGGCTATCCTGGGTTCCAGCCTCCACTTGTGGCTGGAGAACCCTGCTGAGCCCGTCAGCCAGCAAGTAGTCCTGGCCAGGAAGGTACACTGCCCTCAGGAGGATGCCCTGTTGGATTGTGTATGAATAGAGATCCAGTGCTTCCTGTCAAGGGGCACAGGACCCTATACCCCTTTCTTGTTCACATAGAACATCGCCACCCAATTGTCTGTCTGGACAAGGATCACCTGGAGGCAGAGGTGGTGAGAACCCACAGGGTGAGGTATTGCTTGGAGCTCCAAGATGGATCTGTTGGGCACTCATCTTGCAACCAGATGGCCTGAGCTCCACAATGGGCTCCCCAACCGAATACAGAGGTGTCAGTTGTGAGGACTCTCGAGTGGCTGGGAGTCTGGAAAGGCATGCCCACTTCCAGGTGTTGGGACAACTGCCACCAAACCAGGAAATCCACTAGCTGGCAGGTCAGTCACCCCGTCTCAGATGGCCTGAGACCACTGCACTGCCCTCATGTGGCAACAAGCATCTGGAGTGATGGAGGCCATGTGGCCAAGGAGGCACTGAGGAGTGGCACCATATGTCTGGAGCCAGAGCCCAGAGATGATCAACCCAGTCCTTGAGCAAGAAGGCCTTGGCCTGGAGGGTGTCTAGCCTTGCCCCAATGGACTCCAGGCACTGTCAGGAGGTGGAATTTGGGATAGTTTATGACAAAGCCAAGTGCTGGATGGGTGCATGCTGTGGCCTGCTGCACCTCAAGGCCATGCATGCTGTGGCCTGCTGCACATCAAAGGCCATGACTCCCCTTATGAGCCAGTCATCCAGGTAGGGAAACATTAATATCCCCTGGAGCCTGAGGAAGCAACCACGACCGCCAGGCATTTTGTGAAGACTATCAGGGCAGAAGCTAGACTGGGGAAGCATCTAGTATTGGAAATATTTGCCTCCTACCACAAAGTACAGGTATTGCCTGTGGTTGGGGTGGATAAGGATGTGGGTATAGTATCCTTGAAGTCTAAGGAGCAAAGCCAGTCTCTGGTGGAGGTATGGCAGCAATGTCCCAAGGGAAAGCATCTTGAACATCTCCTGCACCAGGAATTTGAGGTTGCTCAGGTCAAGGATGGGACTTACTTCCTTGTCCCAAAGGATAGGAGGCCTGTCTGGAGTAGAACCCTCTGTTCCTAAGGTGGCAGGTCACCAGTTCCACTGCTCTGTCCTTGAAGACCTGCCAACAGCTTCAGAAGAAGGTCCTGGTGGAGAGGAGACTGAGGGGCTCTCCCAGGAAATACAGGGGAGGTGTCTGAGTCAGGTGGAGGTAACCCTCCCTCACCACCCTTAGTGCCCAGGAATCAGTGGTGATAGCCTCTCTACCCCAAGGAGTTTTGTAGCCCACAGGGGGACATCTGACCCTCTATGCCCAGAGATGGGTGGCTATGCTGGAAGAGTCAAAAGCTCCCCCTTGGCTGGGCCAGGGCATGGGATTTGGGGGGGGGGGGGGGGGCTTTCTGCTTATGCAGGCCATGCCCATTTCCCTTGGCCTGCTGCCCCTGTTGGGGAGCCAGGGAGGCCTGATAGGGTGGGTAGTTTTAGTAAGCAGTCTCCCTCCCTTCCTCAGGTAAAAGGGCTTTTTACCCAAGCCCTTCTGTCAGGGAGGGGCAGTGGTAGTCTTGGAGAGCCTGGTCCTCATGAACTCTCCAGCTCAGCTGCCTTGTCTGTCAAGGGGTTGCCAGAGGTTCTCCTCTTTGCATGGGACATCTACCAATTTTGTCCTGAACCCTCTGAGGTCTGACTGGAGCCATGCCTGGCGACATGCACCAAATGCCCACCGCAGCTACCCAGGCTGCCGACTCAAACCCATCACAGGCTGCTCGAGACATAAATTTGGAGCACATGGATAGCCTTGGGCAGGCTCTTGAACTGCTGCAAAGGTTCCTCAGACCAGCTGATAACCCAGTGAGTTACTTCACCAGGTCTCAAGTACATGCCTGTGTACAGTTGGTAGGCCTAGACCCAGCGGATGAGCATCAAGCCCTGGAAGCACTTCCTGCCAAGGGCATCCAAGGTATGGGCCTCCCTGCCAGGGGGCACCAATGAGAGTGCATCTTCTGGCTCTTCAGCTGACACATGGCCAACTCCACCACCATGGAATTATGTGGCAATTGTGACTTCTGGAAGCCCGGGCTCCGGCAGACCCGATACATCAAGTCGAGCCACTTACTCACTACCTGCACAGACACCAGTGTCTCCCACATGCAGAGCATGAGCCATTCCAGGATGGGAGGAATGGGCACTAAACGATTCCCAAAGAGGGGCCTCATACTGGAGGATCTCCAGTTTGTCAGCCGGAGGGTGGTCCTCTGACTCAAACACCAGGGCCTTGGACATGTCCTTCACAAAGTCCAAGAAGCCCATATCATCCAGCAGGGACAGTCTCCAAGGTGCTGAGACTGGGGAGTTGGAAAGAACACTGCAGTGGTAACAGATATTGGGAGTCTAATCATCCTTGGTCTCCCAATCTGAGCACCAAATAAACTAGTCAGGGATGACCAAGCCCTCATCGAGCAGGATGCCAAGCAAGACCATGGCCAAGGATCAGCTCAGCCTCCAGGGACATCTTAGAAATCAAGTGCCCAGTGGTCAGGGCAGACGAACCAGACAACAGTACCCACTGCTGGCTGATGAAGGCAGACAAATTGCACTCCAGGGCCACCATTCTGGACTCCAGGCCAGAAGACTCTGCAGCCTTTGGCACTGGTCCTGAGGAACTTGGGCCCAGCACCAGCACCACAGGGGAATCCTCAACGAGGATGGTGTCTGGAGACCAAGGCCAGTCCTTCCGGGGGACCTTGGCATCTCGGTATATCTATATCGCGCTCTCATGCCCCTTACTAAAGAGGGCTCCCAGCTAGTCAGCCATCCAACAACACTGCCTTCAAGGGTTTCTTCCTGTGTTCCCCCTCAAGGGAGGCCCCCCTCCCCAGGGACCCACAACACTCTGGTATGGAAGATTCCTCCCTAGATGACAGGGCCTTGGCCATCAGGGATTCAGGAAAGAACTTATGCTGCTGCTGGTGGCTCTTCAGGGCCTTGCTGGATATCCATTTGTAAAGGCCACAAGCTGCCAGTTCATCGTCCAGCCCGAGGCAATGGAGGCAGCAGTCATGTGTCAGCTAAAGACATTTTTAGAACACCGATCACTATTTTTGTTTTTTAAGCCACTGGTAGCCATGGGGGGGGGGGGGGGGAGAATACCCCTGTGAGCTCAAAGACCCTCTGGGCTGCCAGCAGGGAAAAGGCACCAGATGCCAAAAAAAAAAAAGAATAAAGCTAAAAACAAACTCTACACCGGGGCAGAGGACAGTAGGTGGGAAGAGGACCGGAGCAGAGCATAAACTCAGGCACAAGGGGATCACATGATGTGGTGAGCTTGGGTGGACACACTCTGAGCTCCAGGCTCCCTGGCTCCTTACCGGCCAACTGCGCCGTTTTTTCAGGGCACAAAAGCTTTCTGAACCCCCCCCCCATGCAGTAGACACTTGGAGCATACAATCAGAGACCAGAGTATGTCAGCTGTAAAAGCCGGCAGGAGAGAGAACCAAGGCCTGGGGCAGCAGAAAATGGCAGTCACCCCCAACACCTTGCTCGACAGCCTCAGCAGTCTCCATGGAGGAGATTTCAGCAGCAGTTTGTCACGCTCTCCATGCAGTTTGATTCACTGCAGAACAAGCTGGATGAGTGCAGAATTCCATCAATGCCTTGGGGGCCTGCATGCAGAGGACTGGATCACACAGGCAGAAGAGGACATAGAAAAGTTAACGCAGGAGCTGGTGCAGGCCACTCTAAGAGCCCAAGACAGTAAGTTGGATGATCTCGAACTGCTTGAGACAAAATAACCTTAGGTTTTTGGGCCTTCCAGAATCTTTGGGGGATAAAGATCTGCAACCCTATTTAGAATCCCTGACAGCTAAGCTGATCGGAGAGGAAGGACAGGGGGCTCAGGTCACTGAAAGAGCCCACAGAGTAGGACCCCCAGAACTCAAGGGACATGAGACCCAGGGTAGTCCTGGCAAAGTTTTTACAATTCAAGCAGAAGGAAGCAGCCCCGAGGGAGGCTCAGATGTGGAACTGTTGAAGTGGATAACATAAAAATCAGAACCACACAGGATTACTCTGCAGCACTAAGCCAGCAATGTAAGGCTTATGCACCAGTCTGCCAGAAATTGATATCTGCAAACATCAGGTTTACTGTGCAATACCCGGCACAACTGCATGTGGTGCATAATGGGAGACACCAAGTTTTTGACTCAGCAGTTGAGGCTTTGGCATATGTGACAACTGGAGAGGCCAGCCAACATCCAGGCAGCAGAGCAATCAAGACTCCCATGAGAACCTCGGGAGTGGGGTATGAAATGCCCAAAGACAGAGATGGAGATCAGAAGTGTTGAGATTTGTTGGACTATAACTTTGAGTGTGCCTCGGTGCCCATAGAGGAAAAGACTTGAAGTGAGCCTGAGACCTTTGCTTGGAAGGGGCAGTACTGTCTAACCATAGAATAATGCTCCAGAGGCCAGGTTATGGACATTATTGTTGCAATGAGCAGTTCAGTTCCAGTGAGGATCTGTGTGATGCTGGAAAGGTGTAAGAGCTGGGGGGGGGGGGGGGGGGGGTAGGGGTAATGTAACTTGCATGGGGAGCAAGGAAGCCCGGACACATCCAGCGTGGTGGGTGGAAGAGAAGGGGAAAGGGGGTAAATATAGGAGGGAAAGGGAACAGAGGGGAGGGAGGAGAGGTGGAGCAGTGGGAGACAAGGAATAAGGAGGTGGCAGGGATTAACAGGGGGAGGGGGGAGTCAAAGTATAAACTTACAAGGAGAATGTTTGAGGGAGCCCCAGGCTGGGAGGGCTTCCTTTGAGAATGTAAGCTTAGCATTGAAGATCAGACCTAGGGAACTTGTAAAACCCTGAAGATATCATGGAATGTATGTGGACTGGGCAGCCCAATTAAGCGATATAAAATACTGAGAACACTAGCCAGACAGCAGTGTGATATTGCGCTATTGCAAGAAACCCACCAGACTGCCAAGGAGCATGCTAAACTCTGCAAGGATTGGGTGGGTCAGGTATGGGGAGCTCGGCAACGGGTAAAGGTAGAGTGGCCATTTTACTCCACAAGACGGTGCGATTTGCAATAGAACAGGAGGTTGCTGATCCTAGTGGGAGATTTTTGTTACATGGAGTATTGAAAGATAGGGAGGTAATTCTGGGAGATTTGTATAGTCCCAATATGTTGGATCAGGGTTTCTATAATCATTTAGCAGCAAACATGGAACAATTACCAGAAGTCCCATTGATCCTGGGTGGAGATTTCAATGGGGTATTCAAAGTGGGACTTGACACCTCGAGAGGGAGTGGAACTCAGGGAAAGAAAGCAAACAGCTCCAGGTGCTGCAAAGGTTTCGAGCCAGGCTGGGTCTAGTGGATCCATGGAGATTACTACATCCCTCAGAAAAGGATTTTACCCATCAGTCCCAGGCGCATGGCACCAGTGCATGAATCGACTACCTTTTGATTTCAGAGAACCTTTTTGTCCATACTGGTGAGGCGCAAATAGGTCCCACAGATTTCAGATCATGCTTCGGTCTGGTTAGAGTTGCAATGGGGGGAGGAACTAGACAGACCCACATATGGAGGTTTCCCCTAGAACTTCATAGAGACCCAATTTCATCAATTCCTATGCCAACATTGGCAGGACTTTGAGGCAAATCACCAAGGTCATAAAGGAAGACCCAGAACTGGTTTGGGAGACCACCAAAGTGGTGTTGAGGGGTGATTTAATTGGCTTTGTGGCAAGGAGGCAGAGATTGCTAGCAGAGCAAATTATCAGGCTTAAACAGCAAGTAACTCAGGTGAGGCGTATCAGTGGGCGTTTCCCTACAGCACAGAATAGGAAAACTGTGGGAAAACCAGGTCACCCTAAATGAGTTGCTACATCAAAGAGCCAAGAAATCCATAATGTATTATAAATATGTTATATTGGTATGGAGAGAAACTGGGTAAATTGTTGGGGAGATATCTGAAGGGTCAGAGGTGCGAAGCTAGTGGCGGCAATTAGGGACGACCACAGGAAACTTCAAAAAAAAAAAATAGGGGGGTAATAACTGAAGTATTTAAAGTTGTTTTTTTTTTTTGTGTTGTTTTTTTTTTTTGTTTGTTTGTTTTCCAAAAGTTATATGCAGCAGAGCTCTCTAGAATGGAGGAATATTTGCAAGGACTAGATCTGCCGAGTGTGAGTGAGGAGCAACGTGTCCAACTGGGACAACCAATAACATGCAAGAGGTGCAGCAGGTGATCTCAAAGGCCAGCTGTTATAAGACAAGGCCCTGATGGTTACAGGGCCGAATTTTATAAACTCTCAGAACTGGTGGGTCCTATACTAGTGGCTACTTATCGTCAAAGAACAGAGGTACCATACAATGGGGGAACATCCAGGCATATATTACATTTAATACTTAAACCAGGCAAGGACCCAGTTCGAACAGCTTCATACAGGCCTATTTCCTTATTGAATTTTGATATGAAAATACTGACAAATATTGTCAGACCGCTTGGCGGGCGTACTGGGTGAAGTGGTGCACAAATCACAGGTAGGCTTTGAGGGGACAGTATGCAGTGCATAATATGTATAAAATATTAGTGTCCCTGGAGTGGGTGCATGACCAACAGTTGCAGTCACTCTGAGTTTCGATGCAGAAAAAGCATTCGATAGGGTTAATTGGCAGTATCTACAATATTTGTTGCCACTATATGGCTTGGGATCCTCATTTTGCGAAATGGTGAAGTCTATATGTAAACCCAACAGCAAGAGTGCTCTGTAACGGGGTTTTATCGGACCAATTCTCTTTGAATAGAGATACCAGACAAGGGTGTCCTGTCCATTATTTGTCTTATCCCTGGATCCTTTAATCCGTAGAATAGAATCGGATAAAGATATGTGGGTGGGTATCGGCACTCAGGCGTTTAAGATGTCAGCTTTCACGGATGATATGCTGGTACATTTGCTTACCCCTAGGGAGTCTTTACCTTGGCTAATGGCAGAGTTTGTCGTTCGGTAGTTTTGCAGGCCTTTGTATTGAGGATAAATCGGAGGCATTAGATGTATTGGGGCAACTGCAGGGACGATGGGGGGGGGGATTTCCCCCTGAAATGGACAGCACATAAGTTTGTTTACCTGGGTATCATATTGACGAGTGCCACAAGAGCTATACAGTTCTAAGTTTGAGAAAATCATGTCTGGTTTGAGGATCCAGCTGAACGCATGGAACCCCTTCCACTGTCCTTACTGGGGAGTGGCAGCAGTAAAGATGGCAGTCTTACCACAAATATTATATTGGATGCAGACCTTACCAGTGTGGTGGTTGCGGTGTGATTTGTGTAGCCTAGAAAAAGATTCAGGGGTTTCTGTGGAAGGGGGCAAGGGCTCTCATTCCAATGAACCGTATGATAGGAAAATGGAGTAGAGGAGGTATTGGACTTCCTGATTTTTGGCTTTATGCTATGGCATCAGGCACAGCATATTGGAGACTGGTTGGGTGGGACAAACCTACGCACCTAGGGAACTGGAAGAGGCCTTGGCAGCCCTTTATTTGTTGCTAGCAATATTACATGCCGA
Organism: Ichthyophis bannanicus; assembly: GCA_033557465.1. Classification (NCBI taxonomy): domain Eukaryota; kingdom Metazoa; phylum Chordata; class Amphibia; order Gymnophiona; family Ichthyophiidae; genus Ichthyophis; species Ichthyophis bannanicus. The sequence goes on from CM066034.1 coordinate 924,538,865, forward strand.
GTGCTCAGTTGCCAAGTAGAATTTAAGCGGAGTGGTATGTTAAATTCTATGTGACGCACATGGCGTCAGTTGAATGGATATTGGAAACGAAATTGGAAGGTATCAAGTTGGTTACCATTACAGGGTAATGTGAACTTCACACCAGGCTATGAGACAAGTATGTTCCAGTCCTGGAGTGAGAAGGGAATAAGGAATATAGGACATGTAGTGGCTCTTTCTGGTAAATGTAAACAGTTTCCACTGCTGTGTGAGGAGTATGAGCTGCAAACTAACCAGTACTTTGCATATATGCAACTCTCACTGTGGCTGCATTGCCTAGGGAGGAGCTTAGTGTAGACAGATCGGCACAGATTCTTGAATTTTTTGATGGGGGGGGGGTCCCCATCGCTAGCTGGGCTGAAGGCGAGGCAGAGTATGGGAGAGTTGAGATGGCCTGGGCCCTGGAACTGGGACGAGCGGTGCCTCCCAGATCTGTTAAAGTAGCCCTAGGGTGGATAGTAGAGCTGGTGGAGGGAGCCTGATGGAGGGAAATAAAATATAAATCTAACTCGAGTGCACTTCTCACCTAGACGGGCTTTGCATAGCCATATTACCCAAGATGGGAGTTGTCCCAGATGAAGTGCAAGCACATTCGCCCATATTGGACTCGGATCAGCAACTGCATAGCTGGGATGATACAGCAGAGGTTCCCCCTGGACTGGGTCTCTTGTAGTACTAGATCAGTTGAACCAGACCCTAAGGTGAGAGGGGAGTGGCTACTGGTGCAAAAGGCATGTCTGGTGGGGAAAGGCCCAATTCTTCATAGATGGCATGATCAGATCCCACCAACATTCTTGGAGTGGCACAATAGTTTCCACCAGTTGATGCTGGCAGAATGGGGCTGGGGCAGTGTAAAGCGTTGACCTGGGAACCTTACATTCAGTCTGGGATCGTACTGTAGGAACGAAATAGTAAATGTGGGCTATTAGGGGCAGCAGGGAAGAGTTGAGTTATAGGAGAGGGGGGAAGAGTTTAGAAAAGATTAGAGTGCATATAGAGTATGACAGGGATCAGCGATTGCAACAGGGAGGGGGGAACCATTTAAAATTTAAAAAATGAGGAAACAGTTCTATGATATAACATAAGAGGTAATTAGACCTTACCTGCTAATTATTATTCCTGAAGGAACGACAGTCCAGTCCCTTTACTTCTGGGTTACGCAACCCTTCCAGCAGCTTGGAGGCTGAGCCCAACCTTTTTGGGGAGGAGCGGTATATATACCACTGGTACCACCCACTCACTCCAGTAGACTACTGTAAAAGCAGACTTAACAAACCTATATAACTGTGAAAATGGAAATGAACCAACTCAAGTCAAACACCCTATAAAATAACTATTCATCTATATATATATTTTTTTTTTAAACAGGAATAGGTAGTAGGAGCTGAGGCCAAGGGAGGGAGGAAGGAGAACTGCTACAGCGCGGGCCTTTCCTCCCGCTTGACCCGCCAGCGCAGCCTGAATCCGTCCTCGGGCCGTAGACCCGCCTCTAAGAACGTCCGGAATGGCTAAAGAGCTAGGGAGGGGAATAGGGACTGGACTGTCGTTCGTTCAGGAACAATAATGAGCAGGTAAGGTCTAATTACCTCTTCCTTATCGTCACTCCAGTCCAGTCCCTTTACTTCAGGGAAGTACCAGAGCAGTACCCGCCCGGGTGGGATTCGCCATTCTGGACCGTAGCACTGCCTGCGCAAACCTGGAGTCCGCCGAGCTCTGCACGTCCAGCCTGTAGTGCTTGGTGAAGGAGTGCAGCGAGGACCAAGTTGCTGCCCTGCAGATATCCAAAGGAGGAACCAGGCTGAACTCCGCCCAAGAGGTAGCCTGTGCTCACGTTGAGTGAGCGCGCAGGCCCCCTGGGACCTGTTTCCCCTTGAGGATATAGGCGGAGGCGTTCGCCTCCCTGATCCATCTGGAAATTGAGGCCTTGGCTACCGCCTCTCCCTTGTGAGGCCCTCCGAACTGCACAAAGAGTCGTTCTGATTTCCGGAAGGGCGCCGTGCGAGAGAGGTAACGCTTCAAGGCTCTGGGGACGTCGAGCATTGAAAGCTTACTATCTCCTCCTCCCCGGTCCCTCCGGAGAGAGAGTTGGGAGAGAGATGGACTGGTTAACGTGAAAGGGAGAGATCACCTTAGGCAAAAATGAAGGGACCGTCCGAAGGACTACCTTATCTCTGAGGAAGGACAGAAAGGGAGGCCGAGCAGACAGGGCTTGTAACTCGGAGACTTGTCTAGCTGAGCAAATGGCCACCAGGAACACTGTCTTCAGCGTCAGGTCCTTCAAGGAGGCCTCCTTCAAAGGCTCAAAGGGTGCCGCGGCTAGGGTATTTAGTACCAGGTTGAGGTCCCAAGGGGGGATGACCGATCTTCGTTGCGGTCTGAGCCACCTGACCGCTTTCAAGAACCTGACCACGTCTGCATTGGCTCCCAAAGCTTTTCCGCCCACTTTGCCCCTATAGCAAGCGATGGCCTCCAACTGTACCCTCAAGGAGCTGTGGGCTAGACCCTTGTCGAGACCCGCTTGCAAAAATTCCAGCACCTCCGGGACCGAGGCTAACAGAGGATTCTTCCGGTGCTCCGCACACCATGCCTCAAAGATACGCCAAACTCTTACATAGGAGAGACAGGTGGAGCGTTTCCTTGTGCTTAACATGGTCGCGATTACTGCCGGCGAATAGCCGCGCTTCAAGAGCCTCGCCCTTTCAATAGCCAAGCCGTAAGCGAGAATCGATCCACGTGCGGCATCAGAACCGGTCCTTGTTTGAGTAGGTCCTTCCTGACGGGAAGGCGCCAGGGACGGTCGGCGATCATCCTTACCAGGTCCGCATACCAAGGACGACGAGGCCAATCCGGGGCAATGAGGACTATTAGGCCCCGGTGAGCTTCCACCCGCTGGAGGATCTTCCCGATTAGGGCCCATGGGGGGAAGACATAAAGACCCTCCGAGGGCCACCTTTGAGATAGGGCGTCCAGGCCCTCTGACATCCTTTCCTTCCGCCGGCTGAAGAATCGGCTTGCTTTGGCGGATGCGAACCGAGCCATGAGGTCCATGATTGGGGGACCCCACAGGGCTACTATCTGGTCGAAGATCTCCTGATGCAGCTCCCACTCGCCGTGGTCTATCCTGTACCTGCTGAGGTAATCGGCCATGATGTTGTCCGTACCGGCCACGTGCTGCGCAGAAAGCGCTTCCAGGTGAACTTCCGCCCATTTGAACAGGGAGTCCGCCTCCTTTTCCAATGCCGGACTGCTGGTGCCGCCCTGGTGATTGATGTACGCCACGGCCATGATGTTGTCAGAGAGAACACGACTCGCTTTCCCCAGTACCGAGGGCTGGAGAGCCCTGAGTGCCCGGGCGACGGCTCTCAATTCCAGACGGTTGATGGGCCAAGAGGCTTCCACTGCCGACCACCGCCCCTGGACAAACTGGTCCTCGATATGTGCTCCCCATCCTGCCAGGCTGGCGTCTGTCGTCAACAGCACCCACTGAGGAGGCTCGAGGGGCATTCCGCAACACAAGTTCCTTGGGCACCTCCACCAGAGGAGAGAGTGCTTGGTCCGAGGGGCGCAGGGAAGCTGCCGGGACAAGGCGTGCTGTTGGGGAGACCACCGCCGCAACAGGGACCGCTGCAACGGGCGCATGTGTGCTCTGGCCCATGGAACCACCTCTATTGCTGCCGCCATGGTTCCCAGCAATTGTAGGTAATGCCACGCTGAAGGGAGCCGCCTGCCCAAGAACTGCGAGACTAGGGTTCTCAGGTCCTTCATCCTTGAGCTGGACAGGAAGACCCTGCCTCTGCCTGTGTGGAACTTTGCTCCGAGATATTCGAGCTCCTGTGATGGCAGCAAGCTGCTCTTTGCTCGATTGATGACCCATCCTAGCTCCTCCAGGAGTTGAACCACTTTGGCTGTAGCTCGGAGACTTTCCTCTTCTGATTTCGCCCTGATCAGCCAGCCGTCCAGGTAGGGGTGCACTAAGATTCCCTTCTTTCGTAGGGCGGCCGCCACCACCACCATCACTTTGGTAAAGGTTTGCGGCGCTGTCGCTAGCCCAAAGGGTAGCGCCTGAAATTGAAAAGGACCTAGAGGGACAGCGAATCTGAGGAACTGCTGATGTGCCCTTCTGACCGGGATATGCAGGTACGCCTCTGTCAGATCCAAGGAAGTTAAAAACTCTCCGGCTCTCACGGCCGCTATCACTGATCTCAGGGTTTCCATCCGGAAGTGAGGGACCTTGAGGCAGCAGTTTACCTGCTTTAGGTCCAGGATCGGCCGAAAGGAGTCCTCCTTTTTTGGGACGACAAAGTAAATCGAGTATCGACCCGTACCGCATTGGTCTGGAGGCACCGGAACTACGGCCCTGAGATCTATGAGGCGAGAAAGCGTTGACTCTATGGCTTCTCTTTTTGCTGTGGACCCGCAGGGAGACTGAATAAAGGCTGGGAGTATTTGCTTTGCAAATTCGAGGGAGTATCCTTCTCGAATCACTTCCAGCACCCACTGATCGGATGTGACTCGGGACCAGGCGGGAAGAAACTGCCTCAGGCGACCGCCTATCGGCCCTCCGCCCTCCTGGGCCCCCGGTATCTCATTGTTGCTTTCTGGGGCCCGAAGAAAAGGAGGAGGAAGAGGATGAGAACCCTCTTCCCCGAAACCCCTGGGATCCTTGGCCCCTAGCGTTTAAAACGACCCCGGAGGAAAGGGTTGGGTCTAGATGAGCAAAACCTCCGAGGTTCTCTAGGCTGGTTCCGAGCTGGGGCAGAAGACCGAGCTTGCTTGGGCCTGTCCTCGGGAAGCCTGCCGCCCTTGGACTCACCCAGGTCCTTTACTAACTTGTCAAGGTCCTCTCCGAATAAGAGTTTCCCCTTAAAGGGAAGGCGACTCAGGCGAGCTTTGGAGGAGGCGTCCGCAGCCCAATTCCGGAGCCATAAATAGCGTCTGGCTGCCACCACCGAGGCCATGTTCTTAGCTAAGCTCCGGATGAGGTCATATTGGCTATCCACCAAGAAGGCCGTACCTGACTCCAACCTCGCCGCGCTGGCTAGGGACCCCTCGGAGGAGCTCTCCTCTGCCTGGAGTTGAGACCACCTCAAACAGGCTCGAGCCACCCATGCCCCAGAAACTGAGGCCTGTAAGGCGAGAGCGCTCACGTCGAAGGCTTGCTTAAGGAGCGTGTCCAACCTTCTGTCCTGTGCATCCCTCAAAGCAGCGCTGCCCTCCACCGGGATGGTGGTTTTCTTCGTCACTGCCGAAACCGCCGCATCCACCCTGGGGGACTTCAGGAGCTCTTTGTCTGCTTCTGGGAGAGGGTAGAGCCAAGACATGGCCCTGACCCCCCTCAACGCTGACTCTGGTTGATCCCATTCCTCCTGAATCATCTGACGCACCACTCTGTGGACGGGAAAAACCTTCTGGGACCTTCTGATGGCCTGAATCAAGGGATCTTCCAAAGTTTCCTCCTCTGCGGAGGCGTCCGAGGCCACATTGAGAGCTTTCAGGGAGTCATTTATTAACGCGGGCAACTCCTCCCGCCGGAAGACTGACTATGCGCGAGCGGTCCTCCTCAGGGATCTCCCCCTCCTCTAGTTCCTCCTCTGTCTCCTCCTCCTTTTCCGAGGTCTCCTCTTCAGGGATGTCCTGGGGAAAAAGGGAGGGAGGGTCTCCTCCATTACCAACCTGGGGCGTTTTGGGGGTATCCCAGGGTCCTGAGAGTTAGGCCTCAAGGGTTTGACCAGCTTGCCTTCGGCCGCAGGGCCCGCTTCTCCCAGACCAAGACCCTTTTTACGCAAACAGTAGGCTTGGTGCAGTAGGAGCACAAATTCTGGGGAGAAGAAATCCCCAGCTCCCCCTACTTCTGCGGGCAGAGAGGAGGGAGGAACAGGGGGAGGGGGGCTCTCTGAGCGAGAGGGCAGGGATAACTGGGATACTACTTCCCCTTCAGAGGGATCGAGGACCCCTGTGAGACCTGGGACATGGCTAGGCTGAGTTCTTGCTCTACAGAAGAAGCAACTGCAGCGCAGCCCCTGCAGACCCCTGCCTCCGATGTAGTGCCTCTCCGAGTGCCGCAGGAAGGACACCTGGGTTTGGCCGCCATGCTCCTCTGAGGTAGTTCCGTAGATGTACCCCGAATTGAGCCTCACTCCCAGGATAAAATACAAAGTTAATCAAAGGGAGCCAAAAGAATTAAAATGAATTAAAATAAATTAAATAAAATAAATCAATAAAATAATAAACAATACCTAACTCCAATAAACACGCCAATAAACAAACCAATAAACCCCCAATTAGGAATGCAGGCTCTACAAATGCAGGCAGGGACAGGCCCACGATATATATTTTAGGATAAGATTACTTTCCCCAAAGAAACAGTACAATAGGAAAACAAAAATTCAGGCGAATCCCTTCTTAAAATCTCTTTCCTGTAAATGCAGAGTACTTGCGTTTCTGGAGCTTCTCTGAGGCCCGAGGCCACGAACTTCCGTAGAGGGCTCCACACGTGGTAGGCCGCTACCACGTGGAGCCCTTAGCAGGGGAGCTGCAAACAATTGTCTTTGCGCTGACCCGCACGTCCTCCGGTGTGTGAAGGCTGGGAACTGCGACCTGCACGATCCTGGGTCTTGTTACCCCAGAGCCTCTCTGCTCGTCGCCGCCTCCTACCGCATCGCGAACTGCCCGAGGGAAGGGGGCTGAATCGCACGAACTCCTCCGTGTGAGGTGCGTCCTCAAGCGCTCAGCCGCCGGCGGGGCTTCGGCGCGAGGACGGATTTCAGGTAGGCAGGCAGAGAAACCAACTGCACCAGCCGCAAGAGGAGCTCTGTCTGCTCCTCCTCGCTGCTGCAGGGACTGCCAGACAGATCTCCTCCGGCCCCCGGGACGCTGCGGGTTGAAGGGGGGGGGGGGGGAGGAGAAGGCAGGAAGAAGCAAGTAAACCTATGAAATCAATAAGACTATGAAGCTTTAGGAAACTAAGTGGAGTAAATTAGATGAAAATAAATGAAATTAAAAGAAATAAAACCAGATTTAAGGGAAGTTAGGACTCCAGTAAGCCCTAGGCTTACGGAACCCTCCAGCTGCTTGGAGGCTGAGAATACTGGAGTGAGTGGGTGGTACCAGTGGTATATATACCGCTCCTCCCCAAAAAGATTGGGCTCAGCCTCCAAGCTGCTGGAAGGGTTGCGTAACCCAGAAGTAAAGGGACTGGACTGGAGTGACGATAAGGAACTGTACATGAGGTATACCTCAGGGTGGGGATAAGTACACCCTGCCAGAAGCCTATTGTTTTGACTTGCCTTTGCTATGTATTGGTGGTTAAGTGTTTAAAAAGAAAAAGCACAAATCAACTTTTTTTCCAGGGGAAACAAACCATCTGAAGGACTCGGGGGGGGGGGGGGGGGGGGGAAGGAGACTGAGCAAGATGGCACTGTTGGGCAGGAAGGGGACTATGCATGCATGGTGGCATCTCCCAAAAGCTTTCTTTGAAAGCTGGGGGATGCTTCTGCAAGAGCTCAGTCGGTGCCGACATCACCCATATGTGAAGACTTCCTGCTTGTTCCCAGCGAATTTAAATTTTTAATTTAAATGTATTTTAATTTGCTGGGCTGATATGCAAATCATGGCTCTCCCCAATGCAGAAACCATAGATTTCACAACCAGCCATAGCACCAAATTTTACTGCAGGGTCTGAGTGGTAGTAAACCTCTAACACATGTCCCAACAGTACTTTGATGGCACTAGGAAAGGCTTCTGATGCCATCAAAATACTGTCAGGGGCCATGCCCCACAATAAAATGATCCCTGGTCTAGCAGCCCCGATCCCACCCCAACAGTATTTGGATGACTGGGGGATCACAGCAGCAGGAAAAGCCCCTAATGCCAGACAATCATCCCTGGTCTAGTGGTCCCTTCCCCCTCCACCCCATATTAAAATTTAAAAATACACACATACACACTGATGGTCTGGCAGCCACCAAATGCACCTAAGCAGGAGCACTACCTACATGCTCCCGCTCTGCATCTATTGTACAATATGGCAGTGTCTAGCCCCATGTGGTGCATCCTGGGATGCCCTGGGTGAGGCCAGACTGCCATCTAAGGTTGCAGCATGGGAGTGCATAGGCAGGGCTCCTGCTTAGGTGCATTTGGAGGCTGCCAGACCACCAGGTTTCATTATTTAATGTAGGATGATTGGGGGGGGGGGGGGCACACTGGACCACCAGGGATCATTTTATTCAGGCATGGCCCCCCAACAGTATTTTGATGGCATGGGGCTTTTACCAATGCTGTCATTGTCCCCATGCCATTAAAATACTGTCAGAGCTGCTATGCAAATTAGCAACACAGCGCCCAGAGAGCAAGTCAAATTAGCAGACCTCTTGTGCATTCGTTTGGCTTGCTCTCCCAGTTTAATGCAGCAATGGCTCATTTGCATGCAAACAGTTAACAAGGAGGCCATTTGCATGTCCTATCTTTGCTACATCTGGCATTAAAAAATGTGTGGTCAGGCTGCATTAGTCTTCAGCATGTGTCTAGCACTGGCTTTCTGCATTGGCCTGTAAGTTTGTAACCCTCCATTGCCTCAGGTACAAACTTAGATTAAGCCCTCTAGGGATAGGGAAAGTAACTAAGTACCCAAATGTAACTCGCCTTGAATTACCAATGGAAAGTTGAGATTTAAAAAAAAAAACAAAAAGAAAAAAAACACACATTTTGTCTGTCACTTCCAGGAGAGTAGAGTACCATGTGATCATCAGATACAAAGTGCACAATACCAATTCCTTTCTGGTTTCTGATCCCAACAGATCACATTATACCTGCTCTATTTGACCACTTCAGCTTCCTTTGATTCATGCTCATTACATATTGTGATAGAGCATTACATATCTCTGCAGCTTCTGACTTTAATGTCCTAAGGGCTTTGAGCCAACCACATCAATGCTGGCTTTACTCTAGTCTTCAGCTCTTCCCCAGTAGCTTGTTGGCAGGGCAGGGAAGGGGGGGGGGGTCATCAGCACTATCAATTTTTCTTGTGACCAGTCAATCAATCATTCAACCAACCATGAAAAAAAAACAACCTGGACCCCCTCGACCCCACCTCCTACAGACCTGTTGCGAGCCTCCCCCTCACGGCCAAGATAATAGAAAAGGTAGTCCAACACCAGCTTCAAGAACATCTGGACATCAATGACATACTCGACCCACAACAACACGGATTCCAGCCACTCCACGGAGTTGAGACCCTCATGACCATTCTGATGAACACCCTCATCATAGGAACCCAAGAGAAACAGTCTGGATACATCCTGATCTTCCTAGACATATCAGCGGCCTTTGACACAATCTCTCATGAAATTCTCATAAGCAGACTCCAGTCAATTGGAATCAAAGACACTGTGCTCCAATGGTTCCGATCCTATCTAACCAACAGACAGCAACTGATCCGCACTTCCACAACCTCACCCCCCTACCACCAACATCAAGGAGTACCACAAGGATCCACTTTATCAGCCATGCTCTTCAATATCTATCTCCATCCACTCTGCTCAATCATACGCACCCACAACATCAACTTCCACATATACGCAGACGACATAATGCTCTACGCACCGATCACAACCACCAACCCAGCAAATGATCAGCTATCAGCCTGCTTCACCAATGTGTCCAACTGGCTACAGGAGAACCTCTCCATCAACATAAAGAAAACCGAAGCCCTTATAGTAACAAAAGAACCAGATTTCAAACCACCCACCCACCTCCACATAGGAACCACACAAATTCAGATCCAACCTCAGATAAGGTATCTAGGCGTTATCATTGATCAAGCCCTCACCTTTAAACACCAAATCAACAAAACCACCGGGACGATATTCCACACAGCTAAAACTGTGCAATGCCTCCGACCCCTCCTCGAACCTCAAGACTTCAGGATAGTAATGCAAGCAGTGACACTCCCCCATCTGGACTTCTGCAACATAATCTACCATGGATTACCTGCCACACAAACCAACCCCCTCCGAACTGCCCTAAATACCACAGCAAGGATTATCCAGAATGCGAAAAAACAGGATCACTTCACCCCAATCCTAAGACCTCCACATCCTTCCAATCGAAGCAAGAATTAAGTACAAAGCTATACTACTCACCCACAAGACTATCCACCAAACACAGAACACCACACTCCACACTCTACTACCCCGCCCAATTCACAACAGACCAACCAGACAATCCTCCAATAACTCCATAATCGTCCCCCACAAAAAGAACCAAATCCACACAACGGACCTGCAACAGAGCCTTCGAACTCTATGCCCCATCCCTCTGGAACTCTCTGCCAACCCTCATCAGAAACACCGACATCACATCATTCAAGAAACAGCTGAAAACAATCCTATTCCGAGAGCATCTCTGAACAGAAACCCACCCCATCCTCAAGAACTAATGCTTAGATAATGCAAAATGTACATGTCTATGTCCACCCCAAATCATTAATGTTGCCCCCCTGGTGATGGCCCCACCCTATAAGGAATTTACCCCCCCCCCCTTTGTTATGTTACACCGCTTTGACCCGGTGAAAAGCGGTATATAAATACAGATAAATAAATAAAGGCTTTCATGGCAAGATACAGAAGTAGACTGCCCAGCCTGCCTTCATAAGAACATAAGATATGCCATACTGGGTCAGACCAAGGCAAGGTCCATCAAGCCTAGTATCCTGTTTCCAACAGTGGCCAGTCTAGGTCATAAATACCCCAAAAGACACAGGTTCCACAATGCTTATATTGGGTCCCTTTTTAATAATGGTTTATGGACCTTTCCTCCAGGAACTTGTCAAACATTTTTTTTAAAACCCAGATACACTAACAGCTTTTACTACATCCTCTGGTAACAAATTCCAGAGTTTGATTACACATGGAGTATAAGAAAATATTTGTCTTAGTAGCCTTAAATAGGTTACCCTGTAGCTTCATTGTAGACTAGGACATGCAATCAATCTGTTTACCCATTCCACACAATTCATTAATTTATAGACCTCTAGCATATCTCCCATGCAAATAATGCTAGCATTATCACAAACGTGGTCCCATGCTGCTATTGCCCAGATGGATGGTTTTTGTCTTAACACCTGGCAGGGTTTCCCCAAGATGAACAGCTCTCAGCTGAGGTGCCAGAGTATCAGTAGCATAGCTCTCAGCATCACAGATGAGCACAAGCCATTGCAAACCAAGAAAGGCAAAACTACAGATATCAACTAATCAGAACAAAAACACCATAATGGTTAACTGGAAGAATATGCCTCCCAGAAACCCAAGTTATGTCCAAAAACTGATTAACAAGTAAAATATGCAGTCAAGTGATACTGTACTTACAATGACCATGAGAGGACTTTTATGAAGCTAACAACTTGTTAATGGTAACTGACATGGCCAGCTGTAAACTTGAGTATGGCATGGACTGGATTATAAGAGCTTGATAGCATACCATGCCTTGAAATTCACAAACTTGAACTGAACACCACATTTACACAATGCAACAAACTGTATTCCCAAGCAGGAAGATCTAGCAACAAAATGGAAAAATACTACTAATGTCCTGTCCTTGATTCCTGCAACATGTAGTTGAGTAATGCTCCCTAGCCAGTGGGTGAGGCAGACCATAGCAATACTTCATGCCATCACTGGTATAACAGAAGCCATTGACACTTCCCAAGCAGAAAGCAAGACTCCAACATTCAGAGTTAACTTATGCTCTTACCATACCCGACATCAGGCACAGATACTGAAAACAGTTTAAAAGGAACAGCCTTCTAGGTTTGGTCCTGGACTGGTGTAGCAGACAGACTTTTCTTCTTTATCCTGCTAGACCAATCCAGACAACTGGAACATATGTACAGTACAGCAGTCAGGGCCCAGGATGAGAGAACTCCTCTAGACAAAACTACTTTGCTAAAGGTAACGTTTGCTCCAACTCCACATGCAACCTGTAGTGCACTGCAGGTAGCCACCTTAGTCAGGAAGGGGACTTGTGCTCCTAGCAGAATGAGCTGATTTCCTCCAGCAAGTGTTTCCACAAACAGAAATGCTCAACTGGCTCCTTAATTATTGGATAATCAAGGACTTAGCTACTGCCTTCCTTTCCTTAAGATCACTAAATAGGACAAAAATGATCCAACTGATGGAAGGAAACATCCTCAGAGCAAGGCCTGTAGTTCCAACATCCACCTGGCAGACACAACAGTCACAAGGAATACCACCAATGGGTCAAATGCTTTGACAGCCTATCCAAAGGGGGACCTTTCACAATGTTCATGTTAAATACCAGACTCCACTACAGTAGAATAGAACAGATGGATCAGGACACAAATGCACTACTAGCGCATAAGGACCTAAGCCTTGAAGTCAGAGCTAAACACTAGTCCAGCTCAGACAGAAGGACAAAATGGTGACTTGCATCCAGGGCCTGAGGAATACCACCTCTTGAAAATGCTCCAGACCTTCAAATAGCCCAAGGATACAGAAGCACAAAATATCTACTATAGCTGCAGACTCCTTTCTTAGCTTATGCCTGTCAGGCCATAAGGGAATGGGATCCTCCATTGGGGGCCCTGCCCCAGAAGTTACTTCTCCTGAGGCACTAATAAAATTCCACCAGCCAGCTCAAGATATATCATACCATGGCCTATACAGACGTTTTCCCCACTTATTTCAAGGCTCTGTTCTGTTTCCTCTCATATCTCACTACATATGTTCCAGTGGATCCTCTACATCTATCCTGCTTTTAGTCCCTGTATCTCAGGGCTCTGTCTTCAGACCACCTCTCTCTCTCTACACTCACTCTTGGTGCCCTGACCTCCCCATGGCTTTCAGTACCATCTCTTATACTCAGATTAACCCCTCTACACCAGAAATCTCAACATGCTTTCTAACACTGCTGCCTTATTTATTTAACAAACATTTATATACCGCATCTTCCTGAGATCAGTTGCGGTTCACAATAAACAATCAACAAAGCAGTTTGTTTTACAAGTAACATCTTATAACCACAAGCAATATTAAGAGTAAACAGCAAAATGTTAAGACTGAACAGAACAGTGAAAACTATATACATTATATACAGATACACATTATGTAGGGCTTTAGCACTGTGCATAGTGGATGTCCTACCACCATATGAAACTGAACATGGATAAGTCAGAACGTCTCCCCACCTCCCTATCCTCTTTTCTGGGATGACCAAGGTTGTGAGCTGATGAGAAAGGGATGACATCTTTGACTTTCTCAACTAAAACTCGTGTTTTTTTGTGTGTAAATATCAGCAAACCTTTGTCCCATCCCCCTCAGAACAATGTCCTTATCCACTCTGGTCACTGCCTGTCCAGTTTATTGCAACTTGCTCTACACTGGTTTCCCACAGAATCATCTTGCCTTCAGTCTATTCAATTCAGCTGCATGGCTAATCTTCTGCCATCTCTGTGTAATCTCTCAACTCCATTTGCTCCCCATGAGTTTGACAGGTCAAACTTCTCCTGACCTACAAATGCATCTGTTCTGTGGCTTCACTACTTCCTCAGCAACTTTGATTAAGCAATCTCTTATCTATGCCCTTCTCCAACTGCCAACTCAAGACTATTCTTTCCACCTTGCAGCACCATATGCCTTGAAGGGAATGTGGTGGAATTAGGGTACAGAGGAGCCACCAAAATGGTAAAGGGGATGGAAGGATACCCCTCTGAGAAGGCTTAAAAAGGTTGGGGCTCTTCCTAAAGCTGAGGGGCAATATGAAGAGGTCTATACATGAATGCAGATTGACTGGGGGACACAATGAAGCTACAATGTAACCCATTTAAGAGTAATAAAAAAATGTTTCGCTAAATGCATGATCTGGAATTCATTACCACAGGATGTAGTAAAAGCTGCTAGTGTAGCTGGCTTTAATAAAATTAAAAATTAAAAAGTTTGGACAAGTTCCTAGAGAAAAGGAACAAACCATTGAGGATGACGCAGGAAATCCACTGCTTACCCCAGGACAAGCATTGTGGAACCAGTCAGGTATTTGACCTGGACTGACAACTGTTAGAAACAGGATATTGGGCTTGATGGACCTTGGTCTGACCGAGTATGGCAGTTATGTTTATATTCTTATGCCTGGAATAGACTACCTGAGTCAGTATGCCTGTTTTGCTCATTGCTGTGAGCAGAGTTAAATATGTGGGGAATAAGCTTTAAGTCAAGTGCCATCTCTGCTCCTATTCAAATCCAAGCTAAAACAATCTTGTCGGTGCTTTAGGATACCGACACCACACACACACACTCCACATTCCAATCTTAACTTCCCTGAATTCCCTGGTCCCCTGTTCAACTTCTTACTAGATCATAAGCTCCACAGAGTAGGGGCTGTTTCCCCTCTCCTATATGTATACAGCACAGTGTATACCTAGTAGCACTATGTAAGTTATAGTAGTTGGGACTCACAAGGACTTACCGGCTCCCAAGGAGGGATTTACTGGGATCCCCAAATGGACCAGTTTTGGGGGGGTTCTCCCTTGGGTTTAGACTCTGGTTCTAAACCACCCCCTGGACCTAGCTTCTAGAAGCCTTTCAGCAGCTTCTTCAGCTTCTCCCCCAAAGAGCAGCCTGCCCTCAAAGGGGAGCTTGTTCACCTGCAGGTTGGAGAGAATGTCCATAGACCAGTTCCAGAGCCACCTTTCAAGCCACTACAGCTGATCAAGGTGTGCAGGATGTCATCACAAATATGTGCTAGACTCAATCTAGTTACCTCCAATTTGTCTGGCAATTGCTGGATCTAGCATAAGAGCACTCAGACCATCACATCCACACAACACTGTCAAAGTACCCAAGGCTGAAGGCCTTCATCTCAAGTCTCCTTTAGAGCACACCTACCAGAATGACCATGCACTTCATCCATCTTAGGGACCCCAAAGCTGTTCATCTCCCTTTTGGGTAGATATAGCCAAACCAGTACCTTAGTATTCCTCAGCCCCAGTTCAGTGTCTGCCATTGAGAACATGAGCTTGCAGGAGGGGACAGCATCTAGAGGTTTGCACAATACCTGTAGGATAGGGTAATTATGAAGCTTTTACTGGAGAAGGCTACATTATGCACAGAGCCACCATGTCTAACTGAAAAGGGTGGAAAGGTCCTCACCGTAACAGAAAAATGCTCTTGCCATCTGCCAGGGTAAGATCTCTCCTTCAGTCACTCATTGTAGTCTGAATCCCTCCCTAGCTTCCCCCTAGAGGGAACAGGGCTGGGTCCTTGGAGGAACAAATGGGGTTAATAAGCACAGCAGGGGTGCTTAATACCCTTCCCACCAGAGGGGGAATGCCAGAAGACCAGGTCCCCCATAGGGAAGGTCTAGGTTTCATACCACCATGAGGGCTCTATGCAGCTACTAGAGACTGAACAGTCCAGAGATGTTGCAGGAGCTGTGGCTCAAAGCAGACTAAGAAAAAGCACTGGGATACAGGAGGATCCCTCTGAGTTCTGTAGTTGCCTCGCCATACTATCAGCTGGAACCATGCAGCAATCCAAGATGGCCACCTTTCCCTCCCCCCAGATAATGGAACAGATGCAGCAAAATCTACATTGGGGGTACCCTGTGAGGGTCCTAACAATGGGTTCAGGTTTCTCCATTGCACTTGCAGCAACATACCTAGCTGTAGAGCTCTGAAAGAGCCACAAGCAGCATAGCTCCATGAGCTCTGCTGCAATGCCAAGTGCAGTCAAACCATGATGGAAAAACTATGAAAAAAAAATTTCCTCCACCTGTCAAGCCAACAAAGGCCTAGCTACCTGAAAGGAGGTAATTGAAGCTGCTTTATTCAAGCAGCAAAGAGCCAGAGGACAAATTAGAAAAAAAAAAGCAGAACATAAAGAAATGGTATAAGAGGGAAGGGGGGCATGGGCTCTGACTTACAAACCACCCCATGTATCCTGTTTTCCATGGCCCACCAGTGCTGGAACCAGTACAAGGCGTGATAAAAGTGGAAAGACAGTCCTTTATTAAATCCTTGACCACCCGACACAGGCCATGTTTAGTTTCCCTTCATCAGGGGTATGTCAAGCATGAAACTAAAAACAAACACACAAATACTTAAAAACATAACACATTGGGCCATAAAATTAAAAACCATTAAGTTAAACTGTAAATCATATCAAATTTATACTAAAAATATAAAAATTATCAAACTTACTGAACATAAATGCTCAAAGACAAACATATAAATACCTCTGTAGAAGACCTTTAAAAACAGACTTGTACCATACTGTAAACAAGGCTTAAAATATTCACTCTAATAAAGATATAAATAAGTTAAACATAGATACATTTATATATCATATTACAATTGGGTCATTCCATGTCAAGTGGTCTAGGGCTCCCCGCATGACCATCACGGATTTTGACTAAATGTTATATTTAGAGCCCCCCATGTCTCAAATGAACTTTGGTAGAGTTTTAGGTTCTCTGGTGTTAAACCTGTTGAGATATAGCCATTTGACCCCATAGCCTGAACATGTACAGTACAATTCAAAATTTCAGCAACTTTGAGACCTAATATTGTTTAAGAATGAAACTCAACTACCCTGCACATCTTTTTGCACTCTTTTTAATGACTAAGGGGGATGTTTACTAAAGTGCGGTAATCGTGAATAACGCACGTAAAGTACATTTAACGATCGTTCGCACGTCCGAACACGCGTTCTGACGTGCAAACGATCGTTAAACGTACTTTACGCGCGTTAACCACAGTTAACGATCGTAAACCTCCGCGGCGCGTTAAAACAGCGCAGAAGGTGGAGAGTGGGCGGAGAGAAGGGGTCAATGGGCAGAGAGTGGGCGGGGAGAGGCTCCCCTCACACTAACGCACTGAATTCCTGAGCTCAATTCCAACGCGAATGAAAACCTGTTAAAGGCATATTAAAGGGAAGAGAAATCATTTCTGTCAGCAATGTACAGCAAAACCGGGGAAACCTACAAAACGTGAGCAGTGTGATACATGTGCACAGAACAAAATTTCACATAAAACGTTAAAAATTATCACAAGAAACATTGTAAAGCATAATTCAGCTGGGCAACAAGGAACACTCCCTGGAAAGCACCAAAAAAAAAATGATGTTTGGAAGGGTCTACGCTCCGCAGACCCTTTCAAAGATCATTTCATTGTAATGGAGCTGTCCTGGGAGTGTTCGTTGTTGCCCAATGATATCATTGTTACCCATCTTGGTTATGGGTGTGTGCCCCTTTTTTGAGGTCTTTTCTGAGGTTTATGTGCACCTTTGTCTCCATACAAGGTAAATGAGCCCACAGCAAACTTGTGCAGAGCAGGGTTTCTGACTCGTCTGACTCGTTTAACTAACTCCAGGGACTGCACTGTCTGTGGCCACAGTGTGGTGCAACAGACACAGCCAGTGCCTGTAAGACCAGAGGGTCACAGGTTCAAATCCCAGCTGGGGCTCCTGCCAACCCAGTCTCCATAGTTTTACCCACCACTAAACAGTGATAGTAAAGACACCCCTTTATTGCAGAGAACATACACATGGTTCATACACCTATATTTTACCACACCAAACACAGACACCAGAAACAGGTGCATTACCCAGACCAGAGTCTCGCAAATGCAGTCCTGGAGGGCCCCACACCATTCAGGTCCCATGCTGCCTCTAATAAAGATGCCTGTGCTGCATATCTATGCACCACCCCAATGGTATGCAGGTGTAGCTCATGCATATTTATGAGGGACAGCATGAAAACCCGAACAGTGTTTGGAACACCAGGACCGGAGTTGGGGAACTCTGCCGTAAAGCAGCAGCCAACAGGGCCAGACACACCCACACACACACCCACAGGCCCCATTGGCCAATGCCTCCTGGAGAAGCAGGACATTGGGCCCTGCCTGTATCTCCCAATACTAGCAGTTGCATACCTTAGCAATGCCACCCTACACCTGGGTATATGGTACACAGCTATCAAACGTTTCCTGTGATAACTGGCAGATATCAATTCCTACGTTAAGCACAGTTTTCTCAGTGAGCTCCACCAAAACAAGCATTCTGATGTCTGCGGTGTGTGCTGCAGGTCTGGTCTCTGACAGTGCTTACCACCCTGGGGAGTGACCCCCAACAGTCTTGTGTACCATATCCATGCCTGAACTGTGCCCAGGACTGGTGTGGTGGGTATGGCTGCTGAACTCCTCTATAGTTGCACAATGCTGGTATAGGTGTGGGGGTGGCTGTCTGTCAATCCAGTGTGTGGTGGCTGCAAACACCTTCCACAGCCCACACTGCCAGCAATGTTGCCAGTATTGAGCTGCCAATGTGCATAATGAGGAGCAAGGTACCATGGGTATAGGCCGGACAGGGTGGCCTGGCCAGGGTGCATCTGCACAGGGCATAGGGCAGTGACAGGCACATTTTAGTGCCAGGCCACCACCTACACAGACAGGGTGACCTCAGTATGTCCTGCTGAGAGATCACACTCACCCTGACTGTGCAGTGACCACAGCATGGCTAGGCACCCCCATAGTGCTATTATAGTATTTCTCTCATGTGATAGATATGGGTTTCCTTTTGGGGCCCAGTCACTGATTTATCTGCTTGCTGTGTATGCTGACATCCCAGTTCTGGGCGCATGCATTATGGACTAACTAGCAGACTGCAGCTGGTATGTGTCTTGATGGAGTGGCTTGCAGGGTGCAGTGGCTGATGGCTTGCTGCAGGAAATATCAGATGGTGGTGGGGTGCAGCTTAACATATCCAGGCATAATGTCTGTCTGCGTACAGAGCTGCATTGCCTGCCCTGTGGGGTGTCTGTTCCTCACCAGAACTGGGGTTGATGATCCTCTCTACTGCCACCTTTGCAGGGAGGTAGAATGTGCATCTATTGTTAGGAGACCCTGTTTGCCACCCTTGTCACGGGGGGGGGGGGTACATGGGCCACCTAGGGGTCCATGGGGGCTACACCTGACTGCAAGGTGTTTGTGCAGAAACTACCTATCTCACACATTAACACTGCTTTGGACCTGCGCCATGGCCTCTTTCAGCCATGGACGGTGCTGTGGACCTGGTGCTGGGCGCCTCACTGCACCCTCAGGGTGAGCACAGTACCCGCACAATGTGACGGTGTGTAGCTACTCTGTACCAGTACAACACATGGTCAGTACCCCCTACCAGGCCGAGGTGCTGTGGGGGTGCACATGGTCACTTCCCCCTACCAGGCCGAGGTGCTGTGGGGGTGCATTCCCCATGGTGTGTATCTGTAGACAGCTGATTTGCATGTGCAGTGCATCATGGGTGTGACTGGCACAATCCAACCCTGGGAAGATCCAGCGCCTGCTCACAGGCTCTGATAAACCATAGGCCATCACACGTACATCTGTTAGCATAATGCATAGGTGCAAGACACCCTAAAGTATCTGTACTATAAGATGCCCACGCTGGTAAAAACACACGTACCAAAGCACGCACGTAGCTACGCACTTGGCTACGCCCATAACGCATCCAGCCACGCATGCACCAACGTACATGGCTACGCGCACTGCGAGAGTGTGTTTCAGTAACCACTATTGAACGTAAAGAAAAACATGCCGCCGCCTCATTCCCTATGTGATGTACAGGGTGATGCCTGGGACAGCCTTCTGCGTTAGGCACACTGGGGACTCGAACCCATGCTGCCTGTAAGAGCGGTGAGTACATTAACCATTGTGCTACAGCTCTGTTTCAGTGATTTGTGTCTGTACGCCTTCATACGATTAATGCGCAGTAATGCACCACGGCGCCCTGTAACGCTCGTTAGTTTTTGGAACGCGCGTTAGTGGTTACGATGTCCCGCCCATGTCCTTTTTTGGCTTTCCTTTCACTAACGCGGCTCCTAACGCGATTTGCACTAACGCAGTTTAGTAAACATACCCCTAAATCTTTTTTTGGTGCAATGTGTCTATTTCTGACAGTCGGGCAAAAAAATTGGTGGCCTAAAGACTTAAAAGTTTAACATTGCATAGCTCCTGAAATAAGTAAACGAACATGAAATTTGAGGCATAGTATCTCGTGGTACTGTTTTTGTTTATAATTTCAAGCTCCTAGCTCTTTACTTAATTTGCAAATAGGCTAAAAATAGGGTAACTCCCTTTTACACAAGTATCTTCTAGAAACATTTTCAAACTACCATTAGAGCATGTGTTAATTTGACTAACACTGGCATACAGTGCTCTAAAAAGAGGACCAAAGTCAGCGGACATTGCCATGGCAACAGCATATATTTTCATTAATTTTTTGGATCATACTTAACATTTTTATATTGAAAAATTATCTATCTTGTATTGCGTTGGTCCATGGTGACTGTCACTACCAGTTCAGGAACATGAACTGGCAACCCCATCGCCATAGAGGTCATGCCCTATAGCTCTGCAATACCAGCCACAGGTGGGTTTCTTAATCTAGGTTCCCAAGCCTTTAATTTGGTTTCTTATTTGAGGTTCCAAAGCCTTCAGTGGGTGTCTAGCTGGTTCCCAAGCCAATGATTGGGCATCTTATCCTAGGTTCCCAAGCCTAAATTGTGTATCTTATATGGTTCCCAAGCCAAAGTACTCACCTCAATTTTAATGCTAGCAATTTTTTCACATTATGTTATGTTTGCAAGCCACTTCCTTCAAAATGGATTCTGGGAATTGATACTAATCAGCCAGATGTAACTGAAGGTGCAGGGAGCATGCTAATGAGGTGCTGCTCTGGAATCCAGCAAACATCTTGCCTTTCTGGCCAATAAAACGAAAGAGCAGGACCTTGAGGATGCATAAATGTTATCAATGCATCATTTTCCTCAGCTGAAACTTCAACAACATTGCCAATCCACCATTTGTTGTCATAGATGCAAGCTACGTAGCAACCAAGGGACAACTCAGATAATTTCAAATACAAAAATAGCAGTATTGGAAATTTTGGCAAAAAAAAAAAAACCACACACCACCACCTTATTGTATCATTTGAAACTCTGCTGACACAAACCAAGTTTGAGTCAACTGGTACAAATTGGTGATGCTCTCTAGTGCCAGCTATTGTGCTGCTTTCTTTCCATCTTCTTGAAACTTCCTACTTTTTTTCAATTTCATCTTTTGCAACATAAATATTTAATTCCGTGTATATTTTGGTCACAAGTTATACAGATCTTTTGGTGTCAATATTTGGTCAGACAAAGGTCTTTGTAGACTTGCTCGGGCTGCCAAACCTTTAGTTGTGCCACCAACCCCATCACAAGGTGATTTTCCATGGCTTGTGCTGAAAGTTCCATTCAGCCTCAATATTGAAATCATTTTTGTGGTTGCATAAATTGACGAAGTTTTTGTAGTTTTTATATTGCGCTGCTGAGCCATCACTGAAGTAGTATATTTTCGTAACATCTGCTTCGGTCAACAAAAATTCAATAAACTTCTGAATAAACACATGTACTGACATGGTATGTTGCATATGATTGGAAATTATGCAACAATTTGCAAGGTGCCCACTTTGTCTGCATAATAAGCAACAAATGGATGTACTGTGGCCTGTGAATTTTCCCAGTGAAAGCCCTGGGCAGCATCTTGGACAACAGAGTAATTTTCGGCAAAGTCCATCAAAACAATTAACTCAGTTTCTTTTAAGTCAGCTTTCAGTGACTTCAGATATTCACTTTGGTGTGTTGAAACAAAATGGCCTGTCAGCTTCCAAATTTTGCTTGAAAGTTTTTTTCAACAAAAGTTGTCCACTGTTAATATGCTTGTTTCCAGTGTTTCTCGGTCAGTGTGAATCCATTGTTTGAATTCAATTGATTCCTCTGCATCATAATCCTGGAATATTTCATCCAAATACACTACAAGTGATTCTTCGCCAGGGCAGCTTTGGCATCTTTGTAGCATACATTCCTTGGAATTCAGGTCAGTCTTTTCCATTAGCAGCTTGTAGTCCTTTAATATTTGCACCTTGCAGCATGAGCTTTACATTCTGATGTATAATGCAGACGCAAACAGAATGCATGCCTGAAGCACGAACAGTCACACACCACTTTGGCCTGAGATCACAGAACTTTGAAAAACTAATTTCTGATCTAAATTTATGATATGCTACATACAACTCTTTAAGATTACACAACAGTAACTGTTTTTGTTTTTGAACTTTGACACCATCGAGTCGCACTGAAATGCAGTCTTTTTTGCCAGGACACATTCTGCTAAATTCATCTTAGAAATCCTTGACTCTTTTAGCGACTTCCTCTGATAATGGTTTGCCAATTTTTGCATCAGGTAAAGCACAAATGCCTTTGTCTTGACTTTTCGGGCCATTTTGACCATACGTTCAGAAACACCAAACTTTATTGCTGTTTCCTTTATTGACCAACTTTTTGGGGCCAAAGTCAACAATTGAACTTTGGTTGACCTATTGGATATCTCAATCTTTGCTTTCATTTCTTTAAGCTCAGTGTAATCGCTACATAGACTGCATTCTGCAGACAGACTAGATTGTTCAACGTTGTCAGCCACTCCAGCAGCAGACGTTTTTGTTACCACATTCTGTGTGCGCTCAATCTTTTGTTTCAAATAGCCAGCTTTGTCTACTGCTTATTCTTATTTTTAATGGAGAAGTGCCTAAAGCAGTCAAGCTTTGATCAAGGGTGTCCAAGGCATCTGGATCAAAATCCTCCGAAGATGAAGATGCTGTGGCTTCAACCATAGAAGCATATTTTGCTTTGCACCTGATGCAAATTTTCTGGTCTGGCTTTACATTCATTTTGGTCACTTTTTTCAAGCCCTCAGACATGGCTAAAGTTACTTTTGATCCACTTTTAATGACGTGATTCTGCTTTTCAAACGGATTGCAACACAACTTTTGGTTCATTTCATATTTGCTGAGATACTGTGCTTGGTGATGCAAGCAGATACTGTCTGTAAGGTCAACTTCTGATAGTCAAGTAATAAGCAATTTCTCGCTTGCTGACAAGCAGCTCACAGAACTGAGCCCAGTTTTATTGGAATAAAATGAGCCATGGTGACATTTTCATGATTTTTGTCCAACGGTACATTCAGGCATAGGATTGTTATCAAGTGATTCGTCAATGTCCATTTTGAAGTAAATTAATTAGTAAATGTGTACCAACTAATGCTAATCTGAAAATCTATACGTTAAGCTCACAACATATGCACTTAACAGTTATTGAGCAACTCCTATGGAAACAAATGAGGTTTAAATATAACATTTGGATAACGTTAGAACTGCAGGTTGAATTAGATGCCTTTGTCAAGCATGGTAATGTCCGCTATGTTTAGCCCTCTTTTTCAGGGTATTGTACGTCAGGGTTAGTAAATTAAATCCGCTTTTCTAGAAAGCTTAAACATGCTCTTTCTAATGAAATTGGTTTAAAAACTATTTTAGAAGATACTTGTGTAAAAGGAGGTTAAATACCCTATTTACGTTTTTGCAAAAAATCAACTTTACACTTAGGAGTATGTTTACTAAACAGTCTTAATGTGCGCTTTGTAACATTAGCGCATGATAAGATACCTTATCGTGCAATAAGGTCGCATCTTGCGGCGCACAGGTACCTTATCACGTGATAATGCGTGCCGCAGCAAACGAGCGATGAAGGCGGGAAAAGGCTCCCAGAGAGCAGAGGAAGGCTCCCCAGGGGCAGAGAGAAGGGGGTCAATGGGTGGAGAGGGAGGGGAGAGGCTCCCCGCACACTAACGCTGTGAAATCCGGAGGCAAAAAAACACCAGAGAAACCCTCGCGTTAGAGCCGATTTAAAGGGAAAAACCATTTCCGTCAACAATGTACAGCAAAACCAGGGAAACCTACAAAAAGTGATAAGTGTGATACATGTGCACGGAACAAAAGGGCAAAGAAAGTGAAAAATGACCTCAACAAAATGGAAAAAAACCCATAACCAAGCTGGCCAATAGTGATATCAATGGGCAACATAAAAAAAACTCTCCCAAGAAAGCTCAAAAAAAAGGGATGAATTTTGGAAGGGTCTACACTCCATCCCCATACAAGGTGAATGAGCCCACAGTGAAAAATTGTCCAGAGCAGGGTTTCTGATCCCATTGGCCAGGTTTCCTATCTCCAGGGACTGCACTGTCTGTGGCCACAGTGTGGTGCAGTGAACACAGCCAGTGTATTCAGGAGCAGAAGGTCACCAGTTCAAGTCCCAGCTGGGGCTCCTGCCAATCCAGTCCCCATATTTTAACCACTACTAAACCGTGAAAGTACAGACAAACCTTTATTGCAGAGAACATAAGCATGGTTCAAACGCCTATATTTTACCCTACAGAGCACAGACACCAGAAACATGTGCATTACCTAGAGTACATTCCCCCAAATGCAGCCCTGGAAGGCCACAAATCATTAGGTTTGATGCTGTCTCCAATATAAGGCCATGTCAGCATGGTGGCAGATGGGTACCGGTGGTGGAGGGGGCAGTGTCTGCTGCCCACAGCACACCATGGCCTAGCCCTCTTCACGTGGTTGCCATGCACTGCAACAGACAGGCCCTGTATGACGAACAGCCATGGATTCCCCAGGGAATGCACAGTTTCTGTGCCAAGACAGTGGTGCAGCGCACACAGCCAGTGCCTTCAGGAGCAGAAGGTCATAGGTTCAAATCCCAGCTGTGCCCCTGCCATCCCAGTCCCCACATTTTACCCACCACAAAAATGTGATAATACACACAGAACCTTTAGTGCAGATAACGTAAACATGCATATTCATTAGGGACAGCAGGAAAACAAACAGTGTTTGGCCCACCAGGACTGGAGTTGGGGACCTCTGCCCTAGAGCAGCAGCCAACAGGAGCAGAAAGAACCGCACCCACAGGCTCCATTTTCGAAAGCCTCACGGAGAGGCAGGATATCGGGCCTTGCGTACATCTCACAATACTAGTACATGCATACCTTAGCAATGCCACCCTAAACCTGGGAATATGGTACACATATATCAAAAGGTTGCTATGATTACTGGCAGATAGCAATTCCTAAGTTAAGCACAATATGCTCATTGAGCTGTATCATACCAATATCTGTCTGTGGAGTGTGTTCCAGGTCTGGTGTCTGACAGTGTCCAGCACCCTGGGGGAGTGACCAACAGTATTGCATACCATAGCCATGCCTGCGCTGTGTCCAGGACTGGTGAGTTGGCCTGGACTGCAAAAAAAACTCTATAGTAGCACAATGCTGGCATAGGTGTGGGAGTGTCTGTCCATCCAGTGTGTGGTGGTTGCAACACCTTACTCAGCCCACACTGTTTGGCAAGCTAACACTGGATACAGTGCAATGTGCATAATGAGGAACAAGGTACTGTGGGTATAGCTCTGACAGGGTGGCCTGGGCAGGATGCATGAGCATAGGGCAATGGCTGGGACATTGTAGTGGCCGGCCATCACCTGCATGGACAGGGTGGCCCCTGCATGTCCTGCTGGGAGGTCACTCTCACCCTGACTGAGCAGTCACCATGGCATGGCTAGGTCCCCCATCGTGCTAAAAGCATCTCTTTCAAGTGATATCTATGGGCTGCCTTTTTTTGGGGCCCAATCACTAACCTATCTGCTTGGTGGGTGTGCTAACATCCCAGTTTTGGGTGCACACATTTCTTCCAGTAATATGCACTATGGACTAGCTAGCAGACTGTTTGCAGTTAGTATGTGTGAGGCTGGAACACCTTGCAGGGTGCAGCGGCTGCAGATTCACTGTGCTCGCTGCTGGAGAATGTCAGATGATGGTGGTGGGCAGCTGAACATTTCCAGGCCTCCTGTCTGCTATCACCGTATGGATGCGTACAGAAATGCATGGACTGCCCTGTATGTTGTCTGTCCCCCAGCTGAACTAAGGTTGATGGTCCCCTCTACCAGCACCATTGCAATGATGTAGAATGTGGATCTGTTGGTGGGAGATCCTGAGCTCCAGAGGGCAGTTTGGGTGGTACTACATAATCCGCCTATGGGTCCAAACAGCCCACCCCACCCCCGGTCACATAAATCATGTGGCCATGGCACCCACACAGGATATGCACTATTCTGGGTGCATCAAAGTGCTCAAGGGCTAAACTTGACTGAGAAATAAAAGATGGACACAGGTGTATTTGGCAGTGTAGCTGCAAGACCAACCCATCACTCACTGTTACTGATGGGGACTCGCACCATAGCCTATCTCAGCTAAGCCAGGTGCTGTGGACATGGTGCTGGGTGGCCCACCTCACCCTCAGGGTGAGCACAGGACCCGCACAATGTGACAGTCAGTACCTATCTGTGCCAGTAACACACATGCTCAGTACTCCCTACCAGGCTGAGGTGGTGTGGGGGTGCATACCCCATCCTGTGGTTATCTGTAGACTGCTGATTTGCATGTGCAGTGCATCATGGGTATGTGTTTAACCCTATCCTGCTAACCACAGCAGACGGTTTGTGTGGTGGGCTGCAGTCCAAATGTAGCCAGCCAGGAGTTTGTTAGCAGTTATGGAGATGTAGCCCACAGGTGACTGCACTGCCTCATGGGTTTGATCCCACAGTGGGGTTATGTGATAGGGCTGTCTGAGGAATTTTCTTTTATAATTTAAAATTGGTGCTGCCAGCAACACCCTCAGTGCTGTAGCCTGAAGGTGCTTCCAAAGCGCCCTATAAGGTGCCCCAAAGGGAACATTATAAGGTGCCGTGTTGGACAGTGCACCTTATTATGTGTCCTCAGGAGTGCTGCATAGGGTGCATGATGTAGCACCTTAGATTATGCCATTGTGAGGGTGTGTTTGCTGGCAGCAGAAATCAAATAAAAATCCAAATGCCTCAAAGCACTGCTGATATTAAAGGGTAATGTCTCAGGCAGTCATATGCAAAAGCTGCACTGTGGCATTGAACCCATAACCCCTGCACCATCAGCCAGTGTCTTAACCATTGTGCTACACTGCTGTTCCTCTTTGCAAGTCAGCGCACCTACTTAAGATTTCCATGCATTAACATGCACAGTGCTGCCATCAAAAACAGTGCTGTGACCTTGCGGTGCCTCATACGGCACCCTATAAAGCGCACTATAAGCAACATTCTAGGGTGCCTGGGCAGACAGTGCACTTTATAATATGCCCTCTGGAGTGCCTTATAGGGCAGCTGATGTGGCACCTTATGTTACAGCACTTTGAGAGTGTTTGCTAGCAGCAGTAATTTAAAAACAATTAAATGCCTCATAATGCAATATTACACAACAGGTAGTGCCTCAGCCAGCCTTATTCATTGGGCACAGTGGGGGATTGAACCCATGACCCCTGCACCAGTCAGTGTCTTAACCATTGTACTGCAGCTCTGTTCCTCTGTTTGCACATCAGCGCGCCTGCTTATGCTTCCCGCGCACGGCGCACATTAGCACACAATCCTGGTTTGCTATGTTAAGACTGAAACGCCCACTCCTTATATGGCATCCTGCACACTAGTGCCAGGCGCACATTAAGACGGTTTACTAAAACATACCCCTTAGTTTACAAATTAACGGAGAATGCTAAAAGCATGAAATTATAAATTCAAGAACTTCAGTACATAGAGGTATTATGTGCAAAATTTCATACTACTTTATTTAGGAAGCTGCATAATGTCTAAATTTTTTTTAGAACGTCAATTTTTTTGGCTGACTTTGCTGCAATATATCTACTTCCAACATATTCAAAGATTATCATTAGTATCATTAGTATCATTAGAGCGCAAAAAGTTGTACAGGATAGTCAAGTTTCATTTTTTATAATAAAATAGCAAAGAAAATATAGGGTCTCAACGTTGCTGAAATCTGAGACTCGTACTGTACAAAGTCAAGGTATGTGATCAGACAAACTATATCTCAAAGTATTCCATGAGAGAATCTAAAACTTTACCAAAGTTTGAGACACATGGTAGTGTACATAAAAAATTTCAGCAAAATCCAAGATGGTCGAGCGGGGCACTTTTTATATACTAGACCACTTGACATGGAATGACCCAATTTATAATCACAAAAGTGGATGGAGGAAGACCAGAACACATAAGTGTTATAATAAAACATTTAGTTATAATGTAACTGAAAAAAAAAGTGTTTATCAAAGAGCAGGAGTGAGTCATTTTTCAGTTATAAACGTTTTAGTTATAATGTAACACTTTTATATGTGTTATGGTCTTCCTTCATCCACTCTTATGATGATGATTGTATGTTTTAATGGTTTTTAATTTTATGGCACAATGTTATTAGTTGTCTGTCCTGTTATGTTTGTTTCTGTTAGTTTCATGCTTGACATACCCCTGACAAAGGGAAACGAAACACAGCCTGTGTCAGGTGGTCAAGGATTTAATAAAGGACTCTCCACTTTTATCACACCCTGTACTTGTTCTGTTTTTTGCATAATTGCTTGTGTAGTGTGGTATTCCACCAGTGCTGGAATCCATTACTAACCAGTGCTGTACACAGGGCAACTGACAAGTGTACTCAACCTCTAAGCAAATGTGCCATGATTGCAAACATGCAGGCTACAAGACACCATGACTGAGGGAGATGGGCCTAGCTGCACTGATCCACACATCTTGTCTGCCTTTAATCAGGGGTATTACTGGCTTCTGTGGTGCACCAGCATATATACAAGAGGTAGTGCTGACAGTCCAGTCCCTGATCCCACCCAGTGTGTCTGTATTGTAGTTTGGGGGAGGTGAATCTGGCCTATAGGTTGCAGTTCGAGAGCTGGAAGATCATGTTTGCTCAGAGCAGAAGTGTGGCAGAGTAGACGAGCTGCCTGTCCCCTTGCTCTGTGAATTAGATGGAGATGGGGGGGGGTTACAGGTAATCTCACTCACCTCACACACCTATGCCCCTCTTTCATTTCACCTCTGGTATTCTTCCCCTCCCCCCCCCCCCCTTCCTACTGTGTCAAGTCTTATATCCCTGTCTCTTGATTCTTGGAGACTTCAACCTACATTTAGATTCCTCTACCCACCCTCATGATGTCTCGTTCCTCTCCCTCTTTTCTAACCTTTCACTTCATCAACACATCCTCTGCCCAACCCATACTGCTGGCCCTATCCTCTACCTTCTTGTCCCCAGGGTCCCCTGCCCTCTTCCCCTCTGAATTTCAGTCCTAGTCTGATCACTCCTGTCTTCTCCCTCCGCCTATTACTCGCATCTCCTCACTCACCACATCCCTGTCACCACCCTTTAGCATGTTTTCCCACTTCTGACCAGCTTTTCCATCCTGACTGCAGCCCTCAACACCATCACCCCTCTTCACCATCCAGCCTGCCCACATTCCTCTGCCCCTCATCCTTGGTACCATTCTGGCCTCTACCTCCACTGTTCCTATCCTCAGTTGTGCCAAATGTTGCTGGCACAAGTCTTCCCCTCCCACCCCCCCCCACTCTCTTGCTCATTTTCACCATCGTTCGTTCATTCCACTAAGCTTTCCTATTACTCTAAAATTTGGACTCCAGCCTCTAGCTTGTCCTGTTTCTCTTTCTCCCCCACTTCTGGCCAAACCTTCTTGGCCTCCTTCACAAATTAAAATTGATCCACTCCCTCTCCCTACCTCCCCTTCTGTCTCTGCCCTCTCACTCCTGGTCCTCATTCCACCCTCTCTGAACGCCTCAAACCTCTTACCTCTTCTCACAAGACTACTTGTCCCTCCGATCCCATTCTCTTGTTTCACTGCCCCTTCCCTAGCTCTTCCACTCATCCTCAGCATTTTGCAACTCCAGTCTTCTTGCCAGCTCTTTTCCACATCCCTGAAAGCATGCTATCATTTAATCAATTCAGAAACCCTCTTTGGACCCTACTGCCCTCACTCACTGGTGCCCCATCTCCACCCTCCCCTTTCTAAGGTCCTTGAAGCTGGTCTCTGCTCAACTTTCCTCTCACCTTGACACTACACTTGCTCTTCACCCCTGTCAATCTGGCTTCAGTCAGTTACAGCACTAAAATCTCTCTCCCTTCTCAAGCTTCAAACTTCTCACAATTGCAACAACATCTCTGGTTGTTTCTCTAGATCTCTTCAGCTTTCAACCTGGTTGATCACACCCTTCTTCCCATTTACATGACTCCAGAGTTACTAGCACTGTCCTTCGCTGGTTTCTTTCCTCTCCTCTCTCTCATCATGGATCTTTGTCTTCAAAGGCTCTTCTTCCTCTTCTGCCCCCCCCCCCCCATTCCTTTGTCCTGCAGTGTCCCCCCAAGGTTCTGTTTTCACCTCTCCAATGTCTCATGCTTGTTCAACAGCACAGTATTTCAGCTAATTACTACACAGATGACTTCTCTTGCACCATACCAGCCCCTCCACCCCCAACTTGGCATCACTTAACTCAGGGGTCTCAAACACGCGGCCCGCGGGCCGCAGAACTTTGTGCGGCCCGCGATGCAGAGGAAAGAAAAAAAAAAACCAAACAAACCCCTAGCTTCTGCTGCTGCCGCCGCCGCCGCCATGGCAGCGGCAGAATCAACTGTCCCGCGGCCCCTTCCCATCTGCCCGGCAAAGCATCTTTAACATCTTGTCAGCTCCATCAGCTTTCAGGGCCGCGAAGGGAGTAGTATTTCCCTCTCGCAGCTCTGTTAAGCCGGCCGGGGCTGATGGGAATTCCCCTCCGCCCCGGCAGGCTTAACAGAGCCGCAAGAGGGAAATCACTCTTCTCTTCGCAGCTTGAAAAGCCCGCCGCTGATGGAGCTGACAAGATGCTTTGCCGGGCAGACGGGAAGGGGCCGCGGGACAGTTGATTCTGCCGCTGCCACGGCGGCGGCAGCAGCAGAAGCCAGGGGTTTGTTTTGTTTAATTTTTAAATTTACTTGGGCTGATGAGGGGGAGGGGGTTAGGACTGGTAATGGGCAGATGGGGGTTAGGACTGGAGATGGTCTGATTGGGGGGCTAAGACTGAAAATGGGGTTATGGGGGGGCTAAGAATGAAGATGGTGTGATGGAAGGGTTAGGACTGGAAGTGGGCTATTGGGGGGCTTAGGACTGGTAATGGGCTATGGGGGGGCTACAACTGGTAATGGACTGGGGGGTGCTAGGACTGGAAATGGGCCGAGTAAAAGGGGGAGCTTGAACTGCAAATAGCTGATGGGGACAGGGTTTTGGAATGGAAATGGGCTGATGGGGAGGGGGGCTTGGAAAGGAAATGGGCTGTGAGGGGAGGGAGCTAGGACTGGAAATGGGCTGATGCGGGGACTAGAAGGGAGCGGATGCTGGGTGGGGCAGGAGCTAGAAGGGAGTTGATGTTGGGGGACGATTAGAATGGGATGGGATGGGGCTGGGAGAGTGAAATGGAGAGGGGAAAAATATTTTGTGTGGGAGGGAAGAAAAATCTACAATTGGCCGGGTATTGGGAGAGTAAGTGGGGATTGAGGATGGAGGGGTAAAATTTGAGTGGATGAAATAGGAATGAAGAAAGCAAAAGGAGAAAGATTAGTATGTTAAAGCAGATGTAGAGAGAGAATGGAAAAAAAAACTAGGAGACAAGAAAGGACAAATGGACAGCAGACAATGGAGCGTTAGCAGAAGACACGAAAAACCAGAAGAAAGTGGCTGGAACAATTGCAACTGGAAAAAAATGCACAAAAAGGTAGAAAAATCTCTTTATTTTGAATTTATTAACTGAAATATGTCAGCTCTTGGAAATGTGCATCTTTAACGTCTGCACTTTATTTAATACAAGAGGAAATTTATAGTTTTTTTTTCTACAGTGTTGTACATTCTAAGTTTGGCTTTTGGGGTTACCAGTTTAATTATTGTCTTCCTGTTTCTAAATTGTGATTCCTTGTTTGATGTATGTTCTGCATGTGTAACTGAGCTGAGGTATTCTGTTTATGTAATTCCTATTTGACATTGCCACTTGTTCTCTTTCCCCAGTACGTCATGTATTGTTCTCTGAAATGTATTGATTTAATATTTGCAGTGTTGCCTTTTGATAGTTAGGGTATGGTGCTTTGTGAGTCCTGGTAGTGCTGTTAGGATATGGCAGGTTTGCTATGGGTTCTAAATGGGCAGTGTTTGTAGTAGTTCCTAATGTGCTTGGCGGTTGGCACTGGTTTATAGTAATGTAGAAATCTTTTAGTCTTTCTTTATCCATACACTCATTAAGAGGCATGTTTACTAAAAGTTAGTGTATGGTAACATTATGCAAATATTTATGCAAATGACACCCCTTATGCAAATGAGGCCCACGTCTTGTGCGGCCCCCAGGTTACTCTACAAGTCCTCATTTGGCCCTCAAAGCAATTTGAGTTTGAGACCCCTGACTTCTCTTCTGTCTCCTTTTGAATTATCTCTAAATTTTTCACATCAATCCCCTCCAAAACCTCTGCAATTTTGGTTTTCCTCTTCCACCTGTGCCGCCTCTGGCTCCCTCCCTGGCAGAAACACCCATCCCCCTGGTTCCATGATCACCTTTCAGTTATCCAATGCTCATTTTATTCTTTGCCAGGTCTGTTCTGACTGCCCTTCTCTCACTTACTTCCCTGACCACACTCCTCTCCCTGTTGTCTCATATCAATTACTGTGATGTTGCCCTGGCTGGCCTCCTTTCATACCAATTTCATTGACTGCAACTTCTCCAGAATACCACTGCTCAGACCATCACTCTTCTGCTTATCAGTTTGCACTGGCTGCCTATCCAATTTTGCATACAAGATCTTTACCCTGGTCCATCATACCATCCACACCAACACCCCACTATCTGACTTAAACTACCTCCATACCCCACACCATTCCCTTCACCAGATTCATTCCAACCACCTTCCTCCCTCCTCCCTCCTGCCTCACAAGATCACTTAGAATCCACCCACACTGCATCTTTCTTGGCCACCTCTAGAATTCTACCCCCTCTGACCTTCGCCTTGAGCTCTCTTCCTGCTTTAAGGCTATGCTAAAAACCCACCTTCTCTCACCATTGGCCTTCCCTCCTACCCCAACCTCCACCCCTTAGTAGTTCCATTTGCCTCTTCTATTCTATCTATGCCTTTCTCTTTCCTGTCTTATACTTGGCATTTTTTTTCTTTCCTGTACTTTTTATAGCACTTTTGTAAATGGCTCAGATGGCCTGGTGTCATGTGGTATATCAAACCCAGCAATAAAGGACACTTGGGTGTTGGATAGCTTTTCCAGCCAAGCAATCACAGCAGATTAGATTAGAGTTCAGGTGTCATCTGACTCCCTGTACTGGCCCAACAGCCCCTCTAGGTTGAAAGCCTTGGCTCACCTCAAGGTGGTGCAAGTGCTGTCTGACAATACAACAGTGGTGGCCTACATCTCCACCCACTTCAGCTATGGCACCACCTTTGACAACTGGCATCTTGTGGCAGGCAAAGAACATACAAAACTTCTTCCTCAAATCTGTTGGACCCAGGGGAAAGGTCTCTGGCAGTTTTTTCTTCAGATTGTACAGCAGAGTCTGATAATGGATCTTGACATCTGCATTCAATGCCAAGGTGGGCCAGTCTCTTTCAGTCAGATGTGTTGGTTCAAAAGTGACCTCTGTGGAGAAGGGTCTGTCTTCCCTTGGGGGGCCTCTCAGACAAATGATCCAGAAAGTGGAAGCTCATTGGGACTGATTGTCATGGCACCCAGTTGGCCTCAGACTATAGTATGCTGATCTGGTTTGTCTGGCAGTGGAAGATCCATGGCCCTTGCCGGTAGTGGAAGATTTTCTGTCCTAATACTGAATGCAGATCTGTTCTCTCCTACAGCTTGGCTCTTTAGGGCACTGAAGGGCTATTCTCAGGTTATTGCTACATTGTTACATGTGTGCAAATGGTCTACATCTTATATCCAGGTGTGGTGACTCTTTGAAGACTGATCCACAGATAGCGAACTTCATCCTTTTTTGCTGCTTCTTTGCCAGATCTTGGCATTTTTTGCAGGTGGGCCTTAAAGGGGCTTGCACTCAATTCTCTGCAGATAGTGGCATTGGGCTTTTCAGAGGGAGGATTCAAGGTGTTAACCTCCCATCCAGAGGTGGTAGATTTGTTTTTAAAGGGGAGAGGGGTCAAGCACATCCATCCAACCACCAGCATGTGTAGTGGTTCCACCATGGGATCTTAAATTTGGCTCTTTCAACCTTCGTTACATACTATGAGTCCGTTGCAAGTTATTCTAAAATCTTATCCTAAAAATGGTGCTTTTGTGACCTTTTTGTTCAGCTTGAAAAATTTGAGTTGCAAGCATTGAGAATTTTTTTTAATCCTATCAAAGGAAAAGGTGGTCATTCATCCCGTTCCCTCCTTTATGCCTAAGATGACTTCAGCCTCTCATGTTAACCTGCCTTGACTCTTTTCAGCATTCAAGGGGTGATAACCTGGAGGATCACTTTTTGTAGAAATTGAGTTATGCACCACGACAGTATCTACAGACCACTGAGTCCTTTTGGAGATGAGATCATCTTTGTGCTTGGGGGGGGTGGGGAGGGAGGGGGTGCTGCATAAGGGAAAAAGTGGCATCCATAGCTAGGTGGCTCAAGGAATTTATTGCACCCACTTATCTTGCAGGACAGGCTGATGCCAGAGGGCTTAAGGCCCATTCAACAAGAGCTGAATCTTCATGGGCAGAGTCTGGTTTGCCATTGCTGGATATCTCGAGTGGTGGCATGGTCTTAGTTGCATTCTTTTACTCAGCAGTATTGTCTTGATGTCCAGGTGAAAAGCAATGCTAGTTCTAAGGTTTTTTGTGGGCTAGGCTCTTGGTCCCCTCCCCTCCCCTTATTAGATACTGCTGTTACATCCCACATGTCTGGACTGGAGATATGATTAGAAAGGCGAAATTTAGATCTTACCTGCTAACTTTCTTTCCTTGAGTCCCTCCATTCCAGTCAAGAATTTTTTATTTTTGAAGGTGTGAATAAACAGACAAAGGTGAATCGGTTCGTATGGTGTATCTGGACTTTCATAAAGCCTTTGACAAGGTCCCTTTATCAGACTTTTGGCAAAACTAAAGTCATGGGGTAGGAGGCAGTGTATTGTGGATTAGGAATTGGTTAAAAGAAAGCAGAAGGGAAGGGCTAAAGGGACAATTTTCCCCAATAGAGAAAGTTGAATAGTGGAGTACCCCAGGGATCTGTGCTGGGTCTGCTGCTTTTTAACATTCATAAATGACCTGGAAATGGGAACAAGTGAGGTTATCAAATTTGCAGATGACAACTATTTGAAGTTAAAATCCATGAGGATTATGGAAAATTGCAAGAGGATCTTGATAAATTGGAAGACTGGGCATCCAAATGGCAGATGAAATTTAATGTGGACAAGTGTAAAGTTATGCACCTAGGAAAGAACAACCCAAACTGTGGTTACATAATGCAAGGTTCCACATTAGGAACCACCACCCCAGAAAAAGGTTTTAGGCATCATTGTGAATAACGTGTTAAAACCCTCCACCCAGTGTGCAGCGGCAGCCAAGAGAGCAAATAGAGTGCTAGGTATCAGGAAAGGATTAGAAAATAAACAAAGGATATTATGCCTCTATTCCATGGTGCAACCACACCTTGAATACTGTGTGCAGCTCTGGTCGCCATATCTTAAGAAGATAGTGTTGCTGGGTTTAAAAAAGGTTTGGACAAGTTTGTGGAGGAAAGGTCCATAAACAATAATTAAAAGGGACCCGAGATATATCACTGCTTGACCCAGTACAAGCATTGTAGAACCTATGTCTTTTGGGGAAACTGCTAGGTACGTATGACCTAGATAGGCCACTGGTGGAAACGGGATACTGGGCTTGATGGACCTTGGTCTGACCCAGTATGGCATATCTAATATTCTTAAGTAGTTCCAGGCAAACAGAGCAGCAATGTGGCATGAAATTTCTTGAGAATTGGCAGTGGCAGAGAAGGGCAAAGATATATAAGGGATCTGCCAGAGGAACAGAGTCCCCAAAGAGGTACAAATAAGATGAGAGGAAAGGTAGTGAGGAGCTGCAGAATGAATGTACATATAGGTCAGTAAAAAGTTTTTGAAATGGATGCAGAAAGAGGGAGCCAGTGAAGTGACTCAGAGGGGTTACATGAGCAGTGACACTGGCAGACGATGAGCAGTGCAGCTGAACTCTGAACAAACTGAAGACTAGAGAGAATTCATTAGAAATGGAAACATTCAAACAGAATATTTCACCCTCGCAGGGCTTGACAAATCCTAGGTGGCCATAGCAACCTGAATTTGGTGCCTAGTATTGTGGCCAAGGCACTCTGCCAGATGACACAGGCTACCTGCAGGGGGGGGGAACCCCACCCCACCCCTGAGGACAGAAGGGAAGAGTTGCAATTGCAGCAAAGACCCTTTCTGACTGCCTACAGGAGCTCAGATCACTTTAGGCAGGACAGGAGGGCAATGCTGTGATCGCAGCTGGGAGCGTAGCAGGCTGCCCATGGAGATCCTACCCCCTGGCAGGCAGAAAAGGAGACACCCAGGCCTGTAAACGTTAGATGGGCAGTGCAGAAGTGAGACAGCAAAAAAAAAAAAAAAAAGTAAAAGGCCATTAGCTTAAACAAGAGGGTGGGGGAGGAAGGGAATCTAGAGGGGATGGACGGACAAGAGGTACAATTCATACTTATGTAAAAGTGCATCCCCTACCTCAGAACATGCAAGCATCCCAGCCTATATTACACTGGCACATCTAGGCATCCTCTCAGCTCCACACTACATACACACCTCCCCTCTGCAACACAAGGCTCCCCCAGCCCTGCATCCCCCACACACCCTTACACTTGCTATCTGAGGCTATAACTTATCTAAAGAGGACATGCACTGTAGTAACTTGGGCACTAGTCTCAAGACTTTAGACTAAATGCAAGGTGGGTCACAAGCACTGGCTCCTATGATTTTGGCCTAACTCCATAGAAAATATTGTAAAAAAAAAAAAAAAAAAGTCTTGTCAAATTTTGTATCTGACCTTATAGGTTTGCCATATTTTCTACAAAAGGGACACTACCCAGTTAAAGAGCTGGATTGGAACTAATCAAACACCATTTCCCTGAAACGTGACCGACAGCCAATGGCTTCATGATTCACTTTGGGCCTGAATAAACCAAGGATATGATCAGTATAGAATAGTTCCACCCTCTCTACAGATGCCATTTTGACTCATCACCCCTTTTTCCTCACCCTATCCTGCAGTGTCATCTCTTGACACTATCCTTCTCCCCCTTGCCCCTAATTAGTATATATTCATCCAGCTCTGGTACTTATGCATCCAATGAACTGAACTCTTGTCTTAATCTCATGCCTTACTGGGCAAACCAGTTTATACAGAGATGCCCAACCACTTGTGGTATGTGGATACTATATTAACTTCAGCTCATCTCATCACTCTTCCTATACCCCTCATTTTCCATGCCAAACCTGTCCCTCCTGGTCCTCTTTTCCTCTATTGCTACCAGTCTCCTGTCCTCCAGATAGCACCCAGCAGACCTTTTTGCTTACAGCACCAAGGCTACATTGAGGTTTGAAAAGAGCCTAGTTCCATCTGGAAGTACCTAGGGGTGAAGGATGGTGATGCCCTGAGGCTAAACTGTAAAAATTATTTTAAAAATACAACATCCATCGCTGAATAGTTTGTGTATGCTTTCCAACTAAATGGAATGTTTTGGTACTGCTCCATTCAAAACAATTTCTCCCCACCAACTCCCGGACCCAAAATAAGGCAAACACCTGCACATGCAGCTACATAAGGGTTGAAAAGCATTTCATAAACCATGCTGAACATGCTTTCCCTTGTCTTTATCCCACAGTGTGGGGTACTGAAAGTTATATGCACCATAAAACACAATTAAATTATAAAATGTCTCTCAGCCAGTTATAGAAAGATGGGAATAGAATTTCAAATGGAACAAAAAACATGGCTCCTAAGGAGATAAAGCAAAAGGACATTCTCAACATCCAGGCAGGAGGAATGACTGGTCATATCCTCTCCTGTGCCATATGTACAGGGCTTAGTGAGACGCACATAGACGTTTCCTTTGAGGGTTCTAGATGCTACTCTGGTTTTTGTTCAGGATTCCACAAAATGAAAGCTACACACACTTGGTTTGTATTTATGGTGTGGGAGCATGCTGTTCATATAGTCTTAGGGCCTAAGATCACTAAGCTATACCAGGAAGAGATGCTCGCTGGCAAGAATGGGATGTGGAAGAAAATCCCTCCCCCCCCCCCCCAATGTTTTCAAGAGATGCAGCTTGGGAGACAGAATTTGAGGGTGGATTCTCTCTCCTTGACAGAGGCAGGGTTTGGCAACCTTTCACTCCCTCCAAAGAGCCAAGAATGCAAAGAAGCATTTGAGGTTCATTCCCTCTTGTTACTGTCATCTCTAAAACATCACAACCTATTTGGTGTTGTGCTTTAGGAATCATATAGGATGAGATGCTGGAGAATTATGTATACAGAAGACTGGCAGTAAGAGGTTGCTGAGGACTGTAGGTGGCATGTGAGGGACGATTACCAGGTCAGGCACAATGTTTTGCTCTACAGCAGTACTAGGCAGGTGACAGCATTGGTGGTATGCTTATGAAGTAAGGGTCCCGACTGGACCCTTACAGGTTTGTTACTACAGCAAGCTAGGACAAACAATCACAAAATCTGCTTTGCAAAGGAAAAAGTTGTTATGTTACAACAGGGGTCACACTGCAATGGAATACAGGCATGTGACCCCCTCCTGAAGGGCATACAGACTTTTTATACCTTTTTCTAGGCCAGGAACAGAGTGAAAGGATCCCAAAGTTTTCCCCATGGTCGCAATTTAGTCTATTGCTGACAGGCAATTTCTCTGAAGGTGGTAGGGAGACACAAGAAAAAGGGGGGGGGGGGGGAAAGAGGTGTTTATGCAAGGGATTTGTTCTCCAAAGGAACTTTCTTCTCAGGAACAGTTGGGGCCCTATAAGATTGGCTATGGACCATTCATTGCTAGTTTGAACATAATTGTCTGTTTGTGAAGGCCAGCTATGTCTCTAACTTATCTTCAGAGGAAGGAGGTGCATCTTACATTATAGCTAAAAAGAACTCTCGGCTTAGACTTGAATGTATTAGGCTGTGTTTCTTGTCCTATGTATAACAATACCGTGTTTTATAGAAACTAGCAAGCCTCAAGCTACATTGGGAATGATCTCTCAGCATAAAGTTCCTTAAGGCCTAAAAGCAGAATTTATCCTACAACACTAATATAGCCATGCCAAAACTTCTAGAAGCAGACTATTAAAACTATTTTCTAAACGACAACTCGTCCTCCTTGGTATTGTTAAAATAAACTTTTGAGAGAAACTAAGAGGGCAAAGAGAAAAGCAAGATGGAGAAAAACATAAGTGGTAGTAAGTTGGGTCTTCAGCAGGACACTCCATCTATAAGAATGGTCAGCAGGTTGAAATTCAGATCCTCTAAGGTCCACCATGTGTAGCCTGCTCAAAGGCAAAGATCAGGGGGTAGAGGCAGGCTAAGAGACAGGATATGGGCAAGGCTACCATATGCCAGTCATGAAACACCAGCTGGCCACTCCTCCTCCACCAAGGCTTTCTTATCTTTTATCCTATCCATACTCCAAAGAGTAAGTAGATCAGGCCCTTATCTACTTATATTACAAGTGGTTAGAGATAACGTTTTCAGTATATACTACTGTGAATCACTTAATGTCCATTGTGAAGTTTCCATTTTAAATTAAAAAAAAAAAACACAACCTTACAGTATTTATATGTTGCTCTTTTCCAATACAGGAATAAGCAGAACCCAATAAAATGGTCATTTAGCAGGCTCTTCTGGAGTGGGAGAGGGGTCCTGAAGGGCTTTAATCCTCCAGGAAAAATCCTGAAGATACCTAAGCTTTGGAATATGGTATTATTCAAAACTAATCTTCTGCAGGTACAAAAACTTCAACTAAATCTTAAAAAAATACTACCACTTACTGTGCTAATGCTTAAGTTTTTTTATATTAGCCTGACAAATGTATTGCTTTGACTAGTATTGTCGCAAGTGAGTGGTAACTGGATTTAATCTTTCAAGAAAGATCCCAAAATGCACGCTTTGCGGTAAGGTGACAGGATATAACTCAGCAGTGCAGACACCCTTTTCCCCACTATTCCACACATTCTCAATCGCCACTAAAAGCACAACTAACACCTTCACCTTGTATCTAGCCTAATAGCAATATTTTGTCATTGGTCCTGGTGTACCCCCTAGCCAGCCTGGTTTTCAGGATCTCCATAATGGATATGCATAAAACAGATTTGCATCAAATGGAGGCAGTGCATGCACGACTCTCTCATATGCATATTCAGCATGAGCATCCTGAAACCTAGACTGGTTAGGGGGTAAACCAGGCCTGACTAAACACTGTCCTAGTTTATTTTATTATGAAGGGAGATAAACACTTAAAGCCTTAACCCTGCTCACAAGTTTCACTCTGGGGCTGGTTCACTCCCTTTTGTGTCCACCTTAGACTGATTAGCTCTTACTGAACCCATGGTAGGTGCGGGCGTGCCCCCACTTAGTGCCCATTTCGACAATCTGCTGGCAAGAAGCTGCTTGAATTGCACGTTGACTTAGCAGCGTTAACACGCTAATGCACTTTAGTAAATCTAACACCGTTAACATGCACGATCGGTAAATAGGGTCCAAAACATAAAATAGGACTTGCGGTAAACTATGCGCACTCGCACCTTTTTAGTTAAACTAGGGACTGTCCCTCACGAAAGCACAGAATTAGGGTAGCGACCCTCCGTTTTCTATCAAACGCAAAATAACGCCTACCGCTTCTTGTACCTCTAGGACTGGTAGTGGCAAAGCTTCTAAAAGTTGTAATGTGCTATGACAGAAACGCATCATACCTCATGGTGGCTAAAGAGCTCTGTAGAGAGCTGGTTCGCCTTTGCTGCAGACTAGGAAGCCGCTCCCTCGATGTTGCAGGAAATAAAATCCAGAGAAACGAAACCGAAATCTAAAACCTTGCTGGGCAGTGCAGTACGATCACTCAGCATTTTGCTTTGAATCCTCGGCAGGCTATCCACGATGGCACCTCGATTAATTCCTCGTACATTGTTTTCAACTCATTTACACCTCTTGCCC
Source organism: Ichthyophis bannanicus (assembly GCA_033557465.1). NCBI lineage: Eukaryota > Metazoa > Chordata > Amphibia > Gymnophiona > Ichthyophiidae > Ichthyophis > Ichthyophis bannanicus. The sequence continues at coordinate 924,579,939 of CM066034.1, forward strand.
TCTCTTCACCTTGCTGGCTAAAAACACTAAAGACAAACACAACACTAAAAAAAGGCGTATAACTGAACATACTGCAAAAATGAACTGCCAGAGCTTTATGCACTGCAAGAAGTGGAGGGCGTGTCCAGAACGAAGTCCCCGCCCATAAATCGCAGAGTTATTCGGGGGGGGGGGCAAAGAGGCCATTTTTTTTCTGTTCAGAAGTGTTTTCGGACACCCTAATGAATATGCAAGAATTTGCATACACTTGAATCAATGTATGCAAATTTAATGCATATTACGGCTATGCTGTCTTGAAAATCGAATTAATGAGGGGGAGGGGCGGAGGAACGATATGAGCAAGCAAACAAAGGCCTAGGATAAGCCTTAGCAAATGTGTGTGTACGGGGAGAATGAAGGCAATGGCGTCTCCGGGTAGAATTATCTGGAGTGGCAACTGGAAGTAAAGCAAATATGAAGGGGGGGGGCGCAAGGCAAACTGAATTTTGGCATTTCTGCACATCGTGTCTACCAGCACAACCTCCCCATCAAACGCTTTAACTACTGATCAAATGATGACTTGGAATAGTGCACTGAATTCTGTCCTGAGAACTTTGCTCTTTAATCTCTCAGCAAGTGCAGCCTAAGAGAAAAATCCATGATACCATTCTGGTTTGTATCCTTTTTGGGAACCCGACGGGTGCTTTGTAAACTGGATTGCCTGCTGTTGGAAACAAGATACTGGGCGTGAGGGATCTTGGTCTGACCCAGTATGGCATATCTTTATGTTCGTAAGAGGGAGACCCATAAACCGGTGTCTTTGGAGGAAAACTAAAACAAAACAAACTACCCTCGTCTATAAGGCAATGGACCACCAACAACCAGTGCTTAAAGGCCTACGATTCTTTCCTGTTTCAATTTAAAGGCAACCGAACCAAGACCCTGTTCACATTATCTTCCTCCCTTACTAAGCCATCCTCACCCAGAGGATTTGGCCCACCATCTGACATGGCTTTCATGTGGCCACACCTTCCTTGTTTAACTCATCCACTACTATGGGCCTTTCTAATTCTGCTCCATTTTCTAGTTTATTAGATGCAGTATTTTTTATTTTATTTATGTATAGTAGTTAGCTTGTGTCTTTCCAGGAGAAGATCAAGGCAAATTACATTCATATATGTAGAATTCTTCAGCTCTGTAACATCTATTTGGCATTCTTTCAATCTTGTCACTAACTTCAGTTGAGAATCATCAAATCGATGAACCCCACTATCTTCAGCCTTGACCTTTTTATCTAACTGGATTTATTTCTTTGCTTACTCTACTTCCAGACATTCATATAATTCTCAATGCTATTCTTATATTTGAAGTTCCGTTAGTTTAGAAGCAACGATATACTGTAGAGCTAGAAATAGTTGGAACATAGATGGTGTGAGGGTAGTAGCTTAAGAATATAAGAGATGCCATACTGGGTCAGACTAGGGTTGCCAACTTTTTCACCGAGAAAAACCCGACACCTGTGGCTCGCCATGCTCCACCCATTCTCCGCCCCCAGTCCCGCCCCCAGCCCCACCCACAAAAATTACCGAGGATACGTGTAGGCTAACTTCCTTGGTCAGATAATTAAACTGGGAACCCCAAAATCCAAACATGAAATGTACAACACTGGAGAAATAAAACTATAAAGTAATTTCCTCTTGCACTAAACAAAAACGCAAAGATGTTAGCAATACACACTTCCCAGACCAGACATATTCCAGTTAATAAATTCAAAATAAAAAGTATTTTTCTACCTTCTGTTTGGGCGTTTTATTTTTCAGTTGCAATTGCTCCAGTCACTTTCTTCTGGTTTCTTCGTGTCTTCTGCGAGCTATCCATTTGTCCTTTCTTCTCTTTTAGATGTTTTCCATTCTCTCTCTATTTCTGCTTTAACATACTGATTGTTTCCCTTTTGCTCTTTCCCCCAATCCTTTCCTTATTCCTTTATCATCCGTTTAAATTTCACCCTTCCATTCTCAAGCCCCTCTTACTCTCCCAATACCCAGCCCATCATAGACTTTTCTTCCACACAAAATATTTTCCCCTCTCCATTCTCATTCCCCATCCATTCTAGTCCTCCCCCAAAATCAGTTCCCTTATAGTTCTAGACCCACCCAGCATCCACTCCCTTCTAGTCCCATTCTCCCATGCCCCACATCAGCCCATTTCCAGTCCTATTCCAGCTCTTCATCAGCCCATTTCCAGTGCTAGCCCTCACATCACAGGCCATTTCCAGTCCTAGCTGCCCCCCCCATCACAGCCCATTTGCAGTCCGAGTCCCCCTGCACCATCACAGCCCATTTGCAGTCCGAATCCCCCCGCACCATCACAGCCCATTTGCAGTCCTAGCCCCCCTAATCACAGCCTATTTCCAGTCCAAGATCCCCCTTCCTCCACCAAAGCCCATTTCCAGTCCAAGTTCCCCCCCCCCCCCCATAGCCCTTTTCCAGTCCAGGTCCCCTCCACCCCCATCACAACCCATTTCCAGTCCATGTCCCCCCCCCCCACCATAACCCTTTTACAGTCCAGGTTCCCCCCCCATCACAGCCCATTTCCAGTCCAAGATTCCCCCCCATAGCCCTTTTCCAGTCCAAGTCCCTCCCCATAGCCCTTTTCCAGTCCAAGTCCCTCCCCCCTTAGCCCTTTTCCAGTCCAAGTCCCCCCCTTAGCCCTTTTCCAGTCCAAATCCCCCCCTTAGCCCTTTTCCAGTCCAAGACCCCCCCTTAGCCCTTTTCCAGTCCAACTCCCCCCCTTAGCCCTTTTCCAGTCGAAGTCACCCCCCTTTGCCCTTTTCCAGTCCAAGTCCCCCCCCTTTGCCCTTTTCCAGTCCAAGTCCCCCCCCCCCTTTGCCCTTTTCCAGTCCGTCCAACCTTAGCCCTTTTCCAGTCCAAGTCCCCCCCCCTTCGCCCTTTTCCAGTCCAAGTCACCCCCCCTTAGCCCTTTTCCAGTCCAAGTCACCCCCCTTTGCCCTTTTCCAGTCCAAGTCCCCCCCTTTGCCCTTTTCCAGTCCAAGTCCCCCCCGCCTTTGCCCTTTTCCAGTCCAAGTCCCCCCCCCTTTGCCCTTTTCCAGTCCAAGTCCCCCCCCCCTTAGCCCTTTTCCAGTCCGTCCCCCCCCTTAGCCCTTTTCCAGTCCAAGTCCCCCCCCTTAGCCCTTTTCCAGTCCAAGTCCCCCCCCCGGAGCCCTTTTCCAGGCCAAGTCCCCCCCCCTTTGGCCTTTTCCAGTCCCAGTCGCCCCCTTTGCCCTTTTCCAGTCCAAGTCCCCCCCCCCCTTTGCCCTTTTCCAGTCCAAGTCCCCCCCCTTAGCCCTTTTCCAGCCCTAGTCCCCCCCCTTAGCCCTTTTCCAGTCCAAGTCCCTCCCCCCCTTTGCCCTTTTCCAGTCCAAGTCCCCCCTTTGCCCTTTTCCAGTCCAAGTCCCCCCCCCCCTTTGCCCTTTTCCAGTCCAAGTCCCTCCCCCCTTAGCCCTTTTCCAGTCCAAGTCCCCCCCCTTTAGCCCTTTTCCAGTGCAACTCCCCCCCCCTTAGCCCTTTTCCAGTCCAAGTCCCTCCCCCCTTTGCCCTTTTCCAGTCCAAGTCCCTCCCCCCTTAGCCCTTTTCCAGTCCAAGTCCCTCCCCCCTTTGCCCTTTTCCAGTCCCAGTCCCCCCCCCCCTTTGCCCTTTTCCAGTCCAAGTCCCCCCCCCCCTTTGCCCTTTTCCAGTCCAAGTCCCCCCCCTTAGCCCTTTTCCAGTCCCAGTCCCCCCCATTGCCCTTTTCCAGTCCCAGTCCCCTCCCCCCCCCGACCAGCATCGCGGCTTTTCTCCGCAGCTCCGCTTCAGAGGGAGCCGGGGAAGCCCCCCCGAGGCCCCGGCTCCCTCTGAACAGCCACCAGCGTGAAGAGCCTTTTCCTTCACGCTGGCGTCTGTTCTTGTGAAGCCGTGAATGCTGGGAAAGGTTAAAGGTTGCCCTTTAACCTTTCCCAGCATTCCGCGGCTTCACAAGAACAGACGCCAGCGTGAAGGTAAAGGCTCTTCACGCTGGTGGCTGTTCAGAGGGAGCCGGGGCCTCGGGCGGGCTTCCCCGGCTCCCTCTGAAGCGGAGAAAAGCCGGTTTTTTTGCTCTGGCCGCTCCCAATCTTGCGGCCAGAGCAAAAAAACCGGCTTTTAATGGGCCGGTTTTGCCACTGCGCCGGCAGCCGGCCTGGCCGTGGAAAAACCGGCCAGGCCGGCTGAAAACCGGCCAGTTGGCAACCCTAGGTCAGACCAAGATCTATCAAGCCCAGTATCCTGTTTCCAACACTGGCCAATCTAGGTCACAAGTATTTAGCAGTTTCCCCAGAAGACACAGGTTCCACAATTCTTGTATTGGGACAAGCAGTGGATTTCCTGGGTCCCCTTTTAATGGTTTATGGCTTTTTTCCTCCAGGAACTTGTCCAAACTTTTTTTTTAACCCAGCTATACTAACACCTCTAATTTCAGAGTTTGATTATACCTAGAGTGAAAAAATATTTTCTTAGTTGTATAGGGATTACACTATAGCTTCATTGTTTATACCATCAAAATATAGAAAGATTAGGGTACATGCAATCTATCTACATTTACCCACTCCACTTCATTCATTAATTTATTGATCTCTATCATATCTCCCCTCAGCCATCTCTTTTCCAGGTTGAAGAGCCCTAACCTTTTTAGCCTCGCCTCATAGGGGTATCCTTCCATCTCCTTTACCATTTTGGTGGCTGTACCTTTTTCTAATTCCACTATATCCTTAAGATACGGTGACCAGAATTGTGGTTGCACCATGGAACAATACAGAGGCATTATAATATCCTTGGTTTTATTCTCCAATCCTTTCCTTATGATTCCTAGCATTCTATTTGCTCTCTTGGCCACTGCTGCACACTGGGTAGACAGTTTCAATATGTTATCAATAATGATGCCTAAATCTCTTTCCTAGGTTGTGGTTCATAATATGGAACATTGCATCGTGTGATCATAGTTTTGGGTTGTTCTTTCCTAGGTGCATAACTTTGCACTTGTCCACATTAAATTTCATTTGCCATTTGAGCATCCAGTCTTGCCTAGAGAAGCAGAATCTCAGACTTCTTTAAATTCGAGGGCTTTAGCCAAGAACCAGGAAGTAGTAATCCTAACAGGGACTATACATTTCAAGCAAAGGTAAGAGTTTGACTTTTTAAATTACTAGCTCTCTGAGAGCTCTTAAAAGGGTTTTGGTACATTTTTAAACCAGTTACATTCTTTTTGGTGCTTTAGTTTAAAAGGGAAAATATTTCCTTTAGTGGGGGGAGATTTCTGCTTTAGTATCTTTCTCAGCCCTTTGAAGCTACTGACACCTCATCAGGTGTTAAAAATTGAGTGGGAGGTGACAAAGGGTACAAGTAAATGGAGCTCACTCTGAGGAGAAGGTTACCAGTGGTGTGCCCCAGGGATCTGTCCTTGGTCTGATTTTCTTTTTAACATCTTTGTTAGTGATATTGCAGACGGGCTGTTGGGTAAGGTTTGCCTCTTTGCAGATACCAAAATCTGCAATAGAGTAGCCACCCAGGAAGGTGTAGATAACATGAGGGGGGATCTAGTTAAGCTTGAATGGTCTAGAATTTGGCAACTGAGATTTAATGTTAAAATGCAAGGTCATGCATTTGGGCTGCAGCAAAATAGTATAGGGGGTGAAGCAATTTTGTCCACTAAAGAGCGGGACCTAGGCATGATTGTGTCTGATCTTAAAGTAGCTAAACAGATAGAAAAGGCGACCAACAAAAGCTAGAATGATTGGGTGCATAGGGAGAGGAATGACCAGCAGAAGAAAGGATCATAGTGCTTCTGTTTAAGTCTTTGGTGTGACCTCATTTGGAGTATAGTGTGCAATTCAGGAGACCGCACCTTCAAAAGGCTATGAATAGGCTGGAATCAGTACAGAGGGTGGCTACTAAAATGGTTCCTGTTCGGTAATCCAGTTTAGTCCTCCAACATCGGGTAGTGCCCCTCTTCCTGCAGCCGGGAGACTGGACCAATCAAATCTTCTGTAGTATATATGCAGCCGGAGCTCCCAGAAGTCCCCAGTGTGTCCAGTCTCCCTGCAGCTGGAGGACTTCTGTGCCCCTGCTGGGCACGCTAAGTGACACTTGAAGGAGCAACACTAGTTAGTTCTTTTGGGGTTTATTTCTGGTCCTTTATGTTCTATTTCCTTTGCTAGGTAGCTGTATCTTTAAAAAAAAAAAAAAAACAGGGGACTTTCTGGGGAAAGCCAGCCCTGCCTTGGGCTCCTGCCTTCCTGCCTGGGAATCTCTGAAGCCTGGGTTGAGCTCTCCCCAAGGCTGTTCGGGGAAGAGCCATACCGGCTGCAACATTGCCTGTCACTTGGAGAAGTGGGCTGAGTTCCTTGCTGTTCCCAGAGCTGGTAGGAATTTTCCTTGTTTTAAGCTTTCAGCTCTCTGTTCTTTGCTTGGGCAGAGGCTCTGTCGGCTCCCCTGGCTTCCAAATTGCACTTTTTCCTGCCTTTTTTCGCTTGCCCTTTATTAGAGGGTCGTTTTCTTTCTTTTCCATATTATTTGGGTACCTTTGTATTTTCGCGCCGTTTTTTACCGCGGGTGAAAAAGTGCAGCGGCCATTTTGGATTTCTAAAGTGTGCTTTTTAAGTGCACTTTTTAACACTTGCGCACGGGTTCCCCTGGTGTTTTTGGGGTTTCTTTTGCTGGCGATTTTGCTCAGGGCACCCCTAGGATTCTGGGGAGTATTTTGTTTACTGTAAAAAAAAAAAAAAAAAAAAAAGGGTTTTAAATTTAATACTGTGCTGAATTGAATAAGGTTAGTCCCCTTGGTGTGGGCTTCCCTGTTCCTGTTCCCTTATTTTTCCCTGAGGGCAGGTGGCCTTGGCATGGCTGCCAAACCTCAGTGTGTAATTTGTGGCTCCCGCAGAGGTACAATGACTGACTCTGGAATCTGTAAGAGCTGTGCTGCAGTTTCTTCAGAACTGGAGCTGCCTATTGAAATTAAGGAACAGCATGTGCCCGGGGACCCTTCTCTTTCGGGGGACAGTGTCCCTTCACCGAGCATCCTTCCTTCTGGTCTGGGCCCGGCGTCTAATACGTCGGTCCCTGAGCTCCAGCAGGCGGCTATGGTGGCGTCGCCTATAGACTTTTCCCCGGATTTTGTTCTTCTCATGCATCAGGCCTTCCGCTTAAGCCGGTCTGGTCATTTGCCGGAGGCTTGGCCCGCCTCTCTCCCCCCAGCTTCCGCAGGGGGGGTTCAGCGGTCTTCCCAACCCGCTGTCAAGCGGCCCAGGTTGGGGGACCAGGATCAGGACGCCCTTTGCCTCCCGGATTCCGAGGCTGAGGGGGATCTGGATATTGAGGCGGAGGAATTAGAAGACGGAGAGCTTCCAGAACCGGAAGATCAGGCTCGCATCATTCGGGTGTTTCGAAGGGACGAGCTGGTACCTTTGGTCACGGAGTCTCTCCAAGCACTTAACCTCTCTGCGGTGCGGCCGCTGGAGGAGGAGGGTCTCGGATCCTCTCATTCAGGCGGTCAGGGATGCCCAGGTAGTTTTTCCTGTGCACCAAGTAGTTGAGCAGATGATCCATGCGGAATGGGAGCAACCGGAATCCGCTTTGAAAGGGATTCGGACCATGAATCGTCTTTACCCCCTTGCCGACAAGGACAGGGACTTGTTTAAGTCTCCACGGGTGGATGCTGCCGTTTCGGCAGTGACTAAGAAAACCACCATCCCGGTTGAAGGGGCCACGGCCCTGAGGGATGTTCAGGACAAAAAGGTTGATAATTTGTTGAAGCAAGCCTTCGAGACCAACGCCTTATCGTTACAAGCTTCTATATGTGGGGCGTGGGTAGCTCGAGCTTGTTTGCGATGGTCGCAGCACCTGCGCTCGGGGTCCAGTATGGACCAACAGGGGCTGTTGGACGTTACCCGCGTGGAGTCGGGATCGGCCTACTTGGCGGATCTGTGTTATGATTTAATACGCTCCCTAGCTAATAGCATGGCCTCCATGGTAGCGGCACGACGGTCCATCTGGTTGCGCAATTGGGCGGCCGACGGTTCTTCCAAGTCTCGCCTCAGTAAACTACCCTTTAAGGGCAGGTTGTTATTTGGTGAGGCTCTGGATAAGTTGGTGAAGGATCTCGGTGAGTCGAAGGGTGGTCGGCTTCCAGAGGATAAGCCTAAGCTTAATAGGTCGTCCACCTCAGCGCGCGGCCAGTTTCGGGATGCGCGCAGATTTCGTTCTTCCCGGCTGTGGACTTTGCAGCGCGGCCGTTTTGGAACCCGTCATCAAGGGTTTCGTGGTTTCAGAGGAGCGGGAAGGGGCTTCTCCGGAGCCGCCTCTTCCTCGGCCTCTTCCTTTAATCGCAAGCCACAATGAAACGAGGCGGGCTCTAGAGGAAGACCCGGTCATCGGGGGTCGTTTGTGCGACTTTCTTCCTTCTTGGGCCCAAATTACGTCAGATCGGTGGGTGCTGCAGATTATAGAAGAAGGTTATGCCCTAGAGTTTGCGCACCCACTTCCGGATTCGTTTGTTCTGTCTCCCAGCAAGGGAGCTCAAAAGGCGCAGGACATCCGCGTGACCCTGGATCGGCTTCTCTCTCTGGGGGCCATGGTTCCGGTCCCGCCTTTGGAAAGAGGCGCAGGTCGCTACTCCATCTATTTTGTGGTTCCCAAAAAGGGCGGTTCCCTTCGTCCGATCTTGGATCTCAAAGGCGTGAATCGCGCTCTCAGAGTACCGCACTTTCGCATGGAGACCCTGCGGTCAGTCATCGTAGTGGTGCGTCAAGGGGAATTTTTGACATCCCTCGATCTTACAGAGGCCTATTTACACATTCCCATCCGGCCCTCCCATCAACGGTTTCTCCGCTTTGCGTTCCCGTGGGGCCATTTTCAATTCCGGGCCATGCCGTTCGGACTCGCCACGGCTCCCCGCACCTTCACAAAGGTAATGGTTGTAGTCGCGGCGGCATTGCGCAAGGAGGGCATCCTGGTCCATCCATATCTCGACGACTGGTTGATTCGAGCAAAGTCCAGTCGGGAGTGTGTGCAAGTCACGAGCAGGGTGGTGGATCTCCTTCGGTCCCTCGGATGGGTGGTGAACGAATGCAAGAGTTGTCTGTCTCCGACACAGGATCTCGAGTATCTGGGAGTCCGCTTCGACACAGCAAGGGGCTTGGTGTGCCTTCCGGAGCGACGCGTGCTGGCGTTGCGGGCTCTGGTCCGTCTCTTCCGGGGGATGCCAGCTCCGTCGGCGTGGTGGTACCTGCGGCTCCTCGGCACGATGGCAGCGACCTTGGAGGTGGTGCCTTGGGCGCGCTTCCACAGGCATCCGCTGCAGAGTGCTCTTCTGCGACGTTGGTCCAACTAGGTCGACTCGTTGAACAAGAGATTGCCTTGCCCAAAGACGGTTCGCCGATCCCTCCGGTGGTGGCTCTCCGCCGAGAACCTGTCGCGAGGGATTCCCTTGGAGCCTCCTCTGTGGGTTCCGTTCACGACAGATGCAAGCTTAACCGGCTGGGGGGCTCACTGCGAGTTCCGCTTTGCTCAGGGGGAATGGTCTCCCCTGGAGGCCTCTTGGTCGATCAACCGTCTCGTATTGCGGGCAGTCCGGCTAGCCCTGGTGGACCTGGAGACCCTGGTTCTCGGCCGGCCGGTGAGAGTCCTGTCGGACAATGCGTCCACTGTAGCTTACATCAATCGCCAAGGGGGTACCGGCAGCATGGCCCTGGAGGCAGAAGCGGCGGCCTTGTTCAACTGGGTGCAAACTCGCCTTCCAGCAATCTCGGCGGCTCACATTGCGGGCGTAGACAATGTCCAGGCCAATTTTCTCAGCAGAGTGCGGGTGGACCCCGGAGAATGGGAGCTAAACCCACAGGTTTACGCACAAATCGTCCGGCGGTGGGGTCCACCCATCATGGATCTCATGGCGACTTTTCAATCAGCCAAGACAGGGCGCTTCTTCAGCAGGCGAAGGGAGCGCATGTCCGAGGGGCTCGACGCTCTCATTCAGCCGTGGCCCACGTCCGGTCTTTATGTCCTTCCTCCGTGGGCTCTGATCGGCCGGGTCGTACAACGTATCGAGAGCCACCGGGGTCGCGTGTTACTGGTGGCCCCGGATTGGCCCCGGAGGCCCTGGTATGCCGATCTGGTCCGGTTGCGCGACGGCGTTCCTTGGCTCCTGCCCGCTCTACCGGATCTTCTTCTTCAGGGTCCCTTGCGGATGCCCCAAGTGGATCGATTCTCGCTTACGGTTTGGCCATTGAGAGGGCTCGGCTGAAAAGGAAGGGCTACTCCCCCGCGGTGATTTCTACCCTTCTGCGGGCGAGGAAAACGTCCACTTCTCTTACTTACGTTCGGATTTGGAGGATTTTTGAAGACTGGTGCTCCCGGCGGGGAGTCTGGGCGGCGACGGTTTCCGTGCCCGTCGTTTTAAGTTTTCTTCAGGATGGTTTCGATAAGGGCCTTGCGGCTAGTTCCCTAAAAGTCCAGCTGGCGGCTATCTCGTGTTACCACGGCAAGGTTTTGGGTCGTCTGCTCGGGGCTCATCCGGATGTACGCCGATTCCTTACGGCTGCTTTTCATTTGCAGCCCTCCCGCAGAGTTTTCGTTCCTCCTTGGGACTTGAATTTAGTTCTGAGGGCCCTGGTTCATGAACCTTTTGAGCCCCTGCGCAGGGCGTCTCTGAAAGATCTCACGCTGAAGGCGGTTTTTCTTGTAGCCATCTGTTCGGCACGGCGCATTTCAGATCTGCATGCATTGTCCTGTCGAGAGCCTTTCTTGTCTTTTTCCGCGGATCGGATCGTTCTCCGTCCGGTTCCTTCCTTTCTGCCAAAGGTGGTGTCTCCCTGTCACATGAATCAGGCAGTGTTTCTTCCAGTGCTTTCTTCGCAATCTGTCGGGTCAACGGACAAAGGTCTTCTCCGGCTCGATGTGGGTCGTACGCTCCATCGTTATTTAAAGGTTACCGAGTCTTTTCGGAAATCTGACCGGCTTTTCGTGCTCTTCGGGGGTGCGCGTAAAGGGGAAGCGGCAGCTAAAGCCTCCATTGCTAGATGGCTCAAAGAGGCGATCGCGTCCACGTATCTGTTGCAACAGCGGTCTGTTCCGGAGGGTCTGAGGGCTCATTCCACTAGGGCTCAGGCGACCTCTTGGGCGGAGTATAGCCTGGTTCCGCCGGCAGATATCTGTAGGGCAGCCACTTGGTCGTCTCTGCATGCTTTCAGTAGACACTATCGCTTAGATGTGTCAGCGGCTCGGGATTCCTGTTTTGGTTCGGCGGTTCTGCGCGCCGGATGGCAAGGTCCCGCCCGGTCTTAACTGCTCTGTTACATCCCGATGTTGGAGGACTAAACTGGATTACCGAACAGGAAATGGAAATTACACTAACCTGGTAATTGTAGTTCCTGGAGGGTCCAGTTTAGTCCTCCTTCCCTCCCGACTATCTGCTAATGTGGTGCGGCGCGCCTTTCCGAACGGTTGATATTAAGACGGTTCCTCTTGCCATTCGGTCCCTCTGTGGCAGCTGCGTTTTTTGCAGAGGCTCTTCCCTGTCTCGGGGGTTCAGGCAGCTCCTGAACTTCTGGTGGGGAGCGGTGTTTTGATTCCTGAGGCGTCGGTGCCGGCGCAATGCAGTGTTCTGACTTCCTCGTTTGGGGAGGGGGTTGGATACCACCCGGCCCCCAACAAATTGTTCTTTAATTAGGTCATTTTGTATATTAATCTAATGTGTTGCTTCGTTAAGTATGCTTTGTTACTAGTACACTGGGGACTTCTGGGAGCTCCGGCTGCATATATACTACAGAAGATTTGATTGGTCCAGTCTCCCGGCTGCAGGAGGAGGGGCACTACCCGATGTTGGAGGACTAAACTGGACCCTCCAGGAACTACAATTACCAGGTTAGTGTAATTTCCATTTAGTGGGCTTCATTAAAAAGCATATGAGGACAGACTTAAGGATCTTAATATGTACACCTTAAAGGAAAGGTGGGATAGAGGTGATATGACAGACATTTAAATACCTCTGTGGCATAAATGCACAGGAGGAAAGCCTCTTTCAATTTAAAGCAAACTTTGCTACAAGGGGACATGGGATGAAGGTGAAAGGGGATAGATTCAGGAGTGATATGCAGAAATATTTCTTTAGAGTGGTTGATCTGTGGAATAATGGTAGATGGTAGAGATGAGGACGGTATCTGAAATCAAAGCATGAGACAAACACAGAAGATCTCTAAAAGAAAAAAGGACTGTTGTAGTGGTTGATATGGAAGGACAGACTAGGCCATGTGTTGTGTATTATGTTTCTATATTTAATTTAGAGGTCTCATTAATTGCTTGAGGGAAGGGGGAATTGAGAGTGAGAAGTAATTCTTTTGGATTAACACTTTGCATTTATGCTGCTGATATACAATCAGGTATGCTAATGGTACAAGGTAAATAAAAAGAAAAGGACCCAAAATGGAGCCCCGCAGTCCACCACGGTGAACAGAGGAAAGGGTATAATCCCAGACCAATGAACCAAAAAATCAAGCAGAGGAAGAAAACCCAGCCATAAGTAACTCCAGTAACTGACAAAGCTGCAAGACTATCAAGAAGAAAACAGTTGACTAGACTGAACTCTGAACTCCAATCTAGAGAAAGGAGTACATCAACCCTGCCAGCAAATTGCAGCAGGAAAATTTCCCCGCAAGCATCAACTGGAGGACATAAGATATGTCGTCATGGGTCAGATGAAGGGTCCATTGAGCCTAATATCCTGTGTCCAACAGTTGCCAATCCAAGTCACAAGTACCTGGCAGGTTCCCAGGAGGTATACAGATTCCATGCTGCTTGTCCCAGGGGTAAGCAGTGGATTTTCTTGGTCTTATTTAATAATGGCTTTCAAGAACTCATCCAAAACTCTTCTAAACCTAGCTATACTATTTTTTTTTACTACATCCAGTAATAAATTTCAGAGTTTGATTACATGTTGAAGAAATTATTTCCTCCAATTTAGTCCTGAATGTGCTACATTGTAGCTTCATTGCATGCTCCCTAGCCTTCCTACTTTTTGAAGGAGTAAACAGCTGATCTAAATTTCCATTCCACGCCATTCATTTTATAGACCCATCATTTCTCCCCTCAGTCTTTCAAGTTGAAGAGTTCTAACCTTTTAAGCCTTTCCTCATAGAGGTATCCTTCCATCCCTTTTACCACTTGTCACTCTTCTCTGTACCTTTTTCTAATAATGCTATATCCTTAAGATATGGCGACCAGAATTGCACACAATATTCAAGGTGTGGCTGCACCGTGGAATGATAGGCTATTCTACTGCAGTGGAGTCTAATATTTTTGTTTTATTCTCCATTCCTTTTCCTTATGATTCCTAGCATTCTATGTGCTTTCTTGGCCATGACTGCACACTGGTTGGAGGGTTTCAATGTATTATCCAAAATGATGTCTTTTCGTGGATGATTCCTAAAGTGGAGCCTGGCATTGTGTAACTAGTTTCAGTTCTTGTTCCCTGAGTGCATTATTTTGCACTTGTCCACATTAAATTTCATCTGCCATTTGGATGCCCAGTCTCCCAATTTATCAAGGTCCTCTTGTGTTTTAACAAATTTGAATAATTTTGCATCATCTGTAAACTTGATCACCTCACTTCCCATTTCCAGGTCATTTATAAATATTAAAAAGCAGTGGGCCAGAGTCCAGGTGGGATAATACAGAACCATAAGGTGGCACTGTTTGCAGACAATACATTGTTCTTGGGGGACCCTAGGAGGTCCTTGGCAAAATTCAGAGTACCAGAAGTACACAAGGGTCTCAGTTACAAACTTAATGTGGGAAAATCTGTCCTCCCTTTTAATATAGGGGAAGAGGGAACTGGTGTTAAGACAGCAGCATCCCTATCATTGGGAAACAGAATCCCTATCCTACCTGGAGGTTTGTATTCCTAGGTAGGTGGATAGGATCTTTGCCCTCCACTATCCCCCCCTTGTTGACAAGTGAGAAGACCTGTGGAGCTGGATTTTCCTCCCCTTCTTACTCACCAGAGCGAATGTGATAAAGATGAATGTGCTCCCTGGGTTCCTGTACTTTTTTGATGTTTCTCTGTATGATCCCAGAGGCTTTTTTTTTTTTCAAGAGATCTACATAAGCAAAGAAGTCAACTTCTGTGGAATGGGAAAAAAGCAAGGGTTCAGTTGTAGGTGCTTATGTGACCTAGAGAGTTGGGAGATCTAGGGCTACCTAACTTAACTTTATTACTGGGCCGCTCAGGTTTGAATGGCTTATTGGTGGTGGACTCAAAGTCCGCATCAGCATAGGATTGCTCTGGAGGCAGACTAGGTAGGGAGAGGGCATATAGGGAGCACCCTTTTAATGGAGGGAGGGAGAAGGGGAGCTAGGTACACAAATGCCCAGTGGTCCAAAACACACTGTGCATATGGGACAGAGTTGAGGTGAGTGAAATATGCTCAAGAGTCCCAGTTAGCTTTTCTGTCAGGGCGGGAGGGGAGCTGTGCATGCGTGCCAGCATTCCCAGGGGCTTTCATGGAGGGCTGGGGAGGTGCTCCGCTGGGGCTTCATCGGCGTCGATGACACCCATAAGTGAGGACTGATTCCTGCTGCTCCTGGAGAACACCTGTTACAGGTGAGTAACTACTCTTTTTCACCAAAGCTTCTCGCCCCAGGAGTGACAAGGGCAACTCCTTGTATTTCTCACATTATACGCGCATGTTTTCCAGTTTGTCCCTGATATTTTTCCAGTATACCCTACTGGGATCTGGATGCAAGCAAATACCCAAACATTTCAGATATTCATTCGCCCACTTGAGTGGGACATCTGCCTTACTTCAGTACTTATATTGCTGCGCTGCGGGCATTGCCTCTGATTTCTCCCAGTTTGAGTCCTGAGAACAACCTGAATTGGGCAATAACCTCAATTTACCTTCCCGATGTCTTTGCTCATGTTTAAGAAGAGCAACATATCAGCATAAAGGTTGATCTTAGTCCATTCCTTCCCTATTGGAATCCCTTCCCGTTCTTCTATCTGCCTTATCCATTGAGCTAGTGGCTCGAGGGTCAGAATGAAAAGTAGGGAAGATAGCAGGCATCCCTGTTGTGTGCCCCGTCTTAGGGGAAATGCTTCAGATAGCCGATCATTTGTTAGAATTTGTGCTTGTGGGACCTTGTATAGTATGTGAACCCATTCCAAAAAGGATCCCTGTATCTCAAACCTTTCTGCTACCCAGAACATATAGTCCCATGAGACGTTATCAAACGCCTTTTCTGCGTCTAGACTTACAATTACTGCATCTTCTGTGCGTATCTGTGCAGAATATAGTACCATCAAAACCTTTAAGATATTGGTGTTCACATAGCGTCTCGGGACAAATACCACCTCATCTGGATGTATCAGTTTAGGCAGATAATTGACTAGCCGGCGGGCCATCATTGCTGCTATCCGTTTCATATCTTGGTTGAGCAGTGAGATGAGTCTATAAGATCCCACTACCTGTTTAATTTATATGCAGAACAAATCATCAGAGAAGCAGGATTGTATGAAGACAACAGAGGTGTGAAGATTGGTGGAAGACAACAACCTTCGCTATGCTGATACCACATTACTGGCTGAAAGTGAAGATGATCTGAAACATTTGCTTCTCACAATCAAAGAACATAGCCTCAAAATGGGCCTGCACCTTAATGTAAAGAAGACAAAGATCATGACAACTGGCATAATCAACAGGTTCATCGTTGAAGGAGAAGAAATTGAAATTGTGAACAACTGCTGGCATTAACCTTTAAAAAGGAGAGAGCAGCTTTTAAACTAGATATTAGGGGAAAGCCGACAGTCGCCCAAGAGCGGATGGTTCGGAAGAATGTATCCTTGAAGGATACTACCAAAAGCAGAGAGGTTCCACAAAAGAGTAAAGTAGCCCAAATGCCCTCAAGTATGGAGCAGACAGAGCTTAAAGATCCCAATTTACCCATGTCTAACAATAGCCAAATTAACATGAATAAATACATTCTCTAAAATGCTTGTATGCAAATGCTAGAAGTCTAAAGAATAAGATGGGAGAGTTAGAATATATAGCACTAAATGAAAGGTTAGATATGATTGGAATATCAGAGACATAGTGGAAGGAGGACAACCAGTGGGACACTGATACCTGGGTACAAACTATATTGTAATGATAGAGCTGATCAAATTGGTGGAGGGGTTGCGCTCTGTTAGAGAGGGCATTGACTCAGAAAGGATTAAAGTTTTGCAGGAAACAAAATCTGCTGTAGAATCTATATGGATTGAAATTCCATATAAAAGGGGGAAGGCAATGGCAGTGGGGGTGTACTATCGGGCACCTGGCCAGAATGACCAAATGGATGATGAAATGCTCAAAGAAATCAAGGAAGCTAACCAGTTACAGCGCAGTAATTATAATGGGTGATTTCAATTACCCCAGTATCGAATGGGTCAGTGTCACGTCAAGACATGCTAGGGAGATAAAGTTCCTAGATGAAATGACTGCTTCTTGGAGGAGCTGGTTCATGAACCGACCAGAGGGGAAGCCATATTAGACCTAGTCCTTAGTGGAACACCAGATCTAGTGCAAGAGATAAGGGTGTTGGGGCCACTTGGCAATAGTGATCATAGCATGATCGCCTTTGATTTAATTAGTGGAGGAGGGATAGTAAGGAAATCCACAGTACTACCTTTTAACTTTCGAAAGGGAGACTATGATAAAATGAGAAACAGTTAAGAAAAAACTAAAAGGAGCAGTTGCAAAGGTTAAAGACGTACATCAAGCTTGGGTGTTGAAAAATACTATCTTGGAAGACCAGACCAGCTGTATTCCACGCTTTAAGAAAAGTGGAAGGAAGTCCAAAAAACTGCCAGCATGGTTTAAAGGTGAGGTCAGAGGCTGTTGCCAAAAAAGCATCTTTCAGGAAATGGAAAAAAGAGCCAAACGCCGAAACCTGGAAACAGCACAAGCACTGGCAACTCAAATGCAAGGCATTGATAAGGCAGGCAAAGAGAATTTGAGAAGAAGCTTGCTGCGGAAGCAAAAACGCAAAATAAAGACCTTTTCAAGTACATTCGTAGCAAAAAACCTGTGAGAGTCAGTTGGTCCATTAGATGATAAAGGGGTTAAAGGAGCACTAAGAGGCGACAAGGCGATAGCAAAGACTGAATGAATTCTTTGCTTCGGTCTTTACTGAGGAAGATGTAGGGATGTTACCCGTGACTGAAGTGGTATTTAAAGGTGCGGAAGAATTGAAGGAAATATCGATACATCGGGAAGATGTCTTACAACTATTAGATAAACTGAAGAGTAGCAAATCACCTGGGCCGGATGGTATACATCCAAGGGTATTGAAAGAACTGAAATATGAGATTGCAGACCTGCTATCAGTAATCTGTGAACTTTCATTAAAATCATCTCTAATTCCTGAAGATTGGAGGATCGCCAATGTAACACCAATTTTTAAAAAGGGTTCCAGGGGTGATCTGGGAAACTACAGACCAGTGAGCCTGACGTCAGTACCGGGAAAAATGGTAAACTGTCATAAAGAATAAAATTACTCAGCATGTAGATAGTCACAACCTAATGGGAGACAGCCAACATGGCTTTCGACAAGGAAGATCTTGTCTTACTAATCTGTTTTTTTGAAGGAGTGAATAAACTGGTGGACAAAGGTGAGTCGGTTGATATTGTGTATCTGGACTTTCAGAAAGCCTTTGACAAGGTCCCTCATCAGACTTTTGGCAAAACTAAAGAGTCATGGGATAGGAGGCAGTGTACTATTGTGGATCAGGAACTGGTTAAAAGATAGAAAGCTAAATGGCCAATTTTCCCAATGGAGAAAGGTGAATAGTGGTGTACCCCAGGGATCTGTGCTGGGTCCGCTGCTTTTTGACATATTCATAAATGACCTGGAAAGTGGAATAACGAGTGAGGTTATCAGATTTGCAGATGAGACAAAACTAAAGTTGTTAAAACCCAAGAGGATTGTGAAAAATTGCAAGAGGATCTTGAGAAATTGGAAGACTGGGCATTAAAATGGCAGATGAAATTTAATGTGGACAAGTGCAAGGTTATGCACCTAGGGAAGAACAACCCAAACTATGGTTACACGATGCAAGGTTCCACATTAGGAACCACCACCCAGGAAAAAGATTTAGTCGTCATTGTGGATACCATGTTAAAACCCTCGGCCCAGTGTGCAGCGGCGGCCAAGAGAGCAAATAGAATGCTAGGTATGATAAGGAAAGGAATGGAAAATAAAACAAAAGATATTATAATGCCTCTATTGTTCCATGGTGAGACCGCACCTTGAATATTGTGTGCAATTCTGGTCGCCATATCTTAAAAAGGATATAGCGTTATTAGAAAAGGTTCAGAGAAGAGCCACCAAAATGGTAAAGGGGATGGAAGGATACTCCTATGAAAGGCTAAAAAGGTTAGGGCTCTTTAACCTGGAAAAAAGACGGCTGAGGGGAGATATGATAGTCTATAAATTAATGAACGGAGTGGAACGGGTAAACGTAGATTGATTGTTTACGTTATCAGAATATAGAAAGACTAGGGGACATGCAATGAAGCTACAGGGTAAACTATTTAAGACTAATAAAAATATTTTTTCACTCAACGTGTAATCAAACTCTGGAATTTGTTACCGGAGGATGTAGTAAAGGCTGTTAGTGTAGCTGGGTTTAAAAAAGGTTTGGACAAGTTCCTGGAGGAAAGGTCCATAAACCATTATTAAGAAGTGACCGAAGATATCAATGCTTGACCCAGTACAAGCATTGTGGAACTTGTGTCTCTTGGGGAAACTGCTAGGTACATATGACCTAGATTGGCCACTGTTGGAAACAGAATACTGGGCTTGATGGACCTTGGTCTGACCCAGTATGGCATATCTTATGTTCTTATGAGCAGCTGTTTCCTTCAGCAGCAGTCGATTAAGCTAAGATTTAGGTGGTTGGAACATAATGGGATCCTTTAAAGTGGTAGACTGTATGTTGCAAGGAAGATTGAGTAGGCAAGAGATCATGAAAGGCAAAGGAAGAAGGCCAAGTATCTTCTCTATACCACAATTGGAGCACTTCCTGGCAACACAAGGGGAAGTATCTAGGACCCCCACACTCACTGGAGGCATTGTTCATTAGGCCAAAGGACTCCCGATGTAACTATACAAGACTGGGGACTGAACCCTGCCGCTCCTGATACAGGGGAAAGTAGGAGGACCTGGGCAGGGGATGGTCAGATGAGCAGTGGATTACCCCCTGGATTCACTTATAAGATGTGAATCTAAATGGGCCTTGAGTTGGACAATACAAATTGCTATTTCAGACATTTCACTCTGAAAAAGATGTGGAGGATGGGACTTAGCCATTCAGAGGAGTGTTGGAGAGGATGAGGTGAAGTAGGTATGCTAATACACACTTTGGCCTTATCCTCTGGTGCAGCCCCTCTGGCAGGAAGTGCTTAAATGCAGTGCAGTATTGACAGGACAGCAGTATAAGACTGATCCAGTGCTGATTCCCTAGTGGAGACGAACAAGGCGGATCTTGCAGGATATCTCTTGGCAGTGCAGCTTTGTGTGGCCACCTGGTAGAAGTGTAATACCCCCTACCATGCAGGAATGGGTTAAACTGATGGAGATGGAGAGTGAAGTAGCAAAAATACAAGGGCCGCTGGACATCTTCAGTAGGCTGTGGGCCCCACTAAGAGGCAGTGCAGAAGGGATGGGACAGAGGCGATTGGGTAAGTCCAAACTAGTAAATAACTGACCTAAGGAAGTTGATCGCCAGTTCCCCCTACAACCAGTTAGGGAAAGGAAAAGATGAAGGGGTATATTCCTGGGTGGAAGAGAGAATAGGGAGACTGCCCATCATGTGAAATATTTCAAATAAAACAAAGCCCTGGAATTAGCAGAAAATGAGATGCAGGCCTCCTGTCCCCGTCCTGGTGGTTTGGTCCTCCTCCCCCTCCCTCTGTCAGGGGCAGCCCAAGGGGGGGATGCAGAGACTCATTGCAGGATCTAATTTGCATAAATTGCAGAATGTTAACATGCCTCTTAATGAGTATCTAGATAAAGACTACCAGATTTCTACATTACTATACTCCAGTGCTAACCGCCAGGCACATTAGGAAGTACTATCGACACTGCCCATTTAGAACCTATAGCGAACCCACCATATAACAGCACTACCAGGACTCAAAGCACCAAACCCTACCTATCAAAAAGGCAACACTGCAAATGGTAAACCAGTACCTCTCAGAATACCAAAACATCTCCTACTGGGGAAAGAACAAATGGCACTGTCAAATAGAAATTAAACTAACAGAATACCTCAGCTCTTACACATGCAGAACATAGACCGTCACCAAACCAAAGAACAAGGGATCACAATTTAGAAAGACAAACTGGGAACCCCAAAAGCCAAACTTGGAATGTACAACACTGGAGAAAAACTACAAATTTCTTCTTGTACTATGCAAAGATGTTAGCAATGCACATTTTCCAGAGCTGACACATTCCAGTTAATAAATTCAAAATAGTGGGTTTTTTCTAATTTTTGGGCATTTTATTTTTCAGTTACAATTGCTTCAGTCGCTTTCTTCTGGTTTCTTTGTCTTGGCTAACTCTCTCTCCATTGTCTGCTGTCTATTTGTACTTCTCTCTACATCTGCTTTAACATACTTGATCTTTCCTCCATTTCTTTCTTTCTTTTTCATCCACTCAAATTTCATCCTTCCATCCTCAATCCCCCACTTTCCCAATACCCAGACAATCGTAGACTTTTTTTTTCTTCCCTCCCACACAATCTTTTCCCCTCTCCATCCTCACTCCCCCAGTCCCGCTCCCTTCTAGTCCCCTTCTCCCATCAGCCCATTTCCAGTCCTATCCTTGCCCCCACCCCAAAGAGCCCCGCACCAGTCTGAGCAGCTTACAAGGGAGCTGAGGATACCAGAGGCCCCGGCTCGCCTCTCTACAGCGCTGGAAGGAAGAGCAGCCTGCTCTTTCACTTGCACTATGTCCACATGAAGCCTACTGAGTGCCAGGAAACAGAAAATGACCTTTTAACCTTTCCTAGCACTCAGCAAGTTTCATGTAAACACAGCGTGTGTAAAGGAGCAGGCTGCTCTTCCCTCCAGCACGGTGCAGAAGTGAGCCAGCCCTGCAAACCCTACGGAAAGGTTTGCGTAGGATCCCCTGAAGCGCAGGGCCCTATGCAAACATTCTCACTCAATGGATGGACCAGCCCTGCCCCCTGTCCATGCATCTACATGTTATATCACCCAGGAGTATTCCACCAGTGTCATTGCACTTGCAACTCCTCAGGCCACTGCATGGGCCCCTCACTGCATTTTTCCTACAAAAAAAGGTGCCAGTACTTATATGCAGGACTCCTTCAATAATACATGAGGACTATGAATCAAATCAAATGTTTTGAGATGTGTATTTAACTGGTTCTATGTAAACCATGCTGATGGAAAATAGTGAGGTATATAAGTGCATGTAATAAATAATACAAATAAAATATTAGCAGGCAATGAAAGGTGCCGCTACTCTATACCACCACATACCCTCTCAAAAAAACCCTGGGCTCCCTATCTATTTTTCCATATAGTTCAGGTTTCTCTTAATTCACCTATAAGTGATTCATTCTGCAGCTCTTCAATACCTATTCTCTCAATTCTCCCCATACTCAGGGCTGGTGATATCTTTTTTGCTGCCCTGTGATAATATCCTTCCTTCTCCCCCACTCCGGTGGATTCCAGTGGACCCCTTCATGAGTTCCTCTTCTGTCTCAATAACTAATTTGTTGGAACACCATTTACATGTGCAGTAAGTTTTTAAGAGAGAACTAGATGTCTACACAACTTCTTTCCAAAGCCAACTGCCAGGCACATTATGAAATACTATAAAAATCAGTAAAATACTCAAAGCCTATAGCAAACCTACCATATCCTAACCACACTGTCAGGACTCACACAGCACCAACCCTACCTATGACAAGGCAGCAACTTGAATATTATGTTGGACCTAGAACAGCAATACCTTTGGAGAAAACAGAGCAAGTAAGACTGTTAGAGAACATTAGCAGAATAAAACACCTCAGTCATACATGTGTAAGGCACTCAATATGTAGTCCTTACCATGGTCTTTTCTTTCCTGCAGTCGGGAGTCTCTCAAAGTTCAAGAGTTTCTTTAGCTTTAGTCTTTACTCTTGGAATTCTCTTAATGGGGACCAGATGCCCTTGGACTTGCACCAAACTCATGTCTCTTCCCTTCTCAAATGAGTCCAGTCAAGAGTTTGGGTTCTTGGGGCCATATAGTTAATAAATAACTTACGTTTGCTTCACATATCTCATATTATATGGAAAGTCTTCTTCACTTTATCACACATCAGGGCAATTCAATCCTTGCTGGATAGGCCTTCTCCACATATCCTGGCAGAGGCTCCAGTTTGCCCAGAATATGTATTTTGCTCCTTTATGGAGCTAAAATGTCAAATCATATGACTCCTTATATGAGGATCATTGGCTACCTGTGCAATATCCAGTGGCATACCAAGGGCAGGGTGATGGGTGCAGCCCACTCTAGGTGCTGGGCAGGAGTGGGGTGCACCCATCAGTTGCATAGAGGCAGTGTGGCAAACTTACTCTTAAAGCTGGTTCGATGCACTGTCTTCTTGGTCCCAGCCACTCTCCGCTCCTGGCTAGGCAGAAGTATAAATGAGTTTCCAGTAACTCTTCTCTCGGCCAAGGTCTTGTGAATTGTGAGACTTCAGCTGGGAGAGAAGAGTTGGGGTCCATTTATACAGCACGGAAAGCCAGCTTTAGTGTAAGTCTGCCATGCTGCCTCCATGGGCCTGGCAGCAGGGGTGTGAGTGAACTGCAGTACTTGGCAAGGGAGCCAGGAACACCGCTGGCGCTAGTGCATTATTTCAAGCGGCTTATGAATATCCATCAGGCTTACTCTTGCTTATTGATCAGCTGCAGTTCATTTGGAATGTTGCCATTGTTTTACAGTCTCTGCTCCCATTTTGTGGAATGCATCACCTGTTCTCCTAAAGGAAGAGTCAGACAAAGTTCAAGACTTCTTGAAGGGTTTTATTTTCTTTAGTGTTCCATGGGCTTGATTTTTTTTTCCTTGTGTGAAACTCCTGCCTTTTGGTTAATGTTGGCTGAACTTTGTTTTGTATGTTTTGTGGAGCAATTGTAATGTCTTTGTTGTACCCTTGTCTACCCTAGTGTCTTGTTTCCCCACCCTTGAACTTTGTATTATAAACCACTTAGATATTATTTCTCTTTGATTATATAGTTTATTCTCTTGATATACTACTAAACTATAAGCTAAGCTTGAATGGTCTAGAATTTGGTAGCTGAGATTTAATGTTAAATGCAGGGTCATGCATTTGGGCTGCAGCAATCCAAGGGAGTGATAGTACAGGGGCTGAAGTACTTTTGTTCACTAAAGAGCAAGACCTAGACGTGATTGTGTCTGATCTTAAAGTAGCTAAACAGGCAGAAAAGGCAACAGCAAAAGCTAGAAGGATGCTTGGATGCACAGGGAGAGGAATGGCCAGCAGAAGAAAGGAGGTGATAGTGCCTCTATAAATCTTTGGTGCAACCTCATTTGAAGTATTGTGTGCAATTCTTTTGAAGGTGCGGTCTCCAGGATATAAACAGGTTGGAGATGGTGCAGAGGGTGGCTATTAAAATGGTTAGTCTTTGTTATAAAGCATATGAGGACACTTAAGGATCTTAATATTTATACTTTGGGAACGGGTTAATTTTTGCATATTTCAGGAAAATTGTACCCATCTTATTCAATATGTTCTAATAGTGATTTTCCTTCTGCTATGGTCATGTATCATATACCATTTGATAGGAATATTTAGTCAGAATTTTGGATCCCGAGAGTTTTGGGCTCGGCCTGGAAAGGGTTAACTACCTCCATGGCATAAATGCTCTGGAGGAGAGCCTCTTTCAATTGAAAGCAAGCTCTGCTATGAGGGAACATAGGATGAGGGTGAAAGGGGATAGACTCAGGAGTAATATGTGGAAATATTTCTTTACAAAAAGCGTAGTAGATGCATGGAATAGTCTCCCAGTGGAGGTGGTAGAGATGAGGACAGTTTCTAAAATTAAAAAATGCATGGGACAAACTGGATCTCTAAAAGAAAAAGGGGACTGTTGTAGTGGTTGATATGGAGGGGCAGACTAGATAGGCCGTGTGGTGGTTTTCTGGAGTCATGTTTGTTGTTTTCTGACATTTCACCTCAGTTGACCCAAGGAGATCCAGATCCCTAATGACTGGCCCTGCACTGTGCATTCCAGGATGCATCATGGGGGGGGGGGGGGTGTTAATCTGCCATAAGGCAATTATTGCCTTAGTTGGCAGACTGACCCTGCCTGGTGCATCCTAGGATGCAAAGCACAAGGTTCAGGTGCTGCCATTTTCCAAGATGGAGGCAGGAACATCTGGACATCATTCTTGCTGCCCCATAACAAAGGCACTGAGGGTTCTGTGAGCTGCTAGGGGAGGGGGGTAGTGGTCACCTGACCACCATGGCAATATTTTACAGGAGGTGGGGGGTAGTGACCACTGGGACACCAGGAAAAATTTAGGAAGTTTGGGACCACTGGTCCACCAGTGATTTCCCCCCCCCTCCCCAGCAGTATGGGGGGGAGGGGAGCAAACTTGCAATCCAGACTCTAGGCCTTCTTAGGTCACCTGAAGTGGTGTCAAACTTCACTTCAGTTGACCTTTTTTGTGACTATTACAGCACATGCTTGTGCAAGATATAGGTGCGACTAACACATACCCCTGTGTGCATATTTGGATTGCTTTTCTTGTTTAGCTCAGACATTTTGCTTAGAGGCTATTTGCTTATAGCATCAAACGACGTCTGTGCTAAAACTGCATTAGGAAACCCTGTTCTAAAGCTTTACCACAGGAATTCTGCATCCAGGCCATAGTCTTCACAGTATACATAATCATTAATGTAAGGACAATCTAACTAGCTGCTTGATCTTCATTATCATAGTACAGCTGTTTAATTCTTTCCAGCTAATTCATCATGTCATTCATTTAATGCAACACTTGTGGTGCCTTAGTCCTAGAGTAGCACATGGAATCAGATGAGTCTGGGATGTCGCCCTTCACCAAAAGCAAGACAATAGTTTATTTTGTTGCTGTCCCTACTATCTTAGCTACTTAGTTCTCAGCAACAAGATAGAGGAGAATAGTAAGTCTAGAGATGAGACCCAACCAGAAATAGCTAGAAAACAATGAGCACAAATGCTCACAATCTAAAGCTTCAGACTTGCAAGCTCTAATGAATCTACCACAAGCTCTAATGAATCAAGAATCTACCACAGTTTAGGAAAGCCCTTAAAGGCCACCTCTTCAACAAGTACCTTACTGAGACCAACGGCATCCCCTAGAGCTCCAAGACACCCCCATACCATCCACATTCCCAGACAAACTTATAGCATACCAACAATACACCAAGTTGATACTCAAATCCACGACGTTGATTGTGTTTTCTTTGCATCCTCTTTGATCATGATTCCATGTAATAAGTGTTGTATATAGTTACCCCTGTTATCCAAGTTTTTGTTCCCTGTTACCTGTAAACTCATACATGTTTATTGTACTGAGCATTTTGTTCCATGTAAACCGCGCTGATGCCGAATAGTGCGGTATATAAGAAAATGTAAATAAATAAATAATGGTTGAAGCAGATTAACAGTGTTAGAGGAATGGCTTGAATCTCATGAATGGACACAGCCATACCAGGCTATAACTTCATTAGGAGAAAGATGGCTAAAAAGGTGGAGTATCCCTGGACATAAAAATCAGTATGGATTCTTGGTAGAGAGCGAGCTGGGGTACATACTTCATAAAGGTAACATTTTCCTGATTAGGTCTAGCACCTCTTCCATACAGGATTCTGGGACAATACCAGCAAGGTTGGTTCCTGGGATCATTCACTCCATCACGTTTGCCTATTTCCTGTAACTCGTAATCTAGTCCAGAGTTTGTTCTGAGCTAGTCACATTTACTGTAAGGGTTTTTTTTTCTTCTAAATAGTGATCCTACAGGATCAGGCACCAAATGAGTAATTGAGGGGAAGTATTTGCTGCTGGGGGACTGTGGACTCCACGAGAGCTGCCCCTGCCAACTCCAGTGGAATGTTCATACCTGGACTTTTGTTTTTGTATTTTCTTTGGGCCTGAACTGATATTTGTACATCTATTGGAAGGAAAGATAATACAAAAAATAAAATAGCTGATAAAGATGAGTATAAAATGGCAAAGGGCACAGTTCATCTTCTCTTTTGTCTCTACTCTAGTTGTTGTTGTTGTTGTTGTTGAAGTGCTGTAGAGTCGGAGCCGACTCATGGCGACCCTCTGGATAGCTATCCTAAATTGTGTTCGGTCTTCAGTCAGGCGGCTCATTGACAGACTGTAGAAAACTTTTTTTTTTTTTTCCTTCCTCCCATGTCTGAGTTTGCCCTGTAAAGGGGGAATCTGCACTGCTCTTTACACAAGCCCTGCAGTTTCTGGAGACTGGCGGAAGATGCAAACATCATGTACTTCCTTCCCATAGAACCCCGTCTCCGCTCCTAGGTTTCTTCCCTGAATCCTCTTCATAACCAGAATTAGTGATAATCCTTATTCTCCTCCTTAGCCCCTAACTCCTTAAATATTGGTGGCCTGCTTTAGTTAGCCAGAGCTTGAAAAGCAGGTGGCAGTAAGATGGCTTAGCTAGCCAAAGGCTCAAAACTGTGCATGGTGCAGTGGCTTTGCTAGCCAAAGACAGAAAACTGCCTTTAGGCTGTGTATTTACCTCAGTTTTCCCTCCAATTCAAGGTCTCCTACCATTGCCTTGCTGCTAATGTGAGGTCTCCCAATTCTGGAAAGTCATGGGTGGCATAAAAACTTTATCTATAAACTAGTAAAGCCACTAGGGGTCTCTACAGATATACTGATGGTTGGGAGAGGGATCCCATTCTTGCTCACCTACCTCACCCCTGAAAGGTAGATGCATAAGAAGAACTGCAGGTAACTATTGCTGGCAGAGCAACTAACCCTAACACTAGCACTTCATCTCAGACCAGGAAATTCCCAACATTATGTTAAGCCTTCAGGGCTTGTATGCATTTCTCTGCATTAAGGGGTAATATATAATGCCTTTCTTAATATAACATAAAGTGCAGATTCTTAAACACATTTTTGTGTGCAAACATCTCTTCTGCATTGGTCTCTAACCATATACAGAAAGGTGAGCACAATCCGGCACAAAGCAGTACATATAGCTTAGCACTCCCTATTACAATGCCCTTATTGAGAGTTAAATCACCAGGTTTTCTAAACTCATGAAATTTCCAGTACTTTTTAAATATTTTTAAGCCAAGTCAATGCATTGCATATTGTGTAAGACTATGGCACGACCTCTTGCACAAATTGAGTAGTGCGTGCATTCTGTGCTCTGTGATATCATGCTATGTTTACACACGACAGGAATCCGGGGCTCTGAATCGGGTATTTCTGATGCAAACTGCCTCCAACAAACTTCACATGAAACAATTACACTTGAATTACTGATGATCCTACTAATCTTGCACTTTAAGGAGTAAGGCTGTAGTCTGCTGCACGTATTGCTTCTGTGTTGTGCTGTGCCTGGATTTTACAGTGTAGAATTCTGTAGTCGTAGGGTGACATACAGTTCCATGTCAAGGGGACAAGCTGAGCCAGTTTTGGTTCTGGTTTAATCTCCATTGTGTGCAGGGCGTGCTACTCCTGGACTCTTTGGGGTGCGTGGTAGGTTTTTCTGTAGGAAACTCGGGGCTACTTTCTGCATGGAATGAGGTAAATCCAGGACTGGCGCAATTCTGTCCCTTAACATATTTGGCAGGGCTTGAATAAACAGGGTGACTGTCTGGGTCAGCTAACAGCTGTTGAAGACAGTGAGCCAAAGCTGTGCCTTATGGAGTTTAGGGTCAGATTTACCATTAAAGTGCACCTATGTGGGGAGGGGAGTCGGTCATCACAAGGATGCCAGAACCAGGGGTGGGATGAGATACAGCATTCATTGGTCCCCCTCGCCAGATGTTCTATCCCCTCTCTACTTGGACACCTGCCAGTTTTATTTCTATTTATGTATTTTTAAATTTGATATACTGGCCATCAACAAAGTCATAGCTGATTTTACAAAATCAAATATAATAATGCACAAATATAAAACGCCTAAAAAGCAGAGCATAATACAATTAAAATAAACATTAATCAAAACTTGGCTAAGAGGCAAAAATTTGATTAAACCCAGAAACTGTTTCGCACATACTCTTAAAGCCCACTGAAACATACATGCAGGGCTGGTGCAAGCGAATAGGTGAACCAGGCAGTTTCCTAGAATGCTGATGTTCTTAGGGCTCCCCATTGCCCCTACTTCCACCCCCATGCAAACCAAAAGCCTTAATTGTAGGGAGAGGAAGCAGCAGGGCAGAATCAGTGTAGCACCAAACAAGGAATCACAATTTAGAAACAGGAAGACTATAATTAAACTGGGAACCCCAAAAGCCAAACTTGGAATGTACAACACTGTAGAAATAAAACTATAAATTTCCTCTTGTACTAAACAAAGCACAGATGTTAATGATGCACATTTCCCAGAGCTGACATATTCCAGTTAATAAATTCAAAATAAAGGGTTTTTACTACTTTTGTACATTTTTTTTCAGTTGCAATTGCTCCAACCACTTCTGGTTTCTTCGTGTCTTCTGCTAACTCTCCATCTGCTGTCCATTTGTCCTTTTCTCCTAGTTTTTCCCATTCTCTCTACATCTGCTTTAACATACTAATCTTTCTCCTTTTTGCTCTTTCCTCATTCCTATTTCATCCACTCAAATTTTACCCCTCCATCCTCAATCCCCACTTACTCTCCCAATATCTGGCCAATTGTAGATTTTTTTTTCCCTCTCCATTTCATTCTCCCAGCATCCGTTCCCTTCTAGTCCCCCCCCCCCCCCATAAGCCCATTTCCAGTCCTATCAGAGTCCCTCCATCAGCTCATTTCCAATCCCAGCCCCCATCAGCCCATTTCTAGTCCTTTCCTAGCTCCTCTCAGCCCATTTCCAATCCAAGCCCCCCATGAGCCTACTTCCAGTTCTAGCCCCTACCACAGCCCATTTCCAATCTTAGCCCCCAGCCCATTTCCATTCCTAGCTCCCTCCCCTCACAGCCCATTTCCATTCCAAGCCCCCATCCCCCATCAGCTATTTGCAGTTCAAGCCCCCCTTCCACTCAACCCACTTCCAGTCTTAACCCCCCCATAGCCCATCAGCCCAGGTAGATTAAAAAAAAACAAACCAGCTGCTGCTGCTGCCACCATAACAGCAGAATCAAGCGTCCCGCAGGGCCCCCTGCCCAGCAGAGCCCTCCCTGCAGCATCAGCTCCCAAAGTGTGGGCTTTCAGAGCCGTGAAGGGAGAGTTTCCCTTTCTCGTGGCTGTTAATCCTGCCGGGGCTGATGGGATTTCCCATCAGCCCCGGTGGGCTTAACAGAGCCGTGAGAGGTCGAACTCTCCCTTCGCGGCTCTGAAAGCCATCACTGAGGGAGCTGATGCTGCCGGGAGGGCCCTGTGGGACGCTTGATTCTGCCGCTGCCATGGCAGCAGCAGCTGTTTTTTAATCTACCTGAGCTGATGCAGAATGTGTTTTGCATGGGGCCCTGCGTTCAGGGGGCCCCGCGCAAAAAACATACGTGCTCAATGGACAGGCTGGCCCTGGCTATTAAAATGTTTAGTGGTCTTTCGTCTGTCCTCATGCTTTATAACAATCTTAATATGTATACTGTGATAAGGAAGCTTATCAGGGCCCAGGAAACAAGGATAAAGAGGGGGAATTTACCCTTATCAAGGGACCTGTATTGCCAGGTCAGAGATACAAAACCTCAGTTGTACCTAGAAACCAGATTGTACCAGGCTGCAATAGGTTGCAGAGTGTCCCTAGTGGTGAGAAGGAGGGGGAAAGCAAGCTCAGAGTAAGGAACCCTTACGTCAGACTTTCCAAATTACTCAGCTGCCAAGAGGCAGACTGATTTACAACACCTGAGGAGAAAGGGCAGGGATAGAGCCTGGGAGGTTTAAAGCTAGGACAGAATATTCAGGAGAGAGGAGAAGGAGTAGGAATGCCTACTGGAGGAGAAATGGAGCTGACGCCCTGAGAACCAAGAGCCCATGCTGGAGGACAAGACAGGGAAGCTCAGATACATGCTGGCCAGAATATGAGGGAGGAACCACTGAACCAAGCCTTGACCCAGGTATGAGTTTTGGAAGCCTGTCTGATGGGAAGCATTACAGATTTGCTGGAGACAGCGCTTGTCCTGATGGGAGGCAGTCAGCTAAGCCCTCTGAGCCAGAAGTAGAACCCATGCAACTAGGAGAACAGGAATTAGTTCTGGAAGAGGATGATTCTTACATGGACTGTTCTTTATGCCAAACTGCCAAGCACAAAAGTCCTGAGGGAATACATCATAAGGGAACCTTCCAGAGTCCAGTACCCTAGAGAGCCTGTATGTGAAGTGAAAAGGTTTTTGGAAAAGGAAAATACTTGTGCTGAGTGTCTGCAGCTGCTTAATTGTTTGCTCATTGACCAGCTGAAGTCAGTGCAGTGCAGAGCTTATGCCATACGCTCAGTGGATTTAAGAAGTTTCTTTTGGAACAGAAAAGAGCTGTTTATGTGAAGCTGATATTTTTGGATTTGTTTTAAACAGCACTGCTAGGCACGTTTGCTAGCAGTGGCTGTGGAAAGGACTTTCTGCTTTGCATTGAAAGACATTACAAGCTGTTTGTGCCTAAGTTCAGTTATATCCTGTTGTACTAAATATTATCCTGGAGAAGAAATCAATAGGTGACAATTTGTGAACCTTATTTGTGTTTACCTCATAAATAAATTCTGTCAATGCCTTAACCCTCGACCAACTACAAAAGTGTTTTTCTGCCTAAAAGTCAAATGTAACCTAACTGGACTACCTTTCCCATGGTGCACTTCAAAGCCAGTCAGTCAGGCACATTGCTGAAGTGGTGGAATCTCCTATAACAAGCACGCCCCCTCCACACTGCTGTAAGGGGCTATGGGCGTGACAATACTTTAGAGGAAAGGCGGGATAGAGGTGATGTGATTGAGATGTTTAAATACCTCTGGCATAAACGTGCAGGAGGAGAGCCTCTTTCGATTGAAATAAAGCTCTGCTATGAGGGGACATAGGATGAGGGTGGAAGAGGAAAGACTCAGGAGTACTATGCAGAAATATTTCTTTATGGAAAGAGTAGTAGATACATAGAATAGGCTCCCCGTGGATGTGGTAGAGATGAGAACAGTATCTGAATCAAAAAAAGCAGGAACAAATAGGATCTCTAAAGGAAAAATGGGGATTGTTGTGGTTAATATGGAAAGACAGACTAGATAGGCCATATGGTCTCTTTCTGCCGTCATGTTTCTATGTTGGCAAAAAATGTAATCAATAGGGTCCTATGGTTATGAGCTTTAGCTCTGGTCAAGATCTTGGATATCATATTCTTCAACTGAATGCTGCCAGCTCTGTGCTGGGAGTGTCTCCAAATGACACATACCATGATAGTCATGAACCTCACTTCTAAGCCAGGGAATATGGAGTATATCAGTCTGTCAAATTTATTGCTAATGTTCACCGTACTATTTGCATTCAGGCTCATTCTGAGCTGCAACTAGCAGGGATTGACGTCCCAACAGGCTGTCCATCCCTGCTATTTGTGCCCCTTCCCGCTGGCATCTAACATCCCTGCCAGTTGTATGGGGAAGTTAGACAGACAGGGGTGGGAAAGGGAAGGATCAGGGGTGGTTTTCAGGTGGGCACTGGGATGTCGCTGGCCCTGGACGTACAGGGCTGCTTCTAATATTGGCTCAGTATGTCTGGGGCCGGTGACTTGAATGGGGAAGTTATTCCACCTCTGAGATGGAAATAACTTCCCTAATTTGGCTGGATCGGCAGGGCTGGGAAGGGGCGGCAGGGGGCATTCCCTGAAGCCCAACTCTGGCCCTGGGAGGCCAGATCAGGAGTTGGGCTGCAGGGAAAACAATTTGGTGGCCAGCAGCTGGGGATCGCAGCTTTTAAATGGAGCTGTGGTACCATGGCACCCCAGCTCCATTTAAAAGCCCTGACTGAGTTAGTCAGGCAAGGCCTGTATGTGCAGGCCTGGTGAAATCAGTCCAGGCCTGCACGCACTTCTGATCCTGGGGCTAGATGTACCCTGTGGGATCAGAATCGCGATGCCCTCTGTGTCTGGTTCTGACTGGATGCACAGAGGGCCTGCATATCTCAGATTAGGTTTGCCAACCGGCAGGTTTTCAGCTGGCCTGGCTGTTTTTTCCATGGCCAGGCTGGCTGCCGGCACAGATGTAAAACCAGCTGTTGAAAAGCTGGTTTTTTGCTCTGGCCACAAGATCGGGAGCGGCCAGAGCAAAATACCAGCTTTTCTCCCGAAGTCCGCGGCGCGAATGCGATTCCCCATGGCAGTGCAGCTGCTGCTTCTGCTTTGTACAGAGCAGTGGCTGCAATACACTTACTTTTAAAAGGAAAGACAACCTGTGAGGAGCCCGCCCCAATGACATCACTTCCTTGGGCACTGCGATAACCGGAGGGCTCCTCACAGGTTGTCTTTATTTTTCAAAGTAAGTGTATTGCAGCCGCTGCTCTGTACAAAGCAGAAGCAGCGGCTTGGGCAGGGGGGTGGTGTGAGTGAACCAGCAGGGGAGGGGGGTGGGGGGGGGGCAGGAGCGGGGGGGGGGGTGGGGTGGGGGCAGGGGTGGGACTGGGGGCAGAGAATGGGTGGAGCATGGCAAGCCACAGGTGTCAGGTTTTTCTCTGAAAAAGTTGGCAACCCTATCTCTCGGATGGAATCGGGCTGAGGGTTTTTTTTTTTATAATTTATACTTTATTCAGTTTTCAACACAAACATACATTTGCACATCAGAGGACCACAACCAGTCGATCAAATTTTCTTCCTATACAATAACATGCTCATACCCCCCAACCATAAATATAATCAAATATGAGCTAGTAGGGCAATCCCCTCTCCCTCCCTCCCATTAAACTCCCACACTTTCACGCTCTCCTCAAACTCCTTTCCAACATTAAAACTTTACCCATTTACTTTAATCCGTACCCATCGTATCCCTTATAAGCATTGTAGTCCCTGTGGGCTGGCTCACAGCATTAAACATTTATAAACATGCCAGGAGTGGTACCCTTGAGCAGGTAGGGATAGAAACCAAACCCTTACCTCCTTACAGGTCCATCCCCCCCCTGTTTTCTCACACCAATGTTCCACCCTCCACCGTACATACTGCTCCCATACCTTGTTGTACCTTGTAAGAGTATGCTTTGTGTGCTTCAATCACACAGAAGCCCCATAACTGCTCCATTCTCCCTAACACCTCCGTTTAGCGGAGGTATCCCAAGTTTCTTCCAACGGAGAAGGCTCATCCGGCCTGCGATTAGGCAGTACCCCTGCAGCCTCTCCAACTCTCCACCTCCTCCTCCCTCCACCTCCTCATTCAGTATTACCATACCTGGTGTGAAATGTACCTTCACCTTTGTAATATCCACAGTGAGCCTTTCCACCCCTATCCAATATTCCCAAACAACCGGGCAGCTCCAAACCATATGTAACAGGTCCCCTCTCGCCCCACATCCCTTCCAACATTGCTCCGAGCTGTCTGAATACAGTGCATGGAGCCACACTGGGGTCCAATACAGTCTCAATCTTAACTTATAACTATTTTCCAGTGTTGCTGTCCCTGGGGCAAGTCTGTGGGTCCTAATATAGATACTGTCCCACCTCGTAGTGTCCCATTGACCCCACAACTCCTCCTCCCACTGCTGCTGACTACGTATGGCCCTGGCTTGTATTCCCCCAAAAGCTTATATAACCTTGATATTATCCGAGTAGGCATCCCCCCTGCTTCCCATCATCTCCTCAAATGGTGTGGGCTGTGCAGACCAATCCTTTTTCACCTCCTTCTGCTGTAGCCAGTACCACATACCAACATATGCATATCGGTCTCACTCATCCAAGTGGTACTGATTTTGTAGATCCTCAACTCCGAATGCCTCCCCCCCTCCCAACATTTGGCCAAGTTTCCACAGCCCCCACCACCTCCCCCATCCTACCCTCTGCCACCATCTGAATATGGGTCTCCCTGGAAGAGTACTTCCCCCCCCCCCCATCAAGTACCCTCTCCATTTCGCCCACACCTGTCTCGTGAGTGCCATATATGGATTCTCCTTCCCCTTTCCCTGCCTTCCACCCCCAGGGTCCTAGATCCAAGCTCCTGGGCTCTCCTTCTCCTCCCCTTCCATGCCTACTCACCCTGGGCGCTCCAGCCCCTCTTTCCACACAAACAGTGTCTGGAGTTGCGCTGCCTCGTAGTATCTAAGCAAAGATGGAACCCCCAACCCCCTTTCCTCAGACTTATACATGGTGGCCCTAGCCATTTTCGGGCGCTTGCCATCCCAAATAAACTGCATAAGCAGGTTCTGCATTTTATCTATCTCCTTTTTTACCAGCCTGCACGGTAAGGACGAATATACAAACAACCTCGGCAGTATATTCATTTTCACAACTGCTATGCGGCCTGTCAGACGGCTGCCTAGGGTGAGAACTTACACAATCTTGACGATGCATATATTCATATGATTCTTGCAAGGTATTGTGGGTATTGTAGTTCATTCACTCCCAAACACAGCTGATGACAATAATTTGAGTTGTGAAACCAAGTGGTAAGATCAATAAAATACTACTTTTATTGATGGGGTTTAATTCACCCAGCACATGTATGCTTGATAGCACTATAAATGAGGTTACTTGCTTGCAGTGTTTAAATGGATAACAAAAAGTCACCAAGTAAACCAGAAAACAACCTTCAGCTTGTCAGGCAATTAGCTAATGTTTTCTTAGCAAATAATTACCAAATACAAAGGCACAAAGAAAAGAATAAACTTTGCTGGTTAGGTTAACTTCTGCTTATTTTCCACGCAGATCTCAGCAGTGATTCTCCCTTGCTCACACACACAATCAGGTGCAGCCCTAATTACTATCAATGGACCAGCTGAAAGCCTTTAGCTGGCTGGCTGCTACTGTGTGAACCCAAATCCTGCTTTAAGAGCTGTTTGCAGTGGAAATAAAGAACAAAGTTAGGTTTCTTTGTGATGGCTGATGTGTTTGCTCATAGAAAACTAGCAATAGCATTTAGATAAAGAACAGTCCATGTAAATAGTTTCATCTGCTGTATTTCCCCCTGCATCAACAATCATAGGGTCAATATCATACATTGGCACAGATGAGTCTTTCATTAAGGCACTATCATGAGAATGCTTATTCCCTTGCTGCCATTCTCTATTATAGATAGGGTCTGGATCAGTGTTCATACCTGAGCCTCTCCTGCTATCATTATTCCTCTCTGTATAGCCTGGCCAATATGTAATCCAATTCTGATGTCCAGCCTTCCAATCTTGATCCCTGGACACTGGAACTTCTCTCACATACCTTCTGGCCTTGGTCTGAAAGTCCCTTCCACATGCAGTCTTCTCTCTTCCAGGTAGCCACTGGTGATTCCTATCTCTGCCACTCCATTCCTCTGGCTGAATCCAGTCCAATGGACTCTGCTGGCTTTTGGAATACCTCCCAGTATGAGTACTGCCTTGGAATCTCCCAGACCTTCCAATGGCCTTTCTTCTCTTCCTTCCAGAGAGTTTCCTTCTCTCTCTATCTGCTTGGCTTGGCTTCTGTTTCTCCAGGTGATACTGGTGCTTGTAGCCGTTGCTGTCTCTGTATCTCTTCCTCCCTCTGTAGCTGTTATCTGAAAAATAAGCTCTATTCTTATCCTGTTCTAATGTGTGCTGCTCCCTAACACAGCGCAGCTGTGTTGAATCAGGCCCTGCCCTTTGAGATGAGTGCTTAGGGATTACCTCATAGCTCTCTTGATTGCACACACATTTCCTCACTTCAGCCCCTCTCATGGCTGCTGGAAACCTGGTGCATTCTGGGACTGGTAGTCTTTTATGTGAAAACTCTGTTTTCTTGCTTCTACCAGAACTGACAGGTTGCTTGTTCAGAGTCACATCATCTTTTCTATAGCTCCTACCTGAGCTATGATAAGCTTCCTTATCACAGGCCCAACCATGACAGATACAACCCCCTCCATCTAGATAAATCCTGCCTAATACTTTCCACCAGTCCCTGATAGTTCCATTGCTTAATCTTAAATAAGGGAGTCCCCAGCTGGATCCCCAGATACCAAGTTACCTACCATCCACCGAAACCTAAAGTTGTGCCTCAAGCTCTCTTCCACTCTAGGCGCTAGGTTAGAACCCAACATTTCAGTTTTACCCTGGTTCATTTTATAGCCTGCTATCTGGCTATACCTCTGTATAGCCTTAACACAGGTAACGTAAGGAACGCCGCGGCCCGGACACTCCACCTCCCTTTCTTCACTCCTGCCCAATCAGGGCAGTGGGAGTCTCTCTGCAGCTCCTGCCCAATCGGGGCAGTGGGAGCCCAATCAGGCAGCAGATAAAAGTGGCGTCCCTACCTGCAGGAACGCCACAGCCCGGACACTCCACCTCCCTTTCTTCACTCCTGCCCAATCGGGCAGTGGGAGTCTCTCTGCAGCTCCTGCCCAATCGGGGCAGTGGGAGCCCAATCAGGCAGCAGATAAAAGCGATGTCCCTGCAGAGCGTGCCCGCGCCTGGCGGGCCTGTGCCGGAGGGCCTCGTCAGAGGGCCCTTTGGCACGGACCTTAGTCGCAGCACAAAGGTGAGCAGAGGGAAACAGCATCGCAGATAGCTTCACAGCAGAACACAAAGGGCAGACCGAGGAGAAGACGTCTGAAACCGCAAGTAGACCTCGCACAGAACATCACAGCAAACCACCATTATCACAACATTGTTTCTACCATTCAGCCTCCTCACACTTCCTAACACCAAACCCTCACCTCCACTACCTACACCATAACCCTCCATGGCACCCACCCACCACCTGGCCATACATAGTACCACAATGCAATCACTCTGCCACACACAGCACATCAACAAGTAGAAAAAACACACACAAATCACACCCTCACACACTACAATCAACGGATGCACACAATACAACAGAGCACGCAACCATAGAGCTCATAAACGCAAGATCCATATGCAACAAGATACACACAATAGCAGACCACATAGAAGACCACCAACCAGACATACTCTGCATTACAGAAACTTGGCTCAATCCCACCGACAATGTTCTACTCAATTGGTACCAAACACCTACACAGCATACAGCTGCCCACGCACCCACAAACGCGGAGGAGGGGTACTGATAATTGCAAAGAAGAACCTAAAGTTCAAGACGCAGAGCTCCACCGACACACCACAAAGCAACACACTCAGCATCGCGAACAAACACATGGCACTCTGCCTAACCTACAGAGCACCCCGAGCCCCACCTGATGAACTAGCATCTACACTCGAAACAGTATGTGCCATCACCGCAACTAACAAACCCACGCTACTGCTAGGTGACTTCAACCTCAAGTCCACCAACAACAAAGATGCAGATGCCTTCCTCCAAGCAATGACCTCACTTCAATTCACCCAAATCATCAACGCCCCAACACACAGACACGGCTCTACACCAGACCTCATCTTCGCAACCAGCTCCCTAACTTCAAGAGGTCTAATTTCAACACCATCACCCCAGTCCCTTGGTCAGACCACTACATAATCAAGATAAAACTGCAACTACAAAAAGACAATCTCAACGAACAAACCAACAACTCACCCACACAAAGGCGATTCAAGAACTTCGACAGACGCCTTCCTACTAGACACGATAAAACAACTGACTACAGAAACAGACAACCTGGAGACTCAAATAACCAACTGGAACAACACACTATCCAACGCCGCCACAGCTACAGCTACCGGACCAAAGAAACACTGTCACAACAAGAGACAACACAAGCCCTGGTACGCCACAACCATACGACAAGAAAAAAGAGAACTCAAAGATTGAACGGAGATGGAGAAAATCCAAGACACCTGACAACCAGCAGATATACCTAACAAACCAAAAACAATACAATGAACACATCAACCAATCCAAGAAAGAATACCATACAAACATGATAAACACCTCCATAAACAAACCCAGAGAGCTATTCAAAATAGTGAAAATCCTCACAAAGGAACAGAAGACAGGAGGAAGTACAAATAGACCCGCAAAAATTTGCTGATCACATCAAGGAAAAATTTCACTCCACAGAACCAACTACACCCAGCTCTTCAACCCAGCCTGACTCACACCCTAAGACATGGGACACATTCTGCCCTCCCTCAACAGAACAGCTCTCCCACATCTCAGCAATCAGAACAAGCACAGCTCCTACGGACCCTTGCCCAGTATCCTGGATCAAAGCCACCAAATCAAGCCTCATCCACTTCATACACAACATGGTGCTCAACTCACTCACCCAAGGACTCATGCCAGCTCAACTAAAACAAGCTACAGTACGACCAATACCAAAGAAAACAACTCTCGACAAGAGCAACCCAGCCGCATACCGACCAATATCCAGCATACCCTTTCTAGCAAAAATCATAGAAAAATCAGTGCAACAACAACTACAGGAACACATCGACAACCATGCTCCTCTAGATGACAACCAACATGGCTTCCGCCCCCAACACGGAGTCGAAACACTGCTGATTTACCTCTTAGATAACATCCTCCGAGTCATAGACAACACCAAAAAAGGTATCCTAATTATCTTCGTAGACATCTCTTCCACCTTCGACACAGTTGACCACCTAACTCTCCTGGAAAGACTAAAGAAAATTGGACTTCATGGTACCACATTAAAATGGTTCCAATCCTACCTCACCGACAGGCAGATACAAGTCAAGGTAGGCCACAACACCTCTCAACCCATAAAAGTCCTCCAAGGAGTGCCTCAAGGGTCCGCCCTCTCAGCACTTCTGTTCAACATATACATCCAACCAATATGCGACATCCTGAAAGCGAACAACATTCAATACACCATCTATGCAGACGATATTATGATATACACACCTATCTCAACTGACAACCCAGACTACAATAAAATAACCGACTGCCTAACACAAATGACAAGCTGGTGTAAGGACAATAACCTCTCAATCAACTACAGCAAGACTGAGGCACTAATAATCACTCGCAACCCAGACTTCATCCACCCACCGGACATCAGAGTAGCAGACACAACCATACCAATGAAATCGGAAGTAAAATACCTTGGAGTAACCCTGGACAACGAACTGAATCTCAAGACACACATAAACAAAACAATCAAGAACGCATACCACAGAATGAGAATCATCAGAAGACTTAAACCCCTCCTCGCCACAGAACACTTCCGTACCGTATGCCAAGCACTCATCACTCCATTACTGGACTTCTGCAACCCCATCTACCTTGGCCTACCAAAACAAACCCTCAAACCTCTTCAACTAGCCCAAAACACTGCAGCCCGCATTATATCTGGCTCAACAAGACATGAACACATTACCCTGGTTCTCAAAGACCTACAGTGGCTCCCAATCAGCTCACGCATCAAATACAAAACAATAATAAACATATTCAAAATCAAACACCACATTTCAGCCAACAGCCTGCACACCCTCATTCATCCAGATACCAGCACTCGCCCAAGAAGAAAAGGAACCTCCAACAGAGTCAACACCCCGAGAGACTCCAGAAAAACACGAAAGGATACCACAGAGAGCTCTCTCCCTGGCTGCCCCAACAATTTGGAACTCCCTCCCAGACGAACTGAGATCGACAACGGACCTCAGACTTCCACAAACAGCTGAAGACAATACTGTTCATAGAACACTATGGACATGTCACTTAATCAACAAGAATCACGTACCCACACCTTACAACATTGACGAGAAATTGTATAACGACACAGGATTTATCTTAAGCCCTAATTGTATAGTACCTTGTATAATAGCCCATGCTGTACCTTAGCGCACACAGTACATAGTTCAACCGAATCTAATACACTTCCCCCCACATGCAAATTATAACACTTCTTTCACTGCATGAATTACACCTCCACTACTTTTGATTGTATTGTTGTGACACCACCTTGATTTTAGGATAAGACGGTATAGAAATACTGTTAAATAAATAAAATAAAATACTCCCCTATCTTTACCAGGTTTTGGTAGTACGGTTATGCCGGCCTCTGCTATAGACTTTGGGAGGCTTTGCCCTTGAAGGACCCTATTCACCACCTGAGTGAAGATGGGCGTAATAGGTTCT
Organism: Ichthyophis bannanicus; assembly: GCA_033557465.1. NCBI lineage: Eukaryota > Metazoa > Chordata > Amphibia > Gymnophiona > Ichthyophiidae > Ichthyophis > Ichthyophis bannanicus. Next base: position 924,620,348 of record CM066034.1, read on the forward strand.
GACAACACCTTATAAAACTTTGCAGTGTACCTGTCCAAGCCCGGTGCCTTCCCTACTTTTAACGTGGCTATGGCCTTCCTTACCTCTTCCTCCTGAATCTCTTGCCCTAAGCAATCTCTCTCCTCCCCATTTACCCGCGGAAGATGACATTCCTCCAGGAACTCTGCAATCTCCCCCCCCCCACCGATGTTTCACTCTTATACAAATTTTCATAAAACTCCCTATCTTCCTAATACCCTTGGTGCCGTGTTCCATTTCCCCTTTATTGTTCCTAATGCCTTCTATGAATGCTGCCTACCTTTTCGCCTTTAAACGACAGGCCAAGAGCCTCCCTGCCCTATTTTCCACTTCAAAATGGGCCTGCTTCAACACTGCCAACCGGTACACCCAGGGGCGGCCCAAGGTGGGTGCAGGGCCATGTGCGGAGATTTGGTGCGGGGCCTCATTTGCATAAATATTTGCATAATGTTACCATATACTAACTTTTAGTAAACGTGCCTCTTAATGAGTGTATGGATAAAGAGACTAAAAGATTTCTACATTACTATAATCCAGTGCCAACTGCCAGACACATTAGGAACTACTACAAACACTGCCCATTTAGAACCCATAGCAAACCCGCCGTATCCTAACAGCACTACCAGGACTCACAAAGCACCATACTCTACCAATCAAAAGGCAACACTGCAAATATTAAACCAATACATTTCAGAGAACAAGAATACATAACCTACTGGGGAAAGAGAACAAGTGGCAATGTCAAATAGGAATTATATAAACAGAACACCTCAGCTCAGTTACACATGCAGAACATAGACCATCACCAAACAAGTAATCACAATTTAGAAACAGGAAGACAATAATTAAACTGGGAATCCCAAAAGCCAAACTTGGAATGTACAACACTGTAGAAATAAAACTATACATTAATTTGCTCTTGTACTAAACAAAGCGCAGACGTTAATGATGCACATTTACCAGAGCTGACATATTCCAATTAATAAATTCAAAATAAAGAGATTTTTCTACCTTTTGTGCCTTTTTTTCAGCTGCAATTGCTCCAGCCACTTTTTTCTGGTTTCTTCGTGTCTTCTGCTAACTCTCCATCGTCTGCTGTCCATTTGTCCTTTCTTCTCTCTTCTAGTTTTTTTTCCATTCTCTCTCTACATCTGCTTTAACATACTAATCTTTCTCCTTTTGCTCTTTCCTCATTCCTATTTCATCCACTAAAATTTTACCCCTCCATCCTCAATTCCCACTTACTCTCCCAATACCCGGCCAATTGTAGATTTTTTATCCCTCCCACACAAAATATTTTTCCCTTCTCCATTTTACTCTTCCAGCCCCATCCCATTCTAATCCTCCCCCAACATCAGCTCCCTTCTAGTTCCAGCCTCACCCAGCATCCATTCCCTTCTAGTCCCTGCATCAGCCCATTTCCAATCCTAGCCACCCATCAGCCCATTTCCAGTCCTAGCAACCCCCCAACCCAATACCAGTCCTAGCCCCCCCATCAACCCACTTCCAGTCCTAACCCCATCAACCCATTTCCAGTCAGCCCCCCATAGCCCATTGCCAGTCCTAACCCCCCATCAGCCCATTTCCTGTCCTAGCCCCCCCATAGCCCATTACCAGACAGCCCCATCAGCCCACAGCCCATTACCAGTCCTAACCCCATCAGCCCACCTCAGTCTTAACCCCCCCCAGCCCATTTCCAGTCCTAACCTCCCCCCCATCGGCTCAAGTAAAATTAAATTTAAAAAAAAAACGCTGGCTGCTGCCGCTGCCGCTGCCGCAGCAGAATGGACTGTCCCGCGGGGCCCCCTCTGCCCGGCTGAATCCCTCCCTCCCTCCGTGACGGCTGAGCCCCTCCATGCCAGCTTTGAGAGTCGTGAAGGGAGAGTGTCTCCCTCATGTCTCTGTTAAGCCTGCAGGGGCTGATGGGAAATTTCCCATCTGCCCCTGCAGGCTTAACAGACGCGAGGGAGACACTCTCCCTTCACGACTCTCAAAGCCGGCACGGAGGGGCTCAGCCATCACGGAGGGAGGGAGGGAGGGATTCAGCCGGGCAGAGGGGGCCCTGCGGGACAGTCCATTCTGCTGCTGCTGCTGCTGCAGCAGCAGCAGCAGAGGTAGCAGCCAGCATTTTTTTTTAAATTTAATTTTGAAAAAAGCAGAATGTTCTTTACGCGGGGCCCTGTGCAAAAAACATTCTTGCTCAATGGACGGGCCGGCCCTAGGTACGCCATCTCTTGAGCCTGCAATTTGCTTAGCTCCACCCTCACCTTAAGCTCCACAGTAGTATGTGCATCCTGTACTCTTTGATTCACTCTCTCAAGATTTCCCAACTTCCGCAGTAAGTCTTTTTCCGCAGCCCCTTTCTCCCTCTTGACTTGCACGCCCAGGCTAACCAACTGTCCCCGAATTACTGCCTTTAGGCCATCCCACAACACCTCCATAGACACCTCCCCGTGTCATTCAACCGGATATATTCTGTTATACTGTCCTTATGTTTCCCCACATACCACTCCTCCAAGTAGGAAATCATTAAGTCTCCAGAATTTTAAACTGTCATCAGTTATACCCATATCAAACTTCACACTCACTGGGGCATGATCTGACCAGGTGATTAGGCCATGTTCCACTTGTACTCTCCACCTTTATTAAACAAATAAGTGGCCTAAACCCAACACAGGACAATTAAAACAGTAGCTTAAAAAAGGCTAAGACAATAAATATAAACATAAATAGATTAAAATTAGAAATACAATAAAAATAGTTAAGATTGATTACCCTTAATCATAATCTTAACTGTATTTTTATTGTATTTCTAATTGTTTTTGTGTTCCATATTTGTTTGATGTGACACAATAGATATTAGACATGCATGTACAGATTTTGTTTTTTTAATTATGATTTTAACTGCATTTTCAAATGTATTTCTAATTTACTCTGAATTCCATAATTGTTTTTGTGTGATACACTTGATATTAGAAATATTCTGTGTTTCATCTGAAACCTAAGACGTTTATGGTGTAGTGAGACATAGTTTTTAAATGTGTTGAATTTTAATCTATTTGTTTATTTATTGTCTTAGCCTTTTTTTAAGCTACTGTTTTAATTGTATTTATTTCATAACATAACTTTATGATTTGTTTTTTTTAGTGTGCCCCGATAACCCCTGATGAAGTATACCACGAAACACGGTCCTGTGTTGGGTTTAGGCCACTTATTTGTTTAATAAAGGTGTTGGGTGCGAACCTGCCACTCCTTTGGTTTGTCTTTGTTCAGTCACGAGTGGTTAGTGCTGTTTTTTTGCTGGTCCCACTTGTACTCTCTCCACCCATTGTCCACCCCCCCCCCCCCATATCATATCTAACCTACTGTAGGTTCCATGTACTGGAGAGTAAAATGTGTACTTCTGCTCTCCCGGATGCCAGCTTCTCTAGACATCTACCAATCTCCAGGAACAAGCAGGAATGAGTCTTCACATATGGGTACCGTCGGTACCGACAGAGCCTGCTCGGGAACACTCCCCAGCGTCCAATAGGAAAGCTTTTGGGAGCATCCCACAGCGTCTGCGTGCTGCCTTCCTGACTTTCCCAACTGCCTCTCTCCAGTTCTTCTTTTCCGCGGAGGCAGCAGGTCGTGTTCCTGTCACCGCAGAAGTTCTTTATTTTTTCGTTTTTCTTTTGTCGCGTCTGCCGCCTTCGACGTCAGACCGGTACCGCCGGTCTTTTCTTTTCTTCTAAAAACAAAACGCTTTTTTTTTTCTGTGCATTTTTTCCGTTTTTGGGCCTTAGGCCTAAAACTTTTTCCTCATGGAGAAGCCCGCTTCCGGGTTTAAAAAATGCACAAAATGTGGCGGTACTATTTCTGTCACCGACACCCATGACTGGTGTCTAAAATGTTTGGGACCTGACCATTCCATCACGGATTGTGTGTCCTGTACCATGATGTCCAAGAGGTCGGCAGAACCGAGCAGCCAAGCTCAGTACCCTGTTTCCCTCTGATGCAGCTTCGGTGGCATCGACGTCTTCCAGGGCCTTCTCTTCCTCCCATGGATCTCAGGTAACCAAGCATAAATCTGGCCGGTCCTCGAAGGGCAGATCTCCCTCCAAGCATCGAGATGCCTCCAGGCTTGCCCTCGAGGATTCCGCACCGGCAAAATTACCCCGGCGGGAAGCTCCAGCTCCCAAAGCATATATGGGGTCACAGGTTGACATCGATGACTCGGCCTCGACCGATCACCTGTTGCCATGTTCTGGGGTACCGGTGGCTCCCACTGGTACCGACATCCAGACTTTGACTTCGATGGATCAGAAGATTCTGACCATGCAGCGCACCTTAACGGCTTTCATGCAGGCTGCGACGCCTCCGGTACCACAACAATCCCCGTTGCTGGTACCGGCCCCGGTACCGGCATCGCTCCCGGAACCGGTACCGATTGCATCGACATCGGCTTCAGTATCGACTGCTACGGTACCCTGTCCTACAATACCCATTGGTACCGATCCGGTACCGATTACTCCCGATGTCGATCACACTTGATATGGTTATCGGGCTTTACAGGAGCATCCGGACAGGCGATACTTCGATTCCTCTGAAGACTCTGAGTCTGAGGGTTCTGTAGAAGCATCGATAATTCTTCCTCAGTCTTCACCTAAACGAAGAATGTCTCCTCCAGAGGACTTGTCCTTTCAGGATTTTGTTAGGGACGTGGCTAGGGGCCTTTCCATCACAGTGGTCCCTGAGTCAGAACCCAGAGCCAAGCAGTTGGATATTTTACAATATCCCAAAGCTCCTAAGGAGGCAGCTACTTTACCTGTCCATGAGATTCTTTATGATCTCATGTTGATGTGGGAGACACCTCTCACCACCTCTCCTCATTCTCGCAGGTTAGACACCATGTACCGTGTCCCTCCTTGTCCGGGCTTCCACAAGTCTCAGCTTCCTCACTACTCTGTCTTTGCACTCTTCATCTTCTTCATGGCAGACTCTACCACAATAATCATCTAATCCTCCAGGGCGTGAATGCAGGACCCTGGATGCTTTTGGCAGAAGGATTTTCCAGGCTGCTATGCTAGCTGCCAGGATGAATTCCTATAGTCTCTATATGGGAATGTTTCTAAAAAGTCACAGATCACCTGCAGACTTTATCTCCTTTCATTTCAGAGGATAAAAGACAGGAGTTTCTCACTTGGCTCAAACATGCCCAAGAGGTCTCCAAATTTTCCAACCGTGCAGCCTTTGACTCTTCTGAGTGTGTAAGCAGAGCTTCGGCTATTGCTATAGGGGCACACAGAATTGCTTGGCTACAAGCTTATGACTTGGAGATCTGGGTTCAAGATCAATTAGGAAATCTCCCTTGTACAGGTGAGAACCTTTTTGGTAAGGATTGGCAAGCAAAGGCCACTCAGATGGATACTGAAAACTCTGCTTTGGATAGACTTTATAAGTCTACCTCTGCCCCGTCAAGAAAAGATTGTTTAAAAAGACATTCTTTTCCAAAAAGGGAAAATACTATCCTGCCTATGGTCAGCAGGCATCTTCTTCAGGTCGTTTTGCTGCAAAGCGGCAGCAACCACCTAAACAGGCCAAGTCAAAGGCAGCTAGACCTTCCACGGGCCAGCAGCCTCAGCCTCCTCGGGACTTTGACTTGCAACTAGAGAACTTAGCCTTTCTAGCTCTGGAGGGACCAGAGCCTCTTACCATCCCAGGAAGGCTGACTTACTTTGCTCCCAGATGGGAGCAAATCACAGCAGAGCAATGGACATTGTCCATCATAAGGCAGGGGTACAAGCTTCATTTCTTAAGCCTTCCCCCTTACACCATGGTGAAACAGTTCACTTCTCCAACATCTCTCCTCAACCTTCTAGGTCAGGAGATTGCCACCCTTCTTGCCCAAGGGGCAATAGAAGAAGTACCTCTTCAACAAGGCACAGGGTTCTACTCCCCTTATTTTCTTATTCCAAAGAAGACAGGGGGCTACAGACCCATCTTAGATCTCAGAGAATTGAACAAATTTCTATTCAAGGAGAAATTCAAGATTTCTCTCGGTGCTCTGCTTCCATACCTTCAGAGTCAGGACTGGCTTTGTTCTCTAGATCTCAAGGATGCGTACACCCATGTCCTCATCCATCCAACCCACAGAAGGTTCCTTTGGTTCCTTTTTCAGGGAAAGCACTACCAGTACAGGGTGCTTCCTTTTGGTCTGGCCTCTGCACCAAGGGTGTTCACGAAATGCATGGCAGTAGTAGTAGCTGCATTTCTACGCACTCTGGGAATATTTGTCTTCCCATATCTGGACGACTGGCTCATTCGAGCCCCATCCCAAGCAGAGGCCAAGACTTGTCTAAGCTGCACAATGCGTGTCCTTCAGTATTTGGGACTAGTAGTAAACATCCCAAACTCCAATCTCACCCCTACTCAGTCCCTCGAGTTTATAGGGGCCTTGTTGGATACCACAACTGCAAGGGCCTATCTTCCTCAGGCCCGATGCCTATGCTTGGTGCAGTTAGCCTCCCAAATACAGTTAAAACCCCTTTTAACTGCTTGAGAAATGTTGCAACTCTTAGGCCACATGGCATCCACTGTGCATGTGGTTCCATATGCTCGCCTGCACATGAGGGCAGCTCAATGGACTTTATCCACCCAATGGACTCAGGCATCAGGTTGCCTGTCAGACAAAATAGCAAACTCCAGTCGCCTTTTTTGGTATCTCCAGTGGTGGAAGTCCTCTCAAAATCTGTTGTTGGGGTCCCCTTTTCAACAGCTACTTCCCCAAGCAACCCTTACAACAGATGCCTCTCCAATGGGTTGGGGAGCTCATCTACAAGACCTCTCCACCCAGGGCATCTGGTCTCCACAGGAGACTTCACTACACATAAATCTCTTGGAACTGAGAGCAATTTTCTTAGCTCTGAGTGTTCCACTCCCTGCTCAGCTACAAGACAGTCCTCATCCACACGGACAATCAAGTAGCCATGTTCTATGTAAACAAGCAGGGAGGGACTGGCTCTGTCGCTTTGCAACGAAGCTTTGCGATTGTGGGCCTTCACCAGAGAGCATCAAATTAATCTTTTGGCAGTCTATCTTCCAGGGGTTCAAAACTCTTGGGCAGACAGACTCGGTCGAGTTCTGCTTCCACACGAATGGTCCCTCCACGGGGACCAGATAGCCAGGATTTTTCGAATTTGGGGAACCCCGGACATAGACCTGTTTGCAAGTCCGTGGAATGCCAAACTTCCCCGGTTCTGTTCCAGGATTCCGTGTCAGGGAGTTCAGGCCAGGGATGCCTTCCTCCTTCATTGGGGTCAACACTTCCTTTATGCCTTTCCACCCATTCCCCTAATTCCCAGAACACTGTTAAAGCTTCAGAGAGACAGAGGGTCTATGATCCTCATAGTACCACATTGGCCACGCCAAGTGTGGTACCCTCTACTTCTGCATCTCTCTCAAGCTCCATCCCTGGAGTTGGACTCTGCTCCAGATCTTCTCTCCCAGGAAAACGGAACGTTGTGGCACCCAAACCCCCAGTCTCTCCATCTCAGGGCTTGGTTGCTGAAGGCCTAGACCTTCAAGTTTACCATCTCTCTCAGCAAGTCAGATATTATTCATGCTTCTAGAAAGCCTTCCACTAGACGTTCCTATGCTTTCAAATGGAAATGATTTACCATTTGGTGTTCAGAGAAGGGTCTTGACCCTCTAGCAATACCGGTGAATTCTTTACTAGAGTATTTTCTGCATCTTTCACATGCAGGCCTCAAAACGAATTCTGTAAGAGTCCATTTGAGTGCTACTGCAGCGTCCCTTAAGCCTCTTGACGGACAGCCTGTTTCCTCTCTTCCTCTTATAGCAAGATTCATGAGAGGCCTTCTTTTAACTAAACCTCCCATTAGACCACCTCCAGTGGCATGGGATTTAAATCTGGTTCTTGACCAGCTTATGAAGCCGCCATTTGAACCTTTAGCCACCACCTCCTTGAAATTTCTTTCTTGGAAGGTGATCTTTCTCATTGCAGTCACCTCAGCACGTCGCATCAGTGAGTTGCAAGCCTTGGTGGCTAACCCTCCTTATACAAGGTTCCATCATGATAAGGTAGTCCTCAGGACCAATCCCCACTTTATGCCCAAAGTGGTCTCACCTTTTCATCTGAACCAAGAGGTATACTTACCTGTCTTTTTTCCAGGACCTCATGCATCAAGTGCAGAGAGGAATCTTCATACCCTGGATTGTAAAAGAGCTCTCGCCTTTTACTTACAAAGGACACAGCAACATAGAAAGTCTTCTCAACTCTTTGTTGCTTTTGATCCTTCCCATCTGGGACTTCCAGTGTCTAAGAGAACACTGTCCAGCTGGATTGCTCAGTGTATTTCTTTCGCCTACCTGAGTAGAAACCTTTCTCTGGAAGGCCATGTCACAGCTCACAATGTGAGAGCCATGGCAGCCTCAATGGCTAATCTGAACTGTGTCCATCGACCAAATCTGTCGAGCGGCCACCTGGGCCTCGGTTCATACCTTCACAGCCCATTACTGTTTGGACAAGGACTCCTGCCGGGATGCCTCGTTTGGTCAGGCTGTTCTCAAACACCTGTTCCATTCCATTCGTGGGAGGAGTAGCCTAGTGGTTGGGGCAAGGTACCTCAGGCCGGAAGGTCGGGGGTTCAAATCCCACTAGAGGACAGCAACCTTGGGCCGGAAGGACTGGGGTTTCTAGTCCCACAGATGCTCCTTGTGGTTTTGGGCAAGCCACTTAACCCTCCATTGCCCATGTTCCCTGTAAGTATTAGTGTATGTGTCTCATATCCCCACGTGTTAAATGTATCCCCCAATTGTGTTGTGACCGCTTTGATTGAAGGATAAGGCGGTATACAAAAACTGTCTAAATAAATAAAATAAATAATCAACTCCTACCCACCTACCCTGGTTGGATACCAGAGATCCATGGGGGGAGGTGGAGCCCTTTTCAGGGACACACAACTCTGGGGTCTCTCCCTGGCATCTGCAGCTAGGGAGTCCCCATATGTGAAGACTCATTCCTGCTTGTTCCTGGAGATAGCACAGTTACCTGTAACAGGTGATCTCTGGGAACAGCAGGAATAAGTCTTCACAACCCACCCACCTCCCCTAGGAGTTGTATCTCTCTATCTTTCCTTTCCTCCCTCTCTCTTTGTCTCAGCTTTAAAACTCGAACTGAAGAGAGGCGGTTGGGAAAGGTGGGAAGGCAGCACGCAGGCGCTGTGGGATGCTCCCAAAAGCTTTCCTATTGGACGCTGGGGAGCGTTCCCGCACAGGCTCCGTCGGTACCGACGATACCCATATGTGAAGACTTATTCCTGCTGTTCCCAGAGATCACCTGTTACAGGTAAGTAACTGTGCTATCCCAATCTCTCCCGCATTTTATGCAAACTGCACCTGTCTCCCCGACCACCTCCCCCCTGTCCTCCACTTGTGTCCATTCAGGGATTACATGTCAGATTAAAGTCCCCTCCCAAAATTATGGGGGTATCCCCAAATTCCTCCAGCTCCCTCAAGATTTGCTCATACACCTCCCCCTGGTTCTCATTTGGTCCAAAGAGGCTAATCACCCACACTTCTTCCTGCTCTATTTGTAACCTTACCCCCACCCATCTACCTCCTTTCCCCCTACAGGTACCCTTCACCATATGCTGGAACTCAACTCCCACCAAGATCCCCACCCCCCCCTTTCCTAGAGTTTGCTCGTTGCCCCGCCAGAACCACCTTCGGATATTGCCTCGACTCAAATATTCCTGCCCTACCCGCAGGTGAGTTTCTTGTATGCACAAAATATCTGCTCCCATTCTCCTGCTCTCCAGGTCCACCAAGTTCCTTTCCTCTCTCGTACACAGTCCCTTTCCATTCAATGTCGCTATCGTTAACATTTTCCTCCTCTGGCTAACCTTCCCCTGGCCCTCCCACCCTCCCTCTCACCTCCCCTCCATCCCCACACCCCTGCCCGACTCCCCCAGTTGCCCCTCCTCCTCCACCTTTTACTAGTCCCTACTTCCAAACCCTCCACCCTGCTTTCCTATCCCCTGAACTCTCCCCCCCCTTCCTCTCCCTCCCTCCCTGCCCCTTCCAGAGGATACACCTGGAGTAGTGCGCCCCTTACCTCCCCAGACAATTATTTCACATTTTCCTCCTTTCCTACCCTGTTCCTTTGCTCCCGCCCTCCAGTCCCCCGCCTCACCCCACTCTTCACCTTGGCCCCTTCCTCATCCATCCCATTACACACCCCTCCACCTTCCACCTCCCCCCCACTGCCCCTCCCTATTTCCACCTCTAACATTCCGAATTGTAGTTACCTCTCCTTCCCCCTTTATCCCTCTCCTCACCCCTCTCCCTCCATGCACTTCCATCCCACCCCTCCAAAAATATACAGTGCTGAACACACCCCTCCACCTCCCCCACAATGTATACCCAACATATCAGTCCTCAGGTTCCTTCCATGTGTCGCTCATCTCCCAACTCCTGCCCTGTCGTCTGATGGATCTTCCTCTCCTGGCTATCTCTGTGCCGGTGAACCTGCTCCATTGGATGCTTTCTGGGGCCACAGTCCCACCTCCTTGTAGGGCCCCCATCGCCGCCTCTGGTGACTGCATCCACCATGTCTGCCCTTTGAGGGTAAAGGATAATCCAAATGGGTGTAGCCATCGGTACTTAACTTCCGCTTTCTGCAATAATTGTCTGCTGGCACATTGCAGAGGAGGAGGGCAATGCAACCAGTGACACAAGTCCTCATATATGCACCGAGTAGCCCTGCCATGTCAGGGCTCCCAAACACGTCATTATGTTGACGATTTTCTCCTTTGTTTTATATCTTGCCAGGCAGATTATAATGTCCCTAGGTCTGTTTCCTACAGGTGCCCCCAGTGCTCTGTGCGCGCTCTCAAGTTGTATATACACAGCTGCCACCTCCTTTTTTCATCTTTCTTTAGCACCTCTAGACACAGACACTGCCACCTTTTCACTATCTTGAAATTCTTTCTCTTCTGGGATCCCTCAGATTTTCAGGTTGTTGTGGCACGACCGGTTCTCCAAATCTTCCAGTTTATAGAGTAGGGCCTCCTGCTGAGAGCCTAGCTTTACACCTCTTTGCGTCCTTCTTCCTGCAGCTGCTCAAGTTCTTGCAGCCTGCTCTCGTTGTCTCCCATCCTACACACCAGCTCTCCAATTTCTTCCTTCAAGGGCCCCAAGAGCTCATTAAGTTCACTCTTCACTAACTGCACTTTTTTTTTTTTTTTAATTTCAAGGAACCAGTCTGAGCTCCGCTCTAGTAATATTTTGTAGGGGATGTGTTCCTGGTGCCTTCTCGCTCCCCATCTCCACCCGCTCTCCACTACCTCCTTGGTGTAGTTTATTCTCACTCTGCCCAATGTCACTCTTCCCTGCTTGTGATCCCGTGTATACATACTCTCGAAGATCTGTTGCTTTTCTTCTTGTGGTCATCGCTGCACCGTTTTTACAGACAGGCACTGCGCTTATCATCTTGCTTGCAATCTCTTCAGTCTCCGTGTCAGGGCACAGTGCTCCTCCTCAGCTCCTCCAAGGCACCTAATCCACCTGCCTCTGCCTGCGGTAGTGAAAATTCCGCACACTGCCCCCACAAGGGATCTCTCCTGCCTCTCAGCACTCCTCACCACTCACGTCTCTGCTTGCTCCCTGCTCCTGCTGCATCCATGGTTAAGGTGGTCCTCATACTCCAGCCTCTTCTCTCCGTCCAGTGCCACCAGCCTTTTACAGGCTCCTGCACTTCACCACGGTCCTCCCGCTGCTCACACCAGCCCTTCCAGAGCTCTGGGCACCATTTTGATTCTCCATGCGGCTGCTGCCACCCTCCGCTCCCGCTTTTTTGCAGTTTGCTTCAGTTATTGCCACCGCCTTACTTGTGCCGTCCTCTGCTGCCTCACAACACCTTCCCCTGCCCGGGGTGCCCTTTTCCTGCCTTCAGGGGTTTGAAATTGCTATGTTAGCTGGGTTGGTGCCGGAGCAGCTCCCTCATGCTGCCATCGGCTCCGGTGATGTCACTTCCTCCTGGGATGATTGTCTTTTTAAGGGGAAGATGACAATCTGATGGGATGCTCGTGCTTTGTCTAGTACCACTGGAGTGATCCCTTTCAGCCTTGTGGCCCTAGGTAGGTGCCTCCAATGTTTAGTTGGAAATCTGGGCCTGATGGGGCCTCAAAAGACAATGAGGCTGGCGCTATGGTGCTTGGGCTAGAATTCTTGCTTTCCTAAGGGGGTCTTAGCCTGTTGTCTAAAAAGGCTTATGAGATCACCTTGTGTCTATGTGGTGGTCTATTCTCTTTTTGTTCTCCCCAATAGTTTTTGTGTTTGTCCTATCACCACTAAGAGGGTTGTTTTTTGGATGTTTGAAAATTTGGCATAGAGACTTCCAAAACATAGAGGTCTCTAGATCCAGAGATCCAAGCTAGGTCTATGAATGTTCCCAGCCAGAGATATCCAAGTCTGAATGGGTGCATTCACAGGAACCTGGGTGTCCCCATCTGATCTCAAACATCCAGGTAGGGACAGTACTATTTTTTTTTGTTTTGTTTTGTTTTTAGCTTCCCTGTGTGAATGATTACTGTGCTGCTCCCTATCTGTCCCTGCTATCATTGCTGTCCTACCCTCATGGTTTCCCATGAAGCCTTTCATAAGCCTCTCTTTTTGTCTCAACATGTTAAATTCTGAGGGTAGGCATGTTTGTCATTTTTGCAACTCCAGACTGAGGCAGGTGCTACCTTTTTTTATGTTAACCAATTTATTGAGGTATGAACTTTCAAAGATAAGTGTCTACATCAAAATGGATTCTTTGTCTTGAAGGTTCATGACAAATGAATTAGTCTATACGGTTTATGGTGTGGTGTTAGATCCTAGAGTTAAGCTAAATGCAGTATGTCAACTTTATTGATAAAATATCTCTTCCTATACATCTGCTTGGTACTAAAAAGAAATATGATGGAGTTGGAAGAACATTTTAAGATCCATTCCTTGAAAAAAAGCTTTTTCATTTTCTAGTGCCATTTATCAATTTAGTTTTAAAAGGATCTACAGTATGCAAAGCCTGCTTCTGGTTATCATGCTTCACTTAAAGTGTAGTGTGGTAGCAATATTAGTCCACTTAAGAACATAAGATATGCCATACTAGGTTAGACTAAGGTCCATCAAGCCCAGTATCCCGTTTCCAACAGTGGTCAATCTAGGACATACGTACCTAGCAGTTTCCCTAAAAGATACAGGTTCCACAATGCTTGTATTGGGTCAAGCACTGATATCCTGGGTCCCTTCTTAATTGCTTATGGATCTTTCCTCCAGGAACTTGTCCAAACCTTTTTTTAAACCCAGCTACACTAACAGCCTTTACTACATCCTCTGATAACAAATTCCAGAGTTTGATTACATGTTGAGTGACAAAATATTTTCTTAGTCTTAAATAGTTTACCCTGTAGCTTCATTGCATGTCCCTTTTTGTCTTTCTATATTCTGATAATGTAAACAATTGATCTGTTTTACCTGTACTTGAATGCACAGAAATAAAGGTGAACAAATGATACCAGCTAATGAAATAAAAAGATAACACATTTGTGTGTGTTTACCTTTAGTTATTTTTTTCCTGCAGAAATTGAGGGTGAGATTGAGTGAAAGGAGTAGACATGCCTCCTTCTGAGCTCAAGAAAATGCCACTCAAGAGTAAAAGTTTAGCTTTCTCTGTACTGTAATTAAGGATGTAATCATTGAGAGTCTCAGCAAGGGCACATAATACACAATTTGCAGGTTCCCTAATTACTGGTTCCAAATTGGGCACTCGGGTACATTTTAGATGCTCTTTCTCTGAAATCCCCTTGTGTCCAGAACACTTGCTTCCCCCTCCCAAAAATCTTAAAGACAGGAGTTGACTGGGCTCATTTTATCTTTATTTGATGCAGTAAAACATACGGACTATATGAATACTACCACCTATGGGGAAATAATGAAATAGAAATTTTAAAGTTGTAGATCCTACTAAGGTAAAGGCTCTGGGGAAGTTTCTGAATGTGGCACATTAAAAGTAATAGACAGTAAATAATACAGAATAACGGGATAGATGACCTTAGTTAATCATGTGGCTGTTCCTGTCCCATGAAGAAGGTAATGGGTCTTGCTCTTTTGCTTCCCGGTGCCTCTCACAAAGCCTCCCAATGCACCCTTTACTGCCTCTCCTCATGAAGGGCATCTCAAGGACCCACTTCCTTATATTCTGAATATAGTAACAGAGCTGTTCTCAGAGGCAGACCAAGGGTTCTTGTCACCCTAGGCAGGCCTGATGTGCTGCCCCTACCACAAACCTCTCACCTGGTGTTAATGGGCATTATGGCAATCATCTCTTTGAAGCCACAGCAGGCCTTAAAGCACATGTGTACTCATGGCCTGCCACTCCTGCTCCCTCTGGCTTCCTGTCAAAGGGGGGGGGGGGGGGCAGGAGTGGCAGGATGCAAATGAGAGCATGTGTGTGTGCTTTAGACTGCTGCAGCTTCAAAGAGGGGATTGCCATACTGCCCATAAGTCCTTAGTGAGAGGCTGGATGGTGGAGGTGGTGGGGGTGGCACATCAGGACTGAGCTTCCCATTAGGCTGTGCTGCCCTAGGTGACCACCTAGTTCTCCTAGTGGATGGCCCGGCCCTGGCCACTCCTCACTTTCTGCCATGGCTTTCCATCTCACCTTGCCTGTCTTTGTTTCCCCTTTTCTTTAATGATGCCTAAATTGTTACTGCTATGAATCTGAAAAAGAAGAAAGCATCATTGGGTTTTAGAATGCATGCTCACACTGCATGTTGGGCATTTCCCTGCCTCCTCTGATGCTACTTCCTATTACTGAGGGGCAGGAATGCATCAAACATGCTGCATGCACATGGGTTTCAAAGCCCTAAAGCTGCTTGTTGTGCTGTCCAATGCTTGCCGCCCTTCATCCTACAGCTGAGCCCGGCTGCCTCACTAGGTCGACCATGCTGCTTTCCTGGGACTGCTGCCCTGTGCAAGCGCACAGTTTGCACTGGTCCTCCGTCTGGGCATCATGTCTAAGTTTAGACCTGCTCCATGAACAGGCATCTGAAATGTGCTTGTTCTGGTTGAAAAATATCCAGAGGGTGTAGAGAAGGAAATACTCCATCATGCCTAGTAATCAGCACAATGTCAACAATAGCAGTAGTGGGATTTGAACCCTGGTTGCCCTGTTCCTAGCCTACTACTCTAACCATTAGGCTAGTCCTAGATGTTCAGGTTCTGCAATAGTATTCCTGGGATGTCTATGTACATGCCCCTGCAGATGACATATCTGGCATGTCCACCTTTGTGAAATCATGTCTGCACCTGGATGAGCCTGCATTCACCCCCCCCCCCCCAACAAAAAAATCTGGCTTAGACAGCCTGGCTTGCACTTGGATGTCTTTTCTAAAATTCTTCTCCACATTTTCAGGACATAGAGTGCCAAGAGACTCCTGATGGGTATCTTTTTTGGGGAGGCCACAGGTGATGCATTTGTTTGTCCATGCATTCCAGAAAGTAGACTCTATTAGTTTTGCATATAATTTTTTTTAAGTGTCCTCATACCAAACATCCCATGGCTAGTTGCTGGGAATGAAGATATTAAAATTCCCCTCTTAAGAAAATAGCTCCTTCACCCTACCCACACATGTACACAATCTTTCTGGACTTTTCTGAAGTATGGGAAACACCTTCTTAAAGTAGTTGATATTTATTTTTGGTATTGCATTATAATTTTACTGGCACGTGTCAGACTCGGACAATGATTCATTGATCCATATGCTGCACTTACCATTCTTGTATGTCATAATCATTTGTTCTAAAACATAGCAAAGCAGGATTTTTGTGCGTGGGGGCCCAGAGGAGGCGTTCTTGTGTTTTCTTTTTTCCTGCGTGAGGCAAGTTCCATTGGCATTTCTCAGGTTCCATTCAGGAAATGATATTGGAGATGGTGCATACTGTGTTTAGGATATACGTTCTTAAATTCAGAACAGAGGCTTTGACACTGATGCAGGGATGACAGTAATTTGTGTAATGGAAGCAAAAACTGTATAAACACTAAAGGCTGGAAGTTAAAGCGGGAAAGATAAAAGCAGAATACTTTTAACATAAGATTTAATCCTCCTGCTTTGGCAAAAGTTGGAATATAATCCATGTAAGAGTGTCAGAAGCATCTCCTATAGGATACATTCAGGTCTGGATTTATGATTTTGGTGCCCACTGTTAAGAACAGACAACGGATTTCAGAGAGTAAAAAGTGGGGCAGCAAAATATCAGAGTTCCCAAAGATTGAAGAACCATAAAAAGAACAGTGGAAGACAATAGTGTTCCGGAGTGACTCAACAAAAGTTTTCCCACATACTTCAGGATACACAGCTCTGTACACACCTTGTAGTGCTACATAAATGATATGTAGGAGTAGTAGTAATACTTACAAGACTGACTTATATTCTTATGACTTTTACTCCTGCTGGGAACAGGGGCTGTT